>JASUUG010001235.1:0-1250833 GCA_030449905.1 Luvunga scandens
AAATGCCGTGGCCTGTATGCCGAACGCGGCGAGCGAGAACGTGGCTCTTTGCCTTGGGCGCAAGCATGTGCTGCATTACGACCAAGGCACGCAGCCAGGCCGGGGCCAAGGCCAAGGCACGCAGCCAGCCCGCAGCCAAGGCCAAGGCACGCAGCCAGCCCGCAGCCAACGCGGCCAGCCCGGGGCCAAGGCCAAGGCACGCAGCCAGCCCGCGGCCAAGGTCAAGGCACGCAGCCGCCCCGCGGCCAATGCGACCAGCCCGGGGCCAAGGCCAAGGCACGCAGCCAGCCCGCGGCCAAGGCCAAGGCACGCAGCCAGCCCGCGGCCAAGGCCAAGGCACGCAGCCAGCCCGCGGCCAAGGCCAAGGCACGCAGCCGCCCCGCGGCCAATGCGGCCAGCCCGGGGCCAAGGCCAAGGCACGCAGCCAGCCCGCGGCCAAGGTCAAGGCACGCAGCCCGCCCGCGGCCAAGGCCAAGGCACGCAGCCAGCCCGGGGCCAATGCAGTGCCCAAGCGTCTGTCTGACTTTGTTTGGGCTGAAATTTTAGGAAGTGCCGTATTTCGACCGAAGTTATCTTACGGGACTGAAAAGCGGGGAAACGGCGCGTGAGCTCCGGGCCCCATTTTTTTGGCCAAAATTGCCAAAGATCGTGTGCTGTAGCCCACGGATCTGGGCCAGCTTTCGCGTTTCCGTGGGGGTGCGGGATTTTGGGGTGATGCATTAGATACATGCGAGAGTCAAACATCAGGAAAGACGGCACTCGATTCCGAGGTCCGAACCTCGTTTAACGGCCGATTTACCGAACGTGCGGCGGTGCGAAAAGGGGATGAAACGGGCCCGGGAATTGGTCCGATTGTGGCAGAACTGCGCCGGGGGCCTCCTCTGGGCTCAAGTACTGTTTTCCGCTCGAAGAAAATGGCGAGAATAATTCGGGATGCCCTGGGCCCATGTTTCCGCCCGAAATGGCCAAAATCCGTGAGCTACAGCACACGGATTGCGGCCAAATTTCGCGTTTCTGTGGGGGCGTGGGATTTTGGGCTGGTGTTGTCGGTATTGGCGGGGGTTGGCTGCGGGAGAAAACGGAAGCCGATTCCGGCCTGCGAAACTCGTTTTGTGGCCATTTTACCAGGAGCACGAACGGGTGGGGCAGCTCGTCCGATTCAGGCAAAACTTGAAAAATGCCGTGGCCTGTATGCCGAACGCGGCGAGCGAGAACGGGGCTCTGTGCCTTGGGCGCAAGCATGTGCTTTATTTCGACCAAGGCACGCTGCCAGGCCGGGGCCAAGGCCAAGGCACGCAGCCAGCCCGCGGCCAAGGCCAAGGCACGCAGCCGCCCCGCGGCCAATGCGGCAAGACAGGGGCCAAGGCCAAGGCACGCAGCCAGCCCGCGGCCAAGGTCAAGGCGCGCAGCCCGCCCACGGCCAAGGCCAAGGCACGCAGCCAGCCCGCGGCCAATGCAGTTCCCAAGCGTCTGTCCGACTTTGTCCGGGCTCCATTTTTTTGGCCAAAATCGCCAAAGACCGTGTGCTGTAGCCCACGGATCTAGGCCAGCTTTCGCGTTTCCGGGGCGGTGCGGGATTTTGGGGTGATGCATTATATACGTGCGAGAGTCAAACGTCGGAAAAGACGGCACTCGATTCCGAGGTCCGAACCTCGTTTCACGGCCGATTTGCCAAACGTGCGGGGGTGCGAAAAGGGCACGAAACGTGCCCGGGAATTGGTCCGATTGTGGCAGAACTGCGCCGGGGGCCTCCTCTGGGCTCAAGTACTGTTTTCCGCTCGAAGAAAATGGCGAGAATAATGCGCGAGTCCCTGGGCCCATGTTTCCGCCCGAAATGGCCAAAATCCGTGTGCTGTAGCACACGGATTGCAGCCAAATTTCACATTTCCGTGGCGGCGTGGGATTTTGGGCTGGTGTTGTCGGTATTGGCGGGGGTTGGCCGCGGGAGAAAACGGAAGCCGATTCCGGCCTGCGAAACTCGTTTTGTGGTCATTTTACTGGGAGCACGAACGGGTGCCCGAACGGGTGCCCGAACGGGTGGGGCAGCTCATCCGGTTCAGGCAAAACTTGAAAAATGCCGTGGAGGTGCTGGCGTCTGACTGGTGGCCAAGGCCAAGGCACGCAGCCATCCCGCGGCAAAGGCGAAGGCACGCAGCCGCCCCGCGGCCAACGCAGCCAGCCCGGGGCCAATGCCAAGGCACACAGCCAGCCCGCGGCCAAGGTCAAAGCACGCAGCCCACCCGCGGCCAAGGCCAAGGCAAGCAGCCAGCCCGGGGCCAATGCACGGCCCAAGCGTCTGCCCGACCTTGTTCGGGCTGAAATTTTAGGAGGTCCCATATTTTGAACGAAGTTATCTTACGGGGCTGAAAAGTGGGGGAAACGGCGCGTGAGCTCCGGGCCCCATTTTTTTGGCCAAAATGGCTAAAAGTCCCGTGTCTTTTGTCAGAGCCCACGGATCTGGGCCAGCTTTCGCGTTTCCGAGGCGGTGCGGGATTTTGGGGTGATGCATTAGATACGTGCGAGAGTCAAACGTCGGAAAAGATGGTACTCGATTCCGAGGTCCGAACCTCGCTTCACGGCCGATTTACCGAACGTGCGGGGGTGCGAAAAGGGCACGAAACGTGCCCGGGAATTGGTCCGATTGTGGCAGAACTGCGCCGGGGGCCTCCTCTGGGCTCAAGTACTGTTTTCCGCTCGAAGAAAATGGCGAGAATAATGCGGGAGGCCCTGGGCCCAAGTTTCCGCCCGAAATGGCCAAATTCCGTGAGCTACAGCACACGGATTGCGGCCAAATTTCGCGTTTCCGTGGCGGCGTGTGATTTTTGGTTGGTGTTGTCGGAATTGGCGGGGGTTGGCCGCGGGAGAAAACGGAAGCCGATTCCGGCCAGCGAAACTCGTTTTGTGGCCATTTTACCAGGAGCACGAACGGGTGCCCGAACGGGTGGGGCAGCTCGTCCGATTCAGGCAAAACTTGAAAAATGCCGTGACCTGTATGCCGAAGGCGGAGAGCGAGAACGGGGCTCTGTGCCTTGGGCGCAAGCATGTGCTGCATTTCGACCAAGGCACGGAGCCAGCCCGGGGCCAAGGCCAAGGCACGCTGCCAGCCCGTGGCCAAGGCCAAGGCACGCAGCCGCCCCGCGGCCAACGCGGCCAGCCCGAGGCCAATGCCAAGGAACGCAGCCAGCCCGCGGCAAAGTCAAGGCACACAGCCTGCCCGCGGCCAAGGCCAAGGCACGCAGCCAGCCCGGGGCCAATGCAGGGCCCAAGCGTTTGTCCGACTTTGTTCGGGCTGAAATTTTAGGAGGTGCCGTATTTCGACCGAAGTTATTTTACGGGACTGAAAAGTGGGGGAAACGGCGCGTGAGCTCCGGGCCCCATTTTTTTGGCCAAAATTGCCAAAGACCGTGTGCTGTAGCCCACGGATCTGGGCCAGCTTTCGCGTTTCCGGGGCGGTGCGGGATTTTGGGGTGATGCATTAGATACGTGCGAGAGTCAAACGTCGGAAAAGACGGCACTCGATTCCGAGGTCCGAACCTCGTTTTACGGCCGATTTACCGAACGTGCGGGGGTGCGAAAAGGGGAAGAAATGTGCCCGGAAATTGGTTCGATTGTGGCAGAACTGCGCCGGGGGCCTCCTCTGGGCTCAAGTACTGTTTTCCGCTCGAAGAAAATGGCGAGAATAATGCGGGAGGCCCTGGGCCCATGTTTCCGCCCGAAATGGCCAAAATCCGTGAGCTACAGCACACGGATTGCGGCCAAATTTCGCGTTTCCGTGGCGGCGTGGGATTTTGGGCTGGTGTTGTCGGTATTGGCGGGGGTTGGCTGCGGGAGAAAACGGAAGCCGATTCCGGCCTGCGAAACTCGTTTTGTGGCCATTTTACCAGGAGCACGAACGGGTGCCCGAACGGGTGGGGCAGCTCGTCCGATTCAGGCAAAACTTGAAAAATGCCGTGGCCTGTATGCCGAACGCGGCGAGCGAGAACGGGGCTCTGTGCCTTGGGCGCAAGCATGTGCTGCATTTCGACCAAGGCACGCAGCCAGGCCGGGGCCAAGGCCAAGGCACGCAGCCGCCCCGCGGCCAACGCGGCCAGCCCGGGGCCAAGGCCAAGGCACGCAGCCAGCCCGCGGCCAAGGTCAAGGCACGCAGCCCGCCCGCGGCCAAGGCCAAGGCACGCAGCCAGCCCGGGGCCAATGCAGGGCCCAAGCGTCTGTCCGACTTTGTTCGGGCTGAAATTTTAGGTGGTGGCGTATTTCGACCGAAGTTATTTTACGGGACTGAAAAGTGGGGGAAACGGCGCGTGAGCTCCGGGCCCCATTTTTTTGGCCAAAATTGCCAAAGACCGTGTGCTGTAGCCCACGGATCTGGGCCAGCTTTCGCGTTTCCGGGGCGGTGCGGGATTTTGGGGTGATGCATTAGATACGTGCGAGAGTCAAACGTCGGAAAAGACGGCACTCGATTCCGAGGTCCGAACCTCGTTTTACGGCCGATTTACCGAACGTGCGGGGGTGCGAAAACGGGATGAAACGTGCGCGGGAATTGGTCAATTTGTGGCAGAACTGCACCGGGGGCCTCCTCTGGGCTCAAGTACTGTTTTCCGCTCGAAGAAAATGGCGAGAATAATGCGGGAGGCCCTGGGCCCCTGTTTCGGCCCGAAATGGCCAAATTCCGTGAGCTACAGCACACGGATTGCGGCCAAATTTCGTATTTTCCATGGCAGCGTGGGATTTTGGGCAGGTGTTGTCGGTATTGGCAGGGGTTGGCCGCGGGAGAAAACGGAAGCTGATTCCGGCCTGCGAAAGTCGTTTTGTGGCCATTTTACCAGGAGCACGAACGGGTGCCCGAACGGGTGGGGCAGCTCGTCCAGTTCAGGCAAAATTTGAAAAATGCCGTGGCCTGTATGCCGAACGCGGCGAGCTAGAACGGGGCTCTGTGCCTTGGGCGCAAGCATGTGCTGCATTTTGACCAAGGCACGCTGCCAGGCCGGGGCCGAGGCCAAGGCACGCAGCCAGCCCGCGGCCAAGGCACGCAGCCAGCCCGCGGCCAAGGCCAAGGCACGCAGCCGCCCCGCCGCCAACGCGGCCAGCCCGGGGCCAAGGCCAAGGCACGCAGCCAGCCCGTGGCCAAGGTCAAGGCACGCAGCCCGCCCGCGGCCAAGCCCAAGGCACGCAGCCAGCTCGGGGCCAATGCAGGGCCCAGGCGTTTGTCCGACTTTGTTCGGGCTGAAATTTTAGGAGGTGCCGTATTTTGACCGAAGTTATCTTACGGGGCTGAAAAGTGGGGCAAACGGAGCGTGAGCTCCGGGCCCCATTTTTTTGCCCAAAATGGCCAAAGACCGTGTGCTGTAGCCCACGGATCTGGGCCAGCTTTCACGTTTCCGGGGCGGTGCGGGATTTTGGGGTAATGCATTAGATACGTGCGAGAGTCAACCGTTGGAAAAGACGGCAGTCGATTCCGAGGTCCGAACCTCGTTTTACGGCCGATTTACCGAACGTGCGGGGGTGCGAAAAGGGGACGAAACGTGCCCGGGAATTGGTCCGATTGTGGCAAAGCTGCGCCGGGGGCCTCCTCTGGCTCAAGTACTGTTTTCCGCTCGAAGAAAATGAGGAGAATAATGCGGGAGCCCTGGGCCCATGTTGCCGGCCGAAATGGCCAAAATCCGTGAGCTACAGCACACTGATTGCGGCCAAATTTCGCGTTTCCGTGGCGGCGTGGGATTTTGGGCTGGTGTTGTCGGTATTGGCGGGGGTTGGCCGCGGGTGAAAACGGAAGCCGATTCCGGCCTGCGAAACTCGTTGTGTGGTCATTTTACCGGGAGCACGAACAGGTGCCCGAATGAGTGGGGCAGCTCGTCCGGTTCTGGCAAAACTTGAAAAATGCCGTGGCCTGTATGTCGAACACGGCGAGCGAGAACGGGGCTCTGTGCCTTGGGCGCAAGCATGTGCTGCATTTCGACCAAGGCACGCAGCCAGCCCGCGGCCAAGGCCGAGGCACGCAGCCGCCCCGCGGCCAGCCCGCGGCGAAGGACAAGGCACGCAGCCGCCCCGCGGCCAGCCCGCGGCGAAGGACAAGGCACGCAGCCACCCCGCGGCCAATGCGGCCAGCCCGGGGCCAAGGCCAAGGCACGCAGCCATCCCGCGGCCAAGCTCAAGGCACACAGCCAGCCCGCGGCCAAGGCCAGGGGACGCAGCCAGCCCGCGGCCAAGGCCAAGGCACGCAGCCAGCCCGCGGCCAAGGTCAAGGCACGCAGCCCGCCCGCGGCCAAGGCCAAGGCACGTAGCCAGCCCGGGGACAATGCAAGGCCCAAGCGTCTGTCCGACTTTGTTCGGGCTGAAATTTTAGGAGGTGCCGTATATCGACCGAAGTTATTTTACGGGACTGAAAAGTGGGGGAAACGGCGCGTGAGCTCCGGGCCCCATTTTTTTGGCCAAAATGGCCAAAGACCGTGTGCTGTAGCCCACGGATCTGGGCCAGCTTTCGCGTTTCCGGGGCGGTGCGGGATTTTGGGGTAATGCATTAGATACGTGCGAGAGTCAACCGTCGGAAAAGATGGCACTCGATTCTGAGGTCCGAACCTCGTTTTACGGCCGATTTACCGAACGTGCGGGGGTGCGAAAAGGGGACGAAACGTGCCAGGGAATTGGTCCGATTGTGGCAGAACTGCGCCGGGGGCCTCCTCTGGGCTCAAGTACTGTTTTCCGCTCGAAGAAAATGGCGAGAATAATGCGGGAGGACCTGGGCCCATGGTTGCGCCCGAAATGGCCAAAATCCGTGAGTTGTAGCACACGGATTGCGGCCAAATTTCGCGTTTCCGTGGCGGCGTGGGATTTTGGGCCGGTGTTGTCGGTATTGGCGGGGGTTGGCAGTGGGAAAAAACGGAAGCCGATTCCGGCCTGCGAAACTCGTTTTGTGGCCATTTTTCCAGGAGCACGAACGGGTGCCCGAACGGGTGGGGCAGCTCGTCCGATTTAGGCAAAACTTGAAAAATGCCGTGGCCTGTATGCCGAACGCGGCGAGCGAGAACGGGGCTCTGTGCCTTGGGCGCAAGCATGTGCTGCATTTCGACCAAGGCACGCAGCCAGGCCGGGGCCAAGGCCAAGGCACGCAGCCAGCCCGCGGCCAAGGCCAAGGCACGCAGCCGCCCCGAGGCCAACACGGTCAGCCCGGGCCCAAGGCCAAGGCACGCAGCCGCCCCGAGGCCAACACGGTCAGCCCGGGCCCAAGGCCAAGGCACGCAGCCGCCCCGAGGCCAACACGGTCAGCCCGGACCCAAGGCCAAGGCACGCAGCCAGCCCGCGTCCAAGGCCAAGGCACGCAGCCCGTCCACGGCCAAGGCCAAGACACGCGGCCAGCCCGGGTCCAATGCAGGGCCCAAGCGTCTGTCCGACTTTGTTCGGGCTGAAATTTTAGGAGGTGCCGTATTTCAACCGAAGGTATCTTACGGGACTGAAAAGTGGGGGAAACGACGCGTGAGCTCCGGGCCCCTTTTTTTGGGCCAAAATGGCCAAAGACCGTGTGTTGTAGCCCACGGATCTGGGCCAGCTTTCGCATTTCCAGGGCGGTGCGGGTTTTTGGGGTGATGCATTAGATACGTACGAGAGTCAACCGTCGGAAAAGACGGCACTCGATTCCGAGGTCCGAATCTCGTTTCACGGCCGATTTACCGAACGTGCGGGGGTGCGAAAAGGGGACGAAACGTGCCCGGCAATTGGTCCGATTGTGCCAGAACTGCGCCGGGGGCCTCCTCTGGGCTGAAGTACTGTTTTCCGATCGAAGAAAATGGCGAGAATAATGCGGGAGGCCCTGGGCCCATGTTTCCGCACGAAATGGCCAAAATCCGTGAGCTACAGCACACGGATTGCGGCCAAATTTCGCGTTTCCGTGGCGGCGTGGGTTTTGGGCTGGTGTTGTCGGTATTGGCGGGGGTTGGCCGCGGGAGAAAACGGAAGCCGTTACCGGCCTGCGAAACTCGTTTTGTGGCCATTTTACCAGGAGCACGAACGGGTGCCCGAACGGGTGGGGCAGCTCGTCCGATTCAGGCAAATCTTGAAAAATGCCGTGGCCTGTATGCCGAAGGCAGAGAGCGAGAACGGGGCTATGTGCCTTGGGCGCAAGCATGTGCTGCATTTCGACCAAGGCACGCAGCCAGGCCGGGGCCAAGGCCAAGGCACGCAGCCGCCCCGCGGCCAACATGGCCAGCCCGCGGCCAAGGCCAAGGCACGCAGCCGCCCCGCGGCCAATACGGCCAGCCCGGGGCCAAGGCCAAGGCACGCAGCGAGCCCGCGTCCAAGGCCAAGGCACGCAGCCCGCCCGCGGCGAAGGCCAAGGCACGCGGCCAGCTCGGGGCCAATGCAGGGCCCAAGCGTCTGTCCGACTTTGTTCGGGCTGAAATTTTAGGAGGTGCCGTATTTCGACCGAAGTTATCTTACGGGACTGAAAAGTGGGGGAAATGGCGCGTGAGCTCCGGGCCCCATTTTTTTGGGCCAAAATGGCCAAAGACCGTGTGTTGTAGCCCACGGATCTGGGCAACCTTTCGCGTTTCTGTGGCGGTGCGGGATTTTGGGGTGATGCATTAGATACGTGTGAGAGTCAAACGTCGGAAAAGACGGCACTCGATTCCGAGGTCCGAACCTCGTTTCACGGCCGATATACCGAACGTACGGGGGTGCGAAAAGGGGATGAAACGTGCCTGGGAATTGGTCCGATTGTGGCAGAACTGCGCCGGGGGCGTCCTCTGATCTCAAGTACTGTTTTCCACTTGAAGAAAATGGTGAGAATAATGCAGGAGGCCCTGGGCCCATGTTTCCGCCCGAAATGGCCAAAATCCGTGAGCCACGGATTGCGGCCAAATTTCGCGTTTCCGTGGCGGCGTGGGATTTTGGTCTGGTGTTGCCGGTATTGGCGGGGGTTGGCCGCGGGAGAAAACGGAAGCCGATTCCGGCCTGCGAAAATTGTTGTGTGGTTATTTTACCGGGAGCACGAACAGGTGCCTGAACGGGTGGGGCAGCTCGTCCGGTTCAGGCAAAACTTGAAAAATGCCGTGGCCTGTATATCGAACGCAGCGAGCGAGAACGGGGCTTTGTGCCTTGGGCGCAAGCATGTGCTGTATTTCGACCAAGGCACGCTGCCAGCCCGGGGCCAAGGCCAAGGCACGCAGCAAGCCCGCGGCCAAGGCCAAGGCACGCAGCCATCCCGCGGCCAAGGCCAAGGCACGCAGCCGCCCCGCGGCCAATGCGGCCAGCCCGGGGCCAAGGTTAAGGCACGCAGCCATCCCGCGGCCAAGGCCAAGGCACGCAGCCGCCCCGCGGCCAATGCGGCCAGCCCGGGGCCAAGGTTAAGGCACGCAGCCATCCCGCGGCCAAGGTCAAGGCACGCAGCCCGCCCGCGGCCAAGGCCAAGGCACGCAGCCATCCGGGGCCAATGCAGTGCCCAAGCGTCTGTCCGATTTTGTTCGGGCTGAAATTTTAGGAGGTGCCGTATTTGGACCGAAGTTATCTTACGGGACTGAAAAGTGGGGGAAATGGAGTGTGAGCTCCGGGCCCCATTTTTTTGGCCAAATGGCCAAAGACCGTGTGCTGTAGCCCACGGATCTAGGCCAGCTTTCGCGTTTCCGGGGCGGTGCGGAATTTTGGGGTGATGCATTAGATACGTGCGAGAGTCAAACGTCGGAAAGGACGGTACTCGATTCCGAGGTCCGAACCTCGTTTTGTGGCCGATTTACCGAACGTGCGGGGGTGCGAAAAAGGGATGAAAATGCCCGGGAATTGGTCCGATTGTGGCAGAACTTCGCCGGGGGCCTCCTCTGGGCTCAAGTACTGTTTTCCGCTCGAAGAAAATGGCGAGAATAATGCGGGAGGCCCTAGGCCCATGTTTTCGCCCGAAATGGCCAAAATCCGTGAGCTGTAGCACACGGATTGCGGCCAAATTTCGCGTTTCCGTGGCGGCGTGGGATTTTGGGCTGGTGTTGTCTGTATTGGCGGGGGTTGGCCGCGGGAGAAAACGGAAGCCGATTCCGGCCTGCGAAACTCGTTGTGTGGTCATTTTACCGGGAGCACGAACGGGTGCCCGAACGGGTGGGGCAGCTCGTCCGATTCAGGCAAAACTTGAAAAATGCCGTGGCCTGTATGCCGAAGGCGGAGAGCGAGAACGGGGTTCTGTGCCTTGGGTGCAAGCATGTGCTGCATTTCGACCAAGGCACGCAGCCAGGCCGGGGCCAAGGCCAAGGCACGCAGCCAGCCCGTGTCCAAGGCCAAGGCACGCAGCCAGCCCGCATCCAAGGCCAAGGCACGCAGCCAGCCCGAGGCCAAGGCCAAGGCACGCAGCCCGCCCGCGGCCAAGGCCACGGCACGCAGCCAGTTTATAGGCAATCACGTCGTAAATCAATATACTACTGGTGGAACGAAAATTGCTCTAATACCTCTTTTGTTGATTGCATATATATCCTACTATGCGGCAGCAAATAATTTTTAAATTAAAGGTCAAATATGCAAATATGTTGTTCTGGAAATTAATGTAATAATATTTCAAGGGAATATTCAAAGCTTCAGCTCTAGCTTGAACCCTTAACATGGAGGTCAAAAACGAAAATAAATTATCAAGCCTGCCATTAAGATAGCTTAAAATATCAATATACCACCCACAAATAAAATTTATATTTGGATCTAAGATACAAATTAATTATAAATCAAATAATTAAGGATTTCACATCACAATTGGACATTTAAGTTGCTGCTTTCTATGGTCAAATCCAAATTAAAATGTCTTTTTGTTGAAAAAAGTTAGTGTTAAAAAATTTGTTGTACAAAAAATGTGTCAAAACATAAGAAAAACACAAAATGAAGGGTCGGAAAAGCCCCCAAGCTCCTTTGGCCAAGCCACCCATCCACCCAGCGGCCAAGGCCAAGCCACGCAGTATCCCCGTGGCGAAGGCCAATGCACGCATCCAGGGCCAATGCAGCGCCCAAGCGTCTGTCCGACTTTGTTTGGGCTGAAATTTCAGCAGGTGCCGTATTTCGACTGAAGTTATCTTACGGGACTTAAAAGTGGGGGAAACAGGCCGTGAACTCCGGGGCCCATTTTTTGGTCCAAAATGGCCGAAGACCGTGTGCTGAAGCCCACGGATCTGGGCCAACTTTCGCGTTTCCGGGGCGGTGCGGGATTTTGGGGTGATACATTAGATACGTGCGAGAGTCAAACGTCGGAAAAGATGGCAGTCGATTCCGAGGTCCGAATCTCGTTTTACGGCCGATTTACCAGTTGTGCGGGGGTGCGAAAAGGGGACGAAACGTGCCCGCGAATTGGTCCGATTGTGGCACAACTCGGCCGCGGGCCTCCTCTGGGCGCAAGTACTGTTTTGCGCTCGAAGAAAATGGCGAGAATAATGCGGGGGGCCCTGGGCCCACGTTTCCCCCCGAAATGGCCGAAATCCGTGAGCTATAGCACACGGATTGCGGTCAAATTTCGCGTTTCCGTGGCGCCGTGGGATTTTGGGCTGGTGTTGTCGGTATTGGCGGGGGTTGGCCGCGGGAGAAAACGGAAACCGATTCCGGGCTGCGAATCCCGTTTTGTGGCCAAGGCCAAGGCACGCAGCCAGCCCGGGGCCAAGGCCAAGGCACGCAGCCACCCCGCGGCCAAGGCCAAGGCACCGGCCAGCCCGAGGCCAAGGCCAAGGCACCCAGCCACCCAGCGGCCAAGGCCGAGGCACGCAGCCTCCCCGTGGCCAAGGCCAAGGCACGCCGCCAGCCTGGGGCCAAGGCCAAGGCACGCAGCCACCCCGCGGCCAAGGCCAAGGCACCAGCCAGCCCGCGGCCAAGGCCAAGGCCAAGGCGCGCAGCCAGCCCGGGGCCAAGGCCAAGGCACGCAGCCACCCCGCGGCCAAGGCCAAGGCACCCATCCACCCAGCGGCCAAGGCCAAGCCACGCAGTATCCCCGTGGCGAAGGCCGAGGCACGCAGCCACCCCGCGGCCAAGGCCAATGCACGCATCCAGGGCCAATGCAGCGCCCAAGCGTCTGTCCGACTTTGTTTGGGCTGAAATTTCAGCAGGTGCCGTATTTCGACTGAAGTTATCTTACGGGACTTAAAAGTGGGGGAAACAGGCCGTGAGCTCCGGGCCCATTTTTTGGTCCAAAATGGGCGAAGACCGTGTGCTGTAGCCCACGGATCTGGGCCAACTTTCGCGTTTCTGGGGCGGTGCGGGATTTTGGGGTGACACATTAGATACGTGCGAGAGTCAAACGTTGGAAAAGACGGCAGTCGATTCCGAGGTCCGAATCTCGTTTTACGGCGGATTTACCAGTTGTGGGGGGTGCGAAAAGGGGACGAAACGTGCCCGCGAATTGGTCCGATTGTGGCACAACTAGGCCGCGGGCCTCCTCTGGGGGCAAGTACTGTTTTGCGCTCGAAGAAAATGGCGAGAATAATGTGGGGGGCCCTGGGCCCACGTTTCCCCCCGTAATGGCCAAAATCCGTGGGCTATAGCACACGGATTGCGGTCAAATTTCGCGTTTCCGTGGCGCCATGGGATTTTGGGCTGGTGTTGTCGGTATTGGCGGGGGTTGGCCGCGGGAGAAAATGGAAACCGATTCCGGCTGCGAATCCCGTTTCGTGGCCAAGGCCAAGGCACGCAGCCAGCCCGGGGCCAAGGCCAAGGCACGCAGCCACCCCGCGGCCAAGGCCAAGGCACCGGCCAGCCTGAGGCCAAGGCCAAGGCACCCAGCCACCCAGCGGCCAAGGCCGAGGCACCCAGCCACCCAGCGGCCAAGGCCGAGGCACGCAGCCTCCCCGTGGCCAAGGCCAAGGCACGCTGCCAGCCTGGGGCCAAGGCCAAGGCACCAACCAGCCCGCGGCCAAGGCCAAGGCCAAGGCGCGCAGCCAGCCCGGGGCCAAGGCCAAGGCCAAGGCACGCAGCCACCCCGCGGCCAAGGCCAAGGCACCCATCCACCCAGCGGCCAAGGCCAAGCCACGCAGTATCCCCGTGGCGAAGGCCGATGCACGCAGCCACCCCGCGGCCAAGGCCAATGCACACATCCAGGGCCAATGCAGCGCCCAAGCGTCTGTCCGACTTTGTTTGGGCTGAAATTTCAGCAGGTGCCGTATTTTGACTGAAGTTATCTTACGAGACTTGAAAGTGGGGGAAACAGGCCGTGAGCTCCGGGGCCCATTTTTTGGTCCAAAATGGGCGAAGACCGTGTGCTGTAGCCCACGGATCTGGGCCAACTTTCGCGTTTCTGGGGCGGTGCGGGATTTTGGGGTGACACATTAGATACGTGCGAGAGTCAAACGTTGGAAAAGACGGCAGTCGATTCCGAGGTCCGAATCTCGTTTTACGGCCGATTTACCAGTTGTGCGAGGGTGCGAAAAGGGGACGAAACGAGCCCGCGAATTGGTCCGATTGTGGCACAACTCAGCCGCGGGCCTCCTCTGCGCTCAAGTACTATTTTCCGCTCGAAGAAAATGGCGAGAATAATGCGGGAGGCCCTGGGCCCATGTTTTCGCCCGAAATGGCCAAAATCCGTGAGCTGTAGCAGACGGATTGCGGCCAAATTTCGCGTTTCCATGGCGGCGTGGGATTTTGGGCTGGTGTTGTCGGTATTGGCGGGGGTTGGCCGCGGGAGAAAACGGAAGCCGATTCCGGCCTGCGAAACTTGTTGTGTGGTCATTTTACCGGGAGCACGAACGGGTGCCCGAACGGGTGGGGCAGCTCGTCCGATTCAGGCAAAACTTGAAAAATGCCGTGGCCTGTTTGCCGAACGCGGCGAGCAAGAACGGGGCTCTGTACCTTGGGCGCGAGCATGTGCTGCATTTCGACCAAGGCACGCAGCCAGGCCGGGGCCAAGGCCAAGGCACGCAGCCAGCCCGCGGCCAAGGCCAAGGCACGCAGCCAGCCCGCGGCCAATGCAGTGCCCAAGCGTTTGTCCGACTTTGTTCGGGCTGAAATTTTAGGAGGTACCATATTTCGACCGATGTTATCTTACGGGACTGAAAAGTGGGGGAAACGGCGCGTGAGCACCGGGCCCCATTTTTTTGGCCAAAATGGGCAAAGACCGTGTGCTGTAGCCCACGGATCTGGGCAAGCTATCGCGTTTCTGGGGCGGTGCGGGATTTTGGGGTGATGCATTAGATACGTGCGAGAGTCAAATGTCGGAAAAGACGGCACTCGATTCCGAGGTCCGAACCTCGTTTTACGGCCGATTTACCGAACGTCCGGGGGTGCGAAAAGGGGACGAAACGTGCCTGGGAATTGGTCCGATTGTGGCAGAACTGCGCAGGGGGCCTCCTCTGGGCTCAAGTACTGTTTTCCGCTCGAAGAAAATGGCGAGAATAATGCGGGAGGCCCTGGGCCCATGTTTCCGCCCGAAATGGCCAAAATCCGTGAGCTACAGCACACGGATTGTGGCCAAATTTCGCGTTTCCGTGGCGGCGTGGGATTTTGGGCTGGTGTTGTCGGTATTGGGGGGGGTTGGCCGCGGGAGAAAACGGAAGCCGATTCCGGCCTGCGAATCTCGTTGTGTGGTCATTTTACCAGGACCACGAACGGGTGCCCGAACGGGTGGGGCAGCTCGTCCGGTTCAGGCAAAACTTGAAAAATGCCGTGGCCTGTATGTCGAAGACGGCGAGCGAGAACGGGGCTCTGTGCCTTGGGCGCAAGCATGTGCTGCATTTCGACCAAGGCACGCAGCCAGCCCGCGGCCAATGCGGCCACCCCGGGGCCAAAGCCAAGGCGCGCAGCCATCCCGCGGCCAAGGCCAAGGCACGCAGCCAGCCCGCGGCCAAGGCCAAGGCACGGAGCCGCCCCGCGGCCAGCTCGGGGCCAAGGCCAAGGCACGCACCCAGCCTGCGGCCAAGGTCAAGGCACGCAGCCCACCCGCGGCCAAGGCCAAGGCACGCAGCCAGCCCGGGGCCAATGCAGGGCCCAAGCGTCTGTCCGATTTTGTTCGGGCTGAAATTTTAGGGGGTGCCGCATTTCGACCGAAGTTATCTTACGGGGCTGAAAAGTTGGGGAAACGGCGCGTGAACTCCGGGCCCCATTTTTTTGGCCAAAATGGCCAAAGACCGTGTGCTGTAGCCCACGGATCTGGGCCAGCTTTCGCGTTCTCGGGGCGGTGCGTGATTTTGGGGTGATGCATTAGATACGTGCGAGAGTCAAACGTCGGAAAAGACGGCACTCGTTTCCGAGGTCCAAACCTCGTTTCACGGCCGATTTACCGAACGTGCGGGGGTGCGAAAAGGGGACGAAACTTTCCAAGGCCAAGGCCAGCCCGGGGCCAAGGCCAAGGCACGCGGCCAGCCCGGGGCCAAGGCCAAGGCACGCAGCCATCCCGCGGCCAAGGTCAAGGCACGCTGCCAGGCCGGGGCCAAGGCCAAGGCACGCAGCCAGCCCGCGGCCAAGGCCAAGGCACGCAGCCGCCCCGCGGCCAATGCAGTGCCCAAGCGTCTGTCCGATTTTGCTCGGGCTGAAATTTTAGGAGGTGCCGTATTTCGACCGAAGTTATCTTACGGGGCTGAAAAGTGGGGGAAACGGCGCGTGAGCTCCGGGCCCCATTTTTTTGGCCAAAATCACCAGAGACCGTGTGCTGTAGCCCACGGATCTGGGCCAGCTTTCGCGATTCCGGGGCGGTGCAGGATTTTTGGGTGATGCATTAGATACGTGCGAGAGTCAAACGTCGGAAAAGACGGTACTCGATTCCGAGGTCCGAACCTCGTTTCTTGGCCGATTTACCGAACGTGCGGGGGTGCGAAAAGGGCACGAAACTTGCCCGGGAATTGGTCCGATTGTGGCAGAACTGCGCCGGGGGCCTCCTCTGGGCTCAAGTACTGTTTTCCGCTCGAAGAAAATGGCGAGAATAATGCGGGAGGCCCTGGGCCCATGTTTCCGCCCGAAATGGCAGAAATCCGTGAGGTACAGCACACGGATTGCGGCCAAATTTCGCGTTTCCGTGGCGGCGTGGGATTTTTCTCTGGTGTTGTCGGTATGGGCGGGGGTTGGCCGCGGGAGAAAACGGAAGCCGATTCCGCCCTGCGAAACTCGTTTTGTGGCCTTTTTACCAGGAGCACGAATGGGTGCCCGAACGGGTGGGGCAGCTGGTCCGATTCAGGCAAAACTTGAAAAATGCCGTGGCCTGTATGCCGAACGCGACGAGCGAGAACGGGGCTCTGTACCTTGGGCGCAAGCATGTGCTGCATTTCGACCAAGGCACGCAGCCAGGCCGGGGCCACGGCCAAGGCACGCAGCCAGCCCGCGGCCAAGGCCAAGGAATTCAGCCGGCCCACGGCCAAGGCCAAGGCACGCAGCCGGCCTGCGGCCAACGCCAAGGCACGCAGCCGGCCCGCGGCCAATGCGGCCATCGCGGGGCCAAGGCCAAGGCACGCAGCCAGGCCGGGGCCAAGGCCTAGGCACGCAGCCATCCCGCGGCCAAGGCCAAGGCACGCGGTCGCCCCGCGGCCAACGCGGCCAGCCCGGGGCCAAGGCCAAGGCACGCAGCCAGCCCATGGCCAAGGTCAAGGCACGAAGCCCGCCCGCGGCCAAGGACAAGGCACGCAGCCAGCCCGGGGCCAATGCAGGGCCCAAGCGTCTGTCCGACTTTGTTCGGGCTGAAATTTTAGGAGGTGCCGTATTTCGACCGAAGTTATCTTACGGGGCTGAAAAGGGGGGGAAACGGTGCGTGAGCTCCGGGCCCCATTTTTTTGGCCAAAATGGCCAGAGACCGTGTGCTGTAGCCCACGGATCTGGGCCAGCTTCCGCGATTCCGAGGCAGTGCGGGATTTTGGGGTGATGAATTAGATACGTGCGAGAGTCAAACGTCGGAAAAGACAGTACTCGATTCCGAGGTCCGAACCTCGTTTCACGGCCGATTTACCGAACGTGCGGGGGGGCGAAAAGGGCACGAAACGTGCCCGGGAATTGGTCCGATTGTGGCAGAACTGCGCCGGGGGCCTCCTCTGGGCTCAAGTACTGTTTTCCGCTCGAAGAAAATGGCGAGAATAATGCGGGAGGCCCTGGGCCCATGTTTCCGCCCGAAATGGTCAAAATCCGTGATGTACAGCACACGGATTGCGGCCAAATTTCGCGTTTCCGTGGCGGCGTGGGATTTTTCTCTGGTGT
The DNA here is from genome assembly GCA_030449905.1 of Luvunga scandens. Classification (NCBI taxonomy): domain Eukaryota; kingdom Viridiplantae; phylum Streptophyta; class Magnoliopsida; order Sapindales; family Rutaceae; genus Luvunga; species Luvunga scandens. The sequence continues at coordinate 17,101 of JASUUG010001235.1, forward strand.
TGTCGGTATTGGCGGGGGTTGGCCGCGGGACAAAAGCGGAAGCGATTCGGCCTGCGAAACTCGTTTGTGGCCATTTACCAGGAGCACGAGCGGGTGCCCGAGCGGGTGGGGCAGCTCGTCCGATTCAGGCAAAACTTGAAAAATGCCGTGGCCTGTATGCGACGGCGGCGGAAGCGGGGCTCTGTGCCTTGGGCGCAAGCATGTGCTGCATTCGACCAAGGCACGCAGCCAAGCCGGGGCCGCCAAGGGCACGCAGCCAGCCGGGGCCAAGGCCAAGGCCAGCCAGCCCGCGGCCAAGGCCAAGGTTGCAGCCAGCCCGCGGCCAAGGCACCAGCCAGCCGGCCAAGGCCAAGGCCAAGGCACGCAGCCAGCCCCAGGCCAAGGCCAAGGCCAAGGCCAAGCCAGCCGGGGCCAAGGCCAAGGCACGCAGCCGCCCCGCGGCCAATGCGGCCAGCCCGGGGCCAAGGCCAAGGCACGCAGCCAGCCCGCGACCAATGCAGGGCCGAAGCGTCTGTCCGATTTTTTTCGTGCTGAAATTTTAGGAGGTGCCGTATTTCGACCGAAGTTATCTTACGGGGCTGAAAAGTGTGGGAAACGGCGCATGAGCTCCAGGCCCCATTTTTTTGGCCAAAATGGCCAAAGACCGTGTGCTGTAGCCCACGGATCTGGGCCGCCCACCTTTCGCGTTTCGGGCGGTGCGGGATTTTGGGGTGATGCATTAGATACGTGCGAGAGTCAAAGCGTCGGAAAGAGGCGGCTTTTCGATTCGAGGTCGAACCTCGTTTACGGACGATTTACGAGCGTGCGGGGGTGCGAAAAGGGGCCGAAAGCGTGCCGGGAATTGGTCCGATTGTGGCAGAACTGCACGGGGGCCTCTCTGCAGGCTCAAGTACTGTTTTCCGCTCGAAGAAAATGGCGAGAATAATGCGGGAGGCCCTGGGCCCATGTTTCCGCCGAAATGGCCAAAATCCGTGAGCTACAGCACACGGTTGCGGCCAAATTCAGCGTTTCCGTGGCGGCATGGGATTTTGGGCTGGTGTTGTCGGTATTGGCGGGGTTGGCGGGAGAAAAGCGGAAGCGATTCCGGCCTGCGAAACTCGTTTTGTGGCCATTTACCAGGAGCACGAGCGGGTGCCCGAGCGGGTGGGGCAGCTCGTCCGATTCAGGCAAAACTTGAAAAATGCCGTGGCCTGTATGCCGAGCGCGCGGCGAGCGAGAGGGGCTCTGTGCCTTGGGCGCAAGCATGTGCTGCATTTCGACCAAGGCACGCAGCCAGGCCAGGCCAAGGCCAAGGCACGCAGCCAGCCAAGGCCAAGGCCAGGCAGCCAGCCGCGGCCAAGGCGGCCAGGCCGGGGCCGGGGCCAAGGCCAAAAGGCACGCGGCCAGCCGGGGCCAAGGCCAAGGCACGCAGCCAGCCAGCGGCCAAGGCCAAGGCAAGCCAGCAGCCCGCACGGCCAGCCCAAGGCCAAGGCAGCGCAGCCAGCCAGCCAAGGCCAAGGCCCACGCAGCCCGCCGCAGCCAGGCCAAGGCAGCAGCCAGCCAGGGGCCAATGCAGGGCCCAAGCGTCTGTCCGACTTTGTTCGGGCTGAAATTTTAGGAGGTGCCGTATTACGACCGAAGTTATCTTACGGGACTGAAAAGTGGGGGAAACGGCGCGTGAGCTCCGGGCCCCATTTTTTTGGCCAAAATGGCCAAAGACCGTGTGTTGTAGCCCACGGATCTGGGCCAGCTTTCGCGTTTCCGGGGCGGTGTGGGATTTTGGGGCGATGCATTAGATACGTGCGAGAGTCAACCGTCGGAAAAGACGGCACTCGATTCCGAGGTCCGAACCTCGTTTCACGGCCGATTTACCGAACGTACGGGGGTGCGAAAAGGGCACGAAACGTGCCCGGGAATTCATCCGATTGTGGCAGAACTGCGCCGGGGGCCTCCTCTGGGCTCAAGTACTGTTTTCCGCTCGAAGAAAATGGCGAGAATAATGCTGGAGGCCCTGGGCCAATGTTTCCGCCAGAAATGGCCAAAATCCGTGAACTACAGCACACGGATTGCAGCCAAATTTCGCGTTTCCGTGCCGGCGTGGGATTTTGGGCTGGTGTTGTCGGTATTGGCGGGGGTTGGCCGCGGGAGAAAACGGAAGCCGATTCCGGCCTGCGAAACTCGTTTTGTGGCCATTTTACCAGGAGCACGAACGGGTGCCCGAACGGGTGGGGCAGCTTGTCCGGTTCAGGCAAAATTTGAAAAATGCCGTGGCCTGTATGCCGAATGCGGCGAGCGAGAACGGGGCTCTGTGCCTTGTGCGCAAGCATGTGCTGCATTTCGACCAAGGCACGCAGCCAGGCCGGGGCCAAGGCCAAGGCACGCAGCCAGACCGCGGACAAGGCCAAGGCACGCAGCCGCCCCGCGGCCAATGCGGCCACCCGGGGGCCAAGGCCAAGCCACGCAGCCAGGCCGGGGCCAAGGCCAAGGCACGCAGCCAGCTCGCGGCCACGGCCAAGGCATGCGGCCGCCCCGCGGCCAATGCAGCCACCCCGGGGGCAAGACCAAGGCACGCAGCCAGGCCGGGGCCAAGGCCAAGGCAAGCAGCCAGCCCGCGGCCCCGGCTAAGGCATGCGGCCGCCCCGCGGCCAATGCGGCCAACCCGGGGCCAAGGCCAAGGCACGCAGCCAGGCCGGGGCCAAGGCCAAGGCAAGCAGCCAGCCCGCGGCCAAGGCCAAGGCATGCGGCCGCCCCGCGGCCAACAAGGCCGGCCCGGGGCCAAGGCCAAGGCACGAAGCCAGCCCGCGGCCAAGGTCAAGGCACGCAGCCCGCCCCGCGGCCAAGGCCAAGGCACGGTGCCAGCCCGGGGCCAACGCAGGGCCCAAGCGTCTGTCCGACTTTCTTCGGGGTGAAATTTTAGGAGGTGCCGTATTTCCACCGAAGTTATCTTACGGCGCTGAAAAGTGGGGGAAACGGCGCGTGAGCTCCGGGCCTCATTTTTTTGGCCAAAATGGCAAAAGACCACGGATCTGGGCCATCTTTCGCGTTTCCGGGGCGGTGCGGGATTTTGGGGTGATGCATTAGATATGTGCGAGAGTCAAACGTCGGAAAAGACGGTAGTCGATTCCGAGGTCCGAACCTCGTTTTACGGCCGATTTACCGAACGTGCAGGGGTGCGAAAAGGGCAAGAAACGTGCCTGGGAATTGGTCCGATTGTGGCAGAACTGCGCCGGGGGCCTCCTCTGGGCTCAAGTACTGCTTTCCGCTCAAAGAAAACGGCAAGAATAATGCGGGAGGCCCTGGGCCCATGTTTCCGCCCGAAATGGCCAAAATCCGTGAGCTGTAGCACACGGATTGCGGCCAAATTTCGCGTTTCCGTGGCGGCGTGGGATTTTGGGCTGGTGTTGTCGGTATTGCCGGGGGTTGGTCGCGGGAGACAACGGAAGCCGATTCCGGCCTGCGAAACTCGTTGTGTGGCCATTTTACCGGGAGCACGAACGGGTGCCCGAACGGGTGGGGCAGGTTGTCCGTTTCAGGCAAAACTTGAAAAATGCCGTGGCCTGTATGCCGAACGCGGCGAGCGAGAACGGGGCTCTGTGCCTTGGGCGCAATCATGTGCTGAATTTCGACCAAGGCACACAGCCAGGCCGGGGCCAAGGCCAAGGCACGCAGCCAGCCCGCGGCCAAGGCCAAGGCACGCAGCCAGGCCGAGGCCAAGGCCAAGGCCAAGGGAGGCCAAGGCCAAGGCACGCAGCCAGCCGGGCCAAGGCCAAGGCACGCAGCCAGCCCAGCCGGCCAAGGCCAAGGCACGCAGCCAGCCCGGCCAAGGCCAAGGCCAAGGCACGCAGCCAGCCCGCGGCCAAGGCCAAGGCACGCAGCCAGCCAGCGGCCAAGGTCAAGGCATGCAGGCCCCCCGCGGCCAAGGCCAAGGCACGCAGCCAGCACGGGGCCAATCCAGGGCCCAAGCGTCTGCCCGACTTTGTTCGGGCTGAAATTTTAGGAGGTGCCGTATTTCGAGCGAAGTTATCTTACGGGACTGAAAAGTGGCGGAAACGGCGCGTGAGCTCCGGGCCCCATTTTTTTGGCCAAAATGGCCAAAGGCCGTGTGCTATATCCCACGGATCTGGGCCAGCTTTCGCGTCTCCGGGGCGGTGCGGGATTTTGGGGTGATGCATTAGATACGTGCGAGAGTCAAACATCGGAAAAGACGGTTCGATTCGATTCGAGGTCGAACCTCGTTTCACGGCCGATTTACGAGCGTGCGGGGAAGTGCGAAAAGGGGCGCGAAGCGTGCCGGGAATTGGTCCGATTGTGGCAGAACTGCGCCGGGGGCCTCCTCTCAGGCTCAAGTACTGTTTTCCGCTCGAAGAAAATGGCGAGAATAATGCGGGAGGCCCTGGGCCCATGTTTCCGCCGAAATGGCCAAAATCCGTGAGCTGTAGCACGGTTGCGGCCAAATTTCAGCGTTTCCGTGGCGGCGTGGGATTTTGGGCTGGTGTTGTCGGTATTGGCGGGGTTGGCGGCGGGAGAAAAGCGGAAGCGATTCGGCCTGCGAAACTCGTTTTGTGGCCATTTACCGGGAGCACGCGAGCGGGTGCCCGAGCGGGTGGGGCAGCTCGTCCGATTCAGGCAAAACTTGAAAAATGCCGTGGCCTGTATGCGAGCGAGCGGCGGCGAAGCGGGGCTCTGTGCCTTGGGCGCAAGCATGTGCTGCATTTCGACCAAGGCACGCAGCCAGGCCGGGGCCAAGGCCAAGGCAGCCAGCCCGCCAAGGCCAAGGCCAAGGCCAGCCAGCCCGGCCAAGGCCAAGGCCAGCCGGCAGGCCAAGGCCAAGGCCAAGGCAGCCAGCCCCGCGGCCAAGGCCAAGGCAGCCCAAGGCCAGCCGCCAGCCAAGGCCCAGCCATGCGGCCAGCCGGGGCCAAGGCCAAGGGCACGCAGCCAGCCAGCGGCCAAGGTCAAGGCACGCAGCCCGCCCGGCCAAGGCCAAGGCCAAGGCACGCAGCCAGCCGGGGCCAATGCGGGGCCCAAGCGTCTGTCCGACTTTGTTCGGGCTGAAATTTTAGGAGGTGCCGTATTTCGACCGAAGTTATCTTACGGGCTGAAAAGTGGGGGAAGCGGCGCGTGAGCTCGGGCCCCATTTTTGGGCCAAAATGGCCAAAGACCGTGTCTGTAGCCCACGGATCTGGGCCAGCTTTCGCGTTTCGGGCGGTGCGGGATTTTGGGGTGATGCATTAGATCGTGCGAGAGTCAAGCGTCGGAAAAAGCGGCACTTTCGATTCGAGGTCGAACCTCGTTTCGGCCGATTTACGAACGCGGGGAGTGCGAAAAGGGGACGAAACGTGCCCGGGAATTTTTCCGATTGTGGCCGAACTGCACCGGGGGCCTCCTCTAGGCTCAAGTACTGTTTTCCGCTCGAAGAAAATGGCGAGAATAATGCGGGAGGCCCTGGGCCCATGTTTCCGCCCGAAATGGCCAAAATCCGTGAGCTGTAGCACACGGATTGCGGCCAAATTTCGCGTTTCCGTGGCGGCGTGGGATTTTGGGTTGGTGTTGTCGGTATTGGCGGGGGTTGGCGGCGGGAGAAAACGGAAGCCGATTCCGGCCTGCGAAACTCGTTTGTGGCCATTTACCGGGAGCACGAGCGGGTGCCCGAGCGGGTGGGGCAGCTCGTCCGATTCAGGCAAAACTTGAAAAATGCCGTGGCCTGTATGCCAAAAGCGGCGAAATGGGGCTCTTGTGAATGGGCAAGCTCTGCTGCCTTGACCAAGGCACGCAGCAAGCATGTGCTGCATTTCGCCAAGGCAGCACGCCAGCCCAGCCAAGGCCAAGGCCAAGGGCCAAGGCCAAGGGCAAGGCCAAGGCCAGCCAGCCAGCCAAGGCCAAGGCCAAGGCAGCCGCCAGCCAGCCAAGGCCAAGGCCAAGGCCAAGGCCGCAGGCCAAGGCCAAGGCAAGCCGGCCAGCCAGCCGGGGCCAAGGCCAAGGCACGCAGCCAGCCAGCGGCCAAGGCCAAGGCACGCAGCCCGCCAGCGGCCAAGGCCAAGGCACGCAGCCAGCCGGGGCCAATGCGGGGGCCCAAGCGTCTGTCCCGACTTTGTTCGGGCTGAAATTTTAGGAGGTGCCGTATTTCACCGAAGTTATCTTACGGGACTGAAAAGTGGGGAAAGCGGCGCGTGAGCTCGGGCCCCATTTTTTGGCCAAAATGGCCAAAGACCGTGTCTTGCCAGCCACGGATCTGGGCCAGCCGCGTTTCGGGCGGTGCGGGATTTTGGGGTGATGCATTAGATCGTGCCACGAGAGTCAAACGCTGGTTGCGGCCTTCGATTCGAGGTCGAACCTCGTTTTCGGCCGATTTACGAGCGTGCGGGGGTGCGAAAAAGGGGCAGCGTGCCGGGAATGACCGATTGTGGCAGAACTGCACCGGGGGCCTCCTCTGGGCTCAAGTACTGTTTCCGCTCGAAGAAAATGGCGAGAATAATGCGGGAGGCCCTGGGCCCATGTTTCCGCCCGAAATGGCAAAAATCCGTGAGCTGTAGCACACGGATTGCGGCCAAATGTCGCGTTTCCGTGGCGGCGAGGGAATTTGGGCTCGTGTTGTCGGTATTGGCGGGGGTTGGCGGCGGGAGAAAACGGAAGCCGATTCCGGCCTGCGAAACTCGTTTTGTGGCCATTTTACCAGGAGCACGAACGGGTGCCCGAACGGGTGGGGCAGCTCGTCCGATTCGGGCAAAACTTGAAAAATGCCGTGGCCTGTATGCGAAGCGGCGAGAGCGAGCGGGCTCTTTGCCTTGGGCGCAAGCATGTGCTGCATTACGACCAAGGCACGCAGCCAGGCCGGGGCCAAGGCCAAGGCACGCAGCCAGCCCGCAGCCAAGGCCAAGGCACGCAGCCAGCCCGCGGCCAAGGCCAAGGCACGGAGCCGCGGCCAAGCCAGCCGGGGCAAGGCCAAGGCACCCCAGCCAGCCCGGGGCCAAGGCCAAGGCACGCCAGCCAGGCGCGGCCAAGGCCAAGGCACGCAGCCGCCAGCCAGCCAGCCAGCGGGGGCCAAGGCCAAGGCACGCAGCCAGCCCGCGGCCAAGGTCAAGGCACGCAGCCCGCCGCGGCCAAGGCCAAGGCCGGCAGCCAGCCGGGGCCAATGCAGGGCTCAAGCGTTTGTCCGACTTTGTTCGGGCTGAAATTTTAGGAGGTGCCGTATTTCGACCGAAGTTATCTTACGGGACTGAAAAGTGGGGGAAACCGCGCGTGAGATCCGGGCCCCATTTTTTGGGCCAAAATGGCCAAAGTCCGTGTGCTGTAGCCCATGGATCTGGGCCAGCTTTCACGTTTCCGGGGCGGTGCGGGATTTTGGGGTGATGCATTAGATACGTGCGAGAGTCAAACTTCGGAAAAGACGGCACTCGATTCCGAGGTCCGAACCTCGTTTTAAGGCCGATTTACGAGCGTGCGGGGATGCGAAAAGGGCACGAAACGTGCCCGGGAATTGGTCCGATTGTGGCAGAACTGCGCCGGGGGCCTCCTCTGGGCTCAAGTACTGTTTTCCGCTCGAAGAAAATGGCGAGAATAATGCGGGAGGCCCTGGGCCCATGTTTCCGCCCGAAATGGCCAAAATGCGTGAGCTGTAGCACACGGTTGCGGCCAAATTCAGCGTTTCCGTGGCGGCGTGGGATTTTGGGCTGGTGTTGTCGGTATTGGCGGGGTTGGCGCGGGAGAAAGCGGAAGCGATTCGGCCTGCGAAACTCGTTTTGTGGCCATTTACCGGGAGCACGAGCGGGTGCCCGAGCGGGTGGGGCAGCTCGTCCAATTCAGCCAAAACTTGAAAAATTCCGTGGCCTGTATGCGAGGCGGAGGCGAGAGCGGGGCTCTGTGCCTTGGGCGCAAGCATGTGCTGCATTTCGACCAAGGCAGCCAGGCCGGGGCCAAGGCAGCCAGCCAAGGCCAAGGCCAAGGCGCAGCCAGCCCCAAGGCCAAGGCCAAGGCAGCCAGCCAGCCGGGCCAATGCCAAGGCCAGGCAGCCAGCCCAGGCCAAGGCCAAGCCAGGCACGCAGCCAGCCCGCGGCCAAGGCCAAGGCACGCAGCCGCCCGCGGCAAGGCCAAGCCAGCCAGCCAGCCGGGGCCAAGGCCAAGGCACGCAGCCAGCCAGCGGCCAAGGTCAAGGCACGCCCAGCCCGCCGGCGGCCAAGGCCAAGGCACGCAGCCAGCCGGGGCCAATCACGGGGCCCAAGCGTCTGTCCGACTTTGTTCGGGCTGAAATTTTAGGAGGTGCGTATTTCGACCCGAAGTTATCTTACGGGACTGAAAAGTGGGGAAACGGCGCGTGAGCTCGGGCCCCATTTTTGGGCCAAAATGGCCAAAGACCGTGTCTGTAGCCCACGGATCTGGGCCAGCTTTCGCGTTTCGGGCGGTGCGGGATTTTGGGGTGATGCATTAGATCGTGCGAGAGTCAAAGCGTCGGAAAAGAGCGGCACTTTCGATTCGAGGTCGAACCTCGTTTCACGGCCGATTTACGAGCGTGCGGGAGTGCGAAAATGGGGGAAAGCGTGCCGGGAATTGGTCCGATTGTGGCAGAACTGCGCGGGGGGCCTCCTCTCTGGGCTCAAGTACTGTTTTCCGCTCGAAGAAAATGGCGAGAATAATGCGGGAGGCCCTGGGCCCATGTTTCCGCCGAAATGGCCAAAATCCGTGAGCTGTAGCACACGGTTGCGGCCAAATTCAGCGTTTCCGTGGCGGCGTGGGATTTTGGGCTGGTGTTGTCGGTATTGGCGGGGTTTGGCGGGAGAAAAGCGGAAGCGATTCCGGCCTGCGAAACTCGTTTTGTGGCCATTTACCGGGAGCACGAGCGGGTGCCCGAGCGGGTGGGGCAGCTCGTCCGGTTCAGGCAAAACTTGAAAAATGCCGTGGCCTGTATGCGAACGCAGGAAGCGAGAAGCGGGGCTCTGTGCCTTGGGCGCAAGCATGTGCTGCATTTCGACCAAGGCACGCAGCAGCCAGCCAAGGGGCCAAGGCCAAGGCCAAGGCCGCCAGCCAGCCAGCCAAGGCCAAAGCCAGCCAGGCCGCCCGCGGCCGCGCAGCCAGCCAGCCAAGGCCAAGGCCAAGGCACGCAGCCAGCCAGGCCCGAGGCCAAGGCCAAGGCACGCAGCCAGCCAAGGCCAAGGCCAAGGCCAGCCAGCCAGCCGCGCCAAGGCCAAGGCACGCAGCCGCCCGGCGCCAAGGCCGGGCCAGCCAGGGGCCAAGGCCAAGGGCACGCAGCCAGCCAGCGGCCAAGGTCAAGGCACGCAGCCCGCCCGTGGCCAAGGCCGCGTGAGCACGGGCCCCATTTTTTTGGCCAGCCCCGGGGCCAATGCGGGGCCCAAGCGTCTGCCCGACTTTGTTCGGGCTGAAATTTTAGGAGGTGCCGTATTTTCGGGGTGAAGTTATCTTAGGGGGCTGAAAAGTGGGGAAAGCGGCGCGTGAGCTCGGGCCCCATTTTTTGGGCCAAAATGGCCAAAAGCGTGCTGTAGCAGCCACGGAAACGTGCGGGCCAATTTCCGTTTCGGGCGGTGCGGGATTTTGGGGTGTGTTGCATTAGATCGTGTCGGGAGTCAAGCTCGGAGAAAATGGCGGACTTTCGATTCGGGTCGAACCTCGTTTTTGGCCATTTACCGAGCGTGCGGGTGCGAAAATCCGTGCGTGCCCGGTCCGATTGTGGCGGGCTGGGGGGGCCTCCAATTCAGGCTCAAATACTGTTTTCCTCGTAAGAAAATGGCGAGAATAATGCGGGAGGCCTCGGGCCCAAGTTTTGCTGAAATGGCCAAAATCCAAGAGCACTAGCAGCACATTGGGGCCAAGGCCAAGGCACGCGGCGTGGGATTTTGGGCTGGTGTTGCCAAGGCCGGGGGGTTGGCGCGGGAGAAAGCGGAAGCGATTCCGGCCTGCGCTCGTTTGTGGCCATTTACGCAGCGGTGCCGAGCGGGTGGGCAGCCAGCCGCCAAGGCCAAGGCAAAACTTGAAAAATGCCGTGGCCTGTATGCCAAGGTCAAGGCACGCAGGGCCTTTGCCTTGGGCGCAAGCAAGGACCAAGGCACGCAGCCCAGGCCAGGCCGAGGCCAAGGCCAAGGCACGCAGCCAGCCCGCCAGCCGGCCAAGGCCAAGGCCAGGCCAAGGCAGCACGCAGCCAGCCGCCAAGGCCAAGGCACCAGCCAGCCCAGCCAAGGCCAAGGCTAAGGGACGCAGCCAGCCCGCGTCTAAGGCCAAGGCACGCAGCCCGCCCGCGGCCAAGGCCAAGGCACGCAGCCAGCCCGGGGCCAATGCAGGGCCCAAGCGTCTGTCCGACTTTGTTCGGGCTGAAATTTTAGGAGGTGCCGTATTTCGACCGAAGTTATCTTACGGGACTGAAAAGTGGGGGAAACGGCCCGTGAGATCCGGGCCCCATTTTTTGGGCCAAAATGGCCAAAGTCCGTGTGCTGTAGCCAACGGATCTGGGCCAGCTTTCACGTTTCCGGGGCGGTGCGGGATTTTGGGGTGATGCATTAGATACGTGCGAGTGTCAAAGCGTCGGAAAAGGCGGTTTCGATTCGAGGTCGAACCTCGTTTCACGGCCGATTTACCGAACGTGCGGGGGTGCGAAATGGGGACGAAACGTGCTCGGGAATTGGTCCGATTGTGGCAGAACTGCACCGGGGGCCTCCTCTGGGCTCAAGTACTGTTTTCCGCTCGAAGAAAATGGCGAGAATAATGCGGGAGGCCCTGGGCCCATGTTTCCGCCCGAAATGGCCAAAATCCGTGAGCTGTAGCACACGGATTGCGGCCAAATTTCGCGTTTCCGTGGCGGCGTGGGATTTTGGGCTGGTGTTGTCGGTATTGGCGGGGGTTGGCGGCGGGAGAAAACGGAAGCCGATTCCGGCCTGCGAAACTCGTTTTGTGGCCATTTACCAGGACGCGAGCGGGTGCCCGAGCGGGTGGGGCAGCTCGTCCGATTCAGGCAAAACTTGAAAAATGCCGTGGCCTGTATGCGAAGCGGCGGCGGCGAATGGGGCTCTGTGCCTTGGGCCCAAGCATGTGCTGCATTTCGGCCAAGGCACGCAGCCAGCCCGAGGCCAAGGCCAAGGCACGCAGCCAAGCCAAGGCCAAGGCCAAGGCACGCACCAGCCGCGGCCAAGGCCAAGCCAAGCCCAAGGCCAAGGCCAAGCCCAGCCACGCCAGGCCAGCCGGGGCCAAGGCCAAGGGCGCAGCCAGCAGCGTTCAAGGCCCACGCAGCCGCCCGGGCCAAGGCCAACGCGGCCAGCCTGGGGCCAAGGCCTAGGGACGCCGCCAGCCCGCGTCCAAGGCCAAGGCACGCAGCCCGCCCGCGGCCAAGGCAGGCCAAGGCACGCAGCCAGCCCGGGGCCAATGCAGGGCCCAAGCGTCTGTCCGACTTTGTTCGGGCTGAAATTTTAGGAGGTGCTGTATTTCAACCGAAGTTATCTTACGGGACTGAAAAGTGGGGGAAACGGCGCGTGAGCTCCGGGCCCCATTTTTTGGGCCAAAATGGCCAAAGACCGTGTGCTGTAGCCCACGGATCTGGGCCAGCTTTCGCGTTTCCGGGGCGGTGCGGGATTTTGGGGTGATGCATTAGATACGTGCGAGAGTCAAACTTCGGAAAAGACGGCACTCGATTCCGAGGTCCGAACCTCGTTTTACGGCCGATTTACCGAACGTGCGGGGGTGCGAAAAGGGGACGAAACGTGCCCGGGAATAGGTCCGATTGTGGCAGAACTGCGCCGGGGGCCTCCTCTGGGCTCAAGTACTGTTTCCGCTCGAAGAAAATGGCGAGAATAATGCGGGAGGCCCTGGGCCCATGTTTCCGCCCGAAATGGCCAAAATCCGTGAGCTGTAGCACACGGATTGCGGCCAAATTTCGCGTTTCCGTGGCGGCGTGGGATTTTGGGCTGGTGTTGTCGGTATTGGCGGGGGTTGGCGGCGGGAGAAAACGGAAGCCGATTCCGGCCTGCGAAACTCGTTTTGTGGCCATTTTACCAGGAGCACGAACGGGTGCCCGAACGGGTGGGGCAGCTCGTCCGATTCGGGCAAAACTTGAAAAATGCCGTGGCCTGTATGCCGAACGCGGCGAGCGAGAACGTGGCTCTTTGCCTTGGGCGCAAGCATGTGCTGCATTTCGACCAAAGGCACGCCAAGGCCGGGGCCAAGGCCAAGGCACGCAGCCAAGGCCAAGGCCAAGGCCAAGCCAGCCAGCCCAGGCCAAGGCCAAGGCCAAGGCCAAGGCAGCGGCCAAGGCCAGGCCAGCCAGCCCGGGCCAAGGCCAAGGCACGCCAGCCAAGCCCGGCCAAGGCCAAGGCACGCAGCCAGCCAAGCCAAGGCCAAGGCACGCAGCCAGCCAGCCAGGCCAAGGCCTAGGCCAAGCCAGCCAGCCAGCCAAGGCCAAGGCCAACGCAGCCGCCGCGGCCAAGGCCAAGGCACGCAGCCAGCCCGGGGCCAATGCAGGGCCCAAGCGTCTGTCCGACTTTGTTCGGGCTGAAATTTTAGGAGGTGCCGTATTTCGACCGAAGTTATCTTACGGGACTGAAAAGTGGGGGAAACGGCGCGTGAGCTCCGGGCCCCATTTTTTGGGCCAAAATGGCCAAAGACCGTGTGCTGTAGCCCACGGATCTGGGCCAGCTTTCGCGTTTCCGGGGCGGTGCGGGATTTTGGGGTGATGCATTAGATACGTGCGAGAGTCAAACATCGGAAAAGACGGCACTCGATTCCGAGGTCCGAACCTCGTTTCACGGCCGATTTACCGAACGTGCGGGGGTGCGAAAAGGGGACGAAACGTGCCCGGGAATTGGTCCGATTGTGGCAGAACTGCGCCGGGGGCCTCCTCTGGGCTCAAGTACTGTTTTCCGCTCGAAGAAAATGGCGAGAATAATGCGGGAGGCCCTGGGCCCATGTTTCCGCCCGAAATGGCCAAAATCCGTGAGCTACAGCACACGGATTGCGGCCAAATTTCGCGTTTCCGTGGCGGCGTGGGATTTTGGGCTGGTGTTGTCGGTATTGGCGGGGGTTGGCCGCGGGAGAAAACGGAAGCCGATTCCGGCCTGCGAAACTCGTTTTGTGGCCATTTTACCGGGAAACACGAGCGGGTGCCCGAACGGGTGGGGCAGCTCGTCCGATTCAGGCAAAACTTGAAAAATGCCGTGGCCTGTATGCCGAACGCGGCGAGCGAGAACGGGGCTCTGTGCCTTGGGCGCAAGCATGTGCTGCATTTCGACCAAGGCACGCAGCCAGGCCGGGGCCAAGGCCAAGGCACGCAGCCAGGCCGGGGCCAAGGCCAAGGCACGCAGCCAGCCCGCGGCCAAGGCCAAGCCAAGGCAAGGCAAGCCGCCAGGCCAAGCGGCCAGCCGCAGGGCCAAGGCCAAGGCACAGCCAGCCGGGGCCAAGGCCAAGGCACGCAGCCAGGCCGCGGCCAAGGCCAAGGCACGCAGCCCGCCAGCCCGGCCAAGGCCAAGGGGCCCGCCAGCCAGCGCCAAGGCCAAGGCACGCAGCCAGCCCAGGGCCAATGCAGTTCCCAAACGTCTGTCCGACTTTGTTCGGGCTGAAATTTTAGGAGGTGCCGTATTTCGAGCGAAGTTATCTTACGGGACTGAAAAGTGGGGGAAACAGCGCGTGAGCTCCGGGCTCCATTTTTTTGGCTAAAATTGCCAAAGACCGTGTGCTGTAACCCACGGATCTGGGCCAGCTTTCGCGTTTCCGGGGCGGTGCGGGATTTTGGGGTGATGCATTAGATACGTGCGAGAGTCAAACGTCGGAAAAGCGGCACTTTCGATTCGAGGTCGAACCTCGTTTACGGCCGATTTACGAAGCGCGGGGGTGCGAAAAGGGGACGAAACGTGCCGGGAATTGGTCCGATTGTGGCAGAACTGCGCCGGGGGCCTCCTGCAGGCTCAAGTACTGTTTTCCGCTCGAAAAGAAAATGGCGAGAATAATGCACACGGAGGCCCTGGGCCCATGTTTCCGCAGCGTGGGAAATGGCCAAAATCCGTGAGCTGTAGCAGGGTTTGCGGAGAAAGCGAAAGCGATTCCGCCTCCGGCTCGTTGTGTGGATTTTGGGCTGGTGTTGCCCGGTATTGGCGGGGGTTGGCGCTGGGGAGAAAACTTGAAAAGCGATTCGGCCTGAAACTCGTTTTGTGGCCATTTGCCATTTCAACCAAGGCACACAGCGAGGCGGGTGCCGAGCAGCCAGCCCGGGGCAGCTCGTCCGATTCAGGCAAAACTTGAAAAATGCCGTGGCCTGTATGCACGCAGCCAGGCCGAGGCAAGGCCAAGGCGAGAATGGGGCTCTGTGCCTTGAGGCGCAAGCATGTGCTGCAGCCAGCCGACCAAGGCACGCAGCCAGCCGGAGGCCAAGGCCAAGGCACGCAGCCAGCCCGCAGCCAAGGCCAACGTGGCCAGCCGAGCCAAGGCCAAGGCACGCAGGCCAAGGCCGAGGCCAAGGCCAAGGCCCCCAGCCAATGCCAAGGCCAAGGCACGCAGCCAGCCGAGGCCAAGGCCAAGGCACGCAGCCAGCCAGCGGCCAAGGCCAAGGCGCAGCCGCCCGCGGCCAAGGGCCAGCTGGGGGCCAAGGCCAAGGCACGCAGCCAGCCGCGGCCAAGGTCAAGGCACGCAGCCGCCAAGGCCAAGGCCAAGGCACGCAGCCAGCCGGGGCCAATGCGGGGCCCAAGCGTCTGTCCGACTTTGTTCGGGCTGAAATTTTAGGAGTGCTGTATTTCGACAGAAGTTATCTTACGGGGCTGAAAAGTGGGAAAGCGGCGCGTGAGCTCGGGCCCCATTTTTGGCCAAAATGGCCAAAGACCGTGTGCTGTAGCCCACGGATCTGGGCCAGCTTTCAGCGTTTCGGGGCGTGCGGGATTTTGGGGTGATGCATTAGATACGTGTGAGAGTCAAACGTCGGAAAAGACGGCTCTCGATTCCGAGGTACGAACCTCGTTTTATGGCCGATTTACCGAACGTGCGGGGGTGCGAAAAGGGGACGAAAAGTGCCCGGGAATGGGTCCGATTGTGGCAGAACTGCGCCGGGGGCCTCCACTGGGCTCAAATACTGTTTTCCATTCGAAGAAAATGGGGATAATAATGCGGGAGGCCCTGGGCCCATGTTTCCGCCTGTAATGGCCAAAATCCGTGCTACAGCACACGGATTGTGGCCAAATTTCGTGTTTCCGTGGCGGCGTGGGATTTTGGGCTGGTGTTGTCGGTATTGGCGGGGGTTGGCCGCGGGAGAAAACGGAAGCCGATTCCGGCCTGCGAAACTCGTTGTGTGGTCATTTTACCGGGAGCACGAACGGGTGCCCGAATGGGTGGGGCAGCTCGTCCGGTTCAGGAAAAACTTGAAAAATGCCGTGGCCTGTATGTCGAACACGGCGAGTGAGAACGGGGCTCTGTGCCTTGGGCGGAAGCATGTGCTGCATTTCGACCAAGGCACGCTGCCAGGCCGGGGCCAAGGCCAAGGCACGCAGCCAGCCCGCGGCCAAGGACAAAGGCACGCCAGCCGCGGCCCGGCCAACGCCGGCCAGCCGCCAAGGCCAAGGCCAAGGCACGCAGCCAGCCAAGGCCAAGGCCAGGCACGCAGCCAGCCCGCGGCCAAGGCCAAGGCCCGCAGCCGCCCGCGGCCAACATGGCCAGCCAGGGGCCAAGGCCAAGGCACGACTTTGTTCGGGCTGAAATTTTAGGGTGCTGCATTTCGACGCAGTTATCCCGGGGGCCAAGGTGAAAAGGCGGGACGTGGGAAAGCGCGTGAGCTCGGGCCCCATTTTTGGCCAAAATGGCCAAAGACCGTGTCTTTGTAGCCACGGGCCAAGGCCAAGGCCGCGTTTCAGCCGGCGGCGGGATTTTGGGGTGATGCATTAGATACGTCCGAGGCGAGAGTCAAGGCGGGAAAAAGCGGCAGCCTCGATTCGAGTCGAACCTCGTTTCACGGCCGACGCAGCCGCCCGAGCGGCGGGTGCGAAAAGGGGATGAAACGTGACGGGAATTGGTCCGATTGTGGCAAGGTCAAGCACGATCGGGGCCTCCCTGGGCTCAAGTACTGTTTTCCGCTTTCGAAGAAAATGGCGAGAATAATGCGGGAGGCCTGGGCCCATGTTTCCGCCGAAATGGCCAAAATCCGTGAGCCAAGCACGGCCAGCTCGGGGCCAAATTGCCAGTTTCCGTGTGGGGCGTGGAATTTTGGCTGGTGTTGTCGGTACGCAGCGGGGTTGGCTGCGGGAGAAAAGCGGAAGCGATTCGGCCTGAGAAACTCGTTTTGTGGCCATTTTGTTAGGAGCACGAAACGGGTAGGGGGTGCTGCATTTCCGATTCAGGCAAAACTTGAAAAATGCCGTGGCCTGTATGAAAATGCGGCGGGAATGGGGCTCTGTGCCTTTCGCGCAAGCAAGCATTTTTGCCAAAAATGGCCAAGGCACGGAGCAGCCAAGGCCAAAGGCCAAGGCTGGCCAAGGCCAAGGCCAAGGCCAGCCACGGCCAGCCGGGATTTTGGGGACAAGGCTGCAGCCAGCCAGCAAGGCCAAGGCCAAGGCACGCAGCCAAGCGCCAAGGCCAAGGCACGCGCCAGCCAATCCAAGGCCAAGGCCAAGGCACGCGCCCGCCCGCGGCCAAGGCCATTTGCACAGCGCAGCCAGCCCGAGGCCAAATGGGCCCAAGCGTCTGTCCGACTTTGTTCGGGCTGAAATTTTAGGAGGTGCCGTATTTCGACTCAAGTTATCTTACGGGGCTGAAAAGTGGGGAAACGGCGCGTGAGCCCGGGCCCCATTTTTGGCCAAAATGGCCAATGACCGTGTCTGTAGCCCACGGATCTGGGCCAGCTTTCGCGTTTCGGGCGGTGCGGGATTTTGGGGTGATGCATTAGATCGTGCGAGAGTCAAGCGTCGGAAAACATGGTTTCGATTCGAGGTCGAACCTCGTTTCACGGCCGATTTACGAAGCGGCGGGGATGCGAAAAGGGCACGAAACGTGCCCGGGAATTGGTCCGATTGTGGCAGAACTGCGCCGGGGGCCTCCTCTGGGCTCAAGTACTGTTTTCCGCTCGAAGAAAATGGCGAGAATAATGCGGGAGGCCCTGGGCCCATGTTTCCGCCCGAAATGGCCAAAATGCGTGACCTGTAGCACACGGATTGCGGCCAAATTTCACGTTTCCGTGGCGGCGTGGGATTTTGGGCTGGTGTTGTCGGTATTGGCGGGGGTTGGCCGCGGGACAAAACGGAAGCCGATTCCGGCCTGTGAAACCCGTTTTGTGGCCATTTTACCAGGAGCACGAACGGGTACCCGAACGGGTGGGGCAGCTGGTCCGATTCAAGGCAAAACTTGAAAAATGCTGTGGCCTGTATGCCGAAGGCAGAGAGCGAGAACGGGGCTCTGTGCCTTGGGCGCAAGCATGTGCTGCATTTCGACCAAGGCACACAGCTAGGCCGGGGCCAAGGCACGCAGGCGGGCCAAGGCCAAGGCCAAGGCACGCAGCCAGCCCGCGGCCAAGGCCAAGGCACGCACGCCAGCCGCCCCGCGCAGCCAGGCCGCAAGGCCAGCCGGGGCCAAGGCCAAGGCCAAGGCACGCAGCCTGCCCGCGGCCAAGGCCAAGGCACGCAGCCCGCCCGCGGCCAAGGCCAAGGCACGCAGCCAGCCCGGGGCCAATGCAGGGCCCAAGCGTCTGTCCGACTTTGTTCGGGCTGAAATTTTAGGAGGTGCTGTATTTCAACCGAAGTTATCTTACGGGACTGAAAAGTGGGGGAAACGGCGCGTGAGCTCCGGGCCCCATTTTTTTGGCCAAAATTGCCAAAGACCGTGTGCTGTAGCCCACGGATGGGCCGGCTTTGCGTTTCGGGCGGTGCAGGATTTTGGGGTGATGCATTAGATACGTGCGAGAGTCAAGCGTCGGAAAAGGCGGTTCTCGATTCGAGGTCCGAACCTCGTTTTACGGCCGATTTACCGAACGTGCGGGGGTGCGAAAAGGGGATGAAACGTGACCGGGAATTGGTCCGATTGTGGCAGAACCGGATCGGGGGCCTCCTCTGGGCTCAAGTACTGTTTTCCGCTCGAAGAAAATGGCGAGAATAATGCGGGAGGCGCTGGGCCCATGTTTCCGCCCGAAATGGCCAAAATCCGTGAGCTACAGCACACGGATTGCGGCCAAATTTCGCGTTTCCGTGGCGGCATGTGATTTTTGGCTGGTGTTGTCGGTATTGGCGGGGGTTGGCCGCGGGAGAAAACGGAAGCCGATTCCGGCCTGCGAAACTCGTTTTGTGGCCATTTTACCAGGAGCACGAACGGGTCCCCGAACGGGTGGGGCAGCTCGTCCGGTTCAGGCAAAACTTGAAAAATGCTGTGGCCTGTATGCCGAACGCGGCGAGCGAGAATGGGGCTCTGTGCCTTGGGCGCAAGCATGTGCTGCATTTCGACCAAGGCACACAGCTAGGCCGGGGCCAAGGCCAAGGCCAGCAGCCAGGCCAAGGCCAAGGCCAAGGCCAGCCCGCGGCAAGGCCAAGGCCGCCGCCCAAGGTGGGGCCAGCCCGGGGTCAAGGACAAGGCACGCAGCCAGGCCGGGGCCAAGGCCAAGGCACGCAGCCTGCCCGCCGCCAAGGCCAAGCACGCAGCCCGCCCGCGGCCAAGGCCAAGGCACGCTGCAAGCCCGAGGCCAATGCAGGGCCCAAGCGTCTGTCCGACTTTGTACGGGCTGAAATTTTAGGAGGTGCCGCATTTCGACCGAAGTTATCTTACGGGACTGAAAAGTGGGGGAAACGGCGCGTGAGCTCCGGGCCCCATTTTTTTGGCCAAAATGGCCAAAGACCGTGTGCTGTAACCCAATGATCTAGGCCAGCTTTCGCGTTTCCGGGGCGGTGCGGGATTTTGGGGTGATGCATTAGCTACGTGCGTGAGTCAAACATCGGAAAAGACGGCACTCGATTCCGAGGTCCGAACCTCGTTTTACGGCCGATTTACCGAACGTGCGGGGGTGCGAAAAGGGGACGAAACATGCACGGGAATTGGTCCGATTGTGGCAGAACTGCGCCGGGGGCCTCCTCTGGGCTCAAGTACTGTTTTCCGCTCGAAGAAAATGGCGAGAATAATGCGGGAGGCCCTGGGCCCATGTTTCCGCCCGAAATGGCCAAAATGCGTGAGCTGTAGCACACGGATTGCGGCCAAATTTCGCGTTTCCGTGGCGGCGTGGGATTTTGGGCTGGTGTTGTCGGTATTGGCGGGGGTTGGCCATGGGAGAAAAGGGAAGCCGATTCCGGCCTGCGAAACTCGTTGTGTGGTCATTTTACCGGGAGCACGAGCGGGTGCCCGAACGGGTGGGGCAACTCGTCCGGTTCAGGCAAAACTTGAAAAATGCCGTGGCCTGTATGCGGAACGCGGTGAGCGAGAACGGGGCTCTGTGCCTTGGGCGCAAGCATGTGCTGAATTTCGACCAAGGCACGCAGCCAGGCCGGGGCCAAGCCCAAGGCACACAGCCAGCCCGCGGCCAAGGCCAAGGCACGCAGCCCCCCCGCGGCCAATGCGGCCAGCCCGGGGCCAAGGCCAAGGAACGCAGCCAGCCCGCGGCCAAGGCCAAGGCACGCAGCCAGCCCGGGGGTGCGAAAAGGGGACGAAACATGCCCGGGAATTGGTCCGATTGTGGCAGAACTGCGCCGGGGGCCTCCTCTGGGCTCAAGTAGTGTTTTCCGCTCGAAGAAATGGCGAGAATAATGGGGAAGGCCCTGGGCCCATGTTTCCACCCGAAATCGCCAAAATGCGTGAGCTGTAGCACAGCCAGCCCGCGGCCAAGGCCAAGGCACGTAGCTGCCCCGCGGCCAACGCGGCCAGCCCAGGGCCAATGCCAAGGCACGCAGCCAGCCCGCGGCCAAGGTCAAGGCACGCAGCCCGCCCGCGGCCAAGGCCAAGGCACGCAGCCAGCCCGGGGCCAATGCAGGGCCCAAGCGTCTGCCCGACTTTGTTCGGGCTGAAATTTTAGGAGGTGCCGTATTTCGACCGAAGTTATCTTACGGGGCTGACAAGTGGGGGAAACGGCGCGTGAGCTCCGGGCCCCATTTTTTTGGCCAAAATGGCCAAAGACCGTGTGCTGTAGCCCACGGATCTGGGCCAGCTTTCGCGTTTCCGGGGCGTTGCGGGATTTTGGGGTGATGCATTAGATACGTGCGAGAGTCAAACGTCGGAAAAGACGGTTCTCGATTCCGAGGTCCGAACCTCGTTTCACGGCCGATTTGCCGAACGTGCGGGGGTGCGAAAAGGGCACGAAACGTGCCCGGGAATTGGTCCAATTGTGGCAGAACTGCGCCGGGGGCCTCCTCTGGGCTCAAGTACTGTTTTCCGCTCGAAGAAATGGCGAGAATAATGCGGGAGGCCCTGGGCCCATGTTTCCACCCGAAATAGCCAAAATGCGTGAGCTGTAGCACACGGATTGCGGCCAAATTTCACGTTTCCGTGGCGGCGTGGGATTTTGCGCTGGTGTTGTCGGTATTGGCGGGGTTTGGCCGCGGGAGAAAACGGAAGCCGATTCCGGCCTGCGAAACTCGTTTTGTGGCCATTTTACCGGGAGCACGAACGGGTGCCCGAACGGGTGGGGCAGCTCGTCCGATTCAGGCAAAACTTGAAAAATGCCGTGGCCTGTATGCCGAACGCGGCGAGCGAGAACGGGGCTCTGTGCCTTGGGCGCAAGCATGTGCTGCATTTCGACCAAGGCACGCAGCCAGGCCGGGGCCAAGGCCAAGGCACGCAGCCAGCCCGCGGCCAAGGCCAAGGCACGCAGCCGCCCCGCGGCCAATGCGGCCAGCCCGGGGCCAAGGCCAAGGCACGCAGCCAGCCCGCGGCCAAGGCCAAGGCACGCAGCCAGCCCGGGGCCAAGGCCAAGGCACGCAGCCAGCCCGGGGGTGCGAAAAGGGGACGAAACATGCCCGGGAATTGGTCCGATTGTGGCAGAACTGCGCTGGGGGCCTCCTCTGGGCTCAAGTAGTGTTTTCCGCTCGAAGAAAATGGCGAGAATAATGGGGGAGGCCCTGGGCCCATGTTTCCACCCGAAATGGCCAAAATGCGTGAGCTGTAGCACACGGATTGCGGCCAAATTTCGCGTTTCCGTAGCGGCGTGGGATTTTGTGCTGGTGTTGTCGGTATTGGAGTGGTTTGGCCGCGGGAGAAAACGGAAGCCGATTCTGGCCAGCGAAACTCGTTTTGTGGCCATTTTACCGGGAGCACGAACGGGTGCCCGAACGGGTGGGCAGCTCGTCCGATTCAGGCAAAACTTGAAAAATGCCGTGGCCTGTATGCCGAACGCGGCGAGCGAGAACGGGGCTCTGTGCCTTGGCCGCAAGCATGGCTCTGTGTCTTGGGCGCAAGCATGTGCTGCATTTCGACCAAGGCACGTAGCCAGGCCGGGGCCAAGGCCAGGGCACGCAGCCAGCCCGCGGCCAAGTCCAAGGCACGCAGCCCCCCCGCGGCCAACGCGGCCAGCCCGGGGCCAAGGCCAAGGCACGCAGCCCGCCCGCGGCCAAGGCCAAGGCACGCAGCCAGCCCGCGGCCAATGCAGGGCCCAAGCGTCTCTCCGACTTTGTTCGTGCTGAAATTTTAGGAGGTGCTGTATTTCGACCGAAGTTATCGTACGGGGCTGAAAAGTGGGAGAAACGGCGCGTGAGCTCCGGGCCTCATTTTTTTGGCCAAAATGGCCAATGACCGTGTGCTGTAGCCCACGGATCTGGGCCAGCTTTCGCGTTTCCGGGGCGGTGCGGGATTTTGTGGTGATGCATTAGATACGTGCGAGAGTCAAACGTCGGAAAAGACAGCACTCGATTCCGAGGTCCGAACCTCGTTTCACGGCCGATTTACCAAACGGGCGGGGGTGCGAAAAGGGGACGAAACGTGCCCGGGAATTGGTCCGATTGTGGCAGAACTGCACCGGGGGCCTCCTCTGGGCTCAAGTACTGTTTTCCGCTCGAAGAAAATGGCGAGAATAATGCGGGAGGCCCTGGGCCCATGTTTCCGCCCGAAATGGCCAAAATCCGTGAGCTACAGCACACGGATTGCGGCCAAATTTCGCGTTTCCGTGGCGGCGTGTGATTTTTGGCTGGTGTTGTCGGTATGGGCGGGGGTTGGCCGTGGGAGAAAACGGAAGCCGATTCCGGCCTGCGAAACTCGTTTTGTGGCCATTTTACCAGGAGCACGAACGGGTGCCCGAACGGGTGGGGCAGCTCGTCCGATTCAGGCAAAACTTGAAAAATGCCGTGGCCTGTATGCCGAACGCGGCGAGCGAGAACGGGGCTCTGTGCCTTGGGCACAAGCATGGCCCTGTGCCTTGGGCGCAAGCATGTTCTGCATTTCGACCAAGGCACGTAGCCAGGCCAGGGCCAAGGCCAAGGCACGCAGCCAGCCCGCGGCCAAGGCCAAGGCACGCAGCAATCCCGCGGCCAAGGCCAAGGCACGCAGCCGCCCCGCGGCCAACGCGGCCAGGCCGGGGCCAAGGCCAAGGCACGCAGCCAGCCCGCGGCCAAGGTCAAGGCTCGCAGCCCGCCCGTGGCCAAGGCCAAGGCACGCAGCCCGCCCGTGGCCAAGGCCAAGGCACGCAGCCCGCCCGTGGCCAAGGCCAAGGAACGCATCCAGCCCGGGGCCAATGCAGGGCCCAAGCGTCTGTCCGACTTTGTTCGGGCTGAAATTTTAGGAGGTGCTGCATTTCGATCAAAGTTATCTTACGGGGCTGAAAAGTGGGGGAAACGGCGCGTGAGCTCCGGGCCCCATTTTTTTGGCCAAAATGGCCAAAGACCGTGCGCTGGAACCCACGGATCTGGGCCAGCTTTCGCGTTTCCGGTGCGTTGCGGGATTTTGGGGTGATGCATTAGATACGTGCGAGTGTCAAACGTCGGAAAAGACGGTACTCAATTCCGAGGTCCGAACCTCGTTTCACGGCCGATTTACCGAACGTGCGGGGGTGCGAAATGGGGACGAAACGTGCCCAGGAATTGGTCCGATTGTGGCAGAACTGCACCGGGGGCCTCCTCTGGGCTCAAGTACTGTTTTCCACTCGAAGAAAATGGTGAGAATAGTGCGGGAGGCCCTGGGCCCATGTTTCCGCCCAAAATGGCCAAAATCCGTGAGCTGTAGCACACGGATTGCGGCCAAATTTCGCGTTTCCATGGCGGCGTGGGATTTTGCGCTGGTGTTGTCGGTACTGGCGGGGTTTGGCCGCGGGAGAAAACGGAAGCCGATTCCGGCCTGCGAAACTCGTTGTGTGGTCATTTTACCGGGAGCACGAACAGGTGCCCGAACGGGTGGGGCAGCTCGTCCGGTTCAGGCAAAACTTGAAAAATGCCGTTGCCTGTATGCCGAACGCGGCGAGCGAGAATGGGGCTCTGTGCCTTGGGCGCAAGCATGTGCTGCATTTCAACCAAGGCACACAGCCAGGCCGGGGCCAAGGCCAAGGCACGCAGCCAGCCCGCGGCCAAGGCCAAGCCACGCAGCCGCCCCGCGGCCAACGCGGCCAGCCCGGGGCCAAGGCCAAGGCACGCAGCCAGCCCGCGGCCAAGGTCAAGGCACCCAGCCCGCCCGCGGCCAAGGCCAAGGCACACAGCCAGCCCGGGTCCAATGCAGGGCCCAAGCGTCTGTCCGACTTTGTTCGTGCTGAAATTTGAGGAGGTGCTGTATTTCGACCAAAGTTATCTTACGGGGCTGAAAAGTGGGGGAAACGGCGCGTGAGCTCCGGGCCCCATTTTTTTGGCCAAAATGGCCAAAGACGTGTGCTGTAGCCCACGGATCTGGGCCAGCTTTCGCGTTTCCGGGGCGGTGCGGGATTTTGGGGTGATGGATTAGATAAGTGCGAGAGTCAAACATCGGAAAAGACGGCACTTGATTCCGAGGTCCGAACCTCGTTTCACGGCCATTTTACCGAACGGGCGGGGGTGCGAAAAGGGGACGAAACGTGCCCGGGAGTTTTTCCGATTGTGGCAGAACTGCGCCGGGGGCCTCCTCTAGGCTCAAGTACTGTTTTCCGATCGAAGGAAATGGCGAGAATAATGCAGGAGGCCCTGGGCCCATGTTTCCGCCCGAAATGGTCAAAATGCATGAGCTGTAGCACACGGATTGCGGCCAAATTTCGCTTTTCTGTGGCGGCGTGGGATTTTGGGCTGGTGTTGTCGGTATTGGCGGGGGTTGGCCACGGGAGAAAACTTTTCGCACCCCCGCCCGATCGGTAAATCTGCCGTGAAACGAGGATCGGACCTCGGAATCGAGTGCCGTCTTTTCCGACGTTTGACTCTCGCACGTATCTAATGCATCACCCCAAAATCCCGCATCGCCCCGGAAACGCGAAAGCTGGCCCAGATCCGTGGGCTACAGCACACGGTCTTTGGCCATTTTGGCAAAAAAAATGGGGCCCGGAGCTCACACGCCGTTTCCCCCACTTTTCAGCCCCGTAAGATTACTTCGGTCGAAATACGGCACCTCCTAAAATTTCAGCACGAACAAAGTCGGACAGACGCTTGGGCCCTACATTGGCCCCGGGCTGGCTGCGTGCCTTGGCCATGGCCGCGGGAGGGCTGCGTGCCTTGACCTTGGCTGCGGGCGGGCTACGTGCCTTGGCCTTGGCCCCGGGCTGGCCGCGTTGGCCGCGGGCCGGCTGCGTGCCTTGGCCTTGGCCGCAGGCTTGCTGCGTGGCTTGGCCTTGGCCGCGGGCTGGCTGCGTGCCTTGGCCTTGGTCGAAATGCAGCACATGCTTGCGCCCAAGGCACAGAGGCATGCTTGCGCCCAAGGCACAGAGCCGCGTTCTCGCTCGCCGCGTTCGGCATACAGGCCACTGCATTTTTCAAGTTTTGCCTGAATCGGACGAGATGCCCCACCCGTTCGGGCACCCGTTTGTGCTCCTGGTAAAATGGCCACAAAACGAGTTTCGCAGGCCGGAATCGGCTTCCGTTTTCTCCCGCGGCCAACCCCCGCCAATACCGACAACACCAGCCAAAAATCACACGCCGCCACGGAAACGCAAAATTTGGCCGCAATCCGTGTGCTATAGCTCACGCATTTTGGGTATTTCGGGCGGAAACTTGGGCCCAGGGCCTCCGACATTTTTCTCGCCATTTTCTTCAAGCAGAAAACAGTACTTGAGCTCAGAGGAGGCCCCTGGCGCAGTTCTGCCACAATCGGACCAATTCCCGGGCACGTTTCGTGCCCTTTTCGCACCCCCGCACGTTCGGTAAATCGGCCGTCAAACGAGGTTCGGACCTCGGAATCGAGTACCGTCTTTTCCGACGTTTGACTCTCGCACGTATCTAATGCATCACCCCAAAATCCCGCACCGCCCCGGAAACGCGAAAGCTGGCCCAGATCCGTGGGCTACAGCACACGGTCTCTGGCCATTTTGGCCAAAAAAATGGGGCCCGGAGCTCACGCGCCGTTTCCCCCACTTTTCAGCCCCGTAAGATAACTTCGGTCAAAATACGGCACCTCCTAAAATTTCAGCCCGAAGAAAGTCGGACAGACGCTTGGGCCCTGCATTGGACCCGGGCGGGCTGCGTGCCTTGGCCTTGGCCGCGGGCTGGCTGCGTGCCTTGGCCTTGGCCCCGGGGTGGCCGCATTGGCCGCGGGGCGGCTGCGTGCCTTGGCCTTGGCCCCGGCCTGGCTGCGTGCCTTTGTCGAAATGCAGCACATGCTTGCGCCCAAGGCACAGAGCCCCGTTCTCGATCTCCGCCTTCGGCATACAGGCCACGGCATTTTTCAAGTTTTGCCTGAATCGGACAAGCTGCCCCACCCGTTCGGGTACCCGTTCGTGCTCCTGGTAAAATGGCCACAAAACGAGTTTCGCAGGCCGGAATCGGCTTCCGTTTTCTCCCGCGGCCAACCCCCGCCAATACCGACAACACCAGCCAAAAATCAGACGCCGCCACAGAAACGCGAAATTTGGCCGCAATCCGTGTGCTGTAGCTCACGTATTTTGGCTATTTCGGGCGGAAACATGGGCCCAGGGCCTCCTGCATTATTCTCGCCATTTTCTTCGAGCGGAAAACAGTACTTGAGCACAGAGGAGGCCCCCGGCGAAGTTCTGCCACAATCGGACCAATTCCCGGGCACGTTTCGTCCCCTTTCCGCACCCCCGCACGTTCGGTAAATCGGCCGTAAAACGAGGTTCGGACCTCGGAATCGAGTGCCGTCTTTTCCGACGTTTGACTCTCCACGTATCTATTGCATCACCCCAAAATCCTGCACCGTCCCGGAAACGCGAAAGCTGGCCCAGATCCGTGGGCTACAGCACACGGTCTTTGGCCATTTTGGCCAAAAAAATGGGGCCCGGAGCTCAAGCCCCGTTTCCCCCACTATTCAGCCCCGTAAGATAACTTCGGTGGAAATACAGCACCTCCTAAAATTTCAGCCCGAACAATGTCGGACAGACGCTTGGGCCCTGCATTGGCCCCGGGCTGGCTGCGTGCCTTGGCCTTGGCCGCGGGGAGGGCTGCGTGCCTTGGCCTTGGCCCCGGGCTGGCCGCGGGGCGGCTGCATGCCTTGGCCTTGGCTGCGGGCAGGCTGCGTGCCTTGGCCTTGGCCCCGGGGTGGCCGCATTGGCCGCGGGGCGGCTGCGTGCCTTGGCCTTGGCCACGGGCTGGCTGCGTGCCTTGGCCTTGGCCTTGGCCCCGGCCTGGCTGCGTGCCTTGGTCTAAATGCAGAACATGCTTGCGCCCAAGGCACAGAGCCCCGTTCTCGCTCGCCGTGTTCGGCATACAAGCCACGGCATTTTTCAAGTTTTGCCTGAATCGGACGAGCTGCCCCACCCGTTCGGGTACCCGTTCGTGCTCCTGGTAAAATGGCCACAAAACGAGTTTCGCAGGCCGGAATCGGCTTCCGTTTTCTCCCGCGGCCAACCCCCGCCAATACCGACAACACCAGCCAAAAATCACACGCCGCCACAGAAACGCGAAATTTGGCCCCAATCCGTGTGCTGTAGCTCACGTATTTTGGCTATTTCGGGCGGAAGCATGGGCCCAGGGCCTCCCGAATTATTCTTGCCATTTTCATCGAGCGGAAAACAGTACTTGAGCCAAGAGGAGGCCCCCGGCGCAGTTCTGCCACAATCGGACCAATTCCCGGGCACGTTTCGTCCCCTTTCCGCACCCCCGCACGTTCGGTAAATCGGCCGTAAAACGAGGTTCGGACCTCGGAAACGAGTGCCGTCTTTTCCGACGTTTGACTCTCGCACGTATCTATTGCATCACCCCAAAATCCCGCACCGCCCCGGAAACGCGAAAGCTGGCCCAGATCCATGGGCTACAGCACACGGTCTTTGGCCATTTTGGCCAAAAAAATGGGGCCCGGAGCTCACGCTCCGTTTCCGCCACTATTCAGCCCCGTAAGATAACTTCGGTGGAAATACGGCACCTCCTAAAATTTCAGCCCGAACTAAGTCGGACAAAAGCTTGGGCCCTGCATTGGCCCCGGGCTGGCTGCGTGCCTTGGCCTTGGCCGCGGGGCGGGCTGCGTGCCTTGACCTTGGCCGCGGGCTGGCCGCGTTGGCCGCGGGGCGGTTGCATTTCTTGGCCTTGGCCGCGGGCAGGCTACGTGCCTTGGCCTTGGCCCCGGGGTGGCATCATTGGCCGCGGGGCGACTGCGTGCCTTGGCCTTGGCCGCGGGCTGGCTGCGTGCCTTGGTCTAAATGCAGCACATGCTTGCGCCCATGGAACAGAGCCCCGTTCTCGCTCGCCGCGTTCGGCATACAGGCCACGGCATTTTTCAAATTTTGCCTGAACCGGACGAGCTGCCCCACCCGTTCGGGCACCCGTTCGTGCTCCCGGTAAAATGGCCACAAACTAGTTTCGCAGGCCAGAATCGGCTTCCGTTTTCTCCCGCGGCCAACCCCCACCGATACCGACAACACCAGCCCAAAATCCCAAGCCGCCACGGAAACGCGAAATTTGGCCCCAATCCGTGTGCTGTAGCTCACGGATTTTGGCCATTTCGGGCGAAAACATGGGCCCAGGGCCTCCCACATTATTCTCGCCATTTTCTTCGAGCGGAAAACAGTACTTGAGCCCAGAGGAGGCCCCCGGCGCAGTTCTGCCACAATCGGACCAATTCCCGGGCACGTTTTGTGCCCTTTTCTCACCCCCGCACGTTCGGTAAATCGGCCCTGAAACGAGGTTCGGACCTCGGAATCGAGTACCGTCTTTTCCGACGTTTGACTCTCGCACGTATCTAATGCATCACCCCAAAATCCCGCACCGCCCCGGAAACGCGAAAGCTGGCCCAGATCCGTGGGCTACAGCACACGGTCTTTGGCCATTTTGGCCAAAAAAATGGGGCCCGGAGCTCACGCGCCGTTTCCCCCACTTTTCAGTCCCGTAAGATAACTTCGGTCGAAATACAGCACCTCCTAAAATTTCAGCCCGAACAAAGTCGGACAGACGCTTGGGCCCTGCATTGGCCCCGGGCTGGCTGCGTGCCTTGGCCTTGGCCGCGGGCGGGCTGCGTGCCTTGACCTTGGCCGCGGGCTGGCTGCGTGCCTTGGCCTTGGCCCCGGCCTGGCTGCGTGCCTTGGCCTTGGCCGCGGGCGGGCTGCGTGCCTTGGCCTTGGCCGCGGGCTGGCTGCGTGCCTTGGCCTTGGCCCCGGGCTGGCCGCGTTGGCCGCGGGGCGGCTGCGTGCCTTGGCCTTGGCCGCGGGCTGGCTGCGTGCCTTGGCCTTGGCCCCGGCCTGGCTGCTGGGGCATTTTGCGTTGGCCTTGGGGGCAGGCTGCGTGCCTTGACCTTGGCCGCGGGCTGGCTGCGTGCCTTGGCCTTGGCCCCAGGCTAGCCGCGTTGGCCGCGGAGCGGCTGCGTGACTTGGCCTTGGCTGCGGGCTGGCTGCGTGCCTTGGCCTTGGCGCCGGGCTGGCTGTGTGCCTTGGTCGAAATGCAGCACATGCTTGCACCCAAGGCACAGAGCCCCGTTGTCGCTCTCTGCCTTCGGTATACAGGCCACGGCATTTTTCAAGTTTTGCCTGAATCAGACGAGCTGCCCCACCCGTTCGGGCACCCGTTCGTGCTCCTGGTAAAATGGCCACAAAACGAGTTTCGCAGGCCGGAATCGGCTTCCGTTTTCTCCCGCGGCCAACCCCCACCAATACCGACACCACCAGCCAAAAATCACATGCCGCCACGGAAACGTGAAATTTGGCCGCAATCCGTGTGCTGTAGCTCACGGATTTTGGCCATTTCGGGCGGAAACATGGGCCCAGGGCCTCCTGCATTATTCTCGCCATTTTCTTCGAGTGGAAAACAGTACTTGAGCCCAGAGGAGGCCCCCGGCGCAGTTCTGCCACAATCGGACCAATTCCTGGGCACGTTTCGTGCCCTTTTTGCACCCCCGCACGTTCGGTAAATCGGCCGTGAAACGAGGTTCGGTCCTCGGAATCGAGTACCGTCTTTTCCGACGTTTGACACTCGAACGTATCTAATGCATCACCCCAAAATCCCACACCGCCACGGAAACGCGAAAACTGGCCCAGATCCGTGGGCTACAGCACACGGTCTTTGGTCATTTTGGCCAAAAAAATGGGGCCCGGAGCTCACGCGCCGTTTCCCCCACTTTTCAGCCCCGTAAGATAACTTCGGTCGAAATACGGCACCTCCTAAAATTTCAGCCCGAAAAAAGTCGGACAGATGCTTGGGCCCTTAATTGGCCCCGGGCTTGCTGCGTGCCTTGGCCTTGGCCGCGGGCAGGCTGCGTGCCTTGACCTTGGCCGCGGGCTGGCTGCGTGCCTTGGCCTTGGCCCTGGGCTGGCCGCGGTGGCCGCGGGGCGGCTGCGTGCCTTGGACTTGGCCGCGGGCTGGCTGCGTGCCTTGGCCTTGGCCCCCGCCGGGCTGCGTGCCTTGGCCTTGGTCCCGGGCTGGCCGCATTGGCCCCGGGCTGGCTGCGTGCCTTGGCCTTGGCCGCGGGCTGGCTGCGTGCCTTGGCCTTGGCCCCGGCCTGGCTGCGTGCCTTGGTCGAAATGCAGCACATGCTTGCGCCCAAGGCACAGAGCCCCGTTCTCGCTCGCCGCGTTCGGCATACAGGCCACGGCATTTTTCAAGTTTTGCCTGAATTGGACGAGCTGCCCCACCCGTTCGGGCACCCGTTCGTGCTCCTGGTAAAATGGCCACAAAACGAGTTTCGCAGGCCGGAATCGGCTTCCGTTTTCTCCCGCAGCCAACCCCCGCCAATACCGACAACACCAGCCCAAAATTCCACACCGCCATGGAAACGCGAAATTTGGCCGCAATCCGTGTGCTGTAGCTCACGGATTTTGGCCATTCCGGGCGGAAACATGGTCCCAGGGCCTCCCGCATTATTCTCGCCATTTTCATCGAGCGGTAACAGTATTTGAGCCCAAAGGAGGCCCCCGGCGCAGTTCTGCCACAATCGGACCAATTCCCGGGCACGTTTCGTCCCCATTTCGCACCCCCACACGTTCGGTAAATCGGCCGTAAAACGAGGTTCGGACCTCGGAATCGAGTGCCGTCTTTTCCGACGTTTGACTCTCGCACGTATCTAATGCATCACCCCAAAATCCCACACCGCCCCAGAAACGCGAAAGCTGGCCCAGATCCGTGGGCTACAGCACACGGTCTTTGGCCATTTTGGCCAAAAAAATGGGGCCCGGAGCTCACGCGCCGTTTCGCCCACTTTTCAGTCCCGTAAGATAACTTCGGTCGAAATACGGGACCTCCTAAAATTTCAGCCCGAACAAAGTCGGACAGACGCTTGGGGACTGCATTGGCCGCGGGCTGGCTGCGTGCCTTGGCCTTGGCCTTGGCCGCGGGCGGGCTGCGTGCCTTGACCATGGCCGCGGGCTGGCTGCGTGCCTAGGCCTTGGCCCCGGGCTGGCCGCATTGGCGGCGGGGCGGCTGCGTGCCTTGGCCTTGGCCGCGGGCTGGCTGCGTGCCTTGGCATTGGCCCCGGTCTGGCCGCGTTGGCCGCGGGGCGGCTGGGTGCCTTGGCCTTGGCCACGGGCTGGCTGCGTGCCTTGGCCTTGTCCCCGGCCTGGCTCGTGCCTTGGTCGAAATGCAGCACATGCTTGCGCCCAAGGCACCGAGCCCCGTTCTCGCTCTCCGCCTTTGGCATACAGGCCACGGCATTTTTCAAGTTTTGCCTGAATCGGACAAGCTGCCCCACCCGTTCGGGCACCCGTTCGTGCTCCTGGTGAAATGGCCACAAAACGAGTTTCGCAGGCCGGAATCGGCTTCCGTTTTCTCCCGCGGCCAACCCCCGCCAATACCGACAACACCAGCCAAAAATCACACGCTGCCACGGAAACGCGAAATTTGGCCGCAATCTGTGTGCTGTAGCTCACGGATTTTGGCCATTTCGGGCGGAAACTTGGGCCCTGGGCCTCCCGCATTATTCTCGCCATTTTCTTCGAGCGGAAAACAATACTTGAGCCCAGAGGAGGCCCCTGGTGCAGTTCTGCCACAATCGGACCAATTCCCGGGCACGTTTCGTGCCTTTTTCGCACCCCCGCCCGTTTGGTAAATTGGCCGTGAAACGAGGTTCGGACCTCGGAATCGAGTGCCGTCTTTTCCGACGTTTGACTCTCGCACGTATCTAATGCATCACCCCAAAATCCCGCACCGCCCCGGAAACGCGAAAGCTGGCCCAGATCCGTGGGCTACAGCACACGGTCTTTGGCCATTTTGGCCAAAAAAATGGGGCCCGGAGCTCACGCGCCGTTTCCCTCACTTTTAAGTCCCGTAAGATAACTTCGGTCGAAATACGGCACCTCCTAAAATTTCAGCCCGAACAAAGTCGGACAGACGTTTGGGAACTGCATTGGCCCTGGGCTGGCTGCGTGCCTTGGCCTTGGCCCCGGCCTGGCTGCGTGCCTTGGCCTTGGCCGCGGGCCGGCTGCGTGCATTGGCCTTGGCCGCGGGCTGGCTGCGCCCTTGGCCCCGGGGGGGTTGGCGCGGGGCTGGCTGCGTGCCTTGGCCTTGGCGGGCTGGCTGCGTGCCTTGGCCTTGGCCGCCGCGGGCTGGCTGCGTGCTTGCCTTGGCCTTGGGCTTGGCTGCGTGCCTTGGCCTTGGGCGGGCTGGCTGCGTGCCTTGGCCTTGGCGGGCTGGCTGCGTGCCTTGGAAATGCAGCTGCTGCGTGCCTTGGTCGAAATGCAGCACATGCTTGCGCCCAAGGCACAGAGCCCCGTTCTCGCTCGCTGCGTTCGGCATACAGGCCACGGCATTTGTCAAGTTTTGCCCGAATCGGACGAGCTGCCCCACCCGATCGGGCACCCGTTTGTGCTCCTGGTAAAATGGCCACAAAACGAGTTTCGCAGGCCGGAATCGGCTTCCGTTTTCTCCCGCCGCCAACCCCCGCCAATACCAACAACACCAGCCCAAAATTCCACACCGCCATGGGAAGCGCGGGGCGAAATTTGGCCGCAATCCGTGTGCTACAGCTCACGGATTTTGGCCATTTCGGGCGGAAACATGGGCCCAGGGCCTCCCGCATTATTCTCGCCATTTTCTTCGAGCGGAAACAGTACTTGAGCCCAGAGGAGGCCCCCGGCGCAGTTCTGCCACAATCGGACCTATTCCCGGGCACGTTTCGTCCCCTTTTCGCACCCCCACACGTTCGGTAAATCGGCCTTAAAACGAGGTTCGGACCTCGGAATCAAGTGCCGTCTGTTCCGAAGTTTGACTCTCGCACGTATCTAATGCATCACCCCAAAATCCCGCACCGCCCGGAAAGCGAAAGCTGGCCCGGATCCGTGGGCTACAGACCACACGGTCTTTGGCCATTTTGGCCCAAAAAATGGGGCCCGGAGCTCACGCGCCCGTTTCCCCACTTTTCAGTCCCGTAAGATAACCCGGTTGAAATACGGCACCTCCTAAAATTTCAGCCCGAACAAAGTCGGACAGGACGCTTGGGGACTGCATTGGCCCGGGGCTGGCTGCGTGCCTTGGCCTTGGCCTTGGCGCGGGCGGGCTGCGGGCGTGCCTTGGCCTTGGCGCGGGCTGGCTGCGTGCCTAGGCCTTGGCCCCGGGCTGGCGTTGGCGTTGGCGCGGGGGCGGCTGCGTGCCTTGCCTTGGCCTTGGCGCGGGCTGGCTGCGTGCCTTGGCCTTGGCGGGCTGGCTGCGTGCCTTGGCCTTGGCCCGGGCTGGCTGCGTTGGGCTTGGCGGCTCCGGCCTTGGGCTTGGCCTTGGCCGCGGGCTGGCTGCGTGCCTTGGCCTTGGCTGCGGGCTGGCTGCGTGCCTTGGCCTTGGCCCCGGCCTGGCTGCGTGCCTTGGTCGTAATGCAGCACATGCTTGCGCCCAAGGCAAAGAGCCACGTTCTCGCTCGCCGCGTTCGGCATACAGGCCACGGCATTTTTCAAGTTTTGCCCGAATCGGACGAGCTGCCCCACCCGTTCGGGCACCCGTTCGTGCTCCTGGTAAAATGGCCACAAAACGAGTTTCGCAGGCCGGAATCGGCTTCCGTTTTCTCCCGCCGCCAACCCCCGCCAATACCGACAACACCAACCCAAAATACCACGCCGCCATGGAAACGCGAAATTTGGCCGCAATCCGTGTGCTACAGCTCACGGATTTTCGCCATTTCGGGCGGAAACATGGAACCAGGGCCTCCCGCATTATTCTCTCCATTTTCTTCAAGCGGAAACAGTACTTGAGCCCAGAGGAGGCCCCCGGTGCAGTTCTGCCACAATCGGACCAATTCTCGGACACGTTTCGTCCCCTTTTTGCACCCCCGCACATTCGGTAAATCGGCCGTAAAACGAGGTTCGGACCTCGGAATCGAGTGCCGTCTTTTCCGAAGTTTGACTCTCGCACGTATCTAATGCATCACCCCAAAATCCCCCACCGCCCCGGAAACGCGAAAGCTGGCCCAGATCCGTGGGCTACAGCACACGGTCTTTGGCCATTTTGGCCCAAAAAATGGGGCCCGGAGCTCACGCGCCGTTTCCCCCACTTTTCAGTCCCGTAAGATAACTTCAGTTGAAATACAACACCTCCAAAAATTCCAGCCCGATCAAAGTCGGACAGACGCTTGGGCCCTGCATTGGCCGCGGGCTGGCTGCGTGCCTTGGCCTTGGCCTTGGCGGGCGGGCTGCGTGCCTTGGCCTTGGCCGCGGGCTGGCTGCGGCTGCGTGCCTTGGCCCGGGCCTTGGCCTTGGCCTTGGCGGGCTGGCTTCGTGCCTTGGCCTTGGCTGCGGGCTGGCTGCGTGCCTTGGCCTTGGCCCCGGGCTGGCTGCGTGCCTTGGCCTTGGCCCCGGGCTGGCTGCGTGCCTTGGCCCTGGACTCGGGCTGGCTGTGTCCCTTGGCCTTGGCCCCGGCCTGGCTGCGTGCCTTGGTCGAAATGCAGCACATGCTTGCGCCCAAGGCACAGAGCCCCGTTCTCGCTCGCTGCGTTCGGCATACAGGCCACGGCATTTGTCAAGTTTTGCCCGAATCGGACGAGCTGCCCCACCCGATCGGGCACCCGTTCGTGCTCCTGGTAAAATGGCCACAAAACGAGTTTCGCAGGCCGGAATCGGCTTCCATTTTCTCCCGCAGCCAACCCCCGCCAATACCAACAACACCAGCCCAAAATTCCACACCGCCATGGAAACGCGAAATTTGGCCGCAGTCCGTGTGCTGTAGCTCACGGATTTTGGCCATTTCGGTCGGGAACATGGGCCCAGGGCCTCCCGCATTATTCTTGCCATTTTCTTCGAGCGGAAAACAGTACTTGAGCCCATAGGAGGCCCCCGGCGCAGTTCTGCCACAATCGGACCAATTCCTGGGCACGTTTCGTCCCCATTTCGCACCCCCGCACGTTCTGTGAATCAGCCGTAAAACAAGGTTCGGACCTCGGAATCGAGTGCCGTCTTTTCCGACGTTTGACTCTCCCACGTATCTAATGCATCACCACAAAATCCCGCACCGCCCCAGAAACGAGAAAGCTGGCGCAGATCCGTGGGCTACAGCACACGGTCTTTGGCCATTTTGGCCAAAAAAATGGGGCCCGGAGCTCACGCGCCTTTTCCCCCACTTTTCAGCCCCGTAAGATAACTTCGGTCGAAATACAGGACCTCCTAAAATTTCAGCACGAACAAAGTAGGACAGACGCTTGGGCCCTGCATTGGCCCCGGGCTGGCTGCATGCCTTGGCCTTGGCCCCGGGCTGGCCACGTTGGCCGTGGGTTGGATGCGTGCCTTGGCCTTGGCCGCGGGCTGGCTAAGTGCCTTGGCCTTGGCCGCGGGCTGGCTGCGTGCCTTGGCCTTGGCCTCGGCCTGGCTGCGTGCCTTGGCCTTGGCCGCAGGCTGGCTGCGTGCCTAGGCCTTGGCCCCGGGCTGGCTGCGTGCCTTGGCCTTTGCCCCGGGCTGGCCGCGTTGGCCGCGGGGCGGCTCCGTGCCTTGGCCTTGGCCGCGGGCTGGCTGCGTGCCTTGGCCTTGGCTGCGGGCTGGCTGCGTGCCTTGGCCTTGGCCCCAGCCTGGCTGCGTGCCTTGGTCGAAATGCAGTACATGCTTGCGCCCAAGGCACAGAGCCCCGTTCTCGCTCGCCGCGTTCGGCATACAGGCCACGGCATTTTTCTAGTTTTGCCTGAATCGGACGAGCTGCCCCACCCGTTCGGGCACCCGTTCGTGCTCCTGGTAAAATGGCCACAAAACGAGTTTCGCAGGCCGGAATCGGCTTCCGTTTTCTCCCGCCGCCAACCCCCGCCAATACCGACAACACCAACCCAAAATCCCATGCCGCCGCGGAAACGCGAAATTTGGCCGCAATCCGTGTGCTACAGCTCACGGATTTTGGCCATTTCGGGCGGAAACATGGGCCCAGGGCCTCCCGCATTATTCTCTCCATTTTCTTCGAGCGGAAACAGTACTTGAGCCCAGAGGAGGCCCCCGGCGCAGTTCTGCCACAATCGGACCTATTCCCGGGCACGTTTCGTCCCCTTTTCGCACCCCCGCTTGTTCGGTAAATCGGCCGTAAAACGAGGTTCGGACCTCGGAATCGAGTGCCGTGTTTTCCGACGTTTGACTCTCGCACGTATCTAATGCATCAACCGAAAATCCCGCACCGCCCCGGAAACGCGAAAGCTGGCCCAGATCCGTGGGCTACAGAACACGGTCTTTGGCCATTATGGCCCAAAAAATGGGGCCCGGAGCTCACACGCCATTTCCCCCACTTTTCAGTCCCGTAAGATAACTTCGGTCGAAATACGGCACCTCCTAAAATTTCAGCCCGAACAAAGTCGGACAGACGCTTGGGCCCTGCATTGGCCCCGGGCTGGCTGCGTGCCTTGGCCTTGGCCGCGGGCGGGCTGCGTGCCTTGGCCTTAGACGCGGGCTGGCTGCGTCCCTTAGCCTTGGCCCCGGGCTGGCCGCGTTGGCCGCGGGGCGGCTGCGTGCCTTGGCCTTGGCCGCAGGCTGGCTGCGTGCCTAGGCCTTGGCCCCGGGCTGGCTGCGTGCCTTGGCCTTGGCGGCGGGCTGGCTGCGTGCCTTGGCCTTGGCCGCGGGCGCTGCGGCTTGGCCTGCGTGCTTGGCCTTGCGTGCCTTGGCTGGCTGCGTGCCTTGGCCTTGGCCCCGGCCTGGCTGCGTGCCTTGGTCGAAATGCAGCACATGCTTGCGCCCAAGGCACAGAGCCCCGTTCTCGCTCGCCGCGTTCGGCATACAGGCCACGGCATTTTTCAAGTTTTGCCTGAATCGGACGAGCTGCCCCACCCGTTCGTGCTCCCGGTAAAATGGCCACAAAACGAGTTTCGCAGGCCGGAATCGGCTTCCGTTTTCTCCCGCGGCCAAACCCCGCCAATACCGACAACACCAGCCCAAAATCCCACGCCGCCACGGAAACGCGAAATTTGGCCGCAATCCGTGTGCTACAGCTCACGCATTTTGGCCATTTCGGGTGGAAACATGGGCCCAGGGCCTCCCGCATTATTCTCGCCATTTTCTTCGAGCGGAAAACAGTACTTGAGCCCAGAGGAGGCCCCCGGCGCAGTTCCGCCACAATCGGACCTATTCCCGGGCACGTTTCATCCCCTTTTCGCACCCCCGCCCGTTCGGTAAATCGGCCGTGAAACGAGGTTCGGACCTCGGAATCGAGTGCCGTCTTTTCCGACGTTTGACTCTCGCACGTATCTAATGCATCACCCCAAAATCCCGCACCGCCCCGAAAAACGCGAAAGCTGGCCCAGATCCGTGGGCTACAGCACACGGTCTTTGGCCATTTTGGCCAAAAAAATGGGGCCCGGAGCTCACGCGCCGTTTCCCCCACTTTTCAGCCCCGTAAGATAACTTCGGTCGAAATACGGCACCTACTAAAATTTCAGCCCGAACAAAGTCGGACAGACGCTTGGGCACTGCATTGGCCCCGGGCTGGCTGCGTGCCTTGGCCTTGGCCGCGGGCGGGCTGCGTGCCTTGGCCTTGGACGCGGGCTGGCGGCGTCCCTAGGCCTTGGCCCCAGGCTGGCCGCGTTGGCCGCGGGGCGGCTGCGTGCCTTGGCCTTGAACGCGGGCTGGCTGCGTCCCTTGGCCTTGGCCCCGGGCTGGCCACGTCGGCAGCGGGGCGGCTGCGTGCCTTGGCCTTGGCCTCGGGCTGGCTGCGTGCCTTGGCCTTGGCCTCGGGCTGGCTGCGTGCCTTGGCCTTGGCCTCGGGCTGGCTGCGTGCCTTGGTCGAAATGCAGCACATGCTTGCGCCCAAGGCACAGAGCCCCGTTCTCGCTCGCCGCGTTCGGCATACAGGCCACGGCATTTTTCAAGTTTTGCCTGAATCGGACGAGCTGCCCCACCCGTTCGGGCACCCGTTCGTGCTCCCGGTAAAATGGCCACAAAACGAGTTTCGCAGGCCGGAATCGGCTTCCGTTTTCTCCCGCGGCCAACCCCCGCCAATACCGACAACACCAGCCCAAAATCCCACGCCGCCACGGAAACGCGAAATTTGGCCGCAATCCGTGTGCTACAGCTCACGGATTTTGGCCATTTCGGGCGGAAACATGGGCCCAGGGCCTCCCGCATTATTCTCGCCATTTTCTTTGAGCGGAACGCAGAACTTGAGCCCGGAGGAGGCCCCCGGCGCAGTTCTGCCACAATCGGACCTATTCCCGGGCACGTTTCGTCCCCTTTTCGCACCCCCGCACGTTCGGTAAATCGGCCTTAAAACGAGGTTCGGACCTCGGAATCAAGTGCCGTCTTTTCCGAAGTTTGACTCTCGCACGTATCTAATGCATCACCCCAAAATCCCGCACCGCCCCGGAAACGTGAAAGCTGGCCCAGATCCGTTGGCTACAGCACACGGACTTTGGCCATTTTGGCCCAAAAAATGGGGCCCGGATCTCACGGGCCGTTTCCCCCACTTTTCAGTCCCGTAAGATAACTTCGGTCGAAATACGGCACCTCCTAAAATTTCAGCCCGAACAAAGTCGCACAGACGCTTGGGCCCTGCATTGGCCCCAGGCTGGCTGCGTGCCTTGGCCTTGGCCGCGGGCGGGCTGCGTGCCTTGGCCTTGGACGCGGGATGGCTGCGTCCCTTAGCCTTGGCCCCAGGCTGGCCGCGGGGCGGCTGCTTGCCTTGGCCTTGGCCGCGGGCTGGCTGCGTGCCTAGGCCTTGGCCCCGGGCTGGCTGCGTGCCTTGGCCTTGGCCTTGGCCGCGGGCTGGCTGCGTGCCTTGGCCTTGGCTGCGGGCTGGCTGCGTGCCTTGGCCTTGGCCCCGGCCTGGCTGCGTGCCTTGGTCGAAATGCAGCACATGCTTGCGCCCAAGGCACAGAGCCCCGTTCTCGCTCGCTGCGTTCGGCATACAGGCCACGGCATTTTTCAGAGAACTAGCCAAATTGAAACCAAAACCCTACTCATACATCAATCTAATTTGCTCTTATAATCCATCAAATGCATAATTACACATCCATGCAAACAATTAAATCTCTTAAATATTTAGCTTGATTAATGAAGATTCCTTTTTCGTTTTGTTTTATTTGTAATCCAAGAAAGTACTTCAATTCTCCCATCATGCTCATCTTAAATTCTTTGGTCTTTGGGATGAAAAATCCTTACAAAAAAACTCATTAGTACAGCCAAAAATGATATCATCAACATAAATTTGAACAACAAGTATATCTTGATTCTTATGCTTAATAAAAGTGTAGTATCCATTTTCTACCCATTGAAAAGCTATTTTCCAAAAGAAATTTACTAAGCCTATCATATCAAGCTCTAGGTGCTTGTTTTAATCCATACAAAGCTTTTGACAACTTATAAACATGATTTGGAAATTTTTCACTTTTAGGGCCTAGGGGATTGTTTCGCCATTTTCTTCCATGATGTACCCATTTAGAAATGCACTTTTGACATCCATTTGATACAAAACAAAATTATTATGACATGCAAATGCTAAAAGCATCCTAATGGATTCTAATCTTGAAAATCGGCCGGGTGCAAAAGTTTCTTCAAAATCAATTCTTTCTTTTTGGTTATAACCTTGAGCTACTAATCTAATGCATCATTCCTTACAACCACACCGGATTCATCCATCTTATTCTTAAATACCCATTTAGTGCCGGATTGATGTTCAGGTTTGGAACTATTTTCCACACATTGTTTCTCTCAAATTGATTTAACTCCTCTTGCATTGCCATAAGCCAAGATTCAGCGTTTGCTGCAT
Source organism: Luvunga scandens (assembly GCA_030449905.1). Taxonomy (NCBI): domain Eukaryota; kingdom Viridiplantae; phylum Streptophyta; class Magnoliopsida; order Sapindales; family Rutaceae; genus Luvunga; species Luvunga scandens. The sequence goes on from JASUUG010001235.1 coordinate 56,610, forward strand.
CCGCCAAGGAGTTGGGTTCCAGTTGAGATATGAATGCCCCGGTGTGTGCACATGTGTTCTTAAGTGATGATCTAGTGGTTATACCTCCTAAGTATTTTGGTTCAATTAGAGTGAGGTTCATTGGTGGAAAATCCGTGCCTTCATGATTTAATTGGTACTAATAATGAATATTAAGCCGATGGTGTATGTTAAGTACAGATCCGGAGATCCAAGGACTTCATTTTAATAGTTTATTCCCACCACTTTAATTTAAATTAATAGATAGCCTACATCATTGTCATTATAAATCCAATCACACACTTAGAAAATGAATTCTACAAGCAATTAAAATCCCGCGGGGCGGCTGCGTGCTTTGGCCTTGGCCGCTGGCTGGATGCGTGCCTTGGCCTTGGCCCCGGCCTGGCTGCGTGCCTTGGTCGAAATGCAGCACATGCTTGCGCCCAAGGCACAGAGCCCCGTTCTCGCTCGCCGCGTTCGGCATACAGGCCACGGCATTTTTCAAGTTTTGCCTGAATCGGACGAGCTGCCCCACCCGTTCGGGCACCCGTTCGTGCTCCTGGTAAAATGGCCACAAAACGAGTTTCGCAGGCCGGAATCGGCTTCCGTTTTCTCCCGCCGCCAACCCCCGCCAATACCGACAACACCAGCCCAAAATCCCACGCCGCCACGGAAACGCGAAATTTGGCCGCAATCCGTGTGCTACAGCTCACGGATTTTGGCCATTTCGGGCGGAAACATGGGCCCAGGGCCTCCCGCATTATTCTCGCCATTTTCTTCGAGCGGAAAACAGTACTTGAGCCCAGAGGAGGCCCCCGGCGCAGTTCTGCCACAATCGGACCTATTCCCGGGCACGTTTCGTCCCCTTTTCGCACCCCCGCACGTTCGGTAAATCGGCCGTAAAACGAGGTTCGGACCTCGGAATCGAGTGCCGTCTTTTCCGACGTTTGACTCTCGCACGTATCTAATGCATCACCCCAAAATCCCGCACCGCCCCGGAAACGCGAAAGCTGGCCCAGATCCGTGGGCTACAGCACACGGTCTTTGGCCATTATGGCCCAAAAAATGGGGCCCGGAGCTCACGCGCCGTTTCCCCCACTTTTCAGTCCCGTAAGATAACTTCGGTCGAAATACGGCACCTCCTAAAATTTCAGCCCGAACAAAGTCGGACAGACGCTTGGGCCCTGCATTGGCCCCGGGCTGGCTGCGTGCCTTGGCCTTGGCCGCGGGCTGGCTGCGTGCCTTGGCCTTGGCCCCGGGCTGGCCGCGTTGGCCGCGGGGCGGCTGCGTGCCTTGGCCTTGGCCGCGGGCTGGCTGCGTGCCTTGGCCTTGGCCCCGGGCTGGCCGCGTTGGCCGCGGGGCGGCTGCGTGCCTTGGCCTTGGCCGCGGGCTGGCTGCGTGCCTTGGCCTTGGCCTCGGCCTGGCTGCGTGCCTTGGCCTTGGCCGCGGGCTGGCTGCGTGCCTTGGCCTTGGCCGCGGGCTGGCTGCGTGCCTTGGCCTTGGCCTCGGCCTGGCTGCGTGCCTTGGCCTTCGCCGCGGGCGGGCTGCGTGCCTTCACCTTGGCCGCGGCTGGCTGCATGCCTTGGCCATGGCCCCGGGCTTGCCGCGTTGGCCGCGGGGCGGCTGCGTGGCTTGGCCTTGGCCCCGGCCTGGCTGTGTGCCTTGGTCGAAATGCAGCACATGCTTGCGCCCAAGGCACAGAGCCTCATTTTCGCTCGCCGCGTTCGGCATACAGGCCACGGCATTTTTCAAGTTTTGCCTGAACCGGATGAGCTGCCCCACCCGTTTGGGCACCCGTTCGTGCTCCTGGTAAAATGACCACACAACGAGTTTCGCAGGCCGGAATCGGCTTCCGTTTTCTCCCGCCGCAGACCCCCGCCAATACCGACAACACCTGCCCAAAATCCCACACCGCCACGGAAACGCGAAATGTGGCCGCAATCCGTTTGCTACAGCTCACGGATTTTGGCAATTTCGGGCGGAAACATGGGCCCAGTGCCTCCCGCATTATTCTCGCCATTTTCTTCGAGCGGAAAATAGTACTTGAGCCCAGAGGAGGCCCCCGGCGCAGTTCTGCCACAATCGGACCAATTCCCGGGCACGTTTCGTGCCCTTTTCGCACCCCCGCACGTTCGGTAAATCGGCCGTGAAACGAGGTTCGGACCTCGGAATCGAGTACCGTCTTTTCCGACGTTTGACTCTCGCACGTATCTAATGCATCACCCCAAAATCCCGCAACGCCCCAGAAACGCGAAAGCTGGTCCAGATCCGTGGGCTCTAGCACACGGTCTTTGGCAATTTTGGCCAAAAAAATGGGGCCCGGAGCTCACGCGCCGTTTCCCCCACTTTTCAGTCCCGTAAGATAACTTCGGTCGAAATACGGCACCTCCTAAAATTTCAGCCCGAACAAAGTCGGACAGACGCTTGGGCCCTGCATTGGCCCCGGGCTGGCTGCGTGCCTTGGCCTGCCTTGGCCGCGGGCGGGCTGCGTGCCTTGGCCTTGGACGCGGGCTGGCGGCGTCCCTAGGCCTTGGCCCCAGGCTGGCCGCGTTGGCCGCGGGGCGGCTGCGTGCCTTGGCCTTGAACGCGGGCTGGCTGCGTCCCTTGGCCTTGGCCCCGGGCTGGCTGCGTGCCCTGGCCTTGTCCGCGGGCTGGCTGCGTGCCTTGGCCTTGGCCTTGGCCTCGGGCTGGCTGCGTGCCTTGGCCTTGGCCTCGGGCTGGCTGCGTGCCTTGGTCGAAATGCAGCACATGCTTGCGCCCAAGGCACAGAGCCCCGTTCTCGCTCGCCGCGTTCGGCATACAGGCCACGGCATTTTTCAAGTTTTGCCTGAATCGGACGAGCTGCCCCACCCGTTCGGGCACCCGTTCGTGCTCCTGGTAAAATGGCCACAAAACGAGTTTCGCAGGCCGGAATCGGCTTCCGTTTTCTCCCGCAGCCAACCCCCGCCAATACCGACAACACCAGCCCAAAATTCCACACCGCCACGGAAACGCGAAATTTGGCCGCAATCCGTGTGCTGTAGCTCACGGATTTTGGCCATTTCGGGCGGAAACATGGGCCCAGGGCCTCCCGCATTATTCTCGCCATTTTCTTCGAGCGGAAAACAGTACTTGAGCCCCGAGGAGGCCCCCGGCACAGTTCTGCACAATCGGACCAATTCCCGGTTAAGTTTCAACCCCTTTTCGCACCACCGCACGTTCGGTAAATCGGCCGTCAAACGAGGTTCGGACCTCGGAATCGAGTGCCCTCTTTTCCGATGTTTGACTCTCGCACGTATCTAATGCATCACCCCAAAATCCCGCACCGCCCCGGAAACGCGAAAGCTGGCCCAGATCCGTGGGCTACAGCACACGGTCTTTGGCAATTTTGGCCAAAAAAATGGGGCCCGGAGCTCACGCACTGTTTCCCCCACTTTTCAGTCCCGTAAGATAACTTCGGTCGAAATACGGCACCTCCTAAAATTTCAGTCCGAACAAAGTCGGACAGACGTTTGGGAACTGCATTGGCCCCGGGCTGGCTGCGTGCCTTGGCCTTGGCCGCGGGCGGGCTGCGTGCCTTGGCCTTGGCCGCGGGCGGGCTGCGTGCCTTGGCCTTGGCCCCTGGCTGCCTTGGCCCCCGGGCTGGCTGCGTGCCTTGGCCTTGGCCCCGGCCTGGCTGTGTGCCTTGGCCTTTGGCCGCGGGCTGGCTGCGTGCCTTGGCCTTGGCCCCGGCCTGGCAGCGTGCCTTGGTCGAAATGCAGCACATGCTTGCGCCCAAGGCACAGAGCCCCGTTCTCGCTCGCCGCGTTCGGCATACAGGCCACGGCATTTTTCAAGTTTTGCCTGAATCGGACGAGCTGCCCCACCCGTTTGTGCACCCGGTAAAATGGCCACAAAACGAGTTTCGCAGGCCGGAATCGGCTTCCGTTTTCTCCCGCGGTGAACCCCCGCCAATACCGACAACACCAGCAAAAAATCCCACGCCGCCACGGGAACGCGAAATTTGGCCGCAATCCGTGTGCTACAGCTCATGCATTTTGGCCATTTCGGGTGGAAACATGGGCCCAGGGCCTCCCGCATTATTCTCGCCATTTTCTTCGAGCGGAAAACAGTACTTGAGCCCAGAGGAGGCCCCCGGCGCAGTTCTGCCACAATCGGAAAAATTCCCGGGCACGTTTCGTCCCCTTTTCGCACCCCCGCCCGTTCGGTAAATCGGCCGTGAAACGAGGTTCGGACCTCGGAATCGAGTGCCGTCTTTTCCGACGTTTGACTCTCGCACGTATCTAATGCATCACCCCAAAATCCCGCACCGCCCCGGAAACGCGAAAGCTGGCCCAGATCCGTGGGCTACAGCACACGGTCTTTGGCCATTTTGGCCAAAAAAATGGGGCCCGGAGCTCACGCGCCGTTTCCCCCACTTTTCAGCCCCGTAAGATAACTTCGGTCGAAATACAGCACCTCCTAAAATTTCAGCACGAACAAAGTCGGACAGACGCTTGGGCCCTGCATTGGCCCCGGGCTGGCTGCGTGCCTTGGCCTTGGCCGCGGGCGGGCTGCGTGCCTTGACCTTGGCCGCACCTTGGCCGCGGGCTGGCTGCGTGCCTTGGCCTTGGCCCCGGCCCCGGCCAGGCTACGTGCCTTGGTCGAAATGCAGCACATGCTTGCGCCCAAGGCACAGAGCCATGCTTGCGCCCAAGGCACAGAGCCCCGTTCTCGCTCGCCGCGTTCGGCATACAGGCCACGGCATTTTTCAAGTTTTGCCGGAATCGGACGAGCTGCCCCACCCGTTCGGGCACCCGTTCGTGCTCCTGGTAAAATGGCAACAAAGCGAGTTTCGCAGGCCGGAATCGGCTTCCGTTTTCTCCCGCAGCCAACCCCCGCCAATACCAACAACACCAGCCAAAAATCACACGCCGCCACGGAAACGCGAAATTTGGCCGCAATCCGTGTGCTACGGCTCACGCATTTTGGGCATTTCGGGTGGAAACATGGGCCCAGGGCCTCCCGCATTATTCTCGCCATTTTCTTCGAGCGGAAAACAGTACTTGAGCCCAGAGGAGGCCCCCGGCGCAGTTCTGCCACAATCGGACCAATTCCCGGGCACGTTTTATCCCCTTTTCGCACCCCCGCACGTTCGGTAAATCGGCCGTAATACGACGTTTGGACCTCGGAATCGAGTGCCGTCTTTTCCGACGTTTGAATCTCGCACGTATCTAATGCATCGCCCCAAAATCCCACACCGCCCCGGAAACGCGAAAGCTGGCCCAGATCCGTGGACTACAGCACACGGTCTTTGGCAATTTTGGCCAAAAAAATGGGGCCCGGAGCTCACTCTCTGTTTCCCCCACTTTTCAGTCCCGTAAAATAACTTCGGTCGAAATACAGCACCTCCTAAAATTTCTGCCCGAACAAAGTCGGTCAGACGCTTGGGCCCTGCATTGGCCCCGGGCTGGCTGCGTGCCTTGGCCTTGGCCGCGGGCGGGCTGCGTGCCTTGACCTTGGCCGCGGGCTGGCTGCGTGCCTTGGCATTGGCCCCGGGCTGGCCGCGTTGGCCGCGGGGCGGCTGCGTGCCTTGGCCTTGGCCGCGGGCTGGCTGCGTGCCTTGGCCTTGGCCCCGGCCTGGCTGCGTGCCTTGGTCGAAATGCAGCACATGCTTGCGCCCAAGGCACAGAGCCCCGTTCTCGCTCTCCGCCTTCGGCATACAGGCCACGGCATTTTTCAAGTTTTGCCTGAATCGGACGAGCTACCCCACCCGTTCGGGCAGCCGTTCGTGATCCTGGTAAAATGGCCACAAACCGAGTTTCGCAGGACGGAATCGGCTTCCGTTTTCTCCCGCGGCCAACCCCCACCAATACCGACAACACCAGCCAAAAATACACACCGCCACGGAAACGCGAAATTTGGCCGCAATCCGTGTGCTGTAGCTCACGGATTTTGGCCATTTCGGGCGGAAACTTGGGCCCAGGGCCTCCCGCATTATTCTCGCCATTTTCTTCGAGCGGAAAACAGTACTTGAGCCCAGAGGAGGCCCCCGGCGCAGTTCTGCCACAATCGGACCAATTCCCGGGCACGTTTCGTGCCCTTTTCGCACCCCCGCACGTTCGGTAAATCGGCCGTGAAACGAGGTTCGGACCTCGGAATCGAGTGCCGTATTTTCCGACGTTTGACTCTCGCACGTATCTAATGCATCGCCCCAAAATCCCGCACCGCCCTGGAAACGCGAAAGCTGGGCCCGATCCGCGGGCTACAGCACACGGTCTTTGGCAATTTTGGCCAAAAAAATGGGGCCCGGAGCTCACGCGCCATTTCCCCCACTTTTCAGTCCCGTAAAATAACTTCGGTCGAAATACGGCACCTCCTAGAATTTCAGCCCGAACAAAGTCGGACAGACGCTTGGGCCCTGCATTGGCCCCGGGATGGCTGCGTGCCTTGGCCTTGGCCGCGGGCGGGCTGCGTGCCTTGACCTTGGCCGCACCTTGGCCGCGGGCGGGCTGCGTGCCTTGGCCTTGGCCCCGGGCTGGCCGCATTGGCCGCGGGGTGGCTGCGTGCCTTGGCCTTTGCCGCGGGCTGGCTGCGTGCCTTGGCCTTGGCCCCGGCCTGGCAGCGTGCCTTGGCCTTGGCCGCGCGCTGGCTGCGTGCCTTGGCCTTGGCCGTGGGCGGGCTGCGTGCCTTGACCTTGGCCGCGGGCTGGCTGCGTGCCTTGGCCTTGGCCCCGGGCTGGCCGAGGGGTGGCTGCGTGCCTCGGCCTTGGCCGCGGGCGGGCTGCGTGCCTTGACCTCGGCCGCGGGCTGGCTGCGTGCCTTGGCCTTGACCCCGGGCTGGCCGAGTTGGCCGCGGGGCGGCTGCATGCCTTGGCCTTGGCCCCGGGGTGGCCGCATTGGCCGCGGGGCGGCTGCGTGCCTTGGCCTTGGCCGCGGGCTGGCTGCATGCCTTGGCCTTGGCCCCGGCCTGGCTGCGTGCCTTGGCCTTGGCCCCGGCCTGGCTGCGTGCCTTGGTCGAAATGCAGCACATGCTTGCACCCAAGGGAAAGAGCCCCGTTCTTGCTCGCCGCGTTCGGCATACAGGCCACGGTATTTTTCAAGTTTTGCCTGAACCGGACGAGCTGCCCCACCCGTTCGGGCACCCGTTCGTACTCCCGGTAAAATGACCACACAACGAGTTTCGCAGGCCGGAATCGGCTTCCGTTTTCTCCCGCGGCCAACCCCTGCCAATACCGACAACACGAGACCAAAACCCCACGCCGCCACGGAAACTCGAAATTTGGCCGTAATCTGTGTGCTACAGCTCACGCATTTTGGCCATTTCGGGCGGAAACATGGGCCCAGGGCCTCCGGCATTATTCTCGCCATTTTCTTCGAGCGGAAAACAGTACTTGAGCCCAGAGGAGGCCCCCGGTGCAGTTCTGCCACAATCGGACCAATTCCCGGGCACGTTTCGTGCCCTTTTCGCACCCCCGCATGTTCGGTAAATCGGACGAAAAACGAGGTTCGGACCTCGGAATCGAGTACCGTCTTTTCCGACGTTTGACTCTCGCACGTATCTAACGCATCACCCCAAAAACCCGCACCGCCCCGGAAACGCGAAAGCTGGCCCAGATCCGTGGGCTACAGCACACGGTCTTTGGCCATTTTCGCCAAAAAAATGGGGCCCGGAGCTGACGCGCCGTTTCCCCCACTTTTCAGCCCCGTAAGATAACTTCGGTCGAAATACGGCACCTCCTAAAATTTCAGCACGAAGAAAGTCGGACAGACGCTTGGGCCCTGCATTGGCCCCGGGCTGGCTGCGTGCCTTGGCCTTGGCCGTGGGCGGGCTGCGTGCCTTTACCTTTGTCCGTGGGCTGGTTGCGTGCCTTGGCCTTGGCCCCGGGCTGGCCGCGTTGGCCGCGGGGCGGCTGCGTGCCTTGGCCTTGGCCGCGGGCTGGCTGCGTGCCTTGGCCTTGGCCCCGGCCTGGCTGCGTGCCTTGGTCGAAATGCAGCACATGCTTGCGCCCAAGGCACAGAGCCCCGTTCTCGCTCGCCGCGTTCGGCATACAGGCCACGGCATTTTTCAAGTTTTGCCTGAACCGGACGAGCTGCCCCACCCGTTCGGGCACCCGTTCGTGCTCCCGGTAAAATGACCACACAACGAGTTTCGCAGGCCGGAATCGGCTTCCGTTTTCTCCCGCGGCCAACCCCCGCCAATACCGACAACACCAGCCCAAAATCCCACGCCGCCACGGAAACGCGAAATTTGGCCGCAATCCGTGTGCTACAGCTCACGCATTTTGGCCATTTCGGGCGGAAACATGGGCCCAGGGGCTCCGGCATTTTTCTCGCCATTTTCTTTGAGCGGAAAACAGTACTTGAGCCCAGAGGAGGCCCCCGGCGTAGTTCTGCCACGATCGGACCAATTCCCGGGCACGTTTCGTGCCCTTTGCGCACCCCCGCATTTTCGGTAAATCGGCCGTAAAACGAGGTTCGGACCTAGGTATCGAGTACCGGCTTTTCTGACGTTTGACTCTCGCACGTATCAATTGCATCACCCCAAAATCCCGCACCGCCCCGGAAACGCGAAAGCTGGCCCAGATCCGTGGGCTATAGCACACGGTCTTTGGCCATTTTGGCCAAAAAAATGGGGCCCGGAGCTCACGCGCCGTTTCCCCCAATATTCAGCCCCGTAAGATAACTTCGGTGGAAATACGGCACCTCCTAAAATTTCAGCCCGAACAAAGTCGGACAGACGCTTGGGCCCTGCATTGGCCCCGGGCTGGCTGCGTGCCTTGGCCTTGGCCGCGGGGCGGGCTGCGTGCCTTGACCTTGGCCGCGGGCTGGCTGCGTGCCTTGGCCTTGGCCGCGGGCGGGCTGCGTGCCTTGACCTTGGCCCCGGGGTGGCCGCATTGGCCGCGGGGCGGCTGCGTGCCTTGGCCTTGGCCGCCGGCTGGCTGCGTGCCTTGGCCTTGGCCCCGGGTTGGCACGCAGCCAGCCCGCGGCCAAGGTCAAGGCACGCAGCCCGCCCGCGGCCAAGGCCAAGGCACGCTGCCAGCCCGCGGCCAATGCAGGGCCCAAGCGTCTGCCCGACTTTGTTCGGGCTGAAATTTTAGGAGGTGCCGTATTTTGACCGAAGTTACCTTACGGGGCAGAAAAGTGGGGGAAACGGCGCGTGAGCTCCGGGCCCCATTTTTTTGGCCAAAATGGGCAGAGACCGTGTGCTGTAGCCCACGGATCTGGGCCAACTTTCGCGTTTCCGGGGCGGAGCTAGATTTTGGGGTGATGCATTAGATACGTGCGAGAGTCAAACGTCGGAAAAGACGGTACTCGATTCTGAGGTCCGAACCTCACTTCACGGCCGATTTACCGAACTTGCGGGGGTGCGAAAAGGGCACGAAACGTGCCCGGGAATTGGTCCGATTGTGGCAGAACTGCGCCGGGGGCCTCCTCTGGGCTCAAGTACTGTTTTCCGCTCGAACAAAATATCGAGAATAATACGGGAGGCCTTGGGCCCATGTTTCCGCCCGAAATGGCCAAAATCCGTGAGCTACAGCACACGGATTGCGGCCAAATTTTGCGTTTCCGTGGTGCCGTGGGATTTTGGGCTGGTGTTGTCGGTATTGGTGGGGGCTGGCCGCGGGAGAACACGGAAGCCGATTCCAGCCTGCGAAACTCGTTTTGTGGCCGTTTTACCGGGAGCACGGACGGGTGCCCGAACGGGTGGGGCCGCTAGTCCGATTCAGGCAAAACTTGAAAAATGCCGTGGCCTGTATGCCAAACACGGCGAGCGAGAACGGGGCTCTGTGCCTTCGGCGCAAGCATGTGCTGCATTTCGACCAAGGCACGTAGCCAGGCCGGGGCCAAGGCCAAGGCACAAAGCCAGCCCGCGGCCAAGGTCAAGGCACCCAGCCCGCCCGCGGCCAAGGCCAAGGCACGCAGCCAGCCCGGGGCCAATGCAGGGCCCAAGCGTCTGCCCGACTTTGTTCGGGCTGAAATTTTAGGAGGTGCCGTAGTTCGACCGAAGTTATTTTACGGGACTGAAAAGTTGGGGAAACGGCGCGTGAGCTCCGGGCCCCATATTTTTGGCCAAAATTGCCAAAGACCGTGTGCTGTAGCCCACGGATCTGGGCCAGCTTTCGCATTTCCGGGGCGGTGTGGGATTTTGGGGTGATGCATTAGATACGTGCGAGAGTCAAACGTCGGAAACGACGGCACTCGATTCTGAGGTCCGAACCTCGTTTCACCGCCGATTTACCGAACGGGCGGGGGTGCAAAAAGGGGACGAAAAGTGCCCGGGAATTTTTTCGATTGTGGCAGAATTGCGCCGGGGGCCTCCTCTGGGCTCAAGTACTATTTTCCGCTTGAAGAAAATGGCGAGAATAATGCGGGAGGCCCTGGGCCCATGTTTCCGCCAGAAATGGCCAAAATCCGTGTGCTACAGCACACGGATTGCGGCCAAATTTCGCGTTTCCGTGGCGGTGTGGGATTTTGGGCTGGTGTTGTCGGTATTGGCGGGGGTTGGCCGAGGGAGAAAACGGAAGCCGATTCCGGCCTATGAAACTCGTTTTGTGGCCATTTTACCAGGAGCACGAACGGGTGCCCGAACAGGTGGGCCAGCTCGTCCGATTCAGGCAAAACTTGAAAAATGCCGTGGCCTGTATGCAGAACACGGCGAGCGAGAACGGGGCTCTGTGCCTTGGGCGCAAGCATGTGCTGCATTTCGACCAAGGCACGCAGCCAGGCCGGGGCCAGGGCCAAGGCCAAGGCACGCAGCCGCGCCGCGGCCAATGCGGCCTGCCCGGGGCCAAGTCCAAGGCACGCAGCCTGCCCGTGGCCAAGGTCAAGGCACGCAGCCCGCCCGCGGCCAATGCCAAGGCATGTTGCCAGCCCGGGGCCAATGCAGTGCCCAAGCGTCTGTCCGACTTTGTTCGGGCCGATATATTAGGTGGTGCCGTATTTCAACCGAAGTTATCTTACGGGGCTGAAAAGTGGGGGAAACGGCGTGTGAGCTCCGGGCCCCATTTTTTTGGCCAAAATGGCCAAAGACCGTGTGCTGTAGCCCACGGATCTGGGCCAGCGTTCGCGTTTCCGGGGCGGTGCGGGATTTTGGGGTGATACATTAGATACGTGCGAGAGTCAAACGTCGGAAACGACGGCACTCGATTCTGAGGTCCGAACCTCGTTTCACCGCCGATTTACCGAACGGGCGGGGGTGCAAAAAGGGGACGAAAAGTGCCCGGGAATTTTTTCGATTGTGGCAGAATTGCGCCGGGGGCCTCCTCTGGGCTCAAGTACTATTTTCCGCTTGAAGAAAATGGCGAGAATAATGCGGGAGGCCCTGGGCCCATGTTTCCGCCAGAAATGGCCAAAATCCGTGTGCTACAGCACACGGATTGCGGCCAAATTTCGCGTTTCCGTGGCGGTGTGGGATTTTGGGCTGGTGTTGTCGGTATTGGCGGGGGTTGGCCGAGGGAGAAAACGGAAGCCGATTCCGGCCTGCGAAACTCGTTTTGTGGCCATTTTACCAGGAGCACGAACGGGTGCCCGAACCGGTGGGCCAGCTCGTCCGATTCAGGGAAAACTTGAAAAATGCCGTGGCCTATATGCAGAACCCGGCGAGCGAGAACGGGGCTCTGTGCCTTGGGCACAAGCATGTGCTGCATTTCGACCAAGGCACGCAGCCAGGCCGGGGCCAGGGCCAAGGCCAAGGCACGCAGCCGCCCCGCGGCCAATGCGGTCTGCCCGGGGCCAAGTCCAAGGCACGCAGCCTGCCCGTGGCCAAGGTCAAGGCACGCAGCCCGCCCGCGGCCAAGGCCAAGGCACGTTGCCAGCCCGGGGCCAATGCAGTGCCCAAGCGTCTGTCCGACTTTGTTCGGGCCGATATATTAGGTGGTGCCGTATTTCAACCGAAGTTATCTTACGGGGCTGAAAAGTGGGGGAAACGGCGCGTGAGCTCCGGGCCCCATTTTTTTGGCCAAAATGGCCAAAGACCGTGTGCTGTAGCCCACGGATCTGGGCCAGCGTTCGCGTTTCCGGGGCGGTGCGGGATTTTGGGGTGATGCATTAGATACGTGCGAGAGTCAAACGTCGGAAACGACGGCACTCGATTCTGAGGTCCGAACCTCGTTTCACCGCCGATTTACCGAACGGGCGGGGGTGCAAAAAGGGGACGAAAAGTGCCCGGGAATTTTTTCGATTGTGGCAGAATTGCGCCGGGGGCCTCCTCTGGGCTCAAGTACTATTTTCCGCTTGAAGAAAATGGCGAGAATAATGCGGGAGGCCCTGGGCCCATGTTTCCGCCAGAAATGGCCAAAATCCGTGTGCTACAGCACACGGATTGCGGCCAAATTTCGCGTTTCCGTGGCGGCGTGGGATTTTGGGCTGGTGTTGTCGGTATTGGCGGGGGTTGGCGGCGGGAGAAAACGGAAGCCGATTCCGGCCTGCGAAACTCGTTTTGTGGCCATTTTACCAGGAGCACGAACGGGTGCCCGAACGGGTGGGGCAGCTCGTCCGATTCAGGCAAAACTTGAAAAATGCCGTGGCCTGTATGCCGAAGGCGGAGAGCGAGAACGGGGCTCTGTGCCTTGGGCGCAAGCATGTGCTGCATTTCGACCAAGGCACGCAGCCAGGCCGGGGCCAAGGCCAAGGCACGCAACCGCCCGCGGGCAACGCGGCCAGCCTGGGGCCAATGCCAAGGGACGCAGCCAGCCCGCGGCCAAAGTCAAGGCGCGCAGCCTGCCCGCGGCCAAGGCCAAGGCACGCAGCTGCCCCGCGGCCAAGGCCAAGGCACCCAGCTGCCCCGCGGCAAACGCAGCCAGGCCGGGGCCAAGGCCAAGGCACGCAGCCAGCCCGCAGCCAAGGCCAAGGCACGCAGCCAGCCCGCGGCCAAGGCCAAGGCACGGAGCCGCCCCGCGGCCAACGCGGCCAGCCCGGGGCCAAGGCTAAGGGACGCAGCCAGCCCGCGTCTAAGGCCAAGGCACGCAGCCCGCCCGCGGCCAAGGCCAAGGCACGCAGCCCGCCCGCGGCCAAGGCCAAGGCACGCGGCCCGCCCGTGGCCATGACCAAGGCACGCAGCCAGCCCGCGGCCAAGGCCAAGGCATGCGGCCACCCCGCGGCCAACACGGCCAGGCCGGGGCCAAGGCCAAGGCACGAAGCCAGCCCGGGGCCAATGCAGGGCCCAAGCGTCTGTCCGACTTTGTTCGGGCTGAAATTTTAGGAGGTGCCGTATTTCCACCGAAGTTATCTTATGGGGCTGAATAGTGGGGGAGACGGCGCGTGAGCTCCGGGCCTCATTTTTTTGGCCAAAATGGCCAAAGACCGTGTGCTGTAGCCCACGGATCTGGGCCAGCTTTCGCGTTTCCGGTGCGGTGCGGGATTTTGGGGTGATGCATTAGATACGTGCGAGGGTCAAACGTTGGAAAAGACGGTACTCGATTCCGAGGTCCGAACCTCGTTTTACGGCCGATTTACCGAACGTGCGGGGGTGAGAAAAGGGCACGAAACGTGCCCGGGAATTGGTCCGATTGTGGCAGAACTGCGATGGGGGCCTCCTCTGGGCTCAAGTACTGCTTTCCGCTCAAAGAAAATGGCGAGCATAATGCGGGAGGCCCTGGGCCCATGATTCCGCCCGAAATGGCCAAAATGCGTGAGCTGTAGCACACGGATTGCGGCCAAATTTCGCGTTTCCGTGGCGGCGTGGGATTTTGGGCTGGTGTTGTCGGTATTGACGGGGGTTGGCCGCGGGAGAAAATTGAAGCCGATTCCGGCCTGCGAAACTCGTTTTGTGGCCATTTTACCATGAGCACGAACGGGTACCCGAACGGGTGGGGCAGCTCGTCCGATTCAGGCAAAACTTGAAAAATCCCGTGGCCTGTATGCCGAAGGCGGAGAGCGAGAACGGGGCTCTGTGCCTTGGCCGCAAGCATGTGCTGCATTTCGACCAAGGCACACAACCAGGCCGGGGCCAAGGCCAAGGTACGCAGCCAGCCCGCGGCCAAGGCAAAGCAACGCAGCCGCGCCGCGGCCAACACAGCGAGCCCGCGGCCAAGGACAAGGCACGCAGCCAGCCCGCGGCCAAGGCCAAGGCACGCAGCCAGCCCGCGGCCAAGGCCAAGGCACGCAGCCGCCCCGCGGCCAACGCGGCCAGCCCGGGGCCAAGGCCAAGGCACGCAGCCAGCCCGCGGCCAAGGTCAAGGCACGCAGCCCGCCCGCGGCCAAGGCCAAGGCACGCAGCCAGCCCGGGGCCAATGCAGGGCCCAAGCGTCTCTCCGACTTTGTTCGTGCTGAAATTTTAGGAGGTGCTGTATTTCGACCGAAGTTATCTTACGGGGCTGAAAAGTGGGGGAAACGGCGCGTGAGCTCCGGGCCCCATTTTTTTGGCCAAAATGGCCAAAGACCGTGTGCTGTAGCCCACGGATCTGGGCCAGCTTTCGCGTTTCCGGGGCGGTGCGGGATTTTGGGGTGATGCATTGGATACGTGCGAGAGTCAAATGCCAGAAAAGACGGCACTCGATTCCGAGGTCCGAACCTCATTTCACGGCCGATTTACCGAATGGGCGGGGGTGCGAAGAGGGGACGAAACGTGCCCGAGAATTTTTTCGATTGTGGCAGAACTGCGCCGGGGGCCTCCTCCGGGCTCAAGTACTGTTTTCCGCTCGAAGAAAATGGCGAGAATAATGCGGGAGGCCCTGGGCCCATGTTTCCACCCGAAATGGCCAAAATGCGTGAGTTGTAGCACACAGATTGCGGCCAAATTTCGCGTTTCCGTGGCGGCGTGGGATTTTGGGCTGGTGTTGTCGGTATTGGCGGGGGTTGGCCATGGGAGAAAACGGAAGCCGATTCCGGCCTGCGAAACTCGTTTTGTGGCCATTTTACGAGGAGCACGAACGGGTGCCCGAACGGGTGGGGTAGCTCGTCTGATTCAGGCAAAACTTGAAAAATGCCGTGGCCTGTATGCCGAAGGCGGAGAGGGAGAACGGGGCTCTGTGCCTTGAGCGCAAGCATGTGCTGCATTTCGACCAAGGCACGCAGCCAGGCCAGGGCCAAGGCCAAGGCACGCAGCCGCCCCGCGGCCAACGCGGCCAGCCCGGGGCCAAGGCCAAGGCACGCAGCCAGCCCGCGGCCAAGGTCAAGGCACGCAGCCCGCCCGCGGCCAAGGCCAAGGCACGCAGCCAGCCCGGGGCCAATGCAGGGCCCAAGCGTCTGTCCGACTTTGTTCGGGCTGAAATTTTAGGAGGTGCCGTATTTCGACCGAAGTTATCTTACGGGGCTGAAAAGTGGGGGAAACGGCGCGTGAGCTCCGGGCCCCATTTTTTTGGCCAAAATGGCCAAAGACCGTGTGCTGTAGCCCACGGATCTGGGCCAGCTTTCGCGTTTCCGGGGCGGTGCGGGATTTTGGGGTGATGCATTAGATACGTGCGAGAGTCAAACGTCGGAAAAGACGGTACTCGATTCCGAGGTCCGAACCTCGTTTCACGGCCGATTTACCGAACGTGCGGCGGTGCGAAAAGGGAACGAAAGGTGCCCGGGAATTGGTCCAATTGTGGCAGAACTGCGCCGGGGGCCTCCTCTGGGCTCAAGTACTCTTTTCCGCTCGTAGAAATGGCGAGAATAATGCAGGAGGCCCTGGGCCCATGTTTCCACCCGAAATGGCCAAAATGCGTGAGCTGTAGCACACGGATGGCGGCCAAATTTTGTGTTTCCATGGCGGCGTGGGATTTTGCGCTGATGTTGTCGGTATTGGCGGGGTTTGGCCGCGGGAGAAAACGGAAGCCGATTCCGGCCTGCGAAACTCGTTTTGTGGCCATTTTACCGAGAGCACGAACGGGTGGGGCAGCTCGTCCGATTCAGGCAAAACTTGAAAAATACCGCGGCCTGTACGCCGAACGCGGCGAACGAGAACGGGGCTCTGTGCCTTGGGCGCAAGCATGTGCTGCATTTCGACCAAGGCACGCAGCCAGCCCGCGACCAAGGCCAAGCCACGCAGCCCGCCCGCTGCCAAGGCCAAGGCACGCAGCCAGGCCGGGGCCAAGGCCAAGGCACGCAGCCAGCCCGCGACCAAGGCCAAGCCACGCAGCCCGCCCGCTGCCAAGGCCAAGGCACGCAGCCAGCCCGCTGCCAAGGCCAAGGCACGCAGCCAGCCCGCGGCTAATGCAGTGCCGAAGCGTCTGTCCGACTTTGTTCAGGCTGAAATTTTAGGAGGTGCCGTATTTCGACCGAAGTTATCTTACGGGACTGAAAAGTGGGGGAAACGGCGCGTGTGCTCCGGGCCCCATTTTTTGGGCCAAAATTGCCAAACACCGTGTGCTGTAGCCCACGGATCTGGGCCAGCTTTCGCGTTTCCGGGGCGGTGCGGGATTTTGGGGTGATGCATTAGATACGTGCGAGAGTCAAACGTCGGAATAGAAAGCACTCGATTCCGAGGTCCGAACCTCGTTTCACGGCCGATTTACCGAATGTGCGGGGGTGCGAAAAGGGGAAGAAACGTGCCCGGGAATTGGTCCGATTGTGGCAGAACTGTGCCGGGGGCCTCCTCTGGGCTCAAGTACTGTTTTCCGCTCGAAGAAAATGGCGAGAATAATGCGGCAGGCCCTGGGCCCATGTTTCCGCCAGATATGGCCAAAATGAGTGAGCTACAGCACACGGATTGCGGCCAAATTTCGCGTTTCCGTGGCGGCGTGGGATTTTGCGCTGGTGTTGTCGGTATTGGCGGGGTTTGGCCACGGGAGAAAACGGAAGCCGATTCCGGCCTGCGAAACTCGTTTTGTGGCCATTGTACCGGGAGCACGAACGGGTGCCCGAACGGGTGGGGCAGCTCGTCCGATTCAGGCAAAACTTGAAAAATGCCGTGGCCGGTATGCAGAACACGGCGAGCGAGAACGGGGCTCTGTGCCTTGGTGCAAGCATGTGCTGCATTTCGACCAAGGCACGCTGCCAGGCCAGGGCCAAGGCCAAGGCACGCAGCCAGGCCGAGGCCAAGGCCAAGGCACGCAGCCAGCCCGCGGCCAAGGCCAAGGCACGCAGCCAGCCCGCGGCCAAGGTCAAGGAACGCAGCCCGCCCGCAGCCAAGGCCAAGGCACGCAGCCAGCCCGGGGCCAATGCAGGGCCCAAGCGTCTGCCCGACTTTGTTCGGGCTGAAATTTTAGGAGGTGCCGTATTTCGACCGAAGTTATCTTACGGGGCTGAAAAGTGGGGGAAACGGCGCGTGAGCTCCGGGCCCAATTTTTTTGGCCAAAATGGCCAAAGACCGTGTGCTGTAGCCCACGGATCTGGGCCAGCTTTCGCGTTTCCGAGGCGGTGCGGGATTTTGGGGTGATGCATTAGATACGTGCGAGAGTCAAACGTCGGAAAAGACGGTACTCGATTCCGAGGTCCGAACCTTGTTTCACGGCCGATTTACCGAACGTGCGGCGGTGCGAAAAGGGAACGAAAGGTGCCCGGGAATTGGTCCAATTGTGGCAGAACCACGCCGGGGGCCTCCTCTGGGCTCAAGTACTCTTTTCCGCTCGTAGAAATGGCGAGAATAATGCAGGAGGCCCTGGGCCCATGTTTCCACCTGAAATGGCCAAAATGCGTGAGCTGTAGCACACGGATTGCGGCCAAATTTTGTGTTTCCATGGCGGCGTGGGATTTTGCGCTGATGTTGTCGGTATTGGCGGGGTTTGGCCGCAGGAGAAAACGGAAGCCGATTCCGGCCTGCGAAACTCGTTTTGTGGCCATTTTACCAGGAGCACGAACGGGTGGGGCAGCTCGTCCGATTCAGGCAAAACTTGAGAAATACCGCGGCCTGTATGCCGAACGCGGCGAACGAGAACGGGGCTCTGTGCCTTGGGTGCAAGCATGGCCCTGTGCCTTGGACGCAAGCATGTGCTGCATTTCGACCAAGGCACGTAGCCAGGCCGGGGCCAAGGCCAAAGCACGCAGCCAGCCCGCGGCCAAGGTCAAGGCATGCAGCCCGCCCGCGGCCAAGGCAAAGGCCCGCAGCCAGCCCGGGGCCAATGCAGGGCCCAAGCGTCTGTCCGACTTTGTTCGGGCTGAAATTTTAGGAGGTGCCGTATTTCGACCGAAGTTATCTTACGGGGCTGAAATGTGGGAGAAACGGCGCGTGAGCTCCGGGCCCCCATTTTTTTGGCCAAAATGGCCAAAGACCGTGTGCTGTAGCCCACGGATCTGGGCCAGCTTTTGGGTTTCCGGGGCGGTGCGGGATTTTGGGGTGATGCATTAGATACGTGCGAGAGTCAAACGTCGGAAAAGACGGCACTAGATTCCGAGGTCCGAACCTCGTTTCACGGCCGATTTACCGAACGGGCGGGTGTGCGAAAAGGGGACGAAACGTGCCCGGGAATTTTTCAGATTGTGGCAGAACTGCGCCGGGGGCCTCCTCTGGGCTCAAGTACTGTTTTCCGCTCGAAGAAAATGGCGAGAATAATGCGGGAGGCCCTGGGCCCATGTTTCCGCCCGAAATGGCCAAAATCCGTGAGCTACAGCACACGGATTGCGGCCAAATTTCGCGTTTCCGTGGCGGCGTGGGATTTTGGGCTGGTGTAGTCGGTATTGGCGGGGGTTGGCTGCGGGAGAAAACGGAAGCCAATTCCGGCCTGCGAAACTCATTTTGTTGCCATTTTACCGGGAGCACGAACGGGTGCCCGAACGAGTGGGGCAGCTCGTCCGATTCAGGCAAAACTTGAAAAATGCCGTGGCCTGTATGCCGAACGCGGCGAGCGAGAACGGGGCTCTGTGCCTTGGGCGCAAGCATGTGCTGCATTTCGACCAAGGCACGCAGCCTGGCCGGGGCCAAGGCCAAGGCACGCAGCCGCCCCGCGGCCAAGACGGCAAGCCCGGGGCCAAGGCCAAGGCACGCTGCCAGCCCGCGTCCAAGGCCAAGGCAGGCAGCCCGCCTGCGGCCAAGGCCAAGGCACGCAGCCAGCCCGAGGCCAATGCAGGGCCCAAGCGTCTGTCCGACTTTGTTCGGCCTGAAATTTTAGGAGGTGCCGTATTTCGACCGAAGTTATCTTACGGGGCTGAAAAGTACGGGAAATGGCGCGTGAGCTCCGAGTCCCATTTTTTGGGCCAAAATGGCCAAAGACCGTGTGCTGTAGCCCACGGATCTGGGCCAGCTTTCCCGTTTCCAGGGCGTTGCGGGATTTTGGGGTGATGCATTAGATACGTGCGAGAGTCAAACGTCGGAAAAGACGGTACTCGATTCCGAGGTCCGAACCTCGTTTCACGGTCGATTTTCCGAACGTGCGGTGGTGAGAAAAGGGCACGAAACGTGCCCGGCAATTGGTCCGATTGTGGCAGAACTGCGCCGGGGGCCTCGTCTGGGCTCAAGTACTGTTTTCCGCTCGATGAAAATGGCGAGAATACTGCGGGAGGCCCTGGGCCCATGTTTCCGCCCGAAATGGCCAAAATCCGTGAGCTGTAGCACACGTATTGCGGCCAAGTTTCGCATTTCCATGGCGGCGTGGGATTTTGGGCTGGCGTTGTCGGTATTGGCGGGGTTTGGCCGCGGGAGAAAACGGAAGCCGATTCCGGCCTGCGAAACTCGGTGTGGTCATTTTACCGGGAGCACGAACGGGTGCCCGAACGGGTGGGGCAGCAAGTCCGATTCAGGCAAAACTTGAAAAATGCCGTGGCCTGTATTCCGAACGCGGCAAGCGAGAATGGGACTCTGTGCCTTGGGCGCAAGCATGTGCTGCATTTCGACCAAGGCACGCAGCCAAGCCGGGGCCAAGGCCAAGGCATGCAGCAAGCCCGCGGCCAAGGCCAAGGCACGCAGCCGCCCCGCGGCCAAGGCCAAGGCACGCAGCTGCCCCGCGGTCAACGCGGCCAACCTGGGGCCAAGGCCAAGGCACGCAGCCAGCCCGCGGCCAAGGTCGAGGCACGCAGCCCGCCCGCGGCCAACACCAAGGCACGCAGCCAGCCCGCGGCCAAGCCCAAGGCACGCAGCCAGCCCGCGGCCAAGGCCAAGCCACGAAGCCGCCCCGCTGCCAACGTGGCCAGCCCGCGGCCAAGGCCAAGGCACGCAGCCAGCCGCGGCCAAGGTCAAGGCACGCAGCCCGCCCGCGGCCAACACCAAGGCACGCAGCCAGCCCGCGGCCAAGGCCAAGGCACGCAGCCGCCCCGCGGCCAACGCGGCCAGCCCGGGGCCAAGGCCAAGGCACGCAGCCAGCCCGCGGCCAAGGTCAAGGCACGCAGCCCGCCCGCAGCCAAGGCCAAGGCATGCAGCCAGCCCGGGGCCAATGCAGGGCCCAAGCGTCTGCCCGACTTTGTTCGGGCTGAAATTTTAGGAGGTGCCATATTTCGACCGAAGTTATCTTACGGGGCTGAAAAGTGGGGGAAACGGCGCGTGAGCTCCGGGCCCCATTTTTTGGGCCAAAATGGCCAAAGACCGTGTGCTGTAGCCCCGGATCTAGGCCAGCTTTCGCGTTTCCGGGGCGGTGCGGGATTTTGGTGTGATGCATTAGATACTTGCGAGAGTCAAACGTCGGAAAAGACGGTTCTCGATTCCGAGGTCCGGACCTCGTTTCACGGCCGATTTGCCGAACGTGCGGGGGTGCGAAAGGGCCACGAAACGTGTCCGGGAATTGGTCCGATTGTGGCAGAACTGCACCGGGGGCCTCCTCTGGGCTCAAGTACTGTTTTCCGCTCGAAGTAATGGCGAGAATAATGCGGGAGGCCCTGGGCCAATGTTTCCACCCGAAATAGCCAAAATGCGTGAGCTGTAGCACACGGATTGTGTCCAAATTTCACGTTTCCGTGGCGGCGTGGGATTTTACGCTGGTGTTGTCGGTATTGGCGGGGTTTGGCCGCGGGAGAAAATGGAAGCCGATTCCGGCCTGCGAAACTCGTTTTGTGGCCATTTTAACAGGAGCAGGAACGGGTGTCCGAACGGGTGGGGCAGCTCGTCCAATTCAGGCAAAACTTGAAAAATGCCGTGGCCTGTATTCCGAACGCGGCGAGCGAGAATGGGGCTCTGTGCCTTGGGCACAAGCATTTGCTGCACTTCGACCAAGGCACGCAGCCAGGCCGGGGCCAAGGCCAAGGCACGCAGCCAGCCCGCGGCAAAGGCCAACCCACGCAGCGGCCCCGCGGCCAACGCGGCCAGCCCGGGGCCAAGGCCAAGCCACGCAGCCCGCCCGTGGCCAAGGCCAAGGCACGCAGCCAGCCCGGGGCCAATGCAGGGCCCAAGCGTCTTTCCGACTTTGTTCGGGCTGAAATTTTATGAGGTGCCGTATTTTGACCGAAGTTATCTTACGGGGCTGAAAAGTGGGGGAAACGGCGCGTGAGCTCTGGGCCCCATTTTTTTGGACAAAATGGCCAGAGACCGTGTGCTGTAGCCCACGGATCTGGGCCAGCTTTCGCGTTTCCGGGGCGGTGCGGGATTTTGGGGTGATGCATTAGATACGTGCGAGAGTCAAACGTCGGAAAAGACGGTACTCGATTCCGAGGTCCGAACCTCGTTTCACGGCCGATTTACCGAACGTGCGGGGGTGCGAAAAGGGCACGAAACGTGCCCGGGAATTGGTCCGATTGTGGCAGAACTGCGCCGGGGGCCTCCTATGGGCTCAAGTACTGTTTTCCGCTCGAAGAAAATGGCGAGAATATTGCGGGAGGCCCTGGCCCCAAGTTTCCGCCCGAAATGCCCAAAATCCGTGAGGTACAGCACACGGATTGCGGCCAAATTACGCATTTCTGTGGCGGCGTGTGATTTTTGGCTGGTGTTGTCGGTATTGGCGGAGGTTGGCCGCGGGGGAAAACGGA
This sequence comes from Luvunga scandens, assembly GCA_030449905.1. Classification (NCBI taxonomy): domain Eukaryota; kingdom Viridiplantae; phylum Streptophyta; class Magnoliopsida; order Sapindales; family Rutaceae; genus Luvunga; species Luvunga scandens. The sequence goes on from JASUUG010001235.1 coordinate 78,314, forward strand.
AGCCGATTCCGGCCTGCGAAACTCGTTTTGTGGCCATTTTACCAGGAGCACGAACGGGTGCCCGAACGGATGGGGCAGCTCGTCCGATTCAGGCAAAACTTGAAAAATGCCGTGGCCTGTATGCCGAAGGCGGAGAGCGAGAACGGGGCTCTGTGCCTTGGGCGCAAGCATGTGCTGCATTTCGACCAAGGCACGCAGCTAGGCCGCGGCCAAGGCCAAGGCACGCAGCTGCCCCGCGGCAAACGCGGCCAGCCCGGGGCCAATGCCAAGGCACGCAGCCAGCCCGCGGCCAAGGTCAAGGCACGCAGCCCCCCCGCGGCCAAGGCCAAGGCACGCAGCCAGCCCGGGGCCAATGCAAGGCCCAAGCGTCTGTCCGACTTTGTTCGGGCTGAAAATTTAGGAGGTGCTGTATTTCGACCGAAGTTATTTTACAGGACTGAAAAGTGGGGGAAACGGCGCGTGAGCTCCGGGCCCCATTTTTTTGGCCAAAATTGCCAAAGACCGTGTGCTGTAGCCCACGGATCTGGGCCAGCTTTTGCGTTTCCGGGGCGGTGCGGGATTTTGGGGTGATGCATTAGATACGTGCGGGGGTGCGAAAAGGGGATGAAACGTGCCGATTTACCAAACGTGTGGGGGTGCCAAAAGGGAATGAAACGTGCCCGGGAATTGGTCCGATTGTGGCAGAACTGCGCCGGGGGCCTCCTTTGGGCTCAAGTACTGTTTTCCGCTCGAAGAAAATGGCGAGAATAATGCGGGAGGCCCTGGGCCCATGTTTCTGCCCGAAATGGCCAAAATCCATGAGCTACAGCACACGGATTGCGGCCAAATTTCGCGTTTCCGTGGCGGCGTGGGATTTTGGACTGGTGTTGTCGGTATTGGCGGGGGTTGGCTGCGCGAGAAAACGGAAGCCGATTCCGGCCTGCGAAACTTGTTTTGTGGCCATTTTACCAGGAGCACGAACGGGTGGGGCAGCTCGTCTGATTCAGGCAAAACTTGAAAAATGCCGTGCCCTGTATGCCGAACGTGGCGAGTGAGAACAAGGCTCCGTGCCTTGGGCGCAAGCATGTGCTGCATTTCGACCAACGCACGCAGCCTGGCCGGGGCCAAGGCCAAGGCACGCAGCCAGCCCGCGGCCAAGGCCAAGGCACGCAGCCAGCCCGCGGCCAAGGCCAAGGCACGCAGCCGCCCCGCGGCCAACATGGCCAGCCCGGGGCCAAGGCCAAAGACCGTGTGCTGTAGCCCACGGATCTAGGCCAGCTTTCGCGTTTCCGGGGCGTTGCGGGATTTTGGGCTGATGCATTAGATACGTGCGAGAGTCAAACGTCAGAAAAGACGGTACTCGATTCCGAGGTCCGAACCTCGTTTCACGGCCGATTTACCGAATTGCGGGGGTGCGAAATGGGGACAAAACGTGCCCGGGAATTGGTCCGATTGTGGCAGAACTCCGCCGGGGGCCTCCTCTGGGCTCAAGTACTGTTTTCCACTCGAAGAAAATGGCGAGAATAATGCGGGAGGCCCTGGGCCCATGTTTCCGCCCGATATGCCCAAAATCCGTGAGCTGTAGCACACGGATTGCGGACAAATTTCGCGTTTCCGTGGCGGCGCGGGATTTTGGGCCGGCGTTGTCGGTATTGGCGGGGGTTGGCCTTGGGAGAAAACGGAAGCTGATTCCGGCCTGCGAAACTCGGTGTGGTCATTTTACCGGGAGCTTGAACGGGTGCCCGAACGGGTGGGGCAGCTCGTCCGGTTCAGGCAAAACCTGAAAAATGCCGTTGCCTGTATGCCGAACGCGGCGAGCGAGAATGGGGCTCTGTGCCTTGGGTGCAAAGATGTGCTGCATTTCGACCAAGGCACACAGCCAGGCTGGGGCCAAGGCCAAGGTACGCAGCCAGCCCGCGGCCAAGGCAAAGCAACGCAGCCGCGCCGCGGCGAACACAGCGAGCCCGCGGCCAAGGACAAGGCACGCAGCCAGCCCGCGGCCAAGGTGAAGGCACGCAGCCCGCCTGCGGCCAAGGCCAAGGCACGCAGCCAGGCCGGGGCCAAGGCCAGGGCACGCAGTCCGCGGCCAAGGTCAAGGCACGCAGCCCGCCCGCGGCCAAGGCCAAGGCGCGCAGCCAGCCCGGGGCCAATGCAGTGCCCAAGCGTCTGTCCGACTTTGTTCGGGCTGAAATTTTAGGAGGTGCCGTATTTCGACCGAAGTTAGCTTACGGGGCTGAAAAGTGGGGGAAACGGCGCGTGAGCTCCGGGCCCCATTTTTTTGGCCAAAATGGCCAAAGACCGTGTGCTGTAGCCCACGGATCTGGGCCAGCTTTCGCGTTTCCGGGGCGGTGCGGGATTTTGGGGTGATGCATTAGATACGTGCGAGAGTCAAACGTCGGAAAAGACGGTCCTCGATTCCGAGGTCCGAACCTCGTTTCACGGCCGATTTACCGAACTTGCGGGGGTGCGAAAAGGCCAAATTTCGCGTTTCCGTGGCGGCGTGGGATTTTGAGCTGGTGTTGTCGGTATTGGCGGGGTTTGGCTGCGGGAGAAAATGGGAGCCGATTCCGGCCTGCGAAACTCGTTTTGTGGCCATTTTACCGTGAGCACAAACGGGTGCCCGAACGCGTGGGCCAGCTCGTCCGATTCAGGCAAAACTTGAAAAATGCCGTGGCCTGTATGCCGAACGCGGCGAGCGAGAACGGGGCTCTGTGCCTTGGGTGCACGCATGGCTCTGTGCCTTGGGCGCACGCATGGCTCTGTGCCTTGGGCGCAAGCATGTGCTGCATTTCGACCAAGGCACGCAGCCAGGCCGGGGCCAAGGCCAAGGCACGCAGCAAGCCCGCGGCCAAGGCCAAGGCACGCAGCCGCCCCGCGGCCAACGCGGCCAGCCCGGGGCCAAGGCCAAGGAACGCAGCCAGCCCGCGGCCAAGGTCAAGGCACGCAGCCCGCCCGCGGCCATGGCCAAGGCAAGCAGCCAGCCCGCGGCCAAGGTCAAGGCACGCGGCCCGCCCGCGGCCATGACCAAGGCACGCAGCCAGCCCGCGGCCAAGGCCAAGGCACGCAGCCGCCCCGCGGCCAACGCGGTCAGCCCGTGGCCAAGGCCAAGGCACGCAGCCAGCCCGGGGCCAATGCAGGGCCCAAGCGTCTGTCCGACTTTCTTCGGGCTGAAATTTTAGGAGGTGCCGTATTTCCACCGAAGTTATCTTATGGGGCTGAATAGTGGGGGAGACGGCGCGTGAGCTCCGGGCCTCATTTTTTTGGCCAAAATGGCCAAAGACCGTGTGCTGTAGCCCACGGATCTGGGCCAGCTTTCGCGTTTCCGGTGCGGTGCGGGATTTTGGGGTGATGCATTAGATACGTGCGAGAGTCAAACGTTGGAAAAGACGGTACTCGATTCCGAGGTCCGAACCTCGTTTTACGGCCGATTTACCGAACGTGCGGGGGTGCGAAAAGGGCACGAAATGTGCCCGGGAATTGGTCCGATTGTGGCAGAACTGCGATGGGGGCCTCCTCTGGGCTCAAGTACTGCTTTCCACTCAAAGAAAATGGCGAGCATAATGCGGGAGGCCCTGGGCCCATGATTCCGCCCGAAATGGCCAAAATCCGTGAGCTGTAGCACACGGATTGCGGCCAAATTTCGCGTTTCCGTGGCGGCGTGGGATTTTGGGCTGGTGTTGTCGGTATTGACGGGGGTTGGCCGCGGGAGAAAATTGAAGCCGATTCCGGCCTGCGAAACTCGTTTTGTGGCCATTTTACCATGAGCACGAACGGGTACCCGAACGGGTGGGGCAGCTCGTCCGATTCAGGCAAAACTTGAAAAATCCCGTGGCCTGTATGCCGAAGGCGGAGAGCGAGATCGGGGCTCTGTGCCTTGGGCACAAGCATGTGCTGCATTTCGACCAAGGCACACAGCCAGGCCGGGGCCAAGGCCAAGGTACGCAGCCAGCCCGCGGCCAAGGCAAAGCAACGCAGCCAGGCCAAGGCCGGCCAGCCAGCCAACACCAGCAGCCCGCGCCGGGCCAAGGACAAGGCACGCAGCCAGCCCGCGGCCAAGGTCAAGGCACGCAGCCCGCCCGCAGCCAAGGCCAAGGCACGCAGCCCGCCCGCAGCCAAGGCCAAGGCACGCAGCCCGCCCGCAGCCAAGGCCAAGGCACGCAGCCCGCCCGGGGCCAATGCAGTGCCCAAGCGTCTGTCTGACTTTGTTCGGGCTGAAATTTTTGGTGGTGCCGTATTTCGACCGAAGTTATCTTGTTTCATGGCCGATTTACCGAATGTGCGGGGGTGCGAAAAGGGGACGAAACGTGCCCAGGAATTGGTCCGATTGTGGCAGAACTTCTCCGGGGGCCTCCTCTGGGCTCAAGTACTGTTATCCACTCGAAGAAAATGGCGAGAATAATGCGGGAGGCCCTGGGCCCAAGTTTCCGCCCGAAATGGCCAAAATCCGTGAGCTACAGCACACGGATTGCGGCCAAATTTCGCGTTTCCGTGGCGGCGTGTGATTTTTGGCTGGTGTTGTCGGTATTGGCGGGGGTTGGCCGCGGGAGAAAACGGAAGCCGATTCCGGCCTGCGAAACTCGTTTTGTGGCCATTTTACCAGGAGCACGTACGGGTGCCCGAACGGGTGGTGCATCTCGTCCGATTCAGGCAAAACTTGAAAAATGCCGTGGCCTGTATGCCGAAGGCGGAGAGCGAGAACGGGGCTCTGTGCCTTGGGCGCAAGCATGTGCTGCATTTCGACCAAGGCACGCAGCCAGGCCGGGGCCAAGGCCAAGGCACGCAGCCAGCCCGCGGCCAAGGCCAAGGCACGCAGCCGCCCCGCGGCCAACGCGGCCAGCCCGGGGCCAATGCCAAGGCACGCAGCCAGCCCGCGGCCAAGGTCAAGGCACGCAGCCCGCCCGCGGCCAAGGCCAAGGCACGCAGCCAGCCCGGGGCCAATGCAGGGCCCAAGCGTCTGTCCGACTTTGTTCGGGCTGAAATTTTAGGAGGTGCCGTATTTCGACCGAAGTTATTTTACGGGACTGAAAAGTGGGGGAAACGGCGCGTGAGCTCCGGGCCCCATTTTTTTGGCCAAAATGGCCAAAGACCGTGTGCTGTAGCCCACGGATCTGGGCCAGCTTTCGCGTTTCCGGGGCGTTGCGGGATTTTGGGGTGATGCATTAGATACGTGCGAGAGTCAAACGTCGGAAAAGACGGCACTCGATTCCGAGGTCCGAACCTCGTTTTACGGCCGATTTACCGAACGTGCGGGGGTGCGAAAAGGGGATGAAACGTGACCGGGAATTGGTCCGATTGTGGCAGAACTGCGCCGGGGGCCTCCTCTGGGCTCAAGTACTGTTTTCCGCTCGAAGAAAATGGCGAGAATAATGCGGGAGTCCCTGGGCACATGTTTCCGCACGAAATGGACAAAATCCGTGAGCTACAGCACACGGATTGCAGCCAAATTTCGCGTTTCCGTGGCGGCATGGAATTTTGGGTTGTGTTGTCGGTATTGGCGGGGGTTGGCTGCGGGAGAAAATGGAAGCCGATTCCGGCCTGCGAAACTCGTTTTGTGGCCATTTTACCAGAAGCACGAACGGGTGCCCGAACGGGTGGGGCAGCTCGTCCGATTCAGGCAAAACTTGAAAAATGCCGCGGCCTGTATGCCGAACGCGGCGAGCGAGAACGTGGCTCAGTGCCTTGGGCGCAAGCATGTGCTGCATTTCGACCAAGGCACGCAGCCTGGCCGGGGCCAAGGCCAAAGCACGCAGCCAGCCCACGGCCAAGGCCAAGGCACGCAGCCGCCCCGCGGCCAACACGGCCAGCTCGGGGCCAAGGCCAAGGCACGCAGCCCGCCCGAGTCTAAGGCCAAGGCCAAGGCACGCAGCCTGCCCGGGGCCAATGCAGGGCCCAAGCGTCTGTCCGACTTTGTTCGGGCCGAAATTTTAGGAGGTGCCGTATTTCGACCGAAGTTATCTTACGGAACTGAAAAGTGGGGGAAACGGCGCGTGAGCTCCGGACCCCATTTTTTTGGCCAAAATGGCCAGAGACCGTGTGCTGTAGCCCACGGATCTGGGCCAGCTTTCGCGTTTCCGGGGCGTTGCGGGATTTTGGGGTGATGCATTAGATACGTGCGAGAGTCAAACGTCGGAAAAGACGGTACTCGATTCCGAGGTCCGAACCTCGTTTCACGGCCAATTTACCGAACGGGCGGGGGTGCGAAAAGGGGATGAAACGTGCCCGGGAATAGGTCCGATTGTGGCGGAACTGCGCCGGGGGCCTCCTCTGGGCTCAAGTACTGTTTTCCGCTCGAAGAAAATGGCGAGAATAATGCGGGAGGCCCTGGGCCCATGTTTCCACCCGAAATGGCCAAAATGCGTGAGCTGTAGCACACGGATTGCGGCCAAATTTCGCGTTTCCGTGGCGGCGTGGGATTTTGCGCTGGTGTTGTCGGTATTGGCGGGGTTTGGCCGCGGGAGAAAACGGAAGCCGATTCCGGCCTGCGAAACTCGTTTTGTGGCCATTTTACCGGGAGCACGAACGGGTGCCCGAACGGGTGGGGCAGTTCCGATTCAGGCAAAACTTGAAAAATGCCGTGGCCTGTATGCCGAACGCGGCGAGCGAGAACGGGGCTCTGTGCCTTGGGCGCAAGCATGGCTCTGTGCCTTGGGCGCAAGCATGGCTCTGTGCCTTGGGAGCAAGCATGTGCTGCATTTCGACCAAGGCATGTAGCCAGGCCGGGGCCAAGGCCAAGGCACGCAGCCAGCCCGCGGCCAACGCCAAGGCACGCAGCCGCCTCGAGGCCAACGCGGCCAGCCCGGGGCCAAGGCCAAGGCACGCAGCCAGCCCGCGGCCAAGCTCAAGGCACGCAGCCCGCCCGCGGCCAAGGCCAAGGCACGCAGCCAGCCCGGGGCCAATGCAGGGCCCAAGCGTCTCTCCGACTTTGTTCGTGCTGAAATTTTAGGAGGTGCTGTATTTCGACCGAAGTTATCTTACGGGGCTGAAAAGTGGGAGAAACGGCGCGTGAGCTCCGGGCCCCATTTTTTTGGCCAAAATGGCCAAAGACCGTGTGCTGTAGCCCACGGATCTGGGCCAGCTTTCGCGTTTCCGGGGTGGTGCGGGATTTTAGGGTGATGCATTAGATACGTGCGAGAGTCAAATGTCAGAAAAGACGGCACTCGATTCCGAGTTCCGAACCTCGTTTCACGGCCGATTTACCGAACGGGCGGGGGTGCGAAAAGGGGACGAAACGTGCCCGAGAATTTTTCCGATTGTGGCAGAACTGCGACGGGGGCCTCCTCTGGGCTCAAGTACTGTTTTCCGCTCGAAGAAAATGGCGAGAATAATGCGGGAGGCCCTGGGCCCATGTTTCCACCCGAAATGGCCAAAATGCGTGAGCTGTAGCACACAGATTGCGGCCAAATTTCGCGTTTCCGTGGCGGCGTGGGATTTTGGGCTGGTGTTTCGGTATTGGCGGGGGTTGGCCGTGGGAGAAGACGGAAGCCGATTCCGGCCTGCGAAACTCGTTTTGTGGCCATTTTACCGGGAGCACGAACGGGTTGGGCAGCTCGTCCGATTCAGGCAAAACTTGAAAAATGCCATGGCCTGTATGCCGAACGCGGCGAGCGAGAACGGGGCTCTGTGCCTTGAGCGCAAGCATGTGCTGCATTTCGACCAAGGCACGCAGCCAGGCCAAGGCACGCAGCCGCCCCGCGGCCAATTCGGCCAGCCCGGGGCCAAGGCCAAGGCACGCAGCCAGCCCGCGGCCAAGCTCAAGGCACGCAGCCCGCCCGCGGCCAAGGCCAAGGCACGCAGCCAGCCCGGGGACAATGCAGGGCCCAAGCATCTGTCCGACTTTGTTCGGGCTGAAATTTTAGGAGGTGCCGTATTTCGACCGAAGTTATCTTACGGGGCTGAAAAGTGGGGGAAACGGCGCGTGAGCTCCGGGCCCCATTTTTTTGGCCAAAATGGCCAAAGACCGTGTGCTGTAGCCCACGGATCTGGGCCAGCTTTCGCGTTTCCGGGGCGGTGCGGGATTTTGGGGTGATGCATTAGATACGTGCGAGAGTCAAACGTCGGAAAAGACGGTACTCGATTCCGAGGTCCGAACCTCGTTTCACGGCCGATTTACCGAACGTGCGGGGGTGCGAAAAGGGCACGAAACGTGCCCGGCAATTGGTCCGATTGTGGCAGAACTGCGCCGGGGGCCTCTTCCGGGCTCAAGTACTGTTTTCCGCTCGAAGAAAATGGCGAGAATAATGCGGCAGGCCCTGGGCCCATGTTTCCGCCAGAAATGGCCAAAATGTGTGAGCTACAGCACACGGATTGCGGCCAAATTTCGCGTTTCCGTGGCGGCGTGGGATTTTGCGCTGGTGTTGTCGGTATTGGCGGGGTTTGGCCACGGGAGAAAACGGAAGCCGATTCCAGGCTGCGAAACTCGTTTTGTGGCCATTTTACCGGGAGCACGAACGGGTGCCCGAACGGGTGGGGCAGCTCGTCCGATTCAGGCAAAACTTGAAAAATGCCGTGGCCTGTATGCCGAACGCGGCGAGCGAGAACGGGGCTCTGTGCCTTGGGCGCAAGCATGTGCTGCATTTCGACCAAGGCATGCAGCCTGGCCGGGGCCAAGGACAAGGCACGCAGCCGCCCCGCGGCCAAGACGGCAAGCCCGGGGCCAAGGCCAAGGCACGCTGCCAGCCCGCGTCCAAGGCCAAGGCACGCAGCCCGCCTGCGGCCAAGGCCAAGGCACGCAGCCAGCCCGAGGCCAATGCAGGGCCCAAGCGTCTGTCCGACTTTGTTCGGCCTGAAATTTTAGGAGGTGCCGTATTTCGACCGAAGTTATCTTACGGGGCTGAAAAGTGCAGGAAACGGCGCGTGAGCTCCGGGTCCCATTTTTTGGGCCAAAATGGCCAAAGACCGTGTGCTGTAGCCCACGGATCTGGGCTAGCTTTCGCGTTTCCAGGGCGTTGCGGGATTTTGGGGTGATGCATTAGATACGTGCGAGAGTCAAACGTCGGAAAAGATGGTACTCGATTCCGAGGTCCGAACCTCGTTTCACGGCCGATTTTCCGAACGTGCGGTGGTGCGAAAAGGGCACGAAACGTGCCCGGCAATTGGTCCGATTGTGGCAGAACTGCGCCGGGGGCCTCCTCTGAGCTCAAGTACTGTTTTCCGCTCGAAGAAAATGGCGAGAATACTGCGGGAGGCCCTGGGCCATGTTTCCGCCCGAAATGGCCAAAATCCGTGAGCTGTAGCACACGGATTGCGGCCAAGTTTCGCGTTTCAATGGCGGCGTGGGATTTTGGGCTGGCCAAGTTTGGCCGCGGGAGAAAACGGAAGCCGATTCCGGCCTGCGAAACTCGTTGTGTGGTCATTTTACCGGGAGCACGAACGGGTGCCCGAACGGGTGGGGCAGCTCGTCCGATTCAGGCAAAACTTGAAAAATGCCGTGGCCTGTATGCCGAACGCGGCGAGCGAGAATGGGGCTCTGTGCCTTGGGCGCAAGCATGTGCTGCATTTCGACCAAGGCACGCAGCCAGGCCGGGGCCAAGGCCAAGGCACGCAGCCAGCCCGCGGCCAAGGCCAAGGCACGCAGCCAGCCCGCGGCCAAGGCCAAGGCACGCAGCCGCCCCGCGGCCAACGCGGCCAGCCCGGGGCCAAGGCCAAGGCACGCAGCCAGCCGCGGCCAAGGTCAAGGCACGCAGCCCGCCCGCGGCCAACACCAAGGCATGCAGCCAGCCCACGGCCAAGGCCAAGGCAGGCAGCCGCCCCGCGGCCAACGCGGCCAGCCCGGGGCCAAGGCCAAGGCACGCAGCCAGCCCGCGGCCAAGGTCAAGGCACGCAGCCCGCCCGCGGCCAAGGCCAAGGCACGCAGCCAGCCCGGGGCCAATGCAGGGCCCAAGCGTCTGTCCGACTTTGTTCGGGCTGAAATTTTAGGAGGTGCCGTATTTCGACCGAAGTTATCTTACGGGGCTGAAAAGTGCGGTAAACGGCGCGTGAGCTCCGGGCCCCATTTTTTTGGCCAAAATGGCCAAAGACCGTGTGCTGTAGCCCACGGATCTGGGCTAGCTTTCGTGTTTCCGGGGCGGTGCGGGATTTTGGTGTGATGCATTAGATACGTGCGAGAGTCAAACGTCGGAAAAGACGGTTCTCGATTCCGAGGTCCGGACCTCGTTTCACGGCCGATTTACCGAACATTCGGGGGTGCGAAAGGGCCACGAAACGTGTCCGGGAATTGGTCCGATTGTGGCAGAACTGCGCCGGGGGCCTCCTCTGGGCTCAAGTACTGTTTTCCGCTCGAAGTAATGGCGAGAATAATGCGGGAGGCCCTGGGCCAATGTTTCCACCCGAAATAGCCAAAATGCGTGAGCTGTAGCACACGGATTGCGTCCAAATTTCACGTTTCCGTGGCGGCGTGGGATTTTACGCTGGTGTTGTCGGTATTGGCGGGGTTTAGCCGCGGGAGAAAACGGAAGCCGATTCCGGCCTGCGAAACTCGTTTTGTGGCCATTTTACCAGGAGCACGAACGGGTGCCCGAACGGGTGGGGCAGCTCGTCCGATTCATGCAAAACTTGAAAAATGCCGTGGCCTGTATTCCGAACGCGGCGAGCGAGAATGGGGCTCTGTGCCTTGGGCGCAAGCATGTGCTGCATTTCGACCAAGGCACGCAGCCAGGCCGGGGCCAAGGCCAATGCACGCAGCCAGCCCGCGACCAAAGCCAAGGCACGCAGCCGCCCCGCGGCCAATGCGGCCAGCCCGGGGCCAAGGCCCTGGGGCTGTGCGGGATTTTGGGGTGATGCATTAGATACGTGCGAGAGTCAAACGTCGGAAAAGACGGCACTCGATTCCGAGGTCCGAACCTCGTTTTCCGGCCGATTTACCGAACGTGCGGGGGTGCGAAAAGGGGATGAAACGTGCCCGGGAATTGGTCCGATTGTGCAGAACTACGCCGGGACCTCCTCTGGGCTCAAGTACTATTTTCCGCTCGAAGAAAATGGCAAGAATAATGCGGGAGGCCTTGGGCTCATGTTTCCGCCCGAAATGGCCAAAATCCGTGAGCTACAGCATACGGATTGCGGCCAAATTTCGCGTTTCCATGGCGGCTTGGAATTTTGGGCTGGTGTTATCGGTATTGGCGGGGGTTGGCTGCGGGAGAAAACGGAAGCCAATTCCGTCCTGCGAAACCCGTTTTGTGGCCATTTTACCATGAGCACGAACGGGTGCCCGAACGGTGGGGCAGCTCGTCCGATTCAGGCAAAACTTGAAAAATGTCGTGGCCTGTATGCCGAACGCGGCGAGCGAGAACGGGGCTCTGTGCCTTGGGCGCAAGCATGTGCTGCATTTCGACCACGGCACGCAGCCTGGCCGGAGCCAAGGCCAAGGCACGCAGCCAGCCCGCGGCCAAGGCCAAGGCACGCAGCCGCCCCGCGGCCAACACGGCCAGCCCGGGGCCAAGGCCAAGGCACGCAGCCAGCCCGCGTCCAAGGCCAAGGCACGCAGCCCGCCCGCGGCCAATGCAGGGCCCAAGCGTCTGCCCGACTTTGTTCGGGCTGAAATTTTAGGAGGTGCCGTATTTCGACCGAAGTTATCTTACGGGACTGAAAAGTGGGGGAAACGGCGCGTGAGCTCCGGGCCCCATTTTTTGGGCCAAAATGGCCAAAGACCGTGTGCTGTAGCCCACGGATCTGGGCCAGCTTTCGCGTTTCCGGGGCGTTGCGGGATTTTGGGGTTATGCATTAGATACGTGCGAGAGTCAAACGTCGGAAAAGACGGTACTCGATTCCGAGGTCCGAACCTCGTTTCACGGCCGATTTACCGAACGTGCGGGGTTGCGAAAAGGGCACGAAACGTGCCCGGGAATTGGTCCGATTGTGGCAGAACTGCGCCGGGGGCCTCCTCTGGGCTCAAGTACTGTTTTCCGCTCGAAGAAAATGGCGAGAATAATGCGGGAGGCCCTGGGCCCATTTTTCCACCCGAAATGGCCAAAATGCGTGAGCTGTAGCGCACGGATTGCGGCCAAATTTCGTGTTTCCGTGGCGGCATAGGATTTTGAGCTGGTGTTGTCGGTATTGGCGGGGTTTGGCCACGGGAGAAAACGGAAGCCGATTCCGGCCTGCGAAACTCGTTTTGTGGCCATTTTACCGGGAGCACGAATGGGTGCCCGAACGGGTGGGGCAGCTCATCCGATTCAGGCAAAACTTGAAAAATGCCGAACGCGGCGAGCGAGAACGGGGCTCTGTGCCTTGGGCGCAAGCATGGCTCTGTGCCTTGGGCGCAAGCATGGCTCTGTGCCTTCTGCGCAAGCATGTGCTGCATTTCGACCAAGGCATGTAGCCAGGCCGGGGCCAAGGCCAAGACACGCAGCCAGCCCGCGGCCAAGGCCAAGGCACGCAGCCGCCCCGCGGCCAACTCCGCCAGCCCGGGGCCGAGGCCAAGGCACGCAGCCAGCCCGCGTCCAAGGCCAAGGCGCGCAGCCAGCCCGGGGCCAATGCAGTGCCCAAGCGTCTGTCCGACTTTGTTCGGGCTGAAATTTTAGGAGGTGCCGTATTTCGACCGAAGTTATCTTACGGGACTGAAAAGTGGGGGAAACGGCGCGTGAGCTCCGGGCCCCATTTTTTGGGCCAAAATGGCCAAAGACCGTGTGCTGTAGCCCACGGATCCGGGCCAGCTTTCGCGTTTCCGAGGTCCGAACCTCGTTTCACGGCCGATTTACCGAACGGGCGGGGGTGCGAAAAGGGGACGAAACGTGCCCGAGAATTTTTCCGATTGTGGCAGAACTGCGCCAGGGGCCTCCTCTGGGCTCAAGTACTGTTTTCCGCTCGAAGAAAATGGCGAGAATAATGCGGGAGGCCCTGGGCCCATGTTTCCGCCCGAAATGGCCAAAATCCGTGACCTACAGCACACGGATTCCGGCCAAATTTCGAGTTTCCTTGGCGGCGTGGGATTTTGGGCTGGTGTTGTCGGTATTGGCGGGGGTTGGCCGCATGAGAAAACGGAAGCCGATTCCGGCCTGCGAAACTCGTTGTGTGGTCATTTTACCGGGAGCACGAACGGGTGCCCGAACGGATGGGGCAGCTCGTCCGATTCAGGCAAAACTTGAAAAATGCCGTAGCCTGTATGCAGAACGCGGCGAGCGAGAACGGTGCTCTGTGCCTTGGGCGCAAGCATGTGCTGCATTTCGACCAGGGCACGCAGCCAGGCTGGGGCCAAGGCCAAGGTACGCAGCCAGCCCGCGGCCAAGGCCAAGGCACGCAGCCAGCCCGCGGCCAAGGCCAAGGCACGCAGCCAGCCCGAGCCCAAGGCCAAGGCACGCAGCCGCCCCGCGGCCAACGCGGCCAGCCCGGGGCGAAGGCCAAGGCACGCAGCCAAGGTCAAGGCACGCAGCCAGCCCGGGGCGAATACAGGGCCCAAGCGTCTGCCCGACTTTGTTCGCGCTGAAATTTTAGGAGGTGCCGTATTTCGACCGAAGTTATCTGACGGGACTGAAAAGTGGGGGAAACGGCGCGCGAGCTCCGGGCTCCATTTTTTCGGCCAAAATGGCCAAAGACCGTATGCTGGAGCACACGGATCTAGGCCATCTTTCGCGTTTCCGGGGCGGTGCGGGATTTTGGGGTGATGCATTAGATACGTGCGAGAGTCAAACGTCGGAAAAGACGGCACTCGATTCCGAGGTCCGTACCTCGTTTTACGGCCGATTTACCGAACGTGCGGGGCTGCGAAATGGGGACGAAACGTGCCCGGGAATTGGTCCGATTGTGGCAGAACTGCGCCGGGGGCCTCCTCTGGGCTCAAGTACTGTTTTCCGCTTGAAGAAAATGGCGAGAATAATGCGGGAGGCCCTGGGCCCATGTTTCCGCCCGAAATGGCCAAAATCCGTGAGCTACAGCACACGGATTGCGGCCAAATTTCGCGTTTCCGTAGCGGCGTCGGATTTTGGGCTGGTGTTGTCGGTATTGGCGGGGGTTGGCCGCAGGAGAAAACGGAAGCCGATTCCGGGCTGCGAAACTCGTTTTGTGGCCATTTTACCAGGAGCACGAACGGGTGCCCGAACGGGTGGGGCAGCTCGTCCGATTCAGGTAAAACTTGAAAAATGCCGTGGCCTGTATGCAGAACACGGCGAGCGAGAAAGGGGCTCTGTGCCTTGGGCGCGAGCATGTGCTGCATTTCGACCAAGGCACGCAGCCTGGCCGGGGCCAAGGCCAAGGCACGCAGCCGCCCCGCGGCCAACACGGCCAGCCCGGGGCCAAGGCCAAGGCATGCTACCAGCCCGCGTCCAAGGCCAAGGCACGCAGCCCGCCCGCGGCCAAGGCCAAGGCACGCAGCCAGACCAGGTCCAATGCAGGGCCCAATCGTCTGTCCGACTTTGTTCAGGCTGAAATTTTAGGAGGTGCCGTATTTCGACCGAAGTTATCTTACGGGACTGAAAAGTGGGGGAAACGGCGCGTGAGCTCCGGGCCCCATTTTTTGGGCCAAAATGGCCAAAGACCGTGTACTGTAGCCCACGGATCTGGGCCAGCTTTCGCGTTTCCGTGGCGGCGTGGGATTTTGGGCTGGCGTTGTCGGTATTGGCGGGGGTTGGCCGCGGGAGAAAACGGAAGCCAATTCCGGCCTGCGAAACTCGTTGTGTGGTCATTTTACCGAGAGCACGAACGGGTGCCCGAACGGGTGGGGCAGCTCGTCCGGTTCAGGCATTACTTGAAAAATGCCGTGGCCTGTATGCCGAACGCGGCGAGCGAGAATGGGGCTCTGTGCCTTGGGCGCAAGCATGTGCTGCATTTCGACCAAGGCACCCAGCCAGGCCGGGGCCAAGGCCAAGGCACGCAGCAAGCCCGCGGCCAAGGCCAAGCCACGCAGCCTCCCCATGGCCAACGCGGCCAGCCTGGGGCCAAGGCCAAGGCGCGCAGCCAGCCGCGGCCAAGGTCAAGGCACGCAGCCGGCCCGCGGCCAAGGCCAAATTTCGCGTTTCCGTTGCGGCGTGGGATTTTGGGCTGGTGTTGTCGGTATTGGCGGGGGTTGGCCGCGGGAGAAAACGGAAGCCGATTCCGGCCTGCGAAACTCGTTTTGTGGTCATTTTACCGGGAGCACGAACGGGTGCCCGAACGGGTGGGGCAGCTCGTCCGGTTCAGGCAAAACTTGAAAAATGCCGTGGCCTGTGCGGATCTCAGTTTTTCCGCCAAGAATGTGTGCTCGCGATTTGGCCAAATGCTCGCCCGAGGCCAAGGCCCACGCGTGGTGCAGCCAACGCTCGCGCCCAAGGCACAGGGCCCGACTTTGTGTGTGCGTGGGCGAGATTGTGCTACGTGCCTTGGTCGAGAGCATGTGCTGCGCGCCGCGCTCGAGCGAGGCCGTGGCCTGTATGCCGAAGGCGGCGAGCGAGAACGGGGCTCTGTGCCTTTGGCGCAAGCATGTGCTGCATTTCGACCAAGGCACGCAGCCAGCCCGAGGCCAAGGCCAAGGCACGCAGCCCGCCCGCGGCCAAGGCCAAGGCACGCAGCCAGTTTATAGGCAATCACGTCGTAAATCAATATACTACTGGTGGAACGAAAATTGCTCTAATACCTCTTTTGTCGATTGCATATATATCCTACTATGCGGTAGCAAATAATTTTTAAATTAAAGGTCAAATATGCAAACATGTGTTCTGGAAATTAATGTAATAATATTTGAAGGGAATATTCAAAGCTTTAGCTCCAGCTTGAACCCTTAACATGGAGGTCAAAAACGAAAATAAATTATCAAGCCTGCCATTAAGACAGCTTAAAATATCAATATACCACCCACAAATAAGATTTATATTTGGATCTAAGATACAAATTAATTATAAATCAAATAATTAAGGATTTCACATCACAATTGGACATTTAAGTTGCTGCTTTCTGTGGTCAAATCCAAATTAAAATGTCTTATTGTCGAAAAAAGTTAGTGTTAAAAAATTTGTTGTACAAAAAATGTGTCAAAACATAAGAAAAACACAAAATGAAGGGTCGGAAAAGCCCCCAAGCTCCTTTGGAACTTGACCGCTGCGATCGTCTCGAAAAGTTATGCAGTTTAAAAAAAAAAAAACACCTCAATCGGACCTCCGAGCAAAGAGTTATCGCATTTTGAAGATTTCGACCCTTTCCAAATGTCCCCACGCGCCAATGACGCTAGAACGCACCATTTCTTTTATCTTAGTATAAAATGGACCTTTCCGCGCGTATTCCTGCACAAATGAAGCACACTTTTTCAACTTCCCCCCAAAACCGTATTATCCTATTCCCTCGTCTCCTCTTGCGCAACCAATAGTGGCTGATGCTTCCTCTGCCTTATCACGGGCGGTTTGCATTGCTACAAGGTATAGTGCTGTCCGTAGTAGACAAGTTGGTTCAAAGAATGGTGGCCCTGAGACCCAGGTATTGCTACAGAACCCATTCCTTTTTAATAGTATTGACAAATATTTTAATGCTTGGGCATCTATCTTTTATATGCTTGCGATAAAGAAAATTTCAGGTGATTGGGCATGTGGGCATGTGTGATTTAGTTTATATATTGTTTCCAATACTTTAGGAATCCTATGCCAAAAGATGTCTGTGAAGAAGATCCTAGTGACTCTCTTCAGTCTCAATATTAAAATTCACATCATTGGGAGCATCCACTCCCTTTTTCTTCAACTTCGATATGTGGCATTGCAGCAATGTGTTAAAATATTTCCTTAGATGGCCTTCATAATCAAAGTCTTGTTGTTTACAAATGTAGCATACAACACAGAGAAAACTATTTCCAACTGTTTTCACCTTCGATATGTGGCATTGCAGCAATGTGTTAAAAAAACAATGTTTTGTCTTTTTAAAAAATACACAGATACTTTGTTCTTTTATAGTGCGCCACCTAAAGTTAGCCTTTCATTGCACTTGTCCACTTCTGTTTCATCTATGTTAATGGATTTAATAGAATATTAATAAAATGACCTTTTTGCCCCTCAAAGGAAAATGACAATCTAACCCAAAATAAAAGCTAGAAAAATAAGATTAAAAAATGCAGTCGTTGGCTCCCCAATGGCTAGAATTTCAACTCTATATAAACACAACAAACAACAAGAAACAGCTCATAATGCTTAAAAACATCATCTTCAAACACATCATCTATACCATTCATTTGCCATTTTTTAAGCTCAGAGAACTAGCCAAATTGAAACCAAAACCCTACTCATACATCAATCTAATTTGCTCTTATAATCCATCAAATGCATAATTACACATCCATGCAAACAATTAAATCTCTTAAATATTTAGCTTGATTAATGAAGATTCCTTTTTCGTTTTGTTTTATTTGTAATCCAAGAAAGTACTTCAATTCTCCCATCATGCTCATCTTAAATTCTTTGGTCATACAAGATGAAAAATCCTTACAAAAAAACTCATTAGTACAGCCAAAAATGATATCATCAACATAAATTTGAACAACAAGTATATCTTGATTCTTATGCTTAATAAAAAGTGTAGTATCTGCTCTACCCATTGAAAAGCTGTTTTCCAAAAGAAATTTACTAAGCCTATCATATCAAGCTCTAGGTGCTTGTTTTAATCCATACAAAGCTTTTGACAACTTATAAACATGATTTGGAAATTTTTCACTTTTAAAACTAGGGGATTGTTTCACATACACTTCTTCCATGATGTACCCATTTAGAAATGCACTTTTGACATCCATTTGATACAAAACAAAATTGTTATGACATGCAAATGCTAAAAGCATCCTAATGGATTCTAATCTTGATACGGGTGCAAAAGTTTCTTCAAAATCAATTCTTTCTTTTTGGTTATAACCTTGAGCTACTAATCTAGCTTTATTCCTTACAACCACACCGGATTCATCCATCTTATTCTTAAATACCCATTTAGTGCCGGATTGATGTTCAGGTTTAGGAACTATTTTCCACACATTGTTTCTCTCAAATTGATTTAACTCCTCTTGCATTGCCATAATCCAAGATTCATCGTTTTCTGCATCCGCAAAAGATTTTGGTTCAATTTGAGATCTGAATGCAGTGTGTGCACATGTGTTCTTAAGTGATGATCTAGTGGTTATACCTCGTGAAGTATTTTGGTTCAATTAGAGTGAGGTTCATGAGGAGTGGAAAATCCCCCTTCATGATTTAATTGGTAATAATAATGAATATTAAGCCGATGGTGTATGTTAAGTACAGATCCGGAGATCCAAGGACTTCATTTTAATAATTTATTCCCACCACTTTAATTTAAATTAATAGATAGCCTACATCATTGTCATTATAAATCCAATCACACACTTAGAAAATGAATTCTACAAGCAATTAAAATCCACCTCCTCATGGGATCAACACTCGTCACCATTGATCTATTCTACAATAGAATCGTGCACTTATGAGTTCAATAAAATTTACACAATAAGTTTGTGGCGTCGTTGCCAGGGAGGTAAGTTATTTTAATTTGTAGAATAAATTTTCAAATTTCTTTATTTATTTTCTCCTTGTAATTTTTTTTATTATTAAAAAAAAGGTGAATATACATTTTGAAGTAGGTATTTTTTTTTCTTTTCTTCTCTTCTTTAAATTTCCGTAATTTAATTTTCATGTTATTTTTTTTATTTTGTTGGCAGGTTCAACCGCCTATTAATTTATTTTAATTTGTTTCACATATTTTCTTTTCTATATATAACACTTGAGTTTGTTTTCATAGCAAGATTGTAAAAGCGTGATAAGATTAGTATCATAATTTCTCCTTCTTCTTTATTTTTATTAATTTTGTTACCATTTTTTTTTCTTTGCATGCCTTGTTGTAGGTCACAATTTCCTAATCTTGAGCCTATAGAGTTTATAGTCCACATTATTTTTTTGCATGAAGCAATTAAAATTAAGGATCCAAAGAACAGTGTAACTTTTAAAGTTAATGGTCAAAGATTAAAGCTATATCTAGAGTACCAACCACATGAAAAGGGCACCAAAATCGATTTGAGTGACCCGCCAAACTTAAATTGAGAATTTTTCTTATTCTTTATTCTTTTCGATGATTTAAATTTTTGTGAAAGTGTGTTTATTTAATCATTCAAGTTTTCTTTTATCACTTCTAATCATGTGTGCCTCAACTAGACAGATCCTCTTGAACATTCTCAGACAACTTCAACGTGTACAATCTCATCTGAGAAGCTAGATACGATTCTGTAAAACACATCGTATTTGGAAGCTACAACCTCCAGAGTTGGTATCCCATGTCGAAGATCTATAAAAACAACTCAAAGAAATTGAGGGAAGTATCTACGATACCCAAATAGAACTTGAGGTAAATTTAATAAGAGGACAATTGTGAAATTATTATTTTTCTTTTCTTTTCTTTTCTTTTCTTTTCTTTTCTTTTATTCTTTGTGTTCTTTAGTTTGTTACCCTGGTTACGTGGCGGATAACGGTACTCAGTAACAATCAAAGTCGGTTAGTTCAGTTTCCCATAATAACTGATATTCTGAGAAAAAGGTATGGATAGAAACGCGATTCTAGCAAAGCTTCACAAGTGATTTCCTTCACTTCCTCAGAATGCTCTCCTTACAATCTATAAAGCTCGGTCTGAACGCATGCGATTGCTTATGAGAAATAACATTGCTGCTGACATCCGTTGGTTAATCGAGGCCAAAGTACGTTTGGCATGTGAGTTGCCTCCTAAATTTATTGCATACATGCCTGGTTGTGGTAAATGAAATTACTCAAGAAAACGAAAAGCTGAAAAACTTCATGTTGATTGTCATAAGTGTGCCAGGATGAAATGCGATAAAAATACTTGTTCTTTCGGAATGATGTCTGATAACAGGGAAGATAAGATTCAATTCATTAGGGATGGCTTGAACAAAGAGTCATTGGATGATGTCCTTTTGTCTATTGAAACGCATCCCAGTGGATACATACAAAGAGCAATTCTCCAGTTATGGCTATTATTTCAGAAAGAGTGTGTCCGATATAGTCTCGGGAATCTGACTATAAACGACCCTGTTTGCCAGTTTATAGGAAAATTGGATGGGAAGCCTTTCCTCGACCTACAGAGGGCGTTCAAGCCGTTTCGGGACGTAAAACCAGAGGAAGATGTGAGCCACAATCACAACTACCTGTAAATATCCTTTTACTGTTATTTTACTGTTGTTTTATTTCACTGTTGTTTCATTAATTGTATTCTTGTCTTTAATAATTGTTGCTTTTTCTTTTTACTATTTCCTTTTTGACTCTCGAGCCATGTGCTTTACGCGTTAATTGACACAGACATGCTACCTCATATACAGTTGTAAACCATTGTCACCAAGATCCTTGATATATGATCTTTGTCTTTTAGACTCAAATTATTTTTGATAAGCATCTCAATGGCAGCTACTCCCAATAAACAATTCAAGAACATTTGTGTGCTTTCTGGATTTAACTATGGAAAACATAAAGAGTTCGTTGAGGCAGCCATAGATCTTGGTCAATGCATAGCAGAAAGAAATTTACATTTGGTATATGGAGGAGGTGACCAAGGGTTATCAAAACTAGTCTCAGAAGCTGCTTATCTCAGAGGGAGCCAAGTGTTAGGCATCATCTCAAGAAGCCTAAAACCGTGTGGCTGTATGTCTGACTCACCAACTAGAGAAGAGTTAGTCGTCTCATGTATGCAAGAAATAATAACTGAAATGCTAAATCATGCTGATGTTTTTATTTTCCTACCAAGAGATCTTGCAACTATAGAAGCACTAATCACATTAGCATCTTGGGCCCATCTGAACATTCATCAGAAACCCATTGGTTTGTTAAATGTCAATAACTTTTATGATGGCTTTATCGTATTTCTTAACCATGCAATAAAAAACCATTTCATCCCTTTCAAAGCGAAAAAAATCTTTATTTGTGCTCATACTACTAATGAGTTACTTGATCTGTTACAAGCTTATAGACCAGAGCAAGATCCCAAGAACCTCGTGTTGGAATGGCCAACTAATGATGGTAACAGTAGCCGTAGTAAGAAATGCAATTTAGATTTAACTCTCCGCTTGTAAATATTTTCTTTTGTGATACGGAACCCAGGTGGTGTCTTCTAAACCCTATTTTCTTTCCAACATTAAGGATAATATTTCATTCTGATTAGGGGGAGGAAATAGTTGACAATTGTGGAATATCTCAATCTTGGTGTAGTTTTTACTAATTTTTGTTGTAGAAACTAACTGTGGATAAATTGTTGAGTCGAAGATGGCTGAATATGGAGTGTAGTGACTCTAGAAACGCATCTTCTTATTAAAAAAAAATCAGACATTTCTTGCTTTGACAGTCATTTTAACTGTGATTTTTCTAACTTCTTTTACCAATTAGTTTTTCTATTTTCAACGTTTTGCATGCATAATTTTCATGACTAGAATAGGTTTGGGGGTAGAATTTAAAAAAAAATATTTTGTGTAATCTTTTCATATTAGAGGACATGATAACTTTCAAATTTAAGTATTTGTATTATCTTTGAGCTTGAGTTATGTTACACTATGTTTTTTACTCTACATGTTGATGTTGGAGACAAATATAAGTTGCTTGAAAGAATGCACATGTCATAATAAATTCAAAATGAGTTTTTGAGCCTGTCATTTTTCTTGGAGAGCAATCATTTTTGCCCATTCTTCATTCAGCTTAGCAGTTTATTATTTTATACATTATCTCTAAAGTTTCTAGGAGTTAACATTCTCTAAAAAAAAAGAAGTGTGTGTTGCTACATCTGAAGGTCCATTTAACTAGTAGATATGGAAGATTATTTAGAACTCTAAAAGATGACAGAAAGGTCATCTTTCATCCGTTTGAGCCTTTCCAGCCAACCCTATTAATATGTATCCATAGTTAACTCCTTTGAGCTTTAAAAAAAATAAAACCTTTTTCTTTGGTAACCTATTATCTTGTCTCATTCCAATGTGGAGTATCACCTTGTATTTTGTATTTCCCACCACCCATTTATGTTTAAAAATAAAGATAATTTTGCATTCATGAAAAAGGTGCTATAAAAAAATAATATATATATATATATGAATAAAATAAAAAATAAAAAAAAATTCAAGTGAAAAGCACATAACAATCTCTAAAGTTCTCTATTTTTCAAACATATATTTTATTTTTTCTATTATCCTTTCTTTGTTAGCCACGTCCCTAGCCTACGTTACGTCCTAATAAAAGTCCTTCTTGATTTTAGGGAACTATAGTATGAAATAAAAACTAGTTATATGGGCTGAAAAGATGTGGTAGTGCATATTATTAAAAAAAAAGAAAAAAAAATTATGAATACATTGGTTTGATTAGCATTTTGTTTGAATTAAAATTGTATTATTTCTAAGCTGAGGGCATATTTTTGTCACCTTGGTAAAAGTATTTAATATTACTTCTTTATTATTTTCACTCAATTTACCATTCACTGGAGTGATTATTTTTTTGTTTAATTTCTTTGTGAGAATATCACTACTACCGGTGAGATTTTGGGGTTTGATATGTCATTCTTGAAAGTGACTCGATTACTATAGTTGTGAGTTTTCTAGACTGATTCATGTGGAGAGTTGATGTGGGGATGATATTTCTTTAGACTAGAGATAATGCTTATACATTTATTTGATTTTTATCATTAGTTTGATTGAATAAATTGACTGTTTAAAAAAATATTTTTTTTTTTTCATTTTGGTTTGAGTTTTGTTTCCGCTTAATTTGCTAGGGACTAGCAACAAGCTGGTTGGGGGGTGTGTTAAGTGCTAGAAAGTGTGTATTTATAATAGAAAAAATCATCATTTTATACTCCAAGTCTTACTAACATCCTTACTTTTATGTCTTTAAGTCCCTTATGATTTAATTATGTATGTTTTACTTTAATTAACTATTTTATGTATTTTAGGGGACATCATGGTCATTTCACAATGAACGAGAGATCAGCTCGAAATCGGCTTCCGTTTAGCTTATGGTTGTCTGTGAGGGGTTACAGCTTGCTGTTGAGCTTGGATATTCTATTTTGGAGGTTGAGTCTGATTCGGCCATTGTAGCCTCTTGGATCCTTTCGGGTGGCTCTGTCCGTTGGGATTATGCTTTGTCTTTATGCCGAGCTCGCTTTTTGGTTTCCTCTCATTCGGTTGTGGTTCGTCATGTGTTTCATGAGGCTACATCTGCTGCCGATTTTCTGGCTAACTGGGCTTGCACTTCTCGATCCAGTCGGCATTTCTTCTCTACGACGGATTTACCTAGGGGTTTATCTAGGATTCTTTATTTGGATGCTCATGGAGTTTCACACATCGGACGTTAGTTTTTCCATTTGTTTCTTTATTCGTCTTTTCCTTTATGTATTTCTTTTTCGAGGAGGTTTTGGTTCATGTCCCCTTCCTATGCATTTTCTTTTACTTCATGATTTATATTACAGATACAGGTCCCGCCTAACCCCCCTACATTTTGGTGGTTTCCTTCATGATTTAACCCCTAAAACCCTAAACCCTAAAACCCTAAACCTTAAAAACCTTAATACCCTAAACCCTAAAACCCTAAAATCCTAGACCCTAAAAACCCTAAACCCTAAACCCTAAAACCCTAAAATCCTAGACCCTAAAAACCCTAAACCCTAAAACCCTAAAAACCCTAAACCCTAAACCCTAAAACCCTAAAAACCCTAAACCCTAAACCCTAAAACCCTAAATTCCTAGACCCTAAAAACCCTAAACCCTAAAACCCTAAAAACCCTAAACCCTAAACCCTAAACCAAACCTAAAACATTGGGCAATTTTTTTCTCTTTCTAAAATTTTCTCTATCTAAAATTCTCTCAACTTGCTGCTGCTTCTTTTCTCTTTTTGGGTGCCAGCATGGGTCCTCTAGCCGTTGGTGGTGGTGTTGTGCCACTGCCGAACAATCCCCTAGCTGCTGGTCATCTTTCCCATGATGATCCCCCCATGCAGATGTCTTTTTCTTCTCGAAACAGTGCGCGAAAGACAGGAAATCTTGACCATAATTTGAGATCTATTGCCGCTGATGAGGTGGATGTTAAAGATGCACTCAGTCGGCCGCTAGAACCTTCCCTACTTCATCTCGATTTTGTTCTGGCTGACCAAAGACATCCTCCATTGTTTTTCATACAACCTACAACTTACGAAGACAGCGCTAGCCATCGCGAGTTGGCCACTGGTGCAGCAGCTGCTCCATCGGTCCCTCCGCATGGTGGTTTCTCCAAGTCTGACCACCCACGTGATGGCCACGTTCCTCCCCAAGCCGAGAATAGTTCCATGCATTGCATCCACGAATGGGATCCAAAACTGGTGCATGGCCTCTTAACCGCTACCTACGGTGGTTCCTTGTTGCCAGCCGATCATCTAAAACTCACAAGCCTTTCCAGCTTCTCTCCAACAGTGCCTGTTTCTGATCCCATGGCCAACCAATCGGTACCCGAGTTTGGTAAGAATGGTTTCCTCACTGAGTCAACTTAGCAACCTAACTTGAGCCATTATCAAACCCATGCAGAACCCATACAGCCCTTGATCCCTTCTCGTGGCCACTCTTTCCCAAGCTCCAACCCCAGCCTAAACCCATTGTAACCTTCACAATCTTTGCGAAAACCTTCCCGTGGCCCCGACCACCAAATTCATGCTTGTATTAATAATTCGGCTGTTGGCACCTCGCAAAACCAAACCCGTGCCACTTAACCTTACCAAACCGTCCCATAAACTCACAAACCCAAGGCAGTGTTTCCTCAACATTGCCAAACCGTCCTACAGGTTCCCAAACTTCCACAGTGAACCCTGCTGCTATCCTGAATCCTGCTGCCCCCTCTCGGCCTTTTGGATGCTGCAATCGGTTCTAATGGTTCCTCTGTCTCGGTCAAGCCGGTTTTGTTTCACCGTGGTGAACCTGCGGTGATGTTTTCTAAGGAGGAAGTGCAACTTATGGCCGAGCCTTTCAAACTTGCATTGGTTGGAAAATTTTCTTTTGGTCAGCCACCCATTGATGTCATCCGGAAGTTTTTTGTCTCCCTTGGGCTGAAAGGGAATTCTCAAGTTTCCTTGCTGGATAACAGGCATGTGTTAATCAGGTTATCTATGGAAGATGACTATTTACGTATTTGGGTCCGCCAAATGTGGTATGTGAATGGTCGAGGTATGCGTATTTTCAAATGGAGTACGGATTTTCGGTGCTCTGCAGAGTCACCTATTGTGCCTATTTGGGTTAGTTTGCCATACTTGCCTGTTCATTTTATTTATTGTTAGTCTGCTTTATTCTCTATTGCTGCGGCTATTGGTACTCCTTTGCGTGTTGACCATGCTACGGCCTCGGTTAATAGGCCATTGGTCGTTAGAGTTTTGGTAGAATATGATGTTTCACGGTCGTTGTTGCCACGTATCTAGATTGAAGAAGGAGATTATGGTTTTTGGCAGGATGTAATGTTTGAGAAAGTTCCTGCTTATTGTTCTACGTGAAAGCATTTGGGACACTCTACTGAGGCTTGCTATGTTTCTAATCCTGGTCTTCGTAAGGCCCAACAGTCTAAGGATCCTATGCCATCTAAGGATCCTGCGCAGTCTAAGGAACCTGTTCAGTGTCCTGTTTCTGATAAAGGCAAAAAGCCCATGTTTCCCACAGATGTTCAGCCAAGGGTTGCTCCTAATACCCGATATGTTGTTGTTTCTGATCATCGGCCTTCGGGGCCTATTATTGCTGGAGCGGCTTTTCGACCCGATAGAGGTGGAGTTAGTGATTCTTTAGGGCAGACTGGTACTGAGGATGTTTCTTTAGCTGATAGGAGTCATGATTCTGGCATTCTGAGAGCAGCAAGTGATGTGGCAGGCTCAGCGAGGCTTTCTGTTGATACGGGTCATGCTGATGGTAATCCGGGAGCTGCGGATGCTACGCTTGGCCAGATGAGGCCTTCTGAGGATGTTATGCATGTTGGTTTTAATATCCACAGTACTGAGATTCCAGAGTTTGATGTAGATGGCAGGGGGGCTTGCCTTGGATATTCTCGCTCTGATGTGGATTGTAGCTTGGAGGAGTCTGAGGATGTTGCTGATGCGGGGTTTTTGTCTGATCCTGAGGAGGTCCATACTCCGTTACCTCCGGATGCTGGGACCAGCACGGGTCAGCAGATTGATAGTTCGTCTTGGGATTTTTCTATAGTTGTGGGTCGGAAGACTCGTAAGGCTCGTCGGCTGAATCGGGGTCGCTCCCCATCGCAATGATTAATTCTCTTATTTGGAATATTCGGGGGATTAGTAAGGCCCCCACTGTCTGCTGTTTGTGGAAATTGATTCGGTTGCACAAATTGTCCTTGTTTTTATTTTGGAGCCTTTTCTAACGGTTGATCGGTTGGAGAGTACTCGGATTTGTCTTGGGATAGAGCATGGGTTTTCTTCGCAATCTGGGAAGATATGGGTGTTTTGGTCGATGCCTTTTTCTGTGGAGATCCTTCAGGATATGGGTCAGGTGGTTCACTATCGGGTTAGTCACTTTTTCTTTCCTAATCCTGTTTATGTTTCCTATGTTTATGCTAGTTGTGCTATGTCTGTGCAGGAGGATTTGTGGGAGGCTCTTATTTCTTTTGCTGATAGCCGTGATGGGCCTTGGATGTTAGGTGGGGATTTTAATGTTGTACAATCTGTTTCTGAGATTTTGGGGGGACATGCACAGCCCCAGGGCGTACTTGGAGCCGTTTGGATAGGGTGGTGGGTAATGCTGCTTGGTCTGCTTTCTTTTTTACTTTCCGAGTTACTCATCTGAATCGCACTAGTTCAGATCACTCTCCTTTGTTATTATCCTGTGGTCGATTGGTTACTAAAGGACCTTCGAGTTTTAAATTTTTACATGTGTGGCTTAAACATCCCGGGTTTATGGATGTTGTGAGGCAGACCTGGGTTGCTCCGGTGGCCGGTTTCGGGATACATGCTTTTCAGCAGAAGCTCGTTCGGTTGAAGCTCTGCTTAAAAGGTTGGAATAAGGAGGTGTTTGGTAACGTGTTTGATCGGGTTAAGGAGGCTGAGGCGGAGGTTGCTCGGAGGGAGAGGCAGTATTATGTTTCTAGTTCTACTGAGGACCGTACAGCTTTTTCTGAGGCTCAAGCCTGGTTGCAGCATGCTTTGCTCTGTGAGGAGATGTTTCTGAGACAGTAGTCTAGTGTTCGTTGGGTCAGGGAAGAGGACGTTAACACACGGTTTTTTCATGTGATGGTTCCGAAGAAGCGTCAGTTGTTTCATGTTCATCGAATTCGAGATGCTTCTTCTAGTTAGATTTCTGAGCCCTCTGTTGTGTCTGCTTTTGCGGTTGATTTTTTTTAAATACTTTTGGCGATGGGTTCTAATCAGTTTTTCCAATCAGATTTTCATTTTATTCCTTCTCTGGTGACCGCAGAAGATGATGTGGATTTATCTCGGGTGCCTGATATAGATAAGTTACGGCGGGTGGTTTTTTCTATTAACCCTGATAGTGCCCCAGGTCCTTATGGGTTTTGCAGTAGCTTTTATCAGTCGTGTTGGGATGTTATTTCTGGGGATTTACTATCTACTGTTCATGATGATTTTCGAGGCTCTGCTATGCCTCGGGCTTTTCAGAGTACGCTTTTGGTCTTTCTTCCTAAAAATGACTCTCCTGTTTCTTGGGCAGATTTTCCGCCAATCAGTTTGTGCAATATGAGCAACAAGGTTCTTACCAAGTTGCTTGTTATACGTTTGGCTCCTATTTTGCCCCGTATCATTTCTCCTTCCTAGAGTGGTTTTGTGCCAGGTCGGGTTATTCATAACAATATTCTGCTGGTTCAGGAGTTGGTTCATGATATTGGTCGGCGTACTCGGGGGAGTAATGTGGTGCTGAAGCTTAATATGGCTAAGGCTTATGATCGAATGTCGTGGTCCTTTGTTATTCATATGCTTCGGTGTTTCGATTTTTCTGAGCAGTGGATTTCATTGGTTCGGAGGGCTATTTATGGTCCTTGGTTTTCTGTGTTGGTTAATGGAGTCAGTCACGGGTTTTTTCAGTCGCGAGAGGGTCTTAGGCAGGGAGATCCCTTATCTTCGTGTCTCTTTATTATTTCTACTGAGTTCTTTTCCCATGGATTGGATCACCTATATTCTCAGTATCCTTCTTTAAGATATTGTGCCGCTGGGCCCATCTACGTCTCCCATTTGAGTTTTACATATGATATTGTTATTTTTGTGAATGGGAGTCGGTCTAGCCTTAGGAGACTCATGGATTTCCTTCACCATTATTAGGCAATTTCTGGGCAGCTGATTAGCCAGGCTAAGAACAGCTTTTATATTGGGGGTTCGGCTTCTGCTTTGCGTCGTGCTATTATTCATTCTGTTACCGGTTTTCAGCATCGACAGCTTCTGTTTATCTATCTTGGGTGCCCAATTTATGTGGGGGGTCTCAAGATTGCCCATTTTGATGACCTTATCCGGAAGGTCAAGGACAGGATCTCTGGTTAGGCTAATCGGTTGCTTTCTTTTGGTGGGAAGCTGGTTTTGATTCGCTATGTTCTGTCCTCTATGCCTGTGCATCTGTTTCACGTTTTGCGGTCGTCTATAGTTGTTGTTTAGCAATTGGAGAGGATGTTTACTTGTTTTTTATGGGGTGACTCTAGGTCGAGGAGGAGGATTCATTGGTGTCGATGGCCGACAATTTGTTATCCGGTAGAGAGGAGGGAGGTCTTGGTATACGCTCTTTCGGGGATCTAGTTGAGGCTTTCGAGCTAAAGCTCTGGTGGAGGTTTAGGGAGCAGTGTTCTTTATGGGCTTCTTATATGAAGTCTAAGTATTGTAAGACTGTTCATCCAACTATGGTGAGTTTTCGTTATCCAGCCTCTCCTCTTTGGCGACGGCTTTATTCTATTCGTTCTGTTACAGAGCCTCATATGCGTTGGTTAGTTGGTGCGGGGACTTGTAGTTTTTGGTATGATTGCTGGTTGGGCTCATGCATATTATCCAGTTATAATCCTGACACTGCTTCTTTAATCACGATGTCCTTTTATTGGCGGGGTACTGTTTGGATCGAGGTAAGCTTCTGGAGGTTTTCCCTTCGTCAGTAGTTGAGCAGATTCTATCAATTCCTATTTCTGCTGACGAGCCAGATCTGATCCGATGGAATTCTACTCTTGATGGTGCATTTCATTTACGCTCCGCTTGGGAGATTGTTCGTTGTTCCAAGCCGCGAGATGAGGTATTTTCTATCATTTGGCAGCATCATCTTCCGTCTCGGTTATCTTTCTTTCTATGGCATCTGTTGCATGGTTTCTTGGCGACTGATGATGCTTTGTGCTCAAGAGGTTTTTGTATGGTTTCTCGTCACTTATTTCTTGAGTGTCCTCGGGTTAGTCAGGTCTGGGAGTATTTTCAGCGTTATTTGGGGTTACAGAGGGTTTGTTTTCTGTCGCCTCATGCTTTGCTTCATCATTGAAGGCGATGTGCTCCTTCTCGATCTCATTTTCGAGCTCTTCTCCCTTACTTCATATTGTGGCATGTGTGGAAGGCTCAAAATGCTTTTAGGTTTGATTCACAGCCCTTTTCTGTTGATGCTGTCATTTTTCGGGTGGTGTCGAATTTGAGGCTTGCCAGTTCTGCTTTTGGTTTTCATCCTTCGCAACTGCGGGGAGTCATGGGCTTTCTGCTTGCGGAGGGTTTGCGTGTGCTTGCTTCACCGCGAAGGCCTATTAGAGTTGTCTCTTGGACATGGCTATCTCCTGGGGTCGTGAAGATGACAGTTGATGGTTGCTCTAGAGGTAATCCCGAGATGTTGGCTGCAGGTGGTGTTCTTTGAGATCATCGGGGTATGTTTTTGGCAGGGTTTGGTTCTTTTCTTGGGCATCAGCCGATTTTATATGCAGAGCTTATGGCTGTCTGTGAGGGGTTGGAGCTTGCTGTTCAGCTTGGACATTCTGATTTGGAGGTTGAGTCTGATTCGGCTACTGTAGTCTCTTGGATCCTTTCGGGCGGCTCTGTCCGATGGGATTATGCTTTGTCGTTACGCCGAGCTCATTCTTTGGTTTCCTCTCATTTAGTTGTGGTTCGTCATGTGTTTCGTGAGGCTATGTCCACTGCTGACTTTATGGCTAACTAAGCTTGCACTTCTCGATCTAGTCGGCATTTCTTATCTACGAGGAACTTACCTCGTGGTTTATCTGGGATTCTTCATTTGGATACTCATGCAGTTCCACACATCAGGCGCTTGTTGTTGTTTCTTTATTTTTTCTTTTACATTATGTAGTTCATTTTCGAGGAGGTTTTGGTTCATGTCTCCCTCTTTATGTATTGCTTTTCTTTTATGATTTATATTACAGGTAGGGGTCTCGCCTAACCCCCCACCATTTTTGTGGTTTAAAAAAAAACCCTAAACCAAAGGAAACCATTCAGCAATTTTTTTCTCTCTCTAAAATTCTCTCTTTGGAATTCTCTCAGTTAGCCGCCACTTTCTTTTCTAGTTTTGGCTGCCAGAATGACTTCACCGGCCGCCGATGGTGGTGCTTGCCCACCACCGAACACTCCCAACCCTACTGGTACCCCTTCCCGTGCCATGCAACCCCTGCAGACGTCTTTTTCTTCGCTAAATAGTGAGCCATCAAACGAGAATTCTGGGCAGCAATCGGGTTCTGCAGCCGCCGACTAGTTGGCTGCCAGGAACGCCACCAGTCAGCCGCCAGCACCTCCACTGCCTCGGAAATGTGAAAGTTTGGCCGAACCCCGAACCAAGGCTGTTTGCGGCGTTCGTCTCCAAACCCATCAACATCGAACCGAGCCCTAGCCACCATGCGTTGGATCCATGCGCGGTAACCGCTTCGTCAACCCCTCTCCATGGTGGTTTGTCGACCATCGTGCACCCTCCTACATCGTTACATGGCCATATCTCTCACTAGGGCGTGACAGCCTGCACGCATTGCCTTCACGAGCAGGATTTCAAATTTTTGCATGGCCTTTTAACCGCGGCTTATGGTGGTTCTTTGTTGCTGGCCTCTCGCCTCAATCCTCCACGCCTCACCCGTGATGCTCCCACGTTGCAGGTTCTTTCTCCCGTGATCAACCACCTCTTGCCTGAGTCAACTCAGCAAGCACCATTAGCTGAGTCAACACAGCAAGCTAACCCGGGCCATTATCGAAGCCATGCAGAACCCATGCAACTGAATTCCAGCCAACCCCCTCATGGCCAACCTCCTCATGGCCAACCTACACCACTTTCTCTCGCTAGCCAAATTCCTACAAAACCATCACAGCCATCACGGCAACTTCCCCGTGGCCAGTTCCAAAAGCTTCCTGCAAGTATTTTTAGTAATTTGGTTGCTAGACAATCCGAAACCCAGGCCCGTGCCTTCTCAAATCAGTCAACCCGACCCACAGGCTCCCAAGTTTCCACCGTGAACCCAGTGGCCATCCTTAATCGCGCAGCCCCTTCGCGGCCTAACAAGTCTTTCTTAGATGCTGTAACTGGTTCTAATGGTAGCTCTGTTTCGGCCAAGCCTATTTTGTTGCACCGTGGTGAGCCCGCTTTGATGTTTTTTAAGGAAGAAGTCCAACTTATGGCCGAGCCGTTCAAACTTGCCTTGGTGGGGAAATTTTCTTTTGGTCGACCACCCATGGATGTTATACGTAAGTTTTTTGTTTCTCTTGGGCTGAAAGGGAATTCTCAAGTTTCTTTGTTGGATAATCAGCATGTGTTGATCAAGTTATCTACTGAGGAGGATTATTCGCGTATTTAGGTTTGACAAACGTGGTATATGGATGGTCGGGGTATGCATATTTTCAAATGGAGTATGGATTTTCGGTGTTCTGCAGAGTCTCCCATTGTGCCTGTTTGGGTAAGTTTGCCATATTTACCTATTCATTTTATTCATTGTAAGTCGGCTTTGTTTTCTATTGTTGCGGTTATTAGTAACCCTTTACGTGTTGATCATGCTACGGCCTCGGTTAATAAGCTGTCGGTTGCTAGGGTTTTGGTAGAATATGATGTTTCGAAGCCTTTATTGCTGCGTATTTGGATTGGTGAGGGAGATTCTGGTTTTTGGCAGGATGTAGTGTTTGAGAAGGTTCCTACTTATTGTTCTGCATGTAAGCACTTGGGGAACTCTATTGAGGCTTGTTTTGTTTCTAATCCTAGTCTGCGTAAGACCCAGCCGACTAAGGATACTGTTCTGCCTCCGGTTCCTGACAAGGGCAAAAAGCTCATGTTTCCAGCAAATGTGTAGCCACGGGTTGCTCGTAATACCCAATACATTGTTGTTTCGGATAATCGACTGACGGAGCCTGTTAGAGCGGCTTCTCGACCTAATGGAGGTGGGCCTAGTTCTTCTTTCAGGCAGACTAGTTCTGAGGATGTCCCTTTGGCTAATAAGAGTACGGATGCTTGTACTAAGGTGGTTGTAGGTGATATGTTTGGCCAGGAGTAGCCTTCTGCAAATGTCATGCATGATTCAGCTAATAGGATGTCTGATCCTGGTATTACGGGGGCTGTGGATGATGTGTCTGGCCAGGAGCGACCTTCTACGGATACTATGCATGTGGGTTTCAATACCCATAACACTGAGATTCCGAACTTTGACTTAGTTAGCGAGGGGGCCCGTAATGGTCTTTCTTGCTCCACTGTGGATTATAGTTTGGAGGAGTCTAGGGATGCTGATGATGGGAGGTTTTTGACTAATTCTGAAGAGGTTCATACTCCCTTGCCTCTAGATGCTAAGATTAGCAATGATCAGGGGCTGCTAGTTCTTTTCGAGGGTTTTCGGTAGTTACGGGTCGGAAGACTCGTAAGGCTCGTAGGCGGAACAGGATTCATTCCTCCTCGCAATGATTAATTCCCTTATTTGGAATATTCGAGGGATTAATAAGTCCCCCGCTGTCCGCTGTTTGCGAAAATTGATTCGGTTGCACAAGTTGGCTTTGTTTTGTATTTTAGAGCCTTTTATTACGATTGATCAGTTGGAGAGTACTCGGATTCGTCTTGGGATGGAGCATGGGTTTTCTTCCCAGTCTGGGAAGATATGGGTGTTTTGGTCAGTGCCTTTTTCTATGGAGATCCTTCAGGATGTGGGTCAGGTGGTTCACTGCGGGGTTAGTCACTCTTTCTTTCCTTATCTTGTTTATGGTTCCTATGTTTATGTTAGTTGTGCTATGTCTGCGAGGGAGGATTTGTGGGATGCTCTTATTTCTTTTGCTGATAACCATGATGGGCCTTGGATGGTGAGTGGGGATTTTAATGTTGTGCAGTCTGTTTCTGAGATTTCGGGGGGACATGCACAACCCTAGGGTGCTATTGATGCTTTTAATTTAACGGGTGGTTTTTTCTATTGACCCTGATAATGCCCCAAGTCCTAATGGGTTTTGTAGTAGCTTTTATCAATCGTGTTGGGATGTTATTTCCGGGGATTTACTTTCTGCTGTTCACGATTATTTTCGAGGCTCTTCTATGCCCCGGGCGTTTCAGAGTACGCTTTGGTCCTTCTTCCTAAGAAGAACTCTCATGTTTCTTGGGTAGATTTTCGACCAATCAGTTTGTGCAATGTGAGCAACAAGGTTCTTACCAAGTTGCTTGTTATGCGTTTGGCTCCTGTTTTGGCCCGTATCATTTCTCCTTCCTAGAGTGGTTTTGTGACTGGTCGGGTTATTCATGACAATGTTCTGCTGGTTCAGGAGTTGGTTCATGATATTGGTCGGTGTACTTGAGGGAGTAATCTGGTGCTGAAGCTTGATATGGCTAAGGCTTATGATTGGATGACGTGGTCCTTTGTTATTCAGATGCTTCAGTGTTTTGGTTTTTCTGAGCAATGGATTTCATTGGTTCGGCGTGCTATTTGTGGTCCTTGGTTTTTTGTGCTGGTTAATAGAGTTAGTCACAGGTTTTTTCAGTCCTTGGGTAGTCTTCGGCAGGGTGATCCCTTATCTCTGTGTCTTTTTATTATTGCAGCCGAGTTCCTCTCCTGCGGGTTGGATCACTTGTACTCTGAGTATCCCTCTCTGAGATATTGTTTTGCTGGACTTGTCTATATCTCCCATTTGAGTTTTAATGATGACATTGTTATTTTTACGAATGGGAGTCGGTCTAGCCTCACGAGGCTTATGGATTTCCTTCACCATTATGAGGCAGTTTCTGGGCAGCTGATTAGTCAGGCTAAAAGCAGCTTTTATATTGCGGGTTCGACTTCTGCTACGCGTCAAGCAATTATTCATTCTGTTACTGGGTTTCAGCATCGACAGCTTCCGTTTATCTATCTTGGGCGCCCGATTTATGTTGGGGGGCTCAAGATTGCTCATTTTGATGACCTTATCCGGAAGGTCAAAGACAGGATCTCTGGTTGGGCTAATCGGCTGCTTTTTTTTTGTGGGAAGCTAGTTTTGATTCGACATATTTTGTCTTCTATGCCTGTGCATCTGTTTCATGTTCTACGGCCACCGATAGTTTTTTTTCACCAGTTGGAGAGGATATTTACTCTATTTTTGTGGGGTGACTCTAGGTCTAGAAGGAGGATCCATTTGTGTTGATGGCCGATGGTTTGTTATCCGGTTGAGGAGGGAGGTCTTGGTATACGATCTTTCGGGGATCTCGCTGAGGCTTTCGAGCTAAAGCTCTAGTGGTGGTTTAGGGAGCAGTGTTTTTTATGGGCTTTTTATAAAAAGTCTAAGTATTATAGGACTGTTCATCCGGCTGTGGTGAGTTTTTTATATCCGGCCTCTCTTCTTTGGCGACGGCTTTGTTGTATTCGTACTGTTGCAGAGCCTCATTTGCGCTGGTTGGTTGGTGCGGGGACTTGTAGTTTTTGGTATGATTGTTGGTTGGGCTCATGCACTTTATCCAGTTATAATCCTGACGCCGCTTCTCTGGTCCTGGTGTCCTTTTATTGGAGGGGCACTATTTGGGATCGAGGCAAGCTTCTAGAGGTTTTACCTTCGTCAGTAGCTGAGCAGCTTCTGTCGATCCCTATTTCTACTGACGAGCCAGATGTGATTTGATGGGATTCTACTTCTGATGGTGCTTTTCATTTACGCTTTGCTTGGGAGATTGTTCGCTGTTCCAAGCCGCGAGACGAGGTGCTTTCTATCATTTGGCAGCATCATCTTCCATCTCGGTTATCTTTCTTTCTGTGGCGACTGTTGCATGGTTTCTTGGCTACTGATGATGCTTTGTGCTCGAGAGGTTTTTGTATGGTTTCTTGGTGTATTTATGGTCAGGCTACTGAGACTTCTCGTCACTTATTTATTGAGTGCCCTCGGGTTAGTCGGGTTTATGAGTATTTTCACCATTATTTGAGGTTACAGAGGGTTTGTTTTCTGTCGCCTCATGCTTTGCTTCATCATTGGAGGCGATGTGCTCCTTCTTAATCTCATTTTTGAAATATTCTCCAATGCTTCATCTTGTGGCATGTGTGGAAGGGTCGAAATGCTTATAGGTTCGATTCACACCCCTTTTCTATTGACGTTGTCACTTTTAGGGTGGTGTCTAATTTAAGGCTTGCCAGTTCTGCTTTTGGCTTTCAGCCTTCGCAACTGCGGGGAGTCATGGGTTCTCAGCTTGCGGAGGAGTTGTGTGTGCTTGCTTCACCTCGGAGGCCTGTCAGAGTTTTTTCTTAGATGAGGCCGCCTTCTAGGGTCGTGAAGCTAACGGTTGATGGTTGTTCTAGAGGTAACCCTGGGATGTCGATTGTAGGAGGTATTCTTCGAGATCATCGGAGTATGGTTTTGGTAGGGTTTGGTTCTTTTCTTGGGTACTAACAGATTTTATATACAGAGCTTATGGCTGTCTGAGAGGGGTTGGAGCTTGCTTTTCAGCTTCGATATCATGTTTTGGAGGTTGAGTTGGATTCGACTACTGTAGTCTCTTGGATCCTTTCGACGGCTTTGTCCGTTGGGATTATGCTTTGTCTTTATGCTGAGCTGATTCTTTGTTTTCCCTTTATTTGGTTGTGGTTCGTCATGCGCTTCGTGAGGCTACGTCCACTGCTGATTTTCTGGCCAACTGGGCTTGCACTTCTCGATCCAGTCAGCATTTCTTCTCCATTAGGGACTTACCTAGGGGTATATCTTGGATTCTTCATTTGGATGCACATGCAGTTCCACATATCAGGCGTTAGAGTTGCTGTTTGTTTCTTTTTTCTCTTTTTTGCTTTATGTATTCCGTTTTCGCATAGGTTTTGGTTCATGTCCCCCTCCTTATGTATTTTCTTTTCTTTCATGATTTAAATTACATGTAGAGGTCCTGCCTAACCCCCCACCGTTTTGGTGGTTAAAAAAAAACCCCAAACCCTAAATCTCAAACCCCAAACCCTAAACCCTAAACCCTAACCCCCAAACACTAAACCCTAAAACCCAAAACCAAAAACCCAAAACTCAAAACCTAAAACCCTTAACCCAAAATCCTAAAACCTTAAACCCTAAACCCTCCTAAAACCCAAAACCCGAAACCCGAAACCCGAAACCCTAAACCCTAAAAAGGATGAAATCAATGCCAAATGAGTAGTTGAGTGATCAAACTCCCCTAATGGTTTTGACTACTTCTTCAATTTTTATATTCAGTCGCTACAGTATTTACTACAGCACTGAGCAGAATCCTTAAGTATCCTCAACTTTCGCTTTTTGAATGTCTTATATCTTAACGGAACTTAACAGTAACCAATTGCTATGTTGACATAAAATATAAAATTACTCGCTTAAGTTATATTTATCCTACAAGGTGAATCCCTATATCTAGTTCATCACTAATTTTAATTAACAATATCTATTAGAAATCGATTATTGCTCTAATATGTCCTACTAAGACAGGCCTTTTTTAAGCTTTTTCTTAACTAGTATCACTAAATAGGTGGTCAGTCAAAATAGTTAATTGAAAAAAATATTATCAAAACAAAGTGTTATAGCAAACATATAGCAATACATAAACGGAGTTCACCCATCAGGTACATCCTTATGATGAAAGAGTAAATAAGAAAACAAGATAAGAAAATAATAAAAAGGACTAATTTTCCAAATAATCTCTACACTTTCTCCTCTAATATAGCCCTAACTCTTGCTCTTGAACTCTGTTTTCCTCTTGTTTCTGTTTTGCAATCTTCTCTGTCAATGCTTTAGGATTGCTACAGCAACGGTTGCTTTTACAATGGCTACTACATCTACACCATTCTAAACTTGTTTCAATTATTTTTTAACCATGTTCGTTTTTTATTTTTCCAAGCCTATCACAACAACATTTCTTCCTTGAAAATTGAGCTTTCGGTTACCTACAATTAAGCATATAATCTAAGTACACAAATTATTTTGAAAGAACACAGTTTATTAAAAATAAAGTAGAATGGATACCTATGCAAAATATAGCTAAAATGAAATAAAAACATGTAATTTACTCTCTAAGTAATCTTAATTTAAGTCTAAAAGTGTCACGATAACTCGCATTTTATAGAGTTATTATCATTTTATAGAGTTATCATCTATGCCAAAAACTGGGTAAAAATTCTAAGGTAGCCTTAGGAAGGTCTACGAAAAAGGCCCAAAACCGGTGTGATATATCCTTTGGCTCAGGGCCCGAGGAGAAAAGTTAGGATTTTCTCCAAAAATAGCCCGGCTTTTCCTCCCAAAGACTGAAATTAGGTTGAAAAAAAGTTTATCTTAGAATTTCGGAATAAATTATGCCAAAAGACTCCAGAGCTCCGAACAGACTCTTTTATTTTTCAATTACATTGCTTGACCTGTAGAATGATGCGTACAAAAAATTAGGTCAATGCTAAGGCAACCCTAAGAAGGTCAATGAAATAGGCACAATACCAGTGTGTGCTATAGCCTTGAGCTCGAGGGCTCGAGGAGAGAAGTTGAGTTTTTCTAAAAGTATCTCGATTCTTTTTCGCTTGAACATTTCTTGTGCCACTAGGGGTGTTTTAAAGCAGTTCCCCACTATCATCAGGAGGCTCTTATAGTTTTTAGGAAATTTATTTTAAAATTAGGCCAAAAAGGCATGTCTTTATCTGAATCTTTGAATAAATTTTGCCAACAACATTGCGAACCTCTAAATGCTCTCTTCTTTTTTCAAGAGGCATCGTATCTCCCATGGGAAGGTGTGTACAAAAAACTTAGTCAAAATTCAAAGGCAATGCCTTGCCGCCGTCAGTAGGCTCTTATAGTTTTTAGACAATTTATTATAAAATTAAGCCCAAAAAATAGTTTTCTTAGAATTTTAGAATAAATTTTGACAAAACGACACCGAGGCTCTTAAGGAACTGCTATATTTTCTAGTTTTGTTGGGCGACTCATGACAAGGTACATGCAAAACTTGGGCAAAAATTAAAAGTTAACCCTAAGGATATCCACGAAAAAGTCCCAAAATCGGTCTACCATAGCCTCTGACTCGAGGGCCCAAGGAGAGATGTTGGGTTTTTCTAAAAACGAAGCCTAATTATTTTTCCTTGGGACATTCCATGGGTCACCACAGGTGCTACAAGGTGGTGCGCCATCGTCGTAAAGAGGCTCGAGAATTTATTCAAAAATTAGGCCAAAAAATATTTTTCTTTAAATTTTCAAATAAATTCTGACAAAACCACTCTAGGGCTCCAAAGGGATTGTTATATTTTCACCAGGCATCACATCACCCACAAAAACGATACAAAAACGATACGTGCAAAAAACTGTGTCAAAATTCCAAGGCAGCCTTAAAAAAGCGCATGAAAAAGGCCCAAAACTAGTGTGCTATAGTCTTTTGCTTTGGGGCCAAGGAGAGAAGTTGGGTTTTTTTGTCAAAAGCAGTCTTATTCTTCTCCCCTCGGACATTCATTAGGGTGCTAGGCATGCTTCAAGGTGGTCCGCCATCGTGTCGAGAGGCTCTCATTGTTTCTAGAGAATTTATTCTAAAATTTATGTGCAAAAATAAATTATGCCAAAACAACTTTGGACCTCGAACGGACTCTCATTTTCATTGTCGAATTATGTCATTGAAGGCATGGTCCATGCAAATAACTGAGTCAAAATTCCAACCAGACCTAGGGAGACCCATGAAAAATACCTAAACTCGGTGTGCTCACCTTTTACTCGAAGGCCCAAGGAGAGAACTTAGATTTTAATCCAAAAGCTACTTGGTTCTTCACCCCTTGGATATTACCTAAACCGTCGAGGGCACTCTAAGGCAGCCCAAGCGAGGCCCATGAAAAAGGCCGAAAACTAGTGTGCTCTAGCCTTCGACTCGAGGGCCCAAGCAGATAAGTTGCGATTTTCTTTAAAAGCAGCCTGGTTCCTATCTCCTTGGATATTCCTTAGACAGTCAGGTGTTCTCCAAGGCAATACCTACCACTTTTGGGAGGCTCTCATAGTTTTTAAGGAATTTATTCAAAAATTAGGCTGAAAAAATATGTTTTTCTTTAAATTTTGGAATAAATTTTGCCAAAACCACACTAAGGCTCCAAACGAACTCTCATTTGTTTTAGTTGCTTCACTTCTCCCACAGGATAGTGCTTGTAAAAGATCAGGCAAAAACTCCAAAACAGCAACATGGAGGCCTATGAAAAAAAGGCAAAAACTAGTGTGCTACAACCTTTAGCTAGGGGGATTAAGGAGAGAAATTGGGTTTGTTTCTAAAACCAGCCCACCAGTCGGGGTGCTCCAAGGCAATGCCCCCTTGTCGTCGGGAGGCACTCTCATAGTTCTTAAGGAATGTATTCTAAAATTTGGCCAACAAAATAGGTTTTTATTTTAATTTTAAAATAAATTCCGTTACAACTACTCCAGGACTCCAAATGGACTATTATTTATTCCAGTTACATCGCATCCCCCACATAAAGGTATGTGCAAAAAATCAAGTAGAAATTCCGAGGCAATAATAGGGAGGCCCATGAAAAAAGGCAAAAATTGGTGTGTTATAGCCTTTGGCTAAGAGGCATTTTTCTCTGAATTTTAGGATAAATTATGCCCAAATCACCAGAGGACTTTAAAAGGGCTCCCACTTTTTTGGTAACATCGTGTCGAAAGCGAGAAGGTGTGTGCCAAAAACCAGGTCAAAATTCGAAGGCAGCCTGAAAACTGGTGTGCTATAGCATTTAGCTCGGGGATCGGAGGAGAAAAGTTAGGTTTTTTTCAAAAAGCAACTTGATTTTTCTTCCCTAAGAAATTCCTTGGCCGCCAAGGGTGCTCTAAAGCTATACACCAATGTCATTGGGAGGCTCTTATAGTTTTATGGAATTTATTAAAAAATTATGTTGAAAAAAAAGTTTCTCTTTGAATTTTGGAATAAATTTCGAAAATAGCACCCTGGACCATGAAATGGACTCTCGTACTTTTCAATTTCCTTGCATCACCCGTGAGAAGGTGCTTGTAAAAAAGAAGATGAAAATTCAAAGGTAGCCACAAGGAGGCCAAAGGAAAATGCCCAATACTAGTGTGCTATAGGCTTTGGCGCAAGGTCCTATGGAGAGAAGTTGAGTTTTTCTTTAAAAACATCCTTGTTCATCTCCCCTGCGACATTTCTTTGGCCGCCCGGGTTCTCTAAGGTGGTGCTCCATCACCGTTGGGACACTCTCATAGTTTTTAGGGAATTTAATCTAATATTAGGCAAAAAAAAATAAGTTTTTCTTTGAATTTTGAAATAAATCCTGAAAAAACCACTCTGGGGCCCCAAAGGGACTGCTGTATTTTTAGGTGGCATTACATCACCCGCATGAAGTTGCTACAATAAAACGGGTCCAAATTCTAAGGAAACCCTTGGGAGGTCTATGAAAAAGGCACAAAACCAGAGTGTGCTATAGAAGCCCTGGGCGCTCCAAAGTAGTGTGCCACCATCGTTAGGAGGCTTTCATAGCTTTTACGGAATTTATTCCAATATTTGTTCGAAAAAATAGTTTTTTCTTTTAATTTAAAATAAATTTTGTCAAAACTACTCCTAAGCTCATAACGGACTTTCTTTAGGCCACCGGCGGTTATCCAAGGTGGTGCCCACTGCCTTCAGGAGGCTCTAATTTTTTTTAAGGAAATTATTCCAAATTTGGGCTGAAAAAGTAAGTTTTTCTTTAAATTTCGAAGGGCTTCAAATGGAATCTCGTTTGTTCTAGTCGCATGGCTTTGCCCACAATAAGGTGCTTGCAAAAAATCTGGTAAAATCTCCAAGGTAGCAATAGGGAGGCCCATGAAAAAAGCTTAAAACCAGTGTACTATAACCTTTGGTTAGGGTGCTGGAGGAGAGAAGTTTGGTTTTTGTTTAACACTAGCCCAGTTCTTCTCCACGGGGCCATGTCTTGAGCCATCAAGGTGTTCTAAGATGGTTCACCACTACCGTCGAGAGACTCTTATAGTTTTTAAGGAATCTATTCTAAAATGCGGTCCAGAAAATAGGTTTTTTTAAAAAAAAATTTGAATAAATTCTCCTAAAACGACTTTGGGGCTCCAAATGGACTCTCATTTTTTTCGGTGTCATCAAATTGCCAGTGAGAGGGTGCGTGAAAAAATCCGTTTCAGATTTACATGGCAACCTTAGGGAGGCCAATGAAACGGCCCAAAATTGATGTCTTGTAGCCTTTAACTTGGGGGCTCGAGGAGAGATGTTTGGTTTTTCTCCGAGAGGGAGCCCTAGGATATTCCTTAGGATGCTAGGGTGCTCCAAGATGGTGCCCCATCACCGTTGGGAGGCTGTTATAGTTTCTGGAATTATCCTAATATTAGGTCGAAAAAATAAGTTTTTCTTTATGTTTCAGAATAATTTTTGTAAAAACCACTTCAGAGCTCCAAATGAACTCCCTTTTTTTCTTAAGGTATCTCGTTGTCCGTGGGAAGGTACGTGAAAAAAATCATGTCAAATGAACTCCCTAAGAAAAGGGCCCAAAACCAGTGCTATAGCCCTTGGCTTGTGGGCAAGAGGAGAGAAGGGTTTTTCTCTAAAACTAACCCAGTTCTTCTCCTTTGCAACAAACCATGGACTGCTGAGGTGCTCCAAGGTAATTCCCCACCATCGTCAGGAGACTCTCATATTTTTTAGGGAATTTATTCTAAAATTACGATGAAAAAATTGGTTTTTGTTTGAACTTTGGAATAAATTCTGCCAAAACCACCTCTAGGCTCCAAATGGACTCACTTTCTTTTTGGTAGCATTGTGTCACCCGCAGGAAGGTGTGCGCAAAAAATTGGGTCAAAATTCAAGGGCGACCCCAAGGAAGCTGATGAAAAAGTTCCAAAACTGATGTGATATAGCCTTTGGTGCGGGGACCTGAGGAGAGAAGTTGGGTTTTTCTTCTAAAGCAACATGGTTCTTCCTCCCTGTGAAATTCCTTGGGCCATCGGAAGTTCTCTAAGGCGATGCCCCACCGCCATTGAGAGGCTCTTACAGGTTTTAGGGAGTTTATTCAAAAATTAGGCTAAAAACATTCCCTAAATAGCACCCCGAGGCATGAAACGAACTCCTGAATTTTTCAATGGCCTCACATTACCTACGGGGAAGGTTCGTGCAAAAAACTAGGTGATAATGGAAAATCCCAATACGAGTGTGCAATAAGCTTTGGCTCCAGGCCCGAAGGAGAGACGTTGGTTTTTTCTCTAAAAGCATCTTGGTTCTTTTCCCTTGGGACATTCTTTGGGCCGTCGAGGTGCCCCATGGTGGTGACCCATCACTGTCTGGAGGCTCATATAGCTTTGAGGAAATTTATTCTAATATTAGGCTAAAAAAATAGGTTTTTTTTTTGTGTTTTGAAATAAATTCTACAAAAACCACTTTAAGGCTCCAAACGAACTCCCTTTGTTTTGCTAGCATCTAATCACCTGTAAGAAGGTGCGTGTAAAAAATCATGTCAAAATTCCAAGACAACCCTTGAGAGACCTATGAAAAAAACCCCAAACTAGCGTGCTATACTGTTTGGCTCGGGGGCTCGAGAAGAGAAGTTGGGTTTTTCTGTAAAACCAACCTAGTTCTTCTCCTTGGTGACAATCCTTCAGCTGCTGAGGTACTGCAAGAGAATTCCCCACCACCGTCGAGATAATTTCATAATTTTATGGGAATTTATTCCAGCATTAGGACAAAAAAATAGTCTTTTCTTTGAATTTTGAAATAAATTCCACCATTAGCATCACCAGCGGGAAGGTGCACGCAAAAAATCTGGTCAAAATTTGATGCAAGTCCCATGGCAACCAATGAAAAAGGCCCAAACCGATGTGCTATCCCGTTTGGCTCATGGAACTAAGGAGACAAGTTGGATTTTTCTCCATAAGTAGCCCAATTCTTCTTCCATCAGAAATTCCTTGAGCTGTCGGGGATGCTTTAAGGTAGGGTTGGCAATAAAATTCGGATCCGGCCCGGATCCGCAAAGATCTGGAAGATCTGGATCCGGAAAAATCCGGATCCGCATATTATAAAATGCGGATCCGGATCTTAAAAGTGAAGATCCGTGCGGATCCGGATGCAAGTGCATCCGGAAAATCGGATATCCGGATCCGTATTATTATATAATTTATTTGTGTATTTAATTAAATTTTAATTAAAAAATATATAAATTAAAATATTTATAA
The DNA here is from genome assembly GCA_030449905.1 of Luvunga scandens. NCBI lineage: Eukaryota > Viridiplantae > Streptophyta > Magnoliopsida > Sapindales > Rutaceae > Luvunga > Luvunga scandens. Next base: position 121,708 of record JASUUG010001235.1, read on the forward strand.
GCATAATTAATTCTATAATCTTCATTGACTATAAAAAATATGTTAAAAAACTAATAATAATAATAATAATAATTAGAGGATATTATAATGAATTGGTTTACTTTAGTTTTTTTATTTTTTATATTTTTTATTTATGTTGTGAAATTATCATTTGTGAATTTATGGTGATATTGTATGTTATTTATATTGAATTGATGTTAAATTGTTAATTGTTAAATTATAATTGAATTTTATTTGATATTATTAAAGTTAAAATTATATTTAAATTTAAAAATATGTGGATCCGGATATCCGGAAAATCCGCCCGCAATCCGGGCGGATCTTACCCGCATCCGGATCCGCATATTTTTATCCGGATCCGGATGCGGATCCGGATGTAGAAAATCAAATCCAAATCCGGATCCGGATCCGAATGCACATACATCCGGATCCGGATCCGGATTTTGCCATCCCTACTTTAAGGCGATGTCCTATCACCGTTGGGAGGCTTGCATAGTTTTTAAGGAATTTATTAAAAAATTAGGCTTAAAAAAAGGTTTTTCTTTAAATTTTAGAATAAATTCCGCCGATAGCACCTCGGGGCTTCAAACAGACTCCCACATTTTCTGATTGCCTTGCATCAATCTTTGGACAGTGCGTGTAAAAAATTGGTTGAAAATTCCAAGGCGGCCTTAGGGACACTTACGGAAAATTTGCAATAACAGTGTGTTATAGGCTTTGGCTCATGGGTCAAGGAGAAAAGTTGGGTTTTTCTTAAAAATCAACTCGGTTCTACATCCCTAGCATACTTCTTGGGTCGTTGAGGATGGTCCAAGGCGGTGCCTCGTTGCCGTCAATAGGCTCTCATAGTTTTTAGGGAATTTATACTAAAATTAGGTAAAAAAATAGGTTTTTCTTTGAATTTTACAATAAATTACTCAAAAACCACTCAAGGCTCCAAATGAACTCTTGGATTTTTTTGTTGGCATCACGTCGCCTGCAAGAAGGTGCATGCAAAAAATTGGGTGAAAATTCCTAGGTAGCCCTAGGGAGACCCATGAAAAATGCCCAAAATCGATGTACCATAGCCTTTAGATCGGGAGCCCATGTAGAAAAGTAGTTGTGTTCTTCTCCCTTGGTACATTCTTTGGGCTGTCGGTAGTGCTCTAAGGTGGTGTTCACCGTTTTCGGGAGGCTCTCATAGTTTTTAGGGAATTTATTCAGAAATTTGGACGAAAAAAAGGGTTTTTCTCTTAACTTTGGAATAAATTCCTTCAAAACACTTCAAGGCTCCAAACGAACTCTAGTATTTTGTGATGGCATCACGTCACCTATAAGGAAGATGCCTGTAAAACATTGAGTCAGAATTCTAAAGTAGCCTCAATGAGGCCCGTGAAAAATGAAATATTGGCTATGCAACCCACGAAGGGGTGAATTGGGTTTCTAAAATTATACAATTCTTGAATAAAAATTAATGCAAATCTTAAACACATTCAAAATAATAATAAATAAACCAATCAAAAATTAAAGAGATAAGGGAAGAGAGATTCAAACACAAGGATTTTTACGTGGTTTGGCCAGCTGTGCCTACATTCATGCCTACAAGCTCACCGGACTTAAGGATTCCACTATCTAAGCCTCGAAGGCTTCAAAAACTTTACAATTGACTTCGTAGGTGCCAATCAACCTTTACAATAATAGATTATCCTAAATCTCTTAACCCAATTATTTCGCACACTTACAATCACTTACAATTAAAGATTTCAAAAGGGTTTCTGTCACACAATGTATATGTTTACAAATGAAACCTTAAAGTGTGATTTAATGAAACAATGACAAGTTTAAAGCTCAATAGAGATTATATACTCAGTAGCAAGCTTAATGACAATTGTTGGATCTCTTAAAAATTGAATTTGAATGATCCTTTTATAGTTTGAGCTAAAAAATAGTTGTTGTTGATCTTTTGCACATAATTGGATCGCCGTTAAACACAAGATGAAACACCATCTTCTTGATGTCGAAGAGCGATTAGTGTCCAGAGACCTATAAGACGTTGTTAGCGCATCATTTTCTACAACTCAGTTTAACGGTAGTGTCCAAAAACTAAACTTTTAATTCTGTTTGATGTCCGTTAGCATTTTCATCCAAAAACTAAACTCCAATTTTTATGATATCGGTTAGCTGATTGCCCACGAATGGTTAGTTGATTTCATCTAGAATTGATGAAATCTTACTTCAAGGTGATTGATCCATTTGTTTTGAAAACGTTATTCTTTGCTCAATTTATTTAACAACTTAAGTATTTTGATCCAATTAAAGATTTCATCAAACTTAATCAAATTTAAAACATGTTTGCTATCATCAAAATCATCATTATGGAAACATATATGTTAACAAAAAAGGCCTAAAACCAGGATGCTATAGCCTTCGACTCAAGCGCCCAAGGAGAAAAGTTGGGTTTTTCTTCAAAAATAGCCTGGTTTTTCTCCTTTGGGACATTCTTTTAGCCTCCAGGGTTGCTCCAAGGTGGTGCCTCATTGCCGTCAAGAAGCTCTTATAGTATTTCGGGTATTTATTCAAAAATTAAACAAAAAAAAAAGGATTTTCTTTGAATTTAAGAATTTATTTCTCCAAAACCACTATTGGGCTCCAAATGAACTCTTGTTCAATTCAGTATCGTCACATTGCCTGTATGAAGGTGTGTGAAAAAAATAAGGTCAAAATTTCAAGGTAGCCCTAAGAAGACTTGTGAAAAATGTCCAAAACTGGTGTATTATAGCCTTTGGCCTAGGGGCCTGAAGAAAGAAGTTTTTATTGAAGTTGGGTTTTTCTCCAAAAATAGCCTAGTTCTTCTCTTGTAGGATATTCTTTAGGCCGTTGGGGGTGCTCCAAGCTGATGCCTTGTTGTTGTTTAGACTTTCCTTAGGCTACTGGGGTTGCTTCAAGGTTGTGCCCACACCTTTGGGAGGCTCTCATAACTTTTAGGGTATTTACTTAAAAATTAGGCAAAAAAGAAATAGGCTTTTCTATAAATTTTGGAATAAATTCTGCCAAAACCACTCAAGTCACCAGCAAAAAGGTGTGTTCGAAAAATGGGGTAGAAATTAAAAGGCAGCCCTAGGGGGCTAATGAAAAAAGCCTGAAATCGGTCTGTTATAGCATTTGGCTAGGGGCTTGAGGAGGGGAATTGGGTTTTTCTCTAAAAGCAGACAAATTCTTCTCCCCTAGGACATTTTTTCGGTTGCCAAGGTGCTCTAAAGCAATGCTCCAATGCTGTAAGGAGGTTCTCATAGATTTTGCTAAGACCACTCTAAGGCTCCAAATAAACTTTTGGTATTTTTTTTTATGGCATCATGCCACCCACTGAAAAGTGCATGAAAAAACCGGGTAAAATTTCCAAGGCAACCTCGGCAAGGCCTAAGAAAAAGCACCAAAACCAATATGCTATCAACTTTTGCCCAAGGCCTGAGGTAAAAGTTGGGTTTTCTTAAAAAACCAGCTCAGTTCTATTCCCCTAGCACTATATTTAGGCTAACGAGGTTTCTCCAAGGCAGTGTCAATGCTTGCGAGAGGCTTTCATAGTTTTTAGGGAATTTATTATAAAATTAAGTCAAAAAAATAGGTTGTTTTGTAAATGTTTTAATAAATTATACCAAAACCACTCAGGGCTCTAAGCGAACTGTCAGTTTTTTTTATGGCATTATATCACTGATAACTGTATGAAATGAAAGTTATTTATGGCACTTTTGGTCTTAAATCAATATTATAAATGACATGTTTAATTACATTTCAGTTATTTTTGCATACTTATTTATTTTTTATTTATTCGTAATAAATTAGGTTGTGCTAGAATAAATTGTATGCTTAGATTATATGCTTGATTACAGCCAATTGGAAGTGCAATTTTTAAGGAAGGAATGTTGGGCAATGGGTTTAAAAGAATAAAGAAAGAACTTGACTACAAAAAAATGGAAATGAGTCTAAAATAGTGCAAATGCTATAGCAACTGTTGTTGTAGCAATCCTAGAGCAACAAAAAAAAAATTTTGAGTGAATTTAAAAAAGAAAATATGCAATCTGTAATTTCTAAATCTGGAAGATACACGCCCTAAACGTCCAGTTACCCTAGTTTTCAATTAACAAAGAAGCACGCACCCTAGGAAAAAGGGGGATCCGTCATTCACGAGAAATAACAAGAAAAGAAAAAGAAAATAGCAAAGAAATAATAAATTACATGGCTGAACAAGAGAGATTGCAGGTGTGAGGAAGAAAAAATAAGCATGACAAAGGGCCTTACATTTCTATCTTTATCTGTCTTGTTTCTTTAATTCATGATGATTTATTTGATGACTGAAACGATTTTTGTTTTTGTTTTATTACAAATCATGAACTAAATTTTATTAGTGGTTGAGTAATAAACAAGCTTGATGGTTGTTGACTGAATTTATGTGTTACTGTATGATTATTATATCATTTTATTTTGATAATGCTTAATTTAATTCGCTATTTCGTCTGACCACTTATTTAGTGATACTAGCTAAGAGAGAGCCATAAAATGGTCTGTTTTAGTGGAACATATCAGAACAATACTTGGTTCTAAGTTAGGTTTCCAATGTTGGGTTAACTCAATTTGAATAAGACCATGCCTAATCTAAAACTAGTGATGAACTAGGCATAGGGATTCACCGTATAGGGTACTAGAAACCTTGATCATATAATGTTATATCTTATATGGCAAAATAAATGGTCATTGTTAGGTTGCAAATAGGTATAAGAATTCCAACAGGCGATAGCTGAGGATATATTAGTGTTCTGGCCAATGCTGTAGTAATTGTTTTAGCAACAGTACTGTAATAGAAAAATTGTTAATGCCATTAAGTGAGTTAATTCACTCAACTACATCATTCTTAGTGATTACATTCTTGTGTAAAATGTGTCAATTTAGCTTAATGCATTTTATCTTTCTGTCATTTAAATTATTTAGCTTAATTTAGTTGACAAAAGAGTTTAATTTGATTTAATTGAATTTGCACAATAAGAATTGTTGTAGCAACTCTGATAACACCAATCCCTGTAAAGACGATACTCGAATCCTTATCACTTTATTACTTGTTGGGTACACTTGCGCACTGACACCTATATTTTAAAAGATTGAATTAAAACCACAATAAATTTTCGGTGCCGCTGTCGAGGATTGATTGTTTATTGTAGTTTGTGAAATCAATTTTTGTGGTGTTTATTTAAGTATTTGTTTAATCATTTTTTCTGTAGTTAACAGATTGTTTTAGCAACATTGCATGTGCAAAGATAAACAAATTAAGCTCCACTTTGATCCAAAAATTGAAAGGACTGTAAGGAGATTAAGAAGGGAGCAAAGAAATTCAAAAGCTGTTGTAGCAATGGATAATTTACAAGACATGGGAGATTTGAACAACCGAAGAGAATTAGAACCATTGGATACACAGGGAGGTTAGAATGGATAGCATGTTTTTAGGCAACCAAGCTACTCGTTTTAGAATTAAAACTCTTGCGTTCACATTTAAAATATACATATCTTGGTGACAATGATATTTTACTAATAATTATTTCATCTTTTTTAGATACAAGTCAGGAGAAAAGCTTAGTGAATGTGTTGGGGAAATATAAGAAAGCAATTGGTTAGACTATAGTAAATATTAAAGGAATCAACCCATTATCACCTTCCTCTACCCTTCATAGACTAGATGCTGGACAGACTTGCTGGAAATGAGTATTATTGCTTCTTGGATGGGTATTCAAGGTACAACCAGATTTTTATAAAACCAGAGGACTAGGAAAAGACAACATTCATATGTCCTTAAGGCACCTTTGTATTTAGAAGGATGTCATTTGGTTTGTGTAATGCTCCAGCAACATTTCAGAGGTGCATGATGGTAATCTTTTCAGACATGGTAAAACAAACACTAAAGATATTCTTGGATGACTTTTTAGTCTTTGGTGAATTATATAAGGATTGCTTACACAATCTGGAGAATGTACTTAAAAGATGTGAGAAGACAAATCTAGTTCTTAATTGGGAAAAGTGTCACTTTATGGTGTAAGAAGTGATAGTTTTAGGCCATAGAGTCTTAAGAAAGCGTATTGAAGTGGATAAGACAAAAGCAGAGGTCATTGACAAACTTCTACCACCCACATTGATTAAAGGCATAATAATTTTTTTGGGTCATGTTGGATTCTATAGGAGATTCATTAAAGATTTGTTAAAAATAACTAAGCCCTTATGCATGTTACTTGAGCATGACAGACCATTTAAGTTTTATAACAATTGTTTAAAAGCCTTTGAAGAACTAAAAGGAGCCCTTTTTACAGCACTTGTTGTCATAACACCTATTATCATAACACATATTGTCATAGCACTAGATTGGAGCATCCTTTTTAAATTGATATGTAATGCTAGCGACCACTTTGTTGGAGCAATGCTATGACAAAGAAAAAATAAGATTTTTCACTCAATTTATTATGCTAGCAAGACACTTTGATGCTCAACTTAACTACACAACTACTGATAAAGAGCTAATAGCTGTTGTGTTTGCATTTGATAAATTTAGGGCATATCTAATTGGTACCAAGGTGAGTGTCTATACAGACCACTAGGCAATAAAATACTTGATCTCCAAGAAAGATGCCAAACCGATGCTAATTAGATGGATTCTTTTACTACAAGAATTTGACTTGGAGATTAAGGATAGAAAAAGGATTGAAAATCAGGTGGCAGATCATCTATCAAAATTGGAGGAAAATGTAAGTACTCAAATCAAACAGGCAATCACAGAAACCTTTCCTGATGAGCAGCTGTTGATACTTCAGCAGTTAAGATTCCCATGGTATGCGGACTTTGCTAACTACTTAGTAAGTGGGCCGCTACCACCTAACTTAACCTACAAGTAGAAGAAGAAGTTTCTTCACGAGGTCAAAAGTTATCAATGGGATGATCCTTACTTATATAAGGTATATTAAGATCAAATTATTCAAAAATGTGTGCCTGATGAAGAAATTAAAAATATATTACAGGCATGTCATGCTACAGCATACAGAGGACATTTTAGAAGCCACAGAACAGCAACAAAAGTATTACAAGCAGGTTATTACTGCCTTCTATCTTTAAAGATACTTATAAGTTTATAAAATGTTGTGATAGGTGTCAAAGAACAGAAAAAATCTCTCAGAAACATGAGATGCCACTCAACAATATTTGAAAAGTGAAGTTGTTTGATGTATAGGGGATAGATTTCATGGTACCATTCCAACCTTCTTTTGGCAACTTTTACATTTTGGTGGCTGTGGATTATGTGTCCAAATGGGTGGAGACTACTGTCTTACCTACAAATGGAGCCAGGGCAGTGGTGAAATTTCTTCAGAGGAATATTTTCTTAAGGTTTGGGTCTCTTAGGGCCATCATTAGTGATTAAGAGGCTTACTTTTACAATAGGGTTTTTGCTAAAGCATTGGTCAAGTATAAAATGAAGCATAAAATTGCCACAACATATCACCTTCAGTCAAATGGTCAGGTAGAGGTTCCCAACTAAGAAATCAAGAAGATTTTGAAAAAAGTGGTAAACCCTACTTGGCATGTCTCCATATAGAATTGTCTATAGTAAAGCTTTTCATTTGCCATTAGAGTTGGAGCACAAGGCATATTGGGTACTAAAACAACTTAACATATATATGCATGCTGCAGCAGAGCATAGAAAGCTTCAACTATATGAACTAGACGAGTTAAGGTTGTTTTCTCATGAAAATGCAAGGATTTACAAGGAGAAAACAAAACAATGGCATGACAAACATATTCAGCAAAGGAATTTAGCTCTAGGACAACAAGTTTTACTCTATAATTCAAGATTGAAGCTTTTTCCAAGGAAACTAAAATCACGATGGTCAAGTCCTTTTAAATTTATGAAAATCTGTCCTTAAGGTGCCGTAGATCTTAAGGATGAGAAAACTGGCCAAGAGTTTATGGTAAATGTGTAGCGAGTTAAATATTATATTGGTGATGCCACGCATGTTTCAAAAGAGGATTTATTCCTCAAAAATCCAGCTTGATCAAATAAGGAAAGGTTGGCTGAATGACCTTAAATCAAACGCTAATTGGGAGGCAACCCAATTAGGGAAGTATTTTAGATTTTGAGTGTTACTTTGTTTATTTTATCTTTAAGTAGTTGTTTAATTTATTTATTTCATTTTTATTAATGTTGTTTTGATGCATTTGATTCATTTTCTTTTATATTTTCACTAATTCCATACATTTGAAAAAAAAATATGGAAATTTATTGCAGATTGCTACAGCATCAGATTACTTGCTATAACAGGAGTTCAAAGTAGCAGAAAGTACTACAAACAGAGGATTTTTTTTTACTATTGGGAGTAAATATAACAATTGGCAAAGTAATCCAAAATAGAGATAACAATGGATTTCATAATCCTAAAATTTTTTATTTTATCCTCTTGCCTTTTTCAAATTGATGTGATTTTTAATTTAAAATATCGCTCTCTCCAATTTTATCTCATTAATTCTTTAATTAATTCTTCATCTAATATTCCCATTTATTTACTTTACCGTCACTATATATATTAGGGTTTTTACTACGCATCTTGCTTATTCAATTTTTATCTTTGTTCTCTTCAACAACAGCTTGTGAATAACCACAACTTATGATGCCAACCTGTTCTCTTGACACCCTACAGCATAACCCTTAGTATTTCCATCATGACAAGATACAAGACAACCGCAACTAGACTAAAAGACCCTTTTCACTTTCATAGTTACAAAGTCGATAACAAATTTAAGGAATTTGTCAGGTTGCAAAAAATTTTAGAGTAAAAAGGTTTCCAGTTCCCACCACAACCATCTGGGACATGCAACACAATTTAAGTTGTTGTAGTAAGAAGGGGTTTGTTAGATTTTTGTGCGCACCCAAGGGACCTAGTGCTGCCACTAGTAAAAAAATTTTATGCCAATATATTACAGCAGGATCAACGCACAATATCGGTAAGGAATTCTCAAGTTCCTTTAGAACTAAGAGTAATTAATGCTTTTTACAATTTTCCCCTGATATTGATTGTGAATACTCTAAAATGATTAGAACAATGACCAATAAGAAGTGGAATGATGTGCATAAAGCCCTTACTGTCGAAGGTAGTTCTTAGGAAATTAAAGAGGCTAGAATAGTGAATAAGATAGACCTAAAACTGATTGCCAAAGTTTGGGTATAATTTTAAAAGTCTAGGCTGATGCCCACCACACACATCACTACAGTATCCTAGGAAAGATTGGTTCTTTTATATGTCCTCTTTAAAGGTTTGCCAATTGGTGTTGGAAAAATTATTGAGAGAGAAATTAAAGACTATGCCATGAAAAAGCATAAAACAGTTGCTTTGCTATACCCTTCCCTCCTCATAAGTATTTACATTTTATCTGAAGTGCATGTCTCTGTTAAGGATGAGAAGATTAAAAATGAACAAGCTTTCACTGCTCGGACCATTGAGAGAATTGCTTGAGAACCTATTGTTGTAGTAACACCAGAGCATGCTACTAACACTAGAGCAAAAAGAGCCCTTGGGCTTGATAGGAGGCCGCAAGAATTAAATGATAGCATCACCCAATGTGTTGAAGCACAAAGAATGGAGAATAATCGATTCTAGAACTACTTGATGCACTTTAAGGACCATTTGCATATATTTGTTGTATACATAAAAGGTAAGAACCAAGATTTTTCTGATAACTTATTGTATCAGTTTAATTTTAAAACAGCAGCAGAGGAAGCTCCAGTAGTTAAAACAGCAACAAGTGAAGAAGAATTAAGCTTTGAGAAAGAACCACTACTAGTAGAAGAACAAAAAGAGGAGGAAGAAGCAAAAGAGCATAAAGAGGATGAGGAAGCAGAAGAACAGAAGGAAAAAGTGGAAGAAGAGTAAGGTGCAGTTGATGAATCAGCAGAAGAGTAGAAGAAAACACCTCCAATGATGCCCTTTACGCGAAAAGAAAAACACATCATTCAAGAAGAAGATAAGGAAACAGAGGATGAAAAAAGATGATGAACCACCAGCCCTCTTCAACAAAGGCAAGTAAAAAGTTCTGAGTGAAGAAGACTCTGAAGATAATCAAGAGGAGATTGACACTGAAATTGAGGCAGCAGTTAATAGAGATACACGAACAGCTGAAGCAAAAAAGAGTCTGCTGGACTTAATTGCTGAAATCACTACTCAGGATATTGCACCAACCACTACACAATGAACTCTACCAAAATCTTCAACATCAACATTAGTTGATAAGGGGTCGAGCAAGCTTAAAGGGGCACAACAGTCTAGAAGTGCTACAGCACCAGAAGAGCAAGACTTAAAGTGTACATAATCAGTAGAACCCCTCCAGTCAGTTCCCCCACCACCGGCAAAAAGAAAGCATTAGTTGCAGTAGTTACTATTTCACAAGGGTCATTAAAAGAACATCTCCACAGTGCATCCAAAAAGAAGTGACCTCTTCTAACACTTGCTACAACAATTCTGCAACAACAGGAGAGTGCCCCTTCCAGATTTAATTCTTAGCTTATATTAAAAACTTGCTATGTTATTTTTTTATTTTATTGCTTTATTGGTTTATGACGTTTTTTTTTTATTTGCATGTTTAGGTTGTTTGCATTCTAGATGTTTGTGTATGTGTAAGGACACGGCACCTCTCAAGTTTGGGGGGGGTTATGTTGAAATAAGAATAAGTTTGGGATGCATGTTTTGTTTGTGTTTGTAAATGTGTGTGTGAAGCTCTGTTATCTAATTGTGTGTATAGATTGAAATACCTAATGAAGATAAATTGAGTATCAAGTTTTGTGATTGTCAAGTAGGTATAGTTCAAAGATAAGGGCTGAATTTTTGTCTCAGCACTTAGGTTTTGACTGAGTTTTATGAGGATGTTGTAGCATAACCTTGTGTGTTAGAAAAGTAGAAAACATCTTAAGTTTGGAGGAAAATTTTTAGAAACTGTGCTTGTTATGCATAATTATGCTCCAACGACTGAAGTTACTGGGTAACCAGGGCTAAGTACGCACCCTATATGTATACTTGAGTCCAAAGGCAACAGATGTTATAAGCATTGCCACAGTAATGACAAAATAAAACAAAATTGTTGGCCCTCTGTTTAGGATATTGAGTAACCAAGTCTGTTTATGAACCCCATGTTCAAGCTTGAGTCAAAGGTCTCTTTAGATAATATCATGTTATAAGCATTGTTGCAGCAACTCTAAATTGTGCATTGGTTGAATAATTGGGCGTCATCACACCACAAGTGATGGACATTCACATGAAAAATCAATGATACATTGAAGAGAATAGTATTGAGTGAAAATATAAAATAAAATAAAATAAAAACTTTGTTGCTGTAGCAGAGTAAAACTTTGTTGTGATTTTTGCCCTTGTACATTAATGAATTAAGAACTGCCCTTGAGAATGGTGTAATATCTCTGCAATGTTGCAGTACCTCTGGACATTATCAAAATAGCATACACACACTTTGGATAGAATAATGCCTAAGTCTAGAACTGAACTATTATGGCAATCTTGTATGATTTAAGGAGTGATCTGAGGATTAGAAAATCCTTGTAAATGTGATGACGGAGCTAAGTTATGTGTTGCATGACTGTGTGATTCAAATATTAGTGTGTTGTCATTACTTGAGGGCAAGTAATGGCTTAAGTTTGGGGGTGAGATAACTCTATGAAATGAGAGTTATCTATAGCACTTTTGCTCTTAAATCAAAATTATTTAGAAAGTAAATGGCATGTTTAATTGCACTTTAATTTCATTTTACATACTTATTTTTATTTATTGTTAATAAATTAGGTTGTGTTAGAACAAATTATGTGCTTAGATTATGTACTTGATTGTAGGCAATTGGAAGTGTAATTTTCAAGGAAAGAATGTTGTGCAATGGGTTTGCAAGAATGAAGAAAGAATTTGGCTGCAGAAAAGTGAAAATAAGTCTGAAATAGTGTAAATGTTGTAGCTAGTACTGTAGCAACTGTTGTTGTAGCAATCCTGGAGCAATAAAAGAGAAAATTTCCTGTGAATCTAAAAAAAAAAAATATATGATCTGTAATTTTCAAATCTGGAAGATTCGCGCTCTGGACGTTCAATTGCCCTAATTTTCAATTAAAAAAGAATCATGCACCCCAAGAAAGAGGGGGAAGCCGTCATTCACAAGAAATAATAAGAAAAGAAAAAGAAAATAACAAAGAAACAAGAAATTCTAAGGTTGAACAAGAGAGATTACAAGTGTGAGGAAAAAGAAATCAAGCATCACAAGGGATCTTACTTTTCTATCTTTATCTTTCTTGTTTCTTTTATTCATGATAATGTATTTTATGGCTGAAACAATTTTTGTTTATACTTTGTTACAAACTATGACCTAAATTTTATTGGTGGTTTAGAATTAAACAAGCTTGATGGTTATTGATTGAATTTATGTGTTGCTGTATGATTGCTATAGCATTTTGTTTTGATAATGTTTAATTTAATTCACTATTTCGGCTAACCACCCATTTAGTGATATTAGCTAAGAGAGAGCCACAAAAGAGTCTGTTTTAGTGAAACATATCAGAACAATACTTTATTCTAGGTTAGGTTTTCGAAGTTGGGTTAAATCAATTTGAATAAGGTCATACCTAATCTAAAACTAGTGATGAATTAGGTAGAGGGATTCACCTTGTAAAGTATTAGGAACCTTGATCATATAATGTTATATTTTATGTGGCAAAATAACTAGTTATTGTTAGGTTACATATAGATATAAGAATTGCAACAGGCGACAACTGAGGATGCATTAGCATTCTGCCTATTGATGTAGTAATTGCTGTAGTAATAGCATTATAATAGAAAAACAATCATGCCATTAAGTGAGTTAATTCACTCAACTATATTACTCTTCGTAATTACATTTTTTTGTAAGACGTGTTAATTTATTTTATTACATTTTATTTTTCTGTCGTTTAAACTATTTAGTTTAATTTAATTGATAAAAGAGTTTAATTTGATTTAATTGAATTTGCACCATAAGAATTACTGTAGCAACTCTGGTAACATCAATTTAGGTGGAGACGATACTCAAATACTTATCACTTTATTACTTGTTAGGGTTAAAAGGTTGAAAGACCCAAAAAAATTCTACAGTTACAAAGTAAAAGAGAAGTATAAAGAGATCATTGATCCTGGCAAAATTTTGGAAGAAAAGGGTTTTGAATTCCTTGAGCAAGCCACAGGAACGATCAATACCATCCTCACAGTTGCTACAAGAAGGGGCTAGAGAAGAACAAAAAGATGAAACTCAGAAACTTTAGGCTTACTTGCTGCATCAAGAAGCATAGAAGTATTAGTTTGCATTATATATGCAAAGAGAATGTAGACTTCACTAAGTTTTTACTGCAACAATACAATCTTTATAAAGTAGCAAAGACTACTCCAGCCAATGTAGCAACAGATGAAAGTGAAGAAGAGGAATATGAGGGCGAACAGTCAAAAGAGGAAGAGTAAAAAGAAAAAAAAAGAAGTAAAGAAGATGAAGATGAAGTAGAGTTTAATGAAGAGAAGAAATATAAGCCACCCAAAGAAATTCCTAAGAGTAAGAGCAAACAAAATATCCTACTTGATGAGGATATCGATGAAGATGACCAAGATGAAGCTAATGCAGCCATTGAAGAAACTATAAACAAGACTACCAAGATAGAAGAATAGAAGAAAAAGTTGAAAGAACTCATTGCCAATATAACTACTGAAGAACTTCCATAAACACTTCCCACACAGCTATGGCAAAGAAATCTCTTAAGAACCTAGTGTCAGAACTCCTAGAGTTTTCAGGAAAAGAAAAAGGGCACAGACCTCTGAAGGAGCTACAACATCGCTTGTAGTGCTAGAAGAGCCACAATCAAAGAAAGCAAAGCTCAATCTACCCAAATCTATTAATGTGGCTGAAACTCCACAAATAAGCCTAAGCAAAGGAATAAATAAGAAAATAAAAGCTGCTCAACCAGATTCACAGAGAAAGATCTTTAGAAATGGAACTCAAAAGAAGTAAGTCTGCAAAATTGATGCGATGGCCATATCTTTAACACTAGGGGAGTATACCCTACCGATTCAAGTTTATTTTGCAATTTATCAAATTATTTTTAACTATTCTGTGTTGTTTGGTTTTTTAATGCTTTTAAGTTTAGAAACTGTAGCCATGAATGTCTTTTACTTATTTATGAGTGTTGAGTATTGGAGAATTCATATTTATAAAAGGTAAAATTTTCATTTCATACTCCAAGTCTTACTAGCATTTCTACTTTTATGTGTTTAAATCCTCTAAACTTTTATTATGTGTGTTTTATTATAATTTAAGTATTTTATGTGTTTCAGGGATATTTTAGCCATTCACAACAAAGGAGAAGTCATACAGCAGAACAACTGGCATTTTTTAACCCGAAATGGTAAAAACATTAAGAGGAGCATAAAGGGGCATTCGGCACTATTCACATATACAATGTTGTTCACGAATACAGTTTTGTTCACAAGTACGGCATTGTTCACCTATATGATATGATGATATGGCATTGACCGATTACATGTCAGAATCTTATTAGACTAATGATGTGGCATTAATTGATTATATAAAGTTGACTAATGATGTAGAATTAACTGATGATATGGTAGGGTGCTATTGGGTCAGAATATTAATGTGACATTGACCGATAATGTGGCAGCATCTTATTAGACTAATGATGTGGCATTATTTGATTATATGGAGTTGACCAATGATGTAGAGTTGACCGATGATATGGCAAAATGCTATTGGGTTGAAATATTAATATGGCGTTGATCGATGACTTGGTAGCATTAGACCAAAATGCTAATGTGGTGTTGAGGAATTTATCCCACAATTCAAGCCTATAACACACTACCATAGGCATGCTCTCATACTTGCGGGCCTAAGGAGAGAAGTTGGGTTTTACTCTAAAAGTAACCCAGTTCATATCCCTTGAGATATTCCCTTGGCCACCAGGGGTGCCCCAAGGCGGTGCCTCGCTACTATTAGTAGGCTCTCATAGTTTTTAAGGAATTTATTCCAAAAATAAGTAGAAAAATATGATTTTCTATTAATTTAGAAATAAATTCTGCCAAAACCACTCCAGGGTTCTAAACAAACTCTTGTTCCTTCTAGTGGAGTCATATCACTAATAGCAAGATGCCAACAAAAAATTAGGTCAAAATTCCAAGGTAACCCTAGGAATACTAAAGGAATACTAATGAAAAACACCCAAAACATGTGCCCTATGGCCTTTGACTTTGGGGCCCTATGAGAGAAGTTGGGTTTTTCTCTAAAAGCAACCTTATTTTTCTTCCTTGGGACTTTCCTTTGGCTACTAGGGATTCTTCAAGGTGGTACACAACACTTTTGGGAGGCTCTCATAGTTTTATGGAATTTATTCCAAAATTAGGCCAAAACATTAGGTTTTTCTACGCTTTTTTGAATAAATTCAGCTAAAATCACTCTAGTGCTACAAACTGACTCTCGATTTTTCAGTTGCACCACTTCACCTGTGGGAAGGTGTGTACAAAAAGTTAGGTAGAAATTCCATGGCAGCCCCAAAGAGGCCAATGAAAAAGACCCAAAACTAGTGCGCTATATCCTTTTGTTAGGGGGCCTAAGGAGAGAATTAGGTTTTTCTCCAAAACGGCCCAGCTCTTCACCTCTTTGACATTTCTTGGGCTGCTGGAGTACCACACGATGGAGCCTCATCACCATTGAGAAGCTCTCATAGTTTTAGAAAATTTATTCCAAAATTATGTAGAAAAAGGGTTTTTGTTTGAATTTTGGAATAAATTTTGATAAAACCACTATGGTGATCGAAACACACTCCTGCTTTTTCGGGTGGCATCGCGGTACCTGCAGGAAGGTGCATGCAAACAGTCAAACTAAAATTCCAGGGCAACCCTTGGGAGACCCATTAAAAAATTTAAAAACCAATGTGTTGTAGCCTTTATCTAGGGTGCCCGAGGAGAGAAGTTGCATTTTTTTCCAAAAGTAGCCTGGTTCTTCTCCCTTAGAACATTCCTTGGGCTACCGAGGTGGCCCATGGTGGTGCCTTACTGCCATCAGGAGGCTCTCATAGTTAATAGGGAATTTATTCCGAAATTAGTCCCAAAAGACAAGTTTTTGTTTGAAATTTAGAATAAATTCTGGCAAAACTACTTCGAGGCTTCAAACGAATTCATTCCTTTTCCAATGGCCTCATGTCGAACGTTGATAAATGCATGCAAAAAATTAGGTGAAAATTCTAAGGGAACCCATGGGAAACCAATGAAGAAGGCTTAAAATTGTCGAATGACTCTCACAGTTTTTAAGGAATTTATTCAAAAATTAGACCCAAAAAATAAGTTTTTCTTGAATTTTGGAATAAAATCTGCCAAAACCACTTCGGAACTCCAAATACACTTCTTTTTTTTATGGCCTCATGTTGCCCGCTAGAAGGTTTGTTCAAAAAACTAGGCAAAAATTCAAAGGCAGTAAGGCTCGTGAAAAAGGGCTAAAACCAATTTGCTATATCCTTTCGCTCCGCAACCCTAGGAGAGAAGTTAGGTTTTTCTCTAAAAGTAGCCTAATTCCTTTCCCCTGGGACATTCTTCAGGTCGCCAAGGGTGCCCTAAGGCGATGCCCACCCTCATCAAGAGGCTCTCATAGTTTTTAGGAATTTATTCCCAAATTAGGTAGAAAAAAAATATTTTCTCTGAATTTAAGAATAAATTCTACCAAAACCACTCCGAGGCTCTAAAAAGACCCCAGCTTTTTCCTGTGGCATTGCGTAGCCTGTAAGAAGGTGGGTCCAAAAGATCGGGTCAAAATTCTGAGCTGTCCTTAAGGAGGTCTATGAAAAAAGCCCAAAACTAATGTGTTATATGTTCTAGCTCAGGGTCTCAAGGAGAAAAGTTAGGTTTTCCCCCAAAAATAGCCTTGATCTTCTCTCCTAATATATCCCTTCAGCTGCCAGGGTTCTTCAAGGTTGTGTCTTACTGTCGTGGGTAAGCTCTCATAGTTTGAGGGAATTTTTTAAAAAATTAGGCCGAAAAAGCAGGCTTTTATCTGAATTTTGGAATAAATTATGTTAAAACCACCCTGGGGCTCAAAACGGACTATCATTTTCTCCAATAGCATCATGTTATCTGTGAGAAGGTGCATGTAAAAAAGCCGAACCAAAATTTCAAGGCAGCCACAAAAAGACCCATGAAAAAGGCCTAAAACTGTTACGCTATAGCCTTTGGCTCAAGCGCCCGATGAGGGAAGTTGGATTTTTCTCTACACCCAGCCTAGTTCTTCACCTCGAGCATATTCTTTAAGCCATCAAGTTTCTCTAAGATGATGCACCATCGCCTTCGAGAAGCTCTCATAGGTTTTAGGAAATTTATTCTAAAATTAGGCCCAAAAAAAGGTTTTTCTTTGAATCTATGAATAAATTATACTAAAACCACTCAGGGGCTCCAAATGGACTCTCATTTTTTTTTTTGTGGAATCATGCCACCCATGAGAAGGTGCGTGCAAAAAAATTATGTAAAATTTACAAGGCACCCCAAGGAGTCGTATAAAAAAGGCACAAAACTGGTGTACTATAGCCTTTAGCTTGGCAGCCCAAGCATAGAAGTTCTATTTTTTTCAAAAGCTGCCCGATTCCTTTCCCTTAGGACATTCCATAGGTTGCCAAGGTTGTTTCAAGGTGTTGCCCATCGCCTTTGAGAGGATTTCATAGTTTTTAGGGAATTTCTTCCAAAATTAGGCCCAAAAAAAGGTTTTTTCTTGAATTTCAGAATAAATTCCGCCAAAACCACTATGGGCCACCAAATGCACTCATGTTTTTTTTTATGGCCTCGTCTCACCCTCCTAAAGGTGCTGTAAAAAACCGAGTCAAAATTCCTAGGTAGCCTCAAGGAGGGCTATGAAAAAGGCTTAAAACTAGTGTTATAGTTGTTCGCTCAGCGACACAAATGGAGAAGTTGGGTTTTCCTCTGAGAGCAGCTCAGTTGCCCTCCCTCGAGACATTTCTTGGGGCACCGGAGGTGCTCCAAGGCTGTGCTCACCCCCATCGAGAGGCACTTATACGTTTTTGTGAATTTACTCTAAAATTAGGCAAAAACAAAAAAGGTTTTCTTTGAATGTAGGAATAAATTCTGTCAAAACCACTCCAGGGTTACAAAAAAACTCTCAGTTTTCCCAGTTGTATCATGTCACCGGTAAAATGGTGGGTGTAAAATTAGGTAGAAATTCCCAGACAACATCAGGGAGCCTTATGAACTATAGCTTTTGGCTCAAGGACCTGAGGATGGAAAATGGGATTCTCTCCTAAAGCAGCACAATTTTTCACCCATGGCACATTCCTTGGGGCACTAGTGATGCTCAAAGGTGATGCCTCAATGCCATCAGCATGCTCTCATAGTTTTTATGGAATTTATTCTAAAATAATGCCAAAAAAATAGGTTATTCTTTGAATTTTGGAATAAATTCTACCAAAAACATTCGTGGGCTCCAAACAAACTTCCTTTTTCTTCCAGCGGCATTGCATCACCTGACGCAGCACGGAAGCGTTACTAGATTTCGTTCTAGCGTACGTTCTTGACACTCAAGAAAGAGAACTCTCACAACAGAGAAAATATCTCAATTGAGAAATATTTATTATTATTGATAAGAAACTTGTGTTTAAAAACAAGCATAACAAGCCTATTTATATTAGCTAGAATTATCATACTCCTAATAAAATTAAGATTCCTTATAAACAAAGGAATATGACTTAAAAATATAAATTAAATCTTAATTAGACTAGACTTACAAATATAACCCAAATAAAATAAGATAATCCTAATAAAATACTAAATTTCCAAATATTATAATTCCTAAGAAATTCAAATTTATTTTATCTGATATGCTTCCTACATCAGTCTCTTCTTCTTCAAAAAACTCATCCTCGAGTTTTGTTGAAAATAAAGACAATCTGGAGGATGAAACTTGTAAGAGAGTAGCACTGAATCTTGAAGCTCGAACTTATAATCTTTGATATCAATCTTCCTTGAAACTTTAAATACTCCATACTTTAACTTCTTCTTGCTTTTAAATATGGCTCTTCTAAAACCTTTAGGGACTAGATTAATTTGATGCTGAATATCCATCATAGCAGATAACTTGTTAGGAAGTTCTTTAATCACGACGTCTTGAAATTCTGAGAGTAATAGCTGAACTTGTTCAGGAACCGATTCTGGTTCAGCTCTCTCTGTTGGCACTGAAAGATAAGTTCCTTTAACTTTTGACTTTATTGATGGCAAGATAATCTTCATGTTGTCTTTATAAAACCTGTATATATTATCTTTCCCATATTGTACTGTATTAAGATCAAATTGCCAAGGTCTTACAAGTAGCATATGGCAAGCATTCATGTCAACAAAATCTCATATTACTTCGTCCTTACACTTTCCAATAGAAAAGGAAATACGACATTGCTCAGTAACTTTAGTTTCTCCAACATCTTTTATCCATCGAATACGATAAGGAGAAGGATGTTTGTGAGTTTTAAGTTGTAGCTTGTCCACCATAGTTTTCGAGACTATATTCTCACTACTACCACTATCAATAACCAGATCGCATACCTTTTCGTTAATTGTGCACCTTGTTTTGAAGATGCTATGTCTCTGAGTGTCTTCTTCCTTCTTTAGGGTGTACAACAAATGTTGTATTACTAGTGATACTCTTGTGTCTGGGTATGTCCATTCTCTCTCTTCCTCTATGTCATCATTGTTTTCATGTGGTTCATCCTTAGGCTCTTTATTGTCCTCTGCATGAGTTGCCAAATTAACTGTTTGACATCTTCGTTCTAGACATTGGTTTGATGTATAGCCTAGTTTCGAACAACGAAAACATTTGTCGCCTCGAGGAACTATATAAGGATTGCTATTACTTCGTGAATCTTTTATTTGCCACATGTTTTGCCCATTTTAATTTTGTGCTGGCCTTCCAAAATTTTCTATAGGAGCTTTTTTGTTATTACTATTGTACCTTTACTCTTGTTGTTGGCCAAGAATGATTAAGCGTGAGGTGGTTTGATTATGAGCCTTTCGTTTCTCAAGTTGCATTTTAACCTTTTTGGTTAGTTGAGTGGCATTTTGCAATGTGTGTACTGGTTGTAACCCAACTTGATCTTCTATTTCAGGACATAAACCATCTAAGAATCGACCAATTATTTAGGCTTTTATCTCGCGGAGGTTATTTCATTTCATAAGCCTTTGAAATTCAAGGGCATATTCTTCGACCGTTTTGGCTCCTTAACGATAATTGTTGTACTCACGAAACAAGCTTTGTACATAGTCAAGAGGTAAAAGTTGTTCTCGTAACAAGGGATGCATGTGATGCTATATCTTGACCTTGCCTTTCCCTTGCAGTACATAAGAAGTTTGTAGATTGTCCCACCAAACTGCGGCAGTGCCTTTGAGCTTATAGGCTACTACCTTAACCTACTTTGATTTTGAAAAGTCCATTGTTTCGAAGAATCGTTAAATGTCGAATAGCAAATCAAGAAAATCTTCAATGCCTAGTTGTGCATTGAATAATGGAAGGTCAATTTTGATGTGATAGCCACTCTGATGTATTTCACATCGCGTTTCCTCTATCTCCTCTTTATCTAAATCGTCGAAACTTGAAAAAGGTAAAGTAGCTTTTGTATTCTTACTAGAGCTACCTACTTCATTTGTCTCATTGGTCTTCTTCTGCTCACTAAAATTATTTCTCGAATAAAAAATGTCACTACCATTGGCTTCTTGATTACTCATTTGGGCGAGCTTAATCTCCTTTAATTCTTGTCTCACGTCACGTAATGATTCTTCCATCGCCGTAACATGAGCTTGTATTGATTGTAGAGCTGCCGTTGTTTCGCGCCATGATTCTGCTGAATAAGTTTGGGATTGTTAAAGTCGCTTTATCCCCTTTATAATTCGAGTTTCAAATAAGGTACTACTTTCTCCAGAAACCATTTTATTTTGGATTTTTTTTGGCTTTTTTTGGGTTTTTTTGAAAAAAAGTAAAAAACTATAGAGGAATACTGTAATAAATGAAAAGTAATGGGGCAAAATTGAAAATAAGTAAATTTTTTTGTTACCGGCGATGGTGATCGAAAAATCGGACGAGGATAGGTGGATCTGGAAGATTTGAGGTTAGTGAGTGTGATGGTGGTGGTGGTTTGACTCAAATTGTTGTGATTTGGTCGGAAAATTGAATCTAAGTTGCAGTTGGAGGTTATTTCGGTTTGCGGTGAATGGAGAGATGGTTGGCAGTGGGTGTGGGTTCAAAAGAAAGGGCTGAGGATTCTGAACGGATTAGAGGTGGTTGAAATAGATGATTCGCGGTGGAGAGCCACGAATTGAGTGGCAAGTGTGCGGCTGTTTCATGTGTTTTTCGGCTGCTTGCGGCAGCTTCTCGGTGATGAGGTGTGCCGTATTTTGATCACCGGCTTCTTCTGATTCCTTTCGCAGTGGTGGTTGACGGAAACGATGAAGAAGTGGTGGTGACGGCAGCCGTGCGCGGTGGCATGCGGGTGGCTGTGGGTTTTGTGGCTTTATTTTGTTTTTTGCTGATTTCCTTTAATTGATGGAATTAATGGATGATGGAGGGAGGATTTGTGTATGGAGGGCGGATGATGGTCAGGAACGTTCTGCCTGGTACAAAGAAAAGCTCTGATACCGCTTAACGTAGCGCAGAAGCGTTACTAGATTTCGTTCTAGCGTACGTTCTTGACACTCAAGAAAGAGAACTCTCACAATGGAGAAAATATCTCAATTGATAAATATTTAGTATTATTGATAAGAAACTTGTGTTTAAAAACAAGCATAACAAGCCTATTTATATTAGCTAGAATTATCCTACTCCTAATAAAATTAAGATTCTTTATAAACAAAGGAATATGACTTAAAAATATAAATTAAATCCTAATTAGACTAGACTTACAAATATAACCCAAATAAAATAAGATAATACTAATAAAATACTAAATTTCCAAATATTATAATTCCTAATAAATTCGAATTTATTTTATCTAATATGCTTCCTACATCATCACCTGCGGGAAGGTGCGTGCAAAAAACATGTAAAAATTTGAAGGCACCTTAAGAGACCTATGAAAAATGCTCAAAACTACTTTGCTTTAGCCTTTGGCTTGTGGGCCTAAGGAGAGAAGTTGCAATTTTCTCCAAAAGCAGCCTGGTACTTCTCCCTTAAAAAATTCTTTGGACCGTCAAGGGTGCTCGAAGGCGGTGTCCCACCATCATCAGGAGGTTTTATAATTTTTAAGGAATTTATTCTGAGGCTCCAATGGACTCTTATTTTTTTCGGTGGCATTGCATGGCCTACATGAAAAAATTGGGCTAAAATTCCAAGGCATCCTTAAGAAGGCCGTGAAGAAGGCTCAAAACCAATGTGCTATAGGCTTAACCTCTGGGGCCCAAGGAAAAAAGTTACGTCTTTCCCCAAAGGTAACTCAGTTCTTCCTCCCTAAGATATCCCTTTGGTCGCTGAGGGTTCTCCAAGATGGTGCCCCGCTGCCGTTAGTAGGCTCTCATAATTTTTAGGTAATTTATTCCAAAATCAAGCTGAAAAAATAGGTTTTTGTTTGAATTTTGCAATTAATTCTGCTAAAACCAATCGAACAATCTAAACGCACTTTTATTTATTCTAATGGCCTCACATTGCATGCGAGAAGGTACGTGTAAAAAACCAGGTCAAAACTCCAAGGCAGCCCTAGGGAGGCCCATAAAAAAGGCCAAAATTAGTATGCTATATAGCCATTACTTGAGGGCACGACGAGAGAAGTTGGTTTTTCTTTAGAAACAACTCGATTCTTCTTCCTAATGTTCTTCTCCTTAAGTACATTCCTTATGACACTGGGGTGTTTTAAGACGATGCCGACCACTGCCAAGAAACTCTCATAGTTTTTATGAAATTTATTCCAAAATTAGGCAAATAAAAGTTTTTATTTGAATTTTGTAATAAATTATGCTAAAACCACTCTGGGCTTTAATCAGACTCTCATTTTCACCGATGGCATCACGTCACCCCTGAAGGTGGGCACAAAAAACTTGGCCAAAATTACAAGGCACCCTTGGGGAGGTCCATAAAAAAGGCCCAAAACCAGTGTACTATATGGCCTTTGGCTCTAGAGCGTAAGGAGAGCAGTTATATTTTTCTTTAAAAGCTGCCCAGTTCTTTCCCACTAGGACATTTCTTAGCCCGCTAGGGGTGTTCCAAGGCAATGCCCACTGGCTTACAAAGACTCTCAGTTTTTAAGGAATTTATTCTAAAATTAGACCTAAAAAATAACTTTTTCTTTGAATTTTGGAATAAATTCTGCCAAACCCATTCTAGGGCTCCAAATAAACTCTTATTTTTTCCAATTGCATCGTGTCACTATTGTGAGCTGATGGTTTCATCTCTTATAATATGGGTGTCAGTGCGCAAGTGTACATAACAAAAATATGATTATGAGTGTTTGAGATCGTCTTCACAGGGATTGATGCTATCAGAGTTGCTATCGCAATCAATATAGTGCATATTCAATCTAATTAAATTAAACTCTTTTGTTAACTAATTAAACTAATTAATCTAAACGACATAAAATAAAATGAAACAAAATGAATTAACACATCTTACAAAAGAATGTAACCACTATGAATAATGTAGTTGAGTGAATCAACTCACTTAATGGCATTGACTGTTTTTCTGTTATAGTATCGTTGCTACAGCAATTACTACAACACTGGGTAGAACTCTAATGCATCATCAACTGTAACCTGTTGAATTTCTTATATCTATATGTAACCTAACAATGACCAATTGTTATGCCAACACAAGATATAACATTATATGACCAAGGTTCTTAATACGCTACAAGATGAATCACTATATCTAGTTCATCACTAGTTTTAGATTAAGCACTGTCTTATTTAAATTGAGTTTAATCTAACTTGGGAAACCTAATCTAAAACCAAGTATTTTTTTTATATGTTCTACTAAAATAGGCCTTTTTGAGGCTCTCTCTTAGTTAGTATCACTAAATGGGTGATAGCCGAAATAGTGAATTAAACTAAGCATTATCAAAGCAAAGTGCTATAACAATCATGTAGCAGCACATAAAATCAGTCAATCAACCATCAAGCTTGTTTATCATTCAACTACAAATAAATTTAGTTTATGACTTATGACAAAACAGAAACGAAAACAGTTTTAATTATCATATACATCATCACAAATCAAAGAAAACGGGTAAAATAGAGATAGAGAGAGTGGCCCTTCTAGGTTCTTGATTTCTTCTTCCTTTTGCCTGCAATCTTCGGTTCAGCCTTGGAATTTTCCTTTTCTTCCCTATTTTCTTTTTCTTTTCTTAGTTATTTATTGCGGTTAACGACTCTCTCTCTCCCATGTGTGCTTCCTTTTGTAGTTGAAGATTAGGGCAACTGGAAGTCTAAGGTGTGTATCTTTAAGATTTAGAAACTGCATATCACATCTATTTTTCCTGAGATTCACGAGAAATTTTCGCTTTTGTCAAATGGGGTGGTGTCTTTGTCAAATGATGTGTAAAGCTAGTGGCTCAATAATTCAAAAAAAAACCAAAAAAACAAACAGTAAAAGAAAAAAACAATGACTAGATATAAAATTACAAGAAAAAAATAATAATGCAGAAAATAAAAAAATGTAAAATAAAAAGATATTTATTGGTAGTGAATGTAGCTCACATCTTCCTCTGGTTTTACGTTCAATAACGGCTTAAATGCCCTCTATGGGTCGAGGATAGGCTTCCCATCCAGTTTTCTTATAAATTGGCAAATAGAGTCCTTTAGAGTCAGATTCCAAAGACTAAACTGTGCACTTTCTTTTTGGAACAGCTTCCATAAATTATAAATTTCACGTTGCACATATCCGCTCAGTTGCTTCTTAAGAGATCGTAGGATTTCATCCAACAATTCTTTACTCATGCCATCCTTAACGAATTTGATTATATCTTCACGATTTATAGAAACCATTCCTAAAGTTTTACAACGTGATTTAATGCAAGTCAGTCTTACACAGTTAGGACATTTAGAGACAAGCAGTTGAACTCTTCTTCTTTTAGCAAATGTACTTTTACCAATATTAGGCATGTAAGAAATAAATAGATCAGAAAACTCACTTGCCAATCAGATCTTTTCTTCAATTAACCAACGAATGTCAGCAAGAATTTTATTAATCATTAACAAATGCAGATGTTCACAACAAGCTTTGTAAATCTTCTTAAGAGCATTTTGAGGGAGAAAAGGAAAACACTTATATAATTTATATTGTATTTCTTTCATGCTTGATTTTGGGGTTTCAGTTATTGTCAGAAACTGAAAATACCGAATTAGAAAGTCACGGAGCACTGTTATCCACCATTTATATGGGAAAGCAAATCAAACATACCAAAGAAACAAATCAAATTTTTAAAATCAAGTCAAAAGTGAACAAAACAACAGAGTAAAAACACACAATAAATATAATCAAACATGCAACTCATCTTCATCATTTTACTGAATTTACCCCAAGTTCCAATTCGAGTTCATAAATACCACCCTCTATTTCTCTGAGTTGTCTTTCTAGATTTTCAAAGTGGAAAATTAACTATGGTGGTTGTAAGTTCCAAATAAGATGAGATTTACAAACTTAGATCAAACTTTTTAAGTGAAATTTTACATATAAAAATTCTTTAAAATGTTTGAAAAGGATCCTTCTCATGGAGCCACACATGACAAACGTTAACAATGATGAAATGAAACATAATTGTCAAACAAACACACTTAAAAAAAAATCAATGTAATACACTAAAAAATAAATAAATAATTCAAAAGATGAACTAACAATAAAGTAAAGGAAAATGACAAAAAGTTAAAAGCAAACGATTTAATCAAGATTTAGTAGGTCACTCAAATTGATTTCAATGTCCGCTTCATGTGATTGGTACTCTAGATATCGTTTCAATCTTTAACCATTAACTTTGAATATAACACCATTCTTTGGATTCTCAATTTCTACGGCCCCATATAAATATACATTTTTTACAACAAATGGGCTACTCCACTTTGACGTTAACTTTCCTAGAAACAAATGAAGATAAGAGTTATAAAGTAATACTTTTTGACCAATCTTAAATGTCTTTCGAAAAATTCTTTTATTATAAAAAGCTTTCGTTCTTGCCTTAACAATTCTGAAATTCTCATATGCATAATTCCATAATTCCTCAAGTTCATTCAATTGTAATTTATGCACATTACCAGTATCATCAAGATGTTAATTAAAAGCTTTAATAGCCCAAAACGATTTATGTTCAAGTTCGACTGGTAAATGGCAAGGTTTATCATAAACAAGCCTATAGGGTGACATTTCGAAAGATGTTTTAAATGCAGTACGATATGCCTAAAGTGCATCAGTTAGTCGAAGGGACTAATATTTAAGGTTTGGGTTAACTATCTTTTCCAAAATTTTTCTTATCTCCCTATTGACTAATTCAACTTGACCACTGATTTGAGGATGATAAGAGGTAGCATCTTTTTATGTAATTCTATATTTCTTCATTAAGGACTAAAATGACTTGTTGTAAAAATGCTTATCTCCATCACTGATAATAGCTTTAGGGATTCCAAATATGCTCAAAATTTTTTTTTAAAAAAAAGTATATCACAGTCTTGTGATCGTTGTGTCGATAAGGAATTACTTCAATCCATTTTGAAACATAATCAACGGCACTTAAAAGATATAAAAATCTAAATGATGATAGAAAAAGGCCTATAAAATCAATTTCCCAACAATCAAATATTTCAATGACAAGGATAGGGTTTAAAGACATCATGTTTCGCTTTAAAATAGACCCAAACATTTGAAAATTCTTACATACTTTGCAGAATACATGTGAATCTTTAAATAATATAGGCCAATAAAATCTACACTGCATTATTTTTGCAGCTGTCGTTTGTGAAGAAAAGTGACCACCAAATGTTTCAAAATGACAGAATTGAATGACTCTATTTACCTCGTCGTCTCGTATGTATCTCCGAAAAATTTTATCAAAACAGTACTTAAACAAGTATGGATCATCCTAATAAAATCTTTTTACCTATTACAAGATAATTAACAATATTAGCATACCAAAGCATTTTGCTTATAGAGAATAAAAACTCATCAGGAATAGAATCATTTATGTGTGTTATATCAATTAAAGACTCATTTTTAAGTCTTGAAAGATGATATACAACAACATTTTCGACACCCATTTTGTCCTTGATTGTTAAGTTAAATTCCTAAAGTAGCAAAATCCATCGTATCAATCTTAGCTTGGTATCTTATTTTGACATTAAATATCTCACAACAACATAATCAAAATAAACAATAGTAGATGAACCAATTAAATATGAACAAAATTTATCCAATGCAAATATTACAGCAAGTAGTTCTTTTTCAGTTGTGGTGTAATTCATTTGAGCACTATTCAAAGCACTACTTGCATAATAGATGACAAAGGGCTTTCCTTCTTTTCTTTGTCCCAAAACAGCACCAACGGTATAATCACTAGCATCATATATTATTTTAAAAGGCAAAGACCAATCATGGAGTTGTATTATTAGGGCTGATATTAAAAGGCTAATTATCTTTTCAAAAGCTTGTTGACAATCACTCATCCATTCGAATGTGCATTATTAGGGCTGATATTAAAAGGCTAATTGTCTTTTCAAAAACTTGTTGACAATCACTCATCCATTCTAATGTGCATTATTAGGGCTGATATTAAAAGGCTAATTATCTTTTCAAAAGCTTGTTGACAATCACTCGTCCATTCAAATGGTGCCTCTTTTATCAAGAGTTACAAAGTGGTCTAAATATGGCAATAAATTCTTTTATAAACCTCTTATAAAATCTTATATGTCGTAAAAATGAACGGACTTCTCTAATTGTCTTTGGTGAACATAATTTTGAGATGATTTCAACTTTGGCTTTGTCAACTTCAATTCCTTTTGAAGACATGCCATGGCCCAAGACAATTCCAAAAGTAATCCTTTTTCTTTACATCTTTCCAAAACTTTTTCTAGATTGTCAAGACATATATCAAAAGAATTAGCAAATAGAGTTAAATCATCCATAAACACCTATAGACAATTTTCAACCATGCCGCAAAAAATGCTAAGCTTGCATCATTAAAATGTTGCAAGAGCATTATAAAGTTCAAAAGGTATTCTCCTAAATGCAAAAGTTCTAATAGACATGTGACTGTGGTTTTTTCCTGATCTTATAAAGCTATAAGAATTTGATAATAGCCTGAGTAGCCATCAAGAAAGCAAAAGTAAAGATGTCCTACTACACTCTCAAGAATTTGGTCTAAAAATATAAAAGAAAATTGTCTTTTATAGTGGCATCATTTAATTTTCTATGGTCAATGCGTATGTGCCAACTAGATGAAATTCATGTTAGGATTGGTTCACCTTTTTCATTTTTCACAACAATTATTCTAGATTCTTTTTGTACTACTTGTGTTGGACTTACCTATTTACTATCATAGATAAGATAGATAATTCCTATATTTAGTAGTTTAAGGGCCTCATTTTTTACTACTTTTTTTATATGAGGCTTTAGTTTTCTTTGTGGTTGACGAGTTGTTTTGGCATTTTCCTCTAGGTGCATTCGATGTGTGCATATTAAAGGATTAATGCCTTTTATATCTTTTAAAGTCCAACCAAATGCAGTTTTATGCCTTTTTAGCATAGCCAGTAACTTACCTTCTTGATCGCTTGTGAATTGGGAAGAAATAACTACTAGATATGTTTGCAGCTCTCCCAGATAGGCATACTTTAATTCTTCTGGTAAAGGCTTTAATTCAAGCTCTGGTGCTTCCTCTTCATTTGGCTCTTCAAATTGTGTTGTACTTCTAAAGTTTGATTGGTCATCATTACTTGTGGGTACTTGCATAGAATCAAGTATAGAATATATGTTAACAGTATCACATTCTAATTCCTTACTTGATTTAAAATAACTAGCAAAACAAATTTTATAGGGTTCGTAAAATTCTCATTATGGATGTGTTCCTCAATAATTAGCTCAATAAGGTCAATCTCCTCATTCTCATTATCATCATCTTTTGCTTCATGAGTGAGGTTGTTTACACATGTTGAACAAATTGAGTTCCAACGTCATGTTGCTGAACGATAATTTCATGACTTCATTCCGCAATTAATTAAAGCATTAGTAATAGCTAAAAATGGTCGCCCCAATATAAAAGAAATTTGTTTGCATTCATCAGCAATTGGTTCCGTTCCCAAAACAATAAAATCCACAGGATATATAAATTTATCGACTTAGACTAATACATCTTCAATTATTTCTTTTGTCACCTTAATTGATCTATCAATAAGTAAAAGAGCGGTAGAAGTTGTTTTAACTCACTAAGATTAAGTTGTTGGTACATAGAGTATGGAAGCGAATTAACATTGGCATCAAGATCAAGTAAAGCATGTCCAATTTTATAGTCTTCAATAATGCAAGAAATAGTTGGACAACCAGGATCCTTATATTTCAAAGCATTATTGGTTGAGAGAATGGAACTTACTTGCTCTACTAGAAACGCTTTGTTTTGTATCTTATGTTTCCTTTCTACAGTGCATGGATCTTTCATAAATTTAACATGAAAAGGTATCTGTCTAATGACATCCAGTAATGGAATGTTGACCTTCACTTGTTTAAAGATTTCATAGATCTCTGGACTATGGTTTGGTTTCTTTGGCTTGATTAATGCTTGAAGAAATGAGAGTACATGAGGAGAGTTGGTTATTTCTTCATGGACTAAAGGTTCAATAGACTCTTCCTTATTCTCAGAAATTGAATCATTGTTAATTTCACGAGGATCCAGAATGTGTTTTTCAATAATTTTACCACCACGAAACGTTACAAACGATTTAACTTGACTCACAGTTTGGGTTCTTGCATTACTTTTTTGAGAATGTTCTTAACCCTTTAAGGCTTGGTTCAGGTTGAGTATGAAGCTTAACTTTTTCATGCAGGATGAAGGCTGATGTAAGTTTAAAGATAATTTCTGTCAAATTGGTCAAGGTTTGCATGGTTTGATTATTGATTGCCTCTTATTTTTCAATGAAAGCATGCAATGTATCTTCTAAAGTTTTTCTTAGAGGTGGGACATATGGTGTGTAACTTTGAGGGCTTTGGAAATTCTGACGTGAAAGAGTTGGTTGTAAAGGTTGTCCATGATTATCATTTCTCCAACTAAAATTAGGGTGGTTTCTCCAACTAGAGTTGTAAGATTAAAAGTATAGATTGGGATTTGGCTTTTCGAAATTGTAATTGACATTTACCTATTCATGCAAACTTTCTCTCAGAGTTGGCAAAGTCGAACAGTCTTGCATGGAATGGTCAGTAGAATCACAAACATAACATGCAATATCTTGAATAGATTTTACATAATCATTCATTTTGGACTTTAAGACTTAAACTTTTCTAGCTAAAGATGCAAATTTGGCTTAAAGGTCATGGTCTTCCCTAAGGTTATACATGCCTCTACTAGATAGAGATGACTGAGGTTTACTCGATGACACACAAAACCTAATTAGTCAAGGTAGTCTAATGCATCCTCAGGACTTTTGTCTCTAAACTCACCACTACACGCCATTTCAACAACTTGTCTATTTTGGGATGTTAATCCCTTGTATAAATAAGACACTAACCTCCATGTTTCAAAACCGCAGTGTGGGCAAATGTTAAGTAACTCTTTGTATCTATCCCAACATTAGTAAAGGGTTTCTCCTCATTTTTGAGTGAATAAAGTGATTTGTTTTTTAAAAGAATTTATTATATGGGGTAGAAAATTTTTTTAAAAAAATTGTGCTTGCATTTCATCCCAAGTTCTAATAGATCTTAACATAAGATTTTGTAGTCAAATTTTGGCTTTTTTCTTTAATAAGAAAGAGAAAAACTTAAGTTTTATTATTTTCATGCTACAAGTTTTATCAGTACAGGTGTTACAAACCTCTTCAAATTCTCTCAAATGCAAATATGGATTTTCATACTCAAAACCATGAAAAGTAGGCAAAAGTTTAATGGTATTAGGTTTGAAATTAAAACAAGATGCATCAGGAGAAAAAACTATGCATGATGGTGACTCTATTCCAGTATGATGCATGAAATCTCTAAGTGTCCTAGGCTGTTCATGAAGATTTTGCAAGGCTTAGTTATCTCCGAACTTGGAAAAATTATCAGCTCCAATGTCGACCATATCTAAAGGTGGTGAAGGTGATTTTCTAATTAGTCTATCACTATCTATATAAGACTAACGTCGCATGCAATGCTGATAATGTGTGAGTGTGTGCCAAATTAAATTAAGATGCACAAACAAATGAATAATGCATACAACACCAAATGAAAGTTACACAATTAAAAATAAAATAAAAATTAAATAAGCAAATAACATAGATGAACTGAAATTAAAAATAAATAACTGTGAAAAATAAATAAACTAAAAATTAATTAACTGAAATTAAAATATTAGGCGGTTGAACCAGCAATAAGAAGAAAATAATTAAAGGCAACAATAAAATAATACATTAACAAAATATTAATAATTTAGGCGGTCTTTTAGAACCAACCATATAATAAAAATTACATAAATAATTAAATAAAAATTAAAATGATAGGTGGTTAAACTGACCATAACAAAATAAAAAAAATTTAAATAAAAATTTAGGCGGTTGAATAGACCATATAAAATAAAAAAATAAAAAAATACTAAAAATAAATTGCAGAAATTAAAAGAAAGAAAAAAATATAAATTTTTTTTTAGATTTTAAGAATTACTAGTAAATTAAATTTCAATTATTAGGTCTTAATAATTATCTTAGAAGTCCAAGTCCATGTCCATTATTATTATTTTATTTTTATTATTATTATTTTAAATATTTATTTTTATTAATTATTTCTCTTCCATAATGCTTCCAATGGCTTCAGCAATTCTTCTTTATTTTTGCTTTCAGTTCCAATTCCCTCTTTATTCCTAAAATATTTACAATATAAAAAAGAAATTAACATACAGTAAATTAATTTTAACAAAAAAATTTATTAGGGAAGCATTAAGATAATTTAGAAATAATGAGCGCATTAATCAACACTATAAATGAAAAATTAATAATTTTAGTTTTTTAAATGTACATCTTTTATTGTTGATTAGTGCTTACAAAAAATCGGGGTCAAAATTCCAAGGCAACCCCAGAGAGGCCCATGGAAAAGGCCTAAAACTAGTGTGCTATAGCCTTTGGCTCAGGGGGCCCAGGGGAGAAGTTGGGTTTTTCTCCGAAAGTAGCCTAGTTCCTCTCCCTTGGGAAATTCCTAAGGCTGCCAGGAGTGCTTTAAGGTAGTGCCGCAATGCCGTTATGAGGCTCTCATACTTTTTAGGGAATTTATTCAAAAATTAGGTTGAAAAAATAGGTTTTTTTAAAAAAAAATTTAGAATAAATTCCTCCAAAACCACTCCACAGCTCCAAATGCACTTCGATTTTGTCTAATGGCCTCGCGTCACCCATGAGAATGTGCATGCAAAAAATAAGGTGAAAATTCAAAGGCAACCTCAAGTAGGCCAATGAAAAAGGCCCAAAACAGTTATGTTATATAGCGAGAAGGTGCATACAAAAAATCATGTCAAAAATCCAAGGCAGCCTTTAAGAGACCTACGAAAAAGGCCCAAAGCCAGTATGCTATAGCCTTTAGCTTAGGGGCCCAAGGAGAGAAGTTGGATTTTACTCCAAAAACAACCCAATTCTTCTCTATTGGGACTTTCCTAGGGCTGTCGAGGTTGCTCCAAGGCGGTGCCTACAGCCTTCGTGAGGCTCTCATAGTTTTTACTGAATTTATTCCAAAATAAGGCTCAAAAACCAAGTTTTTCTTTAAATTTTTGAATAAATTTAGCCAAAACCACTCCAGGGCTTTAAATAGACTCTTGTTTTTTTCAATTACATCACGCCACTCGTAGGAAGCTACATACAAAAAATCATATAGAAATTCTAATGCAGGCTTAAGGAGGCCTATGAAAAAGGCCAAAAACCGGTATGTTGTAGCCTTTAGCTAAAGGGCTCAAGGAGAGAAGTTGGGCTTTTGTCCAAAACCAACCTAATTCTTCTCCGTGAGGACATTTCTTGCATCGTCACGGTGCTCCAAGGTAATGGCCCATCACGGTCAAGAGGCTCTCATAGTTTTTAGAGGATTTATTCAAAAATTAGGTTGAAAAAATAAGTTTTTCTATGAATTTTAGAATAAAATATGCCAAAACCACTCTGGGGCTGTAAACAGACACTTGTTCTTTTTAATGGCATCGTGTCACCCATAGGAAGGTGCATGCAAAAAACTGGGTTGAAATTCCAAGGCAACCCTAAAGAGGGCCATGAAAAAGGCCCAACATCGGTGTGCTATAGCTTTTGGCTCAGGGACCCGACTTGAGAAATTGGAATTTTCTCTACAAGTAGCCTAGTTCTTCTCCCCTGGGTAATGCTTTCGGCTACCAAGGGTGCTCTAAGGTGGTGCCCCAAGGTAGTGCCCCAACGCCGTCCAAAGGCTTTCATAGTTTTTAGGGAATTTCTTAAAAAATTAGGCAAAAAAATAGGCTTTTCTTTGAATTTTGGAATAAATTCTGCCAAAACCACTTTAGGGCTCTAAACGAACTTCTATTTTTTTTTTATGGCCTTGCGTCAAATGTAGGAAGGTGCGTGCAAAAAATCAGGTCGAAACTCCAAGGCAGGCCCAAGAAGACCCATGAAAAAGGCCCAAAACCAATATGCTATATATAGTCTTTGGCTCAGGGGCCCGACAAAAAAAGTTGGGTTTTTCTCCAGAAGTAGCCTGGTTCTTCTCCCAATGTGCTATAGCCTTTGACCTTGAAGGTTAACTAGAGAAGTTGGCTAATTCTCCAAAAGCAACCTAGTTTTTCACTTTTGTCCAAGCAATGGCTCATCGCCGTCAAGAAGCTCTCTATGATTTTTTGTTAAAATCATTGTGAAACATGTGTTATAGCCTTAGATTTAGGCAAAATGGGCGCATAACCTTACCCGAGCCTTAGAATCCTCTCAAATCTTTTTCAAAAACTATTTGAAAATCATTCTAAAAAAAGTGATATAGCATTATGTTATGGGTTAAATTGACATATAACCTCACCCAGCCATAAGAATTCTCTACCGTTTGTTCGTGTATCACTCTTCCAAGCTTCCAACACGATTTCTCATTAATTCCACAAGTTCTCCATAATTTTTGGGAATTCTTTTGAAAATCATTGTGAAAATGGCTTATAGCCTTAGATTTGGGCCAGATGGGTGCATAACATTCATTCGAACCTCAGAATACTCTCGCATTTGCTCTTGTGGTCTCTTATCGACCCTTTCTATGATTTATTTGAAAAATTTCCTTTATGTTCTTGTTCCATTTCTTTCTCTTAACATTTTGTTGATTTCATTTTTATTTTAGTTATAGTATTCTTTTTTTCCAATTTCCCATGACACAGTTGTTCACTTATTCTACGTTCAACCTGAAACCTTCTACTGTTTATAGACTTCAAGATATATAATGAACACCAAAAAAAATTAAAACCTTAAAATGAGAGAAAAGAAGCAGCTTTATTGAATTATAGGCATTTCTCATTGCTTATTCATTGGATCTCTTCCTAGTAAATGTAATTGCACTTATGATTTGTTTGTAAATCTATTAAATGTATGTTATAATTGAATTAATTCAATAATTCTTTGGATCTCTTCCTAGCAAATCTACTTAACACCAAAATACATTTTTAATAAATAATCTTTTCAAGTCTTCATGACCTTATGAAATTCAAACCTAAGGAGTCCATACTAACCTAATTGGACTATCTGTCTACGGGTTTACCTTTGGACTTGTTAATAAATAGTCCGGCATTTTAAAACAGTTGTACACTAGCAACCCCTTAGTTTATCTTATGAAACTCCTTTTTCTAAATATAACTGTTAATTTTTTTTAAATTTAATTCTTTCCTTTTTACAAGTTTAATCGTTAATCCTAAAGTTTAAGGAATTTCTTAAGATTTCAAAGATAGTTAGCTACTCAACTCATTCTGAAACCCTTATCCAAGCTCAGGATTTGTCAAAGAACTTTTTGTAAGAAGGGGCCTTTGTAAAACTCTATTTTCTCCCTCAATAAACGAAACCCACTACCATTTTCAAAACTTGCAAAGGCCATCAAATAATTTTACACTAAGTCATGAATGTGACGACCTACAATATAAATAACAGCAGTGCCAGTGGCATGACTGCTGATGAAAAGCCACTACAGGAAATCAAAAGCATTGAAAACCAAAAGCAAGCACCATGTACAAAAATTATAAAAAGACTTGGAAAAAAGTATATTACAAAGAACAAAATACTTTAGTCTAATAACATATAAAGTTATTAGATACATTAAAGTCTAAATTATTGAAAAGCTTAATAGGTCACTATTATTTGGTTTAACTTTATATGACAGTCTATAATACATAATTATTTATATATAAACTCAATATTGGATTAAGGATCCAACAATATTAGGTTAGAAAATCCAACACACATTCTTTATGCTTATCATTGACAGGCTATTCATGATTTCAAACTCAATGCTAGTAACTAAGCATAAGGATTGCGCTTGTTATAACACTTAATCCAATACTATGGTTACAAATATGTAGATTTCACTTAAGATTCAAACTAAGGGGGTCAGCTAAATAAATCTTACTTGAAAATCACTCAACCAAGCATTTGGGGCATGAAACACTTTCAATCAAAACTACTTAAATATCTAAAGGTAAATTCAATTAAACATTCGTAAACTTTACTACTATAACAAAATTTTTACACCCCATCTTACAATACATATTTATCTTTAA
The DNA here is from genome assembly GCA_030449905.1 of Luvunga scandens. Lineage (NCBI taxonomy): Eukaryota > Viridiplantae > Streptophyta > Magnoliopsida > Sapindales > Rutaceae > Luvunga > Luvunga scandens. The sequence goes on from JASUUG010001235.1 coordinate 157,694, forward strand.
ACCCTTTTTTTTTATTTGGAGAAATTTATAACTGTTTAAATTGAAGGTAGATTAAAGCTAATTCAAGATTTTAAGATTTTTATACATTTGATAAATGAAATCCCAAAACAAGTAATATTTTTAGGGTGAAATTTTATTGTAAGAGCCAGATTTTGTTTTATATATATATATATAGAAAAAACATTTTCATGAACGTGACGACTTACGGTATAAATAACTGTAGCAACAGTGGCATGACTGCTAATGAAGAGCCACTACAAGAAATCAAAAGCATTGAAAACCAAAAGCAAGCACCATGTACAAAAATTATAAAAAGACTAGGAAAAAGGTCTATTACAGAGAACAAAATACTTCAATTTTACACTTTTTCACTCATAAATATTGAATTTTGCATATAAATGTATGGTTAACGTTGTACGAATTGGGGAAGATGAAAAAGCCACTAAGGATTTTCTTACATCTTTCTTCATTTTTTTCATCCTCGATTCTAGATAAACACTTTTTCTCTAATCACTATATATATATACATTTTATTTTATTTTAGCAAATATTCAATATTGCATTCAACTCTGCTTAGATACAAACTAGAAGGCTCTATTTATAGCCTCTAGGAAATAATATTACAAGGGACAGCTGTTACAACAGCTGACCTACAATTATTACACATACAGCTGTAGCCAGCTGTTACACACTAGAGATATAATGTGTGGCTCCTAGTAATGCCACGTGTCACATAATCGCCATTGCATCCGCTGGGTCCACTAGGCTTCCGCATCATCCGAACTCGGAGGAGACGGGACATTCATGACCCAACCTGTTGGTGCAGGCGTAGGGAGCTCATCAGGTATAACATCGAAGTAATCAGTGATATTAGATTCAGCTGATACTTCATTGTCATCATCTTCATCATGAGGAGGTTCCTCGATCTGGCCAATGTTAGGATCGACTTCATCCCATTCTTCGTCTTCCCAGTTAACAACTGGTTGGAATTGGTAGTCCATGGGAACAAAATTATCAAGCTCTAATGGGAGGATGCTATATACTCCAGTATGGCGCATAAACTCGTGATACTGGTCTATTAATTCAGTAGTCCCATCATCATCATCTTCAAGCCTTTTCTGCCTTAGATTTTCTCTGAAATAAAGATCTGGAGTAGTCATTACCTGGGGCGAAATTAGGCTATGTGTGTTGTAGCAGGGATCCACATCATAGATTTCCCCAAGCATTCTTCGGGCAGATAGGCAGGTCTCCCACATGGAGTTGTCTCCAAAGATAGTATGATGATGTTCAACTATCTGAACAATAGGAGGTATCCTTCTTCCCCATATATCAGCAAGCCTGACAATAACAATCACATTTTCACGGATCTGATATCCGTTGATAAGAGTAAGGGTAAGAGGATCGCTGAAGATAGGGGCAAACATCCTATCAAACCACCTTCCACAGTTATAACGACGACTGGTATGGATCATATTAGGTTCGAAGAGTATGGCTGTAGGAAACAAGTTCAACCAATACCAGAAGATGTAGTATGCCTGCGGAGTGCATTCACAAATAGTATAGTGCCCAAAATTAGTATTTTCATCAACAGAGTAGATGAACTGGCACTCAATCTTAAAGACCGTCTCGTGCATTTGGTCCTCATTTGGATGAGGCAGAAACAGGCTCTGGTATTGCCTTCCAACTTTAGGCCTGAATTCTTGTGCGGCCATGAGGTTCCACATTCTGTATTGCAGTTCCTCATCATGTTGTCCTACCCTGAACTCGATTACCTTTTTAAAAATCATTTCTTGAATTTCTGGAGGTAACCAGGCAATGAAGGTAGATAAATCCTTCAGGAAGAAAGACCTCTCTAATGAGAGATCTGGCTGGGGTGTCCATTCTGGTAGGGCGCGCTTGATCATTTTGATAGGTCTTGAGAGGTAGTCAGCAACAACGTTGGTTTCTCCTTTGATGTGCCTGATTTGGAATTTGAATCGTGAAAGTGATTCTGCCTAGCGCGCAATCTGGGGATCAAGTATTTCTCCTTCCATTCTAGTTAATAACCCACTCAAGTATTTGTAATCTGTTTCAATTATGAAGAGGGAGAGGGCCAAGAAGAATTGGAATTTTTTCACTCCTTTGACTACTGCTAGAACCTCACGTTTTGAAGAAGGATAGATGCTCTGAGCCTTTGTGAACTGTCCACTTTTATAGCCACAGATCCTTCGTTGTCCATTTTCTTCTTCAATAAGCAAAGCTCCCCAATAATGCTCACTTGCATCGGTCTGTAGGATTAAAGTGCCTTTGTCAGGAATCTTTAGTGCTGGCAAGCACTGGCATTTCTCTTTTAACCGCTTTACTGCATGTGTTACCTCATCAGACCACTTGGCGCTTCCCTTTTTGAGATGCCTTGAGATTTGGCTGGTCAGCTTTGAAAGATTCTCCACGTGATCTACAGCATAATTAATAATGCCAAGGAACTGTTGGATTTGTTTACGTGTTGAAAGTTCATTGAGGAATTCCTTGATTTTTTCTGCAATATGGGGCTGAGGTGTAACAAATCCATCCTTTATGTGGAGCCCAAGGAAATCCACTTCATTCAGACCAATCTGCATTTTGGATTCGGATAAAGCTAGACCATGCTGGAAAGTTAGCCTTTTGAATTCCTCGAGATGCTTTGCATGTGTCATATCATCTTTACTGAAGATTAAAGCATCATCAATGTAGATAAGGCAGAATCCCACAATAGTACGATAAACTTCATCCATACGATTCTGGAATTCAGATGGTGCGTTCTTTAATCCAAAGGGCATCACGTTCCATTCATAATGGCCATGTGGGACCACAAAAGCTGTCTTATGCCTATCCTCATCTTTTATTCCAATTTGCCAGAACCCTGATTTCATATCAAACTTTGAGAATACAGTGGCTTCTGCCATTCTCTTTAACAAGTGGGTCCTTCGGGGTATAGGATACCGAATATCCTTGAGGCAATCATTCAGCTTTCTGTAATCAATTACCAATCTCTTTTTTCCCCTCTTCTGCTAAGAGTGTTTGTTGACATAAAAGGCTGGGCTGGCCCAGGTAGACTTACTGGGCCTGATGAGCTTGAGATCCAGCAGTGTTTGAATCTCAGTTCTGCATAACTCCTCATCATGTGGCATGCCAGGATGAGATGCAGTTTGGTGGGGCTGTTTCCAATCATCCTTGTGGCACAGATCCACAAAATACTTTTCTCATGCCCAAAACTGATGGGGGTGTTCCGTACAACATTCTAGGAGACTTTTTGTTTGGGCTTCAAATTTCTGGATTAGATTGGGCTTTGGATTTGGATTGCTAAATTCACCCCTCTCCGAAGATGATGAAATCCAGGGGAGTAAGAAAGTATGGGCCTACTAGAGAGGATCAAGAAGGGTATACTGGAATCCTTCAGGCAAAAAAGCAAAAGGGCTAATATGTTCGAGAAAATCAGTACCAAGGAGGAGGTCTTCTCGTGCTTCAGGATAAACAAAAAAGGGGTGCCGAATATTGAAAGGAAGAATAGTCAATGGTTTGGTAATGGAATTGATATGGAAGGACTTGGAGTTGACAGAGGTGAAGGCTACGCGAGTAGGGAAGACAAAACTGGGAGGGTAACAATCCTCACCAATAAGGGAGGTGACAGCTCCTGTATCGATCAAAGCTTTTACCACATATTGGTGTTGGTCAGATGCTTTGACAATGGCTTTAACATAGGGCCGAAAATTGGGAATTTCTTGGACTCTCATAATAGGAGCAGGTGGTTGAAGGATTGTAATAGGCTGGGTAGGAGTTGTTTGGAATGTTGCAACAGGACCACTATCATTCTCATCAATATTATCATCAGTATCAGTAGGGCTTTCGTCGGTGGTGGTTTCTTCTTCTTGTTCAAAAGCCATAATTGCTCCTCCAGGCTTTGTGCTATATTCATACCATCGATCGTCAAACTCCTCATCGTCAATTAGCTCTAGTAGCTTAACAGGTGCCTTGTACTTCTTCTTGCAATCTCTTGCAAAATGTCCTTTTTTTCCACATATGAAGCATCTTGTGGTATCCCATCCTTGCTTTCGTCTTTTTACATATTTGTAACGTTTTCCTTTATAAGCCTTCCATTCTTTTTTCTTCTTTTTGTGAAAACGGTCCTTTCGAGATTTGTGGCTGGAACAATAGCACGAATTGTTGGAGCACCCAAAATTTTGTTGCTGTTTGTCACAGTAACGTTCTAAGGTGGACCATTCAGAACTCTTCAGATGTTTTCTCATTTCATGAACTAAGCAATGCTTGCTAATTACCTCTTGAGCCATTTGGTATAGATGAGCAAGGCTATAATTCTTCCATTGCCAAGTAGGATTGGCCAAAAATTTTTGCTCCATTAGATCAGCCACTGGATAAGGCATGTTAAGAACAAAGTTTCTGTGGATAGTGTCCGTATGCTGCTGCAAGATATAGTACAATCTTTCTTGTTCAAGAAAGTATTCTTCAAGTTTGCTCATATCACAGCATTTATTTTTTAGAAACTGTCTTTCAGCCAGCTCCTCCTCTTTCTCAATAGGACCAAAAAATGCTCCACAAAGATAATCGAGCATATTCTTACAAGGAGTTTCGTGGGCTAAGATTGTTTCTCGTTGTTCCTCTGTAAGTAACCCAGTCCACCATTTTCTTAGAGATCCAGTAAATCCTGCTAGAAGTCTAGCAGTACAGGCACGAGTAGTCAGGTGTGGAGCTCTTTGTAGCTCTCCTTCATACCAAGAAAGCATTTCTTCAAGAATAAGAATTCTGTCTTTGGGCTTTCTTCCATCGATATTCCAGGTGATCTTTCCTCCGGTTGAATGTTGCACCTGGATTTGGGTTTCCCACCCTCTGGCCCGTTGTCGGGCTCCATCTGCAGAGGTTCCAATGTGTTCTTCCATCGTAGGAGCCGTAGGTGATGTATCCATTGGAGGAGGCGGAGCCTGCATGTATATGGGTAACGGCTCTGCTCCTGTGCTGGTGATGCTACCATCAGTACTGCTATTATCATCAGCAACATCATCCCATCCGCTAGGAATTATTGGCTCCTTCACATGAGGGGGAGGAGAGTAACATCTTTAAAAAGCCTTTTCGCAGTTTCCAGAAGCACTTTCTTCCCATATGTGCCATGGCTTTGTTGGCTTGTCTGTACCCCAAAAGGCAGTGGGATAACATTTTTCCAATTCTTTTCTGTCAGCAACACCTGTGAATCGTAACAGCTTAATAGGCCTTTCGTGCATTACAGAGAATTGCTCTGTGGTTACAATATTCTTTTTGATAATTCTCTTTTCGATATTATCAAGCCTGCTTATGATTTCCTGCTGTCCCTGTAGCAGATCTCCGAAACACTTATTCTGTTCGACAGTATTTAAGTTAGCCCAGTTGATAGCCTTTTCAATTGGACCGAATTCTGATGGGTCAAGCTTTTGTATTACCCATTTGGCAGAGACCATTCCCGTACTTCCTCCAGTAATAATTTCTTCAGAAGTGGGTGGAGTCCGAATCATCATTATGGGATTTTTTCCATACCTTGTGGACATCGATCTTTGAAGCATATGTCTGCAGCTTCCCTGTTTTCTGGTTAATTGACATTTTTCACAGGGATAAATGGGCTTGGTTTCTTTAGGGAAAGAAACCGATGTTCTTCCAGCAGTGATATTTTCAATCTTGGGCTGCTCATGTACCTCCTGTGCCTTGTTAGCCTTTTCATATTCGTTGATCCAACTGGCCGGAAAAATGAGCTGCTTTTGTTTATAGGCTTTGGGCTGGATCACCCGTCCTTCTCCAGCAAGGAACCTAGTAATAGGTATCCCATTTTGTGAAAGCGAAAACATATGAGTCTGGACCTTGAACGTCATTGAATGGTGTATGGCAAGTGCTGATTCGTTGGGCTTCATTATTAGTCCGTTGAGTTGGACTAATATCTGTATTGATTCTGGGAGTGTAGGTCTCATTAGATCAAGTGTGTAATTTGGCTCAATCTGTAGAACAATATGTCCATTGTTGAGTCCAACCTCAACCGCAGTGATCAAGGCTGTCTCAAAAGTCTGCCATCTTGTGTCTAGCACCGCAATTAGGCAAGTAACATTTTTTCCAGCAAGGAATAGGGGTTGCAATCCTATCCTGATTGCTCCGAGATGAAGTCCTTTGTATCCTTCCTTGATGTATCTGGCGACATCAGTCTTACTGATGATGGGTAGGTAGGTCTCGGTAGAATTTGATTTGATAGGCTGGACCAAAACCTCTGAGGATTTGAACACAACTTTTCGGGCTACTTTCTTTAGAAATGATCTGACGATTTATCTGGGGCGAGTGGTACCATAGTGTCGGTATGGATCAAGGGGATCCAACCTGAATCTTGATTCCTCTGGGGTCTCATCGATCTCTATGTGTGCATTCAGTGTATCTGAGGTGGTGGCGTAGTTTCCTCTTACAGCTAAACTTTGTTCAACTTGATCTGAGGCTGTTTTTGGTACTTCCATCGATACTCCGTCTTCTGTAACCCAGGCTAGTGCTGCCTTCCGCTAGTTTCCTTTTGGCGCCCTCCTGGCTATTCGGGTTTCACTTGGGGCAGTGTTTTGCTTTCGGCAAGAGAGTGAGATGGGAGTTATAGAATTAAGCTTATGATCAAAGTTAGAACCAAGTTTCTGGTGTAGAGGATCCGATTACTCGGCAACTACAGAGCATACTCCTCAGGACAAACTTATCTTCCTTTTGGGAAGGCTGGCTCTGATACCATTTTATTATATATATATATATAAAACAAAAACTCATAAATTAAAATCTACCTCGTGTAATAAAATTTCACCCTAAAAAAATTACTTGTTTTAGGATTTCATTTATAAAATGTATAGAAATCTTAAAATATTGAATTAGCTTCAATCTACCTTCAGCTTAAAGAGTTATAAATTTCTCCAAATAAAAAAAAAAGTTTAAAGATAAATAGGTATTGTAAGATGGGCAGAATTAGGAATACATAATGACAACAAGAAAAAATTATCTATATAAGTGGTTATAGTCCTCAGGTCACAAATATAGCTTTCTATTCTTTCTAACATGCCATCATTAGAGAGAGAAAGTAGAGAAACTTAAGAGATTCTCTAGGAAAACGTGTTGATTTGGAAGATCAACCACACAACTCTAGAGAGCAATTCAATGTTATAGATTTAAGTATGCTTCTGCATAATTTGTTATAGATTTAAGTACGCTTCTGCATAATTTGTTATAGATTCTTAGTAATACAATATAATTGATCCTGGGTTATAGGTGATGGTTTTTATAAAAAAATTTTTTTTAACAATGTGAAGATAAAATTAAGTCATCATACCCTTTATGCCCTAGGCATATAAGAGGATAGTGAGGATAACATCAAATCATCATATGCGCTTATGCCTTGGGCAACATATGTGCTACAATGGTCGTGATAAAGGGCCCCAATCCTATAAGGGTGAGCTTACTATAGAAACTCATTCTCAATTTAGATTGTAGGTTGTAACTCACCTACATGAAGCCGGAATCGCTAATAATCAATAGTCAGTCAATTGTCCCAACTTAGCCTTACAATTTTCTATAATTGTGATCATAATTTTGGGAAATTGTTGCACCAATATAAAGAGAAAGTAGATTAATTAGAAAGAAATTGAGTTCCAGTAAAGCGAAAAATGATAAAACATAAAAGATTGTAGTTAGTAGATGAACACATATCATCAATTTGTTATATGATCTCATCAGTTTGGCCGGTTAAAAGTTTATATTTAACATCTATAATAAACAAAAAAAAAATATTTGTTTGATAAATTTTACTTATATATAAACACACATAAATTTTACTCATAGTGTTATTTAATTATAAAAATATAATTATCAAAACATGCCTAAGTTTGTGTTGACCAAAACATTTTTTTTTTAAATTCACATTTACATAAGAGGTTGAACTTATAAGATTAAAATTTTGATATCGATAAACAGAATTTGATTGATAAAAAATTATGAAATAAATTATTTTGAGCGTTTGAGCCACAATAATTACCAACGAAATAGCTAATTATACATGCTTTTGATTCTAATTTGTTCTTTCATTCTCTCTCTTGGTGGCTCGCTCGCTACTTAGTCGTTTCCCAAATTCATACAAAATACAATCTTTCATTTCATCGTCTCCCAACCCATCCATACATAATTTCACTCGTGTGAACCCTCTTTCGCACGTGCAATTTAAGCGGTGACTTAATCTATCTTTGTTTGTCTCTATCGTACGTCTCGATTACTTTCCCAAACGAAATCGTCGATCATCGTCGTAATCGTTCTTTTTGTGCGCCGGTACTGTCCGACCTCCGATCGCTATTGCTCCCGATTTTGCTACTGATATTCCCAATTCAGGTTCGTTTTTCTTCTTTTTGTTCAAACTACCGGACCTAACCTAGGGTTTCACTTATTGAAATTTTCAATTATTCTATTAATTACGTAATCAGGATAGGATCCAGTTGCCAATTTCCCAATCATCTAACCCTAACGAAATTAAATTTGATTGCTTGCTCAATCAATGCAATTGTTATCGTGTCTTCCAAATTGTGGTTAATATTTATGACATCATTGTTCATTTGAACGTATAGGTACCTACCACCTGGGCATTTTAGATTTTGTGAATACTTTGAAGCGCTATCGCTACAGCTACAGCTAAAGCAAGAAAAGGAAGAGCAGTATAGAATGAGTGGATGGTGGGATGATTATGTATTAGTTAAAAACGTGTTGATTCAGCTATTATGCGGTATAATTTAGTAGTGTTACATTTATCAATCAAAAAGAGCAGTATAATATGAATGTACAGGCACATATATCAGCGGGGCAGGTTCCTAATCAAGGAGGACTTCCCCAGCAGAATGGAAACGCACTGCAACCTAATCAAATGCAAAACTTAGTTGGTGGTGTTTCTACCACTGCTGGTATTGCTGGTAGTGGTAGTGGTGGTGGGGTTACTCCGCAGCATAATATGTTCAATATCGACCCTGACCTGCTCAGAGCACGAGGCTATATGCGTGACAGGATGTAAGTCAAATCATTCTTTCTTTCTTTTCTGTGGTTTTAGCTTCAAATAAAATATAAACCTAGTTGGACAAGATGAGCAAGTAGGTTTATATTTTTATTTATCTATTCTACTTGTCCATTCCATTGCTGTAGGAATTAATGATACAAGGTCATGATTGGGGGATGGTATCACACTATTTTTTCTTTGTACGCGTTTTAATTATTGAATGTTTGATTGGAGTTTATATTTATTTCTTTCCCTTCCAACTTTGGCGTTTTCAGAGAATGTGTTTTGATTTTTTGAGTGTGTATAAAAGGCTATGCGATCAATTGCCTAGTTTGCAAAATTCTTGTGTTGCATTCATCTCCTATTATTGTTTCTCCTCTGAATTTTTCAATTGGTAATGTAACCAAGTTCTCTGAAGTGTTAATTAATAAATTTCCCTCACACTGTTGAGGTTCCCAAAAAAAAAAGGGAAGGTTCTCCCTAGTTTTGAATAAGGTAATTTACAGAATTAATTTTGATAATATTATGCTATTTTGGTTTCAATAGGTTTAATGTTTTGAGTACTATTGATATAGGAAAATTTGTTTTAATTTTATCAAATTTAGAATCTTTATTTGTCTGCTTGACTTCTAAGGATTTTATCACAAATGCACATAGGCTGATCTAATTTACAATCGAATGTTGACAATTGTAAATCCCTTCAGTATTTTTCATTTGTACCAAAAAGAGAAAAAAAAAAAAAGGTTACCAAAGAAAAGAGGAGATTGATATCAAGTTTACAATTTCTCTAATGCAAGAGCAGCTGCAGTATAGATACTATGCAAAATCAACATATAATATTAGTGTAAAACAGCCTCCTGGTTCTCCAAGATGAAAAATAAAGACGTTTCCTAAATTCTCTAGTCATGAATATGATACTGTGGTTACTTGATGGTCACATTTTAGGTCTTCAGAAACTAGGACTTAAATTTTCACATGTGATATCATAATATTATTTTTCAGATTGTTGAATTAGTAAATTTTTATTTAGAAGTTACTTTTGGTTAGGTGGTCCTTGACAGTTTGGTGCTTTTATAAAGGAACCTCATATTCTTACCATGAAATTTGTTTATGTTATCACTAAGTAATTTTATTTCATCCTTTCCAGCTTTGGAATGTTATTGCACCGCCAGACGCAAACAATTGATGAGACGCAGAGAACAAAGTTCAGAGATATTTCAAAACGCTTGGAGGAGGGTCTTTTTAAAGCTGCTTCTACAAAGGTTCTTTATTTTTCTCCTTGCCTTGTTTCTAGTAAAAAATTCTCTCAACTATTATTTCATTATTTGAACTCTCAAAGTTTTCCATAGAATAAAGCTACCTTTTCTACAAATAATTATGCCACTCTTTGGAAGTGAAGAAGCAGAGTGAATTGTTCCAGGATTGTTCTTAAGCACTTCTTAATTTCATTTCATGTTTCTAAATCTGCAATTTCTGTTTAGGAGGATTATATGAATATGGATACCTTAGAGGCTCGTTTGAGTTATCTGATCAAGGGCAGACCTGGGAATAATCATAATCAAAGACATCAGCAGCTTGTAAATTCTTCTTCTTCGATTGGTACAATGATCCCAACACCTGGCATGTCACACAGTGGGAATTCATCCCTAATGGTCACATCTTCTGTAGATAGTTCAATGATAGCTGCTAGTGGATGTAACGCTATAGCACCTACAACCATCAACACTGGGAGCCTGTTGTCAACTGGTGGCATACAGAGTAATTCCTATAATAGATCTGATGGTAATATAATTCTTACAATACCTTCATTAGTGTTGGTTGCTTTTCCTTTTCTTTTGCCAGTATTGCAGAGTTTTTTTTTGCAGGAACCCTTTCTAATGGATATCAGCAATCACCTGCCAATTTTTCTGTTGGTTCTAGTGGAAACATGCCATCATTGGGTGTCCAAAGAATTGCAAGTCAAATGATTCCCACCCCTGGGTTTAACAATAATAGCAACCAGAACAACAGCAGCAGTAATCAGTCCTACGTGAATCTGGAGTCCAATAATGGTGGCGGTTATTCAGCTGTTGAATCTACTATGGTATCCCTGCCACAGCAACAAAAGCAGCATGTTGGTGGTCAAAACAGCCGTATACTGCACAACCTTGGCAGCCAAATGGGTAGTGGTATCAGGACTGGGTTGCAGCATAAATCTTATGGTTTCTCTAATGGGGCTTTAAATGGTGGGTTGGGGATGATTGGGAACAATTTACTTGTAAATGAACCTGGCACTTCTGAGGGCTATTTGACTGGCACCCAATATGCTAATTCTTCCAAGCCCTTACAACATCACGTTGATCATCAGCGACCAATGTTGCAGGGTAATATCTGTCTCTCTCCCCATCCGCATGTTTCCCTTTCTGATTTATCACATGGTATTTATTTCCCACACTTAAGCATAGAATTCCATGTTAATCTTTGTATGATGGTATTTCACAACTAAAAGTTCATTCATCAGGTGATGGATATGGAGGGGGCAATGCTGATTCTTATGGGACAGGGAACTTCTATGGTGCCGTAACACCTGTTGGATCAATGACCAATACTCCGAACACGAATTCAGCAAGCTTGCAGTCGATGCCCATAACCAAAACCAGTGCTACGTTGATGGGTAATCAGTCGAATTTACATGGTGCAACGCAGGGCACACAGGTTAAGGCTCCATCGATTGATCAGTCCGAGAAGATGAATTTCCATTCTTCGTTATCTTCAAGAGACAATCTTCTACAATCACAACAACCGCATCATGTTCAACAACAATTTGTTCAACATCAACGCCAACAGAAGCTGCAAAGTCAGCAGCAGCATTTGTTGAATAATGATGGTTATGGTCATTCTCAGGTGATGTCTGATATGATCAGTCAAGTGAAGCGTGAACCTGGAATGGAGCAGCATAGTGAAGTTATGCACACACAAGGTCCTGAACAATTCCAGCTGCCTGAGCCGCAAAACCAATTTCAGCTAACTTCTCCAGAAGACTGTTCAAGGGGTCAGCATCTCTCTGTTTCATCTGGCCAGCATGATATCTGCTCGTCACTAACACAAATGTCCCAGCCTCTGCAACAAATGTTGCATTCTCATCAGTTGGTTGCAGATTCTCATAACGGTTTTAACTGCTTTTCTATAGGAGCACAATCAGAATCAGTTCCGCAAGGTCAATGGCATTCTCAATCACAAGAGAAGACTCACATGGCAGGAAACATGTCACATGAGCAGCATGTCCAAGAGGATTTCCGCCAGAGGATTGCTGCTCAAGGTGAAGCTCAGCGTAATAATTTATCTTCAGAAGTATCTGTTATCGGTCAATCTGTTGGTCCTAGAATCATGGCAGAGCACCCAATTTCAAGGAGTGCTAGCTGCAGATTTACCAACGGAAACCGGGATAGACAATTTAGAAATCAACAGAGGTGGCTTTTGTTCTTGCGCCATGCTCGCCGATGTGCTGCCCCTGAAGGGAAATGTCAGGATGTCAATTGCATTACTGTCCAAAAATTATGGAGACATATGGACAATTGCACTTCATCTCAATGCCCTTATCCTCGTTGCCATCATTCAAAAATTTTGATTCACCATCACAAGCATTGCAGGGACCCAAGTTGCCCTGTTTGTGTTCCTGTCAAGAATTATCTACAACAACAAAAAGAACGTGCTCGTCCAAAAACTGATTCTTGTTTGCCAAGTTCAGTTAGTGAGTCATGTAAATCTTATGATACTGGAGATGCTTCAGGTGGGATGATCTCTAAAACTCCAGCAGTTGTGGAGACTTCAGAAGATATACAACCTTCTCTAAAACGAATGAAGATAGAGCCATCGTCTCAATCTCTTGCTCCGGAGAACAAAAGTTCTACTGTATCAGCTTCTGCTATTGCTGAAACTCAAGTATCCCAGGATGTGCTGCAACAAGATTACCAAAATGTCAAGATAGGAATGCCAGTAAAATCTGAATTTATGGAAGTGAAGATGGAAGTACCTGTAAGTTCTGGACAGGGGAGCCCTCATAATAATGAGATGAAGGATGATGCTGTTGAAAGTAACAACCAAAGGCCAGATGGTGAGCGTATTGTATATGATGAGCCTACTGCTTCAGCTAAGCAGGAAAACAATAAAGTTGAGAGAGAGAATGATGTGGCTAAGCAAGAAAGTTTGACACAGCCTTCTGAAAATGCTGCTGCTACTAAGTCTGGAAAGCCAAAAATAAAAGGGGTATCACTGACTGAACTATTCACTCCTGAGCAAGTTAGAGAGCATATTTGTGGCCTCAGACAGTGGGTTGGCCAGGTATCCCAAGGAATCTTTTTATACAAACTAATCAGTGAAAGTTTGTTTTATACACATGCTATTCTGTTTTGCATTGTGCTTGGAAATTGTCATTGAATTGACTTGGTGAAATGACAGGCCTTGTATATATGGGAGGGACGGTGCCATCAGAGCTTTAAACAGACTTATTTTACAGGATGCTATATTTCTCAAACACAATATTTTAATCTTTTAACCTGTTTGTAATTTATCTTCTATTTATTTATTTGTTCCTATTTTTGCTGTTAACTTCGTAAAAAGTATGTGTTTCTTGCTGAACTCGCCTTCATCACTATTTGAATGCTTAGTGCGTTTACACTTCAATGCAAGCTGACATCAAAGCTTACATGTTCTGATCCCCTGTTGATAAAATTTTGATGTTTTTGGGTCCTCTTGTTCTTGAATTTCATTTTTTTAATGATGCTTTGAGGAATTTGACTGTTATCTATCCTGCATCCTAGCTGTTGTCTGCACTGTTAGTTGATATGTTTGTTCTTGCTATGCAGAGTAAAGCAAAGGCAGAAAAGAATCAAGCAATGGAGCATTCAATGAGTGAGAACTCTTGTCAGCTGTGTGCAGTTGAGAAGCTTACTTTTGAACCACCACCTATTTATTGCTCGCCATGTGGTGCTCGTATTAAGCGAAATGCAATGTATTATACAATGGGTGCTGGTGATACACGGCATTATTTCTGTATTCCATGCTACAATGAGGCTCGTGGTGATACTATTGTTGTTGATGGGACTACCATTGCAAAGGCAAGGCTGGAGAAGAAGAAAAATGATGAGGAGACTGAAGAATGGGTAAGTTTTTCCTTTCCCATTCTGTATTTGTTTACGTTGCAAGGTGATCTAAAACAATCACTCGGATCATTTTGCCTTCAATGGTCATGTGCAGTGGGTTCAATGTGACAAATGTGAAGCCTGGCAACATCAAATTTGTGCTTTATTTAATGGTCGGAGGAATGATGGTGGACAAGCTGAATATACTTGCCCTAATTGCTACATAACGGAGGTTGAAAGAGGAGAGCGTAAGCCTTTACCACAGAGTGCTGTCCTGGGGGCCAAAGATCTTCCAAGGACAATCCTTAGTGATCACATAGAGCAGCGATTATTTAGAAGACTGAAGCAGGAGAGACAAGAGAGGGCAAGGATTCAAGGAAAATCATATGATGAGGTGTCTTACTTTTATGCTGTCATGTCTGTTGTTTTTCTGCTTGTGGTTCATTATATTCAGTTCAAGTGGTATGCAGAATTTCTTTGGCAAAGAATTTTCAGTGTGCCTACCATATATTATCTGCTTGCCAATTTCTCTATTCAAGCAAGTGAAGCAGTTTAGGATTAAATGGCTAATTTGAAGAAAGATCATAGTATTGTTTACTGTTAATGTAGCTAATTACTTCTTTCGATGATACAATTTTAGTCAGGAAGCTGTTAAATTCTGATCTGCCTACCAATTTGAATAATTGGAATCCTTGTTTTAATATGATTCAAGTGTAACTAATTGCTGGAAGTTCCAGTTGGTTCATTCTTGGTATTTAGAGACGAGTATTACTGGAACTTACTGCATGGTATTACACTAACTATTCTTCCTTTCGTTTAGATTAATATTTTTGTAGCATGTTCAACCATTTGAGGACTCTGCTGGTGTGGAATATTTTCTAGTAATTGCTTCTGTGGATTAAACTTAGACTATCCACATAGCAAATTCTGTTAGGTAATTTATCCTTTTATTTCTATGTCTAGGTTCCTGGGGCTGAAGCACTTGTAATCCGAGTTGTTTCATCTGTTGACAAAAAGTTGGAAGTGAAGCAGCGGTTTCTTGAAATTTTCCAAGAAGAGAATTACCCAACGGAATTTCCTTATAAATCCAAGGTACAGAGGATTTTCTTTTAACTTAGTCAATGGTGTTACTGTGACAATGATTAGCATGTGTAAAAACTCTTGAAAGATCGCCAAAAAAAAAAAAAAGGAAAAAGATTCCTGAACTATAAACTTATGATTATTACTTTCAGGTAGTATTGTTGTTTCAGAAGATTGAAGGTGTAGAAGTGTGCCTATTTGGCATGTATGTTCAAGAATTTGGATCAGAATGCCAATTTCCTAATCAGCGCCGGGTTTATCTATCATATTTGGATTCGGTGAAGTATTTTAGGCCTGAGATTAAAGCAGTTACTGGAGAGGCACTGCGCACATTTGTTTATCATGAAATTTTGGTAAGATTGAGATTGCAATTTAACTCTCTCTCTCTCTCTGCACCTATCTTTTTGAGTGAGATTAGTTATTGATTGGATTTAGGATATTTTTGGAGTTATTAGTTTCTATGCTTGATTATGTTTCAGATTGGTTACCTTGAATATTGCAAGCTGCGTGGTTTTACCAGCTGCTATATTTGGGCTTGCCCTCCACTAAAGGGTGAAGACTATATTTTGTATTGCCATCCAGAAATTCAGAAAACACCAAAATCTGATAAACTCCGAGAATGGTAAGCCTAATAACCTCCAGAGAAGAAAGTTTCTGACTTTGTATGCTATAGGTTCTATTGTCCTCTTACTCCGTGCATGCTTCGATGCCTTTCTTCAGGTACTTATCAATGTTAAGAAAAGCTGCCAGGGAAAACATTGTAGTTGATCTCACTAATTTATATGATCATTTCTTTGTATCCGCCGGTGAATGTAGAGCTAAGGTGACTGCAGCCAGGCTGCCATATTTTGATGGTGACTATTGGCCTGGTGCTGCAGAGGATCTAATTTATCAGATTCGTCAAGAAGAAGATGGGAAAAAACAGAATAAGAAGGGGATAACCAAAAAAACCATTACAAAAAGGGCTCTAAAAGCATCTGGTCAAACTGATCTTTCTGGTAACGCGTCAAAGGATCTGCTACTTATGCATAAGGTAATTTTTATCCTCCATATTATCTTTTTTTTTTGGTGGCTACGCATAGTAATTGAAAGATAGATGACTGATGTCCTTTTGTTGGAGTTACTAAATTTTCCTCTGATTATTCCAGCTTGGGGAGACCATTTGCCCTATGAAGGAAGACTTTATTATGGTTCATCTGCAGCATGCTTGCAATCACTGTTGTATTTTAATGGTATCGGGGAGTCGGCATGTGTGCAAACAGTGCAAAAACTTTCAGCTTTGTGATAAGTAAGTTTCTTTTGTTTTCACTTGCATTCTTGACTTATAGTTGTAAAAAATGTAGATTTTATATGTTTGATATATAAACACATTCTTCTCAAGGACCTTTGGGTTAATTGTATATGCTTTGTTGCTTTTTGTTTTGTGATTAGTGTGGTTTGCTAATAGGACATTGTGGAAGCTTATATGCTTCTTTGTTTTGGGGATGGTTTTACCGTGCTTGTACCTAGTGTTTAGTCATACATACACTTTACGTTACATATATGAGATAGGTTAGGTTTAGCTGGTCTTGCAAACTTCCAGTGCTCTTTTTGTTACTACTGGAATACAGTTTTGTTTACCTCAAAAAATAAATAATAAATAAATAAGTTCGTGAAGGTGGCTTCTTGTCTGTGAAGCGAGATTAGAGATGTCTGAGGAACTGGATATGTTTGTGTGGAACCACATGAAAAGTTATGAGATCTATTAGCAGAAGGAATATCAATATCAAAAATTATACAAGCCTTTCCCTCTGTATGAGTAGTTAGGCGGTGATAAATTTTCACACACATGAATTTGGTGCTGCAGAATTTGTCCATCCTTTTCATAGCAACTAGTCTCCCCAAGGCTTGAGGTGGCAAGATCTTGATTAAGGAAATATCTGAAGTTAGGCTTTAGAATTTGCATATATGGCCAAGTTAACATCCCAAATTATATCGGTGGGGGGACTTTCTAGTTCATTAGCTTTGGGATTAACTTCGTAGTAAAGACTATTGAACTCATTGCAGCCATTACTTCTCAACAATAAGTGAATACTCAGGCAATAGGAACCACTGGTATTTCCAATCCCTGTTCTCTTTATGGTTTTATGTGTCCTTGTCTTGCTTTGCCTCTGCCAAATAAGTGTCTGCAGTCCAATTTACTTTATAGTAGTGGAATCTTCAAATTTAATTGTGTTTCTTCCTTGGGTTTCCTTTTTATTTTATTCTATTATTATTATTTTGTGTTTTTTTTCCTCCTTTTCTTTGATGTTTACACCGTTTACCTTAATAGGTGTTTTGAAGCAGAAAAGAAACGCGAAGATAGAGAGAGGCATCCCATCAATTCAAGGGAAGTACATATCCTTGAGGAAGTAAGTACTGTATCTATGGACTCGTGAATCTGGTTTTTACTGTTACTGCATCTTACATTTTCTAATTGAAATTTGATTTCTTGAAATCCTTTAGGTTCCAGTTACCGATGTGCCCACTGATACGAAAGATAAAGATGAGATTCTTGAAAGTGAATTTTTTGATACCAGGCAGGCATTTCTGAGTCTTTGTCAAGGAAATCATTATCAGTATGATACCTTGAGGCGGGCTAAGCATTCATCAATGATGGTCCTTTATCATCTGCATAATCCAACTGCACCTGCATTTGTGACAACATGCAATATATGCCATCTTGATATAGAAACTGGTCAAGGTTGGCGCTGTGAAGTTTGCCCGGATTATGATGTATGCAATGCATGTTATCAGAAGGATGGCGGTATTGATCATCCACATAAATTGACAAACCATCCTTCCACTGCCGATCGTGATGCACAGAATAAAGAAGCCAGACAGCTACGAGTCTTGCAGGTGCTGTATACTTGTTGCCTGTCTACAATGCACAAGCTTTTTTTGCTGATAGTTTCATTAATACATAACCTTCACCATTTATCATTAATTTACATTGAGCATTCCCATGCTCCCCCTTCCCTTTTTCTTCCTCTTTTCCCCTTTCCAATTAAATAATTAAATAAATAACATGTGCATAATTTTTAATTTTAAATAATGATTTCTCAAGATCGGCAAGCTTGCTTCTTTCAAAGTTCATTCTAACATGATTGGTATCTCTCATTTCAGCTTAGAAAAATGCTTGATCTTCTGGTTCATGCATCACAATGTCGTTCTCCACACTGCCAATATCCTAATTGCCGTAAGGTGAAGGGGCTTTTCCGACATGGTATACAATGCAAAACACGTGCATCTGGAGGTTGTGTCCTTTGTAAGAAAATGTGGTATCTCCTGCAACTCCATGCACGAGCATGCAAAGAGTCTGAATGCCATGTACCACGCTGCAGGTTTACATTGTTCTTATCTATATAGTCAAGAACTGCTGAATAATTTTCTACTTATTCATTATGTTTACATTGTTCTTATCTTTATAGTCAAGACTACTGAATAATTTTCTACTTGTTATGTTTAATTTATGTAAATGTTTCTTGTTATTACAGAGATCTCAAAGAACATTTGAGGAGGCTCCAGCAACAGTCTGATTCCCGGAGAAGGGCTGCTGTAATGGAGATGATGAGGCAGAGAGCTGCAGAGGTTGCTGGCAATGCTGGTTGAGCAATTTGTACATGTAAATATGACATTTTGTTGAGAGACCACCAGATGTTTTGTGCTGGCCTTCCCGGGCAACTGTCTATAACAAAGCAGTGATGGGGAAAAGTGGTACAACTAGATAGTTGTGAAGTACACCCAGAATATACAACAGAATGGTTCGTGATCACTTGCTTGCTTGGGAACAATCTTTCATAGTCCACGACCCAATTTCCCCTTGAAAAGAGCAAGTGAATTTTTTCAAGTCTAGAGCTGCCATCGTCGTGAACAGCCGCTAACTAGTCATCGGAGAAGAGAGTACTGATTCTTATTGCTGATTTCTGTCGATCGGTGGTCTGATTAGCGATTCTTTGATTTTATCTTACTGTATTCTCTAGTGCCATCATTGGATGGCGAGTGTACTATAATTGTTCTAATTTGTTTAAAAGTGTTTTCTTTCTTACAAAGCAATGTGGGAGGGAGGTTAGTTTCAATCCCTTTTCTCTGTTTAAAATCTTTCTAGATATTCAAACTCCAAAGCTTTTTTTCTTTTCTTGGGTAGAATGTCTTATTATTAGTTCCTATTAAAATATGGGAAAGAAAAAAGCAGCAGCAGCCCATCAGAATTCATAACTGCGGTAGTAATTAATTTCATTAATACTTGTGTAAGTTAAATGCTATGTTTACAATTACATTTATACGCCAATGAATGCATTGTGATTGTTGTACACATTCTCTCTGTTTTCAGCGGAAAGCTGAGCTGCAATTTTTTGTCATGGCACGTTGTGGACGATTCTATTTAACCGAATTAAGGGAGTGGTTAAGTCTGAAATAAGTGCGTCAATTACTTTCTCAATTGAAAAAATAATCGTCTGTTATTATAACACGTGTCAAAGAATGCGAAGGAACTGGATTCTGAACGTGGCGGCTCCTGACTCTGTTTCCATTCTGTGGTCTCTACTTTCTGTTTCCACTTTTGGCCTCTCAACACCACAGATTATGGATCATCTTCACCAAAATACTTACCAGTGGTGTTCTA
Organism: Luvunga scandens; assembly: GCA_030449905.1. Lineage (NCBI taxonomy): Eukaryota > Viridiplantae > Streptophyta > Magnoliopsida > Sapindales > Rutaceae > Luvunga > Luvunga scandens. The sequence continues at coordinate 177,573 of JASUUG010001235.1, forward strand.
AATTTAAAAAAATCTCAAATTACGGACAAATAGCTGGGATTATAAAATTAACAAGTTAAAAAAGAAAAAAAAATGCAATGCCAACAACAAGACATCATGACTACAACTGCAACAACTGTAACGCCGAATCCTAAACTGAGCAGTTCATATTCACACTCGTATTATTCTCAAAATCACAGCAGTCCAAAATGGATACTCGACATGAACGCTTGCAAATGGCATCATTGTCGTCGAGGCCAGATGATTGTCCCCAAAGCGTCCTCCTCTGGCTTTGGGAATAAGGAAAAAGCGGGCAAAAGATCAACCAATGCCAAGAAGAGCAACACTAATACTAACCCGGATGCTCTAACTCAACAGCATCAGCATCAGCAGCAGCCAGTGTCTATAAGTTTAGATGACGTGAACCCGGTTGGGTTGGGGAGGAAATCACGACAGATATTTGATGAAGTTTGGAGGAAGTTCTCCGGGTTAGGACAAATATCTAGAACAACTCGAGCTGATGACATGGAGTCTTTAGATGCGCTTTTGATTAGAGAAGGTCCCATGTGTGAGTTTGCTATTCCTGGCGCTCAGAATACAACTGTTCTTGTGGTTGGTGCCACTAGTCGTATCGGCAGAATCGTCGTCAGGAAGCTCATGCTCAGAGGTTACTCTGTCAAGGTGCTTTTTTTCTTTCTCTCTCTCCTATAGCATGAATGTACGAATCCGCTGCTGTAGTTAGATGTATTTGCAATGTTTTGACATTGCTCGCTCGGATTATACGTTGTTTTGGCTTCATCATCTCATTTTCGCATCAGAAAAGCAAATTGTTAAGCTGGCTTCACCATTTGTCATGATGGTAGGACTTGGTACATTAAGAGGTTAAAACGGAGCCAACAACTAGCTCGAAAATAAGAAATTTAGTAACCGTTTTGAGGAATTGTTTCCAATTTGCTCCTAGACTTTGTTATCTTTTAGTGATCATCTATGATTCAATTGCTCTTGATGGTAATTCTATTCTTAGGCTTTGGTAAGGAAAGGGGATCAGGAAGTGGTGGATATGCTTCCGAGATCAGTGGAGATAGTGATTGGGGATGTTGGGGATCCCTCCACTCTAAAGGCTGCAGTGGAAAATTGCAACAAAATTATTTATTGTGCTACAGCACGTTCTACCATCACTGGGGATCTTTTTAGAGTTGATCACCAAGGGGTTTACAACGTTACTAAAGCATTTCAGGTTTGGCCTCTTCTTAAATCATCTACCTATATTTGAATGTAGTCTCTCTGTGTGCACGCAGGGATTTGTGTGTGCATTACCACTGTACTTCACTAATTGAAACAAAGCAATGCCATTCAAGCTGTGTCCACTGCACTTCCTCTGAGCTTTTGAATGATCCTGATTGGACTTCTTTAAGTAAACTTGTGTTTTTTTATTTGTTGCTTATGAGAACTCTTTATAAGAAATCGCTAATTATTCATGGTGGTTAAACTGCACCCGCACCCATCAAAAATTATTTTTGCAAAAAATGATGTCTGTTCAAATTCCAGGACTTCAATAATAAATTGGCACAACTACGGGCAGGAAAAAGCTGCAAAAGCAAACTTGTGCTTGCAAAGTTCAAATCAGCAGATTCATTGAATGGGTGGGAAGTTCATCAAGGAACTTATTTCCAGGATGTGGTTGCTTTTAAGTATGATGCAGGAATGGATGCTAAATTTGAATTGTCTGAAACTGGAGATGCTGTCTTTTCAGGTAAACTTGATGGACTTTGAGATCTCTTATTTACGTTCTGTTTGGAGCAAGTTAAATTCGGGGATGCATTCATTAGTCAATATCAGTTTTCAAACCTGTATACATCCATCTGCCACGATTTTTTATTTAATCTTGTAGTAAAGTTATGGCAGCTACACAGAGAGAGAGAGAGATTATCTTTCATCTATCCAACTTTAACTCTCTTCATTGTATTCAACAAATCTAGGATATGTTTTCACCAGAGGAGGGTATGTTGAACTGTCAAAAAAGCTTTTGCTTCCTCTGGGTTGCACTCTTGACAGGTAGGATTCTTTGATTCAGTATTTGCTGGCTTTGGGAAACCTCCTGTTGGATTTTTTTCATTTTCCCAATTAGATGCTTCTCACATCTCTATGATCATTTTTCCTGGTTAGGTATGAAGGCCTAGTTCTCTCTGTTGGTGGGAATGGAAGATCATATGTTTTAATCCTTGAAGCTGGTCCTTCGGCAGACAGAAGCCAAAGTAAATTGTATTTTGCAAGATTTAGCACAAAAGTAGGATTTTGTAGGGTAATGCCCTCTTATTTCTCAGTAAACTGTTGAATCCTCATTCTCCCAATTATTTCTTTGTTCTAATTTTTGGCAAGTCTGAATGTATTCTCCATAATTCATCTCTACAAAAATGGCAGGTCAGAGTGCCATTTTCATCCTTCCGCCCTGTGAAACCAGATGATCCACCAATGGATCCTTTCCTTGTACACACAATGACCATCCGATTTGAGCCCAGACGACAGGTTTTTCCCTGATGATTCACAGATTTTTATGCAATCGTGTTAATTGCCTTGTAGTCTTGCTTCCTATCTTGTTAAACTTGTATGAGAATCCTGCTTCCGTATCATTTTCTGTTATTGAGACAATATCTCCTCAGTGCTCAATTTTTTTTTGTTTACCATCATCCAAATATGATGATACTGCATTCCTAGTGGATATACGAAGGGTAGTTAATTGAAGCAAATCAAGCAATAATGGATGTCAAATTTTAACTTTCAGTTTCAAAATCCTTGATTCTTTTATCGTTGTTGGGAGTTATTCTTTTTTGAATATGTACTTAAGTAAGATGAAACCTAATCCAACGAAAATAAAAATGACCCCCCTAGATAAGTCTAACTTGTCCTTCATCATTATGATTTACTTTATTTTTATTGTTCTGGTGTTATTACTATAGTCTTGCTAGGGATAGTTTTATGATTAGGAATTTACTTGAGTTCAGTAAGGTTTTGATGTAGTTTGTTGATTTCTTAACAAAGTTATCTAATCTTCCTACTCCCATTTTGAACTCAGGAATATTATATCTTTGGAACTTCTATTATGTAATTAACAAGCTATGTTAAATGTTCTGTTTTTTTATGTTAAAAATAATTATTAAACATACAAGCACACGATTGTGACTTGAATTGTAAGGCTGCCTGCTAACCAGGGAGCCAGGTCTTGGTCTCTAATTGTTCCGTTTCATTCAACTGCTTTCTCCTGAGGTTACTTATCGCGAAATTCAAGTTTGATGCCATAATAATTTGTATCCAAGCATGAGCCAATGCCCTTATTCATCAAAATCATGTAAGAAATTTAAAATAGTGCACGAATTTTGGATATATTTGATGTTTTACTAAAAACTTTGAACCACATGATGATGGTCCTAACAGGAGACATCATGTCAAAATCTAAATTTGCAAAAATTAAGGTGTCAAAGAGCACTGGAAAACTGGCTGCTTGTGATATTTATAATCTCTCGTAAACTGTTAGTGCAACTGTATCATTCATGTTCACACTGTGCTGATTCTATCTGTTATTCTTGCTACAGAGACCTGTTGAGGGACCTTCTGGAGCAAAGCAAGACCTAAGAAGCTTTAAGCTTATATTGGAGTATATAAAAGCCTTGCCTGTAAGTTTTTTAATTTGTAATTCTGAACAAACTTCTTTTTGTATATGTTTGGGTATGAAGTATCCATTTCTAAGATTGTGCTGAGTTCTGTCCTTCTTAGACTATATTTTCAAGGGTGTCTTCTTGTGAATCATGGGGTAGAGTAGAAGCTAGACATGACATAAGATTCCAGTTCCGGGAATAAACTTGTTAGACCAATGAAAACTTATGTCAGGCCCAAATATAAAAGGGCAGGGGTACTTTAGTAATTTTATTTATTCAGTAATTAGGGTTTAGGTATAAATAAGAGATTAAGGAGTCGTTTAGGTTTTATGCTGAGTTTTGTCTAGTATTAGGAGTAACTAGGAGTTTTGGGAGAGATTGACCTACCTCTCGAATTGCAGGTCAGGATTGTTCTTTCTTTTAATTTAATCAATAAAAATCAGTTCTAATTCAGCCCTAAGTCCTATCAAAGTGGTATCAGAGCAAGAATACTGGGACAATGGCTGGGAAGAAAGTAGACGCACTGGAAGAGAAATTGGAAGCAAAGGTTGGATCGCTCAAGGCCACCATTGACAAGCAATTTAACACCATTCAACAACAATTTTCATCCCTTGAAACCATGGTGCTGAAATTGACAGAACTCCACCTCAACTCACCACCAGCAACATTGATGGGCCATGGTGGTAAGGCAGGGGAAGGATCCGGTGGCACGGAACCCGTGGTGGGCGATGGCGTAGGAGTTGGGGTGACTGGACTTGGCGACTCGGGGGCGTTCAGGGGTGAGACACGACCTGGCCAGGTTGGATTTAGGCCAGAGCGAGACAACTTTGGGTCTAGACAGGGTGGATTTGGAGGCGGTCGGGTAGAAGGGGGGATTGCTGGTGAGAGGGGGAGCGGATATGACCAAAATGAGGCTGGGCAAGGAGAATTTTGGGTTGGGTCTTCGGGATTTGCAGAAATTGGGGTAGATTCGGGAGGTTGGAGACCTCCGATGGTGCAAAATTGGGCGGGGCAAACTCAATTTGGGGCATATTCTAGGATAAGGAAACTGAAGATGCCCATTTTCGAAGGCGAGGATGCTTATGGATGGGTGTACAGGGTAGAGTGCTATTTCACCATCAATGGGCTCTCGGATAGGGAAAAACTGATGGCGGCAGCGCTATGTTTGGAGGGAAAGGCACTTGCGTGGTTTCAATGGCAAGAGCAACGACAACCATTGAGGTCATGGGATGAATTTAAGGACCGACTGTTGGAGAGGTTCCGAGCCACTCAAGAGGGAAATTTGTATGAACAGTTTTTTGCCTTGACCCAGGAGACAACAATTATGGAGTATAGGGAGAAGTTTGAGTTGCTATCGGGCCGTTTAGGGGGCATCCCGAAGGCGATATTGGAAGGGAATTTTATGAAGGGACTGAAACTAGGAATCCAAGCCTCGCTATGCCTGCTAAGGCCAAGAGGGCTAGGGGAGACAATGGAGTTGGCACAGATGATCGAGGATAAGAACACAGTAGAATTGGTTAATAGGAGCAACTCAACCAGTTTTTCATACCGAAATAGCACACCATTGGTAGGACAGAAAACCCGGACCTTGGGGTTTTAGCGAGAGTTCCAAAGCACACCATCGGGAGGGCAGAAAACACAAATGATAGGGTTACAAAGAGATTCCCAAAGGGATCGGATTAGTGGGGTGCGACCAGGGGTGGCTTTCAAACGCCTCACAGAGACAAAGATTCAGGATAAGAGGGCGAAGGGATTGTGTTTTCGATGCGATGAGAAATTTTCACCAGGGCATCGATGTAAGAACAAATCACTACAAGTTCTAACTGTGTGTGATGAGGAGGAAAGCGGGGAAGAAGCCGAAGCAGAAGAGGCAGCAGTTTCTTGGATTTCACCTTGAGGACAAGGTGACATTTTGGGAGGGAGTAATGTTAGACCAATGAAAACTTATGTCAGGCCCAAATATAAAAGGGCAGGGGTACTTTAGTAATTTTAAGGGCAGGGGCACTTTAGTAATTTTATTTATTCAGTAATTAGGGTTTAGGTATAAATAAGAGATTAAGGAGCCGTTTAGGTTTTATGCTGAGTTTTGTCTAGTATTAGGAGTAACTAGGAGTTTTGAGAGAGATTGACCCACCTCTCGAATTGTATGTCAGGATTATTCTTTCTTTTAATTTAATCAATAAAAATCAGCCCTAAGTCCTATCAAAACTCCTAACAGTATGATTTACTGACTGATACATTAGGCATAATACTCTGAATTTTCAGAGCATAATATCTGTAAACATAAACGGGTGATTTATAGTTTCTGTGAAGAATCCATGAGATGAATTTGCACAATATTGATAGTACCTGTTTGTTTTCATTCTCCTTAACATGTACTGTTATTAGTGGATTGATCCTTTTGGGGATTGAGTGAAGCTCCGTAGGTAAAATATTTATTATTTTTGTCTTTATCTAAATGACATTTCTGTATGTGCAAATCAGTTTGGAGACAACAATTCCCCCTTTTCTCAGCCTTGAAAAAATGTGTTAGTGGATTTTTTGCAGACTGGGCAAGAAACAGACTTCGTCTTAGTGTCTTGCACAGGATTAGGAGCAGAACCTAGCAGAAGGGAGCAGGTTCTTAAAGCCAAGAGGGTTAGTCTCTCACTTTCTTCTGTTCTTTATATTGTGTCAAAAGTTCATTTAATTTTTGTTTTTCCTCAGTTAAGTCATGTCGATGTTCTCAAATTTCTTTAGGCTGGCGAAGATTCATTGAGACGATCAGGCCTTGGGTATACAATCATTCGGCCTGGTCCCCTTAAGGTAAATCTTGTGTGCAACTCATATTGCTGTTTTGGACTTAATACTAAAAACCTCTTCAAATATTTGGTATTGCCTGCTTGGTTTCTTTTTTTTGGTGTCTCAACTTATGCCATTACTGCTTTACAAATTTAAAAAATCTTAACCATCTTCTCTGAGCTAATTACTTGTTAACATTAATAGACTGCACGGAAAATGATCATAAGTTGGTCCTTACAGGAGGAACCTGGTGGCCAGCGTGCTTTAATTTTTGATCAAGGAAACAGGATTACACAGGTGAGAACAGTTTGCCTGTTTTGACCAATGAATATAATGGTTGAAATCCAATCTTACCTTCTGTCTCTTCATTCAGGGCATCAGCTGCGCTGATGTGGCAGATATCTGTGTTAAGGCATTGCATGATTCAACTGCAAGGAACAAAAGCTTTGATGTGAGCTGTATTTTGTTTGATTTTTTATGTAGTTTTAAATGGGACGGAACTAAGGTTCTTCAATTACGTGCAGGTATGTTATGAGTATGTTTCTGAGCAAGGGAAGGAGCTGTATGAGCTGGTAAAGAGAACCAATCAGTAAATTATTCCATTATGTTCCTTTCCCCCTGGCTTGGCTAGTACACTTTTAACTGATTACTCTTATTTGATCCGTCTGCAGGTTGCACATTTGCCTGATAAAGCAAATAATTATTTGACACCAGCACTATCTGTTTTAGAAAAAAACACTTGACCACCTTCTGAGACTAGTTAACCATTGTGTGCAGTTTTTCCCTTAACTGGAGGTATACAACAGCATGTAAATTTATCAACAGAGTTTGTCTTTTTCACTAAGTGGGTTCTTTTGTTTGTAATATATACAGCAGACCTATCATAGAACATTGTTAATTTTTTACTTTTAATTATTATTATTTTAATGTAACTAATTCATTTTGTTAAGGGGTATGGAAAAGAGAGCACTGTCTTACTCACAAATTTGCCTTCTATGCAAGAACTTGTAACATATTCAGTTTAACAATGAGATGGCACAAAAATTTGAGGGGTGATGAAGCAGATGGTCGTGTGATCTTCTCCAAAGTGTGTCAAAACTCTAGGAAGCAGGGAACAGTTACGTGGGTAAGTCGGTTAATTTTGGCTGGTTGTAACTTAGGGATAACCAAATTTGAAATAAACCTAACAGAAAACTAGAGGATCGCAACCGGTGATGTCATGCAATGTTTCTTGTAGAAGTGAACGCGAATGCATCAATGCAGTTACTAAAACTCATAAGCCTTAAACGACAGAAGCAAGCGCCATTTTGAGATCAGCTTTAAAGTTAAGTGAGTTCAAGGCAGTCAAAATGTGCTTCTTGACAGTTCGCTGCAAATGGATTTACAGGATCGAGGAGGAGATTCAATTATCGAAACTAAGAAGATAGAAAGTCAGGTTTGTTGTCAAAGGCTTTACGTTTACACTATAAAAGAAGCGATTGACTTCACTAAGGTTTCTCCCTAGTGGTCAGACATGCCTCCCCCAGGATCCTTTTTCGCAATGATAGCTGTGAATGACATATGAACGTAAAGCTGCTATTCTTCATGGTAATTAGGCTGAGGAGGAGACGTACAGATCGTCACGACCTAACCACAATTGTTTCATTAATTCCGAGAAGGTTGATTAGGTTTCTCTAAAAGAAATCACTTTACGCTATCAGGCAATCATCTAGATGGTAGTATTTGAGATTTTCTCACACTTGGTCTTGGAATTTTCCATAAAATAGAATAATAATAACATACAGTTTGCATATATCATGTTTACATTAATTCCCAATGAATTGGGCTAGTTATGTGTTGGGCTCGGTGTTTAGCCCAAAAAAAGGGCTCGAGTACTGCAGCTAGCCTTGGTAAAGGCAGAAATGTAAGAAAATAAAGGGCAAATGGTTAGCGAAATGAAATCAAATTAGGGTTTAAAGGAAATTTGAAGAGCAGAAACGCAAGGGAAGAGAAGAGTGTGAATCGAAGGAACGAACGATTATTAATCATTGTTTAAGGATTAGAGAAAAGAAGGAAAGGATGAACAAGAAGGAGATATTTAAGCTGGCGAAGGGGTTCAGAGGAAGAGCGAAAAATTGCATAAGAATAGCAAGAGAGAGAGTGGAGAAAGCATTGCAGTATTCCTACAGAGACCGCCGCAACAAGAAGCGTGACATGCGCTCCCTTTGGATTCAACGCGTCAACGCTGGCACTCGCCAACATGGCGTTAGTCTTCTTTTCTCTTTAATTTCTTTATTTCATTCATTCTGCATCTGCCTCTGCTGCTTCCTTCATCATTCTCTGTCCACTTCTCTCTCCGTGCTTATGCTTGCTCTCTCTCTTCCTTTTTTATCTAAAAAATTATTCAGATCCTCGTTCTTCTTATACTATTCATGCGGCTTTGAATCATCTGCTTAGAGTTAGTTAAAACTTAATAGAGCTGGTCATATTATTGATGGTTGACGGTTGATGGTTGGTGCTTGCTAATAGAATGTTAAACAACTTTTTATCAGAATTTATTCTTTCATTGAAATAGGATATTTCATTCTAAGAAATGCCCATGTTTTTATCGATGCCTGGAATACTGTTCTCATGTGTGTTGCAACTTGCGAGCGAATTATTTGGCTGCTACTTCTCTGAGAATACTGTGCTTAGCACTAACTAATCGTTGTTTTCTTTATTGACTACATCATATACCCTTCTTCTGTATAGCTTTTGGCCCATTTTGCGTGCTTAGCTTAGTATCCTGTCATCTGGACTCTCAGATCCAATGGATACTTAGATTTTCCTGTTAATCCGCTTACCTAGCATGACTAACCTACCTTCCTAGATAAGTTAAGCATTATGAAATCCAGACTAATGGGTGGCGAACAGCGCCTGGATGCTCAAAATATTGATTCCTTTTATTTTCAGAGCTTCATCCTGTAAAGGACTAGGATGGTTTGATGACACTAAGCCTACCTAAAAAGTGTCCTGCTCGGGGATAAAACAGCCCTACCCACTAAAGAAGGGGCCAAGACAGGGCAAAATCACGGGACTCCACTAACCTAAGCCTAAACAATAGGTATGGAGTTGTCGACATTGATTGTCGTTGCTTTATTTATGAATTGTATATCTTCATTGTGAAAGGGCATTAGTCGTTCTTTGTAACATTAACTGTATTTCTCATACGACACATATGCTTTAAACTGACCACTAAAGAAATGTATGATTCTAGTTCTCTTTGTCATGACTCATGAGTGTTTCCTTCCTGCATACACAATTAGATAGTCATGCAGCAAACAGTGTGGTTAGTGGTTACTGCTCAAGGAGTAAGGTAAGTTGAATACTGAAACGCTGACCGTCATGTCCCATGTCTCATTAAGTTTGTTGACGAGTACCTCCTTTGACATTCTGTTGATTCTTCTTTTTGCCTTCCATCTGGTGTAGCCATATATTTTTAGATTTTCTTTTATATAATCTGGGCAGGATTCTGAATCTCAATTATTTCTGTTTGTTTGATATCATTTTATGTTTTCAGGTTAACTATGGTAACTTTATGCATGGACTGATGAAGGAGAACATCCAACTGAACAGGAAAGTTTTGTCAGAGCTGTCGACGCATGAACCCTATAGTTTCAAGGCCCTTGTAGACATCTCTCGCGATGCCTTCCCTGGAAACAAAAATACTGTGCATCCTCCCAGAAAGGCTGACATTTCAATTAATGGCGTAGTTAGTAATTAGTGACCCTGAATGTTGCATTTTCTGGTATTATAATATTAATGGAAAACGCAGAATGCACCATGGTGAACAGAGGTAGACTGCTTACATGCTTGGTAAAGAATTGAAGGTCAACACTGTGATAAGTACCTTTACAGTTGATAATGTTTGAAATCAGATATTGCAAATTTCCTGATTGTCTTGCATGTTAAAGGTTGAGTTTTTTCTTATCTAATAATAGCGATGTGGTTATCATCTGTTTTCAACCACTATGTGACTGTTTTGTGCTGATCTCTTAGTTTATTTTCTTCTGTCTCTTTCATTTCGAAAAGATCACCTATTTAAAATAAGTATTTAATGTTTTGAATTTCTCTATGAGATGCCCCAGGAAGCATTCAAAAGTTAGAAATCAAAATTCTTAGAAAACTCTCAGATAAGAAGACTGGAATCTGAACACCTGATAATAATGGCTATATTATAAATGATTGTTGAACTAATTGAAAATATATGACGGCTTTGATTTCTTAAATGGTTTCAATTAAGACAAGAACAGAGTCAGGAATGCAGCTCATGAGTGGTTCATGTTCCACAAATAACAAGATTTGAGAGGATTATGAGAATGTAGTTCATCTTCATCCCCGTCCTGTTGTCTTTTGTCGAATGTGTGTCTGATTTGCTTATTTGACAAAAGAGTAAAAACTAAATGTTGCTTATATGCTAACATGTATCGGTAACATCTTCTATCTCAGATTGAATGGAATTTTCACTCAGGAATTATATTGTCCAATATTTTGGTACACATCAATAACTACTACGTAGACTGGAGTTATCTTTCATATATATAGTTGATCCCCTTCTAGTAGCAGATCTCTTGTTTTAATTTAATAAGAATCAAGTTAAAAGATAAACAAATTAAAATTTTGATATGCCATAGGTTAAATTTCACTGCGTTGAAGTGTATGTGTGTGTGTTTCTTTTTTTCTTTTAATTCATGAATCCACCTACGTTGCAACAGTGGTATCATACCACACTTTTTGTCTTCGTTCAACAAAGTCGTTGGATGCTTTCTAGTTCGATCTAATGGCTGAAATTAATTATTGGTTAATTGATGTAACAACTTACAACCGTTGTAGCCAGTCATTCCAAAAATTTCTTCCCTACATTAATTACATTAATTTTATCTCAAAATCGATCTAGAGACAGCAATTAACACACAAAATTGGAATTAGAGGATTGCAATTTTTGTGGCAATTAAAAGTTTCCATGATTGGTAGATGAATATGGCCTCTCACTTGCAGGCAATCGACGACGAAATTATGGTCATCGCGACAAAGTGCAGTCGAAAGTTAGCGGTGCTGAAAGTTTAGGCATATATGAAATTCAATTGAATCTCGCATCACTTTGATCAGTTCTTGTGTCGATTGAATCATTTGACGTAATAAGTAATTCCTTACTAAAACTTGTAATTTTTTTTGCAAAAATTTAAAACTCACAATTACGGTTGGTTGAATACTTTGCAGATGAATTCAATAAACAATTGGTAATGGGAAAATGATTTCAATGATTTGTATATGAACATGGGCTCTCAGCCATAGGAAATCGATGGCGAACTTATTACTGTGGCTGCCAATTACAACCGATATTGAGCGGTGCTGAAAGATTAAGAATTAGGCATATCTCAAAACATAGTGAATATCAAGACTCTTTGATCTATTGTTGTGCCATTCGAAGCGAACGCAGCAGGATGCGGACTAGGACTGAGGATCTAAGTCATTATTGAGTTACCCAGTTGCCAAGTCCGTATATGCAAAAACAACGGTTGGGATGCACTTTGCAGCTTAAGCTATTTTAAAGTGTTTTTGTTGCCTGTAATGCCCTCACAACCTCGAGTAACTCACTTTCTCGTATCCTTGTCAAGCTTGTATAATTTAATGCATGCATGACATGGCATGTTAAAAGCTAAAGATTTACATTCAAACTATTGGATAATTTTTCATAACCTCAAGTTTTATATTTATAAGGCAAATGATTTTTTTCCAAATTAGGCTTTTTAAGATCTAAGGACCTATTTGAAAATGGACTTATCTGATAATATTCTTTTTAAATTCGGTCGTGGTTGAATTTCAGAAAGCTTTTGGGTCAATATTCTAATGTTAGAAAATAATTACCAAGGACAAGAAGGTATCGGCTAACCTCTTGCGGCTAACCGCTTGCTTTTACCAGCAATCCAGAAACATAATGGCTAGCTGGATTATGGAAGCGGCTAACCGCATGTGGAAAAAGGGTTGTTACTCCAATCTAGAGATGTTGATTGTCTTCCTCCTCATTTTCATAGATGGTCTCTCTCCTCTCTCATTATCTCTCTCTCAGATTATCGACTTTTTACACAACTTCTCTCCAATTTCACTCTCAAAATCCATTTTCCATCAACTTTCCGTCAATTATCGGCACGTAAACTCTGGTTTCACCCACTTTCTAAAAAATCCCAAATATGATAACCTAGGTCACCACTTTGTTCAATCTTCAATTTCACGCATTCAAAGTCCATTCTTGATCAAATCAAACCCATACACGCTCTCTAATAACTCGTAAGAACATTTCAATCTGTTCCAATTCGTAAATTTATCTCAGATTTGGATTTTTTTTTGCCATTCAACAATGGGGACCAAACAAATGTCGAAGAAGCGAAAGAAAACTCATAAAGATGTTCCAGAGTTCATGACAACTCATTTCCTAGCCCCACCATTGCGGAAACGCTACATTGACAGATTCATGACGAGGTCAGTCATCCAATCCTTCTTTGTTAATGTCAACATGTTAGAACAGTTATCTATTTGTGGAAAAATCCTTAGGACTTTACTTGTTGATATGGGTTGGAAAAATGTATTACTTCTAAAGGAACCGGTATTTCCTAATTTCGTAAAAGTCTTCTATTCTAACATGTTGATTTCTTCAAACAATGCTGATAGAATTACTACTAATGTTGCTGGGATTCCAATAGAATTTGGTGTGGAGGAATTGAATAGAATCCTTAGAACTTCAGATGAATAGTTCCATGTATACTCATCTAGACATAGGATTGAAGAACCCTGGTACTGTGCTGTGGACGCTGTTAAAAATATTTTCCGGAGATCAGATTTATCGGAACAGTTCTGTAACGCTTCCCTTAAATCTCAAGCCCTACCTCTTCAAGTTCGCATCCTATATAGTATTCTACAGCATATAATTAGTCATCGGACATTGGGATGAGGTTACGCGTCTAGATGTTGTCTTGTTAGATAGCATACTTATGGGTAGGAAACTTAATGTGAGGTACATTATCCTTCAGCATATGCTTAGCACTCCAGGAATCCCAACCCGATCTCTTCCATTTGGTAGTATCATTACCCGCATCCTTAGGCATTTTTGTGTTCCTATAGACGAACTATCTCATGAGGAAGCCAAGGAGTTAGGAGCCGATGTCATTACTAGCTTAGGATTTGCATGGGATGCTAACTATCACCATTAGGTTAAGAATCGGAACCTGCCTAACAAGCCTACTGAGATGGCTCCTACAGATCATCAAATCTTTAATGATGTGATTCCTCCTGATGAACTTCCTGACCTTAGTATGTATTTGCGGGGACAAACATCATCCTGTCCTTCCCATCCTCCACCTTCTACTCCACCCCACCCTTCCGATGCTCCATCATCCTCTCAGTTGTTCCTGAGGATCCTATGCAGCAGCTGCTCACTAAAGTCCGTTCCATATCTATACGACAGAATGAGCTTCAGTCCCAGTTTGTGGCATTCTAGGATCACGTCCATTCTGAACAGCAGCGTTTTTTTGCACGACAGCGTCAGATTCTAGATGGCCAGCAGCTCATCTTTCGCACTCTCAGGATATCACCGCCGTCTTCATCATCATCTCCACAACCTCCCCAGTGATTATCCCCTGTGTTTTATGCATTGACATTATGATTAATATGTATTTCGTTTTCGGAGTCGATACTTGTTATATTGAACATTATGCATTATGGAAATTTTTCATGAGATAGCTTAATATTGTGGTTTGTATTGATGATTGGTGGGTATGGATGTTTGGATGAAATTGCACGAAATTATAATATGAACAATTTATTTAATTTGAACCGCAAACCCAAACACAGTCTACATATGGGTCAGAAATAGCATGCATGTAAATGACCATGACAATATCAGACTAGCAATGGGAAACTTATAGAATGGCAAAATCGCATTATGATTTCGGATAAGGTACAAGATGAACCCACTTCTACACACACACACACACACACACACACACACACACACACACATTATCTTCAAAGTAACTACCACTGACGATCCAGTGGTTCAGACTTGCTAACGAGGATAAAGTAGTTAGATTTGTATAGTGAATGCAATTTTAGCAACATTTACGTGCGCACCCAGGTCAGTTTATTCATGGCATATTGTGATTCAACGAGTTGGGAATAAGTTATTTTTTTTATAAAAATGATGGGTCACAGTTAGATTTCTTGTCTGTTCATGAGACCTCTCAAGAGCCTTTACCTGAGGCTAAAGATGATATAAATTCTGCTTATTCGTTGAGTGTTGAAGCAGCTTATATTAATCAGAACTTTTCACAGCAAGTTTTGGTTAGGGATGGTAATAAGTTGACATTTGATGACCCTAACCCTAGCTTATTTTAACAAAGGAGAGAAGGTAGCTATTTGCAGCTTATAGGTACAGAACGTGGAAGCTTGACCATGATATGTATGTTGTTGCCAGGTGTGAGGTGCAAAGTGTTGTGGATGATAATAATTTTGAAAATGTCGTTTCTAATGCTAAATGCTCTTAATGAGATGGAATCCAAGTACTGTGGTGTTGATTGGAGGCATAAGTTGGAGACTCAAAGGGATCTAGTTTTAGCTAGTGAGTTGAAGATCAATGCGAATAAGTTGGCAAAATGGACTGCACGATCATTGTTCGCAAGGAAGTTTTGATGAAATTGGGATATGTTTGAAGGGTTCATCCACGTGATCATTTTAACCATGTGATATTGGCTGTGATGGGGTATAAGCCAAAGGATTTTGCACCCCATGTTACCTTCAGTACTGAAAAAATGTGGGGGATTGTGAAGAGTATTGTGGATTTGTGCATGAAGTTAAAGGTGGGGAAGTATGAGCTCCTGAAGGACCCATTTAAGCCGCAACTAAGGATCGATGAGGTTCTCCCAGATGGATTGGAGAATGATTATGTCGATGAGCCTTTGCCGGAGCAGGAGCAGGTTCAGTTCCAACTCAGAATGCTGAAGGAGTAGGGGCAAATGGAGCTCCAAATGATTTGGATGATGAAGTTGTTGATGCTCAAGCTTGACGGTAATATTCTTTCTTAAAATTTATTTATTTTGGTTTACAACTCTTGCAGATTAATGGATTGTACTCTTTTAGGTACACGTCGCCTATAATTATTGTTTGCATTAAGAATCGTAGTTTTTGTATCTATAATATATATGTCAAAGCAGCTAAAACATGGTTGATGAATTTTTGTGGTTAATGCCGGATAACAATACAAATCAACAGTGTTTGCCTATTTTGGCTTCTGCGTTCTAGGCATGGTCATGGGGCACTTATGTCATGCTAAGGATTGATGAGTTAAAGGCTAGTATGTCTCCGTTTCTTGCCTCAGCATGCTGCGAGTTGTTGGCCACTACAAAAAGGGTGCATGAAATAGAAACTAAAGGAAGATCAAAGACACGACGTGAAGGGATTTCTGTCCCTCAATTCCAAGAGCAGAAAGGACACAAGGACTGGAAAAGAGTGAGCTGACTCTCTTGTCCAATTACGCTAGGATTAAGATTGTTTTCGTAGCTTTTATTAGTAGTGGCCGTTTTGAATAATAACATCGATTGTTTCTTCTTCCTCTTGTTTTGAATTGATTTTTTTTTCCATAATGAATAGTTCGACTGCTTGATGTTTGGGATCAATGAAACGAATGCATAATTTTCTCATCAGCTGGTGAGATAAGCAACTTATGGCTCAATTACTTGTAAAGCTGAATTTGTCCTTTTACTCTATTTTGGTTTTGAAGGTGATCGAAGAAAGATTCTTGGTTTTTGCTTCAGATCAAAATGTAATACACAAAGTATAGGTTGAACTTCCTGTGAGCTCTTGATGTTGGGGCAACAGGACGATTGTTCCTCCTGGCTGAACAGTTATCTTGCTTAATGGCTGGTTTTTTTTTTCTTCAGTGCTGAAAAAACTATGGTGTGTATGGTAGGCTACTTCAACCCCTAATTTCAATCGAATATTTTGTTCGAGTTAGCTTACATTTTCTGTTATACTTAGTAGTTAAAAGACAGGAAGTGAAGGGCCTGTTCGGTACCGTTTTCGTAAACTTGTTTTCATTTATGTTTTGAGATTACATATGTAATACATGTTTGGTCAGTTGGATTCAGAAAACAAATTATAAAACAAAGAATTCATATTTTAGTTTATAGTTATAAGACTGAGAACGGGTTTAACACGTTCTCGATGAATCACAAATTATATTATAAAATATTTCTATAAAACAATATTCTCTTCTTCTTCAACCACCCTTTGATAATCCAAATCTAAATTCACAACTCTCTCACTCCGTGAATACTCTTCTTTTTCATCCACAATTGACTGTCACACCACTCTCTCCGTTGATGTTGTGCAACCAAAATCAGCTGCTGCGTTGAGAGAGAAAGCTGCTGGTACTGTGTCTGAACTTTGTGTGCTCCTGATGCTCAAGCTATGATCTGCTGCTGCTGTAATTGAGGATTGACTGCCACTGCTGCTGTAATTGAAGATCGACTGTTGCTGCTGCCAGTGCAGTATCTCGGCTCCTTCTGGTGGTGGTGCTGCGTCTTTGTTCTAATTTGGCTGGTACTGTTGGTGCTGCTACTGCAGTGTTTATTTGGATAACTTTCGCTGCGTCTAACCTGTTTGATCGTTGAGTGATTATGTTTGTTCTTTTCTTGATTTGCTGTGATTTCATTTCTCTTTGGGATAAATTCACAAAATATGAGTCGAAATTGTTTTTAAGCTGGATAGCTATTTGCAGCTTCATTCTGAAGTCTAACACCACTTTGGTATATACAAAACTTAAATATTATGGACAATATGTTGCAGTAAGTGCTACGGGTTTGTTAATGTCCACATTGCAGGTGAGCTGTCCTACTGCAATATTGATTTCCATATGTTGTTGTTTGCTAAACTGCTACTATTTAATTGTATTATGTCCTGTGCTTCTTCCTGTACTGGGTGGTGCATTTTTTCTTCGTTGATATTTTGAAAGTTTGGTTAAGTTTTTCACTCCCTTGAATGCTACCCATTGTCGTGGGAACTGTTATAATTCTTTATGGCCATGCAATTGCTCATGGTGCTTCCGTAATCCTTATTTCTATTCCACAAGTGATGCTAGTAGCATTTATTCTTCATGCATCTGGATTTTTCTTTGGATATGCACTTCCTAACATGCTCAGGATTGATATGGCATCTTGTCAAACCATCTCTATTGAGGTTGGCATGGAAGTAATTATTATTATGTATAGTTCAATTTCTAAGACAGAAAAGCTCTGTACCCAAGCAAATGCAGGATTGAAACAATATATCAAAGTTGTGTAGTAGAAATAAGTTACAACCTTAACTAGTCTGTATTTCAGATGTGAAAATATTATTGCTCGATAATTGATTGACAGTGTTGGTTCTTAAAATAGATGTAATTAATCATTTTATTGAGCCGATGTGCCAGAGATCAATTCAAAGGAGGGGTTCCTAAAGTTATCAAATCTTGGTAAATGCTTTTATGGTTGCTTTATGATGTCATTTGCTTGTGTTGTTACAAGACGGGAGATTGAATATTACATGCTATACTTTCTTAGTATAAGTATTAACTAAATATTTAATTAAAACTATTTCTTAAAATGATATTACCAGACACATACTCACTACTTTTACCCTTTTCAAATGTGTCCACTGAACAAATATTATTGTTTTTTGTTTTAAAATATTGGATACATAAAATGATATTAAACGCATATTTAAACTCGCCATTCAACAACTTCAAAACATCATTTTTTTTTTCATTTTTTTTCATAAAAGACTAATTCATAAACAATACCAAACAGCCTCGAAGGTAACATGTTTTGTCTTAGCGGGTATGTAACATGTTCTTGTCTGTGGGGGCAACAATCATCTTCTTAACGGTGAAAATTAATACATTTCTTACGGCATCCAACTCATTGCAGTTGGTGGAGTCTGATTGTTTTTGCATATTCAAGCACACTGTTCTCCATGTACCACTTCCCTCCTTTGTTAACACCTGCCATTCACATTTACACTGGCCATTCCTTTGATGATTTGAATGTGTTCCTCATCTTAGTTTTAGATTCATTTTAGTATTAGTTGTATTATGTGAATTACTGCAAAATTTTTGCTTTGCAAAAGGTTGCTCATCCCCTGTACTAGCTTTGAATTGTTGGTTCCAAAATTACTTTTTGGGCATTACAGGTCGAAGTCTTTTTTTCCAAAAACACAAACCAAAATGTAATAAATGTCCCTCATCAACGTTGCAGATAAGGAAGTTGAAAGGATTGTGGCCGTTTTTGACCTGATGTTCGTCATACGCGGCTAGCGATCATTTCAAAACCACTCACTAAAAGATCCTAGAAACATGGTTCCAGAGTCTTATCAACTAGCCACGTTGCATAAAGACGGCTAGCTGCTATCTCCTTTCGTTAAAAACATGGTTCCAAGTGTATGGTGGCTAGCCGCCTCATTGTAACGCGGGTAGCCGCTATCTCTCTGTTTGTTAAAACATGGTCCTTGAGAGTTAGCGGCTACCCGCGTTACAATGAGGCAGCTAACTGCTATCTCTCAGGGACTTGCACCCCCTATTCCAAATGGATGGCGGTTAGCCACCTCATTGTAACACGGCTAGCCGCTATCTCTCTGTTGGTAAAAAACATGATTCCAGTGACCAAGCGGCTAGCCGTCTCATTTTAACGCGGCTAGCCACTATCTCTCTGTTGGTTTTCACCCCTATTCTAGAGAGAATGGCTAGCCGCCTCATTCTAACGCTACAAGCCGTTATCTCTCTACCATCGTCGAACTTGGTTCCCAAGAATTAGCGGCTACCCACTATCTATCCATAGGTTAGCAACTTCGATGCAGAGAGTTTGCGGCTACCTGGGTCGAGAGATAGCGGCTATTCGTTATCTCTCTGTTGGTTAGCAACTTGGTTCCAGAGAGATAGCGGCTACCCACCTCATTATAACGTGGCCACCGGCTATCTCTCTAGGGGTTCGCAACACAATTCCAAAGTTATTTATGGTTTGATCAATGCAAATACCATTCGACCAATAGATGAAATTACAATCTATCTGTTATACACAAACCGTAACGAATCCTAGTAATATCATAGTAAGCACAAAATTATAAAAATTTCGGTCGTTACATTACCTACATCATTGTAACTAAGTTAGTGGATCTATTACTTGAAACTTTCCAACCTATAAATGATAAACTGTATCCAAAAGTACGAAGTAATCTAACAAAATAAATGAATCATATCGCAAGAACAAGTTTGATATAAGCAATAATTCCACTTGATGTTGCATTTATGACAATACAAATATTGTTATGATGACATCAACGTGTGGAAAATAAATTTTGCGGAGTGGTTGAATTCCCCTGATAGTTATGGAGTTGGCAAAAGTAGCTCACACTGCTTTTGTTTCTATTATACGATGATCTTTGCAATATAACAAAATATATTTTTTTGTGCCAAATCCCCAAAACATAAGCAGCATCCCGAAGGTAGTTACGAGTTCTAAAAGCCTGCAGGGATGAATAACGAAAACGAATAAAATTTCATTATATAACTCAATTACTAGGGTAATTAGGAAGAGTAATCCCACTTATTAAATGAGTCGCTGCAGGTGCTGCTGCTTGGACTATTGACGCTGTGGTTCTCTCATACAGGCGTGTGGCTTTAGTGGAATAGTTTTATTCATTGTAGTACCATGAACAAAGATGAAGCAATAGTTATTTTACCATGACATATTTGGCTTTGTATGACAAGCTAAGTTGTTGAAGTGTAAGAAATTAAAAACATATTTACATGTTATCTGTGTTTGAACGTCTCCATTCATAGGAGCCTCAAACCTTTTTTGTAGTGCCTGAACAATGTCAAAAAGTTGAGGTGTCCACTTACATATTTCTAGAAGCTCTTTCATACCCGGTCCATAAGTTGCCCTGTAAACGTCAACCGTCATGCAATCATGTACATAGTCATCATATGATGCAACCCAATGGATGATACATCGGCATACATGGGCATATGGAATTCCAAAAAGTTGCCATAGTCCACAAGAGCACATCGAAAGTTCCTTGTTAACTATAAAGGAAAGTCCATTCATTATGACAGTGGCAATATTTGGGTCTGTAGCACTATGTACGTTCTAGTTGTCAGCTTCAATGACATTTTGCAGAACTTGTTGCCGTGCTACTGGAGTGATGTTGCCGTGTACCCAATCCCACCCAGTCTTGTACTTTATTTCAAAAACTTTTACAGTTTCTCATGCTATTGTAGCAAATTTGTTTGCCACATTCGTATCAAGGTATTTGATTAACCAAATCTGAAGTTGTTATGTCGCACTTATGGTTATATCGGTGCTCTTAACCCATTTAGCCATGTAGTGAAGCGCCCAAGTATGGCACTCTCTACCAATCAGCCAATTATGACAGTCCTTTCTTTCATTTTCTAATAGATTCATTTGGTTTTTGAATGTTTCCTTGTTTGTGCTCCTGCAAGCAGCCCAAAATAATAAGTGCACAGGTGCATAGGGAAATTGCTCTATTAGCTTTTTCCACATACTAAAACAATAATGCCTATAATGAGTGTAGGGAAGAAACTCTAACATTGCTTCATCAACTCCATTATCCCCATCACACATGATGTAAATACTCTTTCCATAATCCATGTAGTCCATGCGAAGCCCGTCATATAGATTCTTAAAGAAAAAAGACCATGATTCTAGGTTCTCTTCCTGTACTTCACAAAATGCAATAGGGAGCACAACATCATTTCCATCACGACAGACTGCAACAAGCATCACACTCTTGTATGGACCGTTAATCTCCCATCCATCTACAATTATTAGTCTTCAACATGTTGTCTTGAAAGCGTATGAGCACTCAGTGAATAGAACAAACATCCTGTCAAATATCGAACTAGCTTCATCGAGTGCTTTTGTTTCTAATATGACAATGTTTTGGCTGTTAACCTTTAACATTTCATTTCTGTATTAGAACAAGCGTTCATACCCATACTTATGATCTGTTTGCAACCAGAATTTCTCCATTTTGTCTATGGCTAACTTCCATGTAGGATATTTTAGACCATAATTTCTTTCGATTTTTTCTCAATGCATCCAATTCAAGTTTTGGGTTTTGTACCCACCAATGCAAGAATTTTGCTGCACTTCACCTTGTCTCAAAGGAAAAATTACTATTGCGCCTTTTGCATGTGTGCTTTAGTATTATTTCCTACAGCACGAACACATCACCTTTTCGTACCTTCGCTCCACTAACTTTCCAATCACACATAAGATCAGAAAACTCGTAGTTGATAACAGCACTTGTGTTCTCCATTATGCAAAGTTTAATACCATCATGCATTGCCTGAATCTCTATAGCTCTTCTAAACTGAAATTTATCCTTAAATCTCTGGCCTGGCTTCATTATCAGAACGTTGGTCCCACCGTGTTCGAATAAAAACCCACTAACTGAAGATCTTTCCTGTTTTCTATGAACTTCTATTTGGAATAAATCATTCTCGTGTCCTACCCATGACTTCTCTAGTGCCCCGTCATTTTCACTGTTGTCAATCAGAACCACACTACCATCGTTGGAGAAGTCAACTGCATCATAATCATTGTTACAGGACGTCCAAGGTGGTTCTTCCCCCATAATTGCCTTTGCCAAGGTTAATAGAAGAGTAAAAACTGGTGTCGATACTTTCATCGTGAAGATCAAACTCATCCACATCAAATAAAGCTTCTACTACCTCAATATCGGAAATATATTCTCCCTTGCTCTGTTGAGACACATGTTTCGAATCAATTACCAGCAGACACTTATGGTTAGGTGGTTGCAATTCACATCCATCACTCGATCCTTCCTGGACATGTCCATGGCACCGACGAACCTCCATATTCGAACAGCCCTCATTTACTGATTGTTTCTTATTTGGAAACAACACTTGGGTGATGTTTCTTCTACGCATATCATTTCCTATCATCTTTGCAACACGAGTAACTGATTCAGCATCTTTAATATTCTGGGGAATACCATCATTCGACGTTGGGGATGTCTGCAAATGGTTGGTGTCCATGAAAATTGCATTAACCATTGATCAAATATGATTGTTTGAATATTTGCTTTCAGTAACAGAAAATATATAATATAGGCATTGTCTTTAGAAGCAGTAAATAACAACATTCATAAACTGAACAATAAACAAAAATTTCGTGATCCACATTTCATGATGTGTGTTTAGTTTGGGCAAATAATACTATGTAATAAAAAATACGATAGACACGGGTGGTATTTTTTTTGAGATGATTTTTTAAGTTATTACTTCAGGACTACAATTAATACCTCATTCGCCTACTCTTTGTTTTGTAACAGCGACTGTGTTGCAAGTTGTTCATCAGTTCATCTCTGCTATCCAAAACGATTTCCACGATTGAATCCCCCCTAATAGTATAATTAAGTAACCACCCCTGGGCTAACAGAAAATATTTTTGTTGTGAATTAATTGTTTATAATATTTCTTCAGTTTAAGCTTAGGAGGTAGCATTCTTCTACCTTCAAATACGATGAAATTTACAATTACTTCTCTCCATCTCTGTTGTGGCCACTGTTCAAGATAGAATTAAATCCTTAAAATTTCGATAGAGCGGGAAGTGGTGCAATATTCGTAATTCACGGCCTATGAAATAAAAAATTGGCAATATATGCATTGGATATAGATTGACTTATGTAAATCCGCAATAATCAGCGAATCTACAAAAAAATAAAGATTATTTTTCCCCAATTAGTAAATTAAACTTGGAAATATGGCATTAGTAATTAATAATACATATATAAGTTAAAATATTATTACATTAACATCATATCATATCTTATCCGATAGTTGAATAAAAAAATAATTAAGTAGACAAATATATCTTCGTAAACAGTCAATTTTAATGTACTGGTCTAAACAAATAAGATTTTTTTTATTTGGTGTGTTATGCTTTAAAACTTTGAATGTACTTTCTAGTTTTATTCAATTAATTGATTAATTTAAATAATATTTAATTTTAAATTTGATCAGTAATAAAGTTATTTTTGTATTAAATTTTTATATTTAGTTAATTCATAGATTGGAAATTATTAAAAAATTTTAATCCTCAAAAAAATTCCGTTAAATGGTTGATTGCATATGAATTGGATAAAATCCGTGTCCGATTCGTAAACATATAAATTGGATATTGATTGGGTGAAATTTGCATCTGATTCGCAACATATAGATTAGATTTGGATTGAGTTAATAAAATCTAACTATTGGATTGGATTGCAAATTTGTAAATCAAAAAATCGTAAATCGGATATGGATTACTGCCCAATCCCCAAAATCTGACTCGCAAACATTTGCAACATCCTCCACCTGTTCAACTAATTGTAAGATACTTGATAGGTTTTAAAAGTTCTTTCATACTTTCACTAAAGGTTGTCTTCATCATTTCCTTCGTCCTTATGTTAGAGTCTTTTTCTCCACTCGTGGTACCATCGGTTGAGCGGGCATTGTGCTTTAACTTATCATTGATATGGAATTGCAACTCGTTATATTTGGGTGTGTAACTGACCCTGGATGGACCGAAACAATAGAATTTTTTCTTCATTTTGGTTATTGGTTCATTGCAAGATTTATGTTATTTTTGAACGACTAATATTTTATGATTAAGTTAATAAATATTTATAGGCAAAGGGTTCAGTTAGCACTAAACTATAAACTAATAAAAAAACATAAAAAACCATATGTAATTAATTTCGTTTAGCCGCTTCACTTATAGAATCTTCAATACCACTCCCCCACAAATGATCCGCTTAATTAATTTCTATTGGATTCGATGTCTCAATTCATTCACAGTAAGATTGTCCAGTCTGGTAAGTAAAGCCTGCATCAATGGCCATGTTCATCGAATCGTGTAGTAAATTTAATGGCCTCGGTAAGTAAATTTGCCATCAATGGCTATGCTTTATCAAAATTGCGTAGTTAATTTGATGGCCACTAACACATCTCCCCTTTTGTAAGTACATTTACTTAATTGGAATCGGCATGTGATTGAATTGTGATTGAATTATAATTGAGACAGTTGGAATGAGTTGTAATTGAAATAAGAATGAGAATGTGCATAATTACTTATGTGATTTATGTCACAGAACAAGATAGTCTGATAACCTTTACTCATGGCTTATTACTAGATGGCTTCCACTTTCTCTCCAACATGTATTTCAGCCGATTCTCATTATTTTATGTCTTCAGCATCAAAGGTCATTGGATATTGATACGGGGAGCTTCGAAGGGAAGTTATGGCACGTGGGGAAATGATGGGCAACTTTTCAGCATACTTGTTTTGAAAAGGCACGAAAGATTAATTTGATTTGACAACTTAATGAGCCATTATTGCTCTAACACCCCACCCGGTTTTAAGACATGGCTCCAATGAAAGTCAACAAGTCACGTCGGTTTCAAAAAAAGGCATCGCAATTTTCATTCCAATTTTTTAAATAGAATTTCATAACGTTACCCACTAACCTTCTCAATTTCAAGCATTCTCTCTACTTGTCATCTTGCACTTTAGTCTGCTATCCAGGTGAGTTTATCATTGACCACCACTCATTTGTCACCCCTGCATACTGAAATAGTACATGGTTAAATGTTATTTTTGATGGAACTTGTGGGTCCACGAGTTGGTGACGTGTGTGTTGTTTGCACAAGTTCCCTCGGCCTTGGGACCTAATGAAGTTGTTACTAACAATAACATATATTTTGCATTATGCCCCTTATATGCACCAACTATCACCGAATGAAAATACAATATTGACTTATGCAATTTGTGCATCCTGGGGTATGTTGGGAAACAAATGTAAAATAATTATCTTACTTATTATAGTGCTAATTAATAGTTATAGTGGCAATTCAGGGTTGGCACACACAAAAATGAACTAATGTTAGGATGCGAGATTGTTTATGTACTGATCTAAACTTTAATTATATTAATTGTATAATTAATTATGTAATTATACATGTAACAAACTTCGCCTTGTCTACAATCCGATTAATTCGCTTAGGAAAAATTATTTGTTTTTTAATGTTCCTCTTTTATGTTATAGCCTCAAAGCCATCATGTATGGCCATCCCCTTGCCTTCACCTCATTGTAACGCGGCACACAATTTTCATTATTCGATCAAATACATAAGTATTACAATGGTATTGGATTATTTAACTTATTGAGATGCAGGAAATCATTAACGATTAGCAAATAACTATTCTTAAAGATGGAGAAAATGTGTTTGACTAACCACTGGAATCCTATTTATTGTATTATGGTGGTGGCAATATTTCTCTCTTATTGTTAATTCGCGCTTTTAAGGGATTAAACCAATTTCTAAAAAGTGTTGCCAATTCGAAAGGTTAGAAGGATTTTACTCAACAACCATGAACAATGTGTGTAAGTGCAAAATATGATTGTTTGGATTAACCATTGTCAAAGTGTAAAATAAGACGGATGACATGATAAATATAATATAGTTGAAATTGTAGGCAACATATCTATCATTAATGGATCACGTGTGGATGAACTTCTCCCCCACCCCACGTCTACCTTGTAGTGTAAGAGTCATACATTTCCATTGATGTGTGCAACAATTCCATTCAGCTTTCAAACAACTGAATAAAGTAGATGTTTTCGTTAATATTTTTCTCATGTAGTTGTAGTTGACACTTATTCTCACGATAGTTGAAATCAGTAACTTTATTCATTTGTTTTTATTGGATGTGAGCATGTGCTGCACACCTCCTATGTTGTTTCATGTGTTTTACTGCTGGTCTGTGTTAATAAATTTGTGTATTAATCATTGCATCTACACCAGCACACACAGAACACCATTTTCAACCTTATGAATTCCAGTCCAACTTATCAACGAAAGCTGGCTGCGTGCCTTGGTCGAAATGCAGCACATGCTTGCGGCCAAGCCACAGAGCCCCGTTCTTGTTCGCCGCCTTCGGCATACAGGCAACGGCCTCGCTCGAGCACGGCGCGCAGCACATGCTCTCGACCAAGGCACGTAGCACAATCTCGCCCACGCATAGCACACAGTAGGGCCCTGTGCCTTGGGCTCGAGCGTTGACTGCACCACGCGTGGGCCTTGGCCTCGGGCAAGCATTTGGCCAAATTGCGAGCACACGTTCTTGGAGCAAAAACTGAGATCCGCACCTTCCACTTCATTTTTCAAGTTTTGCCTGAATCGGACAAGCTACCCCACCCGTTTGGGCACTCGTTTGTGCTCCCGGTAAAATGGCCACAAAACGCGTTTCGCAGGCCGGAATTGGCTTCCGTTTTCTCCCGCGGCCAACCCTAACCAATACCGACAACACCAACCCAAAATCCCACGCCGCCACGAAAACGCGAAATTTGGCCGCAATACGTGTGCTACAGCTCACGAATTTTAGCCATTTCGGGCAGAAACATGGGCCCATAACCTCCCACATTATTCTCGCCATTTTCTTCGAGCGGAAAATGGTACTTGTGCTCAGAGGAGGCCCTCGGCCCAGTTCTGCCACAATCGGACCAATTTCCGGGCACGTTTCGTCCCCTTTTTGCACCCCTGCACCTTTGGTAAATCAGCCGTAAACAGAGGTTCGGACCTTAGAATCGAGTGCCGTCTTTTCCGACGTTTGACTCTCGCACGTATCTAATGCATCACCCAAAAATCCCGCACCGCCCCTTGAAACGCGAAAGTTGGCCTAGATCCGTGGGCTACAGCACACGGTCTTTGGCCATTTTGGCCCAAAAAATGGGGCCCGGAGCTCACGCGCCGTTTCCCCCACTTTTCAGTTCCGTAAAATAACTTCAGTCGAAGTACGACACCTCCTAAAATTTCAGCCCAAATAAAGTCGGACAGACGCTTGGGGCCTGCATTGACCCCAGATGCCGTTCCCGGGCTGGCTGCGTGCCTTGGCCTTGGCCGCGGGCGAGCTGTGTGCCTTGGCCTTGGCCGTGGGGTGGCTGCGTGCCTTGGCCTTGGCCGCGGGCTGGCTGCGTTGGCCGTGGGGTGGCTGCGTGCCTTGGCCTTGGCCGCGGGGTGTTTGAGTGCCTTGGCCTTGGCCCCGGGGCGGCTGCGTGCCTTGGCCTTGGCCCTGGGCTGGCTACGTGCCTTGTCCTTGGCCGCGAGGGGGCTGCGTGCCTTGGCCTTGGCTCCGGGCTGGCTGCGTGCCTTGGTCGAAATGCAGCACATGCTTGCGGCCAAGGCACAAAGCCCCGTTCTCGCTCGTCGCCTTCGGAATACAGGCCACGGCCTCGCTCGAGCGCGGCGCGTAGCACATGCTCTCGACCAAGTCACGTAGCACAATCTCGCCCACGTACAGCACACAGTTGGGCCCTGTGCCTTGGGCGCGATCGTTGGCTGTACCATGCGTGGGCCTTGGCCTCGGCGAGCATTTGGTCAAATCGCGAGCACACGTTCTTGGCGCAAAAACTGAGATCCGCACCTTCCACTTCATTTTTCAAGTTTTGCCTGAATCGGACGAGCTGCCCTACCCGTTTGGGCACCCGTTCGTGCTCCCGGTAAAATGGCCACAAAACGAGTTTCGCAAGCCGGAATCGGCTTCTGTTTTCTCCCGCGGCCAACCCCCGCCAATACCGACAACACCAGCCCAAAATCCCACACCGCCACGAAAAAGCAAAATTTGGCCGCAATCCGTGTGCTACAGCTCACGGATTTTGGTCATTTCGGGCGGAAACATGGGCCCAAGGCCTCCCGCATTATTCTCGTCATTTTCTTCGAGCGGGAAATGGTACTTGCGCTCAGAGGAGGGCCCCGACCCAGTTCTGCCACAATCGGACCAATTTCCGGGCACGTTTCGTCCCCTTTTTGCACCCCCGCACCTATGGTAAATCGGCCGTAAACCGAGGTTCGGACCTCAGAATCGAGTGCCGTCTTTTCTGACGTTTGACTCTCGCACGTATCTAATGCATCACCCCAAAATCCCGCACCGCCCTAGAAACACGAAAGTTGGCCCAGATCCGTGGGCTAAAGCACACGGTCTTTGGCCAATTATTCCCAAAAAATGGGGCCCGGAGCTCACACGCCGTTTCCCCTACTTTTTAATCCCGTAAGATAACTTCGGTCGAAATACGACACCTCCTAAAATTTCAGCCCAAACAAAGTCGGACAGACGCTTGGGCCTTGCATTGGCCCCGGATGCCGCGCCCGGGCTGGCTGCGTGCCTTGGCCTTGGTCGCGGGGCTGCTGCGTGCCTTGGCCTTGGCCGTGGGCTGGGTGCGTGCCTTGGCCTTGACCCCGAGCTGGCTGCGTTGGCCGCGGGGCAGCTGCGTGCCTTGGCCTTGGCCGCGGGGCGGCTGAGTGCCTTGGCCTTGGCCGCGGGGCGGCTGAGTGCCTTGGCCTTGGCCCCGAGCGGGCTGCGTGCCTTGGCCTTGGCCCCGGGCGGGCTGCGTGCCTTGGCCTTGGCCTTGGCCCCGGGCTGGCCTTGCAACTTCATATATAGTATTTTGTGCACGTGAGCATTTGATATGCTGATGTTGGTTGCATGAACATGAACTTTTTCAACTTCAAATGTCGATTTACTTGTTTCACATGGTTCTGGCTTATGAAACCGTTTCTGAATTGAACTCCCATTTCACATACATACTGGAGTATCTTGGAGAGAATATTACCATTCAAACTGTTCGGCCCACCCACTTCAAGTTATTGAACTTGTGCTTCATAGCTTCTTCAGCTCTACAAAAAGAGGATTCGCCACCAAATCATCTATTCCGACCAACTTGCACACCATCCTAGCTAGGCCGTGTTGTGAAATTAGCCTCTGACAGCATACTTGAAGTGATGACCCATGAGAGCATTAAGAGAGGGGAATACTCACTTCATATTTTGGTGAATTTCATACCTATTGGCGCTCGCCGACCGATTCTGCCAACACCAAACACTACTCTCCGGGTTGATAACCTAGTCATTGTGGACATTGGAGGCGCTATCGCCATCCCCTCTCCCACCATGGGGTTCCTATCCAACTTTCCCCTCCTCCTGAAATGGCAACCGCAAGTAGCCAAGCAGTACATTCACTACCCTTACCCGAAGTGCCTGTGCAAGCACCGGCAAATGGGAGGCCGATTTTTTTTCCTATGCCTAATGCAATCTCTTCTCTATTTCCTTCGTTTGTTTAGATGGAAAGTGCAACTCATATGCACGTCCATGCACCATTTCAAGGCATAATCCAGGCATCACCTCAGCTACAAAAATTTCATACGTCTCTTAACTCTCCCGTCCAACATCTTATAGAAGTCGTTCGAACTCCTCCAACGCAACCACATCTTGGGAATAACATAGTTTACATAGCAACACCTGCAAGCTCTGAACAGCCAGCGTCCGGCACAAAAAGTACAAGTGTCAGAAGTGTGCAGGCATTGGACACAAAAATTGATTTTGTAAGATTGTGAAGCCTACTCCTGCAAGGCCTAAAGGTTCGACATCGGTCGAGGTATATATTAATAATGACATAAAGTTAGTATAATTTTACTCGTTTGTTATGTATCACTGCTATTCTAATGGTTATATGCATTGACAGTCATTATTTTCATTTTTAACTTTAAACTTGTTTTATAGTAGGCTACTGCAACAGTTAAAAATGGACAGAGTGGGGACATTGCAGCATTCCCATAAGTGATGCTTGGGGCTGGACAACAACCCAAGTCAGCCTAAAAATTACATATGAGCAAAACCATGAGTTCGTGCATAGTGATGACATTTCTTTTTGTCTGGGTATGCACCACTTTTGAAGCTAAGTGACAACTGGGTTATGAGCGAATATGCCTCGAAGGCTGTAGTTAGTGGTGTTAATTTTTTTTTTATGGTGTATTATGTCACGTACTAGGCCTTTTTGTCCTGTAACACATGTAATGGGTCGTGGAAGTAAAAAAGCTTGTACAATGTTTGTCAATGGAATGAAAGATTCATGGTTTGCTCTGTTACTAAAATAGATATCCATTTGTGCGTATGATTATTGCATTAAGAGTATTACTATCAACCCCATGCATATCAAACCATGCATAATAGGAAAAGAGCTCTAGTATCTCAGCAACATCTGTACGAGAACAAGAACCAAACAAAGTGGGGCATATACATGAACCAAGCAAATCAAATGAAAGGATTCACTAATTTTTTCCCCATAATTGATACAAGTTACGTTACCAACATTGAATCAGCTGTGAATCTCTAGTTAAACTAAAGCTCTTCAGCGTGATGGTGGTCATTCCATTCGTCAACTAAACAAATAATCTTCCCGTGAAAGCATAACTAACAATGTGAAATCTACTAAATTGAAATGGGTTTCTGAAGATGCGGCTAGTCGTTATCTCTTTGCCATTGTGGTGCCAACAACCAGGGAAATAGCAGCTAGCCGCTGTTGAATGTGTGGCTAGCCTCTATGTCTCTGCCATCGTGGTGCCAGCAACCAGGATATAACGGCTAGCCGCATATTCAACAGCGGCTAGTCGCTATCTCTCTGCCATCGTGGGATGCACCACCACAAAGACATTAGGTAACCGTGTTTGATGGACAAATATGTTAGCCTAGAGGGCTATACAAATTGTAATTTTGATGATAACAAACATTTGTTATTATATTTCATAATTTTACTAGTTTTTTAAGGATAAATTTTATTCAAGTGAATCAAGTGAAATCGAGCTCAAAGCACTCAACGGATAATGGCTCAACCAAGATCGAGTATTAGCGAGAGTGACTTTATTGCTACAAATCTTGTAAAGCCGGTATGATTTAATGTATACACGATTTAACATTTGAGAAGCTCAAGATTTTGTTTAATAAATCATTATTTTTCATAAACCAAAGGTTTTATAATCATAAGCTAAGTATTTTATGGAATTGGTGACTTTTCAAGATATGGATTAAAATGAAAAAGTTTTACAAACTTTGCTTTCAACAAGTATTGTTTTGAATTCTAGATTTAGACATGTTTGACAAAATATAAAACATTTTGGGCTATAATATAATTTTTAAAAGTATTGAGCTCCATAATTATTGTTTTAAATTCTGAATTTAGACTTATTTAAAAACATATAAAATATTCTAGGCCATAATATAATTTTCAAAAGTATTAGGCCAAATTATAACTTTCAAAAGTATTAGGACAAATTATAATTTCCAAAAGTTTTAGGCCAAATTACAAATATAAAAAATATGCCTAGAAGACTGAAAATAAGCAACTAGCCGGATAGGAATTAGCGGCTAACAGCCAGACCTCTATTTTTTAAATTTTAGAGTCAAATTTGCAACGGTAACTTACCACATAAGCTTAGCATGTCTTCCACTTACGATTTGTCTCCAAATACATTCTTGCATATGGATACTCCAAATGAATCATAAATACATATTAAAGTTTTACAGTCTATTTTCAAGCCTTCAGGCCACTCTACACTTCAAATTTAATTATTACATATAATATAACTAGTAACACTTAAAATTCCATCCACTTACTTACTAATTTAGGGTTATATTATCTATACTCTACAATCTATTTTGACATAACCAGGATAGTTTAAACGTCAAAGACAGCTAAAGATATTTCAACAGTTGCCATGACACACTTCAACATGCATACTGAAATTTATCCAACCAAAATTTATTTCACATGCATAACAACAACCCCCCGAGCATGCAATTCTTTTGCAATATCCACCTGTTGATTTCACATTACACGTTCATGCATCTGCATTTTATTCTCCACACTTACAATTGGATCTTGATAAAATCCCTTTCCAAATGGCTGCTATGCCCCTTGCATTCTCAATTCAATCATGTAGCATTCAACTAGTGCTTCTCTTGTATAATCTCAGCTGCATACAATTATGCAGAACTATCACCAATTTCATTCTTACATAACAATGCTCTAAAATCAATCATAAATATCACTTACACTGCTATGTTCGTTAAAGCATGGCTTCAAATTAGTGATTTGAAAGTTAATTTTTCAAATATCATATAACCTTAACAAATTTAAATTACATATAATTACTGATAATTGCTATATTATCTAAATTGTACAAGTAATTTCGTTGTAAGTAGCCCGGCTTAAAGGGCAGACACAACAAAACCTATTTCTATAGCACTAACAACTGAAAAAAAAAATATTATCAAATAATGTACGAAAAGTAATGCACCATCATACACCCAGGTCAGTACATCTCACAGCCAAAGCAAGGAAATATAAAATGGTTTGGCCATACACGGGGTTTAGGCAGAGCAATAAATGAAACTGGTTATACAATCATGTGAAAAGCTACTCCTAAGTGGCCAAATGTTGAGATATACAACCCAAAACCTACTATACACCACAAGGGTCCCAAAAATTAAAATCTAAATCTGCATCTGATTCAGAAAAACTACATGTAAGGTAGTATAAAAGCTACTAACCACAACACAAGTTTATGTAAATGTGTATGCAAAGAAATAAATCTCACTACGCATCACACTAGTTATTCACAGAATATTTCAATTTTCAGGGAAAATAATTACTGTTCAGAACTTACATACAGTCTTATAAACACAAAGTAAGTACAGTCTCAGTTATTATAAGAGGTTATATTTCACGACAAATAATTACGATTCTTCATTAACATTAGCCAAAGCTACAATACAACAAAAAAATATGGAGGTCTATTAAATTACTCCTAAAAAATATAATCCACAGGCCAAACACTTAACAAATTATATACTCTTTAATAGTGGTGACAAACACTAGGTTGTAATGCTAAAAAACAAATAATCATATAGTTATTTAACAATTAAACATTAATTTCATTATAGATTACATTTCAAAAATAAATACATAACCACAAGGTAGTTGGATTAAAGGTTTAATAAAACTCTAACCATTTTCTTTAGATAACAATATAAGAATATACATAATATCCAGTTGTTATCAAAATCTTAATCAATTCACTTAATCATTAAATAGGTTCAACTAACAGACAATGTCATACATGGCTAAAACAAATTTATGGATTACAGCTATATTAATGCAAACATTACAAAAAAAGATAAGCAAATTAATTATAATAAGATAAAAATATTTGTTCGAAAATATTCCACTCACATATTTAGTTTGAACACTGCTGATTAGCTCGAATATCCTTTGGTTGATCAGCAACAGAAACTCCTTTTAAAAAGTCGAGAGAAATTATAACCTAGTGCAGCAACTCTAGATAAAAGATAATAAACTCAAACTATATATAACACTTTATCCAATTGTAATAAACCTCACAACGACAACCACTTCCTTGTGCGAGAATTGTTTTAAAGCTTCTTGCTTATCCCAAACTTCTTCAGTTTCATGAAAACTCAGCACACACCTTACTTTGCTTCCACTCCACTCATTCTTTTCTTTTGTTGTCGGTTCTTCTCTCTCTTTGGTTTAATACCCGCGTATCTTATTTAATAACATAAGCTTCCCACTATAGCATGACCAATAACTCATCAATTTAACTACAATAGGGTTTTCCCTATCTAAATTTCTAATCAAACTTAACTCAGTCTTTGAATTAAATTTCAATCTATAGATTAATATAAATTCAAAATATTAAGAGACATAAAGACATAACACAATCGAGATGTTACAGAAGCAAGCTAATAAAGATCCAACACATTTGCAGTATTGATGGATACATATTAAATTTGTAGAGGGAAAATGGAGATAATCCAGATGACATAATGAACAAATGTTATGCAATGTCTCCACTACTTGTGATTATGATAAAGAATGCAATTGTGGAAAATAAACTTCAAAATTCTGCAGAGCTGCAGGTGGTCTTTTGCAGGCCAACTACTTAGTGTAAATCAAAATATTATGCAACAATTAATCATCACTGATTTCGTATTAAAGGGCTCTGATTAACACAAGCATGATTACTCAAAAGGTTTTGTGCACAAAGGCTACAGTTTGTGTAATTCTTGGGCATATGAGGAGTTTATTTCCATTTCCCACCTTGGGATATATAGAATAAGTAGTAAGCTGTGTGAATTTTAACAGCCATGGATGACAAGTTTGTAATCATATTATCACATAACAAGGTTACAACAACATAGACAATTTTTATTATGACTTCAAAACATACACAAGATTGCATGCCATATTCAATTAACTGAAATGACTAAAAAGAACAAAGACTATTTTCATTATGACTTCAAAACATATAGAAGATTGCATACCATATTCGATTTCCCAGAATGACTAAAAAGAAAAGCAGTCAACACGACAACAATTTCCATGCTTTAACCACAAAAGTATTCTAAATACACTTCATAGTGTCGACCCTCCAATAAATAAGCAAGAACAACTCAGTTTCAAGTCTATAGACTTGTTGCAGGAAGACAAAACAGTATCAATCACATTTACAATCGAGATCAAACCAATCCTAAATGACTTAAACCTATTTAATGGTTAAGCTTTTAGGATCCGGTGAAACCAGTTCTGAAACCCTCCACACAGAAATAATCAAACTGAATAAATTTAAATCTAATAATACGATGACCCAACTTACCATCTTCCTTACCCAAGCAAATATCATTTCAATACCATCTTCCTTACCCACGCAAATATCCATATGTTGTATGTATCTCCTTCTATAATTTCATCCCATTGTATGATTTCAGAGCCCTAATATACCCACTATATAATAACAAAAATTAATTATTCACAAGCATGCTAACTAATGCCCCCAAGTTTGCAATTCTCATGAAAAACCTACCTCAATCTTCACTTACGCATTCAATAACCAGCATTTGAATCTCCACCAATAATTTGATCTTCATAAAATCCCCTTCAATGCTTGGCTGCACGAGTTCTCTTCTACTCTATTACCCCAATGTCTGGATACAAAAAGCTTAGTTAACGACTTCACACCAAAAACCCCTCAACGACACGTCGCCGATGATTTTTCTAACCCTAGCTTTTTTTTTTTTTTGTTAAACATTGGTGATGCTGGTAGCCAGTTAACCTCTTTATTACCATATGTTAGTTCACAGCCATTAGATTTATCTCTTTGCAATCTAATGGCCGCTTGAGTAAAAGAAAAAATTAGGTGATTCCAAATAACGAATGCACAGTAGCTGGACCCGTAGTTTTGAGTTGTGGAGCTTCCTTTTGGTTATTTCATTTCATTGAGTTTTCTGAAATTGCTCACTTTTAGACTATTTTTCAGTTAAATGTAAAATTAGAGGCTGTAAATTTTAATGTATTTATTCTCTACCAGATTTATGGTTCCTTTCATCATTTTGCATTTTCTGTAATTGGTAAGAATGATACTGGTCCTTTGCAAGATAAGAGGTCATTGAAGTTAGGGCCTAAAGATAGTTTGTTCCTGGAAAGATTTGCTTTGAACCTTGAACCTTGTTGCCAAGGTAAATAAGCAAGATCACACTGAACAAGTAGACTTGTATGACAAACTTTAATCTTTTTATATGGCTTTGTATTGTTTGACATTTGATCCTTATGTTATGTCTCAATGCCACCTGTAACATTAACCTTATTCACATAAGTATCTTGATGTCTATATCTCTTATTTTGAGGTACTAATGGAACAGGTAACTCATGTCTTGAAGCTCATTCTTTGCTTATTGATATGCACTTCACAATTAGTTTGACCTATAAACTCAGGGACTAGTGGGAAATTGTTCATGCCTTATTGGTAACGTCAAGGATATGGGGAATCTAGGTTGCGCGTAAAAGCAAGGTTAAAAATGGGTTAATATAGAAGAGAACATGTCAAAATTAGATAGACTAACGATGTTAATATGAGTCATACGACTTAGGGCCAATCCGAGTCCTATCCTTAGGCTCCACCTAAAATCGAGTTCAATGGAAAATTTTAGTGTTGTATGTTGAGTGTCTTATTCATGTTATTTCTTGTGCGAAATCTACTTTTTCTATATTGTCATTTTGTGAGAATTTCATTTGTGTTTGTGCATGATTCAGGAATTAATTAATGATTGTTACAGGTATACTACTCAAACCTTTCTATACTAAGAGTATTTTCTTTGAGATCCGAAATTAGTTTGGTGCAATTTAGCTTGATGTGAGTTTACAGTCTTACTATTTTCTTATCAAAGCTTTATACTCTCAAATCTTTTAGGTTTATGTTACCTAAATTTCAATGATTTTTGCAATTTTACTTGACATATACTATGGTATAATTGAATGTTTATTTGTTAGAATCAGGAAAGGTGAGATTGGTAGTGAGGACTCCTTGTTTAATTTCATTAAAACAAGTATTGGATTGAAGGAACAAGAGACAATTAAATTATTGAAGGAGAAAATGAAGAATGATCATGCATAAGCAAATCGAGAAACTGTGCTCGTAGATACTGCTTTGTTTTTGTGATTAGGTCTTAATTCTATGGAATCTTCTCATATATATTTCAAAAGTGTTCAAGTTTTTGCTTGAAATTTTGAACTGAAACAAAGACGATCACTAAAAGTGGAGAATGCATGGAGGTTGGAACAAAAGAAATTGATCAGTGAGCTGATTGAAGAGATGGAATTAGCAAAATAGTTAAAGAGTGAATCTGGGTTCAGCCGAAACAAGTAAAGTATTAGTGTAAGGGATATTGTCTTCATATAAGAAAGCTCTTTTGATTTTGAAATAGAGTGGCTCAATCGGATAGGCTCAAGCTATGGGAGCAACTAGTGGTGCACTGCCCGAGTCTCCAATATTCATCAATAGAAGCCGTCGAAGTAAGGATTTTGATGGGGCTTTGAAGGATAATCAAGATAGAGAAAAGAAGAGGTGAATTTGTAATCTTAAATGAATATTTATTTACCTTGTACATGTTGCAAGTTATTTTCATGCTAGTGGTTTATTGTAAAATTGGGCTGCAAAATGAAAATGCCAAGATGGACAAATAAAACAAAAGTTAACTTTGAGGGTGGCCCTGAAAGGCCCTTTGAAAATGGCTATAGCTGGAGAGAATATGGCTAGAAAGATATCCTTGGAGCTAAATATCCTAAGTGAAAAGTATTTTCTCTTATCACATTCAAATTTTTTTAACTGACGTGTTTGTTATATATATCTACAGATAGAGGACTTCTTTGTTTATAAGTCTAATTATGAGTTTTTTTTATAAGCTATTACGGATGCACCTTCAGAAATACACAAAAGTGTTGGGCTACAAAGCAAGTGGAAAGATCAGATGAAGACCCCTCCATTTTTAAGGTCACATACAAGGTAACACACTCGTTTCAATGGCAGCCAATTGGTTCCACAACCAGCATCGCCAGAAAAGCATGAAAAGAAACTAAACCACCATAGAACCAATCATCAAAAGGTCTTAGGCATTAATAATGAGTACTTGGACCATAAAAGGATTGCATCTCCTTTCTCTTTTCCAATGACATCATTTAGATACATGAAGAGCAATGACCATTGCTTTTTGTCTTTGATGCTTGACAAGAATAATTTTTTGGGTGGTCCCTCCTCATCATTTATAGCTCTTGCCGCAGCTGAATTAAAGTTTTATTATATTTCGCAAAACTAGAAGAACTTTGGAGATGTTCATAGTCTGCGGTAATCAGAATCCGATCCCCCTGAGCTACAATCAGCCACCGATTTAGTTGCCAATTCTCCAATTTTAAACTTAGATTTCTCCCTTGATCCAACAGAACTTGATCCAAACTTCCCATTTGACACTGCAGGATTCTCATTCTAATTCTATTTCAATGTAAAATAATAAGAAAAAATTTAAAACTGAAATTTTCGGTTGCAACGTACTTGATTGGCTTGTATCATTGCTTTATCCTAGCTTGTAATATATAATAGGAGAACATATAATTTAGGAAAATAAGAGCCTTCTTTCTAGTGGGCTAGGGATATAAATTAGTATTAGTACCACTTGTAAGTTTTTCATTTTATCTACAAGAAGCAGTTGTAATAAACTTAATTTGCAAATGCTGCATAACTTTCGGAAAATAATATGGTAGTGCTCAGAATGTGGGAGATGAGTTCACATAAAATTGAATCAAGCAAGACACAATAGAAAACCATACAAGACTTTTTTAAACAACAGCTAATACAACCAACTTTGTGAAAGTCATCGAGTGAGCAAATTCAAGAAGAATGCACAGCAATCATCACCATCGAAAATTTACTGAAGTACATAATACTTAGTAGAAAACTAATTTACATTAACTAACTGATGCTTCAATTCATTAATCCACACATAGGTAAAAACAATAAATCAAAATGGATTAGGATTATCAGCTTACATGTTAGTCAGATAAAAACAATTCCTAGCTAACCAATAGTAGACATCTCTTTAATTCAGCTAAATAGTTTGATTATACTCAAAATCAATGCTCCTAGAAAAAAAAGATTGAAAAATCATCATTTGTGCGTTCCAATAAATCAAAATTGCACAAATAAGAGGGAAAAAAGTACAATTTTAAAAAGAACTAGACAATCAAACAACTTAATCAAGGAGTTAGATAACAACTCAATCAATGTATTGGGATATACTGTCCATATCACTGGCGATGGGGGCACATCAAGGGTGGGGATCAAGTTGTTTTCTTTTTCAATCTATAAATAAATGACTACCCTCTTTTTTCTATTTCTTAACAAATTATAAAGCCAAAATATAGAGCATTCAAAAAATACATTTGCTAAGTTTTGCAAATAAAAACTTCTAAACTGATCCTCAAATAAAACATTTCAACAAATTTATGCTACTCTTGTCTTGGAAAAATTGATAAAAATTGCAACTCATGCCAAACAGAAAAAATACACAATCCCATTAAAAATGAACGAGCATGTAAAGTAGATACTTCATTGAAAAATGGTTAAATGTTGAAACATAAATATTATTCCATTTTTTGTGATCTATACTTTAATGATCAAACTACAAAATGTATGAAGTAAATTAACCACGTGTAATTTGCAGCCTTAGTTGATATTTTTTGGTAGATAGGAAAAAGATGGCATCTGAACAAAGTATGAGCCCTCAAAAACCAAGTAAACCTGTATATAAAACTTTACATTTCTTTCTTTTTAATACATACTCAAAAAAGTATTACAGTGTGGATGATTAACCCAGTGCTCAAATTGCCTTAATCAATTCAATTTCAACTAATCTTCAACACCATTTCACCCTTCACAACCAAAGAATCTTCAACAACAAACCACAATGCAAATCCACTACAAAATGACTCATAAATCTCAAAGCTACATTGGAACAAGCAAATGTGTTTTCTCATATTTCATTCAAATTCACAAACAAGGCATAATATGTTAATATTCTTGCAATGCCTGCAAACAACCCATGAGAGCGCCGGTGAAGCTTGGTCTTTTCCTATTGGATGCAACAGCCCAAAAAGGGAAGCTCCGTTGGTGACTTCGAGGTGGCGATGAGTACAATCTCAGTCATCGTTGGTTTACATCTATGCAATTCTTACGCAACAGCCAACCATGCATTTTCACAAAGCTAAGCTGAGTAGCCCATCGTCAGTTTTGTTACAAGTAATTTTGCCTTTTCTTAACCAACTTCCCCGGTTTGCTTTAATTGAAATGTGGCTATCTCTTGTGCGTTGGATCACTTACTTTCAAATCTAATGGATACATGACATAAAGACAAAAGTTTGTGGTGCGGTACCACAGTTGCAACGTAGGCGGGTTCTTAATTCATTTGATCTTTATTTTAATAAAATAAGAAGTTACTTATTGTAAAATTTTATTTTTAAGATGGTTTTTTTTTTGTATTTTATGACATCCCCATTGAAAGCACTATATATATATATATATATATATATATATATATATATAGACACACACATAAGAATCAATAGCTCCATAAAATTACAATTATTTTCAAATCATTTTTTAGCGCTTGACGATGTAATTAATTACATTGAGTATACTTATAGATAATTAATAATATATATTTTTGGGCCTAGATTTTCTCTCTCCAATTTACTCATTCCTTAATTCATTTTCTTTGATTTCTCCTTGTCATTATCTTCACAGTTTCATAATATAAGAGCACCTCCAAAAAAACTCTATTAATTTTACTCTTCAAATATTTATTTACTTACCTATATGATAAAAAAGAAAGTGAAAAATTATATTATTCTCTAAAAGGCTCTTCAAATAGAAATAACTTAATACTATTTTAATCAAATAAATATTTTTTCAAAGGAAAAGTAAATGGTAATTAAAGTACTTTTCTCTCCCTCTTCAATAAAAAGTAATAAAATATAAATTGAAGAGGGAAAAAATAACCTTACAAAATTGAAGAGAGAGAATCATTTTTTATTTAAAGAATCTTAATTGAAGTATCTTTTGAATTCTTAAATACTGATATAGCTCTTCAAATAAGTAATAAAATCTTATTTGAAGAACTTTTTGAAGATACTCTAACAAAAGCTTGTTGAAGAGAGAGGGAAAAAAATCTGGAGAATGCCTTAAAAAAATAGTTATTTATGCCTTTTCGTTGAAATAATTGTTTCCCATAGGTACAATTTGAAGATTGATCATTGCATATGTATGTGTTTAAAAAAAATAAAAAGTTCTTCAACTTCGAGTTAGTTGATTTAACTGGAATTCTATTACAAAT
The DNA here is from genome assembly GCA_030449905.1 of Luvunga scandens. Classification (NCBI taxonomy): domain Eukaryota; kingdom Viridiplantae; phylum Streptophyta; class Magnoliopsida; order Sapindales; family Rutaceae; genus Luvunga; species Luvunga scandens. The sequence goes on from JASUUG010001235.1 coordinate 218,682, forward strand.
GCATGAAAATATTGTCAATAGTTTGGAAGTGAAAGAATTAATGAGAAGATGAAACAAGCCACAAAGTACTAGATAAGTGAAAAAAATAAAATAAAAACGATGGAGGGATAAGTAAATAAGTAGGAGAGGGAAATGCTAATTAAGAACTACTAATTATATACCGTTAATAAATTATTATTAGAAACCTATGTTATATCAATCTAATCTTAACCATCCACTTCTTATAGACCTGAGGACTAATAAATGATGTAAAAATAAGTACAATTTTCAGGAGCCGTTGATCCTTTTAGAAATATTCTAATTATAGATTCCTAATCATATTAAATTTAGGGACAAGTTAAAAGAAAAAAAACACAAATTTTAATGTAGTATACTTTATCCTATCATGTGTTCTAATCAAAGATCTATAACCATATTAAAGTTTACATTTTTATTATCTTTTAATCTCTCTCTCTCTCTCTCTCTCTCTCTCTCTCTCTCTCTCTCTCTCTCTCTCTCTCTCTATATATATATATATATATATATATATATATATATATATATATATATATGTATGTATGTATGTATGTATGTATGTATGTATGTATGTATGTATGTATGTATGTATGTATGTATGTATGTATGTATGTATGTATGTATAGACACACACACTCTATGCTAGACTTAAATTTCAGCTTCCAACACCTAGACCTAGACTTAAACTGAGCTTGTAAGTCCTTTTAGCTAGGAATATGTACTAAGTTTGACCAAACCCCTCTTTATAGACCTTTTCTTCTCAATTCACGATTCAATAACCAAAATTACTAGATAGCAAGAAGGGCGAGAGAATGTCACCCGAAACGGCAACATAAGTTACTGCTTCAGGTGTCCCCTCCCCCCCCCCCTCCCCCGTCACGTGATTCATCTACTTGTTGCTATATAAAATGTTAAAAAAAAAGAAAAGAAAAGAACATCACGTGGAACATTGTAGCAAAAACTAGGGAAAAGTTAAATGTGCTGCAACACTTTTTTGGGACATTGTAGATTAACTTTTCACACAAGCTTACTTATTCACCTCTCAACTCTCGTCTCCATTCATCTACTTGTTGTTAATCTTATAATATTGATTTTGGTGATAACAAAATGTATATGTTCTTGATTAAAATATTGGGACTATTAAAATGAATTTCTTAAAGCCATGGACATGTTTAAAAAAGCTTAATGACCGTTAACTTAAGTCGGAAAATCTTTTTCTAAACAAAAGTTGTCAAAATATAGACTTTGAAAATTAACGTTAGACCATTTATTTATAAACAATGAGCCAATAATTTACAGACAAGAAATTATCTTCTTAATCGTGAACCGCTTATCTAATAAGATTCTGAAAATTAACGGTGAACCATTTAGTACAAAACGGTAAACTGATAATTTACAGAAAAGATTTAGCCTTTTAATGGTTAGCTAGACTTCTTTTAGAGCATTCTGAAAATTAACGGTGCATCGTTTATTACAAAACGGCGAACCAATAATTTACAGAAAAGAGAAAGTTTTGTAATATTAAACCGTTTAGCAAAAATAGAGACCTAAGTCTGTTTTGCAGGATTCTGGAAATAAACGGCAATCTGATAATGGAAAACAGTAAACCATTTATTTAAAATCTAAGCACAACGGCTATTTGGACAAGTCAAAACAATAAACCGACAGCAGCAAATGGCAATTCGATTATTCTTAGAAAGTCAACAACAACTATTTTTCAACTCCAACTATAAAATGGCTAAATCAAATTCAAATCAAAAGAGATCCAACAATCATCATTGAGCTTGCTACTGAGTATACAATCTCTTTTGAACTTTAAACTTATTTTTGTTTCATGATTCACACTTTGAGATTTTATTGGTAAGCATATATATTGTGTGATAGATTTTTTATTTGTAATCTTTATTTTTTTAGTGATTGTGAGTGTTAGGATACACTTAGGTTAAGAGATTGGCATTTATCTCTTGTTGTAAAGGTTTATTGATACCTTTGAAGTCAATCGTAAGTGTTATTAAAGCTTTGGAGGCTCGCATAGTGAAATCCTAAAGCCCGGTAAGTTTGGAGGCGTGGACGTAGGCCCGGTTGGGCGAATCACGTAAAAATTACATGTTTGATCTCTATTCCCTTATCCTTTTAATTTCGAGCATTGTTAAAATTATTGCTTTTGATTTTATTAAAAAATTAATTTAAATTATTGTGTGGTTTTATTTGTTTAAGTTTTAAGAACCCAATTCACCCCCTCTTGGGTAGCCTAGTTAGTATTTCATTTGTTGCTCATCACAAGCATTCAACTTCAAAAAAATTTCAAAATCTCTTTTAACTCGTCGCCATTCATCTACTTGTGCTCATCACACAAATTTTTCTAAATCTCTCTTTCAACTCCAGTAGCCTGATTTGAATCTATACAAACGTAGAAGTGCTGCCCAATCTAGATCTGGAAGCAAAACACCCAGCTGATAACTACACGATTATAAAGATTGATTTTTTATTTTGAATACTATTTTTTGTTATATCATAATAATAGAAATGTACCTGCATTTTGAAAGATACTCTTATATACAATTTATGAGCCAAATGATAATGATAAATGCGTTTGATTTAGAAAATTTTTTAGTTTAAATTTTGTGTTCGATTTAGAAATTTTTTTAATTTAAATTGTGTTTGATTTAGAAATTTTTTAATTTAAATTTTGTGTTCAATTTAGAAATTTTTTTAATTTAAATTTTGTGTTCAATTTAGAAATTTTTTTTAATTTAAATTTTGTGTTCGATTTAGGAATTCACTAAATTTAAATTTTAAAATTTTGTGTTTGATTTAGAAATTTTTTTAATTTAAATTTTTAGAAATTGAATGGATTAAATTATTGTTGGATCAAAATTTTGTAAAAATTTATAATAATTTATTCTTAATACAAATATTAATTATTTTGTAGAAAGGGAAAATTTAGAAAATTAAGGTGGAATAGAAGATGTGCAATTGGAAAAATATGAGCCGACTCTTGGGACGTTATTTGATAGCCATAAGGAAATGTGGCAATTTTACAAAGCCTATGGTAAACAAGAATCGTTTCCTTTGAAAAAGTTAACTAGTAAGAAAGGGAGTGATCGAATTGTAAGATATGCGACATTAGCATGTGGCCATAGCGGTAAGTAAGGGTGGGCATATGGTTCGGTTTTTATTGAACCAAACCGAAATTATTAAATTTGGTTTAGTTCAATTCAATAATAAAAAAACCAAATGGTTTGAAAATATAAGAACCGATTGGTTCGTATTCGGTTCAGCTCAAAACCGAACCGAAGAACCGATCGGTTCTTCACTTTAAAATTAAAAAAAAAAAAAAGATTAAGAAACCCTAGATCGAATCTCATCCCCCATCCATGGCAAAAAAACATATCAAACCCATCTCCTCTCCCTCACCCACCACAGCCCCCAAACTGTCAGTATCTTTCCTCTCTCACTTCTACTGTTTGTCTCACAACCGTCTTCGTCAACCATTAACAACACTTGTTGTGTTTTCACAGCCATCATCGTTGGCCATTAGCAACTCCCTACCATGTTCTCACAATCTGTCGCCTTGCAAAGTCATGTCTTTGCCATCTCATCGGCCCGTCGCAGAGGTTGAAGGATTGAAGATGAGTTTTTGATTTTTGTGTTATCTCTCTCTTTTTTAATGGGTATTAAAGTTAATTTTTCATTTGTCTGATATCTGGTGATTAAGGTTGAAGTTATAGTTCTTAGGGATTGAGATTGCTACTCTGTTTAATTTTAAATGCTTTTCAATGCTGTTGTTTTCATTTGTTATAGCTTTTTTTTTTTTATTTAACTATATGTGTAGCCTAATCCAACACACATAAGGGAAAAAATAACATAAATAATCTTAACTCTACTAATAGCTAGGTTTGGTGTGTTTCCAGTATTCCAGGTTATATTTAATTCACCCTCAATGTGTTTCACTGCAATTAGCTAGCTTATTCTTCTCAAAACATGCAATGCATATTAATGAAATTCAAATTGCAATGTTATATGTGGAAACTTTGATTTTTCTTCCTAACTACAGAACTACTCTTGAAGTTTTAATAGAAGACTTGCTGACAGTATAATTTTTCTCTTGTTAACCAATTTGATATACAAGTTTCTCTATCTAAATCAAATATAAAAATGTAATTATAACAGATTAAACCTAAAGAATAAAAATAGGGAACAAATTTATCTTCATTAATGTTGCTTGATTAATCAATTAATTTATTTTTTTCAAATTAATTCATCCTTACACATCTCAGTCTTCAAGCAAGAGTTCAAAACAAGACATTAAGACAACATTCAAGATAAGAATGAGTCTTTTGTATATCATGAAGTTGAAGATGATTCACCTAAAATAGTTTGACAAATATTGATTAATTGTAATTACATGAATATTTTTGTATAAAGTATTGAGTGGTTATATTTGAATTGGGATGTAAAAAGAATTAAATTTAGGTTGAAAATTTTGAGTAATTAGAAAGGGGAAAAAAATCACACTGAACTAAACCAAACCAAACCGAATTGAAGAACCAAACCGAACCAAATTAATTTGATTTGGTTTGGTTCGATTTCTAAATTTGGTTCATGTTCAATTTCAATTTTAAAGAACCGATTGGTTTCAATTCGGTTCGGTTCGGTTCTGGTCCAGAACCGAACAGAACTGAACCAAGTAATGCCCAGCGCTAGCGATAAGTAGAAAGTAAATCTATAGATGTGCTGAAGCCGAAACATATTGTGAAAACTAGTTATGATGCTAGAATTGAAGGTTGTGTAAATGAAAATGGAAAATGGGTTCTTTGAACTTTAAGCCTTCAACACAATCATGGATTAAGTCCGGAAAAAGCTAGGTATTTTCCTTGTAACCGTAACATTAGTGCAAGTGCAAGAGACCGTATTGAAATGAGTGATTGTGCGAGAATTAACATTGCCCAGAATTTTAATTCTATTTTTGTTGAAGTTGGTGGAAAATGTCTCATTTCTAAAAAACGATTGTAGAAATCTTGTTAACAAAATTAGGCGATTACCACTTAGAGAAGGAAATGATATGGTAATTCTAAAGTACTTCTAGAAAAAACAAGCAGAATGCAATGGGTTTTTTTTTAGTATTTTGATTTGGATGAGCAAGATTAATTAAAGAATGTATTTTGGGCAAATTCAAGGAGTAGGGCAGCTTACAAATATTTTGGAGACGTCATCACATTTGACATTACATATCGTACTAAGTATGACATGTCATTCACTCTTTTTGTCAAAGTTAATCATCATGGTCAGTCTATTTTATTAGAATGTGGATTAATTTCACACGAGCATACCGAGACATTTACGTGGTTATTTGAGGCAGGGCTATCATGCATGTTTGACTATCCTCCCATTAGTATCATTAAAGACCAAGACAAAGCAATGTAAAAGGCAATTGAGAATGTTTTTCTTAAGACTGGGCATCGATGATGTTTGTGACATATAACAAAGAAGGTGTCTGAGAAGTTAGAGGCTTTTAAAGAATGTGAAGGTATTTCATTACCCTCTACTATTTATGATTCATTGAGCCCTACTGTGTTTGAGGAAGTTAGGCATGACATGATGATGGTATATGATTGGTGGAATAATGATTGGTTGAACAGTTTATATGAGGAGTGGCATCATTGGGTTCCATGCTATTTAAAATATTATTTTTGGGCATGAATGTCAACAACTCAGCGAAGGGAAAATATGAATGCATTTTTTGATAGATTTGTTAACTCAAAAAAAAATTTGAAGCAATTTGTGAATCAGTATAAAAATGCATTGAAAAGGAAAGCTAAGTTAAAATGGCAGGCAAATGCCAAGTATTCGAGTAAAATTACTCTATTTGTAACAAGATATGATATGGAGAAGGAAGTTGAAAAGGTGTACATTATTTCTAAGTTTAAAGAATTCCAACAAGAATTAACTGCACTGATGTATTGTCATATAGTTAATAATGTGGGATCAATATATGAAATCAGTGAATCATATGGGCAAGGCAAGAAAAAAAGCTTTGAGATTGTTTTTGGAGAAGCTACGTGTGAAGTTAGTTATATCTGTTCAAAGTTTCTGTTTAGAAGGATTTTTTGTAAACATGCCTTTGCAGTGTTGATATATAATGGTGTTGAATTACTTCCGAAAATGTATATTTTGTCAAGGTGAAAGAAAGATGTGAGGAGATCCTATAGCAAGGTAAAAGTTAGTTACGATGTGCGGCATTTGTCCATTCAACAGGAGAGATATGACAAAATGTGTAATGCTTTTAGTGAGGTTGCAAACATAGCTGCTAATGATGAAAACAGTTACAAATTTGTATTGGATTGGACCAATAAAGCACTCAAAGACCTGCCTAAGCAAATTCAGTATGCAAATGTCGAAACGACTATTTCACCAACAACTGTTACAAGTGAAGTTGCAACATCAACAATGTTGAACATGTAATCAATGATCCAATAGCCACACGTCGTAAAGGTTGTCCTCCTTGTCTGAGGAAGCAATCTGTTATTCTGAAGAAATCAACCTAAAAGAAAAAGTTTGCAAAAAAAAACAAGATTTGTTGATTTTTTATATTAAATTTTATAGGATTTTTTATGTTGAATTTTTATGTTAAATTGTCTATTATGATTTTATAGGATTTAGAAGAAGATGCACCATCGTCTTATGAAGTGCCTAATGAATTCTGCTCACAACAGAGCAATATGGGTGTGGTAAGTTTGTGAATTTGTATGTTAAACTTTTTTTTTATTTTGAATATGGATAACTAAGTATATTGTTGAACATATACAAACATCACAGGAAGGAAGTGTTGTTAATGCAAATCTCAACCAATACGAGGCTTTAAGCTACTATAATGTAAGAATTAAATTCGTAAAGAAATTTTAATTTTTAATTTTTAATTTCAACTTTACAAATATATTTTTTTTATTTGTCTAGGTACCTATGTACCCAACCTAAGGTGGTGTGAACAATATTTATAAGCCATTTCCTTATAATTGGTATCCAGTAAGTTGTTAACTTAAAATCATAATTTGTTAATGTATACTTATGTTTTTAAATTTCTAAAATCTCATATGATGTTTTAATTTTTTGTGTATTATAACAATTAGTCCCACCATATGCTTTGCAACCACATTATCCTTCTCATTCGATGACGTACGAAAGATCTGAAAGTGGAAATTTCCAACATTTGCTCATCAACAATGTAATGAAGACAACAATGGATGTGATTGATGTTTGACTTATATTTTGTTCGGATTAGTTTTTCTATCATTTCGCTTAAATTTGGATTAAAAGGACTAATTATAGTGATGAACATGTAATTGCACAATTATTGTTTCGTTTCTCTAACCATTGTTGGTCTGGTAGCTTTTTTCATAATTTTTTATGATACTTTTTGACAATTTTTCATGACATAAATTAGTGCAATAACAACAGTAAAAAACTTATAACTTGAATCTTTTATTTAGAGGGACAGTCCAATTATATATGTCTACAAATTTTTTCAAGTAGATAGTAAAAATTAAAACAACTTAAAAATAAAACTTTAATATAAAGCATAGTACAATAATCACAAACATTTTAATGAAATTGTATCATGGTGCATGTTTACTTCAAAGTTGCATATACTCAAGTTGTTTATGCAACAATTGAAATTTAACAAATAAACACTAAATTTTGAATGTCAACTTCCTAACTTCCTCTACTAATAAGTCAATTTTCTCATTGCTAGACTTACGATCTTCTGCCCATTGAAAGCTTTTACGTATTCTACATTTCCAAAATTTGCGAATTGGATTCTTTGTAGTACGTGATGTTAACAACTCCATTTGGCCACCACATTCATTACATATTTGTAGTGAATTTCGACTTTCATTTGTGCTAGAATACATTGTCAAAATCACACTACTTTAACTGCCACAAAAAAAAGAGTTTAAACAATGTGTTCATAAAATGCATAGGAAAAAAAGTCTGCTTATAATATGTTTCAACATGTGTGATACATAAACTTTCACCAATTAATCACCACAAAAAATAATTGAAAAAACAAGTCTCTACAAAAGATACCGAATAAATTAGTGAAATATAGTTACAAGCAGAATATATCTATCACAGAAATGTACACCAAGCAGAAAGGACATAAGGTATAGAGAATGATCAATCATAAAGTCATAAAGCTAGTTGGAGTTTGAAATAGCAGAATATCATAAAGTTGTATGCACAGTTCCAGAATTGTCCAATTAACAAAATTAAATAGCCAAATGACAGCATCTATTCAAACTGTTAAAATGTTTAACTTTTCTCTATATAATATATATTTTAATTGGAACACTGTGAAATGTTTTAGTCCAAGAGTGCGACGCCATACAAATCAAAGTAATTTCTATTGACTAGTGTTGAGTGATTTTTACGCTATGGGTGTCAATGTGCAAGTGTACACAATAAGTAATATAATGATAAGTATTCAAGATTGTCTTCACAGGAATTGAAGTTATCAAATTTGCTACAGCAATCCTAACAGTGCAGTTTTGATTTAATTGAAACTAAAACAAATAATAGAACTAATAAACTACTTAAAGTAAAAATGCAATAAATAAAAATACAGTAAAAAAAATTCTCACGTCACACTCAAGGATGAAATCAATGGGAATGGTGTAGTTGAGTGATCAAATTCCTTTAATGGCTTTGACTATTTCTTCAAATTTTAGGTTCGGTTGTTACAGCATTTGTTACAGCACTGGGCAGAATCCTTAATATCATCGGCTGTCGCTTGTTGGATATCTTATATCTTGATGCAACTTAATAGTGATCAATTGCTATGCTGATATAAGATATAGCATTATGCCCTTAGATTCTAATTATCCTATAAGGTGAATCTCCATATCTAGTTTATCACTAATTTTTTATTAAACATGGCCTTTTTGGAATCAAGTTAAACTCAATTCAGGAAACTCATTTTAAAACCAAGTACTGTTTTGATATATTCTACTAAGATAAGCCTTTTTTAGGCTCTCTCTTAGCTAGTATCACTAAATGATGTTAACATAAATAATCCTATAATACTGATTATGATGATTACAAACCTTATATGTTCTTGATTAAAAATATTAGTACTATTAATATTAAACAAAATCTTAAAGCCTTGTTATATTTTTAGACTTGTATAAGAATCTGGATAACCGTTAACTTGAGTCGAAAAATCATTTTCTATAAAAAGTTGTAAAAATACAGAGTCTGAAAATTAATGGTGAACCGTTTATTATAAAACGGCGAACCAATAATTTACAGAAAAGAAATAGTGTCTAATCATGAACCGTTTAGTAAAAACGATTAGCTAAAGTTGTTTTGCAGGATTATGAAAATAAACGACACTTCGATAACTTGAAACAGTGAACTGTTTATTTTAAATCTAAGCGCAACAATCATTCGGATAAGTCACTCCAACAACAAAAAATGGCAATCCGACAGCAGTAAACGGCAATCCGATTTTTCTCAGAAAGTCAACAAGAGCTAGTTTTCCACTCCAACTATAAAATAGATCAATCCAATTCAAAGTAGAAGTGATCCAACAGTTATTATTGAGCTTGCCGCTGAGTACACAATTATCATTGAGCTTTAAACTTGTCTTTGTTTCATTGATTCACAATTTGAGCTTTTATTAGAAACTATATACATTATGTGTTAGCAACTATATACATTGTGTGCGAGATAATTCATTTGTAATCTTTATTTTTGAGTGATTGTAAGTGTTGAGATACACTTAGGTTAAGAGATTGGGATAATCGCTTGTTTGTAAAGGTCTATTGACACTTTTGAAGTCAATTGTAAGAGTTTTTAAAGTCTTGGAGGCTCACTTAGTGAAATCCTCAATCTTGTTGAGCTTGGAGGTGTGGACATAGGCATGGTTAGTCGAACCACGTAAAAATTATGTGTTTACTCTCTCTTACCCTATCTCTTTATTATTTATTGCACATTTATTTATTTATTTTTGAATTTGGTTAATTGACTTTATTTGCATTAAGTTTTAGTTGCTAAACTTTTTATTAAAAAAAAATCCAATTCGCCTCGCCTCTTAGGTAGCTTAGTTAGCATTTCATTTGGTATTAGAGCAAGGTTCTCTTGTTAAAAATTAACCATCTAAGAGTAAAAGATCTTTTGCAACCTAAAATGATTCTAACTTTAGAGAAGGACAATCCACTACTAGACTACCATTCTTTAATGGGAATGATTATCCATATTGGAAAACTAAGATGAGAATTTACCTACAAGGTTTAGATTATGAAATATGGGAAATTATTTATGATGGACTATTCATGCCTACCACTAAAGATGAAGAAGGGGAAAATATTACAAAACCTTCATATGAATGGAATGAGCTGGAAAAGAGAAAAGCTTCTATAAACTCCAAAGCTATGACTGCCCTATTTTGTGCCTTAGATAAGAAAGAATTTTATAGAGTTTCAGGTTGTTCTAATGCTTACGAGATTTGGAAGAAACTTAAAGTAGTTTATGAATGAACAAACCAGGTTAAAGAATCCAAAATCAGTAAATACACTAAACAATACAAATTGTACCAAATGGAATAAAATGAAAGTGTTTATTCCATGTGTTAATCTTATAATAATGATTTTGATGATAACAAAAATTATATGTTCATGATTAAAATGTTGGGGCTATTAAAATGAACTTCTTAAAGTCATTCATTTGTTTAAAGAAACAAAATATTGTGCAAAAATGATGAAACTGGAAATTAACAGTGAACCGTTAATTTATAACGGCTAACCGATAAATTCCAGTAAGAAATTTTTTTTTAGCCTTGAACCGATTAGCACAAACGGTAAGCTAAGTTTGTTCTGGACATTAACGGTGAACCGTTTATTTATAACGGTTAACCGATAAAGTCCAGTAAGGAAAAATTTTCTAGTCTTGAACCGTTTAGTTAAAATGGAGAGCTGAGTTTGTTTCAAGGGTTCTGGAAATTAACGGTGAACCGTTTATTTAAAACGGCTAACCGATAAATTCCAGTAAAGAGAAAGTTTTCTACTCTTGAACCGTTTAGCAAAAACGGAGAGCTGAGTTTTGTTTTGCAGGTTTCTGGAAATAAACGGTGATCCGATAATTTTAAACGGCAAACCGTTTATTTGAAATCAAAGGATAACGGTTAGTTGGAAATTCAAAACGGCTAACCGATTGAGACAACCGGCAATCCGATTATTCTCAGAAAGTCAATAACGGCTAGTTTTCAGCTCCAACTATAAAAAGGCTCAATCAAATTCAAACAAAAAGTGATCCAACATTTGATATTTGAGCTTCCTACTGAGAAACAATCTTCTTTGAGCTTCAATTGTGTTTCATTTCATTCCCTCACACATTAAAATTTCAATTATAATTATTTGGAGTGTGTGAAAGATTATTTGTTATTAAATCTCTATCATTGAGTGATTGTAAGTGTTGGGAAACACTTATGTTGAGAGATTGGGTTTAATCTCTTATTGTAAAGGTCCATTGACACCTTGGAAGTCAAGTGTAAGTGTTTTGAAGCCTTGGAGGCTTGTATAGTAGAATCCTTAAGCCCGGTAAGCTTGGAGGCGTGGACGTAGGCACGGTTGGCCGAACCACGTAAAAAATCAAGTGTTTGATTTCTCTTCCCTTATCCTTTTTAATTTGAGCATTGCTGAATTTATTGCTTTTAATTTTAATTAAGACATTAGTTTTAATATTGTGCATTTTTATTGGCTTAGTTTTTAAAACTCAATTCACCCCCCCTCTTGGGTAGCCTAAATAGAATTTCACCATGTACACTAAATTTACAGATATTGTGAACACTCTAGGAGCACTTGGTAAGACCTTTTTAAATAGTGAGAAGGTAAAGAAAATCATTATGTCATTACTAAAGGAATAGAGACCTAAGAGAACCACCATTGAGCAAGCTACAGATTTAAATACTTTGTCTATTAATGATTTAATTGACTCACTTATTTTTATTAAGAGGATTTGGCAACCGAAAGAGGAGACGAAGATAAGAAGAAGAAAAGGCATTACCTTGAAAGCATTAAAATCGGAAAGTGATGAGGAAAGCAAATTTGAAGATGAAGAAATGGCTATGATATCCAAAAAATTTAGGAAGTTTTTCAAAAAATCTGGTGAGCGAAGAAAGTTTAGAAACTTCAAGAACAAAAAAGAGAAGAAAGAAGCAACCATAAATGCAAGAAGCCTGGCCATATAAAATTAGAATGTCCTCTTCTCAACAAACTCAATAAGAAAGCCACGGTGGCAACTTGGAATAATAGTAATGAAGAATCAAGTGATGAAGAACAATCCTAAGAAGTGTCAAACTTGGCACTTATGGTAATAAGAGAAGATGAACTTGATGAGGTAAATGATCTTCCAACTTATAATGAATTGTATGATGCTTTTAAAGAATTACACGGTGATATGATAAAAATTGGTAAGAAAAATGCATATTTCAAGAAGAAAATACTAGAACTTTTAAATGAAAAGGATGTCTTGCAAAAATGCAATGATTTATTAAATGAAAAGATCAAAGAACTAAAATTAAATAATGAAATTGCATTATAGGATTGGATTGCCTCCTTAAAAGGTAAACAACGTACTTCATATGAGTATGATAAATTACATATTGATGACTTGATCAAAGAAAATGAAGAGCTCAAAAAGAAGAGTAATGAGCTAAATGAGATTGTGTTAAAATTCATTCATGGTCAAAAGAACCTAGAAAAATTACTCAACTCTAAAAAATGTGTGTTTGATAAAGAAGGAATTAGATATAAGCCTAACTTGAAGCAAAAATATTACAAAAATTACTTTGTTAAAGCTACCTCCACTCGTAATCATAAAATTATTTGTCATTACTGCAATAGAAATGGTCACATGAATTATAGATGTCCTATTAAAAGAAATGCATATTATAGAATCAAATATGTTTGGGTTCTGAAAGGAAACATTACTAACACTCAAGGACCCAAAAAGGTTTGGGTACCTAAGATTTGAAATTTTCTCTGTAGAGTTCGAAGAAGAAAAAAAATAAATGGTATCTAGACAGTGGTTGTTCAAGGCATATGAATTGAAATTATACATGGTTCTCAAGTTTTACCAAGATCAAAAATGGTGGAGGTGTCTCCTTTGGAGACAATTCAAAGGGAAAGATTCTCGGAATTGATAATGTCGGTAAAGTTTCCTCAACTCTCATTGAAAATGTATGTTTGGTTGAAAATTTGAAACACAATTTGATTAGTATTAGTCAATTATGTGATAAGGGCTATAAAGTTGTTTTTTATAAAACTAGATGTGTCATTGAGAATACATGTGATAGCAAAGGTTTGTTTATTGGAAATAAATGTGGTAATGTTTATACTATAGACATAAAATGTGCATCTACTCATAATAAATGTTTTTTTACATTACATGATAATAGTTGGTTATGGCATAAAAGACTAGGTCATGCAAGCATGGATTTGATTTTAAAGATTCCTAAAAAGGATTTAATTAAAGGTCTGCAGAAGATTAGTTTTGAAAAGAATAAAATTTACAAAGCATGTTAATTTAGAAAACAAATCAAAATTTCTTTCAAAAACAAAAATCATATTTTTACTTCAAAACCACTTCAACTTCTTCATTTGGATTTGTTTTAACCTTTTAAATATACTAATCTAAGTGGTAAATATTATGCATTTGTAATTGAGGATGATTATTCTAGATATACATGGGTATTATTCTTAGCCAATAAGGATGATGCCTTTGATGCATTTAAAGCTTTCTATAAAAAGATTCAAAATGAAAAAGGCTATTTTATTGCATGCATTAAAAGCTATCATAGTGGAGAATTTAAAAATCATGCATTTGAGAGTTTTTTTAATGATTTTGATATCAAACATCAATTTTCATTGCCTAAGACTCCACAACAAAATAATGTTTTTGAAAGAAAGAATAGATATATTCAAGAGATGGCTAAGACCATGTTGAATGAGAATGCATTCCCAAAATACTTTTTGGTCGAAGCCATTAATACCGCATGCTATGTCTTGAATAGTATTTTGAATAGAACATTTCTTAATAAAACTCTGTATGAGCTTTGGAAATATAGAAAACCCAACATTAGTTATTTCAAAGTTTTCATATGCAAATGTTTTATATTGAATACTAAAGACAATCTTGGAAAATTTAATCCAAAATCTGATGTTCGTATCTTTTTTGGATATTCAATCTTGGAAAATTTAATCCAAAATCTGATGTTGGTATATTTTTTGGATATTCAAACACTAGCAAAGTTTATAGAGTGTACAATAAAAGAACCTTGGTTGTTGAAGAATCCATGCATGTTACATTTGATGAATCTAACCCCTCCTTTATGGAGAAAGATGTTGTTGATAAGGATACAGATGAAGAAGTACAATAAGAAAAACCTTCAAACATAAAACAAAATGCTTTATCATGTGAGAATCAAGAGGAGTAATGAGAAGAACAAACTAATATGGAGTAAAATGAAGGTAATTCTCAAACACTCCCTAAAGAGTAGAGGTATGTTTCTTATCATCCTAAAGACTTAATTTTAGTTGATCTCTCATGAGATGTAATCACGAGATCATCACATAGGAACACATGTGTAAATACTGCATTCATATCTCAAATTCGACCAAAATCCTTTATCAATGAGGAAAACAATGAATCTTGGATTATATCAATGAAAGAAGAGTCAAATCAATTTAAGAGAAACAATGTGTGGAAATTAGTTCCTAAACCAGATAGTTCCTAAACCGAAACATCAATCAGTCATAGGTACTAAATGGACTTTTAGGAAAACAATGGATGAATCTGGTGTGGTTGTAAGGAATAAAGCTAGATTAGTAGTTCAAGGTTACAAACAAGAAGAATGAATTGATTTTGATAAAACTTTTGCACCTATAGCTAGGTTAGAATCCATTAGAATGCTCCCAACATTTGCATGCCATAAAAATTTTATTTTGTATCAAATGGATGTCAAAAGTACATTCCTGAATGGTTACATCATGGAAGAAGTTTATGTGAAACAACCTCCTGGTTTTGAAAATTAAAAATTTCCAAATCATGTTTATAAGCTGTCAAAAGTATTGTATGGATTAAAACAAATACTTAAAGCTTGGTATGATAAGCTTAGTAAATTTCTTTTAGAGAATAATTTTTTAATAGGAAGAGCTGATATTGCACTATTTATTAAGCATAAGAATCAAGATATACTTATTGTTCATATTTATGTTGATGATATTATTTTTTGTTCTACTAATGAGTTTTTATGTGAGGAATTTTCATCTTGTATGAGCAAAGAATTTGAGATGAGCATGATGAGACAATTGAAGTGCTTTCTTGGATTACAAATAAAACAAAATGAAGAAGTAATCTTCATCAATCAAGCTAAATATTTGAGAGATTTACTTAAAAGATTCAGACTTAAAGATGGAAAGAATAAACGTACTCCAATGAGCTCAACAATCAAGCTTGACAAAGATGAAAAAGGTAAAGAAGTTAATGTCAAAACATATCAAGGTATGATCGGATATTTACTTTACTTAACTGCTACTAGACCCAATATCATGTTTAATGTATGTTTTTGTGCAAGATTTCAATCATGTCCTAAGGAATCTCATTTGCTTGTTGTCAAGAGAATTTTTCGTTATTTGAATGGAACCGTAGATCTTAGCCTTTGGTATCCTAGAGGAACGCATATAGATTTAATTTGTTATTCTGATGCTGACTTTACTAGTTATAAGGTTGATAAGAAGAGTACTAATGAAATTTGTCACATTCTAGGTCACTCACTTGTCTCTTGGTTTAGTAAAAAGCAAAACTCAGTTGCACTTTCAACTACCGAGACTGAATATATTACAGCCAGTAGTTGTTGTGCACAAGCACTTTGGATGAAACAAACCCTTAGAGACTATGGTATCAATCTCGATCATATACATATCATATGTGATAATATTAGTGTTATAAACCTATCCAAGAATCCTATACAACACTCTAGGACCAAGCATATTGAAATAAGACATCATTTCTTGAGAGATCATGTTCAAAAGGGGGATATTTCATTGAATTTTATTTCAACCGAAAAATAACTTTCTGATATATTTACTAAACCTCTTGGCAAAGAACAATTTGCTAAAATTAGGCATGAGCTTGGAATCATAAATGTTGCACAATAGCATTGCTTTATACAATTTCTAATTCATATTTTCTTTCCGTAATATGATTATTTATTTGAATTGGATGTTTAAAATTATGTAAATTTATGAATCATACATTATATTGGCCTTTAAAGACATTTTTTTATCAATAAGATGATTTAAAAATGCATTAAGTATGGCCCAAAGATTAAAACAAATGTGTGAAATCATGGTCAAAATAAATAGATTACCGTTTGAGAATAAATGGTGTGCCATTTAATTACAGAAATATAAAAATATTTGTTGAACATTAATTGCTCACTGTTTGTGCCTAATGGTTAACTGATTAAAAACAGAAAGGTTATTTTGTTAAATGGTGACGGACATACTTTCTAGTAGCTCTCTGAAAATTATCAGTGAACCACTTGTGGAAAACGGTTTGCCGTTTTTATACAATATAAACTGTTCCAATTCTTCTTCCTTACTTTCAGTTACTCTCTCATTGTTTTCTCCCTAAACCACAAACTCTAAGCTATCTCTCTATAAAATCTTGCATTTTTCTTGCAATTTCTTACAAAATTGAGCCCATAGAAACCTTTCTAAACATCCTTGGAACAATTTTATCAAGCCAAAACACAAAATTAAGCCTCAAATCAAGAAATCTCAAATCAAAACCCTAGAGTCAGCTGAACAGTTTTCCTTAATTTTGGATCAATTTTTTCCATTTTTTGATCAAATTGAGCATCTTAATCACTTCCTATACTCTTCATTGTCCTTCTAATAAGTTCAACTTCTTCCATTTTCATCATTTCTTATAAATTCAAATTTTTCTAGTTGAACAATGGCTAAATCTTCACGGACTAGTTGTTAGAGAAAATTTGTTCCTAGTAGGAATCCAATACCACCTAGGGAGACCTCAGAATTCGAGAGGATTCATTTTACCACAGCTCCTCTAGCCAAACGCTTTGAAACCCACTTTATGGGTTGTAAGGTAATAGACTCTTACTATGTAGATTTGGATGACTTTAAAGATTTGATTGTATGTGGTAAAAGTGTGAAAGATATGTTGTTACCTTAGGAGTTTGCATTAGACATTGAGGAAATGGTTTATCCTAATCTACTTCATGTTTTTTACTCGAATATGGAAATTTCCACAAATGGACTAGACAGGATAATCACATATGTAGGAGGAGTTCCCATTGAATTTGATATTGAGGATTTGAACAATATTTTGGGAATTTCAAATTCTGGCCACTGAATTTATACTTCTTAGAAAGATCTCTCATTTGCTGATTTTGCCCATCATCATAGGGTTAAGAATATATTTAGGCTTTGGGATCTTACTGATGAGATTTGTGCTCTCCCCTTTAGGTCACAGCGGTTACCTTTACAAGTTAGATTTCTTCACACCATTTTACAGCATATTGTTACTCCTAAGAAGGGTCATTCAGATGAGGTGACGAGGATCGATGTCGGGTTACTCGACAGTCTTTTAACGAGGCGACCTATTAACCAAAGGTATATTATCTTGAAACATATGCTGAGCACTCCTGGGGTTAACCATCAGTTACTTCCATATGGTAGTATTATTTCTAAAATATTATGACATTTTCGGGTACCCATTTGTGATTTAGTTTATATGGAGACTAAGAGGATTGGTGATTAAGCTCTAACAGGATTAGGATTTTATCGGAAGAATAAAGAATGGATCAAGACACCCACAACCAAAAACCAAGACACCCTTGTCACTCTAGAAGATAATTGCTTGCTTAAAGATGTTTATCCTCCTGATCAACTACCCGATTTTAGCCTGAGAGCAAGACCTCCACCCCCTCATCGCAAATTTACATCACAACCTCTAGCAGACCCTGATTCTGAGGATCATGAGATGGACACTAATCAGCCACACGCTTCAAAAGCTCCACCAACTCCTGACAGTCTCTTACATCAATTGGTTGAAGATGTTCGCACTACTTCAGAGCAGCAGCAGCAACAGCTTCAGGATTGGTTTGCTTCATTTCAGCTTCAGTAGCGAAAGATCCTTGATCAGCAATAGAAGGTCCTTGATCAGCAGCAGTAGATACTGGATGGACAGTTGCGCATCTTCATTGCTCATGGTATTCCACCCTTTTCCTCTTCCTCACCTTCTCAGCAGTAGTCTCTTAGTTGTTTCTGATTTGTGGTTTCGCACAAAATTCTCATATTTTAGACACTTTTATGTGCGATAGATCATTTCTTGTTTTATAGATGATTGTGTTAAATGTGTGAACTATTATGGTTATTTTGGCATTGATTTTAGCATTGGTTGAAGTTGTTTCAATATTGATTTTGATTTCTTGGGTGTAAATTTTGCTAATGGTTTTTTAGGAGAAGATGCTTAATGTTAAAGGGAGATTTTGCCAAAATTTTCACTTGCCAAGGGAAGACAAGTATTTATTCTGTCTTACTTGTTTACTTACTTTTTAATGATCATGTGGGCGAAGTTATCTTTACAAGGGGAGCTTATATTCAATGGAAACTTATATGTAGGGGGAGCTAACACATTTCTTATCTCTTTTTTTTTTTACAAATAAAGTTTGTCATCATAAAAAAAATGGGGAGATTGTTAACATAAATAATCCTATAATATTGATTTTGATGATAACAAACCTTATATGTTCTTGATTAAAAATATTAGTACTATTAATATGAAACAACATCTTAAAGTTATATTATATTTGTAGACTTATTTAAGAATCTGGATAATCGTTAACTTGAGTCAGAAAATCATTTTCTATAAAAAGTTATAAAAATACAAATTTTGAAAATTAACGGTCAATCGTGTATTATAAAACGGTGAACTGATAATATACAGAAAATAATTAGTCTTTTTAATCATGAATCGTTTAGCAAAAAAAGTTAGCTAGATTTGTTTTGTAGGATTTTAGAAATTAACAGTGAACCGATAATTTACAGAAAAGAAATAGTTTCTAATCGTGAACCGTTTAACAAAAACTGTTAGCTAAATTTATTTTATAGGATTTTGGAAATAAACGACACTCCAATAACTTAAAACAATGAACCATTTATTTTAAATTTAAGCGAAATAGTCATTTGAAAATTATTATAAGTGTAAGGATTTTTTTACTGAACTAAAGGTTCGTTAGTTTAGATATTCTTATCTAAAACAACAGCGGCTAAAAAACAAAAAAAAAATGTATATTATTGTTACGGTTGGTTGGTTGGTGAATGGTGCAGCTGTCATTCACCGATAAAACGTACGGATTCTTAAAGCTATACATGCAGTCTAGAAGATCATATATATTTCTCTCCCAAAATACAGTAGGATTATTAAATTCTCCCACCTTTGCTTATAAATCCACACGCCCATCCCTTCACACAAACACATCAAGAAAGAGAGAGAGAGAGAGCTCATAATTAGCAACAAAAATAAAAAGGAATAAAAGAAGAAGGAGAAAGAAAAATGGTTGCAAAAGGAGATTTTACAGTGACAGTAAGCAAGAAAGAGGTAGTGGCAGCAGTGCTACCGTTGCAAAAGCATTGGCTGCCACAATCTAATCTTGACCTGCTTCTGCCGGCGATTGACGTTGGTGTGTTCTTTTGTTACAAGAAGCCAGTCACTGCAGCAGATAACATTAACAAGAGCTTTGGGTTTGGGTCCATGGTTGATGTTCTTAAGAAGGCCATGGCTGAAGCTCTTGTCTCTTATTACGCCCTGGCCGGCGAGGTTGTATACAACAATGTTGGTGAGCCTGAGCTTCTTTGCGACAACCGTGGGGTTGATTTTGTTGAAGCATATGCAAACGTTGAGCTGAAAGACCTCAACTTGTATAATCCTGATGACACCATTGAAGGTAAGCTAGTGCCTAAGAAGAAGAACGGCGTCCTCTCCGTTCAGGTCAGTCGCAGTCACTTCACACACCGGTTCCTCATCATCATACAGCATATATTCCTGGACTAATTTGTTAAAATTTGAAACAGTTATTAACACATATAATTTAATGACATTATATTATTAAATCATATTACTTAGTAACACTATATATATATATATATATATATATATATATATATATATAGTTACCCTTCTCACTGTCACGGTTCTGCTAAGGTACAACAGAAACAATTCTAAAAGATCCAACAAAGATATATAAGTAACCTAATTCCTTCAACATGCTTACCTAAGAGTTTGATTACTAGGCTTCTATAGCAGTCAATTGCAGGTAGCACACTACTCTGGTAAATTGTCAGTAGACATATATATATATATTTCATAATTAAAGAGTGAGTGAGTGCATCAGTTTTAATTTTATAAAATTAGTTTATTATCAGCTAGTAGCTAGTAGCTAGCATATATATGTAGTGGCTGGCAGATATTATTATTAAGATTTATTAGACAGATAATCTAGAACTAAAATCGGTTATTTAAATAAAAGTGAATGACTTGGGCTGCTCTTGTAATTTGATTACAGGCAACAGAACTAAAATGTGGGGGTATTGTAGTGGCCTGCACCTTCGATCACCGCATAGCAGACGCATATTCAATCGACATGTTTCTGGTATCATGGGCTGAAATTGCTCAGTCTAAACCAATATCTGTGGTGCCATCTTTTCGGCGATCTATGCTAAACCCTAGACGGCCATTGTGCATTGATCGTGAGTTCGACAATATGTACGTGCCCATCTCCTCACCGCCACCTCCACCTTCGCCTCCTCATAATAATCCTGAAGAAGCTAACGGCATTAAGCTCGTCAGTCGCATTTATTATATCAAAAGTGACCAACTCAATGAGCTTCAATTAATTGCGACGACAGGCTCCAATGGGAGGAGGACTAAACTGGAGTCTTTCAGTGCATTTTTATGGAAAATGGTGGCCAATAGTGGAAATGATGGCATGATGATATCAAAGATGGGCATTGTGGTTGATGGAAGAACTAGATTAAGCATCAGCAGCAATAAAGGAGATAATAATAATAATAACGTTAATAAATCAATATCCTCCATCGCCATGGGTTCATATTTTGGAAATGTGCTTTCGATTCCATTTGGTGGGCAAAAAGTTAATGAACTCGTTGAAAAACCATTATCATGGGTGGCAAGACAAGTGCACGATTTCCTGGAAAATGCAGTGACCAAAGATCATTTCTTGGGGCTTATTGATTGGGTTGAGGCTCGCAGACCCGAACCGACTTTAGCTAAGATCTATTGCACCCCAAGTAGCGATGGACCCGCATTTGTGGTCTCATCAGGGCAGCGTTTCCCGCTTTCCAAAGTGGATTTTGGCTGGGGTAAGCCGGCTTTTGGCTCTTATCATTTTCCGTGGGGTGGTAATGCTGGCTATGTCATGCCGATGCCGTCTCCGGCGGGTAATGGTGACTGGGTTGTCTACATGCACCTTTCGGAGACGCAGTTGAACTTGATTGAGACTCAGGCATCCTATGTCTTTAAGCCTATGACGTTTGATTATCTTATCTCATGCATATAAATATAATTAACATAATCGGCTATATATATATATATATATATATACGCACGCATGCATGTACCTATCTATCTATCTTTCTAAGGTTAATCATCAATACAATTACTTCCATTATTAATTAAGCTGGATAATTAATTAATGTTGCTGTCTTATCTCATATGTCACGCGTGCGTAAGTCTCTCTCGACTTGTCTGTCACCTTCTGATTGAATAATATCGCCCTTTCGTCTTTAATTTCATTTATGGATTTGTTCATAGGTGTATATTTGTCTTGCAGTAAATCACTAAATCACTCTTTTAAGTCAAAAAAAGATTGAGCGAACTTACAACGTACATAGAAGCTAATCTTTGAAAATTAGTATTTCACTTTCTGCAATCTCAATCACGTACAACTTCCTCACTTTTGTTTTTGCAAGAACTGAATTTCCCATGCACTTGACGATTAATCTTGCAAATCGTAGATAATGGAGATGAACCTAAAAGTGTTGTTCCAATAATTGATTAATGATTCTTTTAAGAGAAAAAGAAAAATAAAATAAAGCATTCTCTCTGCAATTTCCCTATCTCCTGCTCAATTTTTTTTTTTTTTTTGGAATTCATGACTTGCCTTTGTTTTTACCATGGCAAACTCTTACAGAAAATTTCCACTAATTGAAGAAGATGCTCATTAAGTTTTCATATCAGCTATTAAATTTTATTTGTTTTGTTAAACAATTCTTTTAAGCTTAAACGTAAACTAATTTATTGTCATTTCAGTAATATAATCTTTAGTTAAAAAGTGGATCCATAGAGTAAAATAATCCCATGTTTAATAAATTATGTCACATAATGGGGTTTATGACCAAATTACGTAGATGATAAGGGAATTTATCTGTCCTTACAAGTTTTATGATTCATTATTTTTTCTTGTTATTGTCATGATTGTAACTTGGAAGCTATAAAAGGTAGGTCTAGTTTCTCTGTTATTCGTAAACTTTGATATCGATTAGATGACATAGAGATTAAGAAAAAAAAAATATTAAGAACATATAATTAAAGAAAATGAAAGTTTTATGTTTTAGACTAATATAAATGGGGTAAATTCTCATTTAGTCCGTCTGTTTTTAGTTAATTATTCATTTAATTCTTATATTTAAAAAAAATAATACATCTTTACTGTTAAATATGATTTATTTTTATTTTTATTTTTTCTTTCCTTTTACGATAATACACTCGCAACGATATTCTTGAAATATGAATGAAAAGAAAAAATAATAGTTTATCAAATTAACTTTAAAAAGTTAACTACAATCGAAACTGTTTTGATGTATTTTTTAAAATACAAAAACTAAACGAACATTTAAGACAATATATATACACAAACCCGCAGGACACGTATACGGAGATTTCGGCTCAGCATGCATTTTCCATCGTCACAACAGTTATATTTCCTTTAATTTAGTTAAGTGATTTAAATCAAATTCCAGCCATGCCACTCGTGAGTCGTCAATGATTGATGATTCCCCACTTAATTATTTAGTATCCAGCTTTTATTTATTTATTTTAAATCATAATTGGGGGAGTAATATAATATATTTCAGCCATGTCAAGACATCATCAAAAAAATATTTGTTCTGTTTTCTACTTGCTATATTTGTGTGTGTGTCTGTGTGTGGGTGTGTGACAAATGACCATCCTACTAACTTCTTTAAAAATGTAATTAATAGCATGAACAAGTTAAAGCTTTTTTTTTTTCAAGTTTTTGTTCAGAAATTAATTCTTATGAAAAATAAAATACTTAAGTGCCCCCATTTGAAACAATTTCAAGTAAATATATCATTATTATAAAAAAAAAAAAAAAAAAAGTTATTAGGTAGGAAGATATATTGAAGAACAATTTGGTACATGCCTACGTGAGAGAAGAAGATACATGAAGAGAATAACCAAAACCTCACCTATTTAACTTTAGTTCCTGGTATATGCAGTAGTTCGATTTACCGAACCACAAAGCGAGCCAATGTGGTTTTGCCAAAGGTTAGATGTGGAAAAAAAGCACTAAGCAATACCAGCTTAATTAATTTATCCTTCATTGATGGAATTGAATAGTATAATGATACAAATTATAAATGAATGGTTTAAGTAGATCAGCTAATTAAATGAGGGAACCAAACTTATTACTATTGTATAATAGCTAGGATCAGAAAAATGAAGAACCAAATAAGCTATTAGAAAAATCTCGATCTCGCACCAAACCCATGTTTTATGCCAATTGTTTTTGGGTTAGAGTGCAGGCATTAACAATGATGGAGATGGAAGAAATAGTGCTAGTACTGTAGCACACTCATATGAAGAGTACGTGTCAGGTTTGATTTTAATGTGGTTTGGTTACTGATGACGGCGACGGCGACGACGACGTCGTAGTTGGGAAGCTTTTGAATTCAGGTTGCGTATAACGTAACTTGTTCCGCTAATTAAGTCAACATTATTGATGTCTTATCACTCTAGCTAACTAAACGACTGGTGTCCTTTGGCATAAAACAAATTAAGAAGATCTAATTATATATCAAAATGACTCAAACAAATTAATTAATTCTATATTAGCTAGCTCGGTTGGCCATCCCACTCAGACATGCACGAAAGCTAAATTCATCTAATGGACCACTAATTACAAAGTTTTTCCCCATATATATATAATTTTGTTGTCTCCATCTCATTGGGTGGTCCAAACCTTAATTTTATAAGTTTAAATAATTAAGTAATTAAAGAAAATTTGAAGGGGGCTATTAAAAATTGATTTTAAAAGCAAGCGGCAGCCCTACTTTCACAATGACAAAAAGATGAGTGGAGAAGAAAAAAAGGCGAGAGAGAGAGAGAGAAAAAAACAGTGACTGTCTATAATAATTTAAGGGCAAGATTGTTAATCTTTAATTGGGTGATCAGAATGGGATATTAACTCTATTTTCTCTTAAATTTAGATGATAAGTTTCTGGCATCACTTTTTACAATCCTACCGGTCTTAATTTTTATTTTATCTTCTCGTTGATAATTATTTAAGATATCTACTTATTAGAGAGATAGATATTAGATTGTTACTATAAGTAAAAAATATTGAGATTCTTAATATTGTTAACCTTTATTATTTTTTAGAGAAGAATTTATGCTGTAATCCCATTAATACAGTGAAAGATTTTATTGGACTATGATCCTGTTGTTTTTCCTGCTTTGGGTTTTCCACGTAAAAATCTATATCTCTTGTGGTTAGTTTATTACTTGAATTTTATTAGTTTATTTTTCTGTCTATTTATTTGTGGTACACATCTTATTTTAATCACAAAAAGAGGAAAAGGATTTTGTTTCCGTTTAATTCGCAATTATTTGTGAGTCCCTTTCCTAACAAATTTGACATGCCCAATATTATGCTGCCCGTTCCCAGCTTTAATTTTAATTATGATCAAGACAACCAGTAATCGTTTTAATTTGTCCACCCGAGTTAATTAATTACTAGCTTGGAGATTGCAAGTTGATTAATTAAATATATAAATATAGCAACAGAGAATTAAAAAAAAAATTGATAGGCTAAGAACTAGTTTAGTAACACTGTAACTTTTAAGATAATTAATGTTACTTGTCTTTCAGAAATAATCAGTTGTAAAAGAATTATTTAAATATTTAATAAAACTCATTAAGTATCGTAAATTTTTAAAACAATCATATATATTGGGTAAATATTATCCCTAAACTACTATAATTAAGAATGCAAATAATGGAAATAGATATAATGTTGAATAAAATTTATTTACATTATCACTTTGTTAAAGTGAAGATATTAATCAAATACAAAAAAAATACATATTTTAATACATTAGACACTATATATTTTTATCTGTTAGTGTATTAAAATATATGCTTTTTTATTTTTTTTGGCATCTTCACTTTGTTCGCTAAAGAATGATTTTAGTTTGTCCTTCACTTTAATATAGTCGGGAATCGCTTACCATAATAGTATTTTTGTTCAAATAATTATAATGCCATATTGTTTAATAATGAATCCGCACAAAATTTATATTTAAGTATTCACATTTGAGAAGTTATTTATATAAAATTATTATCTAATAAAGAATTCCTTATTTTATTAAAGTAAAAGAAAAAATAGATGATAAGAAAAACAAACATTATAATGTAGTGTGCTTTATCTTATAGCATATTGGAGTGCATGTTTTACTTATATTTCAAAGGATCCCTTACTTTATTAGAGTAAGAGATCTCTCATTAGAAAAATTAACAACTACTACTACTTTTTTTCAATGAGTTATTTCTTAAGTTATTAAAGTAAAAGATAAAATAAATGATAAGACAAACACACGCTTGGATATAATACAAGAAAAAATACACTATATTAAAATGTGTATTTTATTTATCTTTTAACTTATCTCTTACTTTTCAAAAACTTAAGCGATTTCTTATTAGATAACGACTATGTATATAATACTGCTCTAATCTAGTATCTTTGACTTTATTAAAATAAAAAAAAAAATTATTACACCATATGATATAAGTGTAATAACATTACGCTATTACAAAAGATTTACACACACGCACGAACGCACCCACACACAAGCACGCGCGCACCTACGCACACACACACGCACGTACACGCACGCGCGCACACACACATGCATACACGCACACACACATGCATGCACGTGCACGCGCGCGCGCCCGCGCCCACACACATACACAGCATTTTAATTTATCCTATTAGTTTATTTTGTTATATTAATTGTTTGTATTTTCAGGTTATGTCTAATACATTAAACTATATTACACTATATTGCATTATTTAGCGTATGTGTATTATGTTATGTTATATTATATTAGCATTGTATAATAATAATGTTATACATTATTGGTGTTACACTGTACCCTAATAATTTTTTATTAATATTATTTCAATTTATTATTAAATATGTTAAATTATTATTTTATATTAATTATTAATACATATGTATAATAATATATCATTATCATTATACATATATATTAATAATTAATATAAAATTATTGAACCAAAATAAATTTACAATACAACTCATTTTTATATTTTATTTATTATAATAAAAATCAAAATATAATTAAAATATATTTAATGCTTCAATTGAAGCAAAAGTTGGTGAATTGTGGTGTATTATAATTTAGCTTCCAAAACTTCCAAAAATAAGTAAACAATAAATTAATTTGAACAATATTATAATTCTATATAATACTATATTTCAAACACGCCCTTAATTTAAAAGCATTTACCTTCAGCTGAGTTCAATGAATTAGTATAAAAAAAGACGTACTGTATTTAAAAGTAGTCTTCCTTACTCCTGTTATAAGTTAGACTTTTGGCAAGACTCTAAAGTAGTGTTGGCTTCTCATGTTGGAGTGGGAATCCTAAAGATTGAGTATGAGCAAATTATTTACTTCCATTAGAATGAAAATGTGAAATACAAATCACAATTCTATATATGTGTTTATTTTATTTTGAATTTGGAATAAATTATTTCAAATTAAAATTTTATCCTTATCTAAAGAATTGTTGTTTTTTATTACAAAGTAAATAAAAAAATATATTGTAAAATAAGTATTTATTTTATTATTAATTTTGATTATATATATAAATTAATAATTATTATTAATATTATTATATTTAATTTATAAACTAAAAATTATTGATAAGAGCAACATAATGAAACATTATTATTAATAATATTATATAAAATTAATATTTTCTTAGAATAAATTACTTATTATTATTTTTTATTAATATTAAATAAATATAATACAATTAAAATTAAATAAGTATAATTATATTATATTTTCAAATAAAGATGGTATATAATAATATTGTTAATTCTATGTTAATATAATAATATTAATTTAAAGTAATTTTAATTTAGAATCAATATAAGTTATTTTTTAACTAAATGTTAAATATTATAATAATATTATTTAAATAAATATTATTTATTTTTAAATAAATGTAACATTATTTTATTTTAATAAATATAATTATATTATATTTAATAAAGGAATGATAAAATAAAAAAAGAGATGGGATTAAATTCCCACTCTCACTCCCCATGAGAGTAAGAACCTCACTCCTTACTCAAAAAATGAGTGAATTCTATGAAATGAGACTCAATCCGCACCTTAAATGAACAAGTAGACACTAAAGTGAGAGAAATCATACTCTCCACTTTCACTTCAGCAAATAAACACAGTATAAGAGAATAAAAATTTGCTAATACCAACCAAGGCCGGGCATGCATACATGAGGTGAGCCTTGTGTTGTAGCAGATAAGTAGATACTACTGCTATCTTATACACAGCCTATCATTGCAAACCAAAACACGTCTACTAAATTTGAAAAAATAATGATTATAAATAAGGATAAGAAATCACCCGCTAGTGATATGTGATACTACCTCTTGAAATAGAATCATCTTGTAAATTTATCCATCCAGACATCAAGCCATCAGGCAGCTCCCATTAAGCACATATCAAGTCACGATTTTAGTGTTTTGGGTTTCTGATCCTTGCAGCCATAGCTGCAGTTACTGGTTAGAACACAAGACATGCCCAAATAATAGTAGTTTCAGCTGCAAGCTCTACCAGTATACACATATCTTTGTCACTTTGTCTTCCCCATCAATGCAGATTGAGACTCAGTTACGTGGCCTACAGAAATTACATGTTTCACAAGGGAGCTAACTCTACATGTGATCTAGTGCAACAAAGAGAACAACTAGCTGCTTCCTATAGTGCCACTCTCATCAATGATCGATTACCCCTTCCATTCCATGCCAAACTTTCAAAACTATTTCACATGCATTCTTCTTCGAGTATCCTAAATTTAAAATAGTTATCACATTGAAATATCAATATCTGGAATACAAACTCATCTAGCCCTTTACTGAATATTCTTCTGGATAACACAAATGCACAAGTCGAAAAAGCACAGTATTTACCTCTGCTACTCTTCAACAACATCTACAACATCCGAGGGGGATGCAATTGGTCTGTAGGGACAGGACAAAAATTGCAACATCCTTATCACTTCAAAGGAGGCCAAGATTCACACTGGACGAGATACAGCTAATTTTGAAGCATCGTCCAGAACACAGGATAAAGATTGAATTACTAGCCCAGACCATGCAAGTTGTTTAGCATGCAAAAGTTCGTATAAACAAGCTTCATCAGTGGGGAATTTTTGCTGGAAGAAATAAGTAACGGAAGCGAGAATCAAATGGAAGAATGCCACAATTGCGAGACCCAAGAAAACTTTGCCATCCCTGTGACATGCATTGCTCTACAAAGGCAGCCTGAAGTGGTGGAAGGTAATGAGATATCCATACAGCCAAATTTGCATCATCCACAGAGCCTTTACAAAAGCAATGCAACATTTTTGGCACCAACAGCTTCCCTTTGCTGCTAAAACCCACTGAAGCACGAATGAAGTCACGCTGAGCTTCTTGAAGTTCCTCTCTTACATTCTTAGCAGTGTAGATGCTGATCTGCATTTGTCAATCACTACCATGTCAATCAAATTATGACTCTTTGAGCATACAGGATATACATAAAGACAAAAATAACCAAGGAAATACAGCAAAAAATTTGCTGAAAATTACCGCAGGTGATGAGTACATTCCACAGCTCAGCGCGAAAGCAACTAGTGGCTCATATTCATCAATTGCACACTTCCTTTGCTCCTCTGTTACCTTCAACTTCTGAAGAGCAAGAAGCAAAGCCTAATAACAATTATTGTTAGAAAATCAGGAAATGAGATATAAAAAGAGAATTAACAGTTCAAGAATATCACTGAACAATGTACATACAATTTGAGGCCTATGTAGAGGTGGTTTCATCTTCAGAATCATATATTCAATAGCAGCAGCATTATAAGAATGTCCCCCAACAGTATATGCTGCCTGGACAAAAAATTTTGAAAATGAAGAGAACGACTACATAATAATAGTCTAAAAAAGTCTCAACAGCAAACTGAAGTATGGGAGAGACACCATCCAAGTCACAAATCAAACCTTTTGCATCAAAGAGAATAGCTTCAAGTCATTTCTTGGGACTCCATATGCCAGGTAAGCCTGTAAAAGACAAATAAGGTATAGCATAGCAAGTAATTTATCCAAAACATCTCATAAATGATATTTTTCTTTGCAAAATTAAATGTTCAATAGCATAAGCAAAGATCTAATGAAAGGGGTCTTACATGCATGATCAACGCATTATATAGGTTTATCCAGAAAGCAAGCTTCTCATTGCTGCTCAAGTGCACAGGGTTCACTTTGGCAAGTTGCTCAACTAGTGTTCTGCTCTCCAAACAGAAAAATGACAGTGTTGATCAGATAAAACTTTGGAATGTTGCAACAGCCTCCAACTGATCTACTAGAATTTAGAGGTGACAGAGAAGGGGAAAAAGAAAAAAGCAAAAGTGAAATGATATCCCACCTAAACCTCTTTAGTGCCCCCGAAGCATATTCCAATTGTTGCTTACCAACCGACATCCAAGAAACTTCCGTTGCTAATCCATAGTTTCCAATGTCTGCCCAGCTTAACTTTCCACGCATCCTATAGGGATCAAAAACATTCTCTGATGCCAAAACTCCAGAGTTATTTTGCATATCAATTTGAGGGCTCTGAACCCAAGATGAAATCATTAAACGGTCCGATGATGACCACCACGATGAATTTGAAAGATGTCCACGTGGGGACAGACTTGAGCAGTGGCTGTCCAATGCAGATGATTTAGCTGGTAGAGCTGAATCTGCCAGAGACATAAATATATTTTTCATACACCGAACCATCTCTTCTGACAATTGATTAGGATTATTCCAAAGGCCTTTATGTGGCACTCCAGTATGAATCTTCCTGAACTCCACAGGTTGACTAGATTTGAAGCCAATCTTAGTGGATATTTTCTTCTCATGCAACAGGACAACTGAATCATCTGCACACTGATGCAAAATATCATGTATTAAAATTCAAACCAACAAAAGAAAGGATGCCTTCCTAATGCAGTTTCTTTTGTGAACAAGCAGGCAACCAACACAGTCTCTCAAATTAACTCAGGATGTACGAGGTTCAGTTTCGAATTTGTAAATTCTCCCCACAACATCATTGCATAAAGAACATAAGTACTTTGATATTGTCATTTCATTCACCAGAATAGGGCAAATTTGATAACATTCTAAAACTAAAAATAAGAAAATAATGGCATTGCTAATTAAGATGGATGAAATATCTACAAGTTGAAAGTAGAATGTGGCTGTGTGCTCCCAGCAAGGTCAAAGGTTAAAATCTCCACATGAAGAAGAAATCTAGAGATACCTCCACTGTTGACTCTATACAAGATGATTCACTGGTAGATTCTGGCAGTTGGTCACCCTCCTCCAGGCATGGGTCACCCTTTGGGGAATGATGCACTGGAGCATTCAAATGCTTCAAAGATGTTAAAGAAGATGATATCTGGGTGATGAAGAAAAAAATTACATGAGCATCATATATAAGGTACAAGGATCCAAAAAAATTGGAATCCAGTTTATGCAGAAACTAAGACTAATACCCCAGGCAGAAGACGGAGGACTCTTCAAAAGTACATAATAGCTCGAAAAAGTACAGCCCATATTATATCTGATTATTTTATCTATTTGAAAATGTTGGATGGAATTGGAAATTTCAGAACATAGAGATAATAACATCCAAAAGTTGTCATAGATGGATTTATGCATGAAAAGAGAATGAATACCAGTGTTTCTGTAATGTCAGGAGAGCAACCATACAATGTTGGAGAAGGTGAATGCCTTAAACGATATTCAGCAAGCCTCCGTTCATTTCTTTCTTGACTCAGCTGGAAATGCAAGGCGACCATCTCTTGTTCAAGCTTTGAAACTGTATTCTCCAGTAGAGCAATATTAGACAAAAGCTCCCGTGCCTAAATGAGTATGGGGGGAAAAAGAAAAGATTTTACAACAATTTACAATGGTCACAACCCTAGTAAAAGCCTTGTCCACAATTCAATATAATATTCACAAACCATATTGGGAAAGTAAGTTAATCTGAGTACTTATTTTGAAGTTACCATGGCCATAGCATATTAGGCAAAGCTTTAGATTCTTCCCCAATGATTTTTTAAACTAAATTTCTGTTTACTTTGTTCATCTTTTAGTCAACCTTTATACTCTACTTTGATGCAGTTTGCATGTAAGCTTGACACATTGTAATGAATCGTATAGAGTGGGGCATTTAGAAACATCAGAATAAGATGGGAGAACTTGAATTTTGGGAGCACTGCTTGGAATATCAGTCAGCAAAACATACAAAATTACCCTTAACAATTTGCAAAGACATTCAAGCAAGTAACAAACTATGTACGCTAACCCAAGTACACATTATCTATTGCATGGTGTAACAAACTAACAAAGTTTGGCACTCAATAATTCTAATTTAATATCAAATAATACAGGATACATGTTTGTTAGAGGGACCTGTTGTACACATCTTAAGAGGTTTGACCCCAAAAATAATTTTGACAAGTTGAATATCAATACAGAAGGATAATTTTGTGAGCTCAGAATGAAAATGTTCATCCGTACAGATTTAGAAAAATTAGATTAGTCAAAGGATTTTAAAAAAAAAAAAAAAAGGACAGCTTACTTCATAGGAAAAGCATGACGGACTAGATAACTTCACAGTATTTTTCTTAATAGCATTTTCCAGAGAAACATGCAGTTCCATCTCTTCTTGAAGCTTTTCTTGTAATCTTTGTACCTGTTACAATGACATTACCATGATGTTATAACTGATAATAATGACACAGAAACCTTAAAAAAGCTTCTAAATTTGGTTGTATGGTAGCATAGCAGATATTAGAACAGATAAGATGGCTTTTAGCAGCAAGTTTGATAAATATAAGAAATACCAAAACCAACTGAAGATGACAAAACCTTTGCTCTGAACATTCAAGCAAACAGGATACTAAATTTAAGAAAAATGGAGGCACAGAGCTCAAAAGCTGTCTCTAGAATTTCATATGCAAGTTTCCACATATTTATAAAGGTATCTCTCAAACAAAGCTATTTGTTTCTCTGAATAATCTAGGACACTCATAGATCAGAATACGTGCAAAGAAATAAGCACTGTGAGAATGAAAGGTGTTTATGAGTTTCTCTGAATAATCTAGCATTATCAGATCCATTAAAGTATTTGGCTCAAGTGTCTACAGAATTTTCTCCCTAGAAGCAACTTCCGACAGTTTATATTACATTATTAGCCACTAACTCATAATTTGAAATTAGTAGTTCCAAAACTGTCTGCAATCAGAAAGTCTCATGTTTATTATAGCCACTCTAGTCATACTACAGACAGTGACATGCATGCCATATAATACTTTTTTGAGGTCATTCCATATGTATAACTGTCATATGTTAAAGCGTGAAAACACAAACATTTTTTTCCCTTTTTTGGAAAGAAACTCAAAAGTGTATTAATGGAGAAAGATAAAAATAGAGATTGGACCAGTTGTCCACTAAGTAAGCAAAAAAGATAAGCTTTTAGTGCTATACAAAAGTATACCCAACCACCCCTATACAATGCTATTCCAGGACTCTTGTTCTTCATTCATCTAAATTGGGAGGAGATTTTAAGATAGGGGTTCCTTGGACACTAAAGCCCAAAACGAAGCAAGAAGATGGACTCTATACCACAATTCTTCAATATTGTCCACGACTTTCCCTTCAAAAAATATATATGTTTCTTTCCCCTCGTATCACCCAAAACAGTGCTGCCACTGCACTTTTAGAAAGAGATTTAGCCTTTATTCCTTTACCAAGAGCAAAGGAATCCTCCATAAGAAGATAGTCACAAGAACCAAGCATGACCCACAACATGATACCAAAAGCATGATAACACAAAGTACTCAGTATAACACAATAGAACAGTGGGGAAATAGCTGAAGCTTACATCCTGCTCAAGTTGAATTCTGTAAGGGGAAGCATCACTGCTTCTAGTGCTCGATCCGGGATTTTCAGCCTCGTCACCATAGTTCCATACCTAATCCAATCACCAAATTTACTGTTGACATAAAATGTAATTTGAACAACAGAAGAAAAAGAAATGACAGACATAATAAAAAACTAATAGATGTCAAGAAGATGTTTCAGATTGACAATTCAAAGAAAACGCTAATATGAAGTTAATATAGAATAAGCTTCCAAATCCAACTGAAATCAACTAAGAAATAAATGTTACAAGATGATATTATGCTCCCATCTAGCTCTATATACTGACACTCAAAGCTCTTATTAAGAAGTTAAAATTCAGGAAAAATCTCTGAAAATCAAACCCTCAAAACATATGGAGCAAATATACGGAGCAGGCATCTGAAGAGGAGAAGTGGAAACTGCAAGAATGAACTAGAAAAGTAAATCCACACACCCTACAACTTGGTCCTGTCTTGTTTTACTAAATCTTAATCAAAATGATTTTAAATATAGAGGGAAAAAAATCAAATTATGATCCACCAAAAAGACATGCCAACCAGAACGAACCTCTACAGACGAATTGTCACTGTAAAGTTCAGCCACAGTTTCTAAGTGAGAGTCTGCATTATAGCAGCTTGCTCCAGTATGAGAAATTTTGGAGAATGAAACATCCCTGTATAAAAATGTGAGTATTTTTTTTTTTAAAAAAAAAAGGACCGTACAAAGGATACAAATCAGAGCTCCATGCAAAACCAAAGGGAGAATAGAACAATTACAAACCATAGATGAAAAAAGAAAAGATCAAAGTTCACACTTACAAGCCAAAGGCAGATTCAGATTGCACAACTGGTGAATCACACATCTTCTAATCACAAGCCTTGTCATTTATCACATAAACACATTCTGGAATTTTGCCCAAAAACCTTGACTTTTTTAAGTGCTGATCAGCCAATGTACAAATGCAAACAAAGCACCATAAATACTGCAGAATCACCAGAAGCATCAAATATCTGTTTCTGATAGTGTATTTACATGTGAAATCTAACAAATGTCTACTGCCCATAATTACTGGATAACCAGAAGGACAGAAGGACATGACTTAAAATTAGAAATTAGAAAAAGAAATCACTGTACCACTCGTGAACACATAATAAAGACAAAATAAGTCATGAATGCATGCAGATACCAGTCATTTTCAAGACAACAATGCAAATGCATATTAAGACAAGTGGTGAGCTTGAATCTAATACCCTCTTTAAGATCAATCATCCAAAAACAAAAGTTGAAAGGAAGGTCACAATAAAATGAACGGATATTAAAATAACATTAAAATTGTGAGCACTAAATTGCTTACAATGATTTACATGAAAGTTAGAGTTGTGGAATAATGTCAGTGTTTTTTTTTTTTTTTTGAAAATTATGATGATCTGATTGTCTAGAAAAAGGAGTAGGAATTGACCAAGACTAAGAAAAGACTTCTTTCAATTTCACTACTGAGAGAAAAAAGTGGGGTATCCAGCCCCCAACTCTCAGCATTCATAAAATTGAAGACAAAAGTTGTTTCCATTATGAGTTAAAAGGGACAGCATTTTGTTAACACACCCATAAAAAGTTTTCAAACTTTTAGCCATAGAGAAGGAAAATTGGTTACTTTTGCCCTTTTTCATACTTGGCCTCTCAGCTTCAAGCAGCCCCCCAAAACTTCTGATTATTAAAAATGAAAGAATTAAAAAAAAAAACTATTCTTTGAAAATATCGGTAAAAAGAAAGTCAAAATTAAAAAGAGAAAAAGTTAAGGGTGAGTAAGTGGGGCATATATGATTTGCAAATCTATAAGACAAACAATGATGAAGTGATTGCTCAAAGCTCAACCGAGTGAGAGACAAGAATTGAAGCAAAAGAAGAACAATCCAAAGGACAGATCCCAGTGGTCCTTTTTCCTCTAAAAAGCATAATTTTTTGTTTCTTAATTTTAATTTAACACTGACCCATCAAGAACGAAACAATAATGGATGGATGTGGGTATATATGTCCCTCTCTTTAATTTGCTGCTTCTCTTGGTTGGAACCCTAAAGCTAACAAACTAACACACAACACAAGAGAACTTCAAATGCACGCATGCAGATTGCAGAAGGTGAAAAGAGTGAGTAAACAACCTTAATACACATATGGAAGGATCCTCTCAGTGTTCGGACCTCTGCTTTCCTTTCAAAAAGTAACTGCTTGATCTGCTGTACTGGGCCTCGGTCTCCTTTTTGTTTTGTTTAGTGAAATCGGGTTCATACTTCATTCATTCAATTAATTTCAGCATCACATCTTCAAATTTGAAATGAAGGCAAGCACACGGCAGGCAATATTTCTCTCTACATTCAAAACGAAAATTGAAAGTCTAGGAGAGAGAGATAATGACAAAGATACAGTTGAGCCACTACTACTATACTAATAAGAAGAAATAGACAAATAATAAAGAAGGCCCAGAAAGAATCTAATGACTTAAAATAAAATAAAGAAAGTCAGATATATCTGTATCTGTGTGTTTCGACTCATTCGTTGTCGTAACGGCATAATTCATAAAAAAAAAAAAAAAAGTGAGAGGTCGTCGTCGTGGGTGCCGCTGTTTGGTTCTCAGTATGCGGACAGACGGAGGAGCCTAGCCTAGTGAGAGCTTGGAATGATCCGATAAGAGGGATATTCGGGGAGTGACGTGGGGTCATGCTATTTTAGTGGGAAATAAATAAAATATGCTTTTGAGAAAAGCAAGACAGACAGAAAAGTCCAGTGCAGTCCGGTCCGTGCATACGATATGATGATATTGGATTGTATGGTTATATTTTCATTCAAAATTTGAATTAACCAACAAACAAAGCAAGACCGAGAAATGGCCATTAGCCGGAAATCCGCGCATGCTCCATTAGGCTTAGGCTGAGGTACAGGCACTGCTGTAGTTAGTTGAATCTGCTAGGTCCGTTATTCTCAATTCATTCATCCACGTGATCATGCCTCATCTCATATCATCTCACGTCACATGTTTAAATTAAGGGAGAGGCTGTGTTGGAGTTGCTTCACCTTAGAAACACTGATGATGACCGTACAATTACAAATATAAATATTGATACGATCAAATGGTCATCATCAGTAACTCAAAGATTGATTGAACAACTCCAACATAGCAGTACCCTTAAATTAAATGTCTCTTCTTTTCTTTCTTTAGTCGTCATTTCTCTCATTTACCAGCACGCACTAGCTCGTTAGCATTACATTTACGCTAGTAATTGACTGTTTGTAAATTTTGGTGAATGTCATGTAAATGTAAATGGGGCATTAGTGAGTGAGTGGGCGTCTCATTGCAGTCCAAGTCCAAGTCCAAGTACATCTTTTGGGTCAATCGTAGACGACCCAATCTTCCATTCGGTTGGGCTTGGGTCAATCTCTTCAGCTACGGGCTACGGGCTGCAGCCACCAACCATTCCCCTTTTCCCCTTTTGCTGGTGGTAGCTTCAAACTCCTAATAGCTGTGGTGTAAAAATGCTGTGTTATAATTTTACAAAAGCAATTAAGCTGGTTCTATTTCCT
Organism: Luvunga scandens; assembly: GCA_030449905.1. NCBI lineage: Eukaryota > Viridiplantae > Streptophyta > Magnoliopsida > Sapindales > Rutaceae > Luvunga > Luvunga scandens. The sequence continues at coordinate 255,947 of JASUUG010001235.1, forward strand.
CTTAAAAAAAATATTGGACAAGCTAAAAAAAAAAAAAAATACATATACTAATATAATTTATTTATCCTATAGTGCATTGGAATTTATATTTGAACTTGTTTCTATCATATGAAAGTAATGAAACTCTTACTCTATGCTCGCGTGCACACACACAAAAAAATAAATGATATCTCTTTATCAAGTTAATTAAGTTGATGAACTCTTACTGTTTTTACGCGCGTGCGCACACACAAATACATGAATGATATCTCTTTATCAAGCTAATTAAGTTGATCAATCTAGTTAAGTATTGATGAGAAGACTGCATACAATTATAATATCCCACAGCAAAAACTCACTCAATCAGTGTATAACTATTAGTTTTACTTATACATCTCTATTCTTAATGATTACTGTTAGTTGTAACATATATTGCTATAAATAGTACTAGAGATCATACGGGAAAGTAATATATATACATATTCCAATCATCATAATATATATGTTTTGTGAAAAAACCACGAAGAGACATATTTGATATATTCATTTTAATTCAGTTAACTCCAACATAAGAGATTGAACAAAACTTCAGTTGTATAAGTGAAATATTGGCATAAGATAATATCTGGAGAAACAACTATTCACACAAAAGAGATTAAACTAACAAGCTAAATTTATACACACTCACGCGAGTGCAATGCTCACCGTAAATTGTCATGTAATGCTATTTGCTTAATCCAGTGTTTTAGTACTATTCATGAAAAATTACACAATTGCGCTCACTAAATTATTTTTCTATACGTGTTTGTGATCAGCATCAGTAACTTGTTTCCTAAATCTTTGGACAAATTTCGGTCCCTCAATGGTCCCTAACAATGACTTCTTTGTTAAAACCAGAACCATCGGCCTTAACACGTACAAATTAATTAAAATCGTAAGACCCAACCACCAATTCCACTTGGGTCTTGATTCACACCCACAAAAAAGATTGCAACATGACTTGCGATCCATGCATCGCTTTGTTTCGACTAGTAATTTCAATTTCATGCCTATTCTCTATCTCTATGAGCTGCCTGGGCCCAAACGAATTTCCTCATCTCATATGATTACCCCTTTCTAATTGGTATAGTATGTATGTATAATTAATAATCAATTATTGTCTCCCGCTTTAAACATTTTTCAATTAGCTTTTGTTTTACACATTGATTGATGTGATCTTATATGCCACTTTAGTCTATTGTTAATGATGAAGAATTTACCATCACTGGTCAAGTTGGAATCGATAAGAAAGCTACATAATTAATATATATTAATATATTAGTTTTTATATTTGTATAGACGCAACAACATCCTTTCAAAAGAGAGAAAAAAAAATCCTATCATTTAGGGAAATTTATAAAAATAACTAAATTTTTTTTGTAATTTTTAAATTTAGTCCACTAAATTTTTTTCTATCATAATTAGCCAAATACTCTATTATTAAATCAAATTATCCTCGTTACTTTCAACAAATTTTCAAACACATTCACTTAACAATTTTCAGCAAACTTAAAAGCTTTTAATCCTCAACAACTTAACAAATCTTCATCACTCTCTACAAACCTCATCATTCTCAACAAATCAACAAATTCCATCAAACAAGTATTGCATAATTGAAGATACAATTATCAATTGGAAAGCTTGTTAAGATTAGTATTCTTATATAATATAAACTTTTAATATATTGAGTTTGACAAATAAATTTGAAATTGAAGTAGGTTTTGTTGTAAATGCTATTATTTTTCATTCATAAAACAATGGGATTCATAAAGTACTTAGTTTGAGTTGAGAAAAGGAAAAAAAATAGTTTAAAATATCAAAAATCCGAGCAAAAACCGAAGCCGAGAACAAGTGAGATAGGCAGTGGGACAGGTGCCCGTCTCACATAAACACAAGACTGTTTATGTGAGACAAGTGGTGGGACAGATGCCTGTCGCACATAACCAGTTCTTTGTTTATGTAAGACATGTAGTGGGACAGGTATCTGTCGTACATAACCAGTTCTGTGTTTATATAAGACAGGCATCTGTCCCACTGCCTGTCTCACCAAAGTGACATGTCTTACTAAAATTCAGATATTTTTTGAAAGTCATAACTTGGGCTACGTGTGTACATTTTAAACGTATAAATATATCATTTCAAAGCTTGTGACGAGACGAATGAAATCCAAAATTGTGTACTCAATTGTATCACATAATTGAACTAAAATTTTGCTTGAACTTAAGTGCGATAAGAACATATGTGCCGCGTATTCACTTTATTTCGTAGCGTGTAATCTTATTTATTTTATTTTTTTAATGATTTTTAGGCTAAATGGATTCGATCGTACTTCAATTGTGTTACAACGGTTGGTGGAAGACATTGGAATATGGCAGTATGGAGTATGTGAATGACAAGAATACAACATTTTTAGTTCGAAAATGTTGTACATTTGATCAATTTCAAGCACGAGTGTATGAAGTTTTGCAGATAAATCCTAACGAATATAATATGATAATGAAGACAACTTTGAGGTCTAGTAACACAATCTATTGTGCATGTTCACTACCTATGGCCATATTTAATGATGAAATGGTGAAGGTTGTGTTGCACATGGCTGTTGATGTGGTTAACTATGGATGCATTCCTATATTTGTCACCACCAACTCCTCAAGTTCCGGTCGAAGATCCTGAGCCACTTGTAGAAACTGAAAGTTCGTTCAGTGCAAATGACTCTGTCCCTGATATTAAAGAGGAGGTGTTAGCACAACCGATGTTGTTACGGCAACGTTACTCTCTATTCCATGAAAACAATGACACTGTTGATGAGAATGGCATTACATTAGCGGAGGTGGAAAAAGAAGTGTTACCACTAACGACATCATTAGGCCCACATTATTCTCCATTCCATAATAATGATTTCCGCGACAATAATAATCCTATTGATGATGGGGGTATCGGTCATTCCGATATACCTATCAATGATAAAGATGAGCATCAACATGATATTCCTGTTAATAACAGAGACAACCAACATGTTTCTCCAATGGCCCGCTCGAGGAGGTGGGTAATAGTTGATCCCCTCATGAGTCTTGCTCCAGTTTTGCCTTCAAACTTGGTTGTTCTAGATTTAGTTAGAAGCTGTACTTCTGCTGATGTTAGTATGGGTAAGTTGTTCGCTGAGAAGAACAAGTTAATACTAGAACTACGCAAAGTTGCATTGAGGAATAAGTTTGATATCAAGATTGCACGGTCCATAATGACACGCTTTGAAACCTATTGTTCTTCAAAATTATGTAAATGTTGATACTGAACTAAACTAATTAAAATTTCATTAATGCTTTGTGTAAATTTTTTTTATTGATCTCACCATTTTATGCTCATTGGTTGTTTGGTATTAAAAATATGAATATTTTTAATTATTTAATTAATTGAATTTTTTTATATTGAATAATTAAAAAATTAAATGCAAAATTATTTTACAGGATAGTAAGAATTGTCATAAATTTTCAACTAATTCTAAAACTTTTGAAGAATTATTTGAAAAATTAAATACAAAATAAATATACATATAATATTTTTTGGAGAATAATAAATTGGGAACTATATATATATAGGAGAGGGCTTTCTTACAGCTTATGTAAAGTGTAGCCCTCTCACATGAACAGTGCCTGGTTATGGGTCCAAGTGGAACCCACAGTAAATTTTTTTATAGAGCTATACCTTACATTTAAGGTAGCAAGCTATATATATATATATATATATATATATATATATTAACTTCTCATTTAATTTTTTAAAAAATATTGAAAGTTTTCAAGAATTAATTAAAAATTTATGACAATTTCCTTGGTTTTTCTCATAATTTTAAATTTAATTTTTTAATTAATTATGATTGAAAAAATATTCAATTAATTAAATGCTTAAAAGCATTCTTATTCCCATATCAAACAACCATTAAGAGTAAAATAATAAGATCAATAAAAGATTTGATACTTAAGGCAGTTTGGATGTGTTTTAAAATATCATGAGATTTCAATTAGTTTAGTCAAGAAATAAAGGAATTTTACTTTTTTCCCTTCCAATGAGTCATTTTATACTTTACTAAAAGATCCCCTAAAGACTTAAAAGATCTCCTCAAGACAAGAAAAAGATAAACTCTAATACATTACAAGATAAAATTTATTATATTGACGTATGCATTTTTCTTATCTTCCAGCTTTGTTCCTATATTAGATAATGAATATACACACGCACATACATACAAAGAGCTAATTTAGTGTGTGACGGCAGATATAACCAACTCTTATTGGTGGTGTTGGACTGACTAAGCTCCTCCAATAAAAACTTTTCACGCTTGTCATCGCACATCATAATGAGCACAATGGCGCGCACTAATGTGTATATGCATAGAAATGTTTCAATTCAAGATCTTGGACTTTGTTAAAGTCTGAAAAAATTATTAAACTATATGGTTTAATAGTGTAACAACAATGAAATCTATTAAACAATATGGTTTAATAGTATTAAACCGCACAGTTTAATATTAATTCCAAACTTTAATAAAATTTAAACCGCATGATTTAATAATGTATCTGTATTAAAAAAAAATAAGGATTTCCACACCTGATAATAATTATATGTATAGCGAGAGAGATGTAGATGATCGTAATCTTATACAAAGTCTTGGATTGAACAAGTAAATTTTCATGTATCTGTCAATCCAACTCAAGATACATCGGAGAAAATAGGACGTCATACTTGGATGAGATGACGGACCTAGTCGATCATCATGCATGTTAATTATTTGTAAACTTCATGGTCCCATCTACTTTAGTAGTGGCAGTCACTTCAATCGATTCCATTTTCTTAAGAGTTAATTTTGATGAATAATCAGTTGTATAAAATACCCATTCTTGATTCTTATTAAACAAATGAATAAATGAATTAATAAATATGCTAAATAAATATATATAAGGATTTCTTAAGTTATTAAAATAAGAGATAGGTTAAAAGATAAGAAAAATATATATTTTAATATAATATTTTTTGTTTTGTAGTGTATTGAAGTGTGTACTTTTTTTATATTTTAAATTATATTTTACCTTAATAACTTAAGTAATCTTTTATTAGAAAATTATTATCTATGAGTAATTATGTAATAAGGGATCACTTACTTTAATAAAGTATGAGACAAATTAAAAGACCATAAAAATACACATTATAATATGATGTATTTTATCTTTTAGTATATTAGAGTGTATGTTTTTATTATTCTTTAGGAGATCCTTTATTTTAATAAAGTATGAGATCTCTTATACATAGTGGCAGAACTATTCTTATGTTTAGGGTTGCCCGAGGGATCCCAAAATTTTACATTTTTTTTAATTCTATAGAAATTTTAAAATATTAAGTATACGGTAAAATTTAAGAAAAGTACTAATAATTGACAGCCCCTAAACTTTAAACATATATTAATACCCATTTTATTTTATAGTCCTTATTATTCTACATTTTATTCATACAAAAAGTAAATTATCTGAACTTTTTATCTCCCATCAAAGAGCTGTAACTGCATATCAAGTCCCCAAGACTCATAATTTATGTCTTCATCTTCTATTTCTTTTTTAGGTTTATTTCCCATAACATAACTGAATGAACCATTCAGCTTCCTTTTTAAGTTCTTTGATCCTCTCCCACAAGGGCCAAGAATCAAGATTATCTTTCTCGTCAAGATTCAAGGTTTGCTTTCTTCAGCTTCTCCTTCTTCTTCTTCTTCTTCTTTTTTTCCCTTCAAGTTTATATTATTTCTACTCATCTCTTTAAATTCTTATTATTTAATGAGGAATCTTCCATTTTGAACTTTTAACTTATATTTTTAGGCATAATTTTTTATGTGTTAATTTATGAATTATGTCCGATAGTTTAGTATTAAGATTTATGCCTTGTTAATTTATTAATTTTCAGGCATAATTTCATTTTTTTATATATGATCGAACTAGATGGTGTATTATGTATTTTTTTTTTATATTTTTATTAATTTAAGATTTGAATAGCATTTATTTTATTTTTACCGCAATAATTTTTTTTTATATACATTTAAGCAACCCCCAAATCAAAATCCTAGTTCCGTCCTTACTTATACATATATCAAACATTACTCAAAATGACAAATCACTTTTATTTACATTAGAGGTGGCAAAATAGGTTACGACACGAATACAACATGACTTTTCTAAATTTGTCTTAATAAATATCGACATGATTAATAAATGGAATGACATAATATGACACGATAAAAAATCGTTCATGTATTGGTTGGACTACCTTAATTACATGTTTATGACACTAATATTAATCAATATGTGATAATGTTACTGAACAATTAACTAACATATATACTGAACACTAAATTAACTATTCATATTATATCTATATTCATGTCTCGTTAAATTCATTTTTTATTTTTTTTATTAAAATATGTTAAATGGGTCAACATAATTAATAGACAAGTTATATCCATATTTCGATGTTTCAACATGATTAGTAAATGAATAGTACCTGTATTTGCTTAAATTTAATACGATAAGAACAAGAAACTAACACGACTAAATGAATTGAAAATCCTAATTTATGTATGTAATATCCAAACCAATCAAATAGATTAGTTTGTGCAGTATATGAGAATGGAGCTTGTGGATAACACCAAGAGGTAGAAATAGATAATGATAATGGAGTCAATAAAATATGATAGATTTAAAAAGAAAAAAGAAAAAAGAAAAAAAGGAGGTGGGGGGTTAATAATAAAGAATGATCTAAAGACAGAGGCGGGGCTTTTAGACCGCTAAGAACGATGAAAGGTCTTCAGCAAGTTGCCTCATGTCATTGAGTTTTTTTTCACCGTATCTTGTTCTTAATCATAATTCTACAGTCTATGAGTCTGTTCTCTCAAGTCTCAATAAATCCAAAATTACCCATTTTTATTATTTATATGTCTTCTCCATCTGCCGTCTTAATTGGAACTATAAGACACGATAATTAATATTGGTGTGATCTCTTATTTAAAATAACATGTACAATTTATTATGCAAGGCCTTTTCGAGTGTGGATATCCATATCTGTTGGCACATTTTAACATGTACATTACACTATATAATGTGAAATTATAATAAAACTAGACAGTATAGTCATAAATTGCATTTCACAGAATGACCATAACATAGGCTTCTACGATACGATATCCTCACATAACTCTTTGATACAATATTCTCATGCCACTCTTCATTGAAAAAACTCTGAGTGCACAAGATTCTGTTTTAAGCTAGAGTTATTAACATGTTTGATAAAATATTTACTATTGTAGTTTAGAAGTGAATTAATTTGATTCCACACATGTCATCATTGTTACAAATATGACTATTAATTACAATTAAATTTATAATTATGATTGTGCTGAGAAGACGTATGGTACTAATGTGTGGAGGGTACAGCACGTTAGTGCAGTTGGTTATAGATGATTGATGATAAAAGCAGACAAAACGTATAATATAATAATAACAACAATGATTAAAGATCAATTTCAATTCAAGACACTGTTTATTCTTAGGCAAACCAAGAGAGAATAGACACTTGCGGTATTGTCACCGCTGCAATAAATGCATGTATTACGTATATGTAAAAAAAAATAATATTATTATTATAAATTAATAATTACATGATTATAAATTAATGATCTCATATTTTACGTTTTAGACTTAAGTTTTAAATTTTTTTAATTTTAAATTTAATAATCTCGATATTATATTAACGATAAATATTTTATGTTTATTATTTTATTTTTTTTATATGTATATGATACTATATATGTACTGTAACTGTAGCTGAACCCTTGCGATACATGTATAACATATATAATCCAAATGAAATGAGGATAAGGTTCCCATTGGTACGTGTAGGACACGCACTAGAAGAACGCGTGTCAGACAGCGCAGCAGCATGATTTTGAAGAAGGAAGCAGATGGTCCAACATAACATCATCATATTCATCGACTCGTTTGTGTCCTGGGTTGTTTCTAGTTGTTGCTGTTGCGCAGCCAAAATCATACTCCAAAATAGCAGATGCAGAGCTGAAGAGTATTTAGTTCCTGTTAGTTGCCTTGATTTGCCTCGCAATTTTTACAAAAGCATCAAAGTTCAAACAAACGAAGGCTGGGCTGGTAAAAAAAATCTCCTTTTTAGTAACTGATTTCGAATCGAATCTATTACTTCTATTGTTTTTAATATTTTTTGTCGTTAATAATATTTTTCTTACTTACTAATATTATTTACTACACAACCTCAGCGTTGGTTTCTAAGCATTGACGAGACGACGAGCCATTCAGTCATCCAAGAAGAGTAAGACCAAAACCCACTGGCACCGTCCCCATCATTTTCATTTTCTCTGCTCAAAATTTCGCAACAAGTGATAACAACGACATCGAGATCTCTTCATCTCTTCTAAGGTTTCTGTTTATCTCTTCTTTTTCGTTTCTTCTTTTAAGGGCTGTTTTGTTTGCATGTTTGACTTTATTTTGAATGTTTCTCAGTTGTCAGTGTTACAGCTTATGCTTGTTGCAAATTTTTTCTTTCTTTTGCTTATTTCATTTTGCGGTATTTTTATTTTTCTTAAATTCATTAATTGTGTTAATTGTTGAACGGTAAAACTTTTTCAAATTGTTTTACGCGGGTCATCTTAGGAATTTCTTCCTAGCTAAAGACATGGACGGGTTTTGTTTTGATGAACAACAACCTATTCGAATTGACAAAGCAAGGGATATCATATGGGGATTATATATGTATGTATGTATGTATGTATGTATGATGAGCTTTATGTGTGATTACTCATAATTCTTTCTAGTTTCTCCACTTATAATTCTTTCTAGTTTCTCCACTTAGATTGTTAGATGGCTTAAGTTACAGTGATTGATTGCTCTGGTGCCTGGTGGTATAGTTCATCTTTTCTAATGTTTCGAGGAAACGAATCTAGGGTGGGTTGATTGGTTGTCTGACCAGGTGAGATGCTGACCGTAAAGTATTAAGTGCCTTGTAATAATAAAAATGATAAGATTATCAAATTGCTAAAATCAGCAATTGTCAGATATTTATGTTATTTCATTAGATCAGACAACTGTTTTACTTTTGGCTTGATGTATGAGATACTACAGTGTCCAACTGAAGCTTTTATATGATTAGAGTGCTTATGCCATGCTGCTAATACGTAATGCTTAGTGTTAGGGTTTGGCCAACGAGGGAACTAACATCATTTCGTGACAAAACTGTGCTAGTGGCTGTTAGGCAAATTTGAACAAAATGTCTTTGGCCAATTTATTTGCTGTCAATTTTTTGTTCTTTTGACTAATCAGTTACCTTGGTAGGTGTGCTATCAAGGGTTTGGTTTACTTATTTATTTTATTTTTGTTGTTGTGTGAAGTTTTCTAAGCATTTGCTGGATGCCTTCATACTGATCACATAATGCAAGGTCCAATTTGCAGGTTTGGTACCAGAGAAGAGGATTTGCTCTTCTATTCCTTTGGTCTCCAAGTCGGTATGTTTTATCTCCACTCTTAAATCAAGCAGATGACTGATTGAAGGTAACTGTTACTGAAATGCGTGAAAGTCATGGTCATACTTGTTTATTATGAAGAAGGAATATCTGAAGCAGGGATTTGTTGTTGAAATGTGACCCCTTGTTGCTGATCTCCTAGAGAAAGAGGAAAACGAAGAAAATTTCTCTTTCATGGACGTGGAAGCTGTATTTGGGACACAAATTTTGCCTGTTATGAACTTGATAGAAACTTGAACTCTGATGCATGTCTCTCCATTTTGCTCCTGCAAGTCTAAATCCTGTTTACTCAACTGCTTGAAACTTTAGTTCTGATCCCTAAATCTCAATTTTACTTTTGTAGTTTTCATTGTGAGTGTCTTCGCAAAATTCTGACATTTTGCATTTATCTGGATTGGGTGTCGTCTGATACCATGAAGCATCATAGTATCATTTCTGTGACAAAAAATGAGTCTAACAAAGGAGTCTCGCAGTCCTGTTGCATTGCCTTGTCCCCTATTCATAATTTTCAAACAGAAAGCCAAAGTCTATCTACTGGTGAATGTCCCTTTCCACATCCATCACCTTTCACACGGAACGAATCTCTAAGTTCTCCTAATCATATGCAAGCATCTACAGTGGTACCCCAGAAGAATGGTTTAATATCTACATCAGACAGTCCTATATCTCCTGGTTCTCATTTTCAACATTCAAAAGGTGGATTTTCACGTTCTTCTGTATTTTGTACCAGTTTATACCTGTCATCTTCAGTGAGCTCTGAAACCCATCGGCAAATTGGGAATTTTCCATTTCTTCCACATCCTCTCACATTCAATCAGTCTGTTTCTGCTGTCGACTCAACAAAGTCTTCATTGCTTTTCAGTGAGGATATGGGGAATCCATATCAGGAGGAGCATTCAGAATCATGTATGAAAGACTTCCTTAATTTTCCTGAAGATGTTTCTGACGGTAGCTTTCATGGTGTAACTTGCATGGAGGAATGTCTGGGGGTTAATGAGCAATTGGAGCTGCAATTTTTGTCCGATGAACTTGACATAGCTATAACTGACCACGGAGAAAATCCCAGGCTCGATGTAAGTACGGTGTAGTCACTACTTAATTACATTACGGTAACATATAATCTGTTGGTAAAGTTTTATTAGAGGAAACCGCATAAAAGTATGAGGATGGCCCTATCATGTTGCCTGGAACACATCATAATTGGATCATCCAAACTCTTCGACGGTTTCTAGTGCTTATGTGCCTCTTGAAATATCCAGAAGAATGAGATTAATGGGAAGAAAATTCTTTCTTTTTAGAAATTTGGATTAGAAGATGGGGGAGTCAATAACAGCAGCGGTTTTATCATTATGTTCCTTATGTACATGTCTTCACGGGCACTTCTGCATGGTCTTTTATCTAATATGTTGCTTTACATGCTGATGCTTTTGTAGGAAATATATGATGCTCCAAAATCTTCATTAAAGCCACCCATGGGATTGTCATGCAACCAGAACTATGTCTCTTCAGCGCCACCGGTTGATGTTCTTTCAAGTCATACTTCTGTGTCAGCTACTGCACACAAGCCAAGAATGAGATGGACCCCTGAGCTCCACGAGTGTTTTGTGGAGGCTGTGAACAAGCTTGATGGGGCTGAAAGTAAGTGAGCTAAGTTGTGTATCTGGTAAACAGCTTCTCATTTACTTTTTCTGTTAAGAGGACAAGTGTTGTGAAGCACATAACACTGCACAGATTATAGTTATGACAATTGTCAGAACAGAGAACGCTTATCAGTTCACTTTGAAATGTAGAGGCTACTCCAAAAGGTGTATTGAAGCTTATGAATGTAGAAGGTTTGACTATCTATCATGTGAAAAGCCACCTACAGGTAACCTATTGAGTTTTCTTGGGTGAGTAAAGTACAAGTGCTTTCCTTTCACCCCCCCCCCCCCCACCCCCAACACCAAACCAAAAAAAAAAAGCAGCTAAGTTAGCTGTTTGTCCCTTGAGCCTAAACCTTGATTAATGTGTCTTTTGCAGAAATACCGACTTGCTAAATATATGCCGGAGAAAAAAGAAGGTAACGAACACTTTATAAAAGGGAAGTGATTTTACCTGTGTCATGATCTCCGCGTGAGCATAGTATTTGAGACCATAGATGTAGGCGATGGATTCCCTTCTCTCTCTCTCTCTCTCTCACTATCTCTGCATCTGAGTGTGCATGCTGGTGCTAGTGTGTTCATTTCTCTTCTGCAGTATTTTGTATTACACGAACCCCTTCTTTGGGATATGGGATACTTGTGTGATTGTCTCCTGTATACCATTCGCCATTATTTATGCCAAATTTTGTGCATATAAGCACACGGCTATTGGGTAGGTATTAATGTCATAGCAGCACTGCATATGGTAGGCTGAATTTTATTGCCACTCCAGTTGCTCATGTCTCCATTTTGTCATTATCTTGTGTATAACAATTAAAGAGGATTAGCAACTTAGCTTGTCGTATATATGTTACACATCCCAACATTCTGACAAAGAAACATTCTGCACAAGATTCTTTGGCATGCTATTTTGTCAGAGTAATTTTCTATCTCCTGCTCTTTGTGTAGACCATGGGCAATATTTCCGGAGGTTCTTGATGTTTCTTGATGTTAGTTTGACTTCGAATTGTAATTATAATGTGCCAGTTCCTTACATGTGCTTCTTCATTTTGCTCTGCAGAAAAGAAGACCTGTAGCTCTGAAGAAAAGAAAGCAACAAGCAGTATTGAAAGTGATGGACGAAAGAAAGGGTCAATTTTGTTTCCAATTTGGAATCCATTCTGCAAATATCTTATTGTTTGGTAGTGCCACACATTATGCTAATCATTCTTTTAATCTTTCTTTTCATAGGAGCATACAATTCACTGAGGCTCTGCGCATGCAAATGGAAGTTCAGAAACAGCTGCATGAACAGCTTGAGGTATTTTAACAGCTTATCTTATAGAGAAATATACTGAATTTTGGATGGCTAGTCAACTACAATATATTCAGTTTACTTGTATCTCCCTCTCAAACAGACATGCATGTATGTTTGCTTGGTTTACTATGATATCTTCTTCTTATTTCTTCACTCATTGTGGATGGCCCTTGATTCTTCTTGGTTTTGTTTGATACTGGAAGAGGGAAAGAGATGAATTGATCATCATCTATGCCAAAGCTCAAGTGTCAAAGAATTCCATTGTTTCTGATCTACAGTATTATTTCATATTGGTTTTAAAAGTTGGTCTGCTGTTTGCATACTAATTGCTCAGGTACAAAGGGCACTTCAGTTACGCATAGAGGAACATGCAAGGTACTTGCAAAAGATCGTGGCAGACCAGCAGAAAGCTGGCAGTGCTACGGTTCTTCCTCAAGCTCAAAGCTTGTCAACAATCACCAATGGAAGCAAAGATTCAGAGCAGCAGCCTTCTTCTCCATCATTTACAGTTAGTGCAATATTATCGCCTGAGCAACCAGCGGAGTCAAAAACAGAATCATCATCAACATCTCTTCTATCAAAGCATAAAGCCACTGACAGTAGGGAGTCGAAGCCAGATGCATGCCTGAAAAGGATTTGTCTTGAAAACAAGCCAGAAATAGCTTCAGATGAGGCTGTGGTTGAAAATTAAGTGCAGTGACGGCTTCTAGACCCTTAAAAGAGTTAGTTATCAGCATTGTCAATTGTGTATTCTTGCATCATCTTGAATAAGAAACATAGCTCTTGTAGATGCATGTAGTAAAGTAATGATTGGATTGTGATTTTTCTTGATTTCTATCTCTTGGACGTGGACATCTAAACATTTTAGCTGTGGCAAATCTCAATGAAATTGAAAGAGAGCATCAATCATGCATAATGCATATGCAGTGCAGTCTAGATTAGTAATGGTGCTTCGTGGGTAACATACGGCGTTTGTTAGACAATTTAAACTCTAATGCATTTGCTAGTCAGATAGATGGTGATGTTTGTTTATTAGCAGCTAGCTATGAAGTCTGTAATATATAATATTTCCATCGGTTGGTTTTTGTTTTTATTGATTCAAATAATGGCAATATTTTCCCTTGGGATTTTATAATTTAAAATAACAATAACAATAATAATAATATATAATTTAATACTATATATATCTATACATACAAAATGAATCAACAAGATTGAGTTGATTTTGTGAAATTAATTGTCTAAAACCATTCTTACACTCGGAAGCACTAAAGTCAACGCAAACACCAATTAAATCCATGAATAAAACTCACAAAAATAATGAAATGTATTCCTATTCCTTGTTAATTTTGTTTGAAAAAGAAGTAATTTAGAAAATGGAAGAAAAGGGACCGTCACGAGTCAAAAGGGGGAGAAGTATCGTGTAATAAGTAGTAAAACGCTGGCAAAGCTGGCCAATGGATGGCCACCACAGTCCCCACATGTAGACATAGTCATAGGCTTGCAGGGACCGAGAGGTGGAGCCGGTCAGACTCAGTCTCACAATTCATATAGAATAAAAAGAATAAGAATAAAAGAATAGGATCCCCAAACTCAATTGCGTGTGGAATGGTGGGGGCTTGGGTACGGGCAATGGTGATGACGTGTAAGTCAAAGCAGAAAGCAGTGGCTAGTGAGTGAAGCTGAAGCCATAGTCAGGTCTCTCTCCATCAACCCTCAGGCCTCAACCAAAAAGAGAAAAAAGGTATTTCATTTCAATTTGGCTGTGTTTTTGCTCTTTGAATGTTCGCTTTTGATTCTTTCTTTGTTTCAAATTAAGACCCCTTGAGGGATTTCTTTAATTTGTTGCAGTCAAAGTTGCACCTTTCTTTTATCCTTTTCTCCAACTAGGTATTATGTTTGTGAGACGTCACTTACTAGGTTCAGGTTTAGACTCAAGTTGGGTGTTTACCATTCACGAACATCTCACGTTAGTCGTCAAAGAACAATAACACAAACGGACCCTCAGCCACTTGAAGATTTGGTAAATACTTTATGTTTGACTCTTGCTTGTTACACCTTGCAAATGCCATAAACTTTCATCTTTACAAGATTTTGGACTGCTGTTTAACGTTATTCAAATTTACTTCACATTTCCTCTAAAAAAAATAAAGAAGAAAAAGACCATGTTTGGAAAAGGAGAAGGTACATTTGTTTTTTTTTTTTTAATTATTATTTTATCATGATAAAAGTGAATGGAATTGACGAGTGATGCAGACTGCACTTCAATAATATGTTACAAATTAGTGAATGACTCAATGTTTCGTTGATTGCCTGTCAATATGGTTGTTGAGACATTTAAAATTTGCAATGTGCTTAATTTATTTTTTCTTGTAACTTTTCCTTTTGGGGTGGACTTTCATCTTACTCGGCCTTTAAAAAAGTCAGCTTTTGCACTTGTAGAAAGATTTTGCTTTTCTTTAATAAATTGTACATTTGTACTTGATACGTGGGTAACTACTTCTCCCCTATCTATCAGCTTTATGTATATTCTTGAATGACACTTTTGTTAGAATTAATACATTTTTTAACTTTCAAATAGGGGTAAATGATAATTGCTACTTGAATGATAAGCATGAACTCTTTGATCAGATACTTTTTGCTTCCTTTATATACACAGCATAGTTTTTTCTTCTCCACATATTTGGATTGAAGTGAAAGCAATACAACGTATAAGTTTTCTTCTTCATTTTTTTTAAATTATGCAAGGCATACTTGTTATAAATGTGCTTTTCAAACATTTATCTTTCTATTTTATTTATTTATTTATTTTTTAAATCTATCTGCTCTCTGTAGAGGATTTACAGGCGCTTTTTGGACTTCTTGTTTCTTATATCCAAGTGCATAAAAATGGCTGCTGATGATGACTCCTTCAATATTCATGATCATGGAACATCTGTGGATAGGAAAAAGGGTAGAGTACAATGCAATTATTGTGGTAAGAACATGAGTGGCTTCTCTCGTCTCAAATCCCACTTAGCAGGCATACGCGGGGATGTGACTCCTTGTGAAAGGGTTCCTGAAAATGTGAAGGAATCATGGAGGAACAAGTTACTGGAGAAAAAAGACGGAAGTCCAAGCAAGAAAGGAGATGTATATCCCCCAGCTCTTCCTTGTAAAAGAAATGGGTGCTCCAATTCAAATGGTGGTGTTAAGCACTTTAAATATGAAGCCACTCGAGGTGCTGGTTGTGACTATACAGGCACGGCATCGGAACAAGAAGGAGTCGAACAACATATTGCAATTCTCAACAGAAGAATAGATTCTCAAAGAAGCTTCAATTTTGAGAAGAAGAAGAAGGATTCAATATCATGGCAAGTTCGAAAATGCATTGGTAGATTTTTCTATGAAATAGGCATTGATTTCAGTGTTGCTGATTCTCCAAGCTTTCAAGACATGATAAATGCTAGCCATGGTAAGGAAAAGTGTGAGATCCCCAGTTGCCAGGATTTGAAGGGTTGGATCCTTCATGAAGAAGTCGTGGAAATGCAAGAATATGTGAAGAGGATAAGACATTCGTGGGAAAGTACTGGGTGCAGCATTTTGTTGGATGGATGGACTGATGAAAGTGGTCGAAACTTGGTCAGTTTTATAGTGGATTGTCCTCAGGGACCTATTTATCTGCGATCAGCAGATATTTCAGCCGCCATTGGAAATGTTGATGCCCTGCAGTTGTTATTGGATGGAGTCATTGAGGACATTGGAGTGAATAATGTTGTTCAAATTGTTGCATGTTCTACATCAGGCTGGGTGGGGGATGTGGGCAAGCAGTTTATGGAAAGGCGAAGGACAGTGTTTTGGACTGTAAGTGTGTCTGATTGCATTGCTCTGATGCTTGAGAAGATTGGTGTGATTGATTTTGGTAGGGAGATCTTAGAAAAAGCCAAGAGCATTACAAAGTTCATTCATGGCCACGCAACAATCTTGAAACTCTTTAGAGTTTTTTCTGGCAACCGGAACCTTATCAAGCCCTCTAAGTTGAGATCAGCAATGCCTTTCTTGACTTTAGAAAATATTGTGGCAGAAAAGAAAAACCTTAAGGCCATCTTTGCCTCATTTGAGTGGAATAGAACTAAATGGGCTTCAAGAACAGAGGGGAAGAGGATAGTTAATTTAGTAGAGGATTGTTCTTTTTGGAGCACAGCGAGGATGGTCCTAAAGGCAACTATACCCCTTGTGCGTGTTCTGTGTTTGATCAATGAGGCTGATAAACCACAAGTGGGTTACATCTATGAAACCATGGATCAAGCAAAGGAGACAATTAAAGGGGAATTTAAGAACGAGAAAACCCAATATTTGCCAATTTGGGAAATCATTGATGAGATCTGGGACAATCATCTCCATAGCCCTCTTCATGCTGCTGGTTATTACCTAAACCCAAGCCTCTTTTATTCAAGTGATTTTTATAGCGATCCTGAGGTTTCGTTTGGTCTTTTGTGCTGTATTGTTCGCATGGTACAAGATCGGCACACTCAAGATTTGATATCTTTTCAACTGGATGAGTATAGACATGCTAAGGGTGCTTTCAGTCCAGGGAGTGCTGTTGACCAAATAGACAAATATTCTCCAGGTAATAAAAGTCTATTTTGGTAGTTTCTTCATTGCACACAGCTTGTTCATACCGAGAAATGTCAAAATCCATATCCTTAACAAAGTGAAGCCCATGTTTCATTGCAGCGGAGTGGTGGTCTCATTACGGAGTGCAATATCCTGAGTTGCAGAGATTTGCCATTAGAATTTTGAGCCAGACTTGTGAAGGTGCCTCAAAATATGGTCTCAAGAGGAGTTTGTCTGAAAGGCTGCTCACAAATGGCAGGAACCCTATAGAGCAAAAACGATTGAGTGATTTGACATATGTTCACTATAATTTACAATTGCAGAACTTTGGGCGGGCCATAAAAGGTGACATTGTGGCTGATGAAATTGATCCTATGGATGAATGGATTGTGGATGAATCGCCAGAAATTGTACCTGAAATTGGTGACTCATCTTGGACCGAGTTAATCTCCACTGAAGGGGTCAGCAATGTTGAAGGAACCTTCCCTTGTCAAATAAAGAAGAGCCTTGGTTAGAAGACAAAAGAAATAGCATAGATTACTTACAAGGACAGGTTTTTTATGCACTAATGTAAGTGTTATTTAGATAGAGATATATATTCCTGTAAGTAATCTTGACAACATTGGGTGTTGACTCTGTTGAGGAAATATTTCTAATGCTTTTCCGCTCTGCAAAGCAAATCCAATTACCATTTAAAGACCTACTAAACTATTAGTACTTTTCATTTCACAATATTTTCATATTTTCAGGAGGGTGAGAAAAGTCATAAATTAATTCCCAACCTGCTATGTACGTCGTATTTCCTCGGCGTTCAATTTCCAATGCGGCAACAGAAACCTGCTTGTATCATAATAATTGTCCGGGATGATAACACTTCCCATGCACTAAAAACAAGCCTTCAGTTTATCCAACATATCATGAGTTTTCTAATGATAATATGATTTTCCGTCTCACTTAACTTTCAGATCTTACTCTCACGAAGGAAAAAAAAATTTGAGATCTTTGATCATACGATTTATCGGGGCCATCTACAGTACATGCATGTATGTGATATATTAAAAAAAATATACCAATAAATATAAAAATACCCAACATTAATATGATACTAGAACCATTAAATTTAAAATTTAAGGTCATTAACTGTAGTTTTAAATTTAATGGTCTCCGATATCAAGTTTAATGGTGGATGTTTCATATTTAATAATAGATATTTTATATTTATTGATCTATTTTTTTTTATATGTATGCAATACATATATATATATTGTAGCTTAAGCCACGATTTACCATATTTTCATTTTGAAGGTGGTAAAAAAAAAAAGCGCGAATTTTTAATGATTGGGTTGGGCCTAGCCCAGATGTTATTGAGGAAACGGGAAGAAGATGAATGCCCCCACTGGAAAACAGTTAGAGATGCATACTTATCAACCAATCAACTTCTACGTCGGCCCCAAAAACAATAAATAAATAAAAAAACGTGCATACATATATATATATCAAATTATCTACATTGACTGTTGACTCTTTCTTGTTTATTACACGACAAGTTTATTAGTAAGCCGAACAAGAACGGGAAGATGAAATAACAAGACAAGATCTACATCTCTCTTTCATTCGTAGCTCGACTCCAAGCAAGGTTTGTTCTTTTTTCGATTTTACTAATACCCAGTTTTTTTTTTTCCTTTTTCGTCTTTATCATTAAACTGTTCCTTTTCCCTTTTCTTTCCTTTCCTTTCCTTTCGTGGTTAACGTACCGATTTTGTTAACTTTGATTTCATTTCCTGTTTTTATGTTTTCTTGATTAAATGCAGTTATCTTTTTATGTTTCAGCATCATATTGTTATAAAATCCTGTCATTTCTTTATGTACATGTGTATTTATGACGAATGCACACATTGTGAATTTGGTAACAATAGCAAGATTTGCAATGAGAAAGCATGTAGCTGTTTTGTATATTTTAAGCAGTTTTGTCTTGCAATACATCAAATTTTAAACTAAAAGTTACTTGTGCTTTTGATCTTTAGATGGGAATTAAAAGTGATTATGAAAAGCAGACATACACAGTTGACGAAGCTATTGTGACAATGGGATTCGGAAAGTTTCAATTTTGCGTGCTTGCTTATGCTGGCATGGGTTGGATTTCAGAAGCAATGGAAATGATGCTCCTCTCATTTGTAGGACCTGCAGTTCAGTCTCTATGGCATCTTTCTCCTAATCAAGAGAGCCTAATTACTAGTGTGGTTTTTGCTGGAATGCTAGTTGGGGCCTATTCATGGGGCATCGTTTCGGACAATTTTGGAAGAAGGTGGGCCCTTCTCATTCAGTGATTGTTTGACCCGTCTTTGTTTTCTAAATCAAATTCAGCATTTGCTATTCTTAATCCTTTTCAGTGTTTTGTGGAAATTTTTTGATGTTCATTTCCTGCTACCATTCTTATTTGGGGATGCGTATTTATCTGCGTACTAGAAATGAATCTAGTAAGAATTTTATAGTCACTTGAAGAGTTACTTTGCTTCAAATGCTTGAAGGTGATTTTGCATTTTAATTTTGACTAACTCATCCTACATCTTCTCCCCAGAAGGAGAAATATCTTTCTGATACCTACCTTCTTGACCTGGAAAATCTGACCTCCTATACTAAAAGCACATTGTAACTTAAAATCACCCATAGAATAGGCTTTAGGTCTTGACAAACAATGTCTATTGAAATACTGTGTCACCATGTTCTGTTTTGCTGATTTGCTTTGCTATGATCTTATGTGAAATTGCATTTGATGTTGCAGAACTTTCTTGCTATACTACCGCACTTCTCAATTTGCATTTCTCTGAGTCTGATCAATCTTCTTTTTCTTTTTCCCTGTTTGGGTGTTTACTTCTATCCTTCAGGAAAGGATTCCTCATCACAGCAATAGTCACTTCTGCAGCAGGTTTCCTGAGTGCCTTTGCCACAAATTATTATTTATTGATAATTTTTCGTTGTTTGGTTGGTCTTGGTTTGGGAGGCGGTCCTGTACTTGCTTCCTGGTTTCTAGAGTTCATTCCTGCTCCAAACAGAGGCTTTTGGATGGTTATCTTTCAAACTTTCTGGACTGTTGGGACTATCTTAGAAGCTGGAATTGCATGGGTATGCTGATATCCTTGTCATTTTCCTTTTTTCTTTTATTTAATCAGATTTCCTAGTAGTTCTAAATCGCTTCATTGCCCTATCGCTCCCTCTCCTTTTGGGTGCAACTTTAGGTCTCTTGTGTTAAAATGAAAATTTAAAGAGCATTCGGGGTCCTAAGATAGGAACTTGCTTCGTTGTTATTGACACGATCATTTCATTGTTTGTCTTAACCACATAAATTCTATACCCTTTTTCTCAACATTGGTTGCTTTTCTGTTTTTTGTTTTTCAACTTTTTTTTTCTTATTTTATATTTTTTTTATTTACCTTTCCTATAGTCTTGATATATTATTACTGGTTTCATTCCTTTTTCTTCTATTTTCTGCTCTCATTGAATGTAATGAGACTAATACCCTGTCTGACTGTCATTTCTTCAATGTAGAGATCTTGTTCGAAAATGTGCTGGTGTTAGAATTTTTTGGCAAGGGTTATTATGTGGTCTTGTTATAGCATATGTCAAAATCCAGCAGTTCATTGTGGCTGGTTCATTCCAAGATTGTGTTTGGAACTTGCAACATAAGTTGAAAAATTCAGAACTCTTTCAACTTTGATCTAGTCTTTCACATATAACTTGCCAAAGAGAGTAGAATTTTTAAAGTTTTAGATGACTGGATATAGTTTAAAATTGTAATGCTAATATTCACGATATATATTCATTTGGAAGAAACCCTCATCATTATTATGTGTGCATTGTAGCTTGTCATGCCAAGATTGGGTTGGAGGTGGCTACTTGGACTGTCTGCTTTTCCTTCTTCGCTTCTTCTTTTATTGTATTCAGTGACACCTGAATCACCAAGGTATTTATGCTTGAAAGGTCGAACAGCTGAAGCACGTCATGTCTTGGAGAAAATAGCAAAAATTAATGGCACAAAACTGCCTTCTGGAAATCTTGTTTCTGATTGGGAACATGAGTTAGAAAATAAAAGTCTTCTATCATCAAGTAGTAATGAGGACGATACCACTCCCAAAGAGATAGAGAGAGATGAAGATTCAATTTCTGAGGCAAAAGAAATGAAAAGTGAAGATTCAACTTCCACATTGGCGAATTCTAACATGGGTGGCATTTCTGCACTGTTAATACTTCTTTCGCCAGAATTAATCAAATCAACCTTGCTCTTATGGTTGGTATTCTTTGGCAATGCATTTTCTTATTACGGGCTTGTATTGCTAACCACTGAGTTGAACAATGGACAAAATAAGTGTGTGCCAAATGAATTGCAGTCTGGAAAATCTCGGGATATTGACTATGGAGATGTTTTCATTACTAGTTTTGCAGGTATTGTTTTGTTTTCTTTTCTTTTTTTCCCCCCTTGTAGAAAATATTTTCTTTATGTATAACATTTTTTTCCCCCACTTTTAGAAGGCTTCTTAAAGCATTTAATTTTATTCTGCTCCTAGAGTTTCCTGGGCTCCTCTTATCTGCTGCCGTCGTGGATAGACTTGGTCGTAAGCTTTCAATGTCAGCAATGTTCTTCTGCTGCTGCATATTCCTTGTTCCTTTGCTGTTCCAACAGCCTGAGGGTTTAACAACTGGTCTTCTCTTTGGAGCTCGAATATGCATCACTGTAACCTTTACAGTTATTTATGTCTATGCTCCAGAGGTAAGTCACAGGAGTTGATTTCTTATTTCCAAAGGCAAATGAATCTTCATATTGTCATCTAGCTTTCTAATTATTACCATGTCCGCAAGATGGAAGTTCTATACACAATTGAATTTCAAAATTTCCATTCTTTAGCAATTAGATTATCCATGAGTTTTTTTTTTTTCTTGACCTTTCATTGTAGATCCTCCTGTTATGGATTTCAATCTGAAGTCGGACTTCTCTTTTAACAAAAACCTTTTATTTGGAGAGTGAATGGGTGCAAATGCACCGCTGAAGTTGCTGCAATCCTTTGCATGCGGATCTTTATAAATCCCCAGACTTGAGGATTAACTAACTTAATTTGAAATTTATATATGCTTGTAAATTGCATATTTAGGACAAATTATTAGAAATACTTAAAAGTTATGCCAAAAGAGGTGCAGAAAGTTAACTTAAAACTCATTGCAACAAGGCCAGATCAAATTTCAGTTTGGTCCATAGGAAATTAGATATAAATATTTATGATTCAGTTTATTGCAGTTTTGATTGACATATAAACAAATAGATTGCACTAGATGTCAGAAACTTCCCACCACCAGCTATATTCTGCATATACAATCATACAATTTTAGTTTCAAGTGGTTTTTCTCTCTAGTGTAGGAGTAGTAACCCCAAGAGAAATATCTCTGAAAATCATTATATATATATATAAATTTTTAGTGTTAAGAAAATAATTTATATGTTGAAGTTATGTACATTCTTCATATTTAATGTTATTTTGTGTATATGTCCAATATAGCATCCTCTTGGGAGCCAAGAAATTTTTTTTTTTCATGTATTTAAACTGCAGATATACCCAACCTCAGTGAGAACAACTGGTGTTGGAGTTGCATCCTCAGTGGGAAGAATTGGTGGGATGGTTTGCCCCCTTGTGGCAGTGGCTCTAGTTCATGGATGTCATCAAACTGCAGCCTTAATTCTGTTTGAGCTAGTTATTTTTCTGTCTGGGATCTCTGTATTGCTCTTCCCAATTGAAACCACGGGCCGTGGATTGAGTGATAGTTTATCTACTTCAAAGCTGATCAATACATAGATTTAATGGACAATCACCCTAGCTGATGGGTTTTGCCTCGTTACTTTGTACGGATTTGATCCACATGACAGAAGAATAGGAAAGATAAGTTACCTACGGATCAGTTCATTGTTGTTATTTGAAGGCAGAAATGAAAATTATAGTAATACAAAATCAAAATACTTAATTGATGTGGTAAGCTTGCTAATTGTATTAGTTGTTCTTGAAGAAACAGAGCTGATCACAAACTCTGAAGCTTCATGGGAATCTCTAACGATCTGCTCTGTTTCATGTTAAATGAAAAGTACTCTTCGAGGGAAGGAGATTGAAGGTATTCTTTCATGCAATGATGAATTCTTTATCATTCATTATGAGTCCAATGAAACATGCTCGTGGCTTTCTGAGAAAGACCAATGCCTCTCTGGCTATAAAGTTTGCCAAGAATGTTCATGGTCATGGTTGATATGAATTTTTCTGAAAAAACACTTGTTACTTTCTGAGGTTGGAATTTATACTCATCACGCATTGTTGTCTTGATCAGCTTGCAATACTTGGATGTAAAATGTGTTGATCCTAGAGTAAATTCCCAACCTTTTTTTTCTCCTCCCAAATCAAACACTGATATTAGCAAATGGTAATCAATTATTATGTTAAAAGGAGGGAAATTCATGGGACCACGGCGGATGCATTGCGCTTTGCGCACTCCTCTTTTTATTACTTCATCTTATTTTACAAACCAGTAACAGAAAACCATCCTATTCCAAGCACGCGTGCACACACAGCCTTTTTCATTCTCATTTTCTGGGAACATTTCTCAAACATCACCCTGTACGTTTGCATCATAATCTGTGGTGAAAACCTGATCATGTTCACATTTAGGGTTCTCCTCTGCTTCATCAAAATAGTCATCTCTGGCATTATCAGAAAGCATTAGGCAAATCAACCAGCACAGGGAAGCGTTTAAAGCCATGAAGGCAGCACCGCCAAAGAGACCAATCTTTGCCGTTGGGCAAATTGTGCTCATGTTGTGATGTACATGGCGAGTATGGTGAATAAGTTTGGCAATCGTGGGCCAAAAGAGCATCTCTACGGCCAACATGGACGGCGACCTGATCTAACAGCATCACCCAGTGAAAAGAACAGCTTTAATTGAACAACTAAATGATGAACTACGACAAAGGGTATCACTATCGCTCAATTAGAGAGGACCGTACGTAAAGAATAGAGAGGGAAGAAACATATGTATTATACACTCACACTGTTATGTTGAAAAGCACTAGGAAAATAGTTCTTCTGAAGAAAGCACCGCGGAGAACAGATTTCCCATTGTAAAGGAAAAAAATACAGCATAAAAACCAACGACGACTACAGTGCTGTGAGTGTGTGTTGTGAGTAATATGAATCATAAAAGTTATGTAATTAAGAAGAAAGGAAATTAATATAGTCTGTCTAAGTGATGATCGAACAAAACAACGATGGCCTTCTGTGTTCTGATTGCAGCAATGGCATGACAGTAACATACGGCTATCCATGGCAGCGGCAACACTCGGTCTCGGTTTGTTGTCCTTCATTGTTCAGTATTGGAGTATTAGCTGAAAACAAAAAGCTAGGTTTGGCTAATCGAAGGCAAAATCAAATTCATTCTTATGGGTGGATACCATCAGTCCATCACTTCGTTGGTTCTAATTTTTTTTCCCACTTCGATGATATATGTGTACTCCAATTTCAATAGCATCATTTCTTTTGGTCAGGGATCAGGGGTGGAATTTTCTTTTCTCATATGTTTTGCTTTTGTTTCAGGAGCCTGCATCTGGATCCGGAGCACCAGCCATTTCAAATGATTTTGTTGTGTGCAATCATCCATCTGTCTATTGAATCACTCGTAGCATCTGCATTGATGGTTTGGTGATTTCCACATAGCTATTATGAGTATCATTATGTGTGTTAACAACGAAATTGCAAGAAGGAAGCATTTTACCAGCCAAGTTTGCAGCAGATGGCTGCTCACTCGTTGAAAGCACGGACAATAGTTGATTAAATTGCTCAGCTGAAAGGGGATTTGGATAGCAGGTTGAGATGATGAACTCTTGTCTGTTGGAAAGAGATTATCATCTGGTCATTGTGGCTTTGTGGTCGCAGGAGTAGCTATACATGCGACCAATTTGAATGTTTTCCCAATTCGGCGGATAACGAACAATTTACAACATTTGGCTTTTACATGCCCATATTTCTCACAATGATTACAAAAAGCCGAATGTTAGTTTATTTTTAAGTCACTTGCTACTCTTATTTTGCTTTAGCTGAACAAGCAAATAAGTTTATTAGTTTTTTCTTTTATTTTATTTAGGAGTCATTTATGATATTTGCTTGTTGAATAAATTTAGGGGCATTTTTTGCTTTCTAGTCAAATTAGTTGAGATATTTTAAAATATTTTTTATTATAAATTGAAGCTATACTGTCAGATTAAAAAATAACAGCAGCATTTCAATTTTCTTTATTTTTTATTTTTTTTTTTGTATTTGGATAAATTTGCTGCACTTGCTTGTTTTGTTACATGGTGTGAGAGCTTGGCTGCCCGCCAAGTGTTTAATTTTATTACTCAATAAAGATAAATGGTGGAAGTGTTTTATCTTGTGCCCCTGTTGAGAAGCTTGTTGGTAACAATTACAATTATTGGAAGCTTTGCATGGAAGCTTATCTACAAGGGCAGGATTTTTGGAGACTTATATCTGGTGATGGAATAGAAATTCCAACAGATAACCCGTAAAATGATGAGTTGTGTCAAAAATGGAATATCTAGTGCAACAAAGCTTTATTTGCTTTGCAAATGTCTATAAGTAAATAATAGTACATAGAGCATGTTCGTTATGTAAAGTCACTAAAACAAGTGTGCAAGACGCTTGAAAGACTGTCCACTAAGAAGAACACAATGTGGTTGTAGTATCTGGAGAATGAACTTGCCGGGATGACAGAAGGTAGCGTTTCAGTTGAAGAATACATTTTGAAAATTAAAAATTTGTGCTCTGAAATTTCAGAGTTGGATACAGAAGAGCCTGTGAGTGATGCATGTTTGCGTTGTTAACTTATTCGTGGTTTGCGGAAAGAGTTTGTCTTTCATCTCTTTGATACAAGGATGGATAAATCAGCCCTCGATCGTTAAGTTAGAAAACTTGCTCTCAAATCAAGAAGCAATATAGAAACAAGCTATCAACTGCAACAAGTCTACGTCACAGATGGAGGATGTTTTATACACCAAGGACCAAGGGAAAAAGAATCTTTCTTCCAAGCTGACATCACTTGCTCAATCCAAAACTGAAGGGCATTCCACGGGCAAATCAAAGGGCTGTTATAGATGTGGGAAACAAGGACACATTAAGCGTGATTGTTGGGTGAAAGTAGTATGTAATCGGTGTGGAAAACCAGGACATATCAAACCAAACTGTCGTGTTAAATTGGATGAAGTAGAAGCAACTGTTGCACATGAAAGTAATGAATCATAACAACCAAATTGGGAGAAATGTTTGTTTATTGAAGTTATTAATCAACCAGCTACTGTAACTTCTACTGTGTACCAGACTAAAGCACCTATAGATGTTAATGCTACTAATGATTACAACAAGGAATGCATCGTTGACTCTGGTTGTACTCATCATGCAACAGGGAATGATGCTCTACTCTCTGATGTTCGTCGACATTATAGGATAAGAGTCATTGTGACAGTCGATAATTCATTACATCCTATGATGAAAGAAGGTCATTTTAAAGAAAGTAGCTTGGATGATGAAGGAGTCTTTCTTAAAGATGTTTATCATGTTCTAGACTTGAAGAAGAATCTTGCTTTAGTTTCTCAAATTATTGATTCTAAGATGCATGAACTTTTTGGTCCAGATAATGTACAAGTCCTTTTTAATATAAAGCATATTGTTGTTGATGTTTTATTTACTGGAAAAAGAAATGAGTCATTATATGTTTTGTTTGCTAGTGATGCTTATATTGAAAAGACAGCCCATAATCTAAGTGCTACACTTTGGCATGCTCGATTGGGGTTCATTCAGTTCAAGCAAGATGTGGAGAAAGAATTTGGGGTTCTAATAAAGTGTCTTCACAGTAACAATGGAAGAGAATATATGTCCAATTAATTTCAAAATTATTGTAGGGAATATGGGATTCAACGTCAAATGACTTGTCCAGAGACTCCGCAACAAAATGAAGTCATTGAGCATAAGTTGGCACATCTTACATCTATGTGCTTGTCATGGCAACATGCAAAGAATCTTGTAAAAGAACTGTGGCCAACATGTATTTAATCAGCTTGTTATGTTATCAATTGTTTGCCTCCATGGCCAGGAAAATTATCATCTTTTTATGAAATGTTGTACCATCATAAACCTAATGTAAGCTATTTTCAAGTATTTAGGTCAGTTTGTTATGTTCATATATTAAAAAATAATCGAGCTAAACTTGACCCAAAAGCTAGCATTGTATTTTTATTGGTTATGATGCTCATAGGAAAGGTTAGAGATGTATGGATCCAAAAACAAAGAAGATTATGGTTTCCTGTGATATGGTTTTTAATGAAGTGCCATCTTGTCAACCTAAAGGCAAAATTGATCTTTGTACTTTTTTCTAGAGATGCTGCATCTAGTGACAGAGGGAGAAGTTTTTCTTCATCTACGGAAAACATCTATCAAGATGAGACTTTTGATGAAGTGATTCAAAGATCATCAAGACAAAGAAAGCTACTTGATTATTTGACTGATTATAAAGTGCAGTTAAACTAGTCCTATGTTTTCCCTTGTTTCTTTATTGGAGATGCATGTAAAGGTGAGCCTAAATCTTACAATAAAGCTAAGGGACTTTATGAGTAGGAAGAAGTAATGGAGGAAGAAATTTTAGCCTTAAATAAGAACTGCACATGAGAGTTTGTTCCAAAACTAAAAGATGTTGATTTAGTTACTTGCAAATGGGTTTACAAATTAAAGAAAAAGGTGGATGGTACAATTGATAGACATAATGCTCTTTTTGCTGCTCGCAGTTTTTCTTAGCGATATGGTCATGATTATGAGGAGACTTTTAGACCTGTTGCTAAGATGGTAATAGTTCGAATAGTCATTTCATTTGTTGGAACAAAAGATTAGAAATTATAGCAACTAGACATCAAAAATGATTTCTTTTATAAGGAGCTAGATCGTAATATCTACATGGAACAACCATAAAGAGTTCCCTGACTGTGTGTGTAGGCTCAAGAAGACTTTGTATGACCTCAAACAAGCTCCACGAGCTTAGTATGGTAAGATTGCTCAACATCTTGACTTTTGTGGTTTTAAGTCTTCAAATGCATATCCAAACCTATTTGTTAAGAAAACAACCAAAATATGCATAATGCTTCTTCTTTACGTAGATGATATGATAATTAATAGAGACGATGATGCTGAAATAATTAGTCTTCAAGATGCTTTGACTGTTTGTTTTGAAATGAAAAATTGCTAGTTGTTTTCTTGGCTTGGAAATTGAAAGTTATGTAGCGAAATTACTAAATCGTTTCCGTACGGAGGATTCAAAAGCAATAAGCACACCTATGGAATTAGGCCTCAAGTTAACTAAACAGGAAGGGCAGCCAATGGAAGATGCAACACTTTTTCGAAAACTTGTTGGTAGTTTATTTTATTTAACTATCACAAGACCAGATATTGCATACTCTGTTGGAGTCATTTCTCAGTTTATAGATAAACCATCTGAGCGTCATTTTACTGCAACAAAGCGGATTCTTCACTATGTGAAAGGCACCTTGAGCTTTGGGCTAATGTGAAAACAACATAAACCTTTTTGTTTTGAGTGGTTTTGTTGACGGAGATTGGGCTGGTGATGTGAATGATAAGCGCTCCACAACTGGGTATTGTTTCATTACAGGTTCAGCTGCAATTTCATGGTCTAACAAAAAGCAAAATATTATTGCTCTTTCTAGTTGTGAAGCTGAGTATGTAACGGCTATTATGGCCACTCAAGAGTATATTTGACTTAAGAGGCTCATTCAAGAAATAGTCTCTGACCTCAACCATCTAGTTCCCATTCATTGTGACAATGAAAGTGTAATAAAGCTTGCTAGAAATCCAATGTTCCATGCATGCAAAAAACACATCGAAACTCATTACCATTTTGTTGGGGAAAAGGTGTTGACTCAGGACATTAAGCTGCTGAAGATAGGAACAGAAGATCAAATGGTTGATATCTGAACCAAAGCACTTAGCAAAGCTAAATTTGAAGTGTTTTGAGAAGCTATTGGTGTTGTTGACAGTAAGTTTGCACTAAGGGAGAGTGTCATAAATTAGTGCAAAACTTACTGATATAGATTTACTTTTAAGTCACTTACTACTCGTAGTTTATTTTAGCTCAATAAGTCAATAAGTTTATTAGTTTTTTCCTTTTATTTAGGAGTCAGTTATGATATTTACTTGTTGAATAAGTTTAAGAGTATTTTTTACTTTCTAGTCAAATTAGTTGAGATATTTTAGAATATTTTTCATTATAAATTGAAGTTGTACTGTCAGATTGAAAAATAACAACCGTATTTCACTTTTTTTTTACTTTTTTTTTGTATCTAGATAAATTTGTTGCATTTGCTTGTTTTGTTACAAGTTCATTCTAGTAAAAGTTCAAAATATTAAAATAAATCACTAATGACTTTTGCGTGATTGCAAATGACTCACTAATAAATCTTTGGATTGTTACTTTGTCAAAAATATTCTTCCAACCCAAGCCAAAGAGAACATTGAGTAATCACAATAAATAAAAATGCTAGCAAGATTTCTTTCTTTTTGTCGAGCATACATGAAAAGATCATATTGTTGCACTGCTCCCAAGTTTTTAAATCTTGTGAGGTTGATCGAAGGTTTCTTTATGCTTCCATCAATAAACCCTAATTTTTTTGGCATTCAATGTGATCTTTATGGATATTTTCCATACTGAAAATTAGATACTAGAACGATTCAAGGATGATCAGATGAATGAAGAAAGGAAAGTGAGAAACATTGAAAATGAGCAACTCAATATCATTAAAATATAAAAAAATATATATTTTAATACATTATTTTTTTTGTTTGTTAATGAGAATGATTAATGTAATAAATGTCTTTTATATATATAACTTTTTTGGTGACAGGGCCTCCATCCTATCTGTGAGCTCCTGCCAGTCCATGTCTTCTTGTGGCGGATCCCCTTGATCCATACCGTTACTACCACATAAACACCACATAGAATTCCTTTAGAACCTTGATACCTGTTAGACCCCACAAGCTTAAATCCATCCATAAATCCTCAGAAATCCTAGTATAAGCCATATCATCCAACTTCAAAGAAACATACCTTTCCATACTCTCAAACCCAGAAGTGGCACGATATAGGAGGGAAGGCTACAATCCTTATCTTTAAGGATCTACTTTACAGCTAGCATGCACTCATCCTTATCTATATAATAATTACACACCTCGTGACACACATGTCACTGTTCACACAAATATCTATTATATTATTATCACCACCGCTTCCACTGCGGGGTCTACTAATGTTTCCGCTATAGTCCAGAATTCCCACTGACTGGCGTGTCATGGTCTGACCTGTTGGCAAACCTTTCTTGTGACAAAGCCTCCATCCTATCTGCGAGCTCCTATTAGTCCATGTCTTCTTGTGGCGGATCAGGTTCCGGTGTTGGCGTAGGTTGTGGCCATTGTCCTCCATCCAACCATTGTTCCAGATCCTGTAGGTTATTATGCCACATATCTTCATCTGGTGGTCCCCAGTGGTTTATCTCATTGTTTCTTCTTTGTCTCCTAAGGTAATCATCATACTGCTCCCTCACCTCCATCTCTGCTTCTTCATCTAAGTGGAGTTTGTGATTCTTGATCTCTTCTCTATAATAGAGATCTGGAGTTCCTATCACACTTGGAGAGACAAGACTATGAGTGTTGTACATGGGCACAGTCCGGTATGCCTCTGCTAGTGCATTTCTCACCGTTAGGCATCCTGACCACATGGCATCCATTTCTTCATGATGATGCTCATGTTCCATTACCCGGATCATTGGGGGCTCGTATCTTCCCCATATGTCAATTAGCTGGACTATCACGATTGTTTTATACTTTATATGATAGTCGTTTATGAGCTTTAGAGTCAGGATATCCTTAAAGATAAGTGCGAACAGCCTATCAAACCATCTTCCTTTGTTGCATCCCTTGCTGACATGTATCATATGTGGCTCGAAGAGTAAGGCCACTAGATACATGTTTAGCAGATACGAGAGCAGATAGTAAACTTGTGGTGTTACTTCACAGGTGACATAGTGTCCATAGTTGAAGTTCTCATCTCGTACGTAGTAAAACTCACAACCTATCTTGAAGGCTGTCTCATGCATCTATTTTGCCACTAGGTAAGGTTCAATAGGCTTATTGGTGAAATGCTTGGGTGCTATCTTGAACTCATATTTGCTGAGTAGAACCTAGAGTCTCCAGCATAAGGCATTGGAATCAAGTTCGTTCTAACTCCCCGGTATCTTTCTTTTCATGGTCATGACGAGTCTTAAGAGAAAATCCACTACAGTGTTAGATTTTCCCTTTATGTGCCTGACTTCGAATTTGAACCTCGAAAGAGATTCTAACCACCTTGTTAGTTGTGGATCGAGGATTTCTCATTCTCTTTTTATGAGAAGCCCTTGCAGGTATTTGTAGTCTGTCTCAATGATGAAAGGAGTGAGGGATAAGAAAAACTGGAACTTCTTAATTCCTTTTACCACTGCTAAGATTTCTTTTTTTGAAGATGGATGGTGGCTTTGGGCGTCGTTGAATTGCCCTGATTTATAGCCATACACTCTCCTGCTTCCCTCGTGATCCTCGATCAACAGTGCTCCCCCAATAATGGTCACTAGAGTCGATCTAGAGTATGAGCTGGCCTTTGTTAGGAATCTTTAAAGGAGGTGAGTGCTGGCACTTTTGCTTTAGCTTCTTTATTACTTTTGTCACCTCATCTGACCACTGTGGGGCACCTTTATTTATGTTGCATGAAAATTTGACTCGTCATTTTTGTCAGATTCTGCACGTGGTCTGCAACATAGTTGATGATCCCTAAGAACTGTTGGATCTGTTTCCTTGTTGACAACTGGTCTGGGAATTGTGTGATTTTCTCAACTATGTGTGGTTGAGGTATGATGAACCTTTCCTTGATGTGAAGTCCAAGGAAGTCTATCTCTTCGACCCCTATCTGCATTTTTGACTCGGATAAAACCAACCCATGTTTATAGGTTAGTTCCTTAAATCTAAAGAGATGCTCCTTAAATCTAGAGAGATGCTCCTTAAAGATCAGTGCATCGTCAATGTAGATTAGACATAAATCTGAGATGGATTTATATACCTTATTCATCCTATTTTAGAATTCTGACGATGCATTCTTGAGATCGAAAGGCATCACATTCCATTCATAGTGGCTGTGGGGGACCACGAAAGCTGTCTTATGCCTGTCTTTCTCACTTATCCCAATTTTCCAAAAGCTAAATTTCATGTTAAACTTTGAATATACTTTTACTTCGGCAATTCCTTTTAAAGGATGTGTCTGACGTGGGATTGGATACCTAATGTCCTGTCGGTAATCATTAAGCTTCCTGTAGTTTATCACGAGCCTCTTCTTTACACATACTTACTCTAAGTGCTTATTTATGTAAAAAGTTGGGCTGGCCCAATTAAACTTAGAGCGCTTGATTAATTTGAGGTCCAGTAGGTTTTGAATCTTCTGTTTGCACAGTTCTTCATCATATGGCATCCCTGGATGAGATATAGTTTGGTGAGGTATGGTCCAACCATCCTTATAAGGTAAGTCCACAAAGTGCTGCTCTCTAGCCCAGAATTGGTTCGAGACTTCTGCACAGCATTCCAAAAATTCCTTCTTTTAAGCTTCAAACTTACGGGTTTGGCTTTTCCTTTTTTGCTTATCGTCACCCTTTCCCAAAACGGAAACTTGCTCAACCCATGGAGTGAGAAAGTTTTTTATCGTTCCTTCGACTGGATCCATATGGGTGTAAGAGAGTCCTCATGGAAAGATGGCAAAAATGATTACTAGGCTGAAGAAGTCGGTGCCAAGTAATATGTTTTCTCCTAATTCGTTGAAGGCGAAGACGCTATGCCTAAGTCGAAATGGAAAAACTTCTACAGGTCTTATGTATTTGCGGCTTCAGAATTGTTCACCGCTTGTTACTTCAAATGTTACATCTGTCGGGACATAACACCTTTGAGGGACACATTGTTCCCTTATAATAGAGCTGACTACTCCTGTATCAATTAGCGTTTTAAAGGCCATTTGTTCCTCCATTGTTACATTTAGGATGACCTTTATATAGGGCCTAAAGAATATAGTAGGCTTCATAGAAAGGTTGATTGGAAGAGGTTGTTAGCTCTTCATCATGAGGACAGGGTTCTCTCCATCCTCTGAACTTCTATCATCTATCTCATTGTTAGTATCGGTTTCAGTATCACTCTCGTAGCTTATAGCAAACACTAATTTGTGAGCCCTGTTGGTCCAACCATATTCTTCATCATGGAATTCAAGCATGTTTATGATTTGCTCTAGTTTTGTTGGTAACCTCTTCTTTTGCTTACACTACTTTGCATAATGTCCTCTTTTCTAGCATATGAAGCATCTTCCAAAGCCTTTGGGCTTGTTTTTTTTCTTTATGTACCTATACTTTTTCCCTTTGTATGGTCTCCACTTCCTCTGCTTTTTGTATGTTTTACAGGTACAAGACTTCTCCTCATACCGTTATCTGAATTTGTTGGGCTTGTCGTTGCAGTATTTTTACAACGATGACTTTTCCAACTACTTCATGTGCCTTTTTAGATCCTGCAATCTATAATGAGTTTGTATGAGTTTTGTTGCCATCTGGTAAAGCTGTGCCAAGCTGTAGTTTCCTAGATTGACCATAACATCTGCCTTAAATTTGGCCTCTATCATTTTTGCTATTAATCATGGGATATTTAGAACAAATGTCATGTGGATTGTGTCTGTGGCTTTACAAAAATGATAGTAAAGCCTTTCTTGTTCCAAGTAGTATTCCTCCAGCTACCTCATGTCATAACACTTGTTTTGGAGGAATTGTTTTTCTGTCATCTCCTCTTCTCGCCTAAAGGGTCCCATAAAATCAAGAGATAGCTTTGAGATAAACCATCTACAGGGTTATCTCCACTGAGAATATTTTCTTTTTCTTATGGGGATATCATATTTCCCCACCACCTTTTCAGTGATCCTGTGAAACCTACTATTAGTATTTGAGTTGCTACTCTTCTGGTGAGCTGAGATGCCCTCTGGCACTCTTCTTCATACCAAGCTACCATCTTCTTAAAGTATGGTATCCTGTCTTTTATTTTTACCTCATCGATATTTTAGAACATCTTACCTCCTGTTGAGTGTCTCAGATTTACTTTGGTCTCCCACTTTTCTTTGCCTTTTACATTTGGCATGGGCATGTCTCCCTGTCTGTGAGGTTCTGGATTTGATTCTACTCTTGAAGCCTGGGGTTCTTCTAGAGTTAATTGGTAAGTTATTTTTTACCTTGGCCTGGTTGTCCTTTGTGGGTTTGAAGTGGCTCATTGTTCATAAGTAGAGGCTACAAAGCTTCTTCTGGTGTCTGTCTAGAATAGATGAGCGGTCTGTTGCCTCTCCATTCTAATGGGTCTTGGCTTGCTGGGCTCAATGTAAGATGAACTAAAGGAACTTTCCATGTCTGGATCTTCTGGTTCTGATCCAGACGCTTTAATCGGCCATAGCTCTTGTGGTGACATCTTGTAACTTCTCCAGAATGTCTGCTCATTATTTCCTATAAAGCTTTCTTCCCATACATGCCATGGTTTTGTAGGCACGTCCTTTTTCCATTTAGGTCTCCTGAAGCACTCTCTAGTCCTTCTCATTTCTTCATCAGAGTCTACTCCAGTCATGACGATCAAGCTAATCCTCCTTGGCTGCTCATGTAGGTCTGAGAGCTGTCTGGTCGTCATTCGTCCAGTAAGCTTATACTTTTTAAGCCTCTTCTTTATTTTTTCCAGTTGAGCTATCATCAGCTACTGATTGATCAATAGATCTCCTAATGCTTGGTTTTGCTCTTTGGCGTTAATGTTGTTTTAGTTGATGGCTTTTTCAATTGGACCAAATTCTGATGGGTTCACCTTTTGGATTACCCATTTGGCTGCCATGTATTCTCCTATTGATTCTTACACTACCTTATTATTAGTATCAAGAGTTTTGATCATAAGGATAGGCCTTATTATCCTCATAGAGGTTGATTTCTCGACATGTGTGTGCACGCAGAGGGAGGCTTCCCTTTTATCTGGCATTTCTCATAGGAATAGTCTGGTCTAGTCTCAATGGGAAAGAAAACTGGCACATTTCCATCCTGTAACCTATCTACCTTAGTTCTTCATGTATCTGTTAGGGTCTGCTTGTTCCTTTCATACTCGTTCACCTAGTTAGGTGGGAAAACAAGTTGGCTTTGCCTGTATGTCCTTGGCTGTATGACCCTGTCTTCTTTAGCCAGGAATCTGGTAATTAGCCTTCTTGTGCTGCCCATAAAGAATGTATGGGT
Source organism: Luvunga scandens (assembly GCA_030449905.1). NCBI lineage: Eukaryota > Viridiplantae > Streptophyta > Magnoliopsida > Sapindales > Rutaceae > Luvunga > Luvunga scandens. The sequence continues at coordinate 291,511 of JASUUG010001235.1, forward strand.
CTGAACCTTATAGGTCATAGAGTGGTGGATGGCCAGTTTTGACTCATCGGACCTCATGTCCAACCCGTTCAACTGTATGAGTACCTTTATTGCCTCAGGAAGCAAAGGCCTGTGGAGGTCTAGCGTAAAGTTGGGCTCAACTTGTAGAATAATATGACCTTGGTTGAGGCCTGCTTCTACTGTAGTGATCAGGGCCTTCTCAAATGTCTGCCATCTGGTATCCAAAATGGCTATGAAGCAGGTTACATTATTTCCTGCTAAGAACAAAGGTTGTAGCCCTATTTGGATAGCACCAAGGTGCAATCCTTTGTAGCCTTCCCTCCTATATCGTACTACTTCTGGGTTTGAGAGTATGTTTCTTTGGATTTTTGAGGATTTATAGATGGATTTAAGCTTGGGGGATCTGATAGGTATCAAGGCTCTGAGGGAGTTCCAGGTGGTGTTTATATGGTAGTAAAAGCATAGATCAAGGGGATCTAGCCTAAAGGGTTGTATTGCCCCGGCGTTATCCTCCTCTTGGGTTTCTACATGGAAGTTATGGTTGGGGAACTGTCAGAAGGAGTCTAACAGTCATGGGTGTATGGTTGAGATTTGATTGGGAATCTGATCTTTGGCTGTCTTAGCTTTCCATGAGCTTGAGATTTCTGTAGGTATTTCTCAAAGTGTTTTGACCCTCTACATGCAGCTCTCCTAGCCTCAAACGGGGTACCCTTACTTTAAGTTTTTCCTTAGGAAGTTTCTACTCTATGGAAAGGGTTACAGAAGATTATTATTCACAACTTTTCTGATGCGGAAGATCCGAATCAATTGGTGACCATAGAGCATACTTTGTTTATGAATACCCAGGGGGTTTCCTTTTGGAAAATATGACTCTGATACCACTTTTGGAAAACTAAGAATTTTATTATTGACTAGTTGGTTAGTTGGTTGATTACAAGCTTATGAATACAACTGAAGCTCTATCCAACTTTACCTAAGCACAAACCAGATGTTCTCTTTTATAGGCACAAGAAATCTACTATTACATACTATTTACATTATTGATTTTTATTTCTAAGGATATATTTTACAGCTAGCATGTACTCATTCTTATCTATATAATAATTACACAACTCATGACATACATGTGTCACTGTTCACACAAATATCTATTATATATATGTAAAAGAAAAAAAAGAAGCAAGCTAAGCTGTTGGCTGCTGGCTGTTGGCTATTGCTAAGAGAAGTAGAAGCAAAGATGATAAGACAGAAGAGGAGAAGAAGATAAGACGTGAGATGTGAGAATCAACAACTTCAGAACAAGCCCTCATGTGCTTCCGTTACTCTTGGAGTGCTAATGCCGATCCTTCCTCTATCTCTCTCTACCCATTTTTTACTTTTCCCCTTCGTTTTGGCCTTTAGGAATTACTCGCACGCTTGAGGGGACATGTGCGGCACATGTTACATGTTGAGGTAGGCAAATAATTCACATTGAAATGAATTATTATTTTTCTTTTTTGGGTTAGTAACTTCAACGTTTTTCTATTTATTTACCAAAACAACGTAGGCACGAAGTAGAGTTTGCCGTGTCAGTGACATAGTGTAGACCCAAGTTGTACTTATTATAGCTACGTAGTTAACAAACGCTGTTCCTTTTTTGGTTTTTACCATATTTAACATTCACTCGCGATTCATCATCACAGGCTAAAACAAAACAAAACCCAAAAAATAAAAAATAAAAAATAAAAAAAGGCCTAGGCAAGAACAAAGTCGTCGTCGTCATCAACATCATCATCATCATTCATAAATAATAATGGGAAGTAAGTATATATGTAGAAAAATGTTAAGGTACCATGTCTGGTCTTTAGTTGTAGATTTTCTGGTCTGGTGGTGCCGGAGCCTTAAGATAATCTTTTCTTTTTCCTTGTTTGTTTTGTTTCATAAGATTCAGATCATATCGTACCATATCATATGGCGGCAACCCAATCACAACAAGCTCCAGATCGTACCACTGGTACTTTCACCTTACCTAACCTAACCTAAACCCATCATCATCTTATCCTGTCTCTACATAAATATACTTTTTACATATATTTTTGTGTGTATATCGATCTTGATTGAATTCTTCTTTCATGGATGGATTTCTTTTATTTTATCAAATCTCTATGTCAAGTGAATGGCTCATTCAAGTTTATGGTCTTAAATCTTCATCCTTTGATCATGTAACTCTGGCTGCTTTTGCTTGTTGGTGTCTTTGGTTGCGAATTGCTTTTTTTTTTTTTATTTGTTTAGTTCATTTGGATGGCTTTGGAAATACGTTTTTGGTTGCTATCGAAAGATCTTATGTGTTATTTAACCTGTTTCTGCTTGTTTTGCTGTTTTAAGTTGAGATAAGGCAGAATTACATGTATCTCATATTGATGAGATCTGGGATCTGGGAATTGTAAGATGACCAAAAGTATTGCAAATTTTGGATTTTTATGTTCTTTGGCTGTAAAATGTTTTACATGAAATCGATAATGTTTGGGGTCAATTTGACAATCTGGTTGGTGGTGTTTCTTTAATTTGCCAATACTAAAATTTGTCTGTGGATATGGAAGATTGAGTATATCTACGGCATTCATTATGAATGACATGAAATACTTCATTTTGATATTATTTATGTGAATTGTGAAATCGTTTTCTGTGGTTGCATCAATTTGGATGATAGAGTTCGCTTTAAGGTGCTAAAACTCATAGGTTAATATTGAAGCGGTGAACTTCACTTGACCTTTAGGATTTGCAATTTGATTTTCATTAGAATGTAGATCACACAAAATCTCTTTTCTGCTTCATCTAGCGTCTCAGCTTGTTTCGAGAAACTCAGTGCTAATTATCTATGGTGTGTGGTATGAATCAATAATATGTCAAATCATTTTCTCTTTTATTTTTTTTGAAGTCAATAATTTGTAAACTACTTCGAATGTATGTTATTCCTTGAGAATTTAAGGTCAGACTAGGTAGTTTGTGCTGAAGTTGGGTCTTTTGTTCATTGCAACATGGTTTGTATACATAGATTTTGGTTTTTGGTGATGTGGACTTTTGGCTTTGCCCCTTATCCTTCTGGTCTTGGCATTTTACACTGTAAGTGAATGGTTAAGCCCATTAGTCAATATCTTGCTGCCATTATATTTTATTCATATTCTTCTATTTATCATGGATGCATATGTGTGCATGCCTAGATTTGTTTGCACATATTCATAGCTTTGACTTTTCATTTCCCAGAGCTTAGCTTTGGTTGGTCAATAATTTGTACTGCGTGTGTTTCTAAGACTCTACTATGTCACTGAGCATACTGATCATGGATGCAGAAGATCAACCTGCTGATACAGATAAAATGAAGGAGCAGGTACTTGACCTTCCTTTCTATTATTTGTCTCTGCATCAATAACTATGAGGAAAAATATTGTAGTAACAACCTTTATTTTTCCATCTCTTGTCAGCCTCTTTCAGCAACAAATGAGAGCTCAGTTTCTCCTATTTCCTCTCAGGGTGCTCTCACTGTAGGACATACAAGGGAGACTGCAGTGCAATCAGGATCTTTTGGTCCTGTTGGAGACCATTCTGTCTACTCATCTAACATTTATGCACCGCAGGCACAGGCCTTCTACTATAGAGGTTAGTCTTTCACCTTCCAAATCTGTTCAGCCTATAAATTTGGCCAGCTCAGGCTTTTTTGATTGTTCTAATCAAGAATCTATTCTTTCTTCTTATTTTTGGGATTGAAATGTGGCTTCTTTTTTGGGATTGAATTATGGCTTGTTTCTTTTATGTACAAATTGAAGTTGGATCCATCATTGGTGATGCCCTCCTAGATTTAGTTTTTGAATGAGGAGCTACTGAATGCTTGGATCCATCATCACATGGAAAAATGAAAGTGCTTAATTTTCATTATTGGAGGATTTGGCTACCACCAAATGACCTTCTAAAAGCCATGTGATGCATGTGCAAGTCAACTTCTCTGGTCGTATACAGTTAAGGTGATTAATACCTTACAAATTTAAACAGCTGGAGCTAAGAGCCTTAAACAGTTGATCAGAGATTACCTGTTGGGAGGAACATTCTGGTCATGCAGTAATTAACTTAAAGTTTCTTTTGATGGATGAATTACAATGTTATATGATTTCTTCGTCTTGAATTATGTGGTGGTCTACAGATACCTCAGTTGCACTGCATGTTAATATTCATGTATTTACTTTATTCTGATCACTTGTAAAAACAACCTGAAAGCATCTATTCTGCTCTGTGGTGAGACTGTAGGTTATGACAATGTTCCTGGTGAATGGGATGAATACCCCTCATATGTCAATGCTGAAGGATTGGAACTTGGATCTCCTGTGAGTACATTACTCCCTTGTTTATACATTTTCTTCCAGTGAAAATATACAGTATAGATTGTCTAACATTTAATAAATATTAGGGGGTTTACAACGAAAATCCTTCGCTTGTATATCATACTGGATATGGTTACAGTCCACAAATGCCATATGGACCATACTCTCCCGTCACAACTCCTTCTGTTGGTGGAGATGCACATTTATATTCTCCTCAGCAGTTTCCATTCTCTGGGCCACCTTACTACCAGCAGATGGTTCCCCCTAGCTTGCCCTATATTACTTCACCAACTCCAGTTTCACAACCAGAGCTCAATACTCTAATGAGTGCTGAGCAACAAAATGATAACATACTTTTTGGACCAAGGTCTGGTTATCCTCCTGCATTGGGATCTTTTGGTAGAGGCGGTATGCCTGGAAATCCTGGTATGATTGGTTTTCATGACGTACAGCAAGGGTATGATGGATTGAGATCTGGAGGGCTTTGGTCAGATTGGTCAAAACCTTCGGACAGACAAAGACCTCTGACCCCAATATCACCTGCTGTGTCTCCTCAACCAATTGGAACATTTGGGTCTTTTGGGCAAAATGTTCCAATGGTAGGTTCTCTTTGTTTCTATAACTTGTCAGCTTTGTGTAGTTATGTTAGATAATCAATGTCAAAGTTTTAACTAAATGTACACACAAAGTTCTTACAGAGCTATTTGTTAAATGCTGACAATCACATTATAATTTTCCGCAGGCATCTCAACAACAAAGATCATTTTATGGTTTTGGAGCAGGTTCAAATTCCTACAATAGAGGTTACATGCACAATGCTTTTAGTCAGGGCTCCAATTTTGGTGGTACATCAATTTCTAATTTGGCAGTTAACAATCGGGGCTGGATTTCTCTTGACTCTAGTAAACGACGTGTGAGGGGTAGTGGTTCTTTATGTGGTTGCAATGGTACTCTTGATATACTTAATGAGCAAAACCGGGGCCCAAGGGCCTTAAAGTCTAAGAATCAAATGATTGATGAACATGGTTCCTCTGTCGACCAAAACAAGGAAAGCAAGTCTGTGGTTAAGATTCTCGATGAGTCATACAACCGGCCAGATTTTGTCACCGACTACAAAGATGCAAAGTTTTTCATTATTAAGTCTTATAGTGAAGATAATGTACACAAGAGCATCAAATATGGTGTCTGGGCTAGCACACCAAATGGTAACAAGAAGCTAGATGCTGCTTATCATGAAGCTAAAGAGAAGCAAGATGCATGTCCAGTGTTTCTCTTCTTTTCGGTAAATACCTTTTTTATAGCCTTTTGAAGATAATAACCTTACTTGATCAAACTAAAGTTCATGCAAGCTTTTGAGATTATGATGCTATTGAATGTAAGGCAATTCTCCCATATAAGTTTTGTCTTACTGCTTTTAAGTTAGGTCTCATTCATTTGTCAGATTATTTGCAGCTGGAGGTTGTTTCATAGAATATTAACTTTTAGAAAGTTTCCTTCTGACTGTTCTGTTAGAAGGATAAAAATCTCAAGAAATACACATACAGTGTTATCTTTTATTTTGTCCAGGTGTTCAGTGCACAGTTTACCATCATTGGTAGTTTGTCGATGTTATTTTTCCAAGTAATTAGTTCTGTTCAAATTCCAGCTAATCTGGCTTAGAAAAAGAGAATAAGCTTGGTCCCTGAAGTGTGATAAATAAGTTTGGCTACTTTGAGACATTTGACAATCTCAGCAAACATTTTGTTGGATCTGAATGTTTTCCCCAATGTGTTGCTGAACCTACTGCCATTAGTTTGGTTCGCTTCTCCATGGTCTATTTATTCCTTCTGTGAATAGAATCATTTGTTTAACCTCCTTTGTTGAACTGTCAAAGAAGATTGATTTGATCTGCTTTTCTTGTACACATTCTCACTTGCTAGTTGCTAGAAGGGGTTCTTTCATTCTAGTTAGTATCTTTTTTCCTTAGCGGTAGGAGAATTTTTATTTCTGCTATTATGGTGCTTCTGTACAACCATTCTTTCTTGTTCTCTTTGAATGTCTCTCTCCCTATCTCTCCTTTTCTGTCCACATTAATGATACATTTATGTGCAGGTTAATGCTAGTGCTCAGTTCTGTGGTGTGGCTGAAATGATTGGTCCTGTTGATTTTGAAAAGAGTGTGGATTACTGGCAGCAAGATAAATGGAGTGGGCAGTTCCCTGTTAATTGGCATGTTATCAAAGATGTCCCAAATAGTCAGTTTCGTCACATTGTATTGGAAAATAATGACAACAAGCCCGTCACTAACAGTCGGGATACACAGGAGGTAAGTTGGTAGGAACTTCTGGAAGCAATGAAAAGCTGTGTACTTTTTTATAATTTGGGAATGATGTTGTCTTATGTCAGAACATTGTTTTCCCAGGTATATAGTTGCTGTCTTTTTTGGAACTGCAGCTCTTATTGTTTTGCCTAACATGCACTTGTAGCTTTTGAGATCCACCTGGCTGTTCTTTTTCTTTTCTCCTCAAAACTGTTTTGTTCTTTTGTACTCATCACTGAAAAATGAAAAAGTCCCCAAAAAGCCAATGAATGGTCCTAACTCTTGATCCTTGTGAGCCTTCATACTGAGGTAATGCTCATACCACCATGGCACCATGGCATAATGGATTTCTCCTTCGGTCCAAGCAGATCCTTCTATCACATGGCCATTACCTAGCTGAAATTGTGATAATTGCATTGCAAATTTTAATCTCTCTCGGCATGCTAATCTTTGGCTGCTTAGCATGTCCAAATTTCATTCTTGTTTTATATCTACCATATTTGTCCAACAACGTTCCACCTCTGATTTCAAAATAAGATGTCATGGTTGACAGCATAGATCAGTGTCTTTGTATGTTAGCTCATCAGCTGCTTTTGATTGTTATCTTCATACTTGTGACTATAATTTTACTTCCATGTGACTAACTATTGAATATTGCAGGTGAAATTGGAGCAAGGCATTGAGATGTTGAACATCTTTAAGAATTACGAAACCGATATGTCAATCCTGGATGATTTTGATTTCTATGAAGATCGGCAGAAAGCCATGCAGGAAAGGAAGGCAAGACAGCAGGCTAGCTTGATGGCTGTAGGGGTAGTTGGAGAGAATGATCATAAAAATGCAGTCACCTATTCCACCGATTTTATCAAGCAGATGTCCAAGAGCTTCGCTCAAGTTGTCTGCTTGGATGAGGGTAATAAAGAATGCACGGGTGTAGACAAAGCTACTTCTGCCTCTGACGGCTCCATGGGTGCCAGAGTTAAACTTGAAGATGCTCTTACTGCCGTTGTCTCTTCTGGTCAGTCCAGTTAGGAACACATCTTTGAGTGGGATTCCTGTTCTGTATGTGACGAACTTCCATTCTACTCCTTCAGTATTTTATTGTTTTATGAAATGGTAGATCTCTGATGTCTTTTGTGTTCATTGGATTGCATCAGTAACCAACTTAAAAGGTCTTACAAGTTTTACAGGCTGACAAGCTTCATGTATAATATGTCTCTCAAGTGCTTTTTGTCCTTTACTTTTTCCTTTTTTCATGTCCTTTTCACTTCATCAGTGAATGTAGTTGTGTGTGGATATTGACTGACATATTGTACTTGTAAAGTTCCAGATCTCTTTGCAGGCAGTTTAATAATGGAATACAGCATAAGGTGCTAAAGTGAAACTCTTTCATTTTATGTCTGAATGGTTCAGGAAATGATTCCATCATAGTGGTAATTCTTGTTGAGGGTGGTGAACTTATGCAGTTCCATGGGAACTTAGATCCACATCTTGTGACAGAAAATGAAATGGTGTGTGTGTGTTGATGATGAGTATAATAAATGTGAAGGTTCTGTTTCATTTTTAGATCTTCATCCCGCTCTCTCTCCAGTCTCCATATGTGTTATTGTGCCGTGTGCGCTGATTGAGCAAAGGCACACTATCAGTTTGTTGTTCTGCGTTTATGAGTGCATGTAATGTGTTATCCCATACTCTATTGGCTTCAATTATGCTGTAGCACATTGTTGTTAATGAATAATTCTTTTTATTTATGAAGTAATTTTGTCAAGTATGGTTTTGTTTTGAGTGAGTTAGATTAGTGGCAATGGACTGATTTTCATGACCTATTTTTTACTGAATATACCTGGCGGATAGGTATTGGTCTCTCTAACTCTCTACTCTGTAAGTTGAATGAATGCTGCAGGCTCCTTAAAAAGAACATGTTTGTGCTGCTGCAAACTGCAAAGGTTGAACGAATACGTGGTTTGATTTGAGTATCTTGTAGTTGTTCTGAATAGATATGTAGAACATTTATTTCATTTTATTCCTGTGACCGTGCCAGAAGGAATGCCTTTGATCTTTTGCATTGTGTATCCTTGTGGACCGACACTGTGAAAAGGAACTGGTGTTAGTCGAAAGACATTGGAAGAGTTTTGAGATTAACGAGAGAGCGGTGGCTGTGCTGGGAGTGGGGGCAAAACGAAAGACTAGTTGATTTTGAGTTAAAATAAAATAATGAATGATGCTTCTGTTGTAGAAGCACCCACCAGTCTTAGTCTTAAGGCTTGTCTCTGGACTCTGCCCTTTGCTCACTCGCCATCACACATCCTCTTTATCTTATCCACAGCTATAAGTGGAAGTGTGACAACGACTGTGTCTAACACCATCAATTCAACGTGCATGCATAACGCATAATGGGGGTATTCACTCATTCGCTTTTGGATTAGAGGCCCGGGATTTGATTGAGCCAATCAAGGTCAGCCAGGCAGAGGTGTGTCAAATAATTATACATGCAATTTAATTACACTAAACTCACTTAGGAGAAGAAGAAGGTGAAGTGTACCCAACAACCACTACCGTGTGTATTTGTTGTAATCCAAACAAAACAAATTGATCCCCTCCCACTCCCGCCTTGGTTTTCTTCAGCTAATGTTAATTGTATTAAAAAATTTACCCATCTTTATCTCTCTCTCTCCTTTTTTTTTACCTCCTTTTAAATTCCAATTTATGCCTGTGCGTGTGAATATATATATATATATATATTAATAGAACAGAAAATGCGACTGGGGAGGCAACATCGTAACCGTCGACCAATGAAGTAGCAGCAGAGCACGATACCAATTACCAACCATAGAATGCGATATATACTAATAATATTGATAGTAATAGTTATAGTAAAACATGCTCTGCTGCCTGCTTAATCATTCATTCTCTTGTCAATCTCGTTCGTAGTCGTTTACATTGTTGTTAATTGTTATGCCAAAAATTGCAATCACAAACGCAAGCAAAGGTGCTGCTGCTGACGCTGCCTGCCAGTAATCACACTTTCGAGTGTGAATCTGAATCTGATGCTGGTTACTTAGTGATTACATAGAGATACAACAAGCCAAGTGAACGAGATGGCCAAATTCTGGGTTTCATCATCATCGTACGAATTTTGGCAGCAAAACAGCAATGGAGCAGGATTTGCAAACGCAACTCTCATGGCTTTGTTCATTATGCTCGTCTACCATCTTTCCAAAACCCGCTTCCATTCATTTGTCTCTCGCTTTATATCGTCATCACCATTACCATCCTCCTCCTCATCTTCTTTTTCTGCTATTGCCGTTGCTTCCCGCTCTGACCACTCTCAATCAAGGTACTTTTTTTTTCCCTCTCTCTCTCTCTTTCAATTCTGCTTTTTATAATTTTCTGGGGTTTCCCCTCCCTCAACTGGGTTCTTTTCTTTCTTCTTTTGTGATTTAGGGTTGCTTGTATCTTCTCATTTTCCATTATAAAGCTCTTGTTTTTCTCCATTTTACGCCGTCTACTTGATGTTCGTGTTGAATATCCTTTGGTATCTGTTAAGTGGAATTCCATTCCTGCTTGCATCGTATTCACGTTTTGCAGCACTTGTTTCCTTCCCTGGAATTAATTACACCGCTTTTGTTCACTTCCGCAGAATATCAGAGATTGTTTCAGATGCTGATTTGAAGTTCTTAATTGAACGTTTGGGAGATAAGTTTAGTGAGAACGATAAATGGGAAAATGTCATTGATAAAAGAAACAACCTATTATTCTACAATGCTAGATGCTGCAAGCCTAAGGTTTGGGTCTCTCCGGCTCTCCCACTTTAAAAACTAGAGATATTGAGATGATTTTAAGTTGGTTCATCTTTTTTTCTGTGTTACTGGTTCAACATATTGTTTGTTGAACGTGTGGCTGTTATCCATGCTTTTATTTTTTCCAGTTTAGAAAATTAAAGTAATTGACTTTGATTTGATGTTTCTTTGTTTTCTGGTTGAAGGATGGTCCTCTAAAATACCTGAGTGTCACTGTATTTGAGAATTGCACCCCCGAGATCTTAAGGGATTTTTACATGGACAATGATTACAGAGTGCAGTGGGACAAGGCTATGGTTCAGCATAAGCAGCTGCAGGTGGATAAAACTAATGGTACCGAAATTGGTCGCACAATAAAGAAATTCCCACTCTTGACACCTAGAGAGTACGTATTGGCTTGGAGATTGTGGGAGGGAAGAGATCAAACTTTCTACTGTTTTAGCAAGGTACCTAGGAGTAAAAATAATAATAAATAAAATTCAATCTTGTAGCCAAAGTAATTACTTTTACTGTCTTGATACTTATTTTGAAGCCCTATAGATATCTTTCTCTTCATTTATTTGTTCCACTAGCTATAATGGCCTCATATGTCTATTTTTTCAGTCTGTCTAACCTTTCGGGTAACTGTTATATCATCTGATGGGGTTTGCTTCGTTGAAATGAGGATGTACATTATGATTGGTCACGATCAGAAAATTTACATGATCAGGAAATTTAAGGTTTTTCATAACAGAATATATATATATTATCTTTAGCTTGTACTAATCTGCCCTAAAATCTGCTTCTTCATTTTTTTGGGAATGTGAAATGCTTTCTCCATTGAGTATATAAGAATTTTCTATTTAATTAAGTTGTTTTGCTGTTATTTTATAAAAGGAATTGATGAGTTTGCATGGTGGACTTGCCTGGTAAATATTCGAGTAACAGAAGAAATTTATGTTATGAACAAAGTGTTACCATTATCGCTTTTGATGCTCTTGGTCCTTTTTTGAGGCCACTCACTTTCTTGTTTACATACCTGGTTAGGAATGTGAACATCCTTTGGCACCACAGCAGAAGAAGTATGTGCGTGTCATATATTTTAGATCCGGATGGCGTGTCCGGAAAGGTAAGTGTTTCATTCCCTTATCTTCAAATTCTAGTCTAGCTTTTCTTTTTCTGGGCTTTCTAAGGTCTGCTCTCTCTCACATACACTCATGAATGTGTAAACATCACATATCCTGTTAGTAGCTGAGTTTCAACTCGTTTTCCTACAAGTATATGATAAATTCTTTAATAACGATATTGTGGATTGGTGTGATTAAATTACGAAGAACAATTTTGTTATCTCAGTACCTGGTAGAGATGCTTGTGAGATTAAAATGTTTCACCAAGAAGATGCTGGTTTAAATGTGGAGATGGCAAAGCTGGCTTTTGCAAAGGGCATATGGAGTTATGTGTGTAAGATGGATAATGCACTACGCAATTACTCTGTGGTCAGTCATCCTCAGACAATTCCTGCTGTTTCGGCAGTCACTCTTATTCAAAAGGTTAGGACTTACAGACACAATCTTCAGTTGTTTGCAACTTAAATTTCCAAAGCAACCAGATTTATGGCCAGTTTTTGATCCATTTGTTATATTGTTCGAAATTTGTTGAGGTGAACTGGATTGCGTGGTTACTCTAATGACTAATTACATTGTTTGAAACTTGGTTGGTTGAGGTGCGCTGGATTGCATGGTTAATATATTGACTAATTTCAGTTTATAGCTGACTTGGTCTATGTTGGCCAAATATAGCCTCTTTGGTATTAGATTTGACTGTAAATTTTCTGATATAATTTGATAATACATACATTCTTTTCTATTGATTGTCTGCACTGTCGTAGCACTCCCATGATAACCTCGCATTTATATGTCCTTAAAAGAGGAATTTTTTTGACTAATTGTGCTTGACATTTTCCTCCACCTACACCTGTAGGTTCCACTTGGATTAGAGGAAATAAACTGTGCAAGTTCCTCAGCTAGTCCTGCAGCAGATTCTGTCCAAGGACTATGTACTGGTGAAGCCAAACCAAAGAAATTAGCTAAAAGGCCTTCAAAGAAACTGGTAGCAAATGGTTTGCTGCTGCTTGGGGGTGTGATCTGCCTGTCTCGCGGACACTCTGCTCTGGGCGCTAAAGTTGCTATGGCATATATCTTAACAAAGCTACATAAGCGCAGCGCCTCATCTGGCCAAACTGGGCAAGGTTTAGGTAAAACGACCTTGATGAATCGCCACAACACAATTTGATGGTATTGACCTAGGAAAAAGTGATGGTGGACTTGAGGTCTGACTATAGGACGAGGCTGGTGACAGTTTTACATCTTAAATATTTGTAATAACCAGTGTTTAACTATTTCTTTTTCAGTGTAAATATGATTAAAGGAAGCTGTTGTCAATTGATCATAAACCTTAGTGAGGAAGTGGGAGTGCAGTTGCTCCTCTTGCAACTCTAAAGGTATTGCATCACTCATTGCTGTTTTATTGAATGTCTTGATCAATGACGTAGCACTCACGATGACGATACCCCATAAACCATATTGGAGCAAAAAATTACAGCAAAGATCCGGCAATAGCTATTAGTTAATTAGTTCTAAGGGTATGTTGGGAAGTGAGATGTTCTAGCTGGGAACAAAACTACCAACTATCCACTGTAAAGTAGGGTGATTTGCACAGCAGTTACAACCAGAAGAAGAAAAGTGAGGTAAGATTTTGAGTTAATAATATGCAAACAAATAATCATCAATATATATAGCTCATAATCAATGAACTGTATTTAGATGTAATGTATAATACGCACTACACAAAAGGTTGGGGGTTGGTTTTGAAAAACAGTTAAAGCAGGCAAGAAAGTAAAGTCCGGAAAAGGTTGATAGCTTTTGTTTCTCCTTGGCTTTCGGTGTGCATACAATGCTTTCTTTCTTAACCTCACCAATTTTAGCCGTAACTTAAAACATTCTTTCTCCAAATATAGCCACCTTTTTCAAAAAAATAAAAGTCCCCAAAAAACCTTTCTTGTAAAATAGAGATCATGGAGGAAGCACGAACCTCCATTTTGTTTGTGGAGGTTGACGTTGTTCACCCTGAACAACTCTTCCTTTGAATGCAATAAAAATAAACAAAATCAAAACACATTTATTTTCTTCTTCTTCTTCTTCTTCTTTTTCTTCTTCTCTCTTAAAAGAAGTGAAAACAACAACAACAACAAACGACATTAACAAGATTGAAAAGAAAATTTGGTGTTTCAGAGAGAAAATGTACCAGAATCTTTTTGTCGGGTTCTTCATTTTTTATATTGGGAGCTTCAGTTGTCAAGTCCTTTCAAAGACTGAATCGCAAGATGGTATGCACATTCAACTTTAAATGGATCTGCTTATTAGGATCCACATTCGTGTATGAATGAATGTGCTTTCGGAACCTGTTGTTTCATTTCTGTTGGAATATTTTTGGTTTTGATCAAAGGTTGGCAAATGACTATATTATACATTTTGAATATTATGGCGACATATTAGCATCAACAGTTTTTGACATTTATTACATATATTTTTAAATGGTTAATTATCGTTTTTGTTTTATCCCTGTTTGCTTCCAATAAAATCAAAGGAATATTTATTTATGACATCTCTGTAGCAATATCATTTTCATTCCGAACCGGACCTCACCTAAACTTCAAATGCAAAATCATTTTGATTAGACATTTCTAAGTCTCATATAATTAATCCATCCTTTATAATTTATATGGGAATATCAAGTTCTGTTTGAAAACTGTTAGATATGACTCTAATAGCGATTGCAGGAATCAATTAAATTCTCACTGTTGCAAGACCAAGTGTCACATTAGCTTCTTGGATTCGTTTTTTTTTTTCCCCCAAGGAGTGGCATGTCTAAATTCATTAGTCAACTTATAAAGTATTTTCTGTTCATAAGATAATCAACAGACATCTTGCGGGATGCAAGATTCTGACATTTGCTAATTAATTGTATTGGACAGCTTCCGCACTTAATGTCATGTATACCAGCTTAAATTCACCTTCGCAATTGAGTAACTGGAAAGCAGGCGGCGGTGACCCTTGTGGGGAACACTGGAAAGGGATTACATGCTCAGGTTCATCTGTTACAGAAATGTATGTGGTCAACTTCTTTATATATTTTTAATAAATTCATTTATGTAAAATCTGGCTCAGGAGAAAGTTAATAGATCGTATGTGTCTGAAATTCCTGAGTTGTGTCTTTTCTTCAGAAAATTGTCAGGCCTTGGACTCAACGGACAACTGGGTTACCAATTAACAAACCTGAAATCTGTCTCCTACCTGTGAGGCCTCACTTCTTAAATGTAACTTATTTTAATTTCGCCATCTTAATACTAGAAGAACATCACTTTGAGTGTATTTGTACAGAGATGTGAGCAACAACAACCTCAAGGACAGTATACCATATCAGCTTCCTCCTAATCTTAAGCATCTGTAAGTCAGAATCCAATGTTTCACTTACGTAACAAATTGGAGATTGCACGTTTGTTAATATATAGAATTACCATTGTTTAAAAGTTCCATTTTCATTCAAGAATATGCTTTTCACTAACATAAGTGAACATTTAGGAACTTTAAGCTTCATTAGTTGATGTTTTGAACCACTATATATGATGTTCATAGTTCAGTTGCATCACTTGATTGACTTCAAATTCAGTCATGCACGCTGGTCTTATAAACTTGATGGGCAGGGACTTTTCTGAAAATCAGTTCAGTGGCACTGTGCCTTATTCAATCTCGCAGATGTCTGAACTTAAGTACCTGTAAGAACACTTTCTTCTATTGGAGCCATTAATTCCCTAGCGTTCACCACTCGCATTTCTAAGTATTTTTATTTTTTGGGACAGAAATCTAGGAAGCAATCAGCTCAATGGACAACTAAGTGATATGTTTCAGAAAAACGAAAAACTTGAAACTTTGTAAGTATTGTTTATAAAGAAGTTTAAGATTTCCCACAGGTGTTGTGTTTTTGAGGGAGAAGAAAGAAAAAGAAGGTAGAAATTGCAAAGAGTGAGATGTGTTGTGATGTCATTAGCTTATATCGAAGTGCGTCTCTCTCAATTTCGGTATTCTAATTGATGAGCTTGCAGGGATCTATCTAAAAACCAATTGACTGGCGAGCTACCTCATAGTTTTGCATCACTGTCCAGCCTTAAAAAATTGTAAGCAGTGCCAGCATTTTGCATTTACATATTTTTGTTTGTTTTATCAGTAAGGTATGTATTGATCTCTTGAGTAAAGGTGTATATTGATCTCTTGAGTTCTTTGCTAATCATTTCGATATAAATTTGTGCAGATACTTGCAAAACAATCAATTTACGGGCTCAATAAATGTTCTTGGTAGACTTCCCCTTGATGAATTGTAAGTAGACCAATTCAAAAAAGCCCTGGGTTTGTCCCTTCAGTCGTAGAAAAATCTTACTAACTTATCCTTGCTATTCTTATTCTGCTCAGGAATGTGGAAAACAACAAATTTTCTGGCTGGGTGCCTGAGGAGTTGAAGGATATTGCCAAGTGAGTAGAGTGTTGAATTTTGCATTGGCTTGGAATTGACTTTATGATAATTTTTCTTTTTCCTTGAAGAACTGGAGGAAATTCTTGGTCATCCAGTCCAGCTCCTCCTCCCCCACCTGGTGCAAAGCCTGTCACGAAGAGAAAGACATCCCCGTCCAGCGAAGATGGTGAGTCCTCCTCGTCGTCATCGTCATCAAAAATTTGGCAATGGGTACTTATAGCAATAGCAGTTCTGGGTGCATTGGCAATAATAGCAATTGTGATTTCTCTATTCTCAAGAAGAAGGTCTTCTCCATCTTCTCATTTTCTTGATGAAGAGAGAGCCAGCCAGCGAAGAGCGTTTACACCCCTTGCGTCGCAGGAATTAACCAATGACATGGCCCCTGAAAGCATCAAACCCTTCAAAGGTATCGACGACTACAAAGGTGGCCAAGACTATATTGGTTTCCATGACTACAAAAGTAACCAGGATCACTACAAAGGTAATTTATTTGTTTTCTGGCATCTTCTTGAAGGAAATCAATTCAATAACATTGTCATGAGGTTGGTACTCGTTATGCAATCTAATGTTGTATGAAGACAGATGATTATGTAACTGTAACTAACTCAGCAATTTCTTGGTGACAGGAAACAAATCATTCAATTCAGATGCTTCAGCTGATATAACG
The DNA here is from genome assembly GCA_030449905.1 of Luvunga scandens. NCBI lineage: Eukaryota > Viridiplantae > Streptophyta > Magnoliopsida > Sapindales > Rutaceae > Luvunga > Luvunga scandens. The sequence goes on from JASUUG010001235.1 coordinate 308,193, forward strand.
CCTTTGCCTGCGCCGATTGGTCTTAAGGATCCACAAAGTGATCGTGCAAAATCATTGCATGATAATGAGTTTGCAAACCGTCTGAAAGCCAAAAAAAGCACCAATGCTCAGGCTGCACCTTTCTCAATGGCGGATTTGCTGACTGCTACTGCTAATTTTGCAACTGGGCGCCTTCTGGGTGAGGGAACTATTGGGCGTGTTTATAGAGCAAAATATCCTGATGGCAAGGTATGCTTTGACCGATTATTCTGTGTTTGTTACCTTTTCTTTTTTCTACTAATCTGCAACCTGTGATTGTTTCTCTGCATATTTTTTTTTTCAATAAAAATATACACTAATGTAAAACTTTGATCTGCATGTTTGTTAACCAAGTGAGTAAAATCTTAGTGGTCATCAATATCAATTAAATCTCTCTATCTGTCTAGTAACACCAGTATTCGCTGATGCTCTCACTGATTTTATCTTAATATTGTTATTATTTACTAAATCTAGGGACAGTACGCTTCAAAAAAAGCAGTGTTACTTGATCTTATTATGCAATAAGATCTTCTGTCTGTTCTTCAGGTTTTGGCAGTGAAAAAGATTGATTCTTCTCATTTCCAAAGAGCCAATTCAGAAACCTTTTCAGAAATTGTGCAAAACATATCAAGGATTCGCCATACAAACATTGCAGAACTGGTTGGCTTTTGCTCAGAGCAGGGGCATAACATATTAATTTACGACTATTACAGGAATGGTTCACTTCATGAGTTTCTACATATGTCAGATGACTTTAGCAAGCCATTAACTTGGAACACAAGAATCAGAATTGCTTTGGGCACAGCCCGGGCTGTTGAGTAAGTGAATCCATGCCTGCCTAATTTTAGAGTATAGGGTGTGTTTTTCTGGTGCTTAATAAAGTGAACATATCGAATGGTGCTTTGGATCCATGTAGCTTAATTTGTGCTATACATGTTTCAACGACAAAGCCTGGAGTTAATACAACAGATACTTTCCTCACAGTCTTCCAATCAAAGTTTGTCAACGTATTATTATACTAATTTTTCTAATGACATTCTCGTATTCAGGTATCTGCACGAAGTTTGTTCACCATCATTAGAGCACAAGAACATCAAGTCATCTAATATACTGCTTGACCTTGAACTCAATCCTCATCTCTCCGACTACGGCTTGGCAAGCTTCCATCAGGTGACTCTTTCTTGAGATCCAAGATATCTTCTTACCTTACTGCAAACATAGTTGATGAAATCAATATTATAGTATGATCAGATGGCAGATGTAAAATATTTTCTTAGCCGCTTGCAGAAACAGGCTTTAATTATGTTATATGTCTGCAGTACAATAGCTCCACTAATCAGTTATGCTTGGAAAGAAGCATTTCAATTTTCCCTTTATTATTATTATTTTTTTTTTAACTCAGCGTACAAGCCAAAACCTCGGAGTTGGATACAATGCACCAGAGTGCACAAGGCCATCAGCGTATACAGTGAAGAGTGATGTTTACAGTTTTGGCGTGGTGATGTTGGAGTTATTGACAGGACGGATGCCTTATGACAGGTGCATGTACATACTAATTCTTCAATGACTAGTCTACTTAACAATTAATTAACTGTTTATCGTGTAATAAAACAAATAATCTAAGTGCTCAAGTACACGTGCAAATGGCTCTGTTCTGTTCTTGTCGCTCAGTGCAAAACCAAAATCGGAGCAATGCCTGGTCCGTTGGGCAGCTCCTCAGTTACATGACTTCGATGCATTGGCCAAAATGGTTGATCCTGCCTTGCGCGGCCTTTACCCTCCCAAGTCCCTCTCTAGATTTGCTGACGTTATTGCCCTCTGCGTACAAGTGAGTGTGTTACTAATCAATTAATTTATAACCTGTTCACATTCATTCACATATGATCATTTGATTTTTTTTTTTTTAATATGTATATTAAAAGCGTCGGTTGTGCTGTGACATGACCTGCATTTGATTTCCTTGGCAGCCTGAGCCAGAGTTCCGGCCACCTATGTCCGAAGTTGTGGAGGCATTGGTACGTTTGGTTCAGCGCTCAAGTATGAACATGAAAGACGATCTTGCAGCTTCGCGACGAACAGAGGACTCTGACTACTAACAATAATTACATAATTAACTTGTTTTGTTTTGTTTTGTTTTGTACGTCAGAGCAAAATTTATTTCATTTAAATCCTCATTTCAAGGAGAGTCGTCGTCAATTTGTTCCAACTCCCTCCTATGAATATATCCTTTCTTAGAAACTCTAGATACATCAATTAATTTGTAAGTTCCAATTTTTTTTTTTAAATTTTTTCTTGTTTCCCAACTGAGAAAGATTTGAGAGGAATGTCACAGAAATGGAAATTCTAAAATTATTGTACTGCATTTTGAATGCTGTCTGTGTTTGCAGGCATCAATGTTTCTTCTTCTTTTTTTTTTGTTCAAAAAAAAAAAAAGCTAGCTATATATCCAATGACAGTGAGAGCTAAGTTTTTGAAATTTAGTGAAGATCAAGTATCATGTATATATGCATTCACTATTCTTTTAATTAACAAAATAAGTAGTTTGGGGTTTGGTTGGTATTTTAATTTGTTTGTTTTCATGTTTAAGAGGGATGAGCTTCATTACCTTTTTTTTCTGATTAGGTATTATTTTCTTTTTTATTTTTTAATAAAATCCTCCCTCACACCACCGAGATTAACTTCCCTAAAAAAAATTACTAATTAAGGCGCATGGCATGGGGGTGGGTAAATTCAATGTTTGGAATAGCACAAGCAATTAATCATGTAGCCTGAACTGAATCTTGAACCGGCCTTTTGGGCGAGTACGTGCCGAACAATAGTTTTGAACCACAACCCCTTTTTCAATTTCCCCCGTTTTTCTTTATTTCTTTCTTGTTTTATTTATTTATTTTTTCTTAGAATTAATCAAATCTATTGAGTCATCACCTTTGAACCGAACCTAATCGCTTGCAAAACTTTTGACCGCGTGATTATATTACATGATTTATTAGGACTTGTTTTGAATACTATTCTTGAGCCCTTGTCTCTTACCTTTAGGGTTAATTTGGGATTATGGTTGAAATTTAATAAATTATTTATTTCATAATTTTCTTCATTTTGTCAGTCGCTTTTAAAAATAGGTAGGGGTTATTTTTCATAAATAATTTATTCAATAAGCTATCACGTTTTTTTAAAATTTCTATTATAACCCTAGATTTTAATAAAAAGACAATTATACTTACTTATCCATAAATCCTAATATAAAAATCATACATTTATTTTTATTATATTTCATATAACAGATTATGAAGTTTTTTAGATTTTTTTTAATTGAGTTTTTTAATGTAATTTTACATATTTAAGAAAAAAAAAGTATATCTAAACAATTAATTAAATATATTCTAAAAATAAAAAGTAATTAAAATTTATGTTCATTTTAGTCATTATATAATAAAACTGCACTTTCGTAATAAAATTTACCAAATGTATATACTATACTTTTTAAACTCATAGCAAATGCAATAGTACAATTTATCAAACACCAAGTTACTTTTTTAATTAACAATTTATTTTATCCGCACAGTATAAGCAGTTTATTTCATCAGCCCCCACAATTCCAAACTGGCCCTTATTTTCCAATTCGAGTTTTCTTATGTAAATTCTTAGAATTATTTTTTCAATGGACTTTCTTGGTTCACTTTAAAGCTCTTGTCTTTAAGACTAGTCCATATTTCACAAACAAGAGGGATTGTTAAAACTTGCCTTAAATACTAGTAATAAATTCTTGCCTATTAATTTAAACTTTGATCAAACATTTTTTTTTTAATATGATGCATTAAAAAAAAGGAAAAAAAGGCCGTATAATATATGTTATGTTATAAGTGGCATAGAAGAAATAGTTTGTCTTCTGAGGAAAAAAAATATTACTATTATTATTACTATAACAAAACTTGTTTCATGTAATTTTGCTTTCCCCATTAATGGGGGAGCGGTGAGAATATAATAATAATTCTTAATTTTCAATGGTAGCCACGCAATTAAGGTTTGTTCTTCACATAAAGCTTGTGACGAATGAATCGAGCACATCTCACATGTACTTGATTACAATTTAATTAGAACATACCCAATTGAATATTTAATTTAATTTGTTTCTAATGTTTCGTCTCTCTCTATATATATAGTTATATATGAATTGATAATGATATACGAATTTTTGTAGCTGGATTCATACATATTGCTTATTAGTTTCAGCATGCATGCATGAGTGCTTAACAATTAATGTCACCAGATTTCTTTAAATAACTTACAAGTTAAAACAATTAATTAAATATTCAAGAAAAGAACTAATGCTGCTTCATTAAAAAAAAAATTAACTTCACCTAACTCTGTTGCTTGAGGGAGATTTGACTACTATTGAGTCTTGAGTCTTGACAGGAAACACGAAAAAGAAGGAATAATTAGGAGAATACCATAGCTTTTAGTTATTAAAGGCTTTCAAGTCAAATTTCCAAAGGTGGGTTTCTAATAGCTTTTGAAGTAACATCAAAGAAATTCCACGCAACAATAAATAAACTAAACAAAGCTAGACAGATATTCGAACTACGTGGACTTTTGTTTTTATTAGAATTGAGATGTTATAATTTTTAAATTATAATTATTATAAAAAAAATTAATTATAAAATAAAAATTAATATTATATAATAAATATAATTTTTAAATAATTATTTTGATCAAATTAATAAATATATAATAAATTTTTTTTTATACATATGTAAAATTAAATTAATTTAATTTTCAAACTATAAAAATTAATATTTATCAAATATTTAACTGTTATAATTTTTAAGTTACAACAATACAGCTTCAATTCTAATCAAACTATTTGATTTATAACCAACGGTAAAAAATTATTAGGCCAGGGGTTCTCATTTTAATAAATTAAAATTATGAAATTTTAGTTTGTGAAACACAAGACAAGCTTGCTTTCAACTTAGTGCAACACGAGTCACGAGGACAAGCTTGCTTTACTCTTTTTTTTTTTTTGTTTTTTGAGTGTTAAGTTGTGCTTTTATATATCTACGATATCGAAACTTTTGGAAAGTACATGTCAAATGCCTACTTCCGACCTTAATGTTTAATAATTTATAGCAAAAGTCATTTGATTTTCTTTTACTTTCACATTACTTGCACACAACACGGTTTGCCAATTCATAAGAACTTGGAATTTGATAGCGAGACATGCCAGTTCTCACTCTTTAATAAAAATTGAAAGCTTTGTTTTTATTTCATCTTGAAGTAATTAATTAATCAGCTTAATTTGTATATCCAAAAGTTGTCTTATATCTTCATAACGCGTTAAGCAAGGGCTAATTAGAAGATAAGTTATTTTGTTTTTTTCTTTTCAGAAAAAATGAGTGGTCAAAATCTAAGAGGCTTAGAGACAAAAATGAGGTTGTTGGCTTGTCGCACAAAATTAAAGATGAAGACCGAAGAGTTTTAGTCATTGTTTCTTGTTATGTTGCCCAAAATAGACGCAACGCAGACGACCACAAAAAGATCATGTGAAAGAAGTTTTATCTGATTGCGGCTTTGCAAATTGTGCAAGACTTGAATACTTTCTTCATGGAGCCTCCTCCTGGTCCAGATTGGTCAAACTTCGCACACTTTTTTTTTTTAATTATATTTTGCTTTTATTTTATCCAGCACTTCTTGTCACTTTCTATTATATATCACTTTGTCCATGAATTAATTAGCTCAACACTCAACCGCGAAGTATAAAAGATAAATATTCGTTTTTTATTTGATAGTTAATATTTAATAATGTGCATGGGTGGATCGTATTATCATCTTCTATTAGAACGTATGTACATGTAACGTGACCGGAAATTAAGTGTGTGTGTGTGCTTACAGACGCATTTACACAATAATCAAGCTTCTAGCTATCGTGTTGCAGGAAATAGTTACATATATCTTCATCAACATTCAACAGCTGAGAACGGCTAGCTAGCATAGAAGCGCTATATGCACACACACATAATTAATACATTACACACGCACACACATATAGTTGAAAGAAAGAAAGAAAGAAAGATGTGGAAGCTAAAGGTAGGAGAAGGAGATGGTGAGAAGGATGCGTACATATACAGCACAAACAATTGCGTTGGAAGGCAAATATGGGAATTTGATCCAGAAGCAGGAAGTGACGAGGAGAGAGCTCAAGTGGAAGCTGCCCGTCTTCATTTCTACAATAATCGTTACCGCTTGAAGCCTAGTGCCGATCTCCTCTGGCGAATGCAGGTTATTATCATCTCTACTCTACAATAATCGAGCGATCTTTAATTTAATTTGTACGTTAATTAATTTCACTATACTAGTTTTTCTTTTCATTGGTCTCTCTCTACAGTCTTTAGTATTAGTTAATTAGCTATAGTGTATGTGCGCGCGCGCGCCCCCGCAAACAAACTAATTAATTAATTAATATTAAATATTACAGTTTCTGAAGGAGAAAAAATTCAAACAAACAATCCCACAAGTAAAGATAAAGGATGATGGCGAGGAGGAGGAAATGACATACGAAACAGCTGCAACTACAGCATTGAGGAGAGGGGTTCGTTTCTTCTCGGCCTTGCAGGCGAGTGATGGACACTGGCCTGCTGAAAATGCAGGCCCCCTATTTTTCCTCCCACCCCTGGTAATGTGCTTGTACATAACTGGCCATCTTAACACTGTCTTCCCAGCTGAGTCTGAGCATCGCAAGGAAATCCTGCGTTACATCCACTACCATCAGAATGAAGATGGTGGCTGGGGATTACACATCGAGGGCCACAGCACCATGTTCTGCACCGCGCTTAACTACATTTGCTTGCGCATTCTTGAACAACCTCCTCATCACGTCGCTTGTGCTACAGCTCGAAATTGGATACTAGACCGTGGTGGCATCACGCTTATTCCTTCCTGGGGAAAGACTTGGCTTTCGGTGCTGTGTATTGTACTGTGTGTTTTTTTTTTTTTTTTAATTTTAAAAAACAAAAATGAAAAAGAAAATTATAGTTACTTTCTTTCTTACTTAATTTCTTTGTAGATTCTTGGTGTTTTTGATTGGTCAGGATGCAACCCAATGCCTCCTGAAGTTTGGATACTTCCCTCGTTTCTTCCTATGCACCCAGGTTGCAATTAATTAAAATTTTAAATTATTCATCAGTTGAAAAGTATACTTAAGCTAAATACAGAGATACAGTAGTTATAAATTAAAATAAAATATTGCGCAGGAAAGATGTGGTGCTATTGCCGGATGGTGTACATGCCAATGTCATATCTATACGGGAAGAGATTTGTTGGAGCAACAACACCTCTGGTTCTGGAATTGAGACAAGAGCTGTACCCGGAAACAGAACCGTACCATAAAGTAAATTGGGGGAAAGCCCGTCATTTATGTGCGAAGGAGGACGCTTACTATCCCCATCCTTGGATACAGGACTTGATTTGGGACACTCTTTATGTATTCACGGAGCCTCTTCTTGCTCGTTGGCCTTTCAACAAATTCATCAGAGAAAAGGCTCTTCAAGTAACAATGGACCACATTCATTACGAAGATCACAACAGTCGCCACATCACTATTGGATGCGTCGAAAAGGTGCTTTGCATGCTTGCCTGTTGGGTTGAGCATCCTAATGGTGATTCTTTCAAGAAACATCTTGCTAGGATTCCAGATTACTTATGGGTTGCTGAGGATGGAATGAAGATGCAGGTACGTACCTGTATATATATATATATATATATATATATATATATATATATCCCTAATGAATGAATGAATGCTACCTACTAGCTGGCTACCGACCATATACACATACATTAATCTTAATATATTGTACTACAGAGTTTTGGAAGCCAACTGTGGGATACTGTATTTGCAATTCAAGCTTTGCTTGCAAGTAATCTCGTCGACGAAATTGGACCAGTACTCAAGAGAGGACACGAATTCATCAAGGCGTCTCAGGCGCGTACATATATACATATATATATATAAAATACAAGTCTACAACAACTATTGTTTATTAATTTTAAATATTCATCATATATATTTGTGTACATAGGATCCTAATCAGGTGACTTTATTAAAGTTCACAAAAATTATTAAACCATATGATTTAATAGTTTTTACTAACTTTAGCAAAGTACATGATTGTGGATTGAAACATTTCTATACAATATATATGTTATATTAATAATGATCAAGTCTTTAATTTGTGTCATTATTTGTGTGTGATTTAATTAACTCATCAATTAAAAAATTCCTTACAGGTTAAGGACAATCCTTCTGGTGACTTTAAGAGAATGTACCGCCATATTTCAAAAGGATCCTGGACTTTCTCAGATCAGGATCATGGATGGCAAGTTTCTGATTGCACTGCCGAAGGCTTAAAGGTATATATTTCATTTATTCCATATTTCTTGCATTGTGCATTCGTATAATTGTCTCACCATGCATAAACCTTTCATGTTGATTATTTTACGTACAGTGCTGCCTGCTTTTGTCAATGATGCCACCAGAAGTGGTAGGCGAGAAAATGAAACCTGAGCGGCTTTATGATTCCGTCAATATCTTACTTTCACTACAGGTATGTTATGTATCTAATTTTGCGTTTATGTTTGTAGATATATACACTAGGGACTCCAATATATATATAAAATTGATATACTGAATGTGCTGATTTATTGATTCCAGAGCAAAAATGGAGGTCTGGCTGCCTGGGAGCCAGCCGGAGCTCACCAATGGTTGGAAGTAAGGAATTAATAGAACTTAATAAGTATATATTAATTTAACCTCTGTGCGTGTGTTTATATATGCATGTATGTATGTAGAAAAATTCTAAGTTGCAGATGTCAGCGTGAATTTTTATGAAGTTAATGATCAGTGGTTAATTAATAATTTGAATGTTTGTATGTATATATCAGCTGCTGAATCCGACAGAGTTTTTTGCGGACATAGTGATAGAACATGAATACGTGGAGTGCACATCATCAGCAATACAAGCCTTGATTATGTTCAGCAAATTATATCCAGGGTACAGGAAGAAAGAGATAGACAAGTTCATAGAGAAAGCCATTGGTCACTTGGAAGACGTACAAATGGCTGATGGCTCCTGGTACGGAAATTGGGGAGTTTGCTTCACATACGCTACTTGGTTTGCACTTGGTGGTCTTGCTGCCGCTGGCAAAACTTACACCAATTCTCCTACCATTCGCAAAGCTGTTCATTTTCTTCTCAATTCACAAACACAAAATGGTGGGTGGGGTGAGAGCTTTCGTTCCTGCCCTCAGAAGGTAGCGTTTGTTCATATTTGTTATTAATTCCATCTTCACATATGAATTTGTGTGTGTGTGTGTGTGTGTACAATTAAACTATTCATCCATTTTCGCCCATCCTATGTGATCATATAGATATATATACCACTTGAAGGAAACAGATCCAATTTGGTGCAGACCGCTTGGGCAATGATGGGTCTACTACATGCTGGACAGGTCAGTGTTAACTCAGTTTTTGCTTTTTGTTTTCATAATTTCTAATTAGATCCTATTAATTAATGTGTACTAATTACTTAGGCGGAAAGAGATCCAACTCCTCTTCACCGAGCAGCCAAATTGCTAATCAATTCTCAACTCGAAGATGGTGATTTCCCCCAAGAGGTACTGTCATATATACAATTAATATTAATCTCTCTCTTTAACACGAATTGATTAAGCTACAGCATTACTTCTAGAAGTTAGTTAATTAATGATATTGATTTAATTACAGGAAATTACTGGAGTCTTTTTGAAGAACTGCATGTTACACTACGCAGCTTATAGGAATATATACCCTTTGTGGGCTCTTGCTGAATACCGCAGAAGGCTTCCATTACCTTCCATTTCCAACATTACTGATGTTTAACTCAAACATCATCAAACATAACGTCATAACCAGCTCGATCAAACTATTTTTCTTTTTCACTTATTACTAATTTCTATGCCTTTTTTTTCCCCTGCAATGGCCGTTAATTAAATAATGTTGATGAATATGTATCTTTGAATGGGAATAACACGGTATATTATTAATTCATACCTTTATTCTTTTTTTTTTTTTTCCAGATTTTCTGAGTAAATATTCGGTAGGTTTTTAAATATAAACCAAATTAATCTCTCCCCAACTTTTTCTTCCCTTAAAATAATAAAATCTATGCCGGCAGTGCCCCGTGCATATTATGTTACTTGGATGTTTAGCAAATGTATATAGGTTTAATTTTAATTGTTGAGAACAATAATTAATTGACAACTATTCACTCTCATCAACAACAAAATTATATACGAATCAATATCCAGCTGAAAAATGTTCCCCGTTACCACAAGTTATCGAGTGCATATGAGAGAAGTAGTCGGTACGGAAGCATGCAATTTCAATTTCTTTAACCAGATAATTGAGTGCTTGTTTACATGGACTTTTCTGATTTCTGATTGTTTTTAATTTTCCCCATCCTAAGACATGAGGATGAAAAGTGATTTTTGGAAGTGACCAAGGAGAAGAAAGCAGGAAAGCTGAGAGAAGAAATGTTACGTGCTATATTAACTGACGTGACAAATAATATAACATTTAGGTGTAGGCAGAGAACCAGCTTGATCCGATTTGAAAATTTTCGAAATCTGATGGCACTTTAGCTAATCTGATCTGATCGGTTTAAATCCGATCGGGTTGACAGTAAATTAAAAAAAGAAAAAGAAAAACCTTAATAAGTATCAACACTGCACTCACTCTAGCTAGAATCAACACAATAACAAACACACACTCAGCGGCGCTGCACCCAACACCCCCCACCGACATCTCACGGCCGCCAATCAACCTCGACTCGACATCTCCACTGCTACACCGAGATCTCGCCACCAGCAGCTCGATCTCGATCGGCGACCCTGCCTCCTAGATCGAGCCCTGCCCTGCCCAGCCCAGCCCAGCCGCGGCTTCTTCAAATTTTCATGGTATAATTTCAATTTTCATAAATCTTCAGTTTGTAAGCTTAATGATACTACCCTCCAAGTCATAATTATCATTATTTAATTAGTAGTAATATAGTGAGCATCAGCTGTGAGCGCTTTGGGTCGATAAGAATTGGAGTTGTTGAGCTGTACACGAGCGGTGGTGAAACGGATGATGGGACGAAGGTGTTTGATGAAACGTCTCGCAGAGGTGTGATTGCTTGGAATTTGTTGATTCAAGGGTTTTGTAAAAATGGGGATGTTGAATAAGATGAGGCGACTGTGGTTAGTGGTTACGGTGTTGCCAATCTGTGCTCGTTTGGGAATGGGAGCTGTCGATGTTGGCCAGCAGATTCACTCTAACGCTGAATCAAGTGGGCTTTATGGGAAGGTTGTCTCGGTGGGGACTGCATTGGTGGAATCTTATAATAAATGCAGAATTAGGGAAATGCCCAGAAAAAAAATGTGCTTTCTCGGAATGCTATCTACAAAAATAATTTTCAGAAAACAAAATTCAAAATTACAAAAAAAAAAAAAAGAGAAGTTCAAAATTATCTATAATCAGATCATGATCCGAATCCATTTTAATTGACCGAGTTCAAATTTTATCCAAAATTAATCAAGTTTGTATATAATTTAAACTCGATTCAATTTGAATTCAAACAGAATTTTTATTTATTCCGGATTATATTTGAATTAAATTAGGTTGGATTAAAAATCCGAGTGACTTTTTTCCAATCTAATTAATTCAAAATCCGATTATGTTGATTTAAACCCAAATTTACCCACACTTTAATTATAAAATAAAATTAAGGGTTAAATTTTGGTCCGTGCTAATATTTATAAAATGATCATCAAATAACCCTCTTATATTATATAAGTGATCATTCTAGGCCTAAATAGTTACATAAAATCATTTCGAGGGTAAAATGAGAAAAGCTTTGATTTATTATTTATTATTTATCTTTTAATTTTTTTTTCCCCTCTTCTTCAGAACGCACAACAATGTTGTGTTTATACAAGACTATGCTGTTGAAGAAAATGAAAAAGAAATAGTTCTTTCCTTTTTAGGAAATTATGAAATTTTTTATTTGCATTTTGTTTTGGATATATAGTATCTATTAGATCATGCATGTCTTCAATTTGGTGTTGGTCATTATATTGTTTAAATTTTTTTATTTACAGTTTTACCCTTCAAATAAGATGCTTATTATCGTCAGTATTTATTTTGTTCATTTTATAGTTCTCTTGAAGTGTGTGATTTTTGGTCCTTTTACTGGTCCATTATTTTTTTAAAGCAAGGGATTAGTGGTAAACGGAGACTTACATGCGCACATACCACAATTGAACGTAATATAAAAGAAAACAATGCATGATACACATTGCAACTGACTTTCAATTTGCCTTGAAGATTCCGGTGTTTTTAGAGGTCAAAAACAACCCTTTCATATTGCTTTATCTTCATGAGAAGCACTTACCTCGATGCTTGCATATAGAAAATTCATACATGGCGTTACTAGGTAAATCACAAATAAATCAAGAAAAATTAAATTGAAAAATGCCCGATCCCCTCTGACCTATATATACAAGATCTCCTTGTCTAATGTTTCTAACCAAACGATCAACCAAACAAAAAAAAAAAGAAATGGAAGTCTTCTTCCTTTGTAGCCTCAGCCTCCTCCTCTTGATCACTCTCCTCATCATTATTTGTGTCTCTTTATCCCTAATCTTCAACAGAGACAATAAACTATACGAATCCAATAATAGCAATAGCAATCTCCCTCCGGGAAAGATGGGTCTGCCCTACATAGGGGAGAGCCTCGAATTTCTAAACACCGGCAGGAAAGGTTACCCTGAAAAGTTCATATACGATAGAATGGCCAAATACTCTTCTCAAGTGTTCAAGACCTCAATCCTAGGTGAACCCACTGTTGTTGTTTGCGGCGCGGAAGCCAACAAGTTCTTGTTCTCCAGTGAAAACAAGCTTGTCCAGGCATGGTGGCCAGACTCAGTAAACAAGATTTTCCCATCATCAACGCAAACATCTTCAAAAGAAGAAGCCAAGAAGATGAGAAAGTTGCTTCCGAACTTCCTCAAGCCGGAGGCCTTGATGAGATACATCGGCATAATGGATTCCATTGCACAAAAGCACTTTGAGTCTGGCTGGGAAGGCAAACAGCAAGTAACAGTCTTTGCCCTGGCTAAGAGATTCACCTTTTCGGTTGCTTGTAAAGTGTTTTTAAGCATAGAGGATTCGCAGCAAGTTGCCAAGTTAGCTGTTCCTTTCGATGCCTTAGCTTCTGGAATCATTTCTGTTCCAATAGATTTGCCAGGGACACCATTCAACCGAGCCATCAAGGCCTCAAAAGTCATCAGAAAAGAGTTGATGGCTATCATCCAACAAAGAAAGACGGATCTTGCTGCCGCCTCTGCATCATCTACTACAACTACTCATCATCATCATCAAGATATATTGTCACATATGTTGCTAGCAACCGATGAAAATGGACAGCACATGAGCGAGCTCGACATAGCCGATAAGATACTTGGTTTGTTGATTGGTGGCCATGACACTGCCAGTGCTGCCATTACTTTCATTGTCAAGTACCTCGCTGAGCTTCCTCACATCTACAATCAAGTCTTTAATGGTAATTTTTATTTCTTTCTTGATCATCTTTATCTTTCCATTTTTAAATAAATAAATGAAAATTGTGCAACAATCTCGACCGGCAAAATCGATTTTAATTTTAGAGAAAAAATTAGTTAATATTGGCATTTAAGTTCATGGCGCACGAGATAGTTTAATTTGGCCCCTTTTTTTTTAATAATTACGACGAAGATTATTTTAAAAAAAATTATTAAGAATAAAGAAATGAGTACGTAGTTTATATCACTGCTCTTATTTTATAGTTATTGTTTCTTCGAATCTCTTCTTTTTATGTCCAACAAGTGACCTTTAAAGTGGGTACTTACAGCACGTAATCATCATATTTTCAATTTCGAAATACTTGCAAATGTCCTTTGATCAGTTTCTTTTCTAGGACTTGTTTATTTAATTAATTGATAACGTCCCTTTCTTCATTCATTTTAAGGAAACCGAAAAGTGACATTTTTATGGGCTTGTTTTCCTCTCATAATATATTTGTGATATATATATAGGCATCATTAATTATTTCCAAGACGGAAATAAGAAGCTTTTGCATGTGGTAGGTGTGTGTTCGTATTTAAAAAAAAAAAAGCCAAAACATGAACATGCAAAATATATATTTTCAGTTCCAATTTTTTTATTATTTTTTTCTTTTTAAAAGGAAAGGGGGTGGGCAAGCTCAAATCAATTTTTACCCCCTCCCTACCCCTAAGGCTCGAACCCGAGTCCACACCAATGAGGGGCGACAGATTGCACTGCCAACCAACTCGGCTACGCCCTTGGGGGCCACTATAAGTTCCAATTTGAAAGAATACATATAAGTAAACAAAAATGAACCGCATGAACATATGGCGTAACTGTTTTTTTTTCATATTTTAAGTAGTTTTTTCATATTTTAAGAAAGTCCGGTATCTGGACCAGATGAACATTATATGTAATTAGTGTGAAATGAATGAATTATTAATCAATAAAAAAAATATGAATGAAAATGAAACAGAGCAAATGGAGATAGCGAAGAGGAAAGGGGAAGGAGAGCAGTTATTGAACTGGGAGGACATTCAGAAAATGAAATATTCATGGAACGTAGCATGTGAAGTGATGAGACTTGCTCCTCCACTTCAGGGTTCTTTCAGAGAAGCTCTTAATGATTTCATGTTTTCTGGTTTCACAATCCCCAAAGGATGGAAGGTCAGTTACTTAATTTATACGTGTGCATGAAATCAGCTTGCACGTAACGTAACATAACATAACAAATATATATGTAATTTTGCATGTATGTAGTTGTACTGGAGTGTGAATTCAACACAGAGGAACCCAGAATGTTTCGTGGAACCAGAGAAATTTGATCCGACAAGATTCCAAGGGAGGGGGCCCGCACCATACACTTACGTTCCTTTCGGAGGAGGGCCTAGAATGTGCCCTGGCAAAGAGTATGCTCGCCTCGAGATGCTTGTCTTCATCCATAATATTGTCCGAAGATTCAGCTGGCTGCAAATTTTACCTCACGAGAAAATCATTGTGGATCCACTCCCTATGCCCGCTCATGGCCTCCCCGTTCGCCTCTTTCCTCATTAATTCTATCCTATCTAACCCTATATATGCTTTAAGCTTTGCCTTAATTTCCTCAACCGTATTTATTATAATTTGCTACTAGACTACTTCCTTGTTACATGAACTTGTTCTGTTCTTTTAATTAACTTATTACATATGAGTTCAATTCAAATACTATTATTAAATCGCCAAATGCAAACAATATTATATTTTATGAGATTGAGTCGAGTGCAAGTTTTATCAATAACTTGAGCAA
Organism: Luvunga scandens; assembly: GCA_030449905.1. Taxonomy (NCBI): domain Eukaryota; kingdom Viridiplantae; phylum Streptophyta; class Magnoliopsida; order Sapindales; family Rutaceae; genus Luvunga; species Luvunga scandens. Next base: position 323,651 of record JASUUG010001235.1, read on the forward strand.
GTTTGTTCACTACAACACGAATTCATAATTTCACATTGCTTAGTGTTAGTCAAATAAATTTACAAGTGGATGAAGGTTTAAAGTTTTAAAATAAAAGTCCAAATGTCCAATCATACTGAATTGTCAGCATTGATGACCCACTACTATATATGATTGTGTGTGGCACCAAAATTTTGTACGTGAACTGATCAGGCAATAAGAAGGTAGGGATTCAATGGTGCCGTTGGACGAAAGAAATCCCAAACTCTAAATTCGATCTCCTTGTCTGCAAAAAGGAAATTGTAAGGGCGCCAGTGATGTTATGTTAAGGAAGCACATATTGTATATAAACATGCTTACACGTGTGAATAAAACCTAGTAAGCTAAAATGGTTAAGAATGCAATGCTAGCTCAGTAAAGTTAGTTAAGCATACCAATATTCTGGTTTTGTTTGTTCTCTCTTTTGTTAACTTAAATGAGCTGCGTATAATTAGTATATTTGTAACCATTCTTTATTAAGAAATAAAATCTAAAAATTCAGAATCTTCTTTGAAATTTTCTTAGTGAACAAAGCATATTTCCTCAGTAGTCAAACAAATTGATCAGTACAGTTTAAGCTTTCAAACAGTTACCAACAAAAACCCTCCAATACTTAAGTAAGAAATTAGTAAACTGCCAAAATAATAATTCAAGCCAATCTTCCTTTTCAATTTTGGTGGGAAGCCATTCACACAACAGTGTATCATACAAATACATTACCAACACTTGTTCTAAGATTCTTATTCCCTTTTGAGAAACTATTCAAGCACAAACCATATTACACATTTCTTAAATGTTTTGGTTGCCTTTGCTATCCATATATGAGAGACTTTAACAACCATAAATTTGATTTTCATACCACCAAGTGTATCTTCATCGGCTATAGTCCCTCTCACAAGGGTTACAAATGTTTAACAAACTTTGATCAAATTCATATTCTTAGACATGTCATCTTTGATGAAAACACATTCCTATACTCAACAAATAAAACCTTCAATTCATCAGAAAATAGTCCAGCCTTTAAAACAACAATGTCCAACTTTTCTCAACAACAAATTTATCATCTCTTTACATTATCTTTAACTGATAGCAGCTTTGAAGATCTTTAGTCAACAGGTTCAGAAATAAATGAACAAATGTCCTCTGTTTCTGCACATACAAATAATATGCATCAACAAGAGCATTCTCAACACAAATTATCATAACAATCCTCATCAACCATGCCTTCACAAAATACAGAACTAACACAACCACAAATTGAAACACAACCACAAATTGAACCACAACCATCCATTCACAAACCTACATATTAGAACCAAAACACAAAGCTTCGTCCACAACCATCTCATCAAATGATCACCAGGTCAAAGTCTAAATTTTTCAAACCAAAAGTCTATACAGGCACCTTAACCAACAAAGAACCCAGTACAATTCAAGAAGCTCTTTGTGATCAAAATTGGCATCAAGCCATGAAAGCTGAATATGAAGCCTTGATAAGAAATGAAACTTGGCCATTGGTGCCATTTGCAAATGCATATAAAGCTGTTGACAGTAAATAAGTGTTTAGAATTAAACAAAATACTAATAGAAGCATAACTATATACAAAGTCAGGCTGGTTGCAAAAGGTTTTCAACAAATTAAAGATGTTGATTATTTTGAAACCTTTAGCCTTGTTGTGAAGACTTCCCCAATAAGGGTTATTTTAAGTTTGGTTACTATGCATAAATGGAAAATAAGGCAAGTGGATGTAAACAATGCTTTTTTGAATGGAGAATTAATAGAAGATGTCTACATGTATTAGCTTAAAGGATTTGTTGATCTAAGAAAGCCAAGTTATATATGCAAGCTGAAGTTGTATGGTTTGAAATAAGTTTCTAGATCTTGGTATGATAGGTTGAAGAGTTGTTTGATTGTTAACTGGGGATTTCAAAATTCTAAAGCTGACACCTCTCTTTTCTTCAAAGAAATGCAAGGTTCCATAATACTTATTCTAATCTATGTTGATGACTTACTAATCACAGGGCCTGATAGTGGAGAGTTGGAAAAATTCATCTCAGAATTTAGTGAGACCTTTGCTTTAAAAGATTTAGGGATACTATCACATTTTCTTGGGATAAAGGTGTCTTATGTTGGGAACTGTATCTATCTATCTCAAAAGAAGTATATTAAAGATCTACTGTCCAAAGTTGATATGTTGAACTGTAAAGGATGTGACACCCCTATAGTGACTGGATCAAAACTTCAAAAAGAAGTTAAATGATATTTAGGTCAATTTGTTGAGGATGCAACAACCTATAGAAGCTTAGTTGGAGGCTTGCAGTATCCATTGTTAATCAGACCAGAGATAGTCTTTGTTGTGCATAAACTCAATCAATATGTGACAGCTCTAACACATCAGCATATAATGGCTTGTAAAAGGGTTCTCGTATACTTAAAGGAAACTATAGATTATAGATTAAAGTTTTCAGTTGGTGGGGAAATGAAAATTACAGGCTTTACAGATGCAGACTGGGCATATGACATTGATAATAGGAAATCAATAGGTGCATACTACATTTACTTTGGAAACAACCTAATATCATGGTCATCTAATAAACAATTAGTAACTACAAGGTCCAGTGCAGAATATCGAGCTCTAGCTTTTACAAGTGTAGAAATAACATGGCTTCAGTCATTGTTTAGTGAACTCAATATTAAATGCACTTTATTATGAAATACTAACTAGGCTACCTAAGAATAGGGTGAATTGGGTTCTTAAAACTTAAACAAATAAAACCACACAACAATTTAAATTAATGTTTTAATAAAATCAAAAGCAATAATTTTAACAATGCTTGAAATGAAAAGGATAAGGGTAGAGAGATCAAACACATAATTTTTACGTGGTTCAGCCAACCGTGCCTACGTTCACGCCTCCAAGCTCACCGGACTTGAGAATTCCACTAAGCAAGTCTCAAAGGTATCAACAACAGTTACAATTGACTTCAAAAGTGTCAATGAACCTTTACAACAAGAGATTATTCCAAATCTCTTAATCCAAGTGTATCCCAACACTTACAATCACTCAAAAACAAAGATTATAAACAACCAATCTCTCACACAATATATATGATTATAATTGAAATCTCAAAGTGTGAATCAATTAAACAAAAATAAGTTTAAAGACCAGTGATGTATATTTTCTCAGTAGTAAGTTCAATGACAATTGTTTGATTTCTATTGATTTGAATTTGATTGATTTATTTTATAGTTAGGGCTGAAAACTAGTCGTTGTTGACTTTCTAAAAATAATTGGATTGCCATTTTCTGCTGTCAGTTTACCATTTTGACTTGTCCAAATAGTCATTGCGCTTAGATTTTAAATAAACGGTTTACTATTTACGATTATTGGATCGCCGTTTATTTCAAAAATCCTGCAAAACAAACTTAAATTTCTGTTTTTGCTAAACGGTTCAAGATTAGAAAGTTTTCTCCTTTTTATAAATTATCGGTTCATCATTAGTAATAAACGGTTCACCGTTAATTTCTAGAATGCTTTAAAACAATTTTAAAGACTAAATCTTTTTTGTAAATTATCGGTTCACTTTTTATAATAAATGGTTCAAGGGTAATTTCCAGAATCTATATTTTGACAACTTTTTGTAGAAAAATGATTTTTCAACTTAAGTTATTTTTTTTAACACTTTTTCACTTTCTTCTGTTGACCGTTAAGATTCCGTTAGTTTTCTTAATAAAATGACGATTTTGCCCCCTAAATTATATTGTAGGATAAAATTATAATTTTACATTTGGAGGGCAAAACTGTCATTTTATTAAAAAACTAACGGAATCTTAACGGTTAACAGACGGAAGTAGAAAATGCAAAAAAATGTAATTTCAGGTGGAATTCAGCCAAAAAATGAAAAAATTGTGTATTTTTAAAAAAGTTCGAAAAAAGATGTGGTCGGTGGATAATTTTCCTACTATATATTATTTTTATCTGAAAATATAAAATTATTATATTTACTTAAAAATAATAGTATTATATTTATTTAATATTAGTAATTAATAATTATAAATATTTTATTCTAAAAAAATTAATTTTGTACTATATTATTAATAATAATATTTCATTTGAGCTACTATTATCAATAATTTTTTATTTACATAATTAAAATTAAAATTAATAAAAAATAATAATTTACATAATTAAGAATATTAATAGGTATTATTAATTTACAAATACAATAAAATAAACTTTTTATTTTTTAAAATATATTTTTGTATTAATTTTGTAATAAAAAACTACAATTCTTTAAATAAGGGTAAAATTATATTTTGAAATCATTTACTCTGATTCCATACTCCCATTCCAATGTAAATAAATAACCTAATCCCACTCCACTTTACACTCCCAACCCCAAGATTCTCATTCCAATCCAAAATGTAACCGCTACATAAATTGGTTAAGAATGCAATGCCAGCTCAGTAAAGTTAGTTAAGCATACTGATGTTCCAATTTTGTTTGTTCTCTCTTTTGTTAACTAAAATGAGCTAAGTATTAATAGTGTATTTGTAGTCATTCTTCATTAAGAAATAAAATCTAAAAATTCAAAATCTTCTTTGAAATTTTCCTAGTGAACAAAGCATATTTTCTCAATAGCCAAACAAATTGACCAGTGCATTTTAAGCTTTCAAATAGTTACCAACGAAAACCCTCCAATGCTTAAGTCAAAAATTAGTAAATTGCCAAAACAATAACTCCAGAAAAAGAGAGAGCTTTTAATTTTTGTTTCAAGTGTCTAAGAATAGAATACCTACCTTAAGAGTAGGGTGACCTTATTATGAGGAGATATTTCTAAATCCACATCATATTAGAAAACCTTGAAGAGGTGGCATTTATGCAAAATATTCGTAGTTAAGATCATAGAACTACCATTTTAATTATAGTTTTTCTTACCTGACGAAAATGATTGGTACAATAGGTACAACTATACATATATATCTATATATAAGTAATTTATCCGATTTTGTTGGATTCGTCTTTCTCTATTCTCCGTATGATCACGTTTCAAGTGATAAGTGTACGAGGCCAACCATGGATATTAGTTTTAGCCTAAGAAAACTAGCACAAAAATCGACCCAAGAACTTTTCCCTTCTTTTTTTTTTTCATATCATATGACAATTTAGGATATAACTAAAAAAATCCTCCAAAAAGCATCAACAAGTTCGGACATGTTTTTATATGATTATGATCATGTACGTACATACTTTTCAATTATTAATATATTTGGATTGGATTTTACTATATTCAATTATATGCTATATTAAGTATACTTCTCATAAGTATACTTCTCATAATAATTATTACATCGTATGTATATATAACGATTCATCAAATTAAACAGGTAACTTATTTTCTGAATAAATAATAAAAAAGAAGGAAGCAAATGAAAGAAACCAAGATAAAAAGGAAAAAAAAAAAAGAGCTAAAATTCCCATCATATGTATCCTCCAACCATGGTTTGGTCGACGGATACATGCACGGTTGCTGACACTACGACGTCGGTTTGGACAGTCACACGATTCCGGGACACACTTCTTAATATATGCCCGGGAAAGGAGGAAGCAGAACCCGCATGCAAAGCATAGTGCACGTGTGGAATGAGATTAGGGAACAACAAGACCTTAGAAAAATCAATGGTCCAACTGGTGCCATTCTTCCAAAGGGACCCTCTGGCAAGCGTTGACTTAAGAACCATCCCCCGCACGTTATTTCGATGAATCACCACTTGATCGATGGTCTTAAAAGGGGCATCAGATTGGTCCAATTGGACGATGGGGACCCCAGTGTAGTCACCCGAAAACATGTTGTCAACAATATTGACGCCACTGGCGACACCCTGGACAGACTTTAACAAAATGAAGGAATTGCCCAAGAAAAATGAGCCGGTGACGTGTAATTGCACGGGGTCCTCGGCGACAATTCCGGTGAAATCCAAGTAACAGTTCACAATTCGGGTTTGAGTCAAGCCTGGTGCCCGGATGTAAATGCCGGTGCCTCCCAAGTTAGTAGCCTTGTTATAACAGTGTACTCCCGTGAGCGTATTGGCCTGCCCTTGTACCATTACTCCAATTGATGCTGAAAATATAACAACATCAGTGACCGCGTTGTCGTTCCCCGTGATGTTTATTCCGATGCCGGAAAAATCCTTTTCCCGATCATCCCCACCGATGTTGATGTATTGGCCGATGAAGGAATTTCTTATGTACGTTTCATGGCCATCTTGGATCGAAATGCCGGTGGTGGTGAAATGTGAAATGTAACAATTGTCCACTGTGGTTCTTACTGAATTTATAATGGCAATGCCACCACCTCTAAAGTTGGAGTCTAACATAAGCTCCTTCAAAGTAATGAATTCATACGACGACAACGACGACGACGATGATGATCTTAACTCTATGAGATGTCCGTCCCTCGGAAAATCTTCCGATGCTCGGAGAGAGCCACCGTGTATCTATAAATATACATACACATGCAAATTCATTAAATTAAGAATATGTAATCTATATGTGTATAGATATGCACGTGTGTGGGGGCGGGTGTTCGTACGTACCATAAAGTTACCGCCGCCAATATCCGATAGGCTTAACGGACGGCTGATCATGTAGGTGCCTCCGTCAAGGTGAACCTCGGAGCCTCCGAGGTTAGGAACGCCCGCATTCAAGTGACCATCGACAGGGGATGTAAAAGCATCAAAGATAGCTTGTTCAAGTGCTTCTGTGCTGTCGAATCTTCCCGTGGGATCAGCTCCATAATCACTAACGTGATGAATGCGTGAGCTTCTTCCTGTCAACGCCGCCTGCTGCCTCTGCCTCATTATATACACATACACATACACAAACATAGTAAGGGTAATGAAACACTAATTAATTGATTAATTAATTAAGTTAATTGTCAAAACTTACTAGGGTATTGATAGGAGCCATGCCATTGCTGCGGAGAATATTTGAAGCTTTGATACTTTGCTCATGGTTACCAATACCACCAGGATATGGATATGAGCTCTCAACAGACTGAATGATCGCTAGAAGTACATGCAAAAACCCCAACAACAGTGCATTTCTGGCCACCATAGCTAGGCGAACAAATTAATTGTTTTGATTGACAGCTAGCTCGCTAGATCGATCACCCAAGACAATTTATTTATTTATTTGTTTTTCCAGTTACTTTAGGTCATCGCATGAGAATTAAGATATGAGAGTGGGCTATGTAGCAACGGAGAATATAAATAGTTTCGTAATTGTCATCACGATAGCTTTGAATTTCTTCGCCCCAGTTAGAAAATTTTGGAATAGACGCAAAACAATCAACGAAAGTAGGAATTTAAAAGTGAATTCGAAACCGTTACGTTTCCGGAAAAGTGCATATTTAGTTTAAAATGAGTCAAAACTAATCAAGGACACCCATACCATACTCCTCAGGTTTGGCTTAACCTACATGCAAACATTTTAGAAATAAAATTGAGGATCGGGAGACTCGAAGAAGCTAAAAAATTAGAAAAAAAAAAAGAAGAAGAAGAAAAATCCACAGATTTTTAATATAATAGAAGAAAAAATAAATAAATATTAATTTCTAAAACATATAAACTTAGAGAATATGAATGTATTTTTTTTTCCTTAATTTTATTTGTTGGGGGGATGGGGAGGGGAAGAGAGAGAGAGAGAAGAGATTGAATAAGAACAGCAGGCTTGGCAATTCGAGTTTTTAAGCAATAGACTCGTGGGGCGGCCGTTGCACCTTAAAGTCAGAATAAGGCTGCTATTCAATTTGTTGTAATTCCTTGACTCATGAGTAATGTAATAGTAAAATCCATGCCTTTGCATTAATTGCAACGCATGAACCATCAATAACAATTAATTTCGTCATGAAACACGAACGATTCACAACCATGATCTGATATTGACTACTTGACTTGGACTTGTTTTGACCACGATGAGTATTACCTTATACGTGGCACTTGCTTGTCTAGTACGTAAGTTGTGCTTCCCCGTGAAGATGAACTAACTCCTTTTAAACCCCTAATTTTGTTTTGTAAGAAATTCATTACGTGGTACAATAAGTTTCTTCTGCGCAGTGGGTCATTAATTGTATTAATGGTTGGAAAGCTGAGAATTGAGCCACATTTTTCCCAAGAGAAATTAAAGAAAAAATGCCTTTCCTATGTTTCATTTTTCATATTTTATTTATTTTATTATATAGTGTTTGCTTGAGGAAAGTGAGGGAGAATAGTTTAGAAAAGTTCTCGGGGACCCTCCAAACCCACGGGTTGACTAATGACTATGGGCTTAAAGCCTCTATCTTACCGAAATGCCCTTGCTTCCATTAACTAACCAAATGTATGAGAATGAGATACAATTGATTAAACTCCCACCTACAATTGATATGCTAATGCTGATGACCAATATTCAATTCAAGATCTATCTATTCCAGACGAACGCATCCACATGCTTGAAGTTGAAGGCATTATGCTTAACCTCCTCGTCTTCTTATCATCTCACATTTACCATACAAGTCAAATTTCCAAATTATTAGAGCCTAACCACATTCCATATATTACTATCAAAAGGACGTGCGCAAAATCATCACCTAAACCGTATCTTACTCAATTTAAAAAAAAAAAAAAAAAATTTAAGTGTCAGTATATCTAATTATTCCCATTAATTAAATACTAATCAAGTAATACTGGTAAGCTGAGAATAAGTGATGACAACAGTCATAATCTGTAAGTAATCATACTGGTGAAGAGTGTGAAGAAATATGAATAGAAGGCAATGGCAGTGCTTGCAACAACATTAATTAATAATAACTAGTGGTATGGTGGGGACGACTAATAATAATAATTAGCGATAATTATCTTTACAAAATAACAAAACAAAAACAAACATAATTACGTTATTTTATTTTATTTTTTCCAGTAGATGTTGATTGATGCAAAATAAAAATTAGAATAAAAAATTAAATAAATTCAATGTTTTGTAATATTTTTCAAAAAATGGATGATGACGAGCAAAGATTGAACATTCTTTCTTCAACCCTCGCTGATTTGCCGGTTTGCCTAGTAAGGAAACATCCTCATAGACATCAGCCATGATTGGGTTCAATATTTTCATATATTTTTAGAAGCAGTAAAGATCACAGCCAGCCAATAACAACAATAGACTTGTTCTGTCACACTGTATTCTATTTATGTTTACCACATAAACATATCCTTCTACTAAAACTGCCTCCCACTTACCAAATTTTGTTTACATTCCCTGCTGGTAAAAGATTAGTCCTATCAGTATCTCCTTCAAATTCAAATCATTGCCACTCTGTTGCAATCTTTATAATGCAAGGAAAAATCATTAAGGGAGGGCTGTCCTAAATAAGAGACACTGGAGAAATTTTTGACATAATAAATACCAGACAAACATCAACAAACTCTGCATAACAACCACAATTAGAGATTATAACAATGGCTATTGTACAACTCATAGTCATAGTCGTGGAAATATGGACTATCATTTTCAATTTCAACACGAGCACTGCTGCTGCAGCCCAACCAAAAAAATATCCTGCCATTCTTGTTTTCGGTGATTCAACAGCTGACACCGGTAACAACAACTTTGTCAATACACTTTTTACAGCCAACCATCTCCCATATGGTCAAGATTTACCAGGTCATGCTCCTACAGGGAGGTTTTCTAATGGAAAACTCATGCCCGACTTCATTGCCAGTTTTCTGGGAATCAAAGACACCATCCCCCCCTATCTGGATCCTAATCTCTCAAATGAAGATCTCCTCACCGGAGTTTGTTTTGCATCTGCTGGATCTGGATACGATGAACTAACGACTGCAGCAAGCGGTGTCATTCCAGTATCCGACCAACTAGAGTACTTCAAAGAATATATTGGGAAACTTAATGGAATAATAGGTGCAGATGCGGCTAAGAAGCTACTCAGCGAGGCTGTGGTCATTATAAGTGCAGGAACTAACGACATGATTTTTAATTACTATGACCTACCCACCAGGAGGGCCCAGTTCAATGTAAGCGGATACCAATATTTTCTGCAGACAAAGCTCCACAACTATATTAAGGTAGGCATAAATCCATCTGTTGGCTATCATATACAAAAAATGGTTTATTTTGTTTCTAAATTTCGACTAGTTGATTTCACCTAAAAATGATCTGTTTTTGAAATGACAGCAACTGTACGATCTGGGATGCCGGCAGATGATTGTTGCTGGTCTCCCACCAATTGGCTGTCTACCAATTCAGATAACAGCCCGATTCAAAAATCCGCTTGATCGTAAGTGCTTGGATGAGCAGAACACAGATTCTCAATCTTTCAATCAAAAGCTCATAAAGCTGTTAAATCAGTTACAGGCATCACTTCCCGGAACCAGACTTAATTATGCAGATGTCTATGAGCCGGTAATAGAAATGGTCAATAATCCACAAAAATACGGTAAGCTAAACCACCCAGATCTAGATGTTTCTTGGTTTCTATAATTGGTGAAATATCTTCATGCACTACTTGCATCACAAGATAACAAACAGATTTAAAATCAAATCTTAGGAACCTCTTATATGTAGTATCTCTTGTGTCCAAGCTTGGGTGTCTACATAGTATGAATCTGAAGCATTGTAGTCTCCCTTAATGTCTACATTGTGTGTGTCTTAAGGTAGCGCAATTTACACTAACACACGTCCAGCAACAGGTTTTACAGTAGTAAACAGAGGGTGCTGCGGGACTGGTTTTGTGGAAGTATCATTTTTATGCAATCCAACTACTCCAAAATGTGCATCAGATTCTCAGTTTATATTTTGGGATTGCATCCATCCAAGTGAAACAGCCTACCAGATTGCAGCCAAGTCCGTAGAAAGCAAGATCTCGCCCCAGATTTTGCTCTAAAATGTTCAATCAAAATGATGAAATCACCAGATCTTTCAGCTAGTACAGGATCCTAAGAAATTGAAGCTTAATAGTTCTATGTTCAACTACTGAGTAATGAGACACAGGCAGCCACACGCTGAATAAGAATTAATTTTAGAGCAATTGAACCCTTGAAAATATACCGCATTTTTTAAAATGCAGATTTGGAGGTTTACAATGTTGTAAGGTGATTTTTCAACAACTTTCTACAACGTCGTAGAATCCCAAATCTGTATTTTAAAGAATGCAGATGCTTGGGCTCGAGAATGATTAATAATCTTACAATAAGGGATCCCTTCATAAAGGGGAAGGACCAAACTAAAAGACAAGACACACACACACACACATATTTCATATACAATACGACAAAGCACATTGCATTAGAGTGTGTAAAATTATTCTCTCTGTGTGAGTATTTCCATGCTCCTTCTGTCTATATCAAATGCAACAATAAATCTTTACTAGGGTTACAAAACCATTCTGGGAGAGAATGAATGGCCAGTGATAGCGGAACATCTAATAATTCTGTGATTGTGACAAAGGGTCAAGAGAGTTCCAATTCCAGTCTATCCATAAACCAAAGTATGACAAAGAAAAACAATCCACCACGGAAGATTGGAAGATAAAATGATTATAGTATAGTACTCTTTCAAAATGATGCAAAACTATTTGTCCTACAAATAACAAGAGTGTCTTATGTCCCTCTTCACGTACAAATAGAGGTTATAACATTAGCACTGAACAGATACAAACTCAAACTACATGGTCTCAACCTATTAGACTATAATCATACATCACAAGGGAAGAAAGAAAATAAATAAATAAAATAAAAAGGACATACATAGCCAACTTACACTAACTACAGTCTACATACATGGAAGATCTTACCTTTCACTTCTTGCCACCAGCCAAAGCACCAATTCCCTGAAACAGGTCATCAATCCGAGCCTCAACATCCCCGACAGTGTACTTAATAAGTCTTTCTGGGTGCTTGCCTATATCGGGAGAATTTTGGAATTTCACGATGAAGTTACCATAAGCTGGCAGCAGAATTTTGGTAATAGCTATCTTTAATTCCTCTCTGAGTTGCTCATTAAAAACAACCCATGAAGACTGAGTTTTACATGTCTCATCAAAATATGAATAAAACAACTTGAGCTTCTCCTTCAAAGACCTTGCACCAGTGGCCCCACTGGGAGCAGAAGGGCTATTGTCAATCTTCAAGACCCCGAAAACCTTATTCCATGAACTCCTCTGATAATTAGAATGATATTGCCGAACTTTTGCATTGTGTTTCCTAATCCAATCATCACCCAAAAGCGAACCCAATTCATTATCATTAACTTTTTGAACAATGTACCTCCCATTATTCATCATAAAAACAGAGCACAAAGCAGGGTCCCTATAAATCTTAGACTTTACTTCCAAATTAGTCTCCAATAACTCCATAATCCAAGCCATTTGAACAGATAATGAAGAAGATGAATCCTTCTCAAAAACTTGCTCAAGTGTCTGCGTAGACCGGCAGGCAGCACGCAGATAATTCATCACATATCGAGTAATGGGATGAACGCCACCTCCAGGAACAGGAGCTTTAGCAGGATCCCGCCTTATCAGATTCTCTAACTCCATAAATATCCCTCTTATGGCCTCCCCCAGTCTTTTCCATATGGTCACGGCTTCATTTCTAAGCAACAAACAATAGTGATCAGAAAACACAGCCTCGAATTGAGGCATCAAATCTCTCAACGTCTCAAAAACATCAAGAACCTTGAACAATCTCTCAGGTGAGCGGCTCCCAATGGCGATTGCATCAGCAAAAATGAGCAACTGAATGGTAGAGCCGCGACAGACTTCCATAAAAGACAAGTCGGCGGCAGATGAAAACCCAAAGAAAACCCGATCACACAAGCGTCTCTCACTGGGGAACAAGATTCTCAAAGCAACATTGGTTGCCTTAACCCAACGGTCAATCTGTTCTTCAACTTCTTGCCAAGGCATTTTCTGAACTTCCTCAATGCTTAGCTTTTGTAAACCGAGTCTAGACATGCTTTCTTCCAGAAATTCTCTTCGACAGCTACTGTACACGTGGGAGCATTCTTTTCCAAATCCAGCACCCACCATTCGTTTCGCTATTTCGTTCAAATCGTTAACGGTAACGGAAGGAAGGGCGTCGATTATGATGTCGTAATCGCTGACCGGCTGGGCCACGGGGATCTGGTTGGAGTCGGAGTCGTCGGAGTCCTCTTCATCTCCATCGTCGCCGTCGTCATCGTCAAAGGACAAGTTAGCAGTGGTAGAGTCACAGAGGAGTTCAAAGGAGTCGCCGCCGCGTTCCATAAGGGATCTGAACTCGTCTTCGAGTCGGAACATGGACTGCTGAAGCAAGTCGTCGGCGCGTGCTAAACAGGCGTTGATGGACTTATCTCCAGCCATGGGACTCCAGTCTTTGATGGTGGAGATTAAGTCGTCGACGGAGTCGAGGAAGGAGGTAGAGTCAGCGGAGTCGGCCCAGATTGGGTTGTCCGAGGCCACGTATTGGGAGATCTGACGGTGGAGAGACTTGAGGGAGTGTTCGAGAGGGGCGCAGGGTCGGGGGTCGTCGTCGGTCATTTTCTCGCGAGAAAAACGCCCGTCGAAGTTTGAGAAAATTTGGAGAATATCGTCGGCCACTGTATCGTCATTGTGGCCCAGCGTTCTCGCTATGTGACGCGCCACCGCCAGCAGCTTCTCTTCGCCGTTCTCGGCCATTTTTTGTTTAATTAAATTACTAAATTAGCAATTAGTTAAAAACTTAAAAGAGTGATTGCTAGCTTAGCTTAGCTTAGCTTCAACTCTTCAAGATCGTTGTTATTATTATTATTATTATTATTATTTCTACTAGTACTATTATTGCAAGGGCTTCGATTTCGAAATTGAAACCGAAAGTCCGAAAGTGGAAGGAACATAGGAGGCCGAAGGGGGGGCCAAAGCAAAAGCAAAAACAAGAGTTGAAAGTGATGCGACGAACAAGTTCCCGTCGAATTTGGAAAACGCGGTTGCGTGGTTGAATATCCAATTAGACTAGAGTGTGAAAGAGTGTTGGATATTCTATTACAAAATTTAAATTTTTTATTTTAATTAATTAATAAAATAATATAATTTATTTATTTAAATATTATAAAAAATTATTAATAATTTTATATATGATATATTATTTTTAAAATAAAAATAAGAAATTTATTACTCATCCAATTAAACCGATACAATTTTTATTGATTCTATTAAATTATAAAATAAAAATTTAATATTGTTGATTTGATAGGTAGATTTATGTATTAAAATTTAATAAAAATGATCTGATCAATTAATTTTTATGTTTTAAAAAATTACATATCATTTTTATATTTAACTTATCAAAAATTTTATTTTTTAAAAAAATTTAATTCTACATAGCTACCATGAAAAGAAAAAAACCCAACGACGTGTTGATAAGTGAACTGAGAACTACCGAAGAAGACAAAAATAATTTAATTTTGATGCTGTGACCTGAATAATTAATTGACGAGTTCATTGGAGGGTTGACTGAATTAATTTTTCTGTGGAAGCCGGCCCACGCAAAATAAGGAATATTACTAGTTTTTTTTTTTGCTAGTAGTATTATTATTATTATTATGAACACAAAGGGGGAGCAACTTTAATCTTTTACAATGACAAGTCATCTAGTTTCTAGGCATGCCCACCATCAAAATCCGTAAACTCCAGACACATTCATTTTTATTTATTTTTTTATTTTTTTATGGGAAGGGGAGATGAGCATTTTATTAATTCAAAGAAATAAATAATTACATTAGTTCTGAAGGGTATAAACCTCATCCATACAATATTTTCACATCTCGTCAATGATAACTTAGTTAGAGAGTGAGTAATAACATTACAAGATATTGGGATATGCTGAATTTTAATTTGATTAAATTCCTTTATTAAGTTTTGAATTTCTGTCACCATCCAAACGAACTCTTTCATGCTACTATGCTTGTTAATAAACTTTCCCACCTCTTGGGAATCTATCTCAACAATCAAATGTGATAGCCCAACATTTCCAACAACTTGCAAAACCCATTCCATTACTTCTGCTTCCACTTGGGTGACATCTCCAAAAAAAAATTGAAACTTTAATTGCAGCTACTATAACATTTCTAACAGCATTTCTTATAGCAGCCCCACAACTTGAAATTTGATTATCCAACTTAGTGGCTGCATCCACATTTAACTTGAAACATCCAGCTAGTGAGAGCATCCAACTCTACTACGCGACCTTTCGTTGATTATCTATATGTGTGTATGTTGGCAATTGAGTTCTTTTATAAGCATGGACAATAGCTTCAGCTTTGGCCAACACCATCTGTGGATCTTCCTTCTTATTCTTAAACAGTAATTGGTTTCTTGAGTTCCAAATTCCCTAACATACAGCCACTAACATCTGAGTATCAGCTTTACTTCTCACACACATCTTCCTCTACAACAAGCTAATTATGTCATGGCCATTTATTTCGAATAGGTCATCTGCAAATTGAGTTAGCTTTCAAACTTTCATAGCTCTCTTACATGTTACTAGCACATCAAAGATATTCTTTACCCCAATTCGGCAATTTTGGCAGATAAGGTTTTAAATTACCTTTCTTTTCCACATAGTTTTAGCAGAGGGGAAAAGGTTTTTGACTGCCCTCCATATAAAGATCTTCAGCTTTTCAGGTATCATGAGAGCCCAAATGATTTTCCATTGACAACTAGAATTTCCAGAACTTGTCGAGAATGCAAGAAATTTCAACCTTAAAGCAACTTGGTATCCACTTTTCACACTATAATGCCCTCTCTTTTCATAATGCCAACAGAGCTGGTCCTTCCTTTGCTAGCAAGGTAGTGGAATGCTAATAATTTTGTCTGCATTCATCTTAATAAAATAGTTATAGATTTTATTTACATCTCACTGATTCTCCTCATTAATCAAGCTTGAAACACAAGAGTATATTGGTAAAGTTGGTAGCGAGACAGGTTTGAAAGTCAACGACCTTGGTATCCAATTTGCCTTGTATATTTGAGTCTCATCACCTTACCCAATCCTCCATTTTGAGCCAGCAGAAATGACTTGTCTTCCCAAAAGAATGCTTCTCTATATAAAGCTCGAATTGGACCCTAGCTTTGCTTTTAAAAAATCACTTTGTCTAAAATATTTTGCCTGTACAACTTTAGCTACCAATGAGTTTGGAAATTACAGCACTCTCCATACTTGTTTAGCCACCAGAGTGTGGTTAAAGCTTGAGAAGTCTCTAAATCCTAGACCTCCTTAACTCTTTGCCTGACTTAAATTATTCCATCTTGCTCAATGTATGCCCCTCTTTTCTTTTTTCGATCTCCACCAAAAATTGGCAATTGTTTTTTTAATATCATCACAAATTCTCATTGGAATTTTGTAAACGTTGATAACATAGGCTGTAGGGATGGCAAAATCCGGATCCGGAATATCCGGATCCGGAATTGAATTTTTCTTCATTGCTTTGATTAAGATCCGCACGGGTTGCGGGCGGATTTTTCGAATATCCGGATCCGCATATTTTTAAATTTAAATATAATTTTAACTTTAATAATTTATTTATAATATTAAATATAATTTAATTATAATTTAATAATTAACAATTTAACATCAATTCAATATAAATAACATGCACTATCACTATAAATTCACAATTGATAATTTCACAACATAAATAAAAAATAAAAAAATAAGGCAAACCAATTTATTATAATATTCTCTAATTATTATTATCATAATTTTTTACTTTTTAACATACTTTTCATAGTCAATGAAAATTATAGAATTAATTATGCTTATAAATATTTTAATTTATATATTTTTCAATTAAAATTGAATTGAATTAATTAATTAATTATATAATAATGCGGATCCGGAATCCCTGGAACTTGCATCCGGACTTTTCATGCTTAATTTTTAAGACAATTTTTTCACATGCGGATCCGATTTTTCCGGATCCGGATCTTCCGGAAATATATTCTTGATGTTGAAATATGTGGAATAGCCTAAGCCCTTTTGATTTTCTTTTGCAAGAGAAAAACATTAATTTAAGATTTTTCAAAGTTGAATCCTTAAATAAGCTATTGCTTTTTCTCTCAAGTATTGATGGCAATCCCAAGTACTTTTCATGCCTTGAGACAACCTTAAGCTGAAATATATTCTTGATGTTGAAATATGTTCCCCTTAAATGTTTTTGCTGAAGAACATTAATGTTTTTCAAAGTTGAACAACTGACTTGATGCCACAACATAACAATCAAAGATCATTTTCAAATTTTGACAATCAGAAAGAGAGGCTTTGGTGAATAGAAGGCTGTCATCTGCAAAAAAAGAGATGGAAAATCTTTACATCTTTGTTAAAGGATAGGCTATGAATGAGTTTTTTCTGCTCTGTCTACACTAATAAAGAAGAAAAGGCTTCTGCACACATAATAAACGAATAAGGGGACAATAAGCATCCTTGTTGGAGCCCTCTCCGAGGTTGGATTAAACCTCTTGGCAATCCATTAATGATCATGGAAAAAGAGACTGTAGTTATGCATCCCATAATTAGATCTACCCACTTTTGAGAAAAGCCTAGTTTGATCATTGCTTGTTCTGAAAACCTCCACTCTACTCGATTATAAACTTTACAAACGTCAAGCTTTAAAGTCATCAATCCATTTCTTTTCCTCTTGCTATGTCTGATTTTGTGTAAGCACTCATAACCTATAATGATATTATCTGTTATAAGTCGATTAGGAATGAATGCGCTCTATGTTGGAGAGATTACTTGATGGAGGAATTATTTTAGCCTATTTGCTATAGTCTTGGCAACAATTCTATAGATCACATTATACAAATTGATTGGTCTATAATCTATGACTTTTCTAGGCTTTCCAATTTTAGGGATCAAAGCAATGTTAGTTTAGAGGAGCTATGGTACCTTGCTCGTTAAAGACATAAATGTAAGTTGTGACCCTTGTTTTCGCCATTCTCCAGCAATTTTGGTAAAAAATTGTAGGCAATTGGTCAAGTCCTGGTGTTTTTGTTAGGCACATTTTAGACAAAGCTTCAAAGACTTTCTCTGCTGTAAAAGATTGCTCTAGTTGCTCGTTCATGGCTTCCGTAACTCTTGGAGTTATCCCTTCTAAGGCTTATGTTATTTGTGTCTGACTTGATCCTGACATGGTGAAAAACTTTCCAAAATAATCACAAAACTCATGCTCTACCTTCTCAGCCTTTTCTATCCAACTGCGCGTTCCATCTTTAATTCCCTAAATTCGATTTTTCTTCTTAGGTGAGGCTTTATTACTGAAATACTTTGTGTTTTTGTCCCCTTCTTTCAACCAAGCCACCCGTGATCGTTGCCTCCAAAAGATTTCTCCATCAACAAATAAATTATAAATTTGCCTTTCTGCTTACTTTATTTCATCCCCACTTTCATATTGTACACAACTCTGTCTCAACCTCTATAGCTATTTCATTAATGTCTCCAGCTTTCTTTTTCTCCCTTTAAATTCTTCCTTACTTTTAGCCTGGCTATTGTTGTTTTAGTGACTTTCTAAAATAAAGTTATAGGATTGCTTTTATTCCAACTTCCATGGATATTCCACTTCTTCTCAATTATTTCTTTGCAAGCCTCATATAAACTCCATATTTTCTTATAATGGATCTTTTTTTCTACCATCATAATCCACTACCCCTTTCTTGAACCTCCATTAGAATTGGACAATGATCTGAGGTCCATGTTGGAATGTGAGTGGCTGCACAATCATAAAATGTATCACTCTACTTCCCATTACACACAAACTTGCCCAATCGCTCTTTAATAAATTGTGACCCTTACTTCTCATTAGCCCACGTAAACAGGTAACCTCTATATCCTACATCCATTAGATTACAATTTCGTAAAGCCTTTCTAAATTCACTAATCATATTTAAATCTTTTGCATTACCTCTTGTCTTTTCATACAAGTGCAATATCTCATTAAAATTGCCAAAACATAACCAAGGTGAAGAGGATAAACCTACTAAGCGCCTCAAAAGCATTCATGTATGCTTTCGTTACCCTACTTTAGGGTGACCATAAACACTCGTGCATCTTAAGTGCTTCCCATTTTCATCTTACACCTCAGCATCAATATGATGTTTGTTGAAGGATTTGATTTGTACTTTAATCTCTGAGTCTCATAACATCGCTAAACCATCTCATTTACCACTTTTATCCGCACCAAACCAATTCTCAAATTTTAACTTCTTACTGATTTGGTTCATTTGCATAGGTATTTTTTTTTGTCTTACATAAAAATAAAAGTTAAAGTTTGTGCAGTTAGAGAATTTTTTGTAATGCTAGAAACGTTCGAGTATTCCCCAAACCCCGAACATTTCAGCTAATGATTTTCATGGCTTTCAGCGGGGCTGGTCACCAGCCTCCGCCGATATCTTTGTTGCAGTTAAAGCTATAGTCTCCCTTTTCTCCATTACCAACAATTCCCAATTTAGTTTGAGCTTTGCTGATGGAAATTGTTGTTGGTTTCAATGGGCTAGATAGTTTTACTCTCTTATGCCTTGGACTTGGTTCAACTAGGTCATTATTGGTTCGTTTGGAAGCTATTGAGCTGAATTTATAAATTCCTTTGGTATTCATAGCATGGGCCTGCAGCTTCTACTTTTTTCTATTAGGCCTTAAGTGATTTGTGCATAGGCCTTTACCCAATTCTTCTTTATCTATCCCCTCAACTTTGATTTGGCTTCCTTCTTAGGTTTGATGGTTAAGGTCCACACCCTGTTTATAAATTTCAATTGGTGCAACCCTTCATTTTCCCTTTCCTTTGTATTTTCTTTTCTCATTTGATTTCTTGGATATCTAGAAACTGTTTCATTGCCAGCTATTATCGCTTGCTTCTTACTCTGACACTTCTTTTTTTGTTCCTCCATTACTAGCATTAAATGCTCTTCACTTGTCTGCTCCACCTCAGCATTTCCTATTTGTTTTGCTATTTGACCTATCATATCATAAAAGAGTCGTGAGCTAGTTACTATACTCAAATTCACTTCACCATTCCCTTGTTGTGAAGTTTCATGATGATCCTGTTGCGCTAAGCTTGTTCGATTATTCTCCACTCTTCCAGAATTTTTGCTCCTTCTTTACTTCAATTCTATTTAGCTTTCCCACCTACTTTAACCACCTTCATCCAAATACTATATGGCAGCTCATTTTTTGGTTGTCCCTTATACTCCCCACATTTTTGAAAATTATGTCTAATGTGTCCACAACAAAAGCAAAAGTCTAGCAAATGTTCATAGCCCACTAGGATTGGGATTTTTTCTCCATCTTCTTGTTTGAGATAAATCATTTTAATAAGCGGTTGTGTTATATCAATGGATATCCGTATTTTCGCTATTTCCCCAATGCATCCTCCATTTTCATATATCTTTACTACCTCTACCGTTCCAGTCTACTCTCTCATTATCTTAGGTGTTTCTCTTTCCATACATATAATGTGTACATTCCGAAGCTACACCCAAAATGATGTATGCATGAAAGTTTATCTTGTAATATTATCAATTCCTATTAGTTTTGTGAGAACAATCAATGCTCTGTCAAAATGCTATGGACCTCCTGACATTATTCTTCTTTTATCTGCTTTCAAAGTGAACTCGAAAATAAAGATATTGTTTCCCAGGCTCTCAATCTTTACTTCTTTAACTGTTCTCCACACTAATTGCAGTACACTCTTTAATCCTTTCAGGTTTACACTTCTTGTGTGAAGTATTTTGCCCACCAAACAACCGGCTACCACTTGTCTCCCTTTAGTTTTCATGCTTCCTTCAAAAGTTACTACCTTTTCTTTGTCTTCCCCAATACTTATAGCTTTTGCGAATTAGTTCTTCAAACCCATAGTTATAAGGTCTCTTTAAAGGCTGAGAAAGTCATTGAACTCACCTACCAATTCACTCCTTGTGTTTAAACCCCTCACCAACTCTACTCTCCCCAATTTGTAAAACAAGCCAACTACTTAGCTTTACAAAGAAAAAAGAAATAAACCACGCAACTCGTGGGTGACTTCTAGAGTCATAAAGGCCCCTTTACTCATCCATTCGTAGTTGAACCATTGAAGGAGACATTTATCCGTGCTACAAATTCTTTTCCTCCAAACACATTGAACATTACTAGTTACTAACGGATAACGGTGACCGTGCACCAGCTTAGTTTTTATTTTATTCAAGGATTTGTCTGTCCCACTAACAGCAACAAATTTTATCCGTTTTCCCTTGTTTTTTTTATATTGTGTGTACCAATGTCGTTACTCAGTTTTAGCCTTAGGTCACCCCGAAAACGAAGAACTACCATTCTAAGTTATGGAAGAATGCATATTAGCAAATCAATTGAAAAACTATTTCTATTCTAAGAAAATAAACAGATGGCGATAACAAAACCACCATTAATAAATTTCATCCTATGAGTGTGAGTGAGACTGAGCACAATTGGAAAGTTTTTGTATACGTACACACCTCCTTACCCTTTTGAAGGGCGAAAAAAATAAAAGGTACAATAAACACATTAGTGGTGCCGCTCTTGCTTGTCTTTGCTGCCTGCTTATGCCAAGAGCCTTCACATCATAACCAATCCAACATGTATTAAAGGTATCCACAGAAATACCTATCTAGGCATTCGATAAAGAGTTAAGCCTCCTTGCCTTTTAAAAGAAGCTAACCTCTCATTGTCTCCAGTTGTGCCTGTTGCAACATACATTTTCTTGCATAATCATCCCAAACCAGCAATTCATGAAGTACACACACACACACACACACACACATATATACATATACGGTCCCTCAAATACCAACCAAGAAAAAAGCATTTTACAATTTCCAATTGCAAGCTTGAAAAAAAAAATCTAACAGATACAACATCTTGAAAACATGCTCCAAAATTACAGAGTGCTTCATTTTCCATCTTCATTATTATGAACATAATGTAATGCTATCACCGACTAGAGGACAACTACAATCTAGAGAGAGAGAATAAAAAGGCTCAAGGTTTGAATGTACACAATAGCCAAATGTTCAACTGTTCTCGTTTGCATATCCACTCGTCTCCTCCGCCACCTTTGCCCACACATTTGCAATTTTTTCAGCATATCCCACCTTTCCAGACAAAAAAGCAAACAAAAATAAGATGCAACGTTCCAAGAGAGTCAATGTATGTAAGAAACATTACAGGAATAGCTGACTCAGGACATGCTTATCATATTAAATTTATGGGTACATGTACTGTTAAAAAATTATTTTTTGAAGGTTCATGGGCTGCAGCAACAAACTCAACTTTACAGAAAAGAAACTCTAAGCCTAAACCATTTCCCTTGACTTCAGATCATTTTGAGAATGCAATACTCAAATTCTCCACTATAACCACTTTATCCACATCCTAGCGTCTTGAAGAGTCAAGATGTTTCAAAAGCCAAGCCTAACAACTCGGCATACATGTCATCAAATATATTGGATTCTCGTCTATTTGCATCCCTAAAACAACAAAGGCATTGTCTTTAAAACATCCATATGATGCAATCTTGTAACGTTAACATTTGAAGGAAAGGTGAAGGGGTAATTATTCAAAAGAGAAAAATGCTTAAATTGGCTAAAAGGTTTCTTAATTATTTCTTAATTAGCAGAGCGATCAAACGTTTACAAAAGATCAACTGGATAAGATGGAGAAAGAAAAAAGGTTCCACATGCATAAGCTTTAAGGAAAGTGAATTGATAAGTTTTTAAATTCGCCAAAAGGTTTCTTAATTATTTCTTAATTAGCAGAGCGATCAAACGTTTACAAAAGATCAACTGGACAAGATGGAGAAAGAAAAATGGTTCCACATGCATAAGCTTTAATAATAGCAAGATGTAGGTGGCTGGGATCATACTATATGAGCAGGAACAAGAAAGACCAAACATACCTGATTAACCACGAACCCCTTCAACATGTTCAAGAAGTCAGCACGCCTTTCTTTGTCAAGCCTCTCAAGTTCAGTCCTATTATTCTCCTGTATTTGTATTGTTATTAGGCCATTTTTGAATAAATGGTGCAATAAATAACCTATAGAGATTGCATACTGCTCAATTATCCGTCAAATAATCACGTAACCAGCCAAAATGTAAAATCAGAAGAACAAAGGAGTTGATAAGACAAAAAATGTGAAAAACAACACCAGAAAAGAAAAAAATTTTATGGATAATAAGGAAGTGAAAAGGCCTCATCATTGCGCTACTTGCCCCTTTATTATTTTCCTCTTTATTCAAAAGATTGTTTGATCCAGGATGCCAAAAGGTCAAGATTAAATATACTAACAAAAAACTAAAGTAATAACCACAAGTTCAACCCATTACCAAACAAGCAAATTTCTTTCAAACATAGTACATACAAGTCAGACAGCATCAGCAACCCCCTATCCAGCCACCAAATCAGAACCTCCAACTCAAACCACTGTGTAATACAGATTTATACAAAAGATAAATCTCATGAAACACCAAAACTTAAAGAGTCCAGGAAATCAGATGATGCTTACAAATTGCATGTTCCAAAGGTTGACAAACACTAAGTAAACGCTTAATATAGATTCATCGGATTTTAAAATTCCAGATTAGCAATGTATTGCAGGTCTTATCAGCAAAGTAGGAGCTTAAATAAAGGACAAGAGCCTCCCAAAATGACCACAATGATCAGATTGGATCATTCACTCAAGTTAAAGGGAAACTAAAAAAGACTTCATTCTGGAGTTGGGAAGAATAAAGAAATGGAGTAAGCATCATTATATTGATAGTCAAGAAAACATTCACATAAAGAAGAAAATTTTATAAGAACATACAAAGCCCCTGCTTCGTTGAAAAGAACTCAAAGGTGATCATGGTATATTAGTCCAATAAAAGCACATGACTGGCAGGGGACACTCAGAATCATAGCAGCCAATAATTTTGTTAGGGAACACTCAGAATCATACGAGCCAATAAGTTCAGGGCGTTTAAAGACATCATGGAATAGAGTAGTGTAGAATAATGGTGTTCACAAACTGATCACTAAACCAGTAAGGAAAAATTGGAACAACTTGAAGGCATGGTGAAGTCAACAAGCAATTGAAACAGATGCCTACCAAAGCAAAAGAAGTTCCATCATGAGCAGATTTAACAAGAGCTGTGCACCTATTAGAAGCTTTAGGGAAGAATGTATTCCTATACCCTATGCCTAATTCCTTGTGCTAAAAAAACTCTTTGATTTCATCATGCAAAAGCCCAAAAACTAACCCTCAATCCAACCATTTGCTTTGTACAAACAATCAAAATCAAAAGAAAGTTGATGGAATAAGCTCCCAATGTAAGCAAAATACATAGAAAAATGGATGCCTTACTTCAGATACATAAAACATAGAATGGATTTAAGAAAACTATAATACCTTACAAAATCTAAAGAAAGTTGTAGAAATATGCTCCCAAATAAAGACAATACATTAAAAATGGATACTTAACTTCAGATACACAGAGAAAGGATTTTAAGAAAGCTATAATACCTTGATTCTCTCATATTCATTAATGGCAACACTTTTCGCATCCTCTGTAACTCTTATAGTTTCTTTTAACTCCTCAATCTTGCGAATCCTCGACTTGTCACCACCAAATATTTTTGATGATGCAGCCTCAAGTTTTTCAGCCCTCATCTGCAATGAAGATAATTCTGATAGAAGAGTCTGCACTGTCAATAGGGCACTTGAGCGATCTGTGAATGCACTTCGAACAGCTAACATAAGCCCAAGATATTCATGGAGAGTATCCTGCAACAAACACAAAATAAACGACAACTTAAACAACTCTAGACCTATTTCGGGATCATAAAGACCTTTAATTGAAACTATAAGATTTCATAATAATAAAACTATAAATAGCTTAGATAGTTCTATAATTGCAAAGCAATGACAACAAATAGCAACTTGCCAACAATTAGCAAACCTAACCTAAATTTTCATCTAAGACAAATCACATTCCAGCAATGAAGTTTATGGACAATTAAAGCTAATTTCTAAACTCAGAGTTTAAAAAACCCATAGTTAAGGTGTAGCAATTTACCAAATGCTTGACAGTCTGTGCATTCAACTCCCGATAGAACCTGCTTGCCTTGACAGCAGCAGTTGCAATATTTTTCATATCAGCAGCCCGTGCTCTTTGAGAATTGTAAAGTGCCTCCTCATTCTCAAACTTTGTCAGTTTAATAAAGGCCAATCCTAATTCTCCCATTGTTTCTCCCATATCCTGCTGAGCTTTTACAAGTGCTTCAGCCTAAACATACCACAACACAAAAACAGCACCCAATTAAATTATCAAGCTGAACCAAGTATTGATTTGTATGAACAAGATACCTATTTCCACAAGCATTCACATACATAAACAACAAAGAAATTAATCTTTGTAAATTCAAACCCCTCAATTCACATTTATGCTAATAAAGTAAATAATTACTTGCTGAGAAGCATTGCTGAGCTGTAGCTCAAGATCATTCATCCTTTCCTTGTTCTCCAAAAACTCTTTATCTTCCTCAACCACAGGAGGCTTAGATCCGCCCCAATCATTAGAAACTGATTGCTTCAACTCCTTAAACAACCTCAACAAATCTCTTCCACCTTTGGCAGGCTGCCCGACCTCATGTGGGGCCACCAAGGCCGTGCTCTCTCCAAACAACTGCTTGGGCAGCTTCACCGCGCCGTCAAGCATCCGGGATGCCATGTCAGTACTCGTTGGCAATGGCAATTTCCCTTGCACCTGCAAAAAGAGCTTAAACTCATCGCTCTTTCTTATAACTGGATGTGCCGCAAGTCTCCTTAAATATTTTTCCAATGCCACTCGCCTTTGCTCAACGAATTCCTGCTTTTGCATCACTTGAGATTCAACAACATTTTTATCGGGCCTCGGCGGGATAAAAAAACCTCTGTAAGACTCGGCCAAACGATCGGCTAAGGTAACCACATCCCTAAACCGTCTGCGTACACTGAACTCAGATCCGTTAAATTCCGGTATGTTAGTTCGAGTGGTAATTAGATAGGTGACGTAAGTGTTGCCACCTGGCACCAGCGAATTCGACATCTCCTGCTCTTTCTGCGGATTCGACACGGTAATTTTGATGTAATCGGAGCTGGTGGAGGATACTGGGGAGGTGGAGGAGTGCGGAGAATCGGAGAACTGGTTAGAGCTCTCAACGCCGTTGATTTCGTTGACCGCAGAGTTGGTTTCATCGAACGGGCTGAAGATGACGTCAGCGTAGGACGGAGGTTCGATGTACGAGTGATTGTTGCCATTGTTATCCGGCGCGTTAGAGTTTCTCAGGTCGCGGTACGGCGACGGCGCGAGAAGGGGATCAGAGTCGGCGGGAGTCACGAGGATCGGTGGACCTAATGACGTAGCGCTACGATAATTCGGGAACGATTTGGAGCTAGAGTTGTCGTCGTCGAGAACGAGATTTTCCATTTCTTCTCGTGACGCATACACATGAGCCTCGTCAAAAACCTGGTTGTCCGAGCCCATCATCTTGTTGAATCAATCTTAAAGAAGCAAAATGAAAGCTACTTTCAATTAATTAAACCAGAAACAGTCTAACGAAATGAAGAATTGCAAAGATTAAGAAAGACATGAGGCTTGGAGCAGCGATGCTTCAATCGCGGTGGTGGAAGCGGTGGCGGAGACTAACGTGCGCCGGGGGCTTGGTGATGGTAGCGACTATTATGTTGTGAGATAAATGCACGTGGCTTCGAAGAAACAATCTGTCGATATAGATTAGATGCATGTGAGTTCACTTGCCGTGCATCGGCTAAGGGTCGATTAAATTTTAATCTAATTTTGTTTCAGTTTTTATTGCTGTCAGAATCTTGAATGTCAGTTGTTACTGTAGGCCAGAGCGTATTTGATTTTTACAAAGTTCATTAGGTTTTTACCCCGTAAGCGAGCCTAGAGTAAACAAAAGTCGGATTCGGATCAATTCCATCAAACTTTTCAATTGATTGAATTGAGAGAAAAAAGTCATCCGAACTCGATCGGATCATATTAAAAAATTAAATTAAGTGCAGATTTAATTAAATTCAGGTGGTATTATTTTTAAGTAATTGTTGGAAGACCCATTACTTTTACTTCAACTAATATCCGTGTTCCTCGAATGGACCTCTTAGTTGTCGAGAGCGTTGCCCAAAAGTGGTATATCATTTCTTTCGATCTTTTAGGTCCTACTTCAACTTTTAATCCCTAAGGGAAAATGATTGATTTACCTATTCAAAGCAATTTACGCGAATGACTTTCTTTAACATAATATATCATTTTTTGTTATGGAGCCCACAAGGGGGTTGTCGATACCTCTAACTGCAGCAACAAATGGTATTCACAATTTAGGTTTCAACGAAGGAAGTTTATTCATTATTAAAGACAAAATAAACGAGGGTCTTATTGTGAAAAGATTAAAACCTCCAACTCGAGAGCAAAGTTATCTAATAAAAAAACCCACTTGATCATCAATGCCCAATGCAATATATGTAATAATGGCATGGTGCATTACAAGGTGTAAAGTGGGAGAGAAGGGATTTCATAATTGGGGTTTTGATTAAGGCCTGCTTCAACTGCAATTATCAAGGCTTTTTCAAACGATCCAGACTCTCCAATGTAGTGCATCATTCTCAAGGTTTTCTCTGTTGGCTGCAACAAAAGACACTTGGGTTGGGACATAGCAACTCCTTCTAATAGTAAAACTTATTATTACAAGAAGCTGGTTGCTTACAAGCTTACTTAAATTACAAAGCTTACTCCATTCTCTATTAGGCTCTACATTACTTCAAACCAGGGGCTCCCTTTTATAGGCTTCAAAGGACCACTGTTTATATATTATTTATATTATTGTTCCTTATCTATAAGAAATCTATTTTACAACTCATATATGTTTTACAAGATATCTTTATCTACAAGGATATCACACATGTTACACATGTGCTATATTATTGTACTTAATTATTTATATATATTTTTATCACCACCGCTTCCACTGCGAGGTCCACTTTGCTTCTGCTACGAGTTCCCACTGTCAGGGGTATCCAGGTTTGCTCGGTTAGCTAGCCAGTCCTCTTCCCATTCTTCTAACTTGTCAGCTGGCTCTTGCCAATCCTATTCTCTTTCTTGTGGTACACTGGGTGGCGATCCAGGCTCTGATTGTGGCCATAAGTCACTGGTCAGCCATTGTTCCAGTTCTTTGTACTCGTGCCTCCAACTGTTCAAGTCTAAAGGTTTCCAAAGATTGACATCATCTTGTTTACCTTGTCTCTATAGCCAGTCATGGTATCTCTCCCCCATCTCCACCTCTCCATTCTCATTTTAGTGGAGCCTTATGTTTATGATCTTTTCTCTGAAGTTGAGATCTAGTGTTCTTTGTACCTATGGTGAAATAGGGCTATGGGTACAATACATGGGCTCTGTCTCATATACTTCTGCCGGTGCTTTTCTTGCTGACAAGCACCTTGTCCACATAGAGTCCACCTCGTCATAGGTATGGTCATAGTCAACTACTTGGACTATCAGCATTTTATATTTTCCCCAAATATCTATGAGCTGCATAATTATGATTGTGTTGTGGGTGATATGGTGTCCACCTATCAATTTAAGGGTCAGGATGTCCTCAAATATTAGAGCGAACATCATGTCAAACCATCTTCCCTTACCATACCTTTTGTTAGTATGGATAAGATTTGGTTCGAATACCAAGGCCACTGAATACATGTTCAGTCAGTACCAGAACACGTAGTAAGCCTGCGGCGTGATGTCACAGATGACATAATGTCCTTAGTTGGTATTCTCATCTATTACGTGGTAAAACCTAGAGCCAACCTTAAATACCGTTTCGTGCATTTGGTCATGTTCTAGGAATGGCTCGAATGGTCTCTGGCATAATCTCTTGTATGACTGCTTGAACTCTTGTTTACTGAGCAGCATCCAGACTTTCTAGTGTAGTACATCATTCTCAGGGTCTGTCTTACAGTCGATCATCTTTTCAAAATTTATCTCCCTGACTTTCGATTGGAGACAAGATATAAAGGTTGTGAGGCTGTACAAAAGTATTCTCAAAGTTTGACATGAAATCAGGCTTTTGATATATTAGGGTAAAAGAAGAGGACGGACACAAGACAACTTTTGTAGTCCCCCATGGTCACTATGAGTGGAATGTTATGCCATTCAGACTAAAGAATGCCCCTCCAGAATTTCAAAACCGAATGGATAAAGTCTACAAGTCCATATTAGAATTTTACCTGATCTACATTGACAATGCCTTTATCTTCAGCAATAGTGAAAAAGAACATGAGATGCATCTTCTTAGGTTCAAAAAACTGGCATTCAGGCATGGACTTGTCCTATCATAATCAAAGATGAAGATAAGAGTCGAAGAGATAGATTTCTTAGGACTACACATAAGGAATGAGTACATCATTCCTCAGCCACATTTTGCTGAGAAGATATTCCAATTCCCAGATCAGCTGTCAAGCAGAAAGTAAATCTAACAGTTCCTCGAGATCATCAATTATGCAACGAACCACATCCAAAACCTTTCTAATATGACGAGTTAAATATCCAAGCACTTGAGAAAAGGTGCTCTACAGTGGTCTAAAGAAGCGACAAAGGCACTAAAAGAGCTAAAGCAGAGGTGTTAGTCACTTCTGCCTTTAAATATTCTTGATAAGGAATAACTCATCTTGCAAACCGACGACAATGACAATTATTGGGGATCACTGCTTATAGAGGAATACAATGTAAATAGGAGAATCTGTGGCTATAAATCAGGGCAATTCAATGAAGCCCAAAGCTACTACCCATATTTAAAGAAAAAAGTCCTTGCGGTGATCAAGGGAATAAAGAAATTCTTCTTGTCCCTCACACCATTTGTAATCGAGACTGATTACAAATACCTTTAAGGACTACTCAGGCGAAAAGAATGAGAGATTCTAAATCCTTAGTTTGCTAGGTAGTTAAAATCATTGTCCAAATTCAAGTTCAAGGTAAAGCACATTAAAGGAGAGTTTAATATGGTTGCAGACCTCCTCTCCAGACCGATCACCATGTTGAACAAGAAACTACCAAAAAGCTGGCATGCAAAAAGAATTCCCTTTCTGTACAGTTTTACAACTTTTGTCTCTTGTCTCCCACCGGAAGTCAGGGAGATAACTTTTGAAAAGGTGATCGACTATAAGACAAACCCTGAAAGTGATGCACTGCACTAGAGAGTCTGGATGCTGCTCAGTAAACAAGAGTTCAAGCAATCATTCATATAAGAGACTGTGCCAGAGACCATTTAAGTCATTCCTAAAACAAGACCAAATGCAAGAAACTGTATTTAAGGTTGGTTCCAGGTTCAACTACGTAATAGATGAGAATACCAACTAGGGACACTATGTCATCTGTGACATCACGCCCTAGGCCTACTACGTGTTCTGATATTAATTGAACATGTATCCAGTGGCCTTGGTATTCGAACCAAATCTTACCCATACTAGCAGAAAGTATGATAAGGGAAGATAGTTCGACAGGATGTTTGCTCCAATATTTGAGAACATCCTGACCCTTAAATTGATAGGTGGACACCATATCACCCACAACACAATCGTGATTATATAGTCCAAGGATATTTGGGGAAGATATAAAACGACGATGGTCCAAGTAGTTGACCATGACTATACCTATGACGAGGCGAACTCTATGTGGACAAGGTGCCTGACAGCAAGAAAAGCACTGGCAGAAGTATATGAGACTTAGCCCATGTATTGTACCCATAGCCTTATTTCACTAGAGGTACAAAGAACATCGGATCTTTACTTCACAAAAAAGATCAGAAACATGAGGCTCCACCAAGACGAGAATGGAAAGTTGGAGATGAGGAAAAATTACAATGATTGGCTATAGAGACAAGGCTGACAGGATGAAGTCAATCTTTGAGAACTCCAGACTTGAGCAGATGTAGGCACGAGTACGAGGAAATGAAACAATGGCTGAATAAGAGACTGTGCTAAAGATCGTTCCATACATACATACATAAATACATACATACATACTTATCCACCAAGGGATTCATGGAATTTTTATTTTAGGGCGTAATGTTGCCCTCGACTGACTGAAAAATAAGAAATCGTTCAGGTCAGTGAGGACTCACTCACTCACCTACTCCTTATCTATCTAATAGTTTCTTTACTGAGACTTGCGCATGAGAAGAGCGAGCCAAAGCTTTCTAGAAATAGAACACCCTTACTTTCTTGTTGGTTTTACCTGCTCGTTGGGCCTTTCCTTATTTGTGATTTTGATTTCGTTGATTCTGTATTTTCAACCTTTAACTCCAAACGAGTTAGCATATGATATAATTGTATTGTCAGGGCCCTTACCGTTCAAATTGAGGAATGCCTATTTACAAGAGGTTGAGTCTTGGGTACCACTTCGAGGTTCGCTACTCGATTCATTTGCTTCCCACTTTCAGTATAACAACCTAGATCGATTCACTAAAGAACAAAAGAAAACTGGTCTTTCAAGTTATATATATATTGAATCACTTCTTGGATTTGATAATTGAAATTAGAATCAATCAAAACATAGGCCACAAATTGGATTAAAATTATAAGAACCTTATATTTGAGTTCCAATTTTAACACGCGAAATTAAACAATCCAATGCCGAGTACATAATTACATATCATTTCAACAATAGAAATCACAATTCTTCGAACTTCCCTTAATACTTTTGCCAAGATCAAACGCCTTCATGGCATTCTCATGTCAACAAAACAATCACAAGCCTCAAAAGAATTGACTAACTTCCACAACTTAATATGACTAGCATCACCTATAAAAGGCTTCACCGGAAAATGCCATTTTGACAATAAAGAAAGGCTCTTGAATTGATAGCTTGGTGCGACCACAAATTTGTTGTGCTCAATGCCGGCTAGCACAACATGGATTTGTTGTGCTTGGTGGCCACTGGCATGACCGTGAATCTATTGTACTTGGTGGTGGCTAGCGCAATTAGAACAAAGGCTAACAGCTTGGTATAGTGGACACTAATGGTGCGGTTCACTAGTTTGATTTTGCTGGAATTGGAGTTTTGGTTTTGGATTTTTTGGCAATGGTGATCGTTTAGGCTTGTTTGTGTGCACGTGTGTCGGTTAAAGAAATTAGGTTTTTAAGTTTCATGTTTCTTTATGATTCTTTTTTCTTTTGGTAATCCTATTGAATTGTTAGATTGAATCGAGTTTGATCTGATCCAAATACAATTCGATCGTATTAAGAAAAAATAATCCAATTAGGGTTTGACCTCCGATCTACATTCGATTAAAATTCTGAATATTTGAATCGAATTAGATTAAGATAAATTGGATCGCATGGAGTTATTTGCCCACCCTAAAGCGAATGTGAAGTCGTGAATGGATCATACACAAAAGTCACAACATCTAACATTGTGCTGAGCATGCCCATGGTTATCGTACTACGAGTTGTGTTAGGTATAAACAAAACCCATGAAAAGTCGATTTTAATTAAAAGTTAGTAGAGCAATGATATATAACATATAAATCACTAATTAAAACAAGCAATGTTGTATTTGTCATCATTTTGTATGTTTATCATTTTTCAAATTGAAGACCCTTAGTTAGATATCGAATTTAGGAATATCATCATTCGACTTAATATTGTTTTAAAATATTCATTTACTATTAAAATTTTCTAGCAAATACTTTTCTTATTTAATCTTTCAATTTATTATTTTACTACTAAATCGCTAAATTTAACAGAATCTTTAATAAACGTTATAGTAAAAGTCTATTTTACACTTAAACTGTATATGTATAATTTAATGCTCTAAATTAAAAATATAAAATTAATTATATACAAATAAATAATACTTTTATCAATTGATTATTTTATATATCTAAAATAATCAATAGATAAAATTTTAGATATTAAGCCTTGTGAAAATCCTAAAGATTTCTAAAATACCCTCGTAACATGATAAAATAATCAATTGATAAAATTTTAAACATTGCGCCTTGTGAAAATACTAAAGATTTCTAAAATACTCTCGTAACATCATCAATTTATTAATAAAGTTAATGATTTGGTGGTAAAATAATAAAAATTAAAATATTAAGTGAGAAAAAGGAATTGTCAGAAACATTTGATACTAACATAATATGTTAAAACTATTAAGTGATAAAATGATAATATCCTTTGAATTAATAATGTTCAAAAATTTATTTTACATAAATGCAATCAATATTTAGGGATATTACCATTTTATTACCCAATATTTTTTAACATATTACAATATCACCAAAGTTTTCTAGCAAACACTTTTTTCTACTTAATGTTTCTACTTTTATCATTTAACCACCAAACCTTTAAATTGTGCAATGTGCAAATGCAATTTAAGCCTCCAGATTAAAAAAAAAATACAAAATGAATTATATACCAAAAAAAAAATACTTATATCAATTGATTATTTCATATATCTAAAATAAGTTATTGATCCTAAAATACAAAATATACTAAAATTTCTAAAATACTCCTATAACATCAATAATTTATTAATCGAATTAACAGTTTGGTAGTAAAATGATAAAAACTAAAATATCAAGTGAAAAATATTAATTGTCAAAAAAATTTAGTAATAAAATAATACATAAAAGTATTAAAGTGGTAATATCATAATATTCTCAGTATTTATTGACTTTAGACGGCTAGTAATACAATATAAGAACTATTCAATAGTTTAGATGATGGCCGGATGATAGCTATAGCTGGACAATGGATAGCCGCTTTGCCATCGTCTAGATCTACAAACTAGAAGATTTGGTAGGCAATGCGCCATCAGTTGATTTTTTGTTAGTTTTAACCAAAAAAAAATGTTAATTTCAATAATTTTAGTAAATGAAATTTCAATACAAGTATCATTAATGAATTTCATAAAAAGATATTTATATAATATAAAATAAAGAGGACGTAAATTAATTTTTAATGTATAAATACGCCAACACAGAGTGAAAAACAGAATGAAAAACAAAACATGAATAAAAGTTAATTTTCGGTAAGCTTGTGGGATGACGTGGCAAACAGTCCAATCAAGTTAAAAAAAGGTGGCGCCCAAATGGGCTAGAAGTAGATCCTAAAGGTGAGTTGAGTTCGCAGTGGTAAGAGTACGACTGTACAACCTTTTCCTTGTCATTGCTATTTACACCCGTATTCAAAACGCAATGCACTCCTGTAGACTCCAGTCCTTTGCTCCGCTTTATTATATTCAGATCATGTTAGGTTAGGTTTCCAGTTTCCACAGAAACAGAGCGCAAAGTTTTAAACAGTATCATTTTTTTTTATCCTAAGTCAAGTCCCCAATTAGAAGAACTACATACAAAACAAAACAAATGGCTTCGAAATTTGGATTGGCCGGGGGCATACCGGAGCGGCGTGTCCGTCCGATATGGGACGCCATCGATTCTCGTCAGTTCAAGAACGCTCTGAAGCTGTCCACTGCTTTGCTCGCCAAATATCCCAATTCTCCTTACGCTCTTGTAAGTCCCACTCACATTATAATGCGTCCTTTTCGTAAAATGTCTATGTAGATTTAATTAAGATATCGCGTGTTCTGCTTCACTGCAGGCGCTTAAAGCTCTGATCTTGGAGAGAATGGGGAAATGTGATGAGTCATTATCGGTTTCTTTAGAAGCGAAAGACTTATTGCATCAGAATGACTCTACTCTGATGGATGATCTTACTCTCAGCACTTTGCAGATTGTTTTCCAACGACTTGATCACTGTAGCTATTTATTTATTTATTTATAATTTTTTTTTGGTGTTGTAGCTTTATCGAGTAATAAGTTTGTCTTTCTTTTGTTGAAAACCATGTTATAAGTTTGTTCTTTTTCCTATGTAATTAGTGGACTTGGCAACAAGCTGTTACGAGTATGCTTGTGGAAAATATCCCAACAACATGGATCACATGATGGGGCTTTTCAACTGTTATGTTCGTGAATATTCCTTTGTGAAGCAACAACAGGTTAGTGCTTTCACGTTTCTTTTTTCTTTTTCTTTTTTAATGATTTGTTGGCATGTTGTCAAATTTATTAGTGTATATACAATTGCGGGCAATTGGGCTGTTCTTAATTATAGTAATTTTATTTTGCTGGCAGACAGCTATTAAAATGTACAAGCATGCTGGTGAAGAAAGGTTTCTACTATGGGCAGTGTGTAGCATCCAATTACAGGTTCTGCCAATTTCTGTTCTCCACATTTTGTCACGCATGTGCCCATTGCTCTATTACCATTAGTTAGTGGCCTTTTTGAGGATCACAGTTGCTAGTGAGAGTATATAACTCGAAATGATGTTATCCCTCATCCACCAAGATAAGCTAACATTTCACAAGTGTTGTTCACCTTGCGAGCTCCAATAAAAACCTTTTCTGGATGCTGTGCTTTGAAATGGCTCTATTTTAAGAAGGCATTTTATATGCAGTTTGGATTGCTTCAAAAACCTGTGGTCACCAAATGTGGGATAAAATCTGTTGATCATTTAGTGGCTCAATAGTCTGATCTGGAATCCAGATTTGCAATCCCATTTGTAAAAAGGATTTCAACAGCCTTCGCTCTAAATGTAACATAGGACAGATCTCATCTAGCAAAATTATGCCACCATTTCAATCCAATTGGCACAAACAAGTGTCTAAGAGGAATTTCCAGCTATAGAGGAGAATTTTTTCAACTTTTTCTTCTATATTTTTGAACTTGAGGCCCTGTTTATTATCCTCTACCACTCTGCTCTTGTCATGCTTGAGTAATTCAATTATATTTTTCACTTATTTTGGATGTAAAAGAAATCATGTGTTAACTACTAAAAGCTTCTATAATTTCTTAAAAGTGCTTACATTGGTGATTTCATTATCAATATCTGGTAGATTCAAGTTCATTCTTCTTTTCGGTAATATGCATGTTTTCTAGCTGCTAATTTTATGAGGTTTGAACTGTTGGTAGGTGCTTTGTGGAAATGGCAGAGAGAAGCTCTTACTATTAGCTGAAGGTTTACTTAAGAAACACGTTGCCTCCCATAGCTTGCATGAGCCTGAAGGTGGACTTCGTCCTCTTTTTCCTATTTTTGATGTAGTAGAGATGGACCTTTACAGTACTGTTCAATGTTCATCTCCTAAGTGCTTGGAATTTCTTGCAGCCCTTATCGTCTACATTTCCATATTGGAACAACAAGCAAAGTATGGTGATGCTCTGGAAATTCTCTCTGGGACATTAGGATCACTTTTAGTGATTGAAGTCGATAAGTTACGCATACAGGTACTTTCTGAAGCTTTCACATTTGTTTTAAAGATCAAGACAATATTGTTTGTCTCATTGTTTTCTTGCATTTATGAGTATAATACAAGTATGTCTTTTTACCTGCGAATGTTTCATTTGTTATGGACTCCTCTTTGCCCTTTAGATGTTATTTATTTCTTTCTTCGGGCATCACTATTTTTTCTTGAAAAATGGAAGTTGGATAAAAATGAAAGGATGGATGATTTCCTACTAAAGGACAGTCAGAATGTAAAGGGTATAATGGAAAATGTAAATGGAGGAATACTGGTAGCTAGCTTAGGGATGGTGTACGTCAATTTCGAAATGATGTACATTGAGGAGGATAATACGATAGGGTCTCATTACTGGAATAGATCCCAGTCATTGCTGAACTCTTCTGCAATTCATGTTCTAAGTAAGTGAACTGAATGATGGATGATTATATAATTGGTCTGGAACAGTTGATTTGTAGAGTTCGGTATCCCATCAGCTGCAGCACCCCCTTATCTCTTAGATATGCTTCAGCATTTGACGACTCCTTCAATTGGTTAAGTGTGTACACTTAACCATCATGTTTGCACTTTATTTTTGTCAATAAGGTCCGGTAAACTGTTGTCATTTCATTGTATTGAAAGTGTTGAGAAAAACGGTGAGCTTCACAACACCGTATTAATTTATTCAGCCTTTTCAGTTTCTTATCAAAATTAAAATTTCAGCATCATCCTAGGTGGTCAAAGTTTTTGACTCAAAGATTTCATTTATAGGATTAGAATTTGATAAAACTTTCTTATTTTTTGTAGTTGTAAATCTGGCATGTGTTTCTTTTTGGGTTCTTATGAATATCTTATCAACTTGTACTCTTTGACTTTAAGTTGACAGGGTAGGCTTCTTGCTAGGCAAGGTGACTATACTGCTGCTGCTCAGATATATAAGAAAATCTTAGAGCTAAGGTATGCTTGTGGAACTACTATGAAAATAATGTGAAACTTTTACATCAATAGTTTATTACATATAATAGCCTCAACCTCGATGATGCAATAAAAGTATTTTTCGTAGGAAAAGTGATTCTGATTTATTTTTTCTGAAAGATCTTTATCTTTTACTGTTTATGTTTTTGATATTGTTGAAACTTTCTTTAACTTCATTCTCTGTGTGCTCATGTAATTGTAATGTTTTGATACATTCATGAAAAAGAGGAAAAGAATGTTCGAAATTTCATATTTGTTAGCATACTAACTAAATTGATTATGTCTGCAGATAACTGTTGCTTGTTTTCATCAAGCACTCTGTATGCATTCTTTTAATATGCTGTTTCTGAGACTTCGTACTTTTATATCAATTCTTCCCATTTACTAATGTCTTTTCTTTCATCTGACAGTCCTGATGATTGGGAATGTTTCCTACATTATCTAGGCTGTTTGCTGGAGGATGATAGCAGCTGGTGCAATGCAGCCAGTAGTGATCCAATCCGTCCACAAAAATCTGTTGACTGCAAGTTTTCACACTTAACAGATGAAGTGGTCCATGTCTAAAACTATCAAACTGTTGTTTTTGCATTTCATTTTCATGGATGCATTCATCACTACTATTTTTGGTTTAGAATTTAATTTTTGCAAATTTGACATGCAGTTTAATTCTCGTATATCAGATGCATCAACTTCTGTACAAAAGTTACAAGCAGACACCAGTGTCAATCTCATAAGGTGTCCATACTTGGCAAATCTTGAAATTGAAAGGCGGAAGCTCTTATATGGAAAGAATAACAATGATGAGCTAATGGAGGCTGTGCTTGAATATTTTTTGAGGTAGTGAAGATCTTCATATCTTGTCCACCGATATCTTTTTGCATTCTGTATGTGAGTTATTTTTTCAGTTTTGCACTTTCCACAGATAATTAACTGTTATGTCTGCTTATGGCTGTTATAGTTGCTACTGCTATGTCTTTTTTCTCTACCTGTTAAAATATGCAAAAGATTGTGTTATTTACTGTTATGTAATATGGAGCTTTTATATTTTTGAGCCCAGCTTTGGTCACTTGGCCTGCTTCACTTCTGATATCGAGAACTTCCTTCTAGTCTTATCTCTTGATAAGAAGACTGAGCTTTTGGAGAGGTTGAAGAGTAGCTCAACTTCCCATTCAACAGAATCAATTAAAGAGCTTGGTCAGTTCATAACACTTAAGAAAATTCAAGAATTGATTGGAAACATATACAAGCTTCCCGTGGATGGTTTGTCTCTTTCTTCTAGTCATGCATATGGGCACACACAAATACACGCAACGCTAAATGTCAGTTTGTTTAATTGTTCATTTATAATATAGCTCTTGATTCTACACTCAATTTGGTTTTATCTGGACAATCTCAATTATATATCAAGTTTTTCTTTCTGATTGTTTAGAAGAAACTCTTAATATAGCTTTTTTTTCTTTCTATACGCTTGACAATGAGTTTTCTATGGACCTTGTATGATATTGAAGTAGGCCATTTTTCCTTTACAGAACTTGAGCACTCCGCTGTACAAATGTCTGATATGTATTGCAAAAGTCTTCCACTTTCTAAGGACTTGGATCCACAAGAGAGTATACACGGTGAGGAGCTGCTATCAATGGCATGCAATGTGCTGGTTCAGGTATCATGTTGCCTTTTCTTTGGAGGCTCTGATTGCAGCTGGGGTGTTATTAAGAAGTTATCTATCTATTATACACAGACACACAGCTTTTCCTTTGATGTGGACTGTACTTAGGTGGATTTAGAAAGGACCATGAGTGTTCGTTTGTGATTGATCCTGTGGCATTTTGCTTTTAGAACCTGTACGGATGCTTCCTCTAACTGTGCTTACTAAAATGATGTATGAAAAGAAAAGCTAAAGAAAAAAGAATGCTTAAGCAGCTCAATAAGATTTTGTTTCATTATGATCTTTATATTACACTATTTGCCCACTTTTACGCTGAGAAATACTGTATGTTGGCATTACGTCTACCATGGAGGTATACTAACCAATCAAATCCTGTATGATTTATGTGTTTGCCATGCAATAATGAAGCTAATAACTCGGTGGTTACCATTGTAGTAGAAAAGTTTATAAGCCACTGGGTTGGTGTTGTGATGTCAGAATAAGACAAATATCAAATAAGAAACTAGAAATGTGATGCACATTCCCTTTGCTGCTCCATGTTTTGGAGATGTCTCAATTGTTTTTTTTTTCTTTCTTTCCCCGGCAGATGAAGATGTGCACACTGTCGTCTCTTTTACTAATTTCTTTTCTATACATAGGTATATTTCATTATTCATATTGATACATATCTCACTGAAGCATATTTTGGCACTCTGCATGAGAATAAAGTCATCTGAAAAGAAATTAATCAATATGAAGAAACAAATTAAGATCATGATATCACAAAATGAAAATTTTCCCCCCTTGTACTGGTGATGGTCCTTCTATAGAAAATGTCATTATCATTTGTCATATAATAAAGCTTCTAAATTTGATTTCATGTGTATTTCGTCATTAGGCAAGAAAATTTTCATAATTTAATTTTCAATTGTGTTCGTATCTTTGCAGTTTGTTTCATATCTTTGAATTGTTTTTTGGCTTCAGTTATTCTGGCGCACAAGTAATTACGGCTACTTCATGGAGGCAATAATGGTTTTGGAGTTTGGCTTGACCATCCGAAGGTCAGACAACACTCTTAGAATTTAATCTACCTTTGTCAAATCTGTAATTTATTGATTTAATGTCAACAATGGCAATTAATGTTGCAAATCTTCTTTGTACTTTAATCTTAGTAGTTGAAGTCATATTAGTTTTGGTTGATGAATCAGAAACATGCATATAGTTAAGGAGGCAGTTGTTTTTTCAAGTTGAGGCTTTTTGGATAAAACTTTCAGCTTTGTGTGAAGTCTATTCGTTATGTTATGGAGCTTGTACAATGGAGATAACAGTTGTCTATGTGGTCATATTTGGCAGACATGCGTGGCAATACAAGGTGTTATTGGTACACTTGTATGCACACCTGGGTGCCCTTCCCCTGGCGTATGAATGGTAAAGTACTTAACATTATGTCCAATGGCACTCATAACTTGCAGGTTTTTCTTTCTTTAGGTATTTTAGTATAATTACTTCTTTTTAGGTATAAAGCGTTGGATGTGAAGAACATCTTGATGGAAACTGTCTCACATCACATTCTGCCTCAGATGTTGGTTTCTGCCCTTTGGGTGGAATCAAATAATCTACTAAGAGATTACCTCGGGTTTATGGATGACCACTTCAGAGAATCAGCAGATCTTACATTTCTTGCATATCGCCACAGAAATTACTCAAAAGTATGTAATACATTGTATCACACTAATATCTCTCTCATGATACTGAGCATATTCTTGCAGCAGATCACCTATGTCAAATGTTTTTAGTTTGTACCAAAATTGTCCATATTTGTTTCTTGTAAATATTTCTTCCTTTGCCTGATTCAATATGAGAAACATATTCATTGTTTGGGTTCTTTCTTCATACCGATACCCCAGTCCTGTATGCTTTTTGTAATCCTGGGTGTATGTGGTGTCTGACCATATATGCTAGTAGGGATCACCTTATTGACGTTGTGTTTGAAGTCAATAATTTTGATTGAAGCAAATTTTTGTTCTAGAGAAATATGCTTGCAAATGATAGATACAAGGATATGTAGAGCTCCTGTCCAATGAGTCCAAAATTTTTTTCAAGCTGTTGGAGTTGTCAATGCTAAGTTGACTTTTATTTGCAATTACATAGGAGATTAACCTTGAAAGTTGAATTTTCCTAGACTTTAATAGGGACATTCCTTATTGAACTGCCATTGAACTTGTTGCAGAAAATGGGATAAACCAGCTTTTTGATTACGTATGAGATAGGCCCTGGCTGTTCACAAGCAGCTGAGTTTATATGAGAAAGGTTTAGACATGCCATTAAGTACAATGCTTGGGACAAGGTTTAATTCACGGTGAATTCATGGACCAAAACGTTTTTATTATCTGATTTCAGGTAATTGAATTTGTTCAATTTAAAGAAAGATTGCAACGGTCCAGTCAATATTTAGTGGCAAGGGTTGAATCATCCATTCTACAACTAAAGCAGAATGCTGACAATATTGAAGAAGAAGAGGTAACTTGTAACTTCCCATTATAAAATTGAATGCTTTTGTTCTTTCAATGTGCTCAATCAGTGTGTAACATACATAAATCCTCTTGTAGTCTGTTCTTGATAACTTGAAACGTGGGGTTTACTTTCTTGAGCTCTCCAATGAGATTGGATCCAAATCTGTGACCTTCAATGAAGATTGGCAGTCTCGTCCCTGGTGGACACCAACTCCAGATAAGAATTATCTGTTAGGTAAGTTAAAACACTGGACCTTTCCAATGTGCTTGCAGTTCTTTGGTATGGTAACATTGGCAACTGAATTGTTTGACAATGATAGAAGTCAACGAAAATAAAGATATGTTAGAAAAGGATAAGATTTTGTCTATTGTAGTATGGCTCTTCTCTGAAATCTGTTCTTGAAGAAAAAAGATACTACATTCCCTGATTAGGATTTGTATGCTTTTAGAAGTTAGAACTTTCAGGATTATTCTGCAATGTTGTGTATGACAATGTTGGGTGTTATAGAGGATGTCTTCTTATGTTCATTTCTTACAATGTGTCAACAATTGTTTTGCACAGGTCCATTTGCAGGAATCTCCTACTGTCCTAAAGAGAACTTGGTACCATCCTCTGTCCTTGACTTTGTAATGATACACATATAATCCTTCCTTTTCCTTTTGTAACTTTGGATCATTTTCTATATATTGAGCAAATCTAGATGAAAGAAAGGGAAGCAAATATACTAAGAGTCGTTGAGAGGAAATCTCTTCTGCCTCGGTTGATATATCTGTCAATTCAGACTGCTTCAGCATGCGTTAAGGAAAACCTTGAAGTCAATGGTTCTATATGTGACCCAAAAGTTTCATCAGAGCTGAAGTATTTGCTTGATCGCTATGCAAAAATGTTGGGGTTTTCTTTAAGAGATGCAATAGAAGTAGTTTCAGGTGTTTCTAGTGGCTTGAACTCTTCTGAGGTAAGCGATTGCTAGCTTCCTGACTACAAGCACATGTCTTCGCTTTGCTAGTATCTGTTAATTTTATGAGTGTTACTGAATTTTGTCGCAATGCTCCAATTACATAGACAAGATGCCTATGTGGTGAGTACCCAAAACTGATATACATGGTGAACTACTTTGAATTTGGCATAGCAAGCTTTTCAAAATTATTCTTCCTTTAAAAGCCATAAGTTCTTAAAACATATTTTAGCATGGAAGTGTACAACATGGAAATAAGTTTAGGAAAATAACAAATTTTTCTTGGAAATTTTAAGAGCTGGAATTCTATCAGGTTGATCATGATTACATCTTACATGCAAGTAGTGCGTACACTTTGCCTCTGAAGAAAAGTTAGTAATTGAGATGTATGCTTGCTTGCTGACTCATTAGTTACACTGCTGCCCTATTAAAGTAACTTTTGGACCTGTGAGGCAGGCTTTTGGTGCGGACATGGTTGGTTGGTTGAATTTTGCTGTATTTTTGAATGCATGGAACTTGAGTTCCCATGAAGTTGTGCTGCCAGATGTAAATGGATGCAGGCCTTCTACTTGGCAGGTTGTGAATGCACTGCTGAAGAAGTGTATTTTGGAGGTCAGATCCATGGAGTCACTTGTTTGCTATCCTCGGGTTGATCTTTCAGTTTTGGTGCAACTTGTCACAGAACCGTTGGCTTGGCATACACTTGTAATGCAATCTTGTGTCCGGACATCTCTTCCATCTGGAAAGAAGAAGAAGAAAAGTGGATCTGCAGATCATTCGACCTCTCCACTGTCTCATGATATTCGGGGCTCTGTTCAATCTACAAGAGGCATAGTGGAAGAGGTAACAAAATGGTTAGGGCATCATATCAAGAAGTCAGAGGATGAAAAGTTAGATGCTATATTCTCCTCTCTTGAGGCAAATGGCGGGGGTGAAGGTCCTGGGCAGGTGTTCCAGCTTCTTGGAACACTGATCTCATCCTTGAATGAGCCAGAACTTGATGGTCGGATATCTCAAGCTCTGAAGTCTTGGAGTCCTGTTGATGTTGCAAGGAAATTTGTAGCTGGGCAGCGCGCTGGACTCTCTGCATTTCTTCGGATTTGTGAATCCAAAATCAAGTCCCTGCAAGCACTGAAGCAGCAGATGGCTCATGTCTGAAAAGATAACAGTGGTGAGCTGAAGAGAGGTTTCTTTGATTCAGCCCAGACGAGGAGCTGTATCTGGTAAAGTTGTTACTGCTGCTCTGCCCAGGAAAGGGTTGAAACTTGAATGGGATGCATGGGTGTTCTAATTCTAAACATTTGTATTTGGTCTTCTAGAGTGTGGAGACTGGAGAGTTTCATTCTAGATTGTGATGCATGAGCAATTTGGTTTTATGGCGTACTAATGTTCTTTGATCTGTTTTGATTCCTTCTCACGTTCGAGTTCTTATTCTTTTTTTTTTTTTTTTAATAATTTTTCCGAGTGAAGTGTATACTTAATAAACTTTGTTTTTCGTTTTTTCTTTCTTTATTTCCCCTCGGTCTCTGTATCTTTTTAGATTCTTACACTATGGGGTTGTAAGTGTATTGTGAAGAAGCATCAATTTTGGGGATGTACCATCTATACTCTAGAGAATAGAATACTTCACGCTGTTCTTTTAAACCATTGGGAGTGTTTATTAAACAGTAACGGGAATTGGAATGAAGAAATTGTTTACTTGTTTAATTGAGGGTGAGAATGGAAGGAGTTGCATGGGATTCACATAAAATAAGGATTGATTCTTGGGATTCAGATTCTAGTTTGGGGGTACTCCATTCTCCCTTTTGCCCATTGTTTTCTCTATTTTCCCAAAATACCCTCTTTGCAATTTAAAATATAAATTAAAAAAAAAAAAAACAAAATCCCTAACCTAGTAGTCGAGTAACCCATCTTGTTTCTCTTACCATGAAACGAGCGGCTGCAGCATCTTCGTTGGTTAAGTAGCTCATCGTGGACTATAGTCTTTGTCGGGCGACATCAGTTGACCACCACGTGTTTTCACCACTTGGTTTCTCTCTTCTCTTCTTCTCTCGCATTACTCACTAGTCGGTTGAGTAGCTCGTCACCGCTCGGATTCATCGCGAATTGCAGCCCATCTCCATCTCCCGTCATTGATTAGATTCATCGTCTCTGTCATGTTGGTTTAGCTGCTCGTCACCGGTTGGATTATTAAAATGCATCATCATCATCATCATCGAGGACAAGAATAATAAAGGGCATTGTGATAAATTATAATAGTTAATTCTGAATTTAAGATAAAGTAAATAATTTATTCTACTTGTCATTCTCAATTCTAATTTCAGTAAATTTTGATTCTAACTCATTTTAATTATGAACTTTTACACGTAGGATAAATATATTGTTAAGAAGGATTGATTTTGAGGACATGTCATCTATACAGAATATGTGACACTATTCTTTTAAACTATTGGACTCT
The DNA here is from genome assembly GCA_030449905.1 of Luvunga scandens. Classification (NCBI taxonomy): domain Eukaryota; kingdom Viridiplantae; phylum Streptophyta; class Magnoliopsida; order Sapindales; family Rutaceae; genus Luvunga; species Luvunga scandens. The sequence continues at coordinate 368,595 of JASUUG010001235.1, forward strand.
CTCCTCTGCTCGTCATTTTTGAGAAGTCATACATAATACAAGAGATGAGACGATGATCAGTTCATTTGTATCATATGAGACTGTGACTCTGTTTGGTCTATTTGGATAGTGTTCAGATTTAGGAATTTGTCCTCGTCATGCCCTAAAAGAAGTGTATTTATCTAAGTACACTATGATACTATAAAATTTCTTATATGTGCTTTTTTTAATGTGCAATTACAAAATTATTCCAATTTAATTCTTCAAAATCTATCTTCGTGAACTACCGTCTAGTACACAACACCAGGATGCTGTTGCTGTAAGTTCGTGCTTTCTACTGCTGCTTATTCATACATCACATTAGAGGCTGCAAATCTACCGAATTAAAAGCTGGAAAATCACTAAACTAAAGGTTATTTACCGCATTTACACTTTATTTTAAATTTATAAAGAGAATTTAGGATGCATAATTGTTAGGGTTATATGCATTAGGGTTTTAGAAAACAAATTGCCCATATGAATTTGTTCATTATTGTAGTTGGCCAAGTTACTTGTTTCACTTGCATACTTGATAATGTTTTTTTCTGGTTCATGTAATGAAACTTCTTAAACTTGTGGAATTGAAATAGAAGAGAGTGATTTCAAGACTCCTTGTAATGGTTGTGAGAGTTCCTAATTAAATATTCAAAGAGAATTGGATAAAACAAAGATTGTGGGAGTTCCTCATTAAATTCGAGTTTTTTATTTGTTTTGGTTTATTATCTGTATTTGATTTCATTTCTTTCTTGTTAAAGGGCATTATTAATGACTTAGGTCGCTAGCCGCTAGTCGCTACCTTTATGTGTTTCCAGCAATAATTTTTAATATTTGTAATTTAACGTTAAAACTTTTGTAAATTATATTATGACCCAAAATGTTTAAAATTTTTGAAAAAGATCCACTTCTAGAATTTAAAGTAACACTTATTGATATCAAACATTTCAAAACACTTTTGTTTTAGTCCATAATTTGAAAAACGATCGATTTCATGAAATTACTTATCTTATATTTATAAAACATTTAGGTTATGAAAAAATGATAATTTATTAAACAAAATCTTAAGATTTTCAAATGCTGAATATTGCATACATTAAACCAATGCATTAAAGGCATGATTTATTTTCTAAGCTAAAAGTTGCATTTTCTTTGTACTGTGCATCGAAGCAAAGGTTATAGAGATTTTTTTTTCCTCAAATCATTGTACATAAGTTGAATCTTTTATTTATTATATACCCAGTTGTACTCGTGTAATGAATTCTTTACCCAATTGTTTTACTAAATTGTGGTTGTGTAATAAAAACTGTACTTAACTGGTATGTCGTGTAATTTTTTTTATTAGTTTAGAATATAGTATTATGCAACTTTTTAATTGTATTTATGTTAAAATTCAAATATTTTTGTGATTATACAGATGGAACAAAAAATTAAAGAATCTGATTATTTCAAAGCAAAAATTTCTAACCGATCATCACTGGATGCAATTAAAGACATCAAAACAACACTATCTGATGAGCATATCAGTTTTTTCAAACATTCTTGTTTCGGTCATTTTTTGGATGTTAAAGAGTTGAAGTTTTCTACTTAGTTACTCCACATCATATTATTGAGGGAAGTGAAATCAGATGAGAAGGCAATATAATTTAGCATTGGCTATCAAATTATTTGGACATGGGTCATGGAAAAAAAAACTACATAGTGTCACACCCTTAAACACTTCACTATTGTGATTTTCCTATTTTCTGGATTATTTATCATAAGATATAATAGTTGCAATGAAGATGTTGTTGACACTTGATATCATTAAATATAATTTAATTCATACATGTGCTTTAAATTTTTGTTAATTTCCATTAATGAAAAAGAAGATAATTTTGTATAATGTATGTAATATAACATGTCATATATAGTTAAGGAATGTTCAGCTCAAATACACAACTACAATCTAGTATTTTCATAGATATACGATTTTAGTCGGGTATTTGCACATATGACCAGCTGGGTATTTACATGGGCACACAACTGCAATCGGGTATTTTTATATTTACACGACTACTATCGAGTATTTGCACGCATAACTGCTATTAGGTATTTGCATGCATACATGACTTTACTATTTCCATCTCTTAATAAATGATGCTAGTCATGTACAATTAGATATATACGAAAATTATTGAGTAAATTTATAAATACACGAGTGTAGTCGAGTACGTGGACATAAAATAAAAAATCACATGAAACAATCATTATAATGATAACACAATCAACATAAGCTTTAACATATCAAACTTCAATGTCAGCAAATAACAAAAGTTGTTTAACATCAAACAACATAGGTCCAAGACATGTTCAAATCGTAAATAAGTTTTAATAGCACAGAAATTACTATACAATCATTATAATTATTAAAATGCTTAGCCTAAACACTTGGCCTATGTATTATAAACCCTTGGCCGCCTCCATTTGAAAACAACATAAGCCACACAAACATAATTATCCATTTGGGAAACAAAAAAGTTAAAATTTATCAACTATCTATTACAAATATTAAAGAAATTAAAACAATAATGTATGACAATTCTGTAAGATTCAAATTAGTACATGTGCTTGTTTTTGTTTCATTCGACCCAACTAAAAGCTCATTATTAGATTGTGAAATTGGTACACTGCAAGTTAGTCGATTGTGTCCCCAAGAACCACACTTACGATGTAACTTTTCTTCGTCTTGTGATGCTATCCTAATTTCTTGTGACCTACATTTTTTACATTTTTCCATTGGAGGCAAAACCTTATTACTCCGCACTTAAAAACCTCTCATTCTTCTTGTGTGTCAACAGGATGGATTGTTTTTGTGTATGCTGCAACCCATGCTTCACTAGAATAGTAATGAGAACACATATCATATACAGACAATGTTTCTCAATACTTACAAATAGCTAATGCATATTCACAAGGTAGTTGATCGAGTTAAAATTCTTGACAACTACTATATTTTTCACATTTGCACAATTGTTGTCGTATAAATTTATACATACGCAACAAAAGTTGTGTAAGTTACAAAAATACATTACTCAATAAATAGTCATATGACATATTTCTTCTATAAAAAATATTTTTCTTGCAGTAATAAAATGCTAGTCTCATAACAGTAGGAACATTTTACATATATGCTCAAATTGTAGTATGTAAGTTCATACGTGCACGATCGTAGTCGTGTAACATATTAAAACACATAAGTATAGTCCAGTAGCAGTCAAAGGACATATCTAAGGAAAAAAAAATATTTTTTTTGCATCAATGAAATGTTAGGGTGTCATAATAATTGAAACATTTTGCACACGTGTACAACTATAGTCGTGTAAATTCATACATATACAACTGATGTCGTGTATGTGGGATGTAGAACAAAATTTTGGCAACAAATTTAAGTTTCGACGAATGTAGTTATAAAATCCATCAAATAGCAATAATATGATGCAAATGTTATGAAAATGTGATTTGCTTTATTGTTTATCACAAACCAAACAAAACCCTAAAAATAATATAATGTCAACAAAATGAATAAATAACACAAAATAAATATAAAGTTACAAATATCTTATTCATTGGACGAATAATGCTACTTGTTGCAAACCAAAATCTCAGTACATTAGCTGTTCATGAGTGATTTTAAGAGTTTGGAGTGAGTTTTTGTTTAGAATTATAGACTGTGAGAACTAAAGAGTGTTAGAGATGAGTAGTGTGTGGTTTTTTTTTTTTTTAACATTTTAGACAATGTACCATAAAAAAGGTGCACTTACATAATTTTCAAACACATAGTATGTTTAACTAAATACCCTATTTTTAGGGCATCTTTAATTAAATACCCCATTCACATTATAATTTGTGCTGTGCATACGAAAGGAAGATAGTGATTAGTGAATGTGAATGACATGGATGGTACTGCTTTTGCTCATCTTTGACTACAGCCCTATTTGATTTTGTGGTTGAGTAAAGCACTTGATAAACACTTATTGTGATAATTTAAAAAGTAAGTTAATTTTATTCCTCACCACACTTTATAATGAAAAACATATAATACTTTTATTGTTTTTGTCAAAATCATATTTATTTTATAACATCAATATTTCTTTATTTATTTATTTTTTCATAACAGCTGCAGCCTGGAGAATTTAAGTCATTACCCCTCAATATATTAATGGGAGTCAATCATGATCTCCAGCAGCGCTAACGGTTCTAACAGATGTAGTCACAATACGACTTGCTAAAATAACAAGGTCAGTTTGGCAGGCTACCTACCGAACTTGTTTACTACTACTGCCATCATCATCCATTCAATTCAATTATTCAAAGAAAAGGTCTTTAAGCTGAGATGTTCTGATTGTTTATCATGCTTTCTACTAATACAAATTTTGGTGTCAAGACCTGCTTCATCTTCATTTCAATATTTAGCACCTAATTCCTGAAGATAACTACTTGGTGTGACAAATTAGTTGCTTGACTGATGCCAACACAATTACTAATCATGTTGACAAATTCAATAACAGATTCTTTTATTTATTTAGTTATCACAAGTTTTCTTTTTACATGTAAACACTCCTTTTATATTAATTGGTTCTGTATTCGTCAAACTGGCGCAACTTTTTGCATGTAAATACTCCATTGATCGTCACAAATTACAACCAGCTCACTATCAGAACATTAAGAAAAAAACATGAATCATAAGTTAATTAAGTAATCAGTATGGAAAGTGATTATCGAAAGCCTGATGAACAAATATAACGAATATTAAATGATTAACTAAATAAAATTACTTGAAAAACTACTCAGCTAAGTAGGTTCGTATATAATTTTTTACCACAAAAAAGAAGAAGAAGAAGAAGGAGAAGAAGATAACTCTCCCACCTCCACTAGGATTATTGTGAATCTATTAAGACTTTTGATTAAGTCAGGTATTTAAGTTGAATAATTCAAAACCAACACACGGTAATTGACAAAGGTAGTAGTAATAGAAACTTCTCTATATTCATCACTGCGTCAACTCAAGGCTGTATACAAAGTAAAGAATTTGTCGAGGACGACAATGAAAATTAAGGTTTTAAATCTAACGAAAAGAATTTGTCAAATTGTGCAGGTCAAATGATAGAGCTTTGGCTTTTTGCTGATTTCTACTGCTCCCACCAAATCCAAATTAATATATTATGTTTCAACCTCAACCAAACGTTAAAAGTCCTCCGAACCCTTTTTTACGTCCGAAAAAAAAAAACTAACAAAAGGAGTTGACTGCTAATGATCAAAAGACAGGCACGTAAAAATTGTTGAGCTAACAACTGATGTTTGTTTGTTACCGATTCTTCCATTCAAACAGCGGATTTCGGAAGCTGGATGCATGTGTTCCTTTACGGTAACAAAAACTTAAACAAGAGATATATAAATCAAACGTTTGAGTGCTCTAAGGAACCATGCAGGATCTTTCTAATGCTCAGCTTGTATGCTTAAAATCAGCTCAAAATTCAATTTAATACGATTCCGGTTTTTTTTTTTTTCTTTCTTTCTTTCTTTTTTTTTTTTTAAGACATGCGCGGTTAAACAAACTTAAAATTAAGCTAGCAACAAAATTAAATTAACCTATTAGTTAGTAGTGTCTTGAGCACAGGGTGTGATGGCATTAGTGGGTGAACCAAATCCTCCTTATGGTTGGTCGTCCAAGGGCCGTCCTTTAATGTTAAGAAATTTTAGTGCCACTGTTAGACTTACGACCTAATTTGCTAGCTAATACTTGAAAATAACAATAAATATCCGTGTGTATATATATATATATATATTTACATATACGTAAAGCTAACTGCTGTCCTTGACTCCTTTCCCTCTATTTATTAGTATAAATAGCTATCACCCTTATGGTCTAATTCATACTCGAGCATCATCTCCTATTATTTAGTAGTGACTTTAACACACAATATGGAGCTTCTTAAACTTAAAGTCAAGCCCAGGAGCTCTTGCCTCTTACTCGGTCTCTTGTTCATCTTTGCCATCCTGGCTTCTCTTTCTCATGCAGAAATTCACTATCATGAGTTTGTTGTACGTACTTATCTCATTCTTCATTATCAATCATAGCATTCTTCAACATGAGTTTGTTCCTCTGTTTTGATGAATACAGATTGAGGCCAAGCCAGTGAAGAGGCTGTGCAGAACCCATAGCACTGTTACAGTGAATGGGCAGTTCCCAGGACCAACGTTGCAAGTTCGAAATGGTGACACTCTTATCATCAGGGCTATAAACAGAGTTCAATACAACGTCACCCTCCACTGGTATTCAGTTACTGCAGCTACAAATAGTAATATGTTTATCAAAGAATAAGAAAGAGAATGTTGTTTAATATAAATTGTTGCCTAATGTCGTTGTTCAGGCACGGAGTACACCAGACGAGAAATCCATGGGCAGATGGTCCTGAATATGTGACTCAGTGCCCAATCCAACCGGGAAGGAGTTACACATACCGATTCACCATCGAAGACCAAGAGGGAACTTTGTGGTGGCATGCTCATAGCAGATGGCTTAGAGCAACTGTCTATGGAGCTCTCATCGTCTACCCAAGAATGGGTTCTCCGTATCCCTTCCCAATGCCAAAGAGAGAAATCCCAATTCTTATAGGTAACTTGAAACTTATTTTCATGCCCTGCTTCAAAGTCATAAAACAAAGTATCTATCACACATGGAACAAACTACCGCAAGAAGTCTAACAAATGACGACACTAATAAACAGGGGAATGGTGGGACAGGAACCCCATGGATGTCCTGAGGCAAGCGATTTTCACAGGTGGAGCTCCAAATATTTCTGATGCACTTACAATTAACGGTCAACCAGGCGATCTCTACAGATGCTCTAACAAAGGTGTGCCAAAACTTCTCTTTAGGGAGAAAGATTACCAGTAACCATCTCATGATTTCCTAGCAATGCAAAATTAGTGATGTGACTATGAATTGCAATGCAGAAACTGTGAGATTTCCAGTGCAAGCAGGGGAAACTGTTCTTCTTAGAATTATCAACTCTGCAATGAATCAAGAACACTTCTTTGGGGTGGCAAATCACAAACTAACTGTAGTTGGTGTTGATACTTCCTATACCAAGCCTTTTTCAACCTCGGTCATCATGATAGCTCCTGGTCAGACAACAAATGTTCTGCTCACAGCTGATCAGCCCCCAGCTCGTTACTACATGGCAGCACATGCCTACAACACCGCAAATGCAGCCTTTGACAATACCACCACCACTGCAATCCTTGAATACAAATCTGCTCCCGGCAATGCCAAGAAAGGGAAATCAAAATCTTCAGCACCAATATTCCCATCCCTCCCAGGCTTTAATGACACCGCCACTGCAACTGCATACACAGCCCAGATCAAAAGTCTATACGAGGTCAAAGTCCCAACCGTGATTGATGAGAACCTATTTTTCACAGTGGGTTTAGGTCTTATCAACTGCTCAAATCCAAACAGCCCCAGATGCCAAGGTCCAAATGGAACCTGTTTTGCTGCCAGCATAAACAATATCTCTTTTGTGGTTCCAAAGAGGAACTCTCTAATGCAGGCCTACATCCAAGGCCAACCTGGCATCTTCACCACAGACTTCCCCCCAGTTCCTCCAATCAAATTTGATTATACAGGTAATGTAAGCCGAGGTCTATGGCAACCACGTAAGCAAACTAAGTTGTACAAGTTGAAGTTTGGTTCCAGAGTACAAATTGTGTTTCAGGACACAAGCATTGTCTCAGTTGAGGATCATCCTATGCACCTTCATGGGCATGAATTCTACGTGGTAGGTAGTGGTTTTGGTAACTTTAACCCAAGAAGGGATACAGCCAAGTTCAACCTCATTGACCCACCAAGGAGAAACACTATTGGAACACCTCCAGGCGGATGGGTTGCCATACGATTTGTGGCTGATAATCCAGGTTAATGTTCTGAACTTAAAAGTAGACACTTAGGCACAATCGTTCTTTAATCTTTATTTATAGATGATTCTATTTCAAGCTTTTCTCTAACAGACTCGCCTGAATCTCTGAATGAAACAGGAATTTGGCTTTTGCATTGTCACATAGATTCACACTTAACTTGGGGTCTTGCAATGGCTTTCCTAGTGGAGAATGGAGTTGGGAAATTGCAGAGTGTCCAGCCCCCACCACTAGATCTTCCCCGATGTTGAGATTATTAAAACAAAAAATACATCCCAGCAATTGACTCTAGTTTCCTGATTACATAAGTTGTTTTCTCTTTTAGTCCCGAGACGATCAAGTATTTGTTTTCTGAGTCCGGGTTTGTAGAATCTCAATTTTACTTTTTTTTCCACAAGTCAGTCAGATTGAACGTTGTTCTGTCAATCAATTGTTATGGAGTGTTTCTTGATGGAATGTATTGTTTCTAGAATCAAATAAAGGCATTTCACTGTTTCAATAATTATCCAAAGTTTAAATTCTGTTTAACAAAAACATGAGAACAAATGGAGTTGAACTCCTATCCAGCCTACCTGTAGGAGAAGGAGATGCAGGTACCAACAGTTTATGATCACTTCTAATCTAGCAAATCTTCCACTCTTGTGTGAAATGTGCGGATAATTAACCTCTGCAGATAACTACCACCCATCTCAATTAGATTACAGTTTTCAATGACTAAAAAGAAACCCTGCTAGAACCTGGAACACGCAAAATGAATGTAGCATAATTAAGAAGATGGATTTTCTGTGAAATAGGAAACAAATAGATTAAAAATTTTCTTTGCCTATAACCACATTAAGAAGATTAAGAAAAAAGTGCAAAGCATTTCCACTAAAGAAGCTGTTGTCTATTGAAAATCAAATTAACAATATCTGTACAAAAAATTAGAATGAGAAACCTTCAAGTTTTGATTCTACTTTGTACAAATTCTGGTCACTGGCTGAAGTCTCAGACTGCTTAAGCAACGAATTTGAGGCAACGAGTGTCATCATGAATATTCTGGCAACGAATGCAACAGAAGCGCATTCCGCACTTGACACAAGTGTAGTTGGCAGAAAAACCACAAACAGTGCAGAAATGACGGCGAGAAGTTTTACTTGGAGGCCCCACAGCTGCCCTCAAATAAGATGGAACATGGGGAGGCAAGGATTCAAGATTTGCCTGTCCTTACAAACAGAGTAATGACTTAGAGCCTGAATTAAAACTATAAGTACAAAAATCCCTCGATATCTGTTACCTCGTGCAAGAGCTCAAGGAATGATCTTGGGGCCTTCCTGGCATCCTCAAGTGCTTTAGCTTGCCGAGTTTTACGTTTTGTGCCCTTCAAATGCCTCTTTTGTATATATCCTGCATTGAAATGCCAATAACCAAAACAAAGTCTTTGACTATTCATTTTCATTCATTAGAACAAAAACATCCAAGTAAGAAGGATTAGACCTTCATCATCATCATCGTCAAGAGAAGCTTCACCATCATCATCATTAAGTTCAACAGTTTCAATTCCAGCATTATCATTCTCAAGCGCTTCAAGCCGAGCAAGAGCTGCCTAGAGAGATTATAAATTTACATACTAGCCGTAATCAAAATAAAACAAATTTCAGTAATTCACTTAAAACCCAGATGGAAAATATCACAAGTAAATAAACCTGAGTTCGATTGTCGGCGCTGGCAAGAGCGGCAGCCATTCTGGGAGCAACTTTTCGAGTTCGAGTTGACATGCGCCGTTCATCTTCCATATTTTTTTTCTTCAAAATTTAATCATCAAAATTAACATAAACCATAAAATAGACTAATGCGTTTCGACTTTCAAAATAATTAAAACAAATAGAAAGAGACTAAACCGGAGCGGAGAAGTAGACGACGACGGTGGTGAACCGGTGGTTGGTTTTGTGAGCGAAGACTCAAGAAATTGGGAAGTTTCAAATGATATTTTGGGCCTTCAAGACAATGGTATTATAATTGGTGGGCCTGCGCTAACCCCTTGTTGAATCACCGGGAGTGGAGCTTTTGACACCCCTAAAAATTTCTTTACAAGGCTACATATCCAACAAATGAAGACCCATTCACTGGGCCGATGTTTTTAACCTTAATTATAATACTATTGGAAAAGGATCCAACTACCTAGCAACAATTGTAAATTACCACAACTTTATCCTTTTCTGAGTCAGCAGATAGCTCCGCCGCACAACTGTTGCGAGGTAGTTAGATCCTAGTTATTGACATTCTCGTTAAGGCATTGTATTTGGAAATGCAATTTGGAATACTATCATAATTTTCATCGATTTGAATTAAATTTATGTAAACTTATTTTACACTATTATTGATCTTCAGGAAATTATCCAAAGACATCAAGAAGGGAAGCTAGTTGAAGGATTCCTTCTAGAAGTTAACGCAGTTCAACTAAGACAATCCGTATTGAACCTCCATGAATATTGCAGTTTGCCTTGTATTTCATTTTGTAGGTTTTAGTCATCGGCCTCCGTCAGAAATATTGATGGAAGGAAAAAAAAAATTCGCTTTCTCAAGATTTATTTTTGTTTTATTAAAATTTCTCCTTTATTTTGGACATATTTGGTATACTTATCTATTATCCAACCTACTTTTTTTTTTTCTTTTTTTTCTTCGTTGCAAACAAATTAAGATCTTACTGCTACATAGACATTTCTAGAAAATAGGATCTAAAAACTATAGGTAGGTCAAATAACACACCGACTAATTAAGTTAAATTTTGAAGCCTTTTGAGAAAATTAATTTACTTACACAACAGTAATGATCAAGAGCTACAAAAACATGCTAGATCTAGAATTATTAAATGATGGAAGCCTTTTTTTCCACCCAAGTTTGGGGCGACCTTGCCCCCTCAAGACTTGCTGTTGCATGACCAACACAGAAGCTGTGCTACCAAAATCAACGGATGCAACATAATCTCCTATGACTCCTAGTTCATTATCTTCACTCCAAGCTTCTAAACCCTCCAAAAGCTTCCCATTAATCCCTTGATGCCTCCCCACGATCCAAAGATCACAATATGCCTCATCATTCACAGCTTGTATTGAAGCAACTGTTTCAGCTCCATTTCTCACCACCACTTCCCTGTACCTCACTCTCTCGTTAGACTCATTCTTCACCCAAAACCATGTTACAAGTCCATCGTCAAGCTTCTTCTCCATCTCATCATCTCCCTCGTGATTAAACGACAAGAATCTTATCACTGTCAGTGACACATCTAAGTTACCAACCATTCTATCAGCGTAAGCTAGGGCTTCTCTAGCATCTGCTCCCCCTAAAAACAACACGACGAAATGGTGTCTTTGCATTGAGCCTCCAGCAGCGTGCATAGGGTTTCTAAAATTACCCTTGTCGACTAAAACCCCAACGGAGCAAGGCGCATGGGATAGCACTTTGATGTTTACAGACTGCACACCGCGGCGGAGGATTTGAGTGCCTTCGAGATTGTTTGGGTACTCTTTGTGGAAGGGTAAGATGATGAGAGTGGCTTTGTTAACAAGAGCCAGCTCGCAAATGTTTTGGTACATTGATCGCATCGGCGCCAGAGCTGTGAAAGCATTGAACCTGAGTTCTCCTCTGGTTTCGGAATAAAGCTTAATGGCATTGTGGATAGCATCGTCGTTGGTGTATTCAGGAGAGTGCTCTTCGTTCTCGTAGTCTACCAACAGTGGGATGCCACGGCCAATGAGCTCGATGAGATGGAGGGAGTAGATTGAGAAGGGGCTATTTACTGTGGGATAAGAGACTTCGAGGAGATTAATGAGGCCGGCTACACTTTCTTCCTCGTGAACGCATACCACCAGACGGAGCTCGGTGTCTGGAGGATGATGCTGGATTGTTCTCTTTTTGTTGACCATGTATGGCCTCGTTGGATCATAGAGGTAGCTAATCAAAGGTCCTGCTATTCCTGTGATAACTACCGTCGATAACACAAGCAGTGTGAAAGGCGGTACGCCGATAATCAATTTGTCCATCCAGTGGATGTAGAGCAAAAGCTCAACCTGGCCTCTCAAGCTCATCATCAGGCTGAGAGTGAGGCTGTCTCTGAACGGCATTTGACAGAAGAGTGAAGGAATCAAGGTTCCAACAAGTTTTGAGATGTAGCCAGTCACAATCATAGCAAAGAGAGGACACAAACCGGACCAACCGAATTCAAACATGGCATAAACATCTGTGTACATGCCCACAACAGCAAACGCGAAGGGCATAAAAATCTCCATAATAAGCGTCTCAGTTCTCTCCACAAGGGTAGCCCCAAGGGGCGGGCCATCGGGTATGACTAATCCCAGCCACAGAGGCCCATTTGCAATGGCCATTCCAAACATATCCGTCAAAAAACCCATCACCAACACCCCCAACAGAATCCCCACGATGTAACCTTGACTCACTGGCTTCCCTACTGGGGTTTTATGCACAATCCAAAGCATGGTCCTGCGAACAGCAGTACATATGAAAGCCAATAGAATCACCAAGGAAATTAAATACCAAACGGCATCAACAGTGTCTCCTTCCCCTTGTTTAGCAGCCTCAAAAGCAATGACAATATTGATCCCAATTGCATCCCCGATAATGGCGGTCGCAATAGCCATTCGTCCCATCTCCGAGCTGAGTAGGTTCAAGTCCTTAAGGATAGGATTCAAGACAGGGAAGGATGTGACGGCGAGAGAGGTGGTAATAGCTCCGATGGAGCTCACCTTGGCTAGCTCTGGGTCCATTGATTTTCTCGTAAGGAAAGCAACGGCAGCGGAGGTAGCTGTGGGAATAATGACGCCAGTGACTGCTATGTAAACGTGCTTTTTGCCGGATCTTTTGAGCAACGTGAAGTCCATTTTCACTCCGGCAATGAACAAGAAATACATGAAAGCCATTATTCCAACAGTTCTCACAACGAATTGAGCATTATCAGGTAACATTGTCTCAGCAAACTTTTTGTTGCGCCCAAGAATGGAGGGTCCAACAATAATACCACCCTTAAATCAAATTAAGCTCCTCAAATTAATTATATAGGCGACGTAAGTAAAAGAAGGAAAAATGAAACGATAATAAATAATTAGTGTTAGTAATACTTACAATCATTTCAGAGATAACCCTAGGCTGTTTAAGGGGCTTGAGAAGAAAACGAATGATAGAAGTGGTACAAATAATGAAAACAATCTCGAACAAGACCAATAAGAAGGGGGAGTCCAAAGGACTTTCTCCAAAAAAGATACCCAATGAGTGAGATCTGTGATTTTTCCGGCATATTAGCGGAAACCGGGTGTGTATCTGGCTTACTGCACCTTCTTGCCCTTGCCCTTGCCCTTGCCCTACTCTCACCAATACGGCTTGTATTAAGCCTCTTGTATAATATTGACGACCACGCCATGGCCATGCCGATGCCCATCCGAATCCCTCCTCCGGAGATTCAAACAATTTTGGAAACCCTCTAACCATGCAAAATTAAACCACCCACTTAATATTAATTTCGACGGGTTTAATTTTTTTTTTCTCTTCTGTCTTTTTCTTTTTAGAGCAAAAAAATTAACTAATGCTATTGCTGTATATTGTTCCTTAATTACTCTCTCAAATCTTGTCTAATTAATTAATTACAATCATAAGAGCAAGAAAGTTAATGCATGCTTGTCTTGCGGCCACAAATAAAAATAATGATGCATCATTATAACATACAAATGGAACTTATGGAAGGCTACCTACATCTATCGTTGCTTTGCTAGCTTCGAAATCTCCAGCTAGCTTTCACATATAACACATATACACCTTCAAGAAGATTTTTTTTTTTTATTATAAAGCTATGTATTAATCTTCGTTTTTTAACTCCTATACAAATGTTTTTAAATCTTGCCTTTTTGGAAAAAAAAAATCTTTCGTTAAGTAATTAAAACGGATTAGCAAATTAACCCTAATCTGAGTGCCTATAATAGTTGGTTAGTTCATTATTGTTGTTTGAGGAAATTTTGAAATTTTGGTTGAGTTAGAGATTATATTGTACTGATCAGGTAAAGGACCCACGATTTTAATGGATCTGGTTATTTAATTTTGAAAGAAATTATGAGATACCAAATGTATCAACATCATCGTCCACCACCCATGAGTTTTTTCCCATCACCTAAAATGAAGCCGGCTATTATGCTTGTGCTTCTGAAGAGGATTTAATGTGTTGCAGCACCACTTGTTTTGTGGGTATCAGTTTACAGAAAAAATTTATAGACCTGACACTTGGAGCCCATTTTCGTTCTTTTGTAAGTAGGACCACTAATTCAATCTGTTTTATTTTATTTTTTCATTTGATATTATTTAATTTAAAAGAAAAACGCATGAAAGTAAAAATAGAAAAGTATTGGTAGCTTAAGAGCACATCTCTTAGGTGAACGTACTTAGTCTTTCACACGAGTATATGTGTTATTAGTTAATGGTGATAATATTTGTATACATGTGATAAACAATGGATGAATAGGAAATAATAATGCTCCAAGAGTTCCAAAGATTCTCTCAAATATAGACGACGGATCCGATGTGTATGTGCAGAAATTCAATAATCACTGTGATGGTTAATGAGAAACATCAAGAAAGACGTAATTAAAATGGTTGGTTCATGGTTATATGTGTGTGTGTTATGTGTATGGCAATTCTTATGTCACGACAAGATAAAGAGTATGTCATCCAAGGTCAAAATGTTTTATAGAATTAATATAGTTTCTGTATAAAGGGTCCATCAAATTATTATTCCTGAGCATATATACCCAAATCATTGATTATTGTATAGGTATGAGGTTTTATTATAAGAGGCATATATTCTTCTGACGTTAATTGACTAATCATGGATCCTGTGATATATAATCTATTTTCAACCTTTATTGGCTTCTGACTAGCTAGAAGGTATGTCTAAAATTAATTGCATCATAAATGGGAAACTAAATTGATCTACGCATGTTGATGATTTCAGTTAGAATCACATGCTACCTTGCGGACATGGCCTGCATTATATTGTATGTGTCCTGCCACCAGTGCCAGGTTTTGTAGCCCCACTTGAACTACCCCAAAAATTAAAAAATTACTTTTGGGATGTTCAAAGAATTGAGATCATCAAATGTGATTTGAATTCTCTTCAGTATCATAAAAAGCATCAATGGAAAGACTCTGTATAATATGTTTTATCCTTAATTTTTTTTCGTTTTAAAAAAAGAAAGGGTAAAGTATTTTTGCCCAGAACAAGGTTAAGTAAGGGACACGGCTGAGTGAAAAATATCTTTGAGCAAATTTTTCACTTGAGTTTGAAATAGGCTGATCGGGGTAGATGGTTCCAACAATTTGAGCCAATTAGTTAATTAGTGCTTTTATTTTTAAAAATTATTTAAAATGTGACTCAGTATATTGGTTAAACCTGTTGGAATTTTACGGCGTTTCTCAACGTTGCGTTACTTGTCTCAGTAATTTACTAATCGATAAACGATTAATACAGCAAAGAACTTTAACATATAACATAACTCTTTAACAATTTCACCGTCTTTAACAATTTGACCGCCGATGAATTCGGTCTTCCGAAACTACTATCATATATGAATACAATAAGGTGTTTGTTCATTGGAAAAATGTACAATTGCCAATAAATAATTGATCAATGATATATTATTTGAGATAGTTTTTTGCGATAAATAATTTGAGATATATAACATTACTCCAACTCAAATTATTTTTAAAAAAAACCTATTACAAAGGATGCGGCATTCATCAATTAGTTAGTGAAGATAGTATAATTAATTAACTTGGTTAGTGAGGACAATACAATTAATTCGCTTAGATCTTATAAAGAATTACTAACTAATCAATAAATAACATATCAATTCAGATTGAAAATGAGATAAAAATTTAAAATGTCTATCATTACTCTTTAAGATGTGTAGCATTACTTATAAAATTATGATGGCAAGCGCACACGCACACGCACACACACAAAGATAGCGTTGTTGTCTTGTCTTTACCCACTGATCCATGTATTAGAGCAAGCCGCTGCTGTATGCACCTTCATCTTCTTCCTTATAAAATTGAAATTGAAACCGACTTAGCAATACAATTGCAACCATTATGTACTAATTATACAGTCAATCAAGTTTAACTGATATCTTGGATCGTATTATATATATAACAAATTATTTCTATTGAAGAATATTCCTTAATATCCTTCCCACCTTATGAAGAATTAAGGTAAATCTCCCATTTTTGCAAGACTTAATCCGATAATTAAGTCCATTGTTGTCTTTATCGAATTAGCATCAATGTTGAAAGAATATCGTATAAAATAGATAGCGTAATTTGCATATACATAGCTGTTTTTTATCGTGGACATTGTAATCTTCATTTATTTTTGTACAATGGGAATTGGCACGCACATGCACTCGCACTTCTATTAGGTAACTAATAGCCAGCGAGGTGTGGATTGATTAACAAGTGAATCTTACAAGATTACACCATATCATTGAGTCCCTCTTTTACAAGACCAAGAGGGAGTACAAAGGCATGGTGATTCCAAAATCCCATCACTGTAGAGAGAGGTGGGGTTTCTGTTTAAGCACATTGTAATGTACTCCACTATCCTTCAATGTACTCATGAAGATGATATAATATTTATATACAATGGCAATAATTTCACAAGCTTTGAGATTTTTTTATAGATTGCTGATTACTTTGTGCCCGTACAATAAGACACATCTTGTACCCTAAAGTTGCATCAAACCTCCTAATCTTTGCGATAAGGCTATAAAATAATTCATCCCAGCCGTACACTTGGCTTTTAATGGCCAACCACATGATCTACATTGTTCTTATGAATAGCAAACGGGTAACTACTCATTTCGTAAAGGAATTAATTCGATTTTACAAGTCAACCACACCATCATGAAAGTGAGGAATAAACACAAATTCACATGAAATTTTGTGTTAAATTATAGCGAAAAGGCCAGCATAACCCCTAAGCTCGGCCTAATATACAGGCAATGCGGTAAACAACCAATCCTGGCCTAATGTACGCAGGTAAACAAGTTTGAAGGGACAGGAGACACACCCCCACTCCCCTTCAGTCCTTTCGGTTTATTTGAATAAATTGAACGTGTCATTGCGACGCCATCCGATAAGCGTTAAACAACAGAGAAGTCACACACAGCGTCAACAATGACGCCCGGCCCGTATTGATTAAAAGAGAGTATGTGTCAATTCTTAAAACGTTAGAAATATATATAATACCTGTGCATTATAAAGCAATCTCGGTGGTCTTAAAATTTGTTTTTTCCCGAAATTGACATAAAGATTATGCGGATGAAGAAGAAGAGATATGTAGTAGACTAGTAGGGATAGGAGGAAGTAAATGCGATGGAAAAAGAAAGGTGGTGAGACTGAGGGGGCGTGAGATGAGGCGAAGTTGGGAAATTCAGGAGTCAACATCCGTAGTAACTGTATTCATTATTAAAAAGCCTGCAAAGAATTTAAGTCAAAATATAAAACAAAACCCTAGCTAGGGTTTCAGAGTCTCTGACTCTGGTCATTAAAACCTAAAATGATAAAGAAAAGGTTAAAAAGTGATCAGAGTGAAGAATCGAGATCCACGTCCACACATAGAAAACAAGCCTGACCTGCCCGTATGAGAAGAATTACAATTTACAAAGAAGATGAAAAAGAGGAAAGTGTACGAAAATTATTATTCTTATTTCTTAATTACCATATAAATAAATTCAGCAATCAAGAACACATGATGTAGCTAACTCTGATGGCTCGGAGATTTCAAATTTCAATAACAAAAAAGCATATAATAATACTAATAATAAATAATAATAATAATAATCTCTAAATTAATCTTGGTTTTCGTGAGCCATAAACAAAGCTGGTAATACCGACAGATAGATGGCACAAAAAAGCCGGAAACTAAATGAGTCCATGGAAATTCATCTTGGAAATGAACGAGTCGTCATAAAAAAGAAAACAACCCGACAAAATAAAGGCTGAAATTCACAGAAATTTTTTTAATTTTATTTTTTGATGATAAGTCTCAGGCAAAAAAAATAAAATAAAATGCAGAAATGGAATCTTTGATCTTGTATTTGTAAAGTGAGAAGCGATGAGATAGCTGGAATAATCTTAAAAAGAAAAAAGAATTGATATATTCGTATGGCAGCACGAAGAAATGGAGATACCCTGGAACTGCAGGTGAAAAATCGTGCATAAATTGTAACCTGAAACCTGCTCGAACAAGATAAACTGCAAGCTTAAACAAAAAAGAAAGAAAAAAAGCAAAAGAAGGAAAGAGAGAAAGGAAAAATCAAATGGCACATACATACCCCCTATCCCATGTGAAAAATATAGGAGTGAAAGCTGAAACTGCACCAAAACTAGTAAGAAGAACCCGGAAAACTCAGGATAGATAGCGCCAGCGCCACTAATTAATCAAGGAATTAATTAATTAGAAAAGAATATGGCGCTATCCCTCCTGAGCTTTACTGATTCTCCATACTTGACAGATGAAATTAACCTCCGTGATATATCATATATAGCTAATATTCAAGTAGTAGTATTAATTATATATATATATATATATTCTCATGGTGATAGCTGGGACCTGTGTGTGGGTAAGTAAAGAAGAGAGGGTGGGGTTATTTATAAGCGAGCGAGCGAGCGAGCGAGTAATGGTGATGTTGTTGCGTAGTACCACGTCGCAACTGGGAACTGGAACGCGTGAATCATCACCTTTGGACTTGGACCAGGTAAAATTCATTTATTTCATTATTTGTCTTCTCAATCCAATTGTGAAGAGACGGTTTTACTTTTAATTTTTCATTTTTAAATATAATTTCTTTCTCTGCGGCATGTGTCTTTCATTCCCTTCCCTTTACTTTTTCTCGGCTTTTAAATTTATACGCTGCCGACTACGTTTTTCAAACTCTCCATCGTATAGGGTGGGTGTGGGCATTGCGTTGAGGAAAATGCTACTCGCGCTTAATGTCCCCCAAACTCCTTGCGCTTCATATAACGATTAGCTTTTTGGGAGGGCTTAATATAACAATATAAATTATCCCCAGCCACGAGCCATCTCATATTTATTCAAGGGATCAGTGGATCTAACAATGTCCCCCCAACTCCTTGCGCCTAATGGAGAAAGTGTAATATTTTAGGAGCATTAAAAAGTTTTTTCGCATTTCAAGATTCATGTGACAAATGTTTAATAGAGAAAGAATAACGCTTTAGATAGCAGCACCAAAAAATGTGCTCTCACGAAAGATGATTAATTGCTTTCACGAATTGGGGAGGGGGAGGGAAATCCAAAAGGTATAACAGGCTCACAAGTGCATGTTGGGATGGTGAACGGCAAGCCACGCCCACGGACCTATAGCTCTACATGATTCTTATATGTATATTGTTTTTTTTTTTTATAAAAAAAAAATAAAAAAAAGGGGTGTAATGATTATTGCTGACCCACCCGCCCAAAGTTTAATTAAAATTTATGTAACCCCATTTTCCTATGAACTATTTCAGAACTCATCGCCAACAAAAACACAAATTCAGGGGCCTCTTAATTCCCTGACTCCTGCACCGTTAATAATATCTTAAAATGTTGAAATTCAAGTCTGTAAATTTGTCATTGAACAGAGTGCATGCAGATCAATTTCACTGGATCTTGCTAGAGAACAATTTCTAGGTTTTAGGCAGCGTTGTGGTCCTCAACTCCTAATTCCTAACCAATACCATGGATTTAAGTTTAAGCCATGAATTCATTAATGGGTTCCAAGGAATTACAATGATTGTACTCAATAGTTATCTTGTTACATAAAATCTAGCTAATCACAAATCAACGCCGATTTTTTCGGCCAACAGGTTTTTTATACATAAATTCACCCTAAAAATAGTTTATCTTACAGTATACGTAGCTAATTATTTATTATGTTTAATGTCCAAGACTCTACTTTTTAGTCAGGGATATTATCAAATATCCACTTAATTTTATTTTTTTTTGACATATCATTGTACAACTAAAAACTTTTACTGGTTATTTTTTTCACATAACATTTTAATTTTTATCATTTTATCAGCAAATCAAATACAAAGATTTAATGGAATTCATGTCAAAAGATTATTTTATCCCGTAAACTATTTAAGTGTGTGCAAGAATGATTTCATCATCAAAAATGAAAAAAAAAACTAAAATTAAAGATTTAGAAAACTAAGTATTTTTATGTTTACAAATTTTGAAAATAATAATTATATTAAGAAACTAATTTTATCTTAATTGCTTATTCTTTTATCATTTATAATTATATCGATTTAATAGGTGCATATCAAGTACAAAATTCAATTTAGTAATAATAAATAAGTGTATTTTTTATTAAAAAAGTTCTAAATTTGCCACCTAACTTATTAGGAAATTACCAAGTTATTACGTGACTTTTTTTTTTGTACAATATCACTGCTGTTGTATAAATTTATAAATTGAAATATACTAATTCCTAAGTATTCATGTGACGGCAGCACCTTTTAAATGAAATTAATGATTTAATGGTAAAATGAAAAAAATTTAAAACATTAAGAAAAAAAATAATTGTTAGAAAATCATGCTGGTAAAATAATATGTCAAAAAAGATTTTATGGGCCTTTGATAATATCCTTTCACGATAAATGTTAGGTGTTTTTTTATATAAAGAGAAGGCCTTTGCATTTGAATTTTATAAAGTATAATTTTTTTTTTTTAAATTAATATATGAGTGTACATAGTAATAAACTATTGAGAGTAATTTTTAGAGTGTATATAATTATAACCCTACCCATATACGTATTTCCATAGATATGCATATGAATAATAGTCGGTAAGTTGAATCAATTACAATATAGCAGCTTAATTAACGTGCTTGCATAACTTATACATGCTTATAACTGGTTTTAATTTATTAAGTGTTTTTTTTTTCTTAAAGGAAAGGGAGGGTTGGCAAGTTCAAATCAATTTTTACCCCCCTCCTCACCCCCAAAACTCGAACCCGAGTCCACACAAGTGAGAGGCGACAAATTACACTGTCAACTAATTCAACTACGTCCTTAGAGGATATTAAGTGCTTAATATATTTATAATATAACAATGTACGCATTTTGTCAATTATATATGACAAGTTTACATTCTTGAACTTTCTTAGTTACAGTACCTTTCTACTTACAGCTTCTTTTATCTTAATTCCCAATGAGTAAACGTTTGAGCAATTGAGCTATATATATACACTTTCTCATTAAAAATAAAAAATTCAAAATATTATATAGTTATATCGACATACAATAAAGTAACATATGAACAAGTACGTACGTACATATGCATGAGCTCCAACGTTATAATGTACGCAACAAGTAATTCCATCAGGCTTCTTAATTAGTATTTTATTGCACGTTACAAATATTTATTTGTATATCCTCAATTTTTTAGTCACAAAATTTAAAACACACAATATTCACTATCTATTTATCTATTTACAATGAATTTTCTAACTAGTTATTATATAATTCTTAACTTTTATATATATATTTTATATATATGTAATATATATATATATAGTTATTATATAATTCTTAATATATATATATATATATGTATATATATATATATATATATGTATATATAGATAGATAGATAAACGGATGGATATAGATATAGTAGAATATTTGATACAATATCTTAATGTCAGAGCTTACATGTGTAAACATATAGCTTTTTTCCTAAACACAATATTATTATAAGAGAATGAGGGATTGCACAATTCGATGTTTTCTGGTATAATACATACATCCTCCTCTTTCAGTTAAAAATGCTTAAACAGTGCTGCTGCTCCATTAACACCGTATATATATATTATATTATATTATATTATATGCGAGAGAGACCGAGGGAGAGCCGCACAGTAAAAATTACATTATACATCAAAGGTAAGCCGTAAGGAAAAGTGATGTACTCATACCGTAAATATAATTACTGTTTAAATACCGTAATTGTAAAAATGGTAAATTGAGAGAGTGAAGAGTTGTGCCTAGCTAGTTAGGAGTAGGGGCCTGGTCATTCTATGGCATGCTTGCTCTCTCTTTCATCTGACTGATGAATGCCTCGGCACTTGCACCTCTCCCTCTCGCTTCTGCTTTCTTTCTGCATTATAATTTACAATTTACAGCTTTCATAATACACATACAGAGGAGAGAGAGGGAGAGAAGCAGAGGCTGCTGCCAACGGCCAGCTGCCAGTCACATTTCTTTCTTTCTAATGTCGAGGAGGAGGAGTCCCCTCTCTCTCCTTAATTAGCCCTTCCTTTTCTTTCCTTCATCTCCGAGACTGTGAGGGTATATATATATATATATATATGTCTCTCTTTCTTTCTTTCTTTCTTTCGTGGGGACGCTGGCTACATTAATTATATTTTATCATATTAATAATAATCGAGATTAATTGCCCCCAGAGCTTTCTGACCAAAATCACCATCATCGAGTTTTCAAATACCTAGCTATATTTGTCCGCCTAATAATAATATTATTAGATTACTATTATATGCCCTGTGATCACATTTTTTAAAATATTCTCCATTGGGAAAAAGGTAAAACCATTTTCTGGGCTTTTTTAGTCATCTTCAGTAGTCTCTCTTCTTCCTTCCTTAGACTTGTTCTGATTCTCACTCTGACCCCACGAATTCCGCCGAGCCGAAAAGTTCAAACCTCTATCTTTGACCTCTTCTGGTCTATTCTCATTTATCAATTTTAGGTTTAATTTGGCCCCGTTCTTTATTTTCTAACTATATATTAGCTCATTTTATTTTCTTTCTGTTTACTGATATATATATATATTAAATTCGAGATTAAAATTTAGAACTAAAATAACGTTGTAAAAGTTGATTTACAATGTCATAAATTTGTCATGAACTCTAGTTATGGATTGAAAAACTCTCTCTCTCTCTCTCTCTATATATATATATATATATATATATATATATATATATATATATATATATATATATATATGCGTATAGCTGTGACCGATCTTATGTTTTATCGAGAATTAATTGGTGATTGCAAAATATGTTTCTCTTAACTCTGTTGAGTGACAGACAATTTAACAAACAAATTAAATATAGTGAGCGTTGGTAGGGATGGCAATGAGGTAGGATAAGGGTGGGGAGAGTTATTCTATTCCCCATCTGATTAAAAATTTAATTTTTATTTTATATTCTATTCTCAATAAATTTAGTGGGTCAAAATAGAGAATACCCGAATAAGAAATGATTTCTCTATCCCCACCTTATTTTTCATATACTTATTTTATGGTAAGTATGAGTATCTAATTTTAATAAATTTAAAATTAGAGAATTAAATAAAATCATCACCATATTATAAAGTATTTAAGTTATTTAAAAAATCCTCCAAAAATTTGAAACAATATCTTGAAATATTATCAAAATTGAAAAATATTTGAAGAGAATGGCGCCTTAAGAAAAAAAAAAGAAAATATAACAATATTTTAGGGGTGAAATAAGAATTATATTATATGATTTTCTATTAATTATAGCCTATTTATATTAGGTAAAAATTAAAAAAAAAAACTATTAACCAACATTGTAATTGATAAAATAAAAACTATTAAATAAAAATTAAAAAATATTTATATATAATTGGGATCGACATGGAGGTGAGGTAGAAAGTACAAAATTAAACCATACCCCATTAAAAATTTGGGAATTTTTTTTATCTCATTTCTTATTATATTTTTTAAAAATTATTTAAAATTCACTTCATTTGAGATGGGATTCTATAAGACCCTAAACACATAGAGAATTTTACTATCCCTAAGAGTTGGAATCGGTAAATATTTTGTGATTGTCATTAAGGTACTTGGATTGCAAGTTTCAACCATACAAATTTACATACGCTTTCAAAGAAATTAACCATATTAAATAATTAATGATCTCCTTCATAGTTTGTCTTCAGGCTTGAAATGGTCAGGTACTAATCTTACTTTAGCAGAGAGGCAGGAGTTCAAATCCCCCATTGGGGAGAGGGAACTCTATTTCTTATTGTTCATGTCTCAATATAAAATTTAAAATAAAAAAAAGAAACGAAAAGAAAAGAAAAAAGTTCGATTCATTATTATGCACCCACCCAAATTTTGGTATCTGCATCATCGTGCAGCCAATTTTGCATTACCTCCTTTAAAATCAATGCTTGGCCTAGGCCTCTGTCAATTGTCACCATCGTGCACATAATACTCTCTCTCCCACTTACCATATATGAAGTACTAGACTCGCACTCACAGATGTCTCTTGAACAATAATAATAATAATAATAATATTAAAACACATGCTTCTTCAAAATTTTAAATTTGAAATTTTACGTTGTATTCCAAATTTTTAATTTCACATTGATAAATCTAGTAAGTGAGTTAATTTAAATTTAAAAAAAAAATGATTTGAATCATTATTAATAATTTAATTTTTAAAGAATAAATAAAAATATTACTTGATTAAATATAAATAACAATATTTGAGAGATCAATAAAATAAAATTTTATGTTTATGAAATACAAAGCCAAATTGGCGTAATTTACATCACTATAGTTTACAGCACATTCCAAATTTCCAACTAGGATGGCTTTTATTGAGCTATTTATCATTCATTTGCATATCAACTATTTTAAAAACCATAAGCGTTCCTAACTATTAGTATTCATTGTTATTGTCATCATCATTCTCACCATCATTTAGCTGTAATTCATAAGTTGTTATTATTTATTTTATCAAATTAATATCAAAATTTATTATTGTTGTTGAAATTATTTAAATTCTAATTAAAGTTGTAACTATAAATCTAATAAACAATTTGTCAAATTACAATCAAAATTGGATTTGTATAACTAACTAGTGCTTTATATTTTTAAAACTCTAAATTATGCTATCAAATTAGAATTAAATTTGTGATATTAATAAACAATATGATGTTTTTCTATACTTATAAAGGTTATGATATGTTTTTATTCCTATTTGTTCTATTAAAAGCAATTAATATGCTAACTTAACAATTAAATTTGTCTAGCCAAATGGAAATGGGCAATTAGGTGACCTTAGTTTAAGTCTCAACAACAAAAAAATAATAATTGAAATTAAAGTCTAGAGTCGGCCTAGGCATAGCCTACAACCCATGCGTACTATGTCATGGGTGATGTCGGGCTTAAAAAAATGACAATTGCCTAATTGAGTTCGTTCGGTATCAATTTTATATTGTGTCAAATTTAAAATGATCAAAACACAGTCCATTTAATTATTGTGTTAAAATATTAAAATTTGAAGCCAACATAGAAAATAAATGCAGACCGAACATCTATTTAGTAATTAGGTAATCATACAGACTAACATGACACAACCTAATAACCTACTTAATAGTTTTTAACATGATTAATATTAATTATCGTACACCTATTTGTCATACATTACACTCTTTTATCTCTTTAAGTAATATTTTGTATTGATATTATGAAATATATAGCTACTGAAATATTATACCATTTTATATGTAAAATAATATTATACTATTATTTTCACAAAAAAGAAAATCATGTCCTCCGTATTTTAATTTTTATGACAAGATTTTGTACATATAAATTAGTTTTGAGTAATTATTTAGTAATTATATCAGTAATTAAATAAATGGATCAAGAGATTAAGTCGTAATTAAATACTAAGCAGGTTTGTTGATATGAATTAAACTAATTCATATGTACAGAATTAACATTGAAATTGGAAAAAAAAAGGGAAAAAAAAAAAGAAAGGGAGAACATTTTCAAAAGTTTTGACAAAAGAAATACTTTATTAATGGGGAAATATAACGTGCATGGTGTTCTTTGTCTCGTATTGAGATGACGATAAGAAAGTTCCCGTCATACAGTCAGAATCTTCCCATTTCAATATATTTTTTTCTTCGTTTTTTTTTTCTGAAATGAGAAAAGAAAAGAAAAAGTCTTCCAACCTTGTATGACCAGACAACACGATATCCCAATTAGCAGATAATGAAATTAGCTACACCCACCATAATGTTTGTCCTTATATGGAAATTAATAGCGCATCAAACAAAACATGCTCTCAGCAAATATCTATTACAAGAATTACCCACCGTATAATGATGCTAATTTTTTATCCCAAACTTATTTTATTTGTATCGTATTGGTACCGAAATGGATCGTGTCAAATTTTGCTGGTTCGGTGACGAGTGAGAAGAATGGTGCTGGTGGGCAAAAGTTTGAAAATGTCATCGTGAGTGTGGGTTATTGGTCAAGGCCTCAGTCGGCAACCCCCCAGGTGAAGGAAAGCGAAGGTCGTGTGGTTTTGTCAAATCAGGATCAAATCAAATCAAATCAAATCAATTACATCTAAAAAAAAGGCGTTTGATGATTTGAAAATTGCAACGTGGGAGCTATTGCCATCACCCCCAGCCTTGGCCCCCGCCCTCCTCCTATCCTGTCTTTTCAATCCAGCTCTGCTGCTCTCCTTAGCAAAATTCCTTATTCTCGACAACAATTATTTGTCCTTCTTTTTTGTTATTATTATTTTCTACGGTAATACATAACTTTTTAGTCAGTATTTTCATTTATTTATTTATTTATTAGATGTAATAATACATCCATTCTATATATATATTATCTCATTCATGTGTTGACTAATTTTATCATTCATTAAGTAAAGGTTTTTTCATAGTTTTTTATATGTTTCTGCACTTTAAAATTTCAGATCAGAATATTTTTTTCTCTCTGCCTGTCTCTCTCCCTCTCTATATATATATGATGAACTGTCAGAGACTAAAGAAAGAAAGAAAGAAAGAATTAATGTGTGAAATTAATCAATATATACAGAAGAGCATATCTCTTTGAATTGCAAGTGCCGATTGAATTCAATATAATCAAATGAGAGAAGCATTAGTTTCAAAAGGGAGCATAATTGATAGCAGAATAAGGAAGGGAAAAAGAGAGAACGAAAAAGGAACAGAGTAGCAGCCGGTGGAGAGGAAGAGGCCAAAATGTCAAAAAAGTAAAAGATAACAATATAAATGTAATGTGTATGTAGTACTTATTACTCGCCATCAAAATCAAATAACTAAAATTAAATATCACTCATTTGGAATTGTTTTGTTAGCTTCCAAGACGTAGAGAAAAGTTTCGAAAGGATAGAGATCACTGGCTTACAGTGTGCATCATAGTAAAATGCACATGCCGGCAATAGTTGAGCTTTTATTAATTATATTCATGGTATTTAGTCAGCGACAATAGTCTCTTATGGTACTTTCTCGGCTTCTTGGCATGCTTACTGTGACCTTTTCCTACCATCATTGGAAAGTTTAACATCTCAAAAATTTATTCCAAGCCTCCATTAGGATATACAAATTTCCCAAAGTACGATCGACAGATCAAAATTCGTCTGCAGTTAACTAGTAACTAGTTATTATAGGATACAATTGGTGTAATCTATTTTAAATAATATTTGTAAACCCCTCGTACAGTTCGTATACATGTACTTGTCAAGCTTTGTTTACAAGGGATTTGAAAATCAATTCTCTCTCAAAAGTAGTGGAAATAATGAAAGCTTCCGAGACCAACAATTAGGTAAGCTGTAAGATTGATTTGAGAGTGATGTAAGGATCATCATACCTTAGATCGTGTGATGTCGGTTTGATACTAAACAAATCACCGATGTGGTATCTTATAGTTATACACACATTTTGGGACTATGATTTGCGTCCACAATGTTCTAGAGATGTGACTAGGCCATCTTCGCAAGTGGCCTAGTTGCACAGTGGAGATAACAATGTAGCCAACGAAAGCTTGGACATGGTTGGATTTAGTCACTTTGATTTCAAAACTATTCAGGTTTAAAACCCACTTATTAACTTTAGTCCCACTTACTTATAATGAACATTTGGAATCATGTTTATTCTCCATTTCCATCCTTCTTTTTTTTTTTTCCTTTTTTAAAGTGATAGTTGGTCTTAGTGGTACAGTATAAATGATTTAGGGTTTGAATATTAATTCTTCCGGTGATTGGATTGGAAATTTAGTTTCCATTTTATGCAATGTTTGCATGTAGTTGATGTGGCAAAACAAATGCATGTGTTGAATTTGTGATGAATAAATTTGTTCAAAATTTAGTGGATTTGAATTCGACCCATTCATTAAAATGAATCAATACTTTTAAGAATCGGACTATTAGCACCCCTTCTTAATCTCATAAAACCCCTTTTATATTACAATTATATTTAAGGACATACAAATAGAATTAATCCCATTTATATTTTCTCTCCCTCGCACAAATATAATTTTTCTTTTTCCAAATCTAATTGTTATATCCCAAGCATATAAGAGTTTTTTTTTTCTTGAAACAAAAGAAAAATAGGAAAAGGAGCATGAAGCTTTTGATGAAAGAAGAAAGAAACAAGATACACAGATTGTTGATGAATACAGTCACAAGAGTTCTAAGAAGAATGTGGTTGCAGCCTATTGAGTATTACTTATTATCATTCATAAGTTTAAATATTGGAGAGCTATCGTTTTTACTGAATTCATTTTGGTTTGGTTGTTAATTGAAAAAAAAGATCCATTCTTTTTTGTTATTTATTCATATTGATTATTTATATTTTTGAGAAATTGGTGTTTTTGAGTTTTTTAAAGAGAGAAAGTTTGAAAAAATTACAAATGAAAAAACAAGTGCTTAGTTACAAAGAAGGGCGTTTTTTATATTACATGAAATATAATTAAAAAAAGGGTTGTAATAGGATTTTGGAAGAATGTAGACAGTCCTACTTTGCTTTTAATTGGAGAGGCAAATATCAATGGTGGGTACCGTGGTAGTTTGTTTCAGGGCTAAATTGGGCCCAAAACAGAAACCTCTGAACATCCGTGGTTTTCAGGGTCGTTATTTCTGATGGACAGTAGCAGGGGTGCAATTAGAAAAAGTGTTGATTCGGTGAGAGATGGCTCTTCCTGATCTTTATATTGTGGTCATGAATTCAGGAATCAGGATCATGTAATTTGGTTGGAGAGGATATGCCAACCGATATTCTGAATGTTGTGTTATCGAATCGTATTATCTTTTAAATAAATAATGTTCCAACTTACAAGACAAAGTTTCGGCCAGAAAAATATCGGAAAAAGAAAAAAAAAAATTGAAAAGAAGTGCAAGGCTGAGGAGTAACGACCTTTTTTTTCTGTTATTGGGAAAACAACAATGGCCTTTCTTTCTTTAATTATTTCATTCGAAAGTAAGAAAATTTAATGTTACATGATATGCTGAAGTGTTAATGTTCACAAAATGACTTCACTTGGTATGAATTCATTGCCTCTGCCACCTTTACATTCTAAGAAGCTGACACTGACAGAAGCTTCTTCTTTGAGCAATGGTAGCATTGCAGCTGCAGCTGCAGCATTAAAACCTATTGTTGTTAGTGGCAATCCTCCTACTTTTGTATCAGCTCCCGGTCGCCGTATTGTTGCTGGTTTGTTTCCTTTTTTTTTTTGTGGTTTTCTGGGTTGGATTCTTTTTCAGTTTTCTGATTTCTGAAGTTGGTCGATTATTCAATATTGATTTGCGTATCTCACTTAGAAGTATGGTTCTTAGACTTAGCACTCGACTTGGTGTTAATATTCTGAGAATTGATTAGGACTTTGGTAGCGTGAGGATTGGTGCAAAGTGCAAATAGAATTGTTGACTAGTGTGATGGATGAAGGCTATCTCTAGTGCAATGCTGGTTTTAATGTCTAAGCACAAGTTGCTACATATTTTCTTTCTTATGCTTTACGTTAATTCTTACAATGTAATTTGCCTCCTTATTTGGATTCTGTCTGCGTGTCTAGTTGGGGATCTACATGGTGACCTTGATCAAGCAAGATGTGCACTTGAAATGGCTGGCGTCCTGAGTTCTGATGGTCTAAACTTGTGGACTGGTGGAGAATCGGTAAGTAAATCTCCTATTCTATGGCCACTTCAGAACCGCAATTCTGCTTCAAACTTTTTTCTCAGCTTTTTATGCAAATTTAGGATGTAGTTTAAAAGCTGGTTAAGTCAGTGTTGGACAATTTATTCGTGCTGATTGCGTTAGTTGATATGCAGTTTATCCAGTGAGTAATTTATTATGTTGGTTAGTTCTTTTCTTTCTTCTTAATAAATGTAGCTAAGTACCTAGAAGGTTTAAGTTAATTTTGCATGGCTTTTTAACATCCGTGATCATATCATAATAGTTTGAGATCATCCTAGTTAAAAGATTCCAGCCAATGATAAATTTTCTATTTGAGATGTAGGTTTTAATTCAGCTAGGGGATGTACTTGATCGAGGTGAAGATGAACTAGCTATATTATCATTGTTGAGGTCATTAGATATGCAGGCAAAAGCTGAAGGTGGGGCAGTTTTCCAGGTTTGTTTTGCAAAACTTCTTGAGAACTCCAGTCACTGTCCAACCCTATTTCTGATGCTCAAGTCATCTCATTCCTAATCTGTTTAGTATAGAATGTGTCATTGTTTATTATATAATGTGAAGAATCAATCATAAATGATCATCGGTTGCACCTTATTTTGCATTGATCATTCCAGCCTAAAAATTGTGTTTTTGATTGATGGAAATTTTAGTAGTCCTCTGCTAATTTACATCTGCTTGTTGTAGGTAAACGGGAATCACGAGACCATGAATGTTGAAGGGGATTTTAGATATGTAGATTCTGCTGGATTTGATGAGTGCTCTGATTTCCTTGAATACTTGAATAATTACGAAAATGATTGGGAAGAAGCATTTGTTGGCTGGGTTGGCATGTCTGAGAGATGGAAAGAGGACAGGAGACTGTCCAAAAACTACTGGGGACCGTTGAATTTAGTGAAGGTACTACAAGTATTAACTATCTATTGACTCCCTGCCTGTACTTGTATTTGCCTTCTTCTGTATCACAACAGTCAGTAATTACTCATCAATCAAAGTTCTACGAAGAGGTTGTCTGCATAAGCGTCTAAGGCTAATTACCTGTGAAGGAGCATATTTGTTTTCTGATGAATACCATGTTTGATGCTAAACTGCTCATTAGTAACTTTTTTTAACTTCCAAGCACTTCCTGGGAAAGAAGAATTTTCTGTTTCCTATGCTGAGTATTGCAGAATAATTTCTGATGACGTTTCTGAAATATTAGGACAGAGGCAAAAGGGGGTGATTGCAAGATCAGTCTTGTTTAGGCCAGGTGGTCCAGTGGCATGTGAATTAGCAAGGCATGGTGTTGTGCTTAAGGTTAATGATTGGGTCTTCTGTCATGGAGGCCTTCTTCCTCACCATGGTAACGCTGATACCGTGATTTGGATGAATTAGTTTTCCTATTTCGTGATTGTTTGTTAAGACATATGCAAGAAGTTTTATCTTGCTTGAAATCCCTGATAGGAGTGTTGGTGTTTCCACAGTTGCATATGGACTAGAAAGGATGAACAGCGAAGTATCTCTCTGGATGAAAGGCCTTAGTGAGTGTGGCAACAGTCCTAAAATCCCTTTTATTGCTACAAGGGGCTATGACAGTGTTGTTTGGAACCGCTTGTACTCCAGAGATATTTCAGATTTGGAAGACTGCCAGATTAGCCAGGCAAGCCTTTGTAAATGCTACTAAACAATTTCCTTGTTCAAAAAGTTAGCCATCTGGAAATTGAAAATTATGATGAGATTACTTGATTTTCAAATAAAAACATGCCTAAGCCCTCTCAACTTTAAGAAGTATAGATCTCTGTCTTCCAAAATTTCGGACTCCATCAACTTAATTAATACATTGTTGAGATTTTTAGTTCATCCCGTGTTGTGAAGGTTTGTCTTTAATGACTTCTGAGGCTTTTATCAGCAGATAAATGCTGTTCTTCAAGATACACTGCGAGCAGTTGGAGCTAAGGCAATGGTGGTAGGGCATACTCCTCAATCTGCTGGAGCAAACTGGTGAGTGACCCTACTTTATTCTGGTATTTTCTGTTTTCTTATCTGAATACACTCTTCTCAAATCAATGATGATCCATTCTTTGCAGTCGTAACCTTCATCCAAATTAATTCATATTAAATTGTCTACACATTTTGGCGCAGTGAATACAATTGTAGTATATGGCGAATTGATGTGGGAATGTCCAGTGGAGTTCTTAATTCAAGGCCAGAGGTATGTTCGTTTTATGAGATAAAAGTTTCTAGTTTTTTCTAAGGATCAATCTAGAATTCTTTCCTGGCATAAAAGTGAATAATCAATCATGCTATATTATTGGTTGACTAGGCATTGTTATTATTTCAACCCTAGGACTGGCATACCGCTTTTTTTGCATATGGGAGAATACAGCTCAGGAAAAAAACGAATGTACCATAGTTGGATATCCAAGTTCTAATAGCTTTGTAAATCCATCTATGATTCTGATTTGCTTCCACGTGTGTTTTTTTTTTTTTTTTTTTTTTGAATTACCTTTTTCTATCAATGCTATACTGGAAATACCATAAGGATGATAGCATCTGCCGTTTTTTATTCTGTCCAACAGGTCCTTGAAATAACAGACAACAAAGCAAGAGTAATAAGGAGCAAAAGGGGCACATTTACCGAATTTCATGTTGTTGATTATACTTAGAAACGCAGATGAACTTACAGGTATGGTGGACTGTTCCATTTCTGATATACATTTTGATCTAGTTTCTTATGATAGGCATTTCGGGCGGGTATCGGAGACCGAAATCCAATGTGGTTTTGAGTTTTCATTTATATCATCCATGTTTTCAGTATATAAAAGCAGCACTTTTGCCGTCAATCGGATTTACTATGCCTTGAATTGTCTTGCATTGTTTGCATCAGAAGTAAAAATGCACAAGGCCGCTGGGATGCAACGGGCAAGCAAGTTTTGGTAATCAAATATGATATACCGAGAGACATAAGATGCAAAGTAATCTTCCCATCATTTACAGAAACTGAAGATTTTGGGACCTGGCGTCTCAATTTAAACATTGTTCTTATTCTTTCTTTACTGAACTATTGAATTCATATGTTGTATGGGAGATCAATGATTTTCCAGAAAGGCAACGGCATATGTACTTTAAATCTTTCCCCTCATAGAAAAACCAGATTGACTACTAGTTGTATTGTGTTGGTTTACCTACATAAACTTGTATAAATGAAAGATAATACCCTTCAAAATGTTTCGATGTTATATTATTATATTTCATCAGCTACAGATCAAAGCGTTTCGGGCAGTATCTTATGGATTGAGCAATACTGGGCAAGGCGGAAAAGCCTTTGATATATAAAATGTGCATATTTGAGGTTAAAAATGTATTATTTAATTATACTTTTAGCAATATTGTAGCTATATGTCATAATCTAACCTTAAATAGAGGCTAGAGAATAAGAATTGGGGTAGATTTTTCATTATCAGTAGTTGATTTTTTAGCTCAATATTTAATTTTATAGATCAAATTCTCCATAAACCCCTAAATTTATTGATACATTATAAAACTGAAAAGAAAGAAAGAAAGAAAGCAAGCAAATTAAGTAAATTATGTGCATTTTTTTTCCAACAAGAGAAAAGGTTGGATTGAAAATTAGCTGTAGAGCCTAAAACCTCATGATAAAAAATAAATAGAAATTGTAATGCTGCAGCCTGCGAAAATTTAACCCAAAGACTCTTTTGCCATCTCATTGGACGGTTGGCCTGCTTATTCATTTTTTCGTGTACTCTTCAGCATATCCAAAGGACATGGAACTTTGTGAACTCCGCCAACAAAAGACGCACGGTCACACACGCTCTTGTTCTGTTTTTTTCTTTCTCGTTCATTATAAACAAATTACAGAAGCAAAGACATAAAATATATAAATGCAAGCTCTGATTCACCACCCACTAATCCTACGCGTCCCCTCTCCTTCATCTTCTTCTTCTTCCCATTACATTATTTACACACGTTCTCTAATGGCCACCACCACCACTTCTCTCACTTTCTCCTCCATTTCACTCCACAACCGCAATAACAAGCACACCACCTTTTTTAATGGGTCTGCTGCTTCTTTCAACAAAATTGGAGTTCGAAGAAGCCTCGCCCGATCTGGGGTTTTTATGAGCGCATCTGTTGGCAAACACACTGCTCTAACTGTTGATGATGCCCTGTTTGCGGATTACAAGCCTACCAATGCTTTCTTGTTTCCTGGTCAGGTATGTGTCTTTATCTTTGTGGCATGTAACTTTTGGGTTTTTCATTCTGATTTCCCATGCTTCGTGGATTCATTATGAAAGAAGAAAGATTATTGTCTTTTGATTGTTGGGAATATTAAAGGTCTCATTTTTCCATTGTGATTTCTGGTAGTTTTGTACTTGTTCATTATTCTGGTTTCGGTAGCACCCGAAGGTGGTTGTCGTATTTGGCATTTATATATTGTTGGATAGAAATGAAGCTGCAGCCATTCTAAATATTACTTTGAAAATACGTTGATTGTTGTTATTTCGGTAAATTTCGAGTATGTTGGATATGCGTTTGTGAATTGTTTGTAATTCATAAATAAAGGTTTCAAATAAAGGACTCCAAAAGCATCTTCTTCTTGTAAGAGACTTCATAGTGCGGTGTAGCGATGAAGAATTCCAGTTGAATGATATTCTTTTAAAGGGAATATTAGTGTAGCACTGAATGCTCTCAACCCAGTTCTATTTTTCAATTTCCTATGTATACTACATTTCCTCAAAGTGCAGTCACGTCAATTTGTTTTTTAAAGTTGTCTGTTGGGTCCCATGAAACTTTAGGTTGTAGTAGAAACAAAGGTATTTCTGCTTGTTCATGCAAGACAAGTGAGATCCCTACTCGGGTGATCTAGGTCAAAAACATCACCTCAAAATTAAAATAGTGGTGCAGGGTGGAGTCAATCTGTGAATGAGATAGAAAGCCAAGTAAATTGGTAACAAATATTTTAGCTATTATCTTCTTATCAGTAGCATTTTAGTTGCTTCCATGTCTCCTTCTTACTTGTCATGCATCTAAAGTATCTTGCTTCGTTCTTTACCATATTCATGGCTTTTTGGTTTTTGACATTCCCTTGGTAAAAAATGAAGTGCAATCAGCAGTAGTTGAATAATCAAGGTGATGATTTCTCACGCCTTATCTACCTCATAATTAGTCAGCATTAATTATGCCAAGAGTTACTGGGTTCATGTCTTTTGCCTGGCATTGAATGTATTTTCATGAATAAAGGTTTAAGTCCTATCTAGAAATAGGGGTGACGCTAGTATTCTCACCCATCCTTTTAAAATATACCATTGACAAGGGGCTCATACGATGATGATGGGCAGAAGTTTGTTACTTCTTTATGTATTGTCTTAGGGTGCACAAGCAGTTGGAATGGGGAAGGAGTCTCAGAGCGTACCAGCTGCCGCAGAGCTATACAAGAAAGCAAATGATATATTAGGGTAGACTTCTTACTCTGTTTAAGTCTTTGATATATGCATAAGAAAACCTCTTTTGATAGATTCTCCATAGTGTTTGCTCTGGACTAAATTTCAGGACAACTATATGCAAAATTCTTTTTGGTTAGAAATATGATGACTCTGTTTCATGCAGTTTTGATCTCCTAGAAATTTGCACCAGTGGACCAAAAGAGAAGCTAGATTCAACTGTTATCAGCCAGGTTCCTTTTACGCAATAACATACTCATTTTCTCATATTCTGCACTTCTAAGAGAACCTTTTTGTCAACTGATTCAAGGAGGCATTTCCTTCTTTTGTATCACTATGCTGTCTAATGCTGGTGTATGAATAAAAGTAACCATTGATGGTTACTAATTAGCTGCTAATGCTGCATTCTTGCAGCCTGCCATCTATGTCACAAGTTTAGCGGCAGTGGAGCTACTCCGAGCTCGTGATGGAGGCCAGAAGATAATTGATTCTGTAGATGTCACTTGTGGTCTGAGTTTAGGTGAATATACTGCTTTAGCCTTTGCTGGAGCTTTCAGGTGAGTTATTCACTCAACAGGTCAGTTATCACTTTTGTGTTCGCTTTTTTTTTTCCATTCTGAAAAACATCATGCTGATTAATTTAAATCCTTTCTCTCACTGATCCTGAACATGAAATGAGTCAAGTATGCTATGCAAGAAACTTTCAGAACTAGACTTTTCTACTTCCACCTTAAAAGGTGTAGTTGGAAACATAATATTCAGTTCTCTCTTGTGCTTCATTTTGGAGTTAGAATAGTAGACCAACCAACATAAACCTTGTAGAAAATAAACACGATTAAATGAATTTCCTGTCTTCACGTACTGATTCTGCCTTTTCATTGAATGACTTTGTTCCATCTATAAGCTTTGAGGATGGACTGAGGCTGGTCAAACTAAGGGGAGAAGCGATGCAGGTAAGTATAAATGATTGTCAATGTGTATTGAGGAACAATTAAATGGTTTGGTTCCATCTAGTAGAAACAGATGCTTCAATCTGTTAGAATATCATTTTGGTATTGGTTTATTTGCATTCGCCTCTAGGAAGCTGCTGATGCTGCTAAAAGTGCCATGGTCAGCATTATTGGATTGGATTCAGACAAGGTTCAGCAGCTGTGTGATGCAGCCAATCAAGAAGTTGATGAAGATAATAAAGTTCAAATTGCAAATTATCTCTGTCCGGTAAGATTCTAGAACACTCCCCTTATTGATTTGATAAATTTAGCTGGGTATTTTATTTTTTAAGTATCAAACTTTTATTAGGGAATGCATTCAACTTTGATAGGGCAATTATGCAGTATCTGGGGGTGTTAAAGGAATAGAAGCAGTTGAAGCCAAAGCTAAGTCATTCAAGGCTCGAATGACGGTAATTTTTGTCCTTCATTTGTGGTCCCATGCAGTGCCATCCTTGCACTACCAGTAACTGACTTCCATTTTCTCAGGTGCGTCTTGCTGTTGCTGGTGCTTTCCATACCGGTTTCATGGAGCCAGCTGTCTCAAGATTGGAAGCTGCATTAGCAGCAACCCAGATCAGCACACCAAGAATGCCAGTTATATCTAATGTTGATGCACAGCCTCATTCAGATCCAGAAGTGATTAAGAGGATATTGGCCCAACAGGTAAGCTAATAAAAAATTGGAATTTGTTTCCCCTTGATATGAGATGGAAATGGTAATCATCAGACTCTCAAAAATGAAATCACAGGTGACATCTCCTGTCCAATGGGAAACAACGGTGAAGACTCTCCTTGGCAAA
Source organism: Luvunga scandens (assembly GCA_030449905.1). Classification (NCBI taxonomy): domain Eukaryota; kingdom Viridiplantae; phylum Streptophyta; class Magnoliopsida; order Sapindales; family Rutaceae; genus Luvunga; species Luvunga scandens. The sequence goes on from JASUUG010001235.1 coordinate 405,846, forward strand.
GGGCTGAAGAAGAGTTACGAATTGGGACCAGGAAAGGTATTAAATCATTCTGTAGATTGGTTTAAATGTTGCCAATTTAGTCGCTAATAATTGTTATGATTTATCAACCTTGATTTTCTTCTGATATTGCATCAGGTTATTGCTGGCATTGTCAAGAGGTTAGACAAGAGTGCTGAGATGGAGAATATTGGTGCTTAGCAGTTTAACTAAACGAGCGGCTTCACCATTTCCTGGTAGAGTTTCTTTGTTCAAGCCAAGCTAAAAGAATTACATTGAAAGCATGAATTCTTGTGTATTGGAGACCATTTTGAATAGCCTCCTTACTAACTTAAAATTTTTGAATCAGGATTAGATTGTAAAACAGTCTTTCTTCACGCATTATGTATGTGACACTGCTTGTATTTAGTGCAATAATATATTGGATAAGTTTTAATTTTTTTTAAAAAATTAATAACATAGGTATCTATTGAAGCTTGAACCTTAAGAAGGCCAGTGCAATCTTTATCACCGGATCTAAATCTTTTTTTCCCCCTTAAATATTAAGTAAAAGGAAGTTGAACCCTTCTCAAATTCGGTGTGAAATAAATTTATATTGGATAAGTAATATGAAAGCATATTGGGCGCCGCTTATTGTTACTATCATGGTGCTGTACGGCTTTGAAGAGGCTGGTGGTGAAGCCAAAGTTGACAATCACAAATCACTCGCGGTTGCAAATTCTATAATTAACATCTAAGTGGTTTTTATTTTCTTTAATTTCTTTTTCTTACCGTTTAATTTTTCACCCCACATTCAACCGTTGATGATACAGGATATTAGTTATAGATTCACTAATTTGGCTCACTCCGTCACTTAGAAATAATAATAAGGCAGCTGATGACCTCTTTTTGGGCTGTTGTAATAATAGTAACAAATAAAAATGTTTGACCATTTTTTGGGCTGTTGTAGTATCATAGTAATAAATAAAAATGAAAGAAACACAACGAAATGAAACATTCCATGCAATAGACAGTTAAACACAGGGACTAGGGAGCCGCCAAATGCAAAAGCCGAAAACAGCATAGCAGAATAAAATAAAATTATGAATTTATCAAAGAAATAAAGAAAAAGAAATCTAATTTATGATAAAAGATTATTATTATTATTATTATTATTATTATTGGTCGACGACGTGGAGCGTTGTTGTAGCCTGATCCTGGACAACTGATCCATCCAACGATCCTCAGAAAGGTGATTAGCCCAATCAGGCGCCAAGCCGCGCAAAGAAACGCGGCGCATGGCATCCATCACTCGCCTCGCATTCTCTTGACTCAACGGAGCATTTCTTCGATTCTCATCCTCTCTGATTGCCCTCCTCATCGCCAACGCCGACTCCTCTCTGATCCTCTCGTCCTCCTCTTCATCTTCGGCTTCGCTGCTGCTTTTTGCTTCCACGTCGCCGTTTAGATGCTCCCTCTCCACTTCGTAATAACCGTTAGGGAGGCTGCGAGCGTCACACGCGTCTGAGTTTATCTGATCGGCATCTGAATCTGAATCTGGATCCTGAACGGAGATTGGCAGGTAGTATTCCGGCGCATCGTCGTCCGAGTCGCTTCCACCGTTCATCTCTGCAACATTCGCACCTAAGTTGATAATTTAGAGCATAATTTTAGCAAAATCATCTTAACAAAGTGCAAAATGCTCTTACCTTCAGAGACGTCTGTTGAAGAGGAAGTGGCGTTCATTTTTTGTTCTGTTAGGAGGTCGAGTAAACACATACGGATCGGAATTCGCCGGATTCATTTTATACTGAAAAAACAGAGGGCCAATTTAATTTTGAAAAATTAATGCACCAGCCGGGAATCGAACCCGGGTCTGTACCGTGGCAGGGTACTATTCTACCACTAGACCACTGGTGCTTGGTCAATGACAAAGTCAAGATTTGTAATATATAAAATATTTCTTTTGTTGACGTGGCAATACCTCATCAACTTCAAGCTTCAGCCACACATCCTACCACCCTCTTCGTGAAAATGGTGTTGTCACAAAGAGAGAGTAGCGGGAAAATGGCGGTTCCCGTTTTCAGAGCTTATGTTGCTTCTATTCATCCGCTCATTGATTCTTTACGTACAAGACTGTCCCCGAAAAGCTCATTGCCCAAGAACAGTGGGTTGCTTCCTTCTGCTTCCTCTGAACTCAACCCAGTTCAGTCTCGGTGAGCCAATTTGTAATACAATTCTATCTTATTAATCATTGCCATTTCTAATGAAACTATTACCAAGTTCATTTGTTGTATTTGTATTCACGTTTTTTTTATTTTAAAGTGATATGCAATTACGTACTTCAATCTATTGAGATGTCTATTGTAAGCTCCTGCTTTATTGTTGTTAGTAGCCTCTAATAACGTATGCTAATTATGTAAATGATGGATCAGAGTGGGTTGATATATTGTGTAATTTTTTTCTTTTTTTTTTCCGCCTTTGGTTGTTAGACCGGAGTTATCGTTTTGTGTTGGCAATCACCTTATTCCACACCCCAACAAGGTATTGATCGCTTGCAAAATTTTGTCTCATGATACTGCTGTGACACATTGCTTGTTTCCAGCAGGAAATTAACTTTCATAAACCAATTTGCAATGTCTTTTGATACTTAGACTTCTAAGTTTTGGATTTTTTGAGGTTGAAAGAGGTGGAGAAGATGCTTTCTTTGTTAGCAGCTATAATGGGGGAGTTATTGCTGTTGCTGATGGTGTCTCTGGGTAAGCACCTGCAAACTGACTCATTAGTCTTTGATAAATTTAAACTTTGAAGATTATGGACGGTTCTCCAGATGCAAAGTAATTAGTTATTCACTTTTGTGAGTGTGTTGTCTATCTATATATGTATATATGTATGTATGTATTTTATTTTCTATCCATTTGTGTGTGTTAGCTAATATGATATAGACACATTGCATGTAATTCGACTGTTCGTTCTTGACCACAAAATGAACAAAGAAAAGGATATGACTGTAATAGTAGCAATAAATACTAAATATGTTGCAAAAACTTCAGTAATTGTGTCACTGAGTTTGTCAGTCAGGAGGAATTGCATAATTCTGTTTACCAAGAATTACTAATCCCAAAAAAATTCTTGATTGAAATGATATTACCCTTATGCTTTTATGCTTGCCAGTTGGGCTGGACATAATGTGGATCCATCATTATTTTCTCGTGAATTAATGGCAAATGCTTCATACTTTGTGGAGGATGTGGGGGTATGTGATTTTGATATGCACCATGATGGTTGTAATGTTGTCATTATTAAATTTAAAATCTGTGTTGGAGTTGTGTGAGTTAATATATTTAAGTACATGCACGTATCTTCTTTTTTGGCTTAGAGAGCTGACATAAGTTGACCATTCTCTAGGTTAACTATGATCCTCAGATTCTCATACAAAAGGCACATTCTGCTACCTCGTCTGTTGGTTCAGCTACAGTGTAAGTTTATTGTCCGTTCAATTTTCCAAATAATTATAAATGGTGACAGCAGTGCATTGGCATGCCCTGGATTATACACACACATTCATTCGGCCTTACTGTTATTTACTTCAGCTTTTCCCTTGACCAATTAGAATTGTTGCTATGCTGGAGAGAAATGGAATTCTAAAGGTCGCTAGTATTGGGGATTGTGGATTAAGGATTATCCGCAAAGGTGATAGCAACTATTTTATTTTCATATCAGTCTTGAGAATTTTGTTGCTGACAACAGTTTTCCATCCATTTACTGTGGCATGACAAGAAGAGTGGCTTGGTTGCCTTGCTTAACAGGCCAGATAATTTTTTCCTCTTCTCCACAAGAACATTATTTTGACTGCCCCTATCAACTGAGCTCTGAAGCAGTTGGCCAAACATACCTTGATGCCATGGTATGAGATTTTTCTAATCCATATTAGAATAATATGTAATAGGTTGTCTTTTCTGTCATCTACCGTCAGTTCATGCACATTTTCACCTAAATGCTATCCCAATTTAATTGCACCCTTACACAACTTGACCAGTGCTTGCAATCCCAGCGTACAAATTTTCCTAGTCCACATTAGAATAATGTGTGATAGCTGTCTTTTCTGTCATTTACTGTCCCCTTTTGACTTCAATGGTATCCGAAGTTAATTGTTTCCAAGACCCTTACATGACTTCTACCAGTGCTTGCAATGCCAGTGTGAAACAATCAATTATATTTCAAGGCTAACAAAGAGTGGTGTAAACTAGGGCCAAGGCAAGACCATGTACTTTGTACTTAAATCTTGAAAATACTCTGTTTAGCATTACAAAGAAAGGGTCCGTTTGAGCTGCTGGATTTTGACTCTGTATATTCACTATACAGGTTAGCACTGTAGAATTAATCGAGGGAGACACCATAGTGATGGGTTCAGATGGGCTTTTTGACAACGTTTTTGACCATGAAATTGTTTCAATGACAAACGAAGTCATTGATGTTTCTGAGGCTGGTATATGCTCCAGTGTTTGGATCCATTTATCGGAAGATTATCTACTCCGTTGCACAATGGTTCACTGACTGAGATTTTATTTTGATGCTAGCAAAGGCATTAGCTAACCTAGCACGCATTCATTCAACGGATTCCAACTTTGATTCTCCCTATTCCATGGAGGCCAGAGCCAAGGTAAAATCATAAAGAATTAAATCTCGTAACCAACAAAAAGTCGTAGGAGTGAAGATAATATGTTATGTCTTGATACAAGATTTCGTTGCAGGGTTTTGATGTTCCAATGTGGAAGAAAATTCTTGGGATGAAACTTAAAGGCATGACTAACTTTGGGTTCAACAAATATGAAAAAAATTTATACTCTGTTCAGTACCACAAGTGATTTCGAGTATTTTCCTTGTGCAGGTGGAAAGCTCGATGACATTACTGTAATTGTTAGCCAAGTTGTGAACTCCCATGACGTTTCCATCTCTTAGTGCAATGTAAAGAAAAGAAAATTTAGCATCACTTAAAACCAAGGTAGCTCTTAAAATATAGTTCTTTATCAATATGATGTTTGTGAAGTCTTATAAATGTTTCTTTTACATCGGTTAAAATGATGCATAAAATTTATGGACATTATGTTCATTTTTAGAATTACTGATGTATGTTTGCCACATAACTTCATTCCGATACTTCACGCCATTGGAGGATCCATGAAGCCTGCAATTTGGTAAAATTTGCCAAAACAGATCTTTGCTGGTTTCAGTATGGTAAAAGTACGCATTGAAATCAAGAGTCCGTGCAGCCAAATAATTGTTTTTGTTTCCCTGTAACTGTCAAAAATAAACCTTGTCATAGAGATCTCTTCGAAATATGATTGGCAATCAGAAGGAATCTTGGTTGCTCATGAACCTTAGAAATGCTCATCTCCCCGCCAGCACAACAATGATTCCCAAATTGTAGATGAAACTGGAAAACGTTAAGTGGTTCATTAAATCCCGATTCTTTTAACACTTGTGTTGCAGTAAAACAAGAAGAAACCAAGTGCCAATGATATGATTCCCATTTCCTTCTCGTTCGGTATTCAGCGAGAACTGCAGAAATATTTATTATACAAATTATGCTGCATCAGAGCCACATGTGAAAGGGTCCCTAAGAAACTTCGCATTCACCGGTCCTCGGAAACCATGAATAAGTCTGAAGATAAATATCAGATCAACTGGAAGAAAAATTCATCAGGGATAATCCTAGCATTATAAGGAACTGAAAAATAAAATAATAAAATCAAATTAATCTAACATCTAATGAAGTAAACAACAACAAATTACAAATAGTATCATTATTAATTGATAGATGTAATTCCGTTATCTTTAAATGTCCAGAAAACAATTGAATAGTTCCTGATGCAACAAAGCATACAACATCCTGAAACCCAAAATTGAAAATCATTGCACACAATGATTCAAAGGGGTTTCACACAAAACGGATAGAGGGAAGCCAAGAAAAGAAAAAAGAAAAAAAAATATCGAGAAAAGAACTCAAAAACATTTATCAGTAAAATAGTAAAACATGACAACAGTGTATACAACTCAAATCGATTATAGCCTGACCAATTAGTTCTGACTACAGCTACTAGATAAATAGATCATGTTGAAATCTGTAAGATGCATCTTCATCTTTGCCGATTCAACCCTCGTTTGAAGCTATCTCAATGATGCTTATACAGGGGTATGTTAATATTGATGCAGCTTTAGTATAATCACTGTGGTTACTCTTCAAGGTTCTTTAGGCGATAGTGCTGCCGTTACTGCTATCATTGACTTCTTGGAAGAAGGATTTACAGGCTTCATATGTGGACCAGCAGATGGCAGCAGCAGGAGCATGAAAAAGCATTCTTGGAATCCATCCCCTAATGAGGCCCCTATATCCATCCTTTTTTATTATTGTTTGGATAACGTGCCCAATTGAACTGCTCTGGAATCTGTCACAGCCGCAAACACCCTGCACAGCAATGTAACATAGTAATATCAGATAGAATCCTATAACACAACAGAACCAATTTATCCAATTGAAAAATTCAAAAGAATTTAGAAAACATTGCCTAGTTTTCATTCTTGAATCAATTTTCTTTTGATGTCATTGTCCATTGCTGTATTTAAAATTAGATGGGATTGAGATTTCTACATCACAACAATAGGTTTGAATGGATAAATGTTGTTAACTGACTAAGCATCCCAAACACAAAGTAAAAGATCTAAAAGACATTAATTAAAAAGAGATGCTTGCAAAAAGGCTTTGTAAAGAACAGATCCAAGACCATGAACTCCATGGCTGGCAGGAATTGCAGCTAAATGAATATATTTTTTTCTTTTGAGGAAGAAAGAAAAAAAGGCACCAAGTGATGGATTAAAATTTTCCACAAATCATGAATAACTACCTCCCAAAATTTAAGCATATTAATCCTATGTTCAAAGCCAAAAAAATGTTTTTTACCTCCTCTCGCTGAATAGTCAAAGCCAAAAAGATTATAGAGTGTGATCAACAACTATCTCGCATGATAGGAGCCAGCAACCAGACAAATCTTGCTTTTGTGTAAATGGCTAGCTAAAATAACGACTATACTCTCCTTTAGCTATACTCTCCTTTTCTCCATTGATCAACTAGACTTAAAGTTGGATTCTTTACCATACATCATTAAAGTCTTTGCTTTGATCATGCAAAGTTTGAACTTCAATACATAGTCTTTTTACAGCCTGCAAGGAAGAATCAACAAAAAATATACCTGACACTGCAATTGAGTTTTGGCAACATCAAGTGGGGTGGTGACCGCAGCAGCCAAAGCTCCAGCAGCAGCTCCAGCAGTAGCGTGAACGACCAATCTTTCATCACTGGCGCTCTCAGGAGAAATCTCCATCAATCCCCTCTTGGTAGCCTCATAAGTAGCAAAATGAACTGCAGTAAACGGAGCATTCATCAACACAGTGGTCCTATAGGACGCGTAAAACGCCCCTAGACCCTCTTCCCTCAACACTCTCTTGACACAGTCCCAAACACCCTTATAAGTACTATTTTCCCCCAATTGTAATCTCTGCTTCACCATATCCATGGGTGTAAAAACCGCATCACTTGCAACCGTCGCAAAAACCCCCGAAATCGCGTGAGCCACTGCATTATTAGGGTTTCCGGCGGATAAAAACCTTTTAGAAACTTCGTAAACGGAAAAATAAACAGCGTGAGCGGGGCCGGCGCCAAGCCCCATGGCGCCGATTCCACGGTAGAGGCCCGAGGGGCCCTCGGTTTTTAAGATGGATTTGAGGGCTTGGCGAACGCCGACCGATTTGATTGGACAGGAACCAAGGGCCTGCATGTGGGTTTTGACGGTGTCGACCGGAAACATGGCCATGTGTTCGACCGACCCGGCGACTGAACCGGCGATCATGAATTGCCAATAGTGGAGGCCGTCGTGGGCCGTTACGGCAATCTCTGGGTGGAAATCAGGGGGTTGGGGGACCGGGCGGAAGTCGGGGTTTTGGAATTTGGTAGTCGTGGCCTCCGCCGCCATAGGAAAGGGCAAAAGTGGAAAATTGAAAGAAGCGCTTGATTTTGTTGGGAATCGATGCCCCAGTTTACAATTAGAAGAAATTTATTGTGGTTTTGGATGAGGGTTTCAGCCATACAAAGTTTTTTCGTCTCATGTGAATGTGATGTGAGTTTGCAAAATTAAGCAGCTTTTCTTGTCTGTGGAGTTTCCAACAGCAAGAAAGAAAGAGAGGGAAGCAGGGAGCTTGGTTGTCCCGTTTTGACGAGTAAAATGAAATAGAAAATAATGAGGTTAATTGATGATTAGACTCAAGAGTTAGGGTTCCAAAGATTTTGGAAGAACGTTTTGGTTTCGGCTCAATTAATTTGTGATTTCCTTTTTTCTTTTTCGTGTCGTGTTGGGCCGAAAATGGGAATGGGGAGAGATGTGGAGCTTTGACTGGGCCAAAATTTTCATTCAACGCCCGACAAGAAAACTAATGCATAGGATAGGAATGGATGAATTTTTCTGAAAATTCAAACTCAATCCCACGTTATTTTTGTATTTAAGTTTGGTTCTGGTCAGCGATTCGTTCGTTGCTTGTTCAGTAAACGCATTTCACCATCGTTTAGATAGTGAAAAATAGAGTCTCCATGGTCATATTCGATGTCTCTAAACAAACACTAATCGATTAAAAAGAGTTGGCATGTTAATTTCTAAAATATTAAAAGGTCTATCCGTATGCTAGGATTAATAATTAAGAGTGTAGGTATCATTTTTCTTTAATATTATTGGCCAACTGCTTGAACTTTGACTTCAATCCATTCTATTGTTAATAATAATAATAATAATAATAATAATAATAATAATAATGATAATCTGGAATTCTAATTGCATAACGAGTAACTTATAAGAGCTTTGGAGATAAAATGAAGATGATGATCTACAAACACCTTACAGTCAACAAACACAAAAATGTTGATGTATTAATATCAGATATAGGTGGTTTTAACGAGCCGCCAAAATCATATCACCACCGCCCAAGCCAAGGATGACAAAATTCTTTGAAGTTTGAACTTGATCCATGTGCATGCATAGGCCTCAGTTTCAAGTATACCCAATCCTAATGTGACAGAGAAGAAAGCAGAATCAGTCGGAGCCGTTTGAACGTAGGATTAGAATTGTTTTTCTCTCAATCTCTCTAAATTTTTTAAATTTAGTGAAAAAAAAAAAATTTTTTATTAGAATTTAAAATTTAATTTTGACTACTTATTTCAATAGGTGAGAAAAAAATACTAACAATATATTTTTGTCAGTTATCTACGAGCCTGTTGCGCACAATTAGCCAGTCTTGCAATGGCAAAAGGATTTCCTGTTGTATATAATAAGCTGCTGGTTAAAATATGAATTGCAGCTTACAATTTTTATTTTCAATTCCCTAACTTAGTCTTTAACACTTTTCATTTAATAAAAGAAGAAGAAACTCGAAACCCTCTAAAGTCCATACTGATTGGTCTTACAGATAAATAGATTGATTAATCACTTCTTCTCCACAAATATCTTACGTAGGTATAAGTTTTGCAATAATTAATATTTGGCCACAGGCTGTTGCTCTAATGCTCTCTCTGCCTCTGTTGCCTAGTGTCAACAGCCCGCAGGTTTTTGGTTCTTCTCCCCATTGCTTTCGCCATTCATAAACTTGATATGAGAACAAACGAATGCTTTAATCTACTTAAGAGGTGTGGCCTTGTGTGTAATATTAATACCACTGATGAAAGCAGCAAGGTTAGCTCTCTAGCCTTTACAGCCCCGGGAATTCTTGTTTTCTCTTAGTTGATCTTGACGAGGATTCTTGGAGTATCTGATTTTATTTCTAGGCCAAAAAGCAAGTAACATTTATTTATCAGAAAGCATAGGAAAAGATATGATATGGGCGATGGAATGAATGGATCAATGGCTTGTGTTACTGATGAAAGCGTCAAGGGTTGATTACAGATTATCCGCCTTCTGCTGTTGCTCCCCGACAGCTATCCCTGAATTGTCTTGCTGCTCTCCTCTTTTCTTTTCCCTCATTGCCTTCCAAATCCATAAACCTTCCCACGCGTTCTGCAATTTCTTCTCGTATCAACAGGTTTTCTCATGTTCCAATCTTTTCCTTCATCCTTTTTTCAACTTTCCGATCTCCCACATTCTGGTTACTATTAGGATGTTGACCCAATAATAAAGGAAAAGCAAGCATAGGAGCGCCAGCATAAAAATCTTCGAGAATGGAACTGAACCAACAATGTATCCAGAAACCGTCTACAGAAGAATGGCACAACATCCTCAAATGATCATACCAAGACCAAGGCAATACTTGCTCAGTATCAACCGAGAACTTCTCCACGAGCCACCCGCAAGAACCGAACGCCACGCATTTGCAAGCCAGCAAGAATTTCGTCCATTTGGGCACACTTGAAACAGAGAGAAAACTTCCTAATGAAATGTACAAGACGGAGTCCACAGGTTGGGAATTTAGCCACTTGATTTAGTCAGGGTCATTGTCGCTATCAGTTTTTTTCTCGGGAGTTGCATCCAAGTTCTGGGTAAGGTATAGCAGGGCCAATTGTGTAAGACAGGAAAAGGGAAAGTTAATTGGCAACTTTTGCTTTATGCTCGTAGACTGAATTGAACAGAATATATTGTGTTTTTGGCACCCTTGAAACGCAATAAAGAGCAAGTTGCAAAACTCTCTTGTCATTCCTATGGAATACCGGTCGAAGATCAGCCATGTTTGATGAAGATGTTCCTGGGGTGTGGTCCACACTGTCTATGACATTGAGCAGAAAATTTAACAAATTGCCATCAATATTTAGCATCATATAAAATAACAATACAAGAGATTCAAAGACCAAGAACTGATGTTATAAACTGTTGCTTACCTAGCAAGTCAAAGAAATTGTGATCCTTCGAGAATTGACCAAAATGATAGCGCACAGAAAAGATTGATACTGACATGGTACAAAGTGCAGCCACAGGAATACTGGTCCTACTTCCGAGGCCAATAGCGCACCGTACCTCACTATCACCGATGATGGCAGTCACTGGTGGCACAAGTAGATCAAGGAGTTTCTCAACGGGAGCTTCCATATTGGTCACCGCGGCCTTATAGAAACCTGGAAAGTCTGGGATGACATTTGGTGTAGTTCTGAAGCATATATTATCGGGCTGAGGAATAGGATCAAAGCCGATGTAGCTAAGCCACTCTTCGGTGACAACAAAGGTGATGAGGCTGTCGCGTTTTCTTGAAATCAATAACTTGCAGAGGTTCCTGATGGGGTCTGGAGTTTCAACTGTTTATCCTGCTAAAGTTATGATCCTCGCTATCTTTCAGATAATCAAGTAGTGGAAGAAGTAAAGCGAGGTCAAGCCTCAAGATAACATTTTCAATTGTAGAAGATTGAGACAAGATTAAATAAGAATTAAATATGTTAAAAAGGAAAAAAAAATTGAAGCAAACGATTAATTTTACACGGCCATTTGGCTGAGATCATCATGAAGTTTGAAATAGTAAATAATAAGGGTTTCGTTCATGTCTTTTGTTTCTAATTTTGTATTTTATTCAACATAACAGACCAGGTCATCAATTAAATTTGTGATGTCATTTCTGATGTTAAAATGAAGATAATTCATTATTTTTGTCTATCTTGTACGTGAGATGCCTACCATCAGCTTCGGGCCCGACTGGCTCTTATGATTCCATTTAGTATTAACTTGGTTTGTTTTGGCGCCTGCTAAGTGGTCATGCTGATTATGGTAGCAGCTTCAGGAAATGTGTTGGAGTTGATCTATGTATGAACTGTAACTGTTGCACCCAGGTTGCTGTCAAAGATCAATCAAGATGCAATGCTTAATCAATTTTGATCCATGAATCGATCAATGATCAGCAAGAAGTTCTAACCTAACACTGACTGTAATCACTCAAGCAATTAGAAACAATTGAGAAACAACCACAAGAACTTCTAACCTAACACTCAATTGTACTTTGGACATCCGTGATCTCATTTTCATCAACTGTCTTTGGAATTTTTCGTTCAATTCGAAGGAAATACGAGGAATATCAGCTACGCTTATTGAAGAAATTCCTGGAATGAAGTCCACAGTTTTGCCGTCGCCCATCAAACCAACTGGAAACCCTTCTTCAGTGAAGAGATGAAAATGATAGTTTATTGAAAATACAGAAACTAATGTAGTACAAAGCGTAGCAACTGGAATATTCCTGGAACTTTCGCAACGAATTTTCCATGATAATATAGCATCAGTTATGATGGCAGTCACAAGCAGCTGAAGCTGATCAAGAATCTGCTCAAAGGGAGCATCCATTTTGGCCATAACAGCTTCAGAGAAGCCAAGAAATTCGCTGCTTCGACCAAGCTCAGACGGTGTAACATTTGGAATTGTTACTAAGGCTTATGTTGTCGTCGTTATGAAAATAGGAGCTGATGAAGCCAAGCCATTCTTCAGTAACAACAAAGTGATGAGGATATCGTATTTTCTTGAAGCTATTAGTTTGCGGAGATTCATCAAGGGATTGATGTGGCCTCTTCCAGGATAAGGCACGGCCACTATGTGACACACACTGGTTGCTGCTTGAATTTTTGTGGTATCCATGTTGGAATCAAAATCTTTCTAATGATAGAATAGGGAAGAAGGTCAAAATATTTATGCTTCTTGACAAAATTGCAACACAAGCAAGCAGACATTGAAACAATTCCCACATTTCGAAGAATCTTTTACTTGGTCTCATTTTGTTCATTATAAATAAGACATTTATGGAGTCCACTTTCACGGCTGCAGGCTGCTGCTAAAAAGTACTTTGTCTCTTCTACTTTCTAGATACAAGAACAAGAAATAAAAACAAAAATAAAAACAAATGGCCATCGCCCGCAAATCATTAATCAGATCCATTGCGTACAGAAGTATATAAAATGTTTGTTATCAATTGAAGTGAGCATGTGAAATGTCGTTGAGAAAAGCATCAAAGTTAGCAATAGACGATCCATTTTCAGCAACTGCTTCTTGACAAATCTCTTGAACTTCTCTAGCCCTTTTACTCATCGCTTTCCTCTCATCACTGTTCAAATCCATAAAACTTTTCACATGCTCTGAAATTTCATCCCTTGTTACCAAAACTTCACTTCCCACCCAAGGTTTCTTTACTCTCCATCCAATCCTCCAATCTTCAACAATTAGCTTACTATTTGGAACTTGATCCATCATTATTGGAAAGGTAAGCATTGGGACGCCAGCATAAACAGCTTCAAGAGTGGAATTTAACCCACAGTGAGTCCAAAATCCCCCAATAGAAGAATGACACAATACCTTCAATTGGTCACACCAAGGCACCACAATGCCATTGTCAACACACCCATCTTCAAACCAAGAAGTGTCACCTCGTGACACCCACAAAAATCGAACGCCACTATTGCGTACACCAGCTACAATTTCATCCATTTGGACACTTGAAACTGACCAAAGGCTTCCCAATGAGACATACAGAACGGAGCTATCAGGCTGAGAGTCCAACCAATGGAAGTAATTATCGGGCGCATTATTAATATCCAAACTAGTAGTCGTTAACAAATTGCGTTTGATTTCGAAGTAGGGAATGGTTGGTCCAATTGGGTAGACGGGAAAAGGGAATTTTGCTTTTAAAGTATCATTGACTTTGGCTTCAAGTTTGTAGACAGAGGAGAGGAGCAGACATTGTGCTTTTGACACCTGTGAAACACTTTCCAGGGCACGATGCAAAGTTTGTCTGCCACTTCCGTAAAATATTGTTGGCAGATCAGCTAACTTTGTGGAAGCCAGTCCTGGAATGTAGTCCACTAGCTCTTCTCCCCGTTCTGTAATAACCCAAACATAAGTTCAATTAAGCAGGACGATTTGATTACCAGTAGCTAGCTGGCTACCATAAATGGATATACGTTTATGGAAATCCTAAGCGCGTATACAACGAAATTTAGCGCAAATACAATATTATTTTACTTTTTGTCATTGGGGGAAAAAAAATACTGTATTGTTTGATTTTAAATGCTCATTCGATGAAGTGCAAACATTGCAGAAGAGAACAACTACTGTTCATGCACGCATATATAAAATTATGTGATTAGATGGTTGTACTAATTAACGAAAGTGGAAGGATTAATTAATCTCGAGTTAGTAACAAAAGAGAATAGTTTTAAACAAATATTAATTCTTGGGGCAACTGTACACACCTGAGAGTTCAACAGGGAAATGCCCATTTTGTACAAGGAGCTCAAAGTGGTGAAAAACTGAAAACAGAGAAGCAGACATGGGCCAAAACGAAGCTACAGCAATGTTCCTGCGGTTGCCCACATCAACAGCCCAGGCCAAGAAAGTATCAGCTATAATAGTAGACACCACTGGTGCCTCAACTTGAAGAAAATCTAAGACCTTCTCGAATGGAGCTTCCATCTTTGTAGAAATCGATTCCACAAAACCAGGAAAGTCCCTGGCACGAACAAGCTCGGAAGGTACAACATTGGGTATTGTTTTAAAGCGCATGTTATTATAATTACCGCGTCCGGAGCTGATAAAGCTTAGCCACTCTTCGGTCAGGACAAAGGTGATCAAAACATTTGGGTTTCTGGAAACAAGTAGCTTGCAGAGGTTCATCATCGGATTGATGTGACCTCTTCCAGGATAAGGCAGGGCAACCATGTGACACATTCTGCCGGTTGCTTTCATTTTGGCGTGATCCATAACAAAATTAATTTTACACGCTTCAGATTTGACTATCAACTAGCTAATTCTCTCTCATGAACAAACTAAGGATTTAAAGCCAGCTATAAAGTAATGTAATACTCTCCCTTCTGCAATAATCCCGGCCGTATGCAATCTTGGAAAGTGTTTTACACTGCGCTCTGGAATCTTTGTCTTGTCGACCGCACCATTTCCGTTTACGGGTCAGCCCTTCTTTCCTTCAATTCATTTTTCCAATTAATTGAAATCGAGTCCTTTTGTTTATTGGAACAACTCAGAAAACTAGAAGTTTTAGAAATATCTCACTTCAGTCCCAGTAATTTAGATTTCTGTTTTTGCTTTTAATGAAAATTAGGCAGCCCTCTGGAATCTTTGTCTTGGTGACCGCACCATTTCCGTTTACGGGTCAGCCCTTCTTTCCTCCAATTCATTTTTCCAATTAATTGAAATCGAGTCCTTTTGTTTGTTGGAACAACTCAGAAAACTAGAAGTTTTAGAAATATCTCACTTCAGTCCTAGTGATTTAGATTTCTGTTTTTGCTTCTAATGAAAATTAGGCAGCCATTTTCGCAATGCCGGCTCTCCTCTACATCAATAAGAATAAAATAAATGTGATGTTCTAGCGATGCAGCGTGAAGACAAAGGAGAAATACTTACAATGATCAATGCATAAGAAAATTGAGAGTTTTAGTTAATTGTCTATGAAAATAGAGAACAATTCTATAAACTCTCAAAGACTTGCTTGAGTTGATTTTTCTTGAAATCTCATAAATTATTCTTTCTAATTTGGGGGTGAATGATGTTTTCATAATCTTAGGAGATACGGTAGAAATTGTCATTCTAAATGGGGAGAATTGAAATTTACTTCTTCTTTTTTTTTAATTCTTTTAGTTTTCAGTTTTGAGATCTTATTCCATTGAAATAAATATAATGCGCAACAGTGTTCCATACACATCATACATCTGATCATCCACTGATTTAATAATTGACAAATACCACAACTTAGATAAAATTATATGATCAAAAAAATCAATAGCATTCAAAACAATTCTAATTTCATTTGTTTGAAATAGCTCATAAACAGGACCAAAAAAAAAAACGATAAAACAACTACGGGAGCTTGATGTTGGAGATCTTAATAAAATTTTGATGGTAAGAACCCTAATTTGGGAACATAGGCTTTTCTAAGGTTTCTCTATTGAAATGGCTACGCACGTGAAATGTCCTTGAGAAAAGCATCAAGGTTAGTAGGAGATGATCCATTTTCCGCAACTGCTTCTTGACAAATCTCTTGAACTTCTCTAGCCCTTCTACTGATCTCTTTCCTCTCATCACTATTGAAATCCATAAACCTTTTCACAAGCTCTGTAATTTCAACTCTTGTCACCAAACTTTCACTTCCAATCTCAGGTTTCTTTACCCTCCATCCAGTCTTCCAATCTTGAACAATCTGCTTACTATTCGGAATTTGATCCCAGAATATTGGAAAAGTAAGCATTGGGACACCAGCATAAAGACTTTCAATAGTTGAATTTAACCCACAATGAGTCCAAAATCCCCCAATAGAAGCATGGCACAACACCCTCAGTTGGTCACACCAAGGCACCACAATGCCCTGATCATCAGCACGGCCATCTTTAAACCGAGAAATATCACCTCTTGTCACCCACAAATATCTAACGCCACTGTTGCGGATACCAGCTATAATTTCATCCATTTGGGCACTTGAAACTGATAAAAAACTTCCCAATGAGACGTACAAAACTGAGCCAACGGGCTGAGTTTCCAACCAGTCAAAGTATTTGGGACCCTTGTGACCAATAATTGATGATACGTCAAAGTAGGGAATGGTTGGTCCAATTGGGTACACCGGAAATGAAAATTCTTCTTTCAAAGCGTCAATAGTTTTGGCTTCCAGCTTGTAGACTGAAGAAAGCAGAAGATATTGAGCTTTTGAGACCTTTGAAACACTTTCCAGGGCTGCATGCAAAACTTGTCTGCCAGCTCCGTGAAAAATTGTAGGAAAATCAGCCAACTTCGTCGGTTCAAGTCCTGGGATGTAGTCCACAAGCTCGTCTCCCTTTTCTGAGATGCAAATTGAAACAAAACAGTTCACATGCAGAACAATAGTCATATAAAAGTGATACAGAAAGCATTTTCGTCCATCATATTCCGTGTACAACTGGACACAATTCTGTAATGCTCTGTGAATGATGTGAATTAATTGGAGAACACCATAAAATCAAACAAAACCTGGTTTGAATTTGAATTCAATGATCTATAGGTTGTTTTTATTTATTTCATTTTATTTTTTTATTGTAAAATCTGCACATGGTATGCCCGGCCACCATGTGCCGATTTATGAGTCATGAAGGGAGAGTAAAATAATAATATTTGAAAAAATGAAAAGGTCCGTCGAGATCTAAGCTTGAAGATGAGGAAAAAATAATTTAGTAGTTGAAAAGTGTAGGCACCTGAGAGATCAAACGGAAAATGGCCGTTTCTTTCTAGAAGCTCAAAGTGATGAAAAACAGAGAACACTAGTGCAGACATTGTCCACAAGGAAGCCACGGGAATGTTCCTGCGGTTGCCAACGTCAACAGCCCAAGGCAAGTAAGTATCTGCTATAATAGCACTCACTGCTGCCGCAGGTTGCTCATCATCATCAAGAAGCAGATGATCAAGGAGCCCCTCAAAAGGAGCTTCCATCTTTGTAAACACAGCCTCCATGAAGGCGGCAAAGTCATTGGCGCGCCCATGCTCGGAGGGTATAGTATTAGGCAATGTACGGAATCGAATGTTATGGGGCTTGCTTTGTGAGCCAATGAATCCCAGCCACTCTTCCGTCACAACAAAGGTGATGAGGATATCAGGCCGCCTTGAAGCTAACAGCTTGCAAATGTTCATCATGGGGTTGACGTGTCCTCTCCCGGGATAAGGCAGGGCCAGCACGTGGCAGAAGCTGGATGGTTTTACTTGGGCAGGATAAGGATCCATATGTAGCACTTGATATACGGGAGCTAATTAAGCTGAGATTGCAAATTAAACAGAAACTCTGATCACTTTCACGTGTGGAAACTGGGGAAGGAAAATAAAATAGCAATACGTGACGGTGAGAGTGAGACGGAGACGGAGAATAAATTTAGAACTGAAAAAGGTAAGAGCACTCCGACTACGAGTGTAGAAGGCCGAAACACAAAACAACAAATGAATGTATATGTAATCGCATTGTTCATGAACTAATTAGTAGCATCCTCTTTCGTGTATCAATTGATAAATAAAAATACATATATATCGTCATGCCAAAATCATAAGCCAACCTGTTTCGGAAGCGCGAGTGAGGAAGAAGAAGTAACCTGGCTGGCTAGCGGCTTGCAACTTGCACGCAGGGACAGAGTGAGTGGCCGGTTGTGTCACAACAACTCCGTGTCAAATGCAAATGAAGATTTATATAATAGACTGGAAGTTGGGGGGTGGGCCGGTGCGGGTTAACTGTTGCAGCCCATTTATATGATCTCGTTTGATTGCCTCGTTTTACGTAATCAAGCCAACTAAGGTGCGCTTTTGTTTTTGTTTTTGTTTATTTTTTGTTTTTTCATAATAGAGATATGTTTGGTTTTTAGTAAATTTGAAAATGTATTTGGTAGTTTGTATTTAAAATAGTACTTGCAAATGACAGAATGAAAATGTATTTAGTCGTTTGCTTGAAAATATGGAGCAAAGAAAAGAATGTCAAAAAAAGAAATCTAAAGATTTTAGTAAACTCCACAAAAATTTTAGAATAATAGTTTTAGTAGAAATTATATACAAATATATTGATGAGGAAGAATTTTTATTTAAAATGAAATCACTTATTTTTTATTTTTTTTACTTTTTTAAATATACTTATTTGAGAAAATTCAAAATCAATTTAAAATTGCAAAAAAAAAATATTGTCTATGTGATTAAATTTTAGTAAATGCAACTTTAATAAAAACAATATAGTAAAATATAATAAATAGAAATTAATGTAACTGCCCTACATCATTCACGGAATAAAATTTACAAACCTTGATTCTTTAGTAAAAGGGTCACTCCACGACGATACTATAATGTTTTAAAAATGTAAGAAATATGTATTGTTAAATCTTTTCAAGGGTACACATTATTTCTATTAATGAGAAATTTTAATTATTTAAAAATATTATAACCAATTAACAAATTGGTTAAAATGTAATTTTAGGTTTAAAAAGAAAATAGAGATATAATGAAATACAACATTTGTCTTTATCTCAATCTTATCACAATTCTTAAATATAAATTAAACTACCTAATGAGAGGGGATTAAATTAGAACTTTTCTCAATGCCATCATCTTTAATTTTTCTTGTGAGCTACTGCTTCAACTTACTGTTTGCCTTCAAACTTCCTTAATCATGATTCTGAAAGCATTGATGATTAAGAATGAAAAAAAGGTTCTACAACATGCCGCTAGACAAACAAATACATCAATGTTAAGAGTCAAATTACTTCATTGTTAATCTTTTTCTTTAATGCATATTCTTAGGATTTAATAATCTTAGACATATCAATAAATAATTCCTTCATAGATAAAATTAAATATCATGTCACATTTACTCGCATTGTTTACGGCATAAATTTTAACAACTCAAGAAATTAGTGAAATAATTTTAAACAGAAACAGGAAGAACCCTAAAAATTAATTCTAAACAAAATCATAATTATGCACATATGTATTAATGTATAACAGCATTGTCCTATGCCCAACATAAGAGAACCACAACAATAAGAAGATTGACTTCTCATACCAATACTATGGCATCCCAAAATTATTAAATATAAAGTGCTTTTTAAGACTTAGCGGAGGATTAATATGGGGGAGGCTAATAGACTAAAACGGCAATCACAGATTAAATTGAGATTTTTTCTCTACATTTATACGAACTTGATAATTATCTGTTGTCTTTTTAATTAATTAATTGTCGTTGCATTAAATGAATGATTTAAATTAAAACACTTAAATCTAAAGGATACACAACAACCACCCTTCTGCATACAGCATCATATACAAATCCTTAGTAAACATATAATTCAAGTTGAAGAAAGATTTTACTGTATTGATATTTATTGTAATTTAGAAATACAATTTAATTCTCTCTCTAAGTTACCGTTTGCACAAATTACTGTCCATAATTTTAACCAATCCAACCGTTACTATTTTTCCTTAAAGTCAATATCATCAGTCAGATTTAGATTTGTACTTGTAAGTTACGTTAAAAGTAGCTTAGCAATTTACTAAATATAATAATACATTGGCACCTGCCAGCTGTGCAATAAAATTTGAAAACGTCTAAAGTAGATTTTCACTTTTCTTTGTTTGTTTTCCTTGAAAATGGAGAATGCTACGCAAAAAACTGCTATAAAAAAAAAATATATATATATTTTTTTATTTTTTATTCTTCAAAAACAGAAAATAGTGGACCAGAAATGCCATCAAACACCCCCCCGTAATTTTTTATAATGTCGCTTTTCAGCTCCCAAATTTTGACCGACGGTGGGAATCCACATGCACCGCTTTTGGCCTGACAAAGGAATGTGCTATTGTTGATTAGAAATTCTAAAACGCGGATCTTGTTGCATTTAAAAAAAGGTCCTGGACAATTTTTTTTTTAATAATATTAGAAATTTTAATATTTATATTAAAATCCTCATTTAAGTATTAATAGTAGATAATAAAATTTAGAATTAATAAAATTATTAATCATATGTGACACTTATTTATTAAATAATAAATTTTATTATTATTAAAAATGTTGTTCGATAATATTATTCCACGTCGAATTTCATTGAATGAATGACTCATTAATTGGGATCTAAATGTAATAATTCATAACATTATTCCAAACTCCAACTGATTAATCCACTTGATTATAAGAAATAAATGTGTTTAGAACCTTAGTTTGGTTACATCAATTAATTAATAAGCTTCTCTTAAGTTGCTTTATTAAAGTTCATAGCTATGAATACATGTCCTTAAGAAAAGCATTAAGATTAGGAGAGATTCTGGAGTATCCTTATCTTAAAAAAATCATATTAGTCATCTTTAATTCATGCATGTGTTTAAGAGTGTGCAGAACTATCTCTCCTTCGCTTCTTTTACCCTTTTACTCATCTCTTTCCTCTCATCAGTATTCAAATCCATAACCCTTTTCACAAGCTCAGAAATATCATCTATTGTCACCAAACTTGCACTTTGAATCTCAGGTTTGTTTACTCTCCAGTCTCCATCTAGGCTTCCAATCGTCCAAGATTAGCTTACTATTTGGAGCCTGGTTGGAAATTATTGGAAAAGTAAGCATTGGGACAGAAGCATAATGACTTTCAATAATTGAATTTAACCCACAATGAGTCCAAAATCCACCAATAGAAGCATGGCAAACACGCTCAGTCGGTCATGCCGAGGCACCATGACGCCCTTACTATTATCATCAGCACACCCATCTTTGAACCTCGAAAGTGTCACGTCTTTTCTCCCAAAAATATCTAACACCACTGTTGCGGGTACCAGCTACAATTTCAACGGGGCGGGCTGAGTGTCCAACCACTCAAACTATATGGGACCAGTAGCTCTTTGATAGTGTCCATGCCTTTTTCTTCAAGCATGTAGACTGAAGATTTGAGAAGATAATGAGCTTTGGACACCTTTGAAGCACTTTCCAGAGGCTCCGTAGCACAAAACTTGTCCGCCAGCTCCGTGAAAAATTGGAGGAAATCCGCCAACTTTGTCGGCTCAAGTCCTGGGATGAAGTCCGCAAGCTCGGCTTCCTCTTCTGAGACCGAGATGCAAATTCAAACGAAACACTAGCAATTGTATGAATCTGATATAATGGCAGTCAAAGTAACTCTTACCCCGTATTATTATTATTATTATTATTATTTATATTTTTACCCAACAAATGAACTTACACTGCATCAATTTATGCAAAATAAATTTATATAAAAATTTATAATTTTATCTACTAAAAATGAGCGATACTACAATAATAAATTCTTGAACAAATTAATTTTATATCAATTAATATGTTATGTCAACATTAGTAATTAAATAAGAATGTAAAATAATAAAAATTAATCTTGTGCACTATAATTGTTTTTCATTCACTCAACAATATTAGGAGTCAGGAGAATTACGCGTGATTATTTGTTAATTAAAATATTTGTTATCTATATAATTCTTCACTAAATGCTTGCCCAGCACGTGGGGTTAAGCAGTTGAAAATTAATTTTAGAAGGATGACAAGCTAGTGCGTCCATCAATTTGACTTGATGCCATAATTTTTTAAGTCCAAGCTAAAAGATAACGTTTTGTGCAATAACGACTGGTGATTTTATTCCTTTTTTTTTCTATTGCTTTACATGATTTTGTGCCAAGTATTAAATGTTCAAAATTTATTTTTATTTTTTCATTTTTCTTACTTAACAATGAAATGATTCAATCCTTAGTTCAATTTAAAAAAAAAAAAGGTTAATACTGAATTCCTGCCTATAATTTTTAAGCTTTGAGTTTTTAACCTAATGTTGGAGATGATATTTGTTTTACTTAATAATCAATAATTTAATGCTCAGTAAAAAATAAAGTTAACATGAATTCTTGTTCATAATGTTTGAACTTCTAAATTTTATTCTAGTGCTGACAATGGGGAGTGCTTGGCCTCCGGCCCCCAACCCTCCATTATTGAGATTTGAGTTGGAAAGCAACGGCTAATCGACTGAATAATTGCCAAATAGAAAAAGAAAAAAAAAATTGCTGCTAATTCAACTGGAATGATGGTATTGGTATCCCCATGAACGCACGCGATGTTGATGTTAATGTGACAAAACTGACCTGTAAATAAAAAAAAAAAAAAGATGCCGATGTGTTGTAGTCGAAGTAGATCTTTCTTCTTTTTAATTTTGTTATTATTTTCTTTTGTCGTCATTTCATTGAGATTGAGTGGACTCAAGATTTGGTCTGATGAAACTTCTGCCAATCCACATGAGTTATACGGCCTCGTGAAGCCGTGCCACTAGTGGGCAATAGGTGTGGCAGCAAAACAAAGAGGTCCGGACTCGGCTCCTGCATACTTTTTTGTTTGTACGGTTGTATCGAAAATTGGGTTAAACCCGGCGCGCATTAAAAAAAGTGGAGCTCTTCGAATCCCCCCACTTTCTCTTTGAAAGAGAGGAGGAATGATAGCCAAATAGAATTCACATGTGAGTGGGCCAAAAACAATCCAAAAGGGCTTTGACTCCTGGAAAGAGTGACATGACACAGGGTGGGTCTGCATCTGTATGACCCATCATGTTTGTTGTGACCCACTATAAAGGTTAAAAGAATTTAGCCCACACATTATTATGGCTTTCAATATTTATTTTATGGGTAGAGATATTGCAACTTGATTTTTTCACAAAAATTTTACCGTAAATTTTGAGTTACTGATGCCAAGTAATTCAATAGTAATGATTGAAACTTAAAGTACTACTGAATGATGACTATTCATCCACTATTGAAATTTTTAAAAATCAATGCCTCAAGATTTGTATAAAAAATTCAAATTAGAACATACTTAGGTCTTATTTGGAACTAATGTTGGAACTAGACTTTTGCAGTTCAGTAATTTTTTTTTTCCTTTAAGTTGTCCATTAAATTATTAGATTACCCTTTTAAAATGTTAGTTTTCCCCTGTCATTTTTTAACCTAATTTCAAATCAAATTTTTTCTATAAAAAAAAAAAAAAAAAAAAACCTAAACCCCATGTGCATTAAATTCGAACACTAGTAGTAGTCCTCGTTAACATGATTTCAACACGGGTAGTTCTCATCAACGCAATTGTGACCCCAGCCATTCTCATCGACATGATTTCAACTCCGATCATTCGTACAGCTCTTATAACAAGCAGAAACGTTGTAAGCCTCGAACCGAGCTCCGCGAAATATCACCTCTTTTCTTCCATCTTTGTCCTTTAGGACCTTTACCCTTTGTTCATTTTTTGAGGTCACAATGCTTAACACCCTCCTTTACCCTTTGTTCATTTTTTGAGATCACAATGCTTCACACCCGCTTCAAGTTTTGAACGTTTATAATGTTTATGTATACGTTTTGTTGATGTCTCTGCACATACATGCTATAGTTGGAGATGATAATATGCCTTTCTTCTTTGGTTTTAATCAAACGAGTACCAATCTGTACCATCTGATTGATTGTAAATATAATTCTAGACGATGATTGTTAGCTATGCAAACCCAGGATGAGCCCAACTTGAAGAACTTCCACTAATTTTCACTCAGATCCCTTTTAATTATTGGGAAAATGTTTATCTGTATGTTCTATTATTGGTTTGCTTATCTTGAAATTGAGTTCTTAAAAAATTTATTAGTTTTCACCTAATTCTTTCTTGGCTCCGGCCAAGAAACTTGGAAACTTTAAAACTGTTCCAACTCTTAATTTCTAATATCTTGTGAACAATATAACAACACCTTGACATTTGATTTATCGAATTTTGAGATTATTGTGGACAATTGGCTACAGACTCAATTTAAAAATATGGATAATGATGAAGAGGAGTTTGACCAACTTGTTTGTGTAACAATCTTTTAATTAATGCATCATTATTATTTGACATTTATCCATAAGGAAACCTTGCATGAATTCTACTCAAACAGGTATAAACAATTGATAGAAGTGCTTGATAAAAATATAAGTAGGTGTTTTAATATGTTTAGAATAAATAATGATGCACTTTTAAGATCATGCACAGACTTAAAAGATAATTATATGTTAAAGAGTTCAAGGAGAACTAGCGCTGCTAAAATGTTAGGAATGTTTTTGAATACATTAGGGCAAAGGGCATTAAACTGATCAATATTTGATTCAATTTTCCAAATCCTCGTCAAGGTCTGCATGTCTAATAGATTTTTATATGCTCATTCTACATGCATGAATTTTCGGTGATTGGACACTGGAGTACAGGCATTAATTAACATCGTGGAACTTTTGAATGTTAATATCTTAACCTATGAGCTTTCAGAGTAGCGACGGACTCAGACAATTTACAAGAAGGGGCTATTCTTAATAACAATATCAATATCTAACAATGAGATAATAAAAATAATTTAATAAAAAATAATGAAAATATTTATAATATTAGCCTTAATTGGAAAAAAAAAAAAAGCTAACAAAGAATTAAGGATGAATAATGATACTATTTAGTTTTTATTGTATACACAAACAAAAAAAATTATTAATTAAGTTATTGCTTGATATAACTTAATAGAAATAATCATCTGTAATGGTAATTATGTAATTGGAGGATGGTTTGTATTTGTTAGTCTTCACCATTGGAGATTTTCCGTGAAAAGTCGTTGGATTCTTGACGTAGGATGTTGAATTGGAAAGGAAGTTAATGAGTCAAATTATTTTTTAGCTTAAAATAGAAAAATTAATTCGATTAAATTCTCAGCCAGCAACATTTTCATTTTTTATTTTTTATAGAAATTAGGTTTTTTGACTTTTGATAGGATAGAGTATTAGAGTTTAATGTGGGCCTTTACATAATAAATTACTAGGAGCTTTAATTAATATAATAAACATTAAAATTAATTACATAAGCTAAATAAATAATTTAATTTAGAAGAAAATTTTAGTTCGGGGGGGGACTCTAGCCCCCTGTGGTCCCCTTTGGGTCCGTCCATGTTTCAGAGGTAATTCTTTGATGAGACCAAACTTCATCCTCCTATTCTTTTGATCATGAACCATGATTTTATTTTTTTAATCTTTCAACGAACCTTTAATATGCACATAGTTAAAATGGGTTCCCTATAATCTGAAAATACTTTTACATGAGAAGTATGCCCTTTATCTTTGTTATTATATGGATATGCATTTTTACTTTTTGTATTTTTATTTTTATCAAGAAAATATTATTAAGCTCATGCAATATAGTTAAGTGGGTACTTAATACCATGTAAAAGTGAAAAACAACACCTTGATTTTTTATGAGCTAGCCAACCAATGGGTTGTGAAGAACTGTTCGGCTACAAACACTCCTCATGGAAAAGTGTTACTGAGTATACTTTTAGGTTTTTTTTTTTTTTGAATTTTGTTATACATGGATTGTTATTAATATTACATCAAATATTACAATTAATATTTATAAACTATACTAATTAACTATTTTTTATCATTCAATTAATTGATAATTGAGGAAGAACAGAAATTAACCGCCATAACGCTCTTATGAAGACTCAAACCCTTGCGCTCACCATTGTAAATACAAAAGTTCTCCCGCTAGACCAAAGGCTCATTGGTGTACTTTTGGGATTTGCAAGAATACACGGAATATTTTGTGAAATATTTTCAAGCTATTTATTCAAGAAGCATGGGAAGATAGTTGTTGCCACCACGGCCTTACATGATTACATCAGAAGATATTAAGATAATCATGATTTTAATGAAACAACAGATGAGTCAAGTCATATTGCTAGTGAGGATATAAGCAATATTGCATCTTATGAAGAAAGTTATAATACGGTTGATAACACAACTCTAGATATAATAATTTTGTGAAATGACATTGCAGCAAGTTTAACGGAGGCATGACAATGAAAATGTTTTAGAATTTTGTAACTAATTGCATTTTAGTTTTATTATTTTATGTTGTATGATCTTTATTTAGACACATTTGGTATAATGTATCTCTTCAATCCGTGTGCAAAATTTGAATTTACTCATCTCTAATTTTAAATTAGCTTGCTTTAAAAACTATTTACTATAGCTTTTGTAGAAAAAATAAATTTGATTTGTTTAAACTAATAAACATAATCACATGTTAATCAACGCTCAAAACAAATAAAAATGTAGAAAAATAATAATTCAAAGTAGGAAAAATAATTTGATTAATTAAAAATTTGAAATAATACTTAGAATTAATTTTTATCAATATTCATCAACTTCCACTCCTTAATTATTAAAGTTTATCAAACACCATCATCTTCTACCCCAAAACTATATCTTTTACTTTACAGCAATAATTGTAACTTAAAAACTACACTACTTCACTCCTAAATAAGCGTAACATTTACATAATAAATCAGCAATAATACTTAAAAAAAAAAAAAAAAAAATCTCTTACAGATAAAGATATCAGAAGGGGAGATTTGGTTGTCATTGACGCCTACCGCGCTAACATGCTTCACATGATTTGTTTAATGTTAGACTTTATAGCCATTGTTATAATTGACTTGAACCCAAGTAACCTAAAGAAAGAAAAAGGAAAAAAATATCTTGGGTGACTATCAAAGGTTTTGAGATTTAATGGTACAAATGGAAAACCAATTGTTATTCGTGAATATTTTGCCGACAGAAAATGACACCGCACATTAAAGAGGAAGAGCACAAAACCTGTAAAAAAATGGAGGACCACGTTATGATCAATGGAGGGGTGGAGATCTCACCATTAATCATGCAAAATTCTCAAACATTTGGGCCTATTCTGTCAACGTACACGATGATTCATGAATATGATGATATCATCACAAAAGGGCAAAAAAGGGGCCGTGCATGGGTTGGATGTGTATGTACACAATATAATAAAATAGATAGCAGGGCCAATCGATTGACCATGAACATAATGGGACCATGTACACAATAAAAAGTTCTCAGAAAGTCTGAACGATTAAGATATTTCAAATCTTTGGGAATTAGAGATATTTTTTTTAGTGAGACACAGACAAACATAAAATCCACATACAGAGGGAAAGATCAAAAAGGTCCGCAGCCTGCATGAGATATTTTCCAGATATTTCCTGGCTCTTTTCTGTGCTATCATATCTTCACGTGATCATCAAACCCTCTTCACAAATCGTCCCTGCAAACCAAGAATAGCAAATACCAAACTTTTAATTATATATATATATATATATATATATCACATTTAGAAAATTTGAGAAATTGATAATTAAGATACATGGCTTGAATTAAACTCAATCATCAAATATTGTTAAAATTTAATTACATATGACCAACATGAATTTGTTCATGTTGAAAACTGACTGAAATATGATTTTCTTTCCACCCACCCCCCATCTTTTAGCAATTTTTTGTACAGAGAGTTGTGCGTTCAGAAGAATCGGATTCTAATTAACAAAATTAATGTGGACGTTCAAAAGATAGGAGGAGTACAAAAATTAAACAACATACCTTGAACCTTGGTCTTTTATCGGCATTGAGCTTGCGAACTTGATACCTTATCTTCTTTGAGAATAGCCTTGATTGTCGTTTCTCCTTGTACCTCAGAACACTTGCTTCTCTTCTTGTTTTATCTTCTTCTTCCATCACAGGAACCTCACCCAGCTAAATAATTTATAAGGAAATAATCATCCAAAATTATCACACACTAAAACCAATATTAATTAATTATTATTAATACATGCATGAGTTTAAAACTTCTCATCATATATATGTGTGAGAGTGTGTGTGTATACATATGGAGAGAGTGTGTGTCTTAAAATAATAATAATAATAATAATGATAATATGTAATGAGTTAATAACGAGTCATTGATTAATTACTAACATAATAGCCATGGCTTGGCATTGGTGATAGAGAAAAACCATCAGCCCAGAGCGAGCCGCGATCGGACCAAGCATCTAACACTTGTTGATAGTTCAAGTTCAAGTTCAAGTTCAATGAAGCCCTATTCTCATCATCCTCGTCCCAAAAGCCAAGATCCTCCTCCTTCTTTACACCCTTAATATGAATAGTCTTCTTCTCATGATCACTTTCTTGGTGTTGAAGAAAGTTTCTTGTGAACTCAATTTGCAGCTGCTCTCTTTCATCATCCTCTTCTTCATCTTCATTTTTATTAGCAAACCCTTCCCAATCCATGTCCATGAAGTCCCATGTAAGTTGACTGCGTGAGCTACGATCTGTTGCTGACTTTTGGTATTCTTCATCTTCATTATTATTATTAACACACCAAATGCCTTTCAATTCATCCATGACATCGATCTCCCCGTCGTCGGCATAGCAGCTGGGTTGTTTTTTGATGTCGACAAATCGATGAGCACTGTCAGTGGAGTCTGGTACTTCTTGTTCTTCGTTCTTAGGGATTCTTAATAATGAATTGTACCCCATATCTCATCTCCTTTGCCTGGCTTCTATCTACCTCCCTTGTTGCTCTTTAATTTATTATGAGCTTATGAGTACCATGCTGCACGGTATAATTGGATAATTTTGTATTTTCATTTTTTAAGATTTTGAATGCTTAATATAGTATCCAATGTGACACCTTATCTTCTGTCTATTGGTTGATTTAAGCCCCAACTCGTTTGTGATAGGCTACTTGCTTCCAGGTTGGAAGGAGGACAAGTAAACACTAATGACCTTTTTGATCCCTGTGAAATGGGACCAAATTAAATTGTCCTTCAATAGCAAGAAGCACGAGATGATAAGAAATTGTTGAATGACAAAAGAGCATATCCAAAAACTCTTTAAATAATATTTTATTACTTATTTGAAGAGTCACGTCAGCATTTAAAATTCTAAAAAATATTTGAATTAAGATTCTTCAAATAAAAAATGATTTTCTCTCTTCAATTTTGTAAAGTTATTTTCTCATTCTTCAATTATATTTTATTACTTTTTATTAAAAAGAGAGAGAGTAGCACTTTAATTTTCATTTACTTTTCTTTTGAAAAAATATTTATTTGATTAAAATAATATGAAGTTATTTCTATTTGAAGAGCCTTTTAGAGAATAATATATTTTTTTATTTTTATTGCCACATAGGTAAGCAAATAGATATTTGAAGAGAAAACTAATAGAGTCTTTTGGAGATACTCTAAAGTAATTTGGGATTGTTTTCAAAGGTTGAAAAGTAATGTAAAAAAATAAAAATTAATTTTAGTGTTTGGTAGCAAATTTTTTTAAAAAATTATTTTTGGTAAAATTATCTCATTTTGTTGTAAATTTTTAAAAGTAGAGAAGGAGTAATTTTTCAAAATCTGATTTTGAAAATCACTTTTTATATTTAATACAGATCCATATATATCCTCATATATATTATAAAAATTCAAAATTATTCTTATTAATTAAGAAATAAAATCATTTAACTTTAAAGAGATTATCATTATTACCAATTATATTGAGATAACAAAATAAAAAATAAAATTAATTATATAAAAATTGTATTTTAGTTATAAATTATTATAGGTACACATTAAAAAAAATTATATATATATATATATATATATATATATATATATATATATATATATATATATATATATATATATATATTTATAAATGTTTAAATAAATCTTATTCAACTTTATGCCTAATTCAGTTAGTTATATTATTACAGCAGTTTAACAATAAGATTTACTAAACACATATGATTGCTTTCAAAACTGACAGCATTTCTAAAAATAAATTTTACCAAATATTTAACTAATTATTTTTATAGCTGATTATTTTTATAGCATAATTATCAATAATTATTTTAAAAACTACACTATTACCAAACTGGCTTTAAAGCTAGCAGAGACTGACCCACCGAAATCTAGAGATTCATTTACTAGGTCCTATGGTAAACCAAATTTAATTATAAGCGAAAAAAGACCACTTACTTTCATGCTAGATTTGCGATCAACAAACCATCCAAAGTCAACAAGCGATCAATGGATGGACCATGAGCGATGAACAAATAATAAATGCGTTGCAAATCACTTATCTAATGCGACAAATTACCTAATAACATTTATGTATGAAATACTGATTTTTAACTAATGTTTTATAGCCAATCGCAAGTAATTTTACAAATCGATCCTCGATATGTTTGGAATTTTTTAAAGCATTTATTGGAGATATTTTTAGTGAGATCATCCATTAAATCTACGTTACATCTTTTAGGTTTTAATTGATAAACATATGAATAACATGGTACCCACTTTCATCACCTAGGAATTTCTCACTTATTATACAGAGAAACCACAGGAGCAGTAAGCGATCAGCCAGGCCAAGGTATAAATATACGAGAGGTTTTTCCGATGAGCCTAGGCAGCTTTTCTCAAGGGCTTTTTTTTTTCTTCCTGTGCTTTTGCGGTGCCCTTTAGTGTTCGGATCAAAATTTGATTAATTACTCGATATTTAACCCCCGGGGGGGGGGGGGGTTTTGGAGCAATAAAAAAGATCTAAAGCCAAATTAAAGACTTTCCAATTCTATGCCAAGAAATTAAATATTTGTATCAAAGCCAATCAATGGCCATGACGTCATCAAAAGTTAGTCTTTAAGACACCTTACAATTCAAAGTTAAAAGCTAGAAAAATGGCAAGTCAATAATAATAATAATAATAATAATAATAGACAAAATTTTATGGCATCGTTAATTGTCAAAGTTAGAACAAATAAATCATGTTTTGTGCATGCAATAATCCAAATGCGACCTTTCTTCTTTTCAAAGAGGACGGGGTTCAGATTGAAACTGTGGATAGAATTAATTATTAAGTGTGGAGAATGCTTCTACAGAAAGTCAGGGTGTTGCCTTAAAATGTTGGAGCTGGCAACTGGTACTACATTAATTACCAATTACCAATGGGTAGATTTGAATAATTATTTTGTACATATAGTTTTAATTGTGTATGGCCTTAAGATTCAACCATGAACAGAGCACACTTCTTTATTTATTATAGCCTCTCACGTGAACATGCCAAGGAAAGATTTGTTCTTAAAGCTAGCTAGCTCTCTGTATAATTAGCTTGTTTTATATATGGTGCCAGTTGATGAATCATGTTTAAACACAGTGCGAATGCATCGATCATACATTATTGATTATTATGGCTCAAGACATATATATATATATATATAACTCAAAACGTCGGCTATTGCATATTAGGCTTGGTTTTGGTATTTAATTTGGTGTTTCAGCTTTGAGTCGTAGCTGCTGTCTATTAATAATGAGTATCATTGTGTTGCCAAGTTCAAGCTGCTAGTGTTTAAATCTTAATATTGAAGACTTTGGCCGCTAAATTGCTCAAAACAAAATAAAATAAATGGAGTGCTAAGTTGAAAAAACTAGTCCGTCTAAGTCTCCTTATAGTATCAACCAATCTGCGAAAGCTATCCAGGGTTCCTAGCTAAGAATAATATAAGCAATTGAATAACTTAATTCGTTCATGGATCCAAGAGGAGATTGTAATTAAATAATATTATTAAGAAGGCTTAATTGTTAACCCCATTTTACTCAATATCCCACATGCAAGTTTTGACTTTCTTAAAACTTAATCCACCTTTTTTCCCCCCTTTATGTACCATGTTCAAGTTAATTATTAGCCAGAAAACGAAAAAAAAAAAAAAGACCATACATTAACCAACAGTAGAGAAAATTAATTAAAGCTTTCAGTGGAAAAGAAAGAGGAAGAAAGAAAGAAAGAAAGAAAGAAAGCCACTTAATAATTATATTAAGTCCAAAGAGACTCTTTCTTGAGAGGATCTTGGATGGCATTGCTGCTAGAAGAAGCAAAGCCTGCTGCTAGTAACTGAGGGTTGATGTTGTTACAGGATAGAAGAAGAGACTTTTCATGAGCCTGGAGGTGATGATCTATTTGTGTTGTTAACGAGGCCGCTGGGGGATCTTGCTGCATCTGAATGCAAAGTATCTCTGTTTGAGCCACAGCAAGCTGCATTTGCAACTGGGACACTTGGTTTTGTAGATATGATATTGCACCAACACATCCGTAAACCGGGTCTCTCACTCTAGCATTTGCTTCATACACCAAACTGCTCACAGCATCGGCTCTCTGATGAACAGGCAACTCCTGCAGATTAACAACGAAAGCTATTAATTATCATATCAAGAATTAATCGCCCGCACTGGCACCGCAGATTCATGAGCAAGCTGTCCATATCTTCTGTATTTGGACACTTGTGTATATATTTGTCGACTAAATATTCTTTTGTATATTTCCTTAACTGCTGAGGGATTAGCTAGCCAGGTGCATTACTGGCTACTGCTATGGACCATATATGGTGGTTGGACATGTGTACTTCTCTTTATATATATTTAGAAAATAAATAAATATTCTTAAAATTTAACACATATATAATAGAACAACAGAAACTAACCTGTAGCATTTTGCTAACATTGCTAGCACCGAAGACTTTGTGAACCATGGCGAATTTTTGAGGGTCATCAGAAGGGAAGTAAGGAGCAAAGACGCAGTCTTTGGCGCACCGGCGGCGTAGCAATTTGCAGGATGCGCATGGTGAAGAGCCTCCCATTGATTTCTTTTGTTGTACCTCTAAGAGCAAGCCAAATCAAGGGAAAATATTTTGTCTTAATTAGTAGATGATGCAGTAGGGGGACAAACATGCAACAAAACTTTGTAAGAGAAATATACAAGCTTATTGTCGAAGAGAGAATGAAGCTAACGCGTGTATTTATAATGGAATAGGAGGTGGAATCCTGTGTGAAATGGATCCACATGCATGTTTGATTAAATTATTGTCATGATTAAACTTACGAAGCCCAAAATATTGCCGAATGTGAAAGAAACGGTCGTGTACAAGTACAGGCAGTTTTGAATGCCATTTTCCGGTTTTAGCCTTTTAGACCAAAGAGTTCTAGGGGAAGAAAAAAAAAAAGGTCACAAGGTTTTTGATAATACATAGGCAGACCCCTAAAGTTTTATGAATAGACATTTATAGACCCCTATTCCATAAACATATTTAATTTATTTGGAAACATTGAACTTAGCGTCAGATTCTGTTTTCTTCTGTTTCTATGTTACGATGAGATCTTTTCATACAGAAAAGAGCAAGGACGAGCCACGCAAGCAATGTTGACCGCAGCACCCCAAGCGAATATGGGGATATGGGATCTATCTGCTGTTAATTCCTGAAAAGTTATGGGTTTAATTATATATTAAAGAAAACCTTGAGGGTCCATTTTTAGAGTTTTAATAAAGATCTCAGGGGTGATAATTGATAAAATCACTGCGCACGGCAAAACGGATCTTATAGGTTATGAAAATTGAGGGTGTGAGGAGATTGACCACCGCCTATAGGCGCGTGATAGTTGTCATCCATCCATGCACCTTGTGTAGTTTCCACGTTCGTTCTTGTTTGACTCTTTGCATGTCTATTAATGTCAAGAAGATCAAAATAATTAACCGCGATAAATAGCCCGAGTTGTGAGTCTAATTAATTTGGAAATTGAATAATTATAAATGATTAGGGTTTTTGAAAACTCGGTGGGAGCGAGACGATTTGAAATTGAGACTAAAGCCAAGACCGAGACTCCATGAGAAATGCGCTCGACGTGAATGTTTGTTGGTGAACATTCACATGGAAACAAAACAAAAACACATCTTCCCCTTTCTCTCTCTCTCTCTCTCTCTTTAATTTTCACTTCCTTTGATCAACCCAACAAAATAAAAATTAGGAATCGCAGTTAATGTTATCGTTGATCAATGTTCAATTAATGATGTACTCAGAGAGTTGATGAACAATCAAATGCTGCAAAAAGCATCTAATTAAAATACCAACTTCGATGCATCACGATAACTTATGTGATGTGATCAACTAGAAATTAAAATGAGGTGTGAGAGGTCCACTAAAATCCTTTTGCTGTTTACTTATGTAATAATTTTTCAACTGAGGCAACAATCTTCGCCGGCAAAACAAATTAAATTGACCACCATGCCTAGTGCTACGCATATAAGCAAGAAACTTTTAATTTTTTTTTTTGACATGAAGAAATTTTTCGCTTAAAAATACATAAAGTGAGTGCACAGACATATTATTAGCTTTGATATTGTATTAGAGAAATTTTATCTTTCGATTCAAAGACTAGTAAAAATTTAATAGTAGCCTTAACAAAAACAACTTTTGACGAATTCAACAAAAAATCAAGCTCGAAAAAGTCAAGAACCATCGCCTAACGTGCAACATGTAAAGATTTGAAATTGTAACCGAATATAAAAGAACCGGAAAAATAAATCTATTCGAACCAAAAGCTTCTAATTACTGCTAGAGTTCCCAAGTATAGCATCTTAGGATTCGGAGTTAAGTCGCGTAGATGCTACTTTCTGGCGCCATATTCTACAAATTAGTATTCACATCTTGCTTGAAATCTAAATGTTGAGATGGTATTTGACCCCGCGCGATCATTTCTTTACCTAACAGGCACAATGGTTAGTCGTTACCAAAATTTTTATAACCATTTCTGAGGGTCACCGTGCATAAAATTTCTTCTACAACACTCTAATACTTACCCATAAGTCTTTGTAACCCATATGGCATCCATATACTCACTTCATTTAATATGTATAGTGTAGAATAATACTAATAATTAATCACAAAGAAGCAGCAGCAATGAATGTGAAACAGTTAATGAGATCTGACATGAGGCTGGGGTTTAAGGATTATTAAAAGGAAACCCATTTCGAGAGAGACTGAAACTAAAAATTATACAGGAGTTGAAGAACCCTAAGACCCTTTTCTCACTCTTAGCATTTAATGCCCTCCACATGATTCCAAGCTTCTAATCTTCCATTAATTCCAAGAAGAACAGCTCTGTTTCCCTAGTTGTCATGGCATGCAAATATATATTTATATTTCTCTTCTTAATTTTTTATGTTCTCTTTCTCGTATAACCCAAAATCCGTGTTTAATTTTTTTTTTTTTGTTCTTATCCCCTCGCTCCTCCATAATATTTTTTATGCAAATATATATTATAATTTTTTAAAATAATTATTATTAATTTTGCTCTAGAAATAATCGATTGTAAATAGAATAAGGGCCAGTTTGGTAATGTTGTAACTTTTAAAATAATTGCTGTTAGCTGTGCTGAAGAAATAATCAACTATGAAGAAAATCAGTTAAGTGTTTGGTAAATTTTATTTTAAAAAATACTGTGAATTTTGAAAGCATGTATAAATGTTTGGTAAATCTTACTGTTAAACTGCTGTAAAAAAATAAATGACTAAAATGTATATAATATATATTAAATTCACTTACACATATAAAAATGTGCACATACAATATCTTTAATTGTGTATTATAATAATTCTAACTAAAAATAAAATTTATACTATATTGATTTTATTTCTTTTATTTTTAATCTTAAAATAATTGATAATTAAAAAATCAACTACAATTTTCATTCAATAACATCAAGCAAAGTATAACTAGGTATTCTAAAAGTAAACATAAAAAAATGTAATGAGCTACAAAAACTCAAAATAAAAATAAATAATGATTGTCATGTAATATTATATTCGCATTAAACTTGTAGTAATATTATTTCTTAGAATAAAAAGTTATTAAAGTATTAATTTTGTTTCCAATTTAAATAAGGATAATTTGGGGTTTAGGTAATAATTTTAAAGATATTTATGGAATTCTATTAAAGGATAAAATTGATTCTCAAAATTAGAATCTAAAAGCTACTACTTCCCTACTTTTCAAAATCACATGTAGGAAGAGTTGATTTTATAGTAAAAGTGATTTTAATTTTTTTTTACCAAACACCAAAATTAGATTTTAAATTTTTAAAATCACTTTTAACCCTTTTAAAAGCAATCCCAAAATGGCCCTAAGTGTCTAGTAACTTTTGTATTTCAAGATGTTGTTACCTTAAAAGCAGGAATCTTGCTAAGTTACATCTAATGTAAATTACATCCAATATAAAAACAGTGGATCCCACTAATATAATATTAATTTTTATAACATTTTCTATGGGACGTAAGTTACATGAAATGTAACTTAGCAAAACCATAAAAGCAATTATATTTGTTTGATTAACAATGAAAAGACTAGAATGGACATAACGTTAGATGGATTTTATTTATACCACATAAAAATGGGAAATTTTTAACTTGCCCTGAAATTAATTGACATTTTATACCACATCTCTAAAAGATTTGACTTGTTGCACCACGCCCCCAATGCTGTTAATTTCTCAGTTAACTTTAATGGTGGAGGGGTAAAATCAGAATTTTGTTTCTTAAATTAATTTTAATGGAAATTTTTCTTTATTTTTTTCTTCTTTATCTTTTGTTTTTCTTTTCTTCTTCTATCTATTTCTCCTTCATCTCCATTTCTTTTCTTTTTCTCTTTTATTTTTTTTTTGTGTAATTAAACTCTTTGAATTCAAGTGAAGGGCATTTTTGTCATTCAATAAAAAATTTAATGGAGCCATTAGAAAAATTAAAAAAATTAACGGAATTGGGAGTGCGGTGCAATGAGTCAAATCTTTTAGGGACGTGGTGCAAAATGTCAATTCATTTGGGGGTATGTTAAAAGTTCCCATATAAAAATAGTAAAAGGTGGGGATATTTCAACTTAAAATTTTAACACAAATTTTGAGCCTTTGGTTTCAAGCGACTAATAGTGGATATTTAAAGTTAAAATAGTATTTAATGATGGCTATTCATCTACTATTAAATTTTCGAAATTAATGGCTCAAGATTTATGTTGAAATTTTAAGTTGAAATAACCCTATTCATACATAAAATATTTTTATTTCTATATAATAATTGGTAACTAGAAAATAACATTTGTATTTTATTATTTTTATTTTGTTATTATAAAATAATTGACAATAAAAAATTAATTGATCTCCTTAAATTTACTGATTTTATTTACTAAAAATAAAAATAACTTTGATTTTATATAATAAATGTGGGGATGTATGCAAAATTATAGAGAGAGAGAGAGAGAGAGAATTAATTCTTAAATTCTATTCTTTTCAAAATTTATTGTAAGATGGGTGATTTTGTCAAAAGTAATTTTAAAAAATTTTACTAAACACTAAAATTAATGTTTAGTGTCTCAAAATCACTTTTTAACCTTTTAACAATAACTCCAAATCAGTTAACAATGCTTGGAATTTTCATCCCTCATATAAATTTTATCATCAATTAAGTCATTTATGAATTCTAATATCTCATTTTTTTTTTCTGTGTTAACATACATATTAACTAATTTTAATTTGTGCACGTCAATTTTTTTTTTTTAATGTAACATATATCAATTTGTATGCTAATTCATATTTGCTCTTCAACATTTTAATACCAAAAACAAAATACGATATTAAAAGCTTATAGGGATCCCTACTAATAAGAGAATTCCTATTGAAATGACAATCTTTAAAATACCCCTACACCATTATAAACTTGAACCTAACCCTATTCTTGTCAAAAAGATAAAGGCAAAATAAAAATAGATTGATGAGAATATTTTTATCTTCTTTACGAAAATGAGGAATAAGTTGAAGTTTATAATAATTTGTGAATCTTTTTAAAGATTTTTCACTTTACTAGGTTAATCCAAAATTAACTCGTTTTCTTGATATTAAATAAAGTGTCGTTACAGAACGCGTAATTACAGTTTAACTTCCAAGTTTCAATTTCAAAGCCCTAAGCACCTACGCAGTAGATGGTGAGAACCTTGAAAATTTTGTTTTACTCTACAAATTTTTTAAGCAAATGAAACAGACATCTTTCGCAATTTTAGAGAAAAATAAGACATGCGAGCTTCGATGCCAACATTAAATGAGCTTCGGCGAAATGGAAGATTCGATTCTTGAAATTTGCATAGACATGGTTTTTCAAAAATCAAATCTAAAGCTAGCGGTGGAGATTACAAACGTAGAATGCAATGTTTGACGATGTTAAGTTACCCACCCAAGTTGGGGGCTCAAGTGCCAACTTACCTGTTAAAAATTCATTTGCTTCAACAGAAGTCATGTTGGGTTTCCAACGCCAAGAATATAATCTGTATTCAAATTGCAAATCGCCACCATCTTCAACGCGGTAGGGAAAAAAAAGAAGATAAAAAATAAGGACACGGGCAGTTTAAAGAAATAAGATTCTTTCTTGAATTGACTTTCTCCTGGATGACAAGAACACAAGAGGAATTAAATTTCAACCATACTATATAATGATCTTCTCTTGATTTTGTGTTTTTAAAGGTCATCTTATCCCATGTGAATACTACTCTTGTCTAGTCAAAAGTCGCACATTTCATTGGACAAATCCAGTTGTTGAATTAAACTTCATGAAAATAAGAAAAATTTACCCATGACTTGAAAATTGAGTGGAGTTTGAGCCACCGGTGATCTGCTGGAAGCCTTGAAGTTCATGCAACTTTCTTATGTTTCGCCTTTTAATTCCATTTCTGAACAGAGTGGTTGCAGGGCATTTTGTTTCTTTATGATGGGAAGAAAGTGATTTCCTCTTTTCTATTGTTTTCCTTTTCAAGTACTCTGCTGCCTGTGCTTGAACTGAGTTTATCAAACAAATTTAAAATGATTATGAAAGAATTCACAAGAATAATGGCCGCTAAAGATTATAAATGCTAAGAGAAAAAAGAAACATAAACAGACTTTTGAAGGCAGTAAAACTACATAAATAGAATCAATGTTCTCATGTGCATATTATTCTTAACACAATAAAACTATCTCGTTGTCAATTAGACTTAGAGATCAAACATACATGACATATAATCAATATTCTCCTAAAGAACATTATCTAAAATCTCTTATGAGTTACAACAAGAAGTTAAATGAGACATTCATTACGTATCTAAGCTATATTTTCATAGGGAATCTGACGTGAATTTTAGGGAGTTGACACATTATACACATACCAGATCGTGAACCTGCCTTCATTACAGCAAAATCTTTGAGAGTCTTTATTTTCTTCAACATTTCCATGTACTCGGAGATTTCACCTGCTTTTGAATCTGCAACATTATCTCTTTGGAGGCATGATTGTGCATTTTCACATGCCTGTATAAGCAAACGTTTAGAAACAAAATGAACAGAGGCACTTGATCCTTGAAAAATAAAAAAGAAGCTTAATGAGCGAGACAGTGAATTGAAGTAAAGCAAAATTCAGGCACAGTTGACAATAGACCTGTAACTAGAAAATCCAACTCATATCAGTAACGTAGAAATAAAGGGCAGGCAGAAAGTTCATGCATCATTAACCAATAATATAATCCAACATTTTCTGTAATTTGTACAGATATTTATTATAGGTTGCTGGAGACAATGCCTTGGAGGCGAGCTTCAAGCTAAAGTCAGGCGAGGGCCTTGGAATGAACAAATAGAATATCGTTCTCAACTTCTCATTAGGAGTTAAACACAAAATTTGTGGAGGAAACTACAAAGCATTATAATTAAAACATAATCGGAAAACCATAACAAGAGGCCTAAGATAGTTATGGATATCGCAGGAAGATGATAAATCTTTAATTTTAGAGAGTGTTAGAATGGAGCAACCAAAAATGTTTGCTTCTTCTGAAATCACTTGTTTAGTAAGATTTCTGAAATTACTACATCCATGATCTACCAAAGAACAATCACTTGCAATAATGCACCTCTTATATGTTCTCTTAGACTCACTGTATGCATATAAATACTAAATTCAAAATCCAGTTCAACCATTGCCCCATTGTTCGAATTCCAAAAATTCATCATCATCTTTTTGTAAAATCCTAAATAGAACTGAAGAACAATTCTAATAGAGTTATAAATTGTGTCAATACAGACGAAGATGAAGGATAAAATTGGAGACTAAAAAATGAAATAATACAGTGCCATCTCATCGGTTGATCTAATAATGGTAGGTAGCATCCACAAAATGGAAAGGATTTTGGGTACCTTTGCAGCAATGGCATAAAAGCCATTCTCAAGAGACTGACCAGCAAAGGTGATCCACTCTGTGTGCGAAACTCGAAGCCATTCGCAACTCGCAGACTTAAGATCACGCAGAAGAAAGGCCTCATATCTCAAAGCCAAACAACTCTACAAGCAACAAAAAGAAAATATAAGGTGCGGGAGCATGAATAATGAAATTGAAATTGAAATTGCTTTTAGA
Source organism: Luvunga scandens (assembly GCA_030449905.1). Classification (NCBI taxonomy): domain Eukaryota; kingdom Viridiplantae; phylum Streptophyta; class Magnoliopsida; order Sapindales; family Rutaceae; genus Luvunga; species Luvunga scandens. The sequence continues at coordinate 446,498 of JASUUG010001235.1, forward strand.
TTTCAGAGGCTAATTTTACCTCGATGTCGCCTATGAGAGCAAAAGAACGAACGAAGAATTCGAGAATCAAAAGTTTCTTCTCCACAGTGTCATCTCCGATTTCCCGAATGACACAGATTGATTCTGATCTCAAGTACTCTCTCAATTTCGCTCGCACTTCCATTAGCGATTTCACGTCTTTTGAAACCAGCACCGATTCGAGAACTCGAATACTTTCTTCATCGAATCTGCTAAAATTGAAAAAAAAAGAGTGAAATTAATTTGTAAAATTCAGATGATTCTTGACCTTTGAGCATTTTGTGAAATTAACAAATCTGTGAACCTTCTGCGACTGATTTGAAATCGAAACAGGGAGATTTGCTGATCAAACTCCGAAATTGACATTTTGAATTGAATTTCTTTGATCTGAAGTTATGAATTTTAAAAAATTGTTTATTTCTAATCAAATTAAATGTGGACCAAATTGGCGGGTAGCTTTTTTGTACTTTGCTTTGTTCACGCGTCAGATAATATGACGTTATTGGGTTACTAAACGAACGAAGAGACTATGTGAAAAGTAGTGTAATTGAGATCACACTCAGATAAATGACATGCCATCCAAACAAAACATTATAAACGGCAGGTAGCGTGTATAGTAGATCTAAGAAAGACATGTCGGATTAATTTACACAAGTTCACTCGCAGGTTGGCAATGATAGTATCACCAAAGGACTTTTTTTAATTTTACTTTTAAATGCTTATTTTCTTACCTATATACTAAATAGAAGAGTGAAAAAATATTTTCTCTTCTGAAAAACTCTTTAAATATAAATAAATTTATTTATTTTAGTTAAATCTTTCCCTCCATTAAAAAAATAATATTTATAACATCTCTGTCTTTGATAATGATGATATCAAAAATAATATAATATCAATTGAAAAGAGAGAAATACTATCTTATTTAAGAAATCTTATTTAAAAAATTTTTGGAGCTTTTAATATTAATGTAACTCCTCAAATAAAAGAAGTCTTTGGTGATGCTCTAGCTTCTCTCTTATTCACAATTTTTGCACATTATAATAAATGTTTGGACAAATATCCATCGTTCACTTAATGTTTGATATTTTATCAAAAATATAAAATATTTTTTTTTATAGTTTTCCACCTAAAGTTTACAAAGTGTATCGTTTTTTCACTTTCTATCAATACTGTTAGAGGAGTTAACATAACATTATTACAATAACTATTATGCCCCTTAATGTAAAAGTTATTTAATCCTAGCTAAATAAGAAAAAGAATGTATTTCATTTTGTAGCTGTTGGGACCAATAATAGCTACAGAATTAGTTTCATCAACTTATCAAACTTATTAATTTAAAGATAGGATATCTCCAAAAATAAGCAGCCTAACTAATTTGTAGCTCATTTACAAAATAAAATAAATAACCCATGCTCATATAATCCATCATAAATAACATATCCAATAAATAGTTTTATGATTATTTTAAATGTATTTTGGATAAGTATGAATATTTTTGTTAGAGATTTATTGTTGCTGGAGGGTGAATAAATAATCATAAAACCATTTATGAGAAATTTAGAGGTTATAATTTGTTCCCATCAATCCAAAATAACAACGCCTCCAAAAGTACCTGAAATAACAACAAACGAATAGTCTTTTTACATTTAGGACAAAATAGTTATTTTATTAATATTTTGTTAAATCATGTGTCGTTATTAATGGAAAAGTGTAAAAATGATACAATTTGTAAACTTCATATGGACAACTACACAAGAAAAAAAAAGTATATTTTTGATAAAATGTGAAACATTAAGTGATTGATGGACATTCACTCTAAATATTTTATATGGAAAAAAATAATTAATAAACTAGAGATAGAAGAATGAAGAAACACATACCACATTTGGTCTAAATTTTTAAATTTATACCCCGTTACACATAAGCACCCCAAGGAAGAGAGAAAAGTCAAAAGTACCCACTAAGAAACATCTATTCTCATATCATCAGTAAACCATTTTTCCTTCAATACTCTTCATCTCTTTCATCTTTTTCATAATATATTCTCTCATAAACTCATAAAAGAACTCTTGAACACATATTAAAAAAAATTCTTAAACACATACTACTCGGTCAAATGTAGTTATCTACAATTTTTTTTTGTGTTATTTTCTTCTTTTTAGTAACTTAAAAGAATTTAGAAAAAAAATCAAGTAAATTAAGTATGAGATCGAATAAGTTAAATGAGTCGAGTATAAAGTGAAGTATAAGAATAAATAAATCGAGTGAATCAAGTATATAATCGAATACGAAGACATGTAAATTGTCTCATGTAATCAAAGGTTATTGCAGTAATTTCTCAAAAGTTTTAGGTATCTGAACGTAAAATTAAAAGCGTGCATATTCTTGGTATTTTGGTCCCAACGGGGAATATGTACGGCAATTCCCTCCATACAACACTTCGCAATCAATCACAATCACAATGTCCGGACGCCGCGTTCCCTGGGAACCACCGCTGTCCACTCGCCCGCTGCCACCTCAGCACAGCCCTTTACTCCACCACCTCGAAGAACGCATCTCGATTCAGCAGAGCGACATCCAATCGCTCCTTCAAGACAACCAACGGCTGGCGGCCACACACGTGGCCCTTAAACAAGAGCTCTTCCTTGCTCAACAAGAGCTCCGCCACTTATCGTCCGTCGCCGCCGGTGTGAAAGCTGAGAGAGACGCCGAAGTGCGCGAGCTTTATGAGAAGTCGCTGAAATTGGATGCCGAGTTGCGTGTGATTGAGTCGATGCACGCGGAACTTGATCGTGTAAGGGCGGATGTGGAGAAGCTTTGTGTGATTAAGCAGGAGATGATTAAGGATTTGAATGAAATCAACGGTGATTTGGCCAAAGCGAGGGAGGAGTCCAAAGGTGTGGCGGCGATTAAGGCGGAGATTGAGGCTGAGCGTCAAGAAATTCATAAAGGAAGGTATCAAAAAAATTCAATTTTCAATTTTTTTTATTTTGATTTTTTTGTTATTGACATTTGATTGTAAAGTTTTAATTTTCCATTTTTTTCAAGTTTAAATTTCCCAGAACTAGTAGATTATATGTTATTCAGGTGGCAATTTTTGTTCCTAGTGGATTAAATTTGGTATGTCTTTGTGTGATTAAGGATTGGAAGAACAGTTGTTTTTTTTATCATGCTTTTGTCTTTAAGATTTTTAAGCATTCTACTATTTGCACTTGAATAGGGCTGCTATTGAGTGTGAGAAGAAGAATAGTGCGAGTAACCACGAGCAAAGGGAGATAATGGAGAAAAATATAATATCTGTGGCTCAACAAATTGAAAGATTACATGCAGAGCTAGCTAATGCAGAGAAGAGAGCAAGGGCAGCTGCTGCGGCAGCGGCAGTAAACCCAAGTATTTACTCCCTCTTTTAGTTTTCCTCAACCTATGATCATCTGGGTTCTGATATATAACTAAGGGTCTGATAAAATTCATTTTGGAATTTGGTATTCGGGTACCGGGTTTTGATAAATAACAACGAGTTTGATAAAATTCATTTTGGAATTTGGTGTTTAGGTACCAGCTATGCTGCAAGCTATGGCAATCCTGATCCAGGATATGCAGGGAGTCTCTATGCTGATCCCTACAGTATGCATCAGGTATGTGCGTTGACATGTCTATCATCGGTACTGGAACCCCAATTTGTAATTTAGTTTTTCTGGTCAATAATACCCTAATACCTGCGGTTTTTTGTTCTTTTTTTTTTTAATTTTTTCTTCTTTTTCAAAGGACTAGAGTTAGTTCTATCAAAGTTTGTTACTTTCTTTTCCTTTTTTTTAAGCATCATAAGTAACACCAATAGTTTTTTCCTCATTGATATCTCGCATTGGTTAATATCTTATTCTATGTAGATGTGATCTAGGCCTTCTTCATGCATTGTGTCTGTGATGAATAATGATAAACCACTATTTTCCCAAAAATTTGGTTTTTAAGCAATGTGGACCAAATGAAACATTAACCTAACTAGATATAAATAAATAATAAGCTGCCGATATGTTTAAATTTGCTTTCTGTACCCATAGAGTAATCAGGCAAAATACTTGACAAAGCTAAGCACTTGGTTCCTCAACTCTCATCTTTTTCTTTCAACAATATGTATATTTTAGTTGTGCTCGTCATTCATGTTGTTAGTTCGTTACCAAATACATACTATTTCAAGATTTGTTTTACAGATAATATAGTACCAAGGATATCAAGTTATTCATTATTTGCGCGGGCAGCTGCAAAGTTACAACATATGTAATTTATATCAACATATAAGTAATTTTTCATGAGCCTTTAATTGTTTGGCTGATAACCCTTGAGCATTACCAAAAAAAGTTGTGATTAATGTAAGTTATATCATATGTAACTTTATCATGCGTGGACTGTGAATCATTCAGCTACTTCATTCTTGATTTCCTCCTTTGTCTTGTTTCTCCCTCCTTTTAGATGAATCAATCATGTCTGAGACCAAACTCATTCAATATAACAGCACTTTATTTTGAATGCCCAACATTTCAGGTTCAAGGCAGAGCCGAGCACGGTCATCAATAGGTATTAAGCGCTGGCAACTAAGACCCTACAACCCATTCCATTCAGATTTTGCTTGTACCAGACGGTATCCCACAATTTTATTGGAATTGCTTCCAATCAATTTGTCGTTTGATATTTTATCTCTGCTGCTATGCGCAAATATCTAGGGCCGGTCATGGAAAATTATTTAAATTAAGAGTTTGGGACAAATGATCTCGCGCTGATGCGAGCAAACCACACATTCAGAGTGAAAAAAATAGCAGAAGTTGAAGACTGAACAACACACGTAATTGCAGAACTCTTTTCCCCTTTTTTTCTTTTTTTGTTTGTTTCCGGTCTAAACGACCCGAGTTCGTACGACTGTTTTACAAAACCAAAAAATATAAGAAAATAATTTCGGTATGACAATAGAATTACATAAAAAGACAGTTGCCATTTACCAAAAAGTTCCAACCCTTAAATCCTTAGTAGCTTTGACCTACAAATCCCGAGTTCTACTTTATCTCAAATCACTGGATGATTTCTAGCGAAGAGACAATCAGCAAATCACATCGTGAGGTCACTCTTCCAAGGGCACTTCGTATTGTTGAGATGGCACAAGACGCAAGTCCACCCACTACTCCCTAATCTTTTATTAACATTTCAAGGTGCTTGAGCCCCCTCCAATAGCTATGGCAAAATATGATTTGCAAAGCCAACGCAGTAACAGAATGATGGCGGCAACCAAACCTAAGGTATTGAACAGTTCTGCCAATAACCATCAATTTCACCCAACCAAAACATACTTACAAAATATTGGACAATTCTGCCAATAACCATCAATTCTACCCAACCAAAACAAACATAAAAATTCTTAATATAACCATCATCCGTCAACTAATTATGTTAAAAATAATAATAAAGTCCATATTTGCAAAAAACCTATTCTATTAATATTCAGTAATCCAACACGATAGTTAACCACCTACCATCAGATAATACTAATAGGTCACTGCTCCGTTGATCATGTACCATCTTCCACCTACCATCCGATAATACTAATAGGTCACTGCTCCGTTGATTATGTACCATCTTTAGATTCTCATAGAGCTAATAAATAATACAAGAAAATAAAAAAGCTACAAGAGGACACCAACTTAATTACTGGCAATCTGAATTGCCAAAAGTCGTTGCTCACGAGCACACACAGGTTTGGAAAAACAGACACAGATCTATTACTAAAACAGGAAAGGAAGAGAGGAGAAGACAGCAACAAAAAATGGGGCCACACTAACAAGAATGCCAGGACTAAGACAATAAGAAAAGAGAGAACAAACATAGAATTGAGACAGTGTGTAAAAGGTCAGGAGTGCATTGGGGGACTGCCAATATGGCAACCTTGGTCTACCAAGCCAAAATCTATAGAACCACACATTAGTCACCTAATCTAAACATGCATGCTTCTAACAAAGTAACACTCAAAAAACTTAGGTCAACACCACAGATGACACAGCTGACATACAAGCAAAATCAACACAATGCATCAAGCTGTGAAATTAATTTGCAAAAAAGTATATTAAAAGAGAGCAGCACTCACCTGAAAATATCATACCATAGCAGCAAAGATATTTTGGTTATCCACTTGCCTCTATAAAAACATTCACAACTAATCAATCCCATGCCTAGAATAGATTACCCTCCACGTTGCGATAGATAAATGAGAAAGGAGAAAAAGGGGGTATTGTCTATCCTGAATAAGTGAACAACCTACCTCTTTACTCTCCATTTCAAGAACAATCCCGCGATTGTAACACAATTAAAAACTCTCAGACCATAATTCTCTAGTACATAAAAAGAGAAATTTTTCAATATGGGCGCGAACGATTTCCACCATGTTGATGTCTATCTGGCCCACCACCATCTCTATAATTATCCCTGCGCCTGTCTCCACCATTGCCATAGCCCCCTCTACCACCGCCACCACCAGCGCCGCTGCAAAAAATTAGGTCAATAGTATACAAACATTAAAAACAGAAGATACATAGACAATAAATAGAATAAAATCTTGATTACATCTAAGTTTAAGTTGAGTCCAACCAGTACAACATCTAAAGAGTTGGATTTCATATTTTAATGTCTTCATCAACACCACAACTCATTTAAGGTGCATTCCAGAGTATTTGGCGGTCTCACAAGATGCAAATTTACCGTCTTATAATGAATGCTACTCCCATATTAACAGAAAATCATAGTTCTGATATCAAAAGGAGAAGGAAGGAAGGAATTGTTTCCCAGAAAAGGATATACATGTTGAAATTGTTTCTTAAAATATATATAGACCAACAAAACAACATGCAAGGTATGCAAGTACTACACTGATCAACCTAAAAATAAATCAACCTAAAAATGAAGTACAACCAACAATAGAAAATAGCAATAATAAAAGCATAATAAGAGGTGATATCATTAAAGCAGGGCCTAATTGCTCATAGCCTAATATGAGTGCAACAAAGCCCATCTCAACATCTGCAATTCAGATGTTCAAAAACAAAAAATCAACTGAGGAGATAGCTATAGTCATACGTTTTCAGTGCAGTCTTCTCTGCCATCACCACACTGATTTTATAACCTCTTATTTCATGATCTGAGAAAAGAGCACAACAAATCAGGTTACAACTTGATTAGATCATACAAAAATGAATGAAAGAAATAGAGGTAAGTACCTTGGAAAAAACCACCAGCAGCATGTGCAGCGGCTGGATCTTCATAGGACAAAACTGCATCACCTTTGTTGTTTCCCTTCTCATCTGTGTACAATTTTATATTCCATGGCCATTGATCTTTGTAGCCTCGCTTCTGCTTCATTCTTCCAACCTGAATACAAATCAAAAAGGGTCCAAGAAATATATTATACATAATTCCTCTTTTTAAAAAAAAAGAAAAGAAAAGCCCAGTGAATTAATAAGTTGAAGAAATGGACATCTCTAATTCAGAAAATATATCCTCTTTGGTCGATATCACTGCTGTAACAATTGAACAAAGGAACAAACATCCACATTCTTTATACATGGTCAAGTAAATCACATCACTGAAATGCACAAATTTAGCCGAATCACATTAGAAACAATTAGTCAACAACACCAGCCTACTCAATAAATAATGACTGAATGGTTCCAAGAATGAAGCATGTACACAGGATAATCATCAGTACAAAAAGCAAATTTCTAAAGAAACCAAAAGATAGCATGATCGGACAGACAAGCATTCAGCCAATAAGACAGACACACGATAAAGAATGTATTAACATATGCAAAATCTCTTCAAAGAGCACATAAATCTAAAAGAATTCCCAGATGTGAATGAAATAAACATGAACCCAAAAACTTTGATTCAAAGGGAAGGGGTTGGATATTACCGTTCCAATGCCTCCAAAAAGTTCTCTCAATTCGTCAACTGTCACATCTGGCGGCAAATTTGATATGTATATCCTTGAGTTGTCACAATAACTATCACAATTCCCATCGCACTGCTTAATCTTAGCCGAGGCATCAGCAGGTGCATTACTATAACTGCCACCCTGGTACCGAGGTCCCCCAGCAGCATACCCACTATCATATGCAGCAGGTGGGCCAGCCCTGCTGCCACCCCCTGCATCACCAAAACCATCACCACCATATCCACCCACAGGACCACCATAGGACGGGGGGTAAGATGTAGGGCCACCTGTATAGCTTGTAGGTGGAGGAACTGCATCCATTTCATAATTTGTATTCCCACCATAAGAGTTAGCTGGAGGGTAATTTCCACTAGCCCCCGGATAAGATGATGGTGGAACATGTCCATAACTAGCATCTTCTCTTCCTTGACTCCCACCATAAGAGCTGCCTCTATTACCTCCTCCACTTCTACCTTCATAGGTACCTCTACCTCCATCATAATTGGCTCGGCCACCATCACCTCTACCACCGCGATTACCACCAAATCCACCACCACTTCCTCCCCTGTTATATCCGCCGCTGCCGCCACTGGCATTTCGATCACCTGCACCCGCAGGAGAGGGTGCGCCACACTTGTTACACTCAACCCTTCTTGCAAAATTCAAATTCCCACAGCTACATAGACACACGCCAATTTCAATTACACAATTTAAAGCTTTTATGTAAAAACAAGAAGGGATACGCTAATAAGCTGAAATTACGCATTTTAACACTTATTGGCATCACCAAACATTCCAAGCAAATTAACAGAACAAAACAGACAGTATGAAACAATTACAAGTCATTTAGATTCATCAGATCCTGTTATTTGCAACCATTTACAAATTCAAATTCAATTCATTATAAACTTTAATTTGATTTTCTCATCAGAACTAAGGCAAAAATATAATCCCACTACTTGAAACTTGTTCAGTCTAGCACAGATAAAGCGGGCCATGGAGGAAAATATGATTTGTTCCAAACAGCAGGTTTCAAATGAATTCAAACTGTGGTAATTTATTCCCAGCATATCATATGTATCAACAACTTCTTGATTAAAACTAAATCCACTCAACGAAACCAATCATACAAGTGATAAAAGATCTAGCAGCCCTGATTAGCGTACATACGAGAGACCTCATAAAATAGCAAATCATATGTGGGGAGAGAGAAATTACCTAGGGTTAGGACACTTCCAATCTCCATCTCTACCGCTTCCACCGCGGCCGCCACCTCGTCCACCACCACCTCTTCCACCACGATCTCCCCCTTCAAAAAAAAAGACAACAAAACCAATTCTGTAAGGAAACTCAACAACACTAAATGAAAACTTCTTTTTTCCCCCCAAAAACAAAGTCCACAAATTAAAGTACCTCGATTTTGCGAATAACCACCACCGTATCCTCCGCCTCTTCCACCACCGCCACGACCGCCACCATATCCTCCACTACGACCGCCACCTCCACTATAACCGCCACCACCATCGCCTCCATAACCTCCATAAACACCAGCACCGCCTCCTCCACCGTATCCGCCTCCAACGTAGGCAGGATCTCCGCCTTCTTGTCCGTACATCCCAGACATGTCGATCTAGGGTTTCGCTTGCGCCTTGTTACGAGATCAACGAAGAATTTAGCGAGAGGAAACAACAAGAAAAAGATCAGGATATTAGATTTATAATGTCTTAGTACGCGTGAGCATGGCTTTTATACAGCTATACACGTGGGCCGACTGCGTCCAAGATCTTTTGTTGGGAAATTTACAGAAATGGTCCAAAATTATGATTAATTTATAAAAGAGACCAATTAGCCTTTTTTTTACCCCCTCTTTTTTCTAATTTCCTTACAAATTTACTTACTACTAGCCAAATCTAAAACGAATGATTATAAAAAATAATTTGTCGTGCTAAAGTAAAGAGGCCCGTCGACCACTAACGAGTAAGTAGTAACTACACTACTTATGTGACGCTCCTTGCTCTGAGTCGAGACCAAAACGACGGTTCAAATCTCAACCAAAATCAAAATCAAAATATCTGTACTCATTACATTTCCTCCATAAGGATTAAGGATGTTCTTCTTTTAGCATCTGTGACTTCCCTGCCTGAGATAACGTGTTCCTGTTCCAATTTGATTCTTAGGCCTATCGGAAGATTCTAAGAAGCTAAACATTAGGATTGGCGTTGGCTGCCTGAGATTCCGGACAGTGAAGAACTCTTGTCAACCGCTGCGCGGCGCCACTATATTAAGTGACATATAAATCAAATAACATTTAATGATTCTCACCCCACACCATTGAACCCCCGCTTACGCAAATAATAATAATAATATTGATAATAATAATAATTTTAACTGGAATGAATATCATTTTCGTTCCCATAAACATACATCTACACCAATGCCCTATAAAGTTCCTGAAGCCTTCACATTCGTCATACTTGTGCAATAATCATTACCAAAATCCCTTGGCAAATGGCTCCAGATGACAACTGATATCCAGGTCCTCTACCAATTACATGCACAATGGACCGCATAGTCGAATTTTAATCACTTGATAAATGAAATACTTCAGCATGAATTACATTAGTCATCAATACAATGTATTTTCCACACTTCACCCCACTAATTTCACTCAAATGATCTTTCAATTCCACTAGGAAGTAGGAATCTTGACAAAAGATCCTAACAACTACAAAAATGGATCCTGCCAGTCATTCCCTCCTGCTTTCCCAGTTTACATCAAGATGGAAAAGCTTCCAAAAAAAGAATCAAACCTCGAGGGCAGATCATATTAGCTGTAGGATGCCTTATACTACGTAAATTTTGACAGACAAGTGAAAGTATTGAACATCAGCAATACTGTCCAAAGGAAAAGATACGCCCCATGAAGAGAAGCAGAATGAGAAGTCCAGAGTTCAATAGAAAACCTGCAATTATCTGCTGATGGATCAACAGTGGTGATCAAACCTAACCCGCCAAAATCACAGCTATCACGCCTTTGATTATGCTGCTGATAGTAGCTATTAAATGCATATGATATATTCCTGGGCCAACTGATATTGTAACACGATCCACCAGGAGAGAGTGCAGAGCAATCAGCAACAGAACAAGCTTCTAAGGCAATTGCAGTTGCATTAGACAAGTCTTTATTATTGTTCACAACACACCACCTGGAAGGAAGGTACTCAACACTTCGTGCATTCACTAGCTTTTCGGCATTCTGGCCAAAGTTAAGATGATACTTGGCTTGGCCATCAAAGGTGAAAACGCCCCAGTGTCTCTCAAAATTTCCAGTGGCAGTGCTCCTTTGATCCTCATCTAGAAGACTATAAATGTATGTTTCTATTGGTGGATTCCGAGGTCTAAGTGGGGTACCCGATCTGCTACGAAGGTGGTTGATCAGACCTTTCATGAAAATCTCAGCAGTAGACGAGGTGGCATTGGCTACTCCATCTGTAGGCCAACCAATTTGTGCCACTACAATATCCATTTCAGGAAATCCAACTGTTGATAATGCAGTAACCAGGGTGTCATAGCTTAAGTCAAAGCTGTTTTTGTATGTTTTGTGGCTGTCATTATGAGGGTGTGCTGTCTCTTTGAATAAAGCGAAGTTGAGGGATATGTTTTTATTTTGGTGAAAACTTATGAAGGGTGAGATGGTCACAAAGAAAGGCGAATGATGTTTGCTGAGAAATTCAAGGAGTTCGATCATGGTTTTGTTGAGATCAGGTCTGAAGTGTCCTTCTGATGGCTTACCAGATTCTGAAAGGAAGGTATCAAAACTGCATGGAACCACAACTTTCACTTTGCTTGCCAAGTTTGCTCTGCCCAAAGCTATTTGGATATTCATGGCTGCTCCTATGATAAAGGGATGGAACTGCTGACCATAACTTTGGAGAAATGGCTCATCTCCAAGAGCAACATACCTATAAAATGTCCAGTTAGTATCAGTTTTCTATCGAAGAAAGAAAAATAGGTCCAAATAGTAGTAAGCACAAAGCAACACTCAATTGTGCCTCTAATATGGATCATATAAACAAAACATATCATTTGTAGCTACTGCAACATTAGAAATCGTAATTCATTGGTTTCTTTTCCCTAACTACCATTGCAGATTCACTTTGAACAAGGAGGGAGACATTTCTCATCTTTAAGTGTCCTCTGATAAAGTACAACTACTTATTGATTTGTGGCTTTGTGGCAGATAAAATCCCTTCTTTAAGCCCATTCTTCCCAGCAGTCAAGATTGAATGAGATTCCAATTTCTTCTGAGATGGATGTGACAAAATCAGGTAGAAACAGAACCCCCATCACGAGAAAAACATCTAAATAATACCACAGCCTATTTATGGCTGAGTGGCAGAGGCTCGGGGAAAGCAAATACACCTAGTGAAGATAGTTCTAGGATATGAACCTAACCTCAACAGAAAAGCTATACAATGATCTCTGATAATAGGTTTATATGCTAAAACATTGTCAACTAAGCAGTATTTAAAATTTATGAGCTCAGCTCCTGAAGCCATTGACAGCTTGTTCCTAACTCGCAAACACTTTAGCAGCTTCTGAGAATTTAAAGATGCTAGAATGTAAGCCTCTAAAACTGTCTTTGAATGATACCATCAGATATTGTAGCCAATTCTTTAGGAAACCATGACAAAAACCTTTAAGAACTCCAAAGTTTCAGTTGTCTAACAAACTACTTTTTAGGAGAAGCAATAATTCCAAATGCCAAATGGGTGTGCATAAACCATTCTGAGTTTTCCTTTCACCTTGTTGTAAACGGCTAAAGTGAAAGAGAACTATATATTTTTTTAATAAATATAGCAAGCCACAAATATCAAGAAAATTTCCATCTAAAACGATACAGAACATAAGATCAATTTTTAGCAACATAGTCGATTCTTATATATCTATGGTTCAAGTCACAATGTATTCAACACTGGTCTAAGAGATCAACAATGGAATGTTAGAGATACCGACAGAATGAATCTTATCCTCAATATGGTGTTAAAAAATTGTTACCTATGCTTTTGTTCATTAAAAATAACAAATGTCAAATTGAGAGCATTAAATAAAGCAATTTCACCCACTCAAGTTATTGGTTAAGGCAGCTGTGCAGTGAAGGAGTAAAGACTAAACTTCCATGACAGAAATCAAATCAACCAAAAAACAGACAATACGCCAGCTGTCCACATTTTCCACCAAAAACTTACACAGCTTCCACAATCAGAAACGATATAAAACTTGGAAAAAGATCCCAGGAACCCTACGTCAAGCTATCCACATTCTCATCGTGCAAAACAAACATCTGAGCAAGACTAGTTACTACTTACTATTAGCAATATATAAGAACAAAGACATACTCAAATCTGACTCCATTGCCATGACCAGCAGAAAAGTATCTGGTGACATTGTCATGAACCCAACTCTCAGCAGCTTTCTTGGAAGAGTTTAAGCTTTTGAGCACAGAATTCGGGATGCCAACAGTGACATCAATGTTAGACCCAGAAAGGGCTTCAAGGACAAGTGGGTCGGCATCAAAAAGCTTGACTTTTGTGATGTTGTTGGACTTCAAGAGCTCCACAACCTTGGCTGGTGGCAATGGATGGGAGGCATTGGTGCCCCAGTTCACCCCTATTGCTCCAGCCAGTGAGCCCATTGAAGGGATGGCTAAGAGGAGGACCAAAAGACTGAGATATGGAGACATTGTCGGGATTAAAGAGAGATTTTTGATTGAAAATGTTGTAGAAAGGATGGATTTTTATAAGAACTGGTGGAAGCATAAATGAGTCATGATTGACTGGCTAGCTTCGTGGGCCACTGTTTGAAGAGAGTGCGATGCAGCCGCTGTACAACAGTACAAGTGCTTGCCACTGAGTTTAAAGAATTTTACATTTAGATTTTTTTTTCTTTTCAAAAAACAAAATTCTTGATATTCTTACAAAATAAAATTTTCAAGCATGGGTATTGCGGTTCGAGTTAAAAAAATTCTTTCTATTAATTTTCGCTACGAATGATAACAAAAGTATTATAAATTCAAGCTTGTCATTACTCAATATTTATCTGATAAAGATGACGATAGTTTTCGAGTTCAAATTCTAAAAAGATAGATACGAGGCTAAAAAAATTAATTCATGCACGGTTCATCCTTCCATTTTTTCTTTTTAAATCTGGTGAAATTATATTAAAGCTGGATGATCAATATAAATGGCTAAATAATCATCCCACGCGCTCATTCATCATTAATCCGTCACGACCATCCACGTTTCACTTCATCAACGGTCGTATCCACTTCCATTTCCCATTCTCGAACTCCTTCCAAGTTCCAACTATTTGGTTTTTTAATTAAAATAAAATAAAATAAACCAATATTTATAACAAACGGTGCTAAGCCGGTCCTAATCTGCAATCCCATTGAGTAAAAGACTGCTTCTCACATCCTTGTTCTCATTGCAAGAATGCAAATGGTTTCTTATCATTTGTTAGATGTCTCAAGAGAAATGCAAGTGATGTGTTGTGGTTTTGTGTTCAAAGGAGGCAAGTAATGGATCCTCATCGGTTGTTTCCTTTTTTTTTTTTTTTGCCTTTTGAGGAAGTAAAGAAGGAGCTTCTTCATGTTTCCAATGTCCCTCATGAATCACTTGCTCGCATAAGTGCAATGACCAGTGTTATAAGGCTGCAATTAATGAACAGATCAAGTTCGTTTCACATTTTTTTTTCATAACTGCAATATATATAAGATTATTGTTGAGTGGTTGAGTTATTAATGATTATTTACCAACCATTACTCAAGATGAAAATGAAACCGCACATTGAGTTGCTTTGTGATGGATATTTTCATTTCTTTTTTCTGTTTGATGCAGCCCATTTTAGATAGGTTTAGATTGCAATATGTATATTAGAATCCCATTCATTGGTTTGATTTATCATGCCATTGGTTGTGGTTGTGTTTCATTCCTGAAAAAAGTTTCATATAGTTCCTTTGAGATGTCATCCATCCCTCTGTAAATTGTTTTCCTATTAAGTTTCAGACTTTCACAGTTAGTTATTGAAAAGCGCCCATTTTGAGCTTTATGCTTGCTTTTTTTCTTTTTTGGGTTTTGATGTATTGTTTACTCCGCGTTTAGATATGTTTTGCCTTTTGAGATTGTTTAATTTAGGATTGTTTAACTTACTTCTGCATTTGCAACGCCTTTCCCACATCTTTGAGATCCATTTGGTCCTCCGGAATGTTCAATTTCTCTTCAATATGATATATTTGCTTCTGTTCCATTTACTTGTTAAACAAAATTCTTATATTTATTGGCCAGGAATATATTTTTCTGCAGTAATTCTGACCATGTTTCTTACTAAAGGTCTGTTGTCAGGATCCGTTTGGAATATAATGTTTCCTACATCTATCATGCTATGTATGCCTACTTTGTCAGAGACAATGTTGCTTTCAAGGGTCTTGCCAAGTATCTCTTGCAAACTCAATATCTCGCTAGTAAAATTTGTCAATCAAATTGTACACAGTAATGCATTGGTCAGTTACTTATAGATTTTTCAAGGATTCTAGAGATGAAGAAAGGCAGCATGCTGAGAAATCCATGGTGTATAAGGTAATGCCTACTTTACTGCATGATAACATGTCTCCAATTTGCTGTGTAATCTGGATTTTGATGTCTAATGCATTTCTGTTCCTCTTTGAATGATATAGAATAAACAAGGGGGAAATGTTAAGCTCCAGTCAATGTTGATGCCCTTGTCAGAATTTGATCGTCTTCAAAAGGGTAATGGTAAGTTTTGCTGCTTTCTGGCTAGTAGGTTTGGACGACATATCCTCAGTTGTTTCCATTTATTTACATCTTCACCTGTGGTTTCCGTATAGGAGTTTGGTGGTTATATTACTGTCTTTTGCATGATGCTTTTTACTTAATGTTTCAGTGGAGATGCTCTACTGTATATGAATTAGGTGACCATGTCACTAAATTCTTGCATTCTTCTAATTCGTTTATACATAACCCTTGTGGTTAACTGGTTATCGGCCGTCCTGTATCAAAATGTGGACGACGCAGGATTCTGTCAAACCTGATAGGTTTTTATGTCTTTAAAAATTTGTTTCTTTGGAGGACCAAATAAGTTAATTTGGCCGGTCACAGTCTCCACCAATAATTTTTGCAATTTTTGTTCTACTTCTCACATTACAAGACATTCATATAAGATCAATCCTTTTACGGCTTCCATAATGCTAATATTTTGTGATCTGTGATTCAGCAATGGAGCTTATGCTGGCTCATGAAAAGCTTAATAATGAGAAACTCGCAAGTTTACAAAGAGTAATTACGGCACCCTCCACTCCCTGTTTCAGCCTCCTCCTCCTTTAGGTGTGAGGGTAATTATTTTGTTTGAGCCTTAGTTAAGTAAGTGCAAATGTTCTCCTTGATCTGGAACGTTTGAAACTATAAATAAATCATTGCAATAGGTCTATTCCACTACCATTAGAAAGACTACTTTATAATAGTGAAAAGAGTTATGATGTATTCGTAAATGAAGCTCAAATTTATTATGTGTATTTCCACTGGAGGCATCTTTTATTGTTACGACAAGCGCACGAGTCAGTCTTCATCTCTACTTTCACTAAGGTTGCGTAGGGGTGTACAATTGTTGATAGATCACTGTAATTTGATCTTTATCGTGGGTATTGGTGCTATTTTGATTTTACTGAAATATTATTACCAAAGGACCTATTGTCAGATAATCCAACTATAAAATTATCAACAATGACATTGACCAAAGGACACCTGCGGAGGAAGAGAAATCTGAGAAGGGTCACCTGTTTCATCACAAAACTAAAATTAAAACCAGTATTACGCCTCCAAAACTTTATCATAACTAATATCACCAACATGAAAATCGACAAGCAATCACAAAAGTGTCAAACTGCAAAACTTTCATCTAGTAAACTTTCTAAAAACAAATAGCAAAGATGCATGAAGTTTATCATCATTAGGCGGCTGAAGTCGCCAAGGCCTGTCTCTTCCTTGCCTCCTCAATGATGGATAGTTTAATACCCTTGCCCTTGGGAAGAGAAACCCATGGCTTTGTACCCTTGCCAATGGTGAACACATTTCCAAGACGAGTTGCAAACTCATGACCAAGAGCATCCTGGATGTGGATAGTCTCAAAGCTACCCTTATGCTTCTCTCTGTTCTTAATGATTCCAACACGTCCTCTATTTCTTCCTCCAGTCACCATCACAACATTTCCAACATCAAACTTGATGAACTCGGTGATCTTGTTAGTCTCCAGGTCCAGCTTGATGGTATCATTGGCCTTGATAAGTGGGTCTGGGTAGCGAATAGTTCTCCCATCATAAGTGTTGAGGTAAGGGATTCCCTTCTGCCCAAATTGCACTGATCGGACCTTGCAGAGCTTGAACTGAAAGAGAAGTTTAAGTGCCTAAGTCAAACAATTGTTAACCAAAAGCATGCCACAGTTTACAAGTATTAATAGAGTTTGATGAGATAATAGTTGAACAATGACAACAATAATGGACACGTAAGAATTCCTCAGTCACAGGTCACATGTAATACCACCAAAGTTGGTTAATAAAGGCAACTTCCACGTAATATAACAATTTAAAACAATAATGCATTCTCCTAATATTTAAGTTCAAGAGAAATAAAGGTGCCCACAATTACTTCTCATCAAAGTAAGGAGAAACAATCAGGTAAACTAAGCTCTCAGTACAAACCTTAGCCTCCTCATCCCTGATTGAATGAAGGCGGAACCGGCCCTTGGTGTCGTAAAGGAGACGGAAGTTCTCATTCGTCTTTGGAATTGACACAACATCTGAGAGTCAACAGGACAAGTGCAAAATCTTAAAAAACTTCTTAAAGAAAGAGTAAATCAAGGAGGTTTAAATTTGGAATATGATATCAGAAATGAAGGAATCATCAGGAACACAAGTATGATTTTGAGCTGGCTTCTGCAACAAAGCAATGATTCTACTATTGCATTCCATTTTCCTCACAAAATTGCTTTAAATAAGGCAAGGATAATTTATAAAAGACAATACTATATTGGCTAAGGACTGCATACCCATGAACCCAGCAGGGTAAGTCTTATCTGTGCGAACCTTAGCATCAACCAACACATGTCGTTGCATCAAAATTGCAATGACTTCTCGGTATGTAAGAGCATACTTCAAGCGATTACGTAAGATAAGAATCAAGGGCAAACACTCCCTTGATTTGTGTGGCCCAGATGAAGGCTTGGGAGCCTAAGCATGCAAAATACAATAAGATCATCAAGCAAGGTTAAATGAGTGTGAAATAAGCAACACCAATGCCAACACATATATCATCACTTACAAATGCTCCACCAAGTTTGTCAAGCATCCAGTGCTTTGGGGCATTAAGCCTCTTCAAATGTTTCTTCAAACCTCTTGCCTGTATTACACAACAATAACTAATTTAGCTCAAAATCTTTTCTTTTCCACCAGCACTTTCTCAGTCAGGCCCATAATCAATTAAACATTCCAACTTTAATAACATATCACTGGTACTGTCATAAACCAAGATCTTAATAGACCAAAAAAACAAATATTAACTGTTCAGTGAAATACCAAAAATAAAAATAAAAAGAAACGACTTTGTCAACCGTATCCTACTGATGAAACCAAAAAGATCAGTTTTGGCACAAATCACCCCCCCCCCCCCAAAAAAAGTCATCTTACAAAAAATGATCTAGTGCTAGAAGAAGGGGTTTTAAATGAACCATTTTTTTGTTCCTGAGCCTAAGCTTGGATTCGCCAACTGCGTGTCACAGTCACCTGCAAAACAAAAACGAAGTGAAACGCACTCACAAGCGTAGCTAGCTCCACTGCTGCAAAACCCTAACATTGGCATTTAAACAAATATAGGACGCGGAACCGTACGCTTGGTGCCCCCTAAATTACAAATCTGCCATTTTAGTGCTACGACGTCGTTTCTATTGTATTTGTTAATAACACATGGGTCCCCACCAAATTCTGATATATCAAAGATGCTTGCATACTTTGAAATTCTTTGACACAAGTCTCTCCCCAATATACAAAGCAAAAATAACCGGTTAGAATTTTGACTCGATTGATCCAATTAAATTTTTCATACTTTTACCCAAATTTAAGAGTCATAGGTTAGGGTCCAGCTTAAATATTAGAATTCTTTTAAATTCAGGTTAAGGTTCAAGCCTTACCTATCTGGACTTAACCAACCCTAACAATTAAAAAAATTATATTTATGTTTATTTTATTATTTATATAATTATATAGTTGAGATCTTGAGTAATTTTTATGTTTGCGGTACTTTAAACAAGTTTTAAAGCTTTTAAATTTTAATAAATATGGGGAGACTATTTTTTTTAAAAAAAAAAACTTAGATTACTTAAATATCATAAAACATTTTTAAAAATATTATGATCTAGCTCAAGCAAACCATAACCCAACCTTAACTTGAAGTTCAAATGACCTGACTTTTTCAAGTTGGGCCTTTTTATTTTAGTGATTGAGTTGAGCTCAAGCTCAACCAAGCCCGAGTCCGATTCGATCCATTACTATCCCTAGTCCCAAGTCGTTATATTCTTCCGTTAATTACTATTATTATAATTGTGGTTTTACAATTCTAACTGCATGAATTTTTCCTTTTTTGAAAAAAAAATACATTTTATGCCTAGTTTTTAAAATTTTTTAAGATATACTTTGACATAATTAATCTAAAGGTCATCTTGAAAATTTCCTCCAAGAATAAATTGTAGAGATATTTTTAATTGGCCATTCTTAAGAACAAGAAATAAAGAATTTTACTCCCAAAATATATATGGTTATAATGATTAAGTTAAGCTAAGGAATAATTTAAAAAATTTATTCTTTACAACAACTAATCAATAAAAAAGATTAAAAAAGAAATGTTAAGCTATTTCTGTGTATTTTATTTTAAGGCTCCGTTTGGTACAGCTTTTTAAATAGAGCTTATTTAAGTAAAGCTTTTGTCAGTAAATCTTTCATAAATGAAGTTTTTATTAAAAAAATTTTAATTGTTTAGTTGTTAATAAGAGTTTTTATTAAAAATTTATGAAATTACTTTAATAAGTAAGGCTTTTAAAGTTATATTAAAAATAATAAAATAAGATTATCAAATATGTAAAGGATATTTTAAATATTTTAACATTTAAAAAAAATTTCAACTTCTATTTTTAAAGATCCAAAATTTAAGTTTTTGGTGGTACAGATAAAATAATTTATTTAAACTTTAAAAACTCTACTATAAAAATAACCAAACAACAATAAAAATTATAATAAAAATTTATGAAATTAAATAAGCACTTATAACCATAAAATAAGTCATACCAAACAGGCTATAAATCTAAAACCCCAAAATCCTTCTTTTGCCAGTTAACTAACTTAACTCTTAATGACAGGTTTACAAAATATAGTTCAATAGTACATGAATTAAGTAAAATCATAAGTATGCGTGAAAATGTGACAAGGTATATCGTTATTCGTTATAGTTTAAAATCACAGGGATGCCGTTGTTATTATCTCTTATCAAATTACATTGCATTGGTCCATTGGAGTTTAACATAAATAAGGAGTACTAAACCTACACCATCGGTGACTCACCTGCTCAACTCAAACAATCGTTGGCTTCACTGAACGACTTCTATGGCGGCTAAGTCTCAAAACCCCCAAAACCCTTTTGCTTGATACCCACGTATATTCTTTTGGGAACTAATATGGCCGCTATTATTACTTAAAAATCTCACCTTTCATACATTTGTCACTTTTGTCCATTTTCTTATCTTTTATCGACATGGCTTCTTCAAATCCTGAGACTGAATCTAACAATGGCTCTTCGATTGCAAAAGAGCCAGAAAAGCCTCAAGTTGAGGCTTTTAGAATGCCCACAATGGAGGAGATGCGCGCCCAAGAAGTTTGGAACAACTGTGCTGTTCGCAGTGTTGCCAGCGGAGTCATGGGTGAGAAAGATCAGAGTACTTTAAATTTCATATATATATGTGTGTGTGTGTGTGTATAAAATCACTTTCGGTAAATTTGTTATGATTTTTTTCTTTGATTTTGGTTTCAGTTGCTGTTTAATATTAGTTCATCTTAATTTTGTTTTCAACTTATATCCTGAGGGGTTTACAATTTATGTTGGAAAAGATTACGACTTTAAATAGGTTATTTTCTATGTATTCACACTTAATGGTTTCTAGAAGCTCCAAATTTTGTATTTTTATTTCCTCGGGAGTCTATGCTGCTGCAGAGTATTGGCTTTTAAGCGTTTGGAGTACAATCAATTGACGACTTCGTTTCATTGTTGGTTGTGTTGTCGATTGTTTGTAGGTGGGGGGCTCGGGCTTATGATGGGTATGTTTCTTGGTGCATTGGATAATCCTATAATGCAAGAGGAAATGACTGGCAGACAGCAATTTATGTATACTATGAGGCAGATGGGGCAAAGGAGCTGGAGTTCGGCCAAAGCATTTGCAGTTATGGGCTTGATCTTCTCAGCTGCTGAGTGTGTTGTTGAGAAGGTAATTGGACATTCATGTATGGTCACGAGTTAAATGACTCTGCTATAGGAACTTATGTTGTGTAACTCTTGTTAAGGCACGGGCAAAACATGATACCACCAATACAGTTGTAGCTGGGTGTGTAACTGGAGGCACAATGTCGGCAAAAGGTAATAATTCCATTGCTTTCATCTCATATCCAATATATGAAGCGCATATCAGCTTGTAAAAAATGACTACAATACAACTTCATCTTATCAAGTGTACAAAATAAGTGTTCATTGCACTTGAAGTTTGAATCAGTTGCGTCAAATTGGCTGTTTTCATTTATGATCAATTTCTTCATTCAAGAATTGGGTTGTGTGTTGGATATGTAATGGTTTACTCATTTCTATGAATCCCCATCCTTAATATTTGTGTTTATCTATTTAGATGTATGAGAAGTCAGCTTCTTCTTCTTATAGTCTTATTAAGAACTGCTTTTTTATATCCTTGTGAGTAATTGAAATTGGAAGACATTGTTTTTCAGTGAGTTGTGCAATTTTTTCTATACTCAAGCCATGTAGTTGTGTCGTAGGCATAAAAGCATACATATCTATTGACTGAAATGGAGAATACAAATTTCTAACTGTATAGCTAGTTGTTAGTAACTTATAATGATTACGAGAGCTTGCTAGTTGTTACATTAGGCATGATTCCTCTTCTATGTTTGTTCTAATTCAGTGAAACCCTTGGCATCTTAGTGGCCGGTGCTCCATTGTTTAGCATTTTACTATCTCTGTGACCATGATAATCAACCTACAGGAGCACAATAGACAATTAGGCTTAGTTAGTAAGGAGATCTAATTTTATGTACAAACCATAGGTAAGATCCTTTTGGTCATGACTTCATTGCTGGATACTTATTAGTCAAACCAGGTTGCGTACCTGAAATTTTTGTATTTGATGGCTGATGTTGATCAAACAGTATTTAGGAGATAAGAACTGTAAAAAGGAGTATAATGTTTCTTTCATGGAGCGAGACAAAGTAAGTAGTAGATTCAACTATTTTTTTGTTCTTTTCCTTAATGATTTCATACCAATAGTCGGAAAAAGTGGAATGTGATAAGCTATGACTTGGTTATTCTGCTTTTGGTTATTGGTTTCCTATCACAGTTTACTAAATTTTGATGTATTGGGACACGTCTCGCAAAAGCAAATGATGGATGTGGTCTCTTGAATGTCATCCGACTTTTCTGATAGAATGCTCACTGATATTTTTACTGTAACTCTTGCATATATAGTTGCTGCACTCCTGGTGATTCTGGTCTTGTGTCTGTGACTGGTGTTCTTGTGAAATGATATGATTAAAAAAATGAGTTCTTATGCCGTACTTTGTAGATGTACTATTGCTGGCTTGATAGACCATGGTATGATTATCATTGTTCTCCCAGGTGGCAGATAACTTTATAAATGTACACTATGACAACATACACATTCATTTTTCTGGTCTTACATATCTATAGAGTATCCCACTTTTTATGTGGAAAAATTAAATCAAACTCTTATAAGGTTAGTTTTAATGTTTACAGATGCCAAAAATACAATCATCATGCTCCTTGGCTTTTGTTATTCTTCATAATTATCATCATGCTCTTTAGCTTATCCCTTCTTGTGTTTGTAGGCGGCCCAAAAGCAGCTTGTGCTGGTTGTGCTGGCTTCGCAGCATTCTCAGTACTGATAGAGAAGTTCTTGGACAGACATACTTGAATGGCGATGAATCCTGCTCTAGTTTTGAAGAAGATCAATTTTTCGAAAGACTTGAATAATATTGGTGAGATTTTTAGAATTCTCTCTTTTCTTTTTCCCTTATTCCACCCACCCCTGATAATGAAGGGGTGCATCATATTGAACACAGCTCCATTACTGTTGTACCATTTTAATTTTTTGTCACCATACTATCATTAGTGGAAATATTCTTCATAGATTCAATCAGTGATGCTATGACCTCATCCCATTTCAAATGGGTTTTATAAAATTTAATTTCACTATTGCAGCAATTCAGTAGTTTCTCTTTCTGGTATTAATTTTAATTCACTATATTTTGCTGTAGTTTGCTAATTATTTTCATTTTTTTGTCCGGGTTATGACTGTTGATTTTCATTTTTGTAAATTTCAGAAAATCCATG
The DNA here is from genome assembly GCA_030449905.1 of Luvunga scandens. Lineage (NCBI taxonomy): Eukaryota > Viridiplantae > Streptophyta > Magnoliopsida > Sapindales > Rutaceae > Luvunga > Luvunga scandens. The sequence goes on from JASUUG010001235.1 coordinate 470,225, forward strand.
GGACCATATGGTTTGCACATGCGCACCAAAAACAAGTTTCTTAAAATTCATTTTACTAATTGTCGGAGGTTTGAAGGTGTTTCGCATTTTTTTTTATGTCATAATTTGCAGGAAAGTTGCTGGACTGTGGTTCCTTATGGATCAGGTAATTGTTGACTAAATGAATTTGAGTTTCATAAGTTAAGATTTGCATTTGGTAATTGTTGGCTAAGGTTGTAAACTTTCGGCCAAAAAGAGTAGCTATTTCACCATACACAGGCTCGCAGCTGTGAACATTGGTCAACGCTCGGGAACAATTCCATCTAACTGAAAAAAACAGAGACAGCAATTCAATCTAACTTGATATGTTGATCATGGCAGCAAATTGGAATCAGCAAAAAATCGAAAGGTTTATTGTAACTCAACAAGCCATTACAATATCTGTCTGCAAGATGTCAACAATGAATTCCGATTAGATTTCAGACACTGTTTCCGTAAGAAATGATTGAATGACGGTGATAAAAAATACAGCTTTGTTCAGTTTTGAAGTATTTTATTATTCAGGGTTCCAGCAGATTAAAATCCCACATTGTCAAACTACAAGTAATACAGCCAATGAAGCTAAGACACTCTTTTGTAACTACTAAAGTGATGATCATACCCATTTCTTTTTAAGCTGGTGGCTTACACAATTTCATCACTGCATAGATGTGGCCTCGACAAGAATAAGGCATTGCCACTCCAAAGCAGACTTTTGACGATAGCACATTGGCTGGATCCAATTCTGCAGATTGCAAACGATTTGGCAATTTTGCCGGAGAAGCTTAACAATAGTTTAGCGCGTATGTGGTTCATTCGAACATGTCGTCACTTATTGTTGATCCTGACAAACCAACATTTAGATTTTAATAATTCATTATTGATTCATCTCATAGTCTCATTGTTGTTGTTGGTGTGAATAAAGGAATATATATTTTTTTAAAATTTCTATTATAACCTTAAATTTTAATAGACAATTATAGCTTACTTATTCATAAACCTTAATATATAAATAATACTTTTTTTTATCATATTTTATTTAATAGATTATGAAGTTCTTTAGTTTTTTTTAATTGAGTTCTTTATGTAATTTTATGTATTTAAAAAAAAAAAAAGATATGCCTGAACAATTTATTAAACATACTCTAAAAATAAAAAAAAAATAATTAAAACTTATACTTATTTTGGTCATTATATAATAAAACAACATTTTTGTTACAAAATTTATCAAATGCATGTACTCTATTTTTCAAACTTACAGCAACCGCAATAACACAGTTTACTAAACGCCAAGTTACTTTTTTAATCAGTATTTTATTTCATCTGTATAGTACAAGTAATTTATTTTATTGGCCTCTATAATCCCAAACTAGCCCTAAGGCTAGATATATACTTAATAAATATAAATTATCACAAGCAATCTATATATAATGAATTTTTATTTATTTTCTATTTTATTTTTCAATTTAAGTTAGAGGAAATGAATGCTTCAAAGAAGAGTTTGGAACGAATTTTTTTTTTCAGACTGAGAAAGTTTTCTTCTTAAATCCTAATACCTCTTTAATTACTATATAATTTTATGCAGATTTTTGGTTGAAGCCATACTTATTAGCATGTTTGAATCAATTATTATTTGATTGATGAAATAAATCCTAATATTGCAAAAAGAATTGCATAAATCAAATTTGTTCAATCTATCATAACAAAAATTTTATTTTCCTATTCTTAATTACTAATGTTTGTACATAATTGTTATGAGTTCATTTAGAAAATTATTGTGTACAAATATTTTTTAAGCACCTAAGGTCTGACTAACCAATTTTCAAATAGTTTTATTTAGTAAAAAATTTGATTTTAGTTTTGTCTACCCCTTTACTTTTAAAAAAAAATATATGAACACGTGTATAGATACATACATGCATGCATATCTATTTACATACAAAGAAATTTACAAGAACATTTTTGCATTAAGAGAGAGAGGTGTACAGACTTTGTACAGTATAAATTTAATTTTAAGATTTTAATAGTGGGCACAACGAGTAAATGAGTATAATAAGTACTTTAATATGTTCATATGATATTATTAAAAGGATCCCTAAGATACAGCTCATGCCTTTTCTTATTTAGTTATTGTACAATTTTATTGTGATCCTTACACTCTATTTTATTTACGATTTATACATAAGTATTATGAAACCTTGTACTTACTTGTTACTGAAAAATTTCATTGAGACCCTTATCCTTTCAATATCAAATTCGCCCCCTATAATTTCTAAATTTCGAAAATACCCTCCATTTAAATATAAAAAATATGATATTATTAAATGAATTATAACTATAATTATAATTATAATTATAATTTAAATTTTTGAATGGAGTATTATTATTATTATTATTAACAACAACAATAAAAGTGTTATAATTAATTAATATATTAACAATAATTAATAATAATTTGTAGTTAAATTTTTAATAATAATAATAATTAACAATACAACTCATTATTAATAATTAATTTTTGAATAATAATAATAATAATCACAATAATTAAAAATACAAAATAATAATTATGATAAAAATTAATTAAGGATTTTATAGTAATTTGTTAGAATTTAATTTATTACGATTTTGATTTTAAGACAAAGTAAACAGATCAATAACAATATAGTTCATTCTAATTTTGATTCCAATTCTTTCTTTCGATTCTAGCTATTCCAATTCTAACTCATTATAATTCCAATTAATTTCAATTTCCGTTTAGTGAACGTATTATAAAATTGTAAACATTTCATTTATTTTTCCCCATTTCTTCTTCCCCTCTCTTACTCTCTCTCTCTCTCTCAGTAATATGTCTAATGGTGGCTTCAATTGTCGATAAATATTGCTGATGAAGAGAAATTAATGGTGGAAAGAAATGGATTCAAAGAGAATTTATTTGTTATTTTGTTAATCCTTTTATCATGAAAGTATTAATTCTTATGAGATGATATTACAAAGAAGATGAATAGTAATATTCTTGAAAATTTTTTTGATGGTGAGTGATGGAAAATAACATTCCGTAATTCTTTAAGAGAGAAAATTGCATTTTTAGTGCTAATTCAAGGATATTTTTATCTTTTAATTAATATTAATGTGTTATGATAACTAATGTGTCGTGGTTGTAAACAGAAATTCTTTTGACACTTACAAAAAATAGTAAATGAAAAAGAATGTAAAGATATAAATTGAATTTTTATAGTATATGTAATTATAATGGATTGTATTACTATTGATGTGTTTATTTTGTCTTAAAATTAAAATCGTAATAAGTTAAATTCTAACAAATTACTATAAATCCTTAATTAATTTTTATCATAATTATTATTTTGTATTTGTAATTATTGAGATTATTATTCAAAAATGAATTATTAAGAAAGAGTTGTGTTGTTAATTATTATTATTAAAAATTTAACTAAAAAATATTATTAATTATTTTTAATATATTAATTAATTATAATACTTTTTATTTTTGTCAATAATAATAATAATAATAATAATAATAATCCATTCAAAAAATATAATTATAATATAATTTATTTAATAATATTATATTTTTTTATATTTAAATGGATGGTATTTTTGGAATTTAAAAATTATAGGGATGAATTTCATACTCAAATGGTTTTAATGAAGTAAAATAAAGTATAAGGGTCTCAACAAAATTTTACAGTATGAGTAAGTAAAAAATTTCATAATACTTATAAATATATTGTAAATAAAATAGAGTAGAAAGGCTTCGACGAAATTGAACAATAACTAAATAATAAAAGACAAAAGTGCCGTAAGTTACGTGAGCTGTAAGTTAGGCGGATCCTTATTAAAATTGTATAATATAAGAAAAACAGTACGGCATCACAGGTTGCGTTAAAAGTCAGCAACCGGAGACAAGCCAATAAAGCCAGTTTTATTCACCGGATATGGATAGAGCGTGGTCAATCCAATTTGGTTTCTCGTCTTCCGTTACACGTGGTGAGCTCAAAATCGGCTGGTGTTTTTTACATTGTTACGTGACATGGCAGGACTCCTCTAACTCTATCAATAATGAATTCTTTAAACTACCCAATTTTCAATTTATAACCCATCTTCTAAGACGCAAGACTCAAGCTTTTTCTTTCGCATTGATTTTGTTTTTGTATGTTTTGGTACATAGGTTAAATAGTCTAAATGTTTCAGGATATTATATGCATGGTGGAGAAGAAGATGAGAATAGATGATTACGTCGCCCAGAACAGGGTAGATGCATTGCCAGAAGCAATTTTACATCACATTAATGTCGTTCCTTCCTGTCAAACAAGTAGTACAAACAAGTGTCTTGTCAAAGACATGGAAGCAGGCATGGCTTACCTTCCCTGATTTGGTATTTGATGAAGCCTTGTTTCCTCGTGACTGGTACGATTATTGTCGAGATCAGAAAAGACATGATATATTATTAGATTATTGGGAAGGAATTCTGCAAGAACGCTGTAAAGAGAAGGTTTCCGTTCGCAAGTTCACCTTTCGAATGATCTTCTTAAATGATTTAGACTTGGCTGACCGATGCGTTCGTCATGCTATTGAAAATAATGTCAGGGGAGATGATATTTTAAGTTAGTCCTCGCACCGGGCGTCCTATGTACTTCAGTTTTCCTCTCGAGGCTGTATCTTCAAACACTTTACGCGCCTTAACTTTAAAAGATTGTAAGTTGGATTCGGAGTTGTTCCCCAGTAATGTGAATTTATCCGCTTTAAGTTACCTGCGTCTACGGAGCGTGCTGGCAGATGAACAAGCATTACATAGTCTTCTTGCCGGATGTCCTGTCATCCAGGATCTGGAAATTTTGTCTTGTCGGGGACTTAAGTCCCTCAAGTGATTGGGTCATGGTAAACTCGGTAATGTCAAGTTAGAGGACAATGAGGGACTTGCACATGTCGACATCCAAAAAGCGTTCAGTCTCAAGTCAATATATATTGCTCGGCCACGACTGCATCAGACTGACATTGGTATAACCTCCTGTAAGAATCTGACTCAATTAAAAGCATATGGTGGTACCTTTACAGATGAGCAGCTCTGCAACCTAATTTCTAGACTTCCGCTCCTTGAGGATTTATGCATGAGTTCCCGGAACAATCTACGAAATTTGAAGATTTCAAGTCCCCGTATTAAGATTTTGACCCTCAGAGCTTGTGAAAATTTAGATGAGGTCATGTTTGAGACTCCTAATTTAAGTGTATTTGACTACAGTGGCGATATATTTTCCTGGACTTCATCTTCTTTATCTCTGTCGGAAGCCAGTCTTCATTTCTTCTCCAAAAATATCGACTCTCAATGGTACGTCAAATACATTGAACTACTTGCAAGGTTCCATCAGTTTTCCAAGTTCTAGAAACTGCACAGCCGTGACGGTGAGGTACGTTTATTTTCGCAATAATTCTCTCCCATCTGACAACATCTTTTACATTTAATCCTCTCTCACCTGACATTTGTTTGCCTTTTTGGTTGTAGAATGTGCATGTTCCTGCAGAAGTGAGGCAAATCCTATATCCCCCACTTTCTGGTGTCAGGCATTTGAATTTTACAATAAGTTTAAGTGAGACGAACTGTAATTTCGAAGTTGCTAACGTTGTTGATTTTTTGCTCTGGATTTCACCTCATGCTGAGACACTGTGTTTGGAATATGCACACAGGACGAAGATTCGTTTTCAGGTATCGTTCTGTTTCTCTTTTAAGGTATCAAAATTATACACTGCGAGACTCAAACATAGTTGCATAACTGAAGAATTTTAGGAAAACTCGTTTTGTTGTGGAAACTTAGAATGCGGATGTATTATGTCCATTCCATGCTGTTGGTAAAAAAAAAAACTGACAAGCCCCTCACAAACCTCTTGGGCCTACAGTTTCGAAATGTTTGTCATTTTACACGAGTCATGATATTTAGAATTCTCATATTTGTCTCGGGAAAAACGTGGGATACACTTGCACAGGAAAATTTCATCCTCCTGTTGCCTTTTGACGATGCTGTTTCTCTTTCTTTTCTGTTAGATTCAACTAAAGATTGATCTGTTATATTCTTCTGTGCAGTTAATTAATTATGTAATCTGAAGATTTCTCATCATTATGTCATCTAAACTCTCAGCAACCTAATTGTCTTCTTTAATGCACAATTTTAAAATTTTTCGGTTAACATCCTTGGCATTTTTTGAAACTGAAGGTAATTTCAGTAACGTGTTTCATGTACTTCTGTTTCAGTTCTCGTATAAGCAACAGCCTGTTTATGAAGGAGAGACCGCAAGATGCTGCAAATCCTTTCCTGTGTCATGTTGGAAGCATTGCATAAAGAAAGTGGATATTGAGATGACTAATATAAACTTTTTGAGGGCTGCTCGTGAACTTCAAAACAACAAAGATGTGAATAGGTGTGCTTTCGAGAATGATGGCATTCGGAAGAATGATGACATTTGGGGAAGATTGATGGCCTTACAGATTCCCGAGTCTCACGCTATGTTCTAGTCTTGTTCTTGATGTTCCATTTTATTTTCATTGTTTATTTATGCCTCCCTGTGAATGGATGATGAAGGGGACGAACTGTGTTGGAGGGTGTCTTTGTAGCTTCAAACATTCAGTAATTTTTACCTTTTTGGGAATTTAAAACATTCTGTATTAAAGTTGATCGTATTTCTTATTCAATAAAAAAGAATGATATTACATGTAACTCAAATAAAAGATAACAGATGTTCTGCTAGATAGGCTTAAAAAGCCTTATTTGTTGTACGGATTCTTGCAACTTAAAGAATGAAAAAAAAAAGAAAATCAGTACGGATTAACGTCCGTCACAAAACAAGTATTTGAGCAGACTAATTGTTGAAGCAGCATTTGAAATTCTTTTCTTTCTTTCTATCCAGCGATTAGATAGCAGTCAGCGATGTCTCTTCACATCTGATTTGCAAAGTTTCTTGTTGATCAATAACATCCCTCACAAAAATCATAAAGATTCCTGCACCGATATGATATGTGTTTCCTGAATACAGATCCTAATAAGCAGCAAGTTCCAGTTCCCAGGCTCCATCCCCTCTGATACAAATCTGCTCCATCCTCCGCGTCCGGCGGCTTATTTAAAGAGGAAATTATCTGCATTTCACTTGCTTAAGAGCCAGGCTCGCAACTCTGTTATAAATGCGTTGACCTGGGGAGAAAAAATAGCAGTCCAACTCAAAATAAAAATTTCTCCACCAAATGATGGATAATTCTAATCCTGAATTAGGAGAAATTCTCGTCTCACAGGTCACGACTCATATGATAAGATTTGAAGAACCGTAGAAATGATATTGTCGATGGCGTACTGGAGCTCCTCTCTAGCAATTGGCAAATTTCAGTGCGTCACATTTATTAAAAGCATAGTTTTCTGTTACTGCATGCTCAGCAAACGACTTGAAAAAACAGAACCCATGCTCAGCAAGCGCACCGCTTAATTTGTAATTCAAATGGTGCCGGTGGGATATTTAGTATAAATAGGCGTGAGTGCTTTCTAAACCTATGCATATTACACTCGACTGGGTCATCAATGAAAAACAATCTTGCTCATTCTCTTACTTCTCAGTTCTTCACCAGCCTTCTTTTTTTTTATTTTTTTTATTTGTTTTTGGAAAAGTAATTCATTGACAGCAGAAACCACTAATAACAAGTAAGGCATTATGACTTCTAGGAATGCATTAGTCTATCCAGACCATCGATTCGGCAGTGCTAAACAATGTGCTGCTACGTTGCGCGCTCCATGACTATATTGAACTTCATACAACCTTCCATCGCGATCCAATTAGTTTCCCCCATAGATAAGAGTTATTATGATAATATTATTGATCAGTATAAGGACGCGTTTGGTAGTTGAGCACGATGTGATTGAATTGAATAAGATAGAACAAGATTGGATGGGATTGTATTATATTTAATAATGTGTGGTGTTTGGAGTAGTTTCAGATTACAATGAATTGTAATGATAATTTTATTAATTAAAAATAGTAAATGTTTTTAGTTAATCTTAATTTAACTGAATCATTACACATGAAAACTCACTCAATATAAAATAAAATAAACATTTTTACTTAAAGAATATTTTAATATTCTTTATTTTTATTAATTTACATTATAATATAAAAACTTTTATACATACATAATCCTCACTTAACTAATCCCACGCGCCCGGATAAATTTTCCTTTGTAATTGGAATTATAAGATGGGCCTAAGAATAAGCAATCCGGAAGCACATTATTTCATCATACACGAGATAAGACAAGATTTGTTTCAATCCCATATTTTTTTTTTTTTTATCTCCCCAACCAAACGTGCCCTTCTAAATGTCGAAATATGGCTTGATGTCTGCAGCTGGATTTTTGGGTTTGATTGATGGGTTATGTGAACACCATGGCAGCGGTATGGCACAGCAACTTGAGTGTATGAAACATTAATTAATATAATACTTGGGGAAGGTTTCCTGCATTAACTCAGGCCAACTGATTTGGAAACCTAACTGAATCTAAATTCGATTGGCATAATTTAAATTTCTGTCTGTGGATATGGGAAATCTCGACGAGCATGGAAGATTACCAAAATGTGCACCCACCTTTAATTAACTCCAGCATGGACGATACGCTGGCAATAAATTTAGATGAAGGTGCTGATAGAAATTAATGGTAGCTGCGCAAGTGCAAACTGGCCCTTTCCATTTAGAACTATAAAGAAATAAATCCGATTTAATTCTCACATTCTTGGGAATGAGCTTGCTGCAAGGGGCGTAGTTTTTGTAATTGTTCAAGCCTCCCATCTGTCCATACACCCCAATTTGAATTTTAAGTGTTAATCTCGCAATAGCTATCTCTGTAGATCTTCTTGGCATTACAGTCGTGCGCCTTTTCCTTTTTAAAGGGGAGTTGGGGGGAGGGGGAGAAAAAAAGCAGCTAATGGGCAAACTGCCCAAAAGGCTGATTATTAAGCTTGTTTGGCGATGGCAGCACTGCTATTAAGCTGATTGCGAAAAAATACACTAAAAATCATAGCAAAAGCCATACCACAGCGTGAAGAGAAAAGCTATTTCAGTGAGAGAAAATAGAATTGCTGCCAACGAAGCGAACAACCTAGTAGATAACCGACCAAACTAATTAGCCCTGCTACCAAGCACACATTCAGCCAGCAGATGATAAGCAGATAGAGAGAATATACGATATCAAAGTTGCTTTCAGTTTATACGTGAGAAAGCAGGAGTACTCAACGACATGACATTGGAACCAGTATATTAATCAAGGGTTCTCATCCTAAAATCACAGTCTGACCCGACAATCAGCATTTAACAGAAGTAAACTGATATCAGAGGAATGTCGATGTCATTGTCCTCATCATCCTCGCACGCCACAACGACATCCAGGTGACAACGAGATGGAGGCAATTCAACTTTGGCCACTTCCCTAGCCAGATCAACAACCTTCTTGTCCATTCGCTCTTTGTGCCGAGGGAACATACTATTAAAGAGCAGGCAGCTTCCACATGAAATGCTATAAGCATTCAAACCCTTATCCTTGAGCCATTGGATAAGCTCCCTCAGGGTTGGATTGTCTTTAAGTATCCATCTGTCCCAAACAGTCCAGCTCATATCACGGTGCTTTATGACCTTTGGTGGGACTGGCTCAGCCATAGAAAACAGAGGCAATGCTAGGTTAGCAAATGTATTCCGGTAGTCTTCCAGTTTGTGTCCTCCATCCAGAACCTTGTATAGCTCCAGGCACACAAGACCGGTAGCCATTGCAGTGGAGGTTGCAATGGCTGGAATGATCCTTCCAGCAATAAACTTGGCTTTCAGCTTATCGACCTCAGGAATGCTATAGTTCCTTGCCCTCATGTTAGCGAGCCCAGCTATCATATCCATGTGGTAGTTTGTGTCATCATCCTGCATATCCACAAGAGTGTACATTTTAGGGAAACAAACAAAACACTGAAGAATATAGGTTGTGTCATCATCCTGCACATCCAAGAATGTAAATTTTAGGGAAACAAATTAATGTATAAAACACTAAAATACCCCAAAAGTCTTTTCCACTGCTATTCTGTTTCTAATCAGAACGATTGTCACACAAACAAAAAACACATGGCTGGTAATCAAACAATTGCAAAATAATAAGCCAATTAAATGATGGCAAAGTTTACCATAAACCAACATAAGCCCAAATAGAAAAAAGAGCCCAAAAACACATGTATGGCAGTGGTTCTTAGACAAGGATGAAAAATACAAACCTTTTCGAACTGAATTGGTTTCAACCTGAACCCAGATGGCAAGTTTTTTCTGCACTGCTCTAACTTCATAATCAGATCATTAATTACCGCTGCATCATCCACAGAAGCAGTGGAGAGAGTAGTCGCCTTCTCATCCGTTACGATTTTTGCATCTTTCTTTGGCAGAAAATCTGGGACCATCACTTTGTCAACAGCCTCAGGCAACATCTTAGGATTCTTCATCCAATCAGGAATAGGGATGCCAAATGTCTCTGCTCGTAGTATGGCTGCTGCCATAACAAAGTGGAGGTGACTGGGATCTGCAGATGAGAACCGAAGAGGATGAGGGAATCGCTTTGGGGCTGACCAGAATGGAGCCCCAGTACTGGTAGCGGCATCTTCAGGAAATGTAAAGATCAACTGCTTCACTCGGTTGGAAAAATAATCTTCAAACCTGATCAGATAAGAATCATAATGTCACATACCGATTAAAAAAAAAATCAATTAATTAATATATATAAATCATCAAAGGAAGTACTTGAGACGAGCCCAGGTAATGCAGTCCTGGAATGTTTCGCACTTCTCCTTGTCAAGACACTCAAGAACACGTTCCAAGTTATCTCTCGCTTGAGCATCACCCGCATTAACCATAGCAGTAGTGTATTCAACTGGGTTGGACAGATAGGCATTCACTTCTGCAGGAGTTTTCTCAAGCAAACCCTCAAACTCAGAACGGGCCCATGTCAAGCAATGGTCAATATTGTGTGGGAATGAGTGCACAGTGCACATAGGTGCCTGTTTCTCAGGTGGGTCTCTTGAGGCACCATAGTTTTCAGTTAAGTGAGGAATGACCATCTGAGTGTTGCATTTGGCACCTAGAGTCCCCGACTCAAGAAGTGGTTTCTGGAAATATAGGCACCTCTGATCAACATACAGTCTGGCATTAACATTGTCTAATGCATTGATAACACAAGTTATATTCTCCCAGAAGGTATCATCGAACACATTCTCTGTTTCAGGACCCACACGATTTTGCAAAGCTTCAATGTTGAGACAAGGATTTATCGATGCAGCAGCAGAAGCAGCAACAGTGGATTTGGCCTGCCCAATATTCCAATCGCGGAAGAGAAACTGCCTACTAAGGTTACTCTTTTCAATTACATCGTCATCAGTAATAGTTAGTTTTCCTAGATTACCACATGAAACTCCCATCAGCGCCACATTCTTTAAGAACTCACACCCAAGTGCACCAGATCCTACAATGAACACTTTAGCATCCTCCAGCTTCTTCTGGAGCTTGGCCCCAAACACAGAAATTTGTGCATCATAACGGCTATTTATTGGTTTAAATTCATTGGAATCCAGAGGCTCAGTAGGAAGTGACTCCACGGAGTCAAAATAGAAGAACTGTAAAAACAAGTAAAACAAGTTTAAAATCCAAACAACAAATTCAGCAAATTCATGTCAATGGGCTCCAGTGGAGAAATTAGTCATAAACAAGTCATCAAATAAGTTAATGGACATAAGTTCTTGAGATTACTCAAAGAAGTTCTAAATTCAAGCGTGTGTGTGACATCATGAGCAACAGATAAAGAAATTGGCCTACGACTAAACTGATTGTGACAATAATAGAAGTTTGAAACCATGTTTAGTTGTAAGAGCAGCAAGTATTCCGACTCTCAACAAATCTCCTGCATAACATAATCGAACACTAACCTGATAAAGAGGATGGAACTTTCCAGAGCATGCTTTCACAACCTCTTGTCCCACAATACCACCGAACATAGCAGCCATGGGATTTAATACTGCCCTAGCGCCAAACGCAAAGTGTCGTAAAAGCTTTGTGTTAATATCTTCCACTCTACCATCTCCCAAGCTCTCATTAATATTGGTGGCAACAGAAATAAGTTTCTGAGCATCCTCTTCTGAACCAGCAACAGGGAAGCGGCCCAACTCAGAAATAAACTTATCTAGTGCTCGGAATGCTAAGTGTAAGAGAGGCGGGCGATCAAATTTGGAGAAATCACTCAGAAGAAAATCACCAGGATCTTTGAGTGCTTCCCTTAACGGCTTAAAATTCAACACTTTGGGCTGTTTCACCTGAGTGACAATACCACCTTTCACATAGGTTCCATAATTGGTAGTGTCTTCTTCGAGAGTAAAAGAATATGGCCTTGCACTTTTAATCTTCCTTGGTTTTCCATCATTCAGCTCTGTCATTCCGTGAACTTCAGAGAATACAACAAGGTCCCCATCCTGAAACTCAAGCCTTTCATCATCAACACAAGATACCAGCGCTGGGTTGTCATTGCTAATGGATGCAATTATACCCGTGTGTGGATCCTCTCCATCAACATCAACAACTGTAAACTCAGGGCCAAAGTCACAAAACACGGAGCCAAAAAGGCCTCTAACTTCAGCTTTGATGAAAGAGATGGCTGGTTGATGATTGTGGCAGAAGTCATTGAACTCAATGGCTTTATCAAGACTAATATCAGTGAAGACAACAGCCTGCAACACAAGAAAGTCATAAACAATGAAAAAACAGAACACACAGACTGCAGAAACAAGGGAACAAGATTCATTTAAATTGATGAACACGAAAGCGGCATTTGCTCTAATCTTATATCAAATTTCAGATATGAAAACTTATTTGGACAATGAGTCCGGCGATTGTTCGTCTTTATCCGACTTGTCTTCATATTTGCTATAATCTTCTTAAATTCCTACTTGCGGGAATTAGCTTGAAAATGTCAATGAACTAGTGGCCAAATTCAGTTTCTTATTTGCTAATAAAAACGATTTGTAATTCATGACAAATTTGATTGAAAATTTCACATATAACAAAAAGGGGTAAAATCAAACGTGTCCTAATGGTTTTATTTATAACTCAAACATTGCTACCAAGCAAGCAATACAATTAACGAAGAGAGAATAATGGAGGGAAGTACCTGAAAATCAGAAAGTTGTTCTTTGGTCAATTTTGATGTTAAGGTAGAAAGGACAACTGCATTATTGAGCTCCTGCAACTTCTGAACAGAAGCAAGTGCTCTGTTCTTACCAATATCATTCTCTGAAAATACAAAATTACTCGACAAATCCCACAACTCCACTGTCCCTTCATCGTGCAAGGTCACAGACTTGACACCCGCAAGAATCAGATTCTTTGCTGTAAGAAGCCAACAGTAGTATTAAAAAGGAATGAAGAATCAAAGGCTTAGTATTAGCTCAAAGGCAGTTGAAGTCAAACTAATGATGCCAGTTATAACATTCTTCTAATTCTCAAACAGCAGCAGCAACTAGAAGAAAGGCATAAAAATAAATCTAACCCAAAGAAATTTTCAATCCCACATGCAAAGCAACGAACAATCCATAACAGATATTGAATAGACCTCAATTTCTCCAAGTAAATTTCCAATGAAGAAACCACCAAAGACAAGTTTAACATACCAATGCATTCTAAAGATTTTCCAAAGGCCAAATGAAACAATTACAAGCTTGAAAAACAATATTTGGATTGAAGAAATCCCACAGGAAATCATATTCAACCGAAAAAAAATCTAATTCCAACACCAAAAGTTGTGAAGATTCTAACAAATGTCATGTAAAGACTAGACCTCATCATTTTCAGCCCAATTTTGTGTGAAGGTTATCATATCAAAGGTTTCAAAAAAAAAAATTGGGAATATCATCGCAACAGCATTTCATAAGTCAAAACCTAAAGACATGTGAAAATTACAAAAATCTACTACAATCATTATGATCAAAAGAAAGAAAAAAAATCCTACCAATTTCGGCACCAAGACCCTGCATCCCGGAGACAAGGATGTTTGAAGCGAAAAGCCGCCTCATCGTTTCACGACCGTACACAGCCAGCTGTCGGCTGTGCAGATCTTCATCGATGTCAGTCTGATTTGAATTGCCCAAAGTCATGATCGGCACTTCAGCTATGCTTGCACTGATACTATGATTCTCCCCCTCCTTTCCAATGACTACGTTGTTGTTGCTGCTGCTGCTGTTGTTGTTATCAGACGTGGCAGAGATACGATGCTTCTTGATAGCAGATGATGCGTTTGCGATTTCGATGTCGTTTTGGTTATCTTGAGCTGCGTTTTGAGTCTCTTCGTTCACAACGACCACTCCTTCACTGGCTCTCTTTCTAGGAAGCATATAGTGCAGTAAGCTACCAAACACGCCACAAAATCCCGTAAAAATTACCATCAATGCCACAAACCGAAAACTCTTTAAATTCATGCATCTATTATCATCATAAAGACAGTTGTTCCGGTAAAAATACCCTAAAATTATCGGTAACAAAACCAAAAACTCTAACCCTAACCCTAACTTTAATAGTAATTTCATTTTTCGAACAAACAGATATCGATTCTTTGCTTTTCTTAGCTCCAAATGTTAATCAAAGATTTAAAAAGACGAAGAAACGTACCGATTAGGACTGTGATTAAGAGAAGAATGGAATCTGAAAGAAAGAGGGACTCTGATTTATTTTTTTCTTTTTTTTTTGTTTTGAATTCTTGTTTTAATTTGTGTGTGTTTGTGAGTATTTCTTTTTTTTTTTTTTAAAGAGATTACTTGCGGCGTAAATTTTGTAATGTGTGTTACGTCTGTAAGGCTTGTCGATATATAAGAGAGAGGAGGGAGGGGTAAAAATGGATTTGCATTTTTTTTTTCCCTAATGCGGTCTAGGGTTTAGAGCAGGACAGGTGCTGGTTGGCGTGATTTCTACTGAGAAAGACGGTCATTTTTTCTTTTATGTTTTTGGTTTCCGCTGTTGTTTTTGCGAGAATATGGAGTGTGTAGCGAGATCTAACGGGGATGATAAGAGCAGTAGGTGCACAGTAAAACTTGTCTACAAACGCCGTCGTTTTACCACGCGAGGAACTAGTTTCTATTACTAATTTTCAGGTCCAAATTACTTTTAGGTGGGTGAGTTTTGGTTTCTCCTGTGCTTGTATGTAAGTGGCGGGTTGATGGAAAGAATTATTATTATATTTTTTAGGAGTGAATTTCATTCGAAGATCGATAGTGGCTAACGCTACAACATTATAAAGGTGTAAATAGATAATTAAATCTAGCTTAAGTATAAGATGTAGGATAGGATGTAAGACTTAAATCTAAAATAAATGTGACCTCTACCATTCATCACAAATAATCGAAACGGAGACAAAATTTCACTCATTAAAATTATTTTAGTATTAGAGAAATTTTACGAGATTGACCTACTCCATCTCAACTAATACAGGTGAAACCTCTTCTAATCTAGTAATACCAAAAATACAACACAACACAATATTAGAACAAAACTACCTCTCTTAGAGTAATCCTCAGAGGCCTCTAGATGAATTCTCGTCCCAGACCATCGTTCCTCATCTCGGGCCATCAAAATCTCAATACACCAACTACTAGAGCCCTTCAACAATTCCCTCCAATACAGACATATCGTGTCGATGCAAACGCGATCTCAATGAAAGCCATCTTTGGTGCGAGTCTTATTATTTATTTTCCGTGGTGTAATATTAATATGCAATGGCGACATGTGTCATGAAAAATATAATGGTCAAACCGTCGAAAGGAGAAGTGGGAAATGCAGTTTGGAAATTGCTAGATGGCAAGAATTTCACCATTTTCAGTTGCTGGGCTGAATTCGGCAAACCGAGTAAATGCACCCGTTTGATGGCCCAACTTACACATCCACACACGCGTCGAATAAAATTTTGTTATGCTGCATCTTTATCAAATAGATTCTGTTTCTGTTCATTACCCTTGTTTAATACTAAGAAGTGGCTAAAATTCATATTTTATTTTTTGCAAATAAAAAAAAATATTATTCTATTGTAGGTAAAAAAATTGTGATCGCCCTTTCCGTCTGATAAGAATTTATTCTGTCTTCTGCGGTGTGAAAATGCCATGGGATTGGAATAAAGTCGCCGTAGAAATGTCGGTGTGAAGCAGAAAAGGGGTCCACGTATTACACCTTTGCATTTGGGCCGTTCATCGCATATTCACATCTTTCCATTTTTTTAAAAATAAATGGACCTTGGGTCGTCTCCACATAAAATCAGACATACCTTCATAGTTTCATACCATCTTTCTCGGGTGAATTTTGTCTAATCTAATTCTGAGAAAATTGCATTTAAGTTTTATCACGTCTATTAAAGATTAATAACGTACTATAATAATACTTTATCCAAACAGATGAACAAAAACAAGTATGAATTTTTATTTTTTAAAAAATAATATGGATCTATATAGGTAAATTTTAAAATTTAGATGTTCAAATTTAATTGATAAATATTTCACGATTATTTTATAAAAGCTGAAATGACATGGTCTATTGGTCTAACTAACTATTATGTCAAATCCTGCCATGATCGGGTGTCCTTTTGCAAAATAATAATTCTTTTTTCCAAAAAAAAAAAAAGGAGCAAAGTGCCAATATACAGAATAATGAACCCATTTTTTTATTTTATATTTAGTAAGATAAGTAATATTTGACCCCTTAAATTATCTCATTAACAACCCCCCACTTTTAAATTAATTTTTACATATTTCTAATATTAACCTTAGTTAAAACAATAAAAGAAATTATTTTTAATTACGTTTTTATTTCTCTTCTTGCACTCAGGCATCACAGTCCCCACCGCCGTTATCTTCATCTGCCAACTTCTTAAAATAATTTGAAGCGCATAACGGACTAGTAATTCAACTCATGGATATTTTAAACAAATCATATAATAAACATGAATAGTTTTTTGATTGATTTTATAACAATCATAAACCTAATTTTTGTGGATCGTTTTTATGACAAATTATTTAGAAGTATCACAAATCTGTTCAAGTTAACAGCCAAAATAGCGTAAGATGATACTATTTAAAGTTAAAATCGAGTCAATACAATAAAAGATACAATATAGCTATTGACTATTAAAAAGCAAAGCAAACGCTGCATATTGTTTCAAGGGCATTTTAATTTAATTTAGTATAATTAATCGCCCATATTTCTTTTTTAATATCTAATCCCGTTTACCCCCATTGTGCAGCTTTTCTTCTTCATCAAAATGTTTTATTAGCTTAAAGATTTTTTATTTTTTGCTCCATAAATTCGCCAATTTGGACACACTCATGATTTGGACAACACATGCATATCTAGCATATTCTCAAAGAAGTCAATGCTAGGCTGAATGCGTATTCTATCTATATTTAGTTGTTGGCGCAATAATGCATGGTTTGTTAGAAACCCAAAATTTTTTTTCTTTAATCTTTATGTAGGCGAATAGTTGTTATTGGTTTGTTCATCTAAAAATGATTAATTGTTGCTGTTTCACAAATCAACCTGAGTGAGATAATAGTCATTAGACGCAAATTTAAGGTTTAAATTTTTAATTAGAGAATCTTTACATCTTTTGTTAAGAAACTCAGAATAACTTGCTTGGAAAATTTATTTACGTGCTTATATTTTAAGACTTTATTCACCTAGGAACACATTTTTATGTGAGCCGTCGTAGAAATCTTCTTTAACGGTCAGGCTGTTTCTGTGGAAGACGATGATGGTGTTTTGATTGTGATGCAAGAGCGAGTAGATGAGGGAGGAAAAATAAAATATATATTTTTAGCTCATTTCTTAATTTTTTTTCACAAGGGTAATTTTAGAAATGTATATAATATATATATATATGGTTAATTCAAAAGTGGGACGACATGAAGAGATAAATTGAGGGAAACTCATTTAGCAAAGGCCCCTCGCCCCCTCGAGCTTGGGCTTGGATTTCATGTTCTTCATCATAGACCTTTTATGACAAAAGCCACTGAATCTGAGTGTTCTGACCCACATCTTCTAATCATATGTCTCACGGGTAAGTAGTGAATGTTCAAAAGCATGCAGCAGATACGACACAGAAAAAGTAACAGCCACTTGAAAACAATGCAAGCCTAACATAAGCTTGCACGGCTGCACCCGCACACAAAAGATTAGTTCCTTGTTCATACATGACCATGACAATGAGATCTACATAAGTGGATAACCAAAATATTTGATAACGCATAAATATTTATATATATATATATATATATATATGTTACAGTTGTTAATTTGTCAGATGCAGAAACAATCTCCCAGGGTGGTGTTTTATCTTGACCTGATCAGTCTCATGCACATGTATAGCATTTGTACTTTTTCAAACATCTTGACTCATCATGTGATCCTTTCTCGGCTTAGAAATGCTGGACACTGAGAACAAGACTCAATTTCAACCCCAGACATGATTCATCTTCGGCATCTCTAACTTTGCAGGCGGCATTTAATATTCATTATAAGAGAAAGAGAAACCATCTACGACGCCTCTCCTCAGTAGGCCAGATTGAAAAGTGGGGAATATGCATTACTACTAGTCAAAAGAATCCTCCAAATTGTAAGTATAAATACAATTATCTTCCAAAATGTGGCCACTCAGGAGTCCGAACGTTGAAAAGCAACGTATATACTACAAAATACATGGACAGTGAAAATGAAGGGAGTGGGGTGTTTCGTTGTTTTCACCTCTAATAGAACATAAGAACAAGGGGGTCCTCCTTTGGGCCCCTCAGGTGGCCACTATGTAAACATAAAGAAAACTTGAGTAATTCAATATGCCTTGTATCACTCAATTCTTGTAGGCCATAACCCATAAGGCCACACATAAACCCCATTTACCGTTGCTTTTTTACTTTTTGAGTTTCCCTAGTCCAATATTCCTAGCCTTTTGCAACCAACATGAAATGCCTAGTCAATCATAATAACACACACACACACACACACACAAACACACGAGGAAAACATGTTTTAATGTTCCCATCACTAACATGGTAAACATATGAAGCCAAAGACATGCTATGAAAACCAAATAACTAAATAACAACAAGGTTTTCTAACTTTTTCTTCTTTGGCTGGTATGATAAGAAATTCATTGGAAAGTGTAAGCGAAATTAGATATAAATTTGATTTAAAAGGGGTAAACAAAAGAAGATGTACATCTTGATTTCTGCAATGGAAGCTTTCCAAATTGACATTTATGCATGGTAACATCAACCTGATAACAAACCTATTTTACACAGACTTCGCGATCAGTAGATTATGTTCATGGAATTTGAAGGGTCTCTACCTATTACTGCTGCTGCTGATGTTGTTGGTCCGCAACAATAGTGATATAATCTCAGAACACTGAGGCCGCTTTGAAGGAGAATTGTTCCAGCACTTGATCATTAAAGATTTCAGGATTTGCGGGCAGTCCTTGGGGATCTCAGGTCTTAGACCACAAGCAGCTATTCCAACAGCTGCCTGCACTGGTGAAAAAGCAGCATAAGCTGCCTCACCGGTCACCATCTCCCAAATCACCATCCCAAAACTGTAAACATTACTCATCCACGTCTCAGAAACACTCTCTGGGTCGCCTGCAATAATCTATTCTTCCCCAAAAGTGACCAAATAAGAAAATAGTTCAGTTTTTCAATTAAAAGTAGAGCGAATATGGAATACGTAAAGCAAGAGTCATAAAGTGCATATCCATACATAATAAAATATTTTTTCAGATCAAATTATGTCTAGGCTAAAATGAAATGGTTATAACTCCTTTAGCATAAGCTACTTCAAAAAGTTGACAAAATTTGTTTTTCATGCCTAAATCTGCTTTCAAACAAATCTAAGATATCCTCACCAAGTAGGCAAAGAAATTCAGAAAAAGTAAGATTCATGCAGTAATCATGCTAAAAATTCTCCATTATGTGGGCTCCAGTAATTAATCCAATTTGTTAAAAGTGGCACTAATGTTGCAACAAGCACATTTATTTAATGGGGCATATATAAGTGCTTACATAAAGGTCAACAAGTGTAAAGCAAAAACAATTATGATGACATGTTAAGCATGCTCAAACAATGATTTTTCAGGGATAAAAAGTCTCTTTCGGTAAGAGTAGATTAAAACTGCTATTCATACATTGAATCTAAATAACATCCAGGAACATGAAAACCCCAATATAACCATCCACAAAAAAAGCAATAGGTCTACAGTTTGATAATGTAAAGGTGCTTCAGGTGCTTTGCCATTAACGGCTGAAGGTTAGCGTATCTCTTAGATTTAAGAGACACATATAATCATGACTGAATCAAGCAGTATAGACCCTACAGTATAAATTAAAATAATAGGCTGTATTTGGGGAATCCAGAAGGGATAAATGATACGGTTAAAATAATTTGTTCTAAATTCTTAGGCATGGAATGATAACATTGATAGGGTCGAGCAGTATAGACTGTACTCCAAATTGTTAGATTCATTGCTGACATAAAGACATCGTTATCAATTGGAATTGGATGATTGTGATCAATTAGTAAATGAGTTAAGCAAGCAACAGAAAACAAACCTCTGGAGCTAGCCATCGGTAACCATCAGTTTCATACTCCATTGCCTCGCCAACACTCTTGCAAGCAGTAACAATACCCATGTCCCCCAAGCAAACATTGCCATGCCTATCCAATAGAATCCTTTGTGAGTTGAGGTCTCTGTATGCAACACCATGATCATTCAGGAACTTGATCCCTTCAGCTACATCAATAGCAATCCTTATTATTTCCTTAGTCTGGAGCTTCCTGCTCCTTAGTATCAAGTCATTTACCGATCCACCCTCCATTAACTTTGCCACAACACACAACCCATGATTTTCATCAACACAAACACCATAAAATTGTAGAATATTCTTGTGCCCACAAGTCATCAACTCCAACAAATCTTTTCGAAGTTCAAACTCATACGAATTTCCCTTGTCACATCCTTTGAGCTTCTCAATCCCTACTCTTTTACCCTTGTAAACTCCTTTAAATGAATTAGGTCCAATTTGATCAATAAACTCAAGATTATCTGAGTTCAAAAGCCATCTTCCAATCTCTTCCCCACCAGATTGGACCGTTTGCCATTCATCAACCGATACAACAAAAGAAGAACTGGGTAATGGCATCTGAAGCTGAATTTTCAAATTAGAATTCTCAACTCCATTTCCAAAACTCTCGCCACAGGCCTCCTCCTCCTCCTCGATCTCCCCAAAATCTCTACCCTTAGTATTCTCCTCTTGGCAACCACAGAGGCCGAATGGGAGTTTCACCGAAGTGGGTTTAGGCTTCTTTATAGCAGACTTGAGGGCATTCTCAATCTGGGATTTAAACGACTTCTCCTGTCCAACTTGAACCGAAAAAAGAACAACCCCGAGTGTAAACCCTTTCTTTTCAAAGATCTGTATCTTCTTGCAACAGATAGAAGCAGTATCTAATGCACCAGACATAGCTGGCCATGAAATCGATGAGTTACAAGCAAATGTAAGCTTATATACAGACCCCTGCGCTTCATCATCAGATACTTCTTGAATCATTATTGCGGGCCGATCATCACCCGAGGCTTGCTCAATCAATTTTATATGTAAGAACACTTCTTTCATATCAAATCCCGCTTGCGCGTAACTGTTTAAAATATCCAAATGAAAATAATAATAATTAACTATTTTCGTTCGTTCACCTGCATTTTCTCAGCAAACAAACAGAACACAACAGAAAAAGAAAGAAAAAAGCGGTAAAAAGCTTGAAAACAACAAAACCTTAGCGGCAACGAATCATAATGCTTTCTCATATTGGACACGAGCCTCTCAGGCAACTGGCTCCCGGGATACAACTGGGTCAGGTTCCGAACAACGCTACCCCACACGACCTTCCTACTGCTCTCGATCTTAGAGTTAGACGACGCCGTTAGCTGATCACGTGCTCCCACTACCACTCCCCCGGCAGGTGCAGAGTCCAGATTCAATGTATTCTTCAACGAGGCAATAGCCTCCGACACATTCCGACTCAGCCGCTGAAACCGCTTCTGTACAACAGACGAATACTCCTTCCCCGTCGCCGATGCCGACGACGTCTCCGCTGCCGCCGACGACACTGCCTCCGACCTGTCGTTCGTCCGCATCAACACTTGCTCCACCATGTCCTCGTCCGTGCTCGCTCTACTCGACCAGCACTCCAATGCCGCAGCCATTTTGTTTCTTAACTTAATATTATAGCTAGTATTATTTATAGCTTGTAAAGTGTTATTGGGCACGCAGAGTGATTGAAGTGGTGACCTGCTCGGTTTGTGTCTGTGAGAAGATACTCGAGATTTTTATGCTGTTGGTGGTCATGTTATGGTTTCTGACAATGAGCGGGTAAGTGGGGATGGGGCTGCGTTTGTTGTTGGCCTCTCGCAAAGGGAGAGTGACTGTAATAAAATAATAAAAATAACAAGGGAGAGTGAGGATGATGAATTAGCCAATTGCCGTGATGCTCTTTTCATCAAAAAATAAAAATAAAAGTAAATTACAAAATGGCTCAAAATATTGGCCACTTAACAAAATTAATTCATTTAACCATTTTTCTTATTTCAGTAATTTTATTAGCAAAAAACAGAAATATGGACACACAATGCAAGAGATATTACCTTCACACGTTTTAAGTTAATATTCCTGAAGGTGCTGGAAATTACCTTCACACGTTTTTTTGATTTTGTAGAGAGCTTGTGATTCGTGTTGATCTTGGATCCGGTGAGGTGAGTACCTGAAAAAGGCACTCTGACGCCAAAGTCAGTGTGTGATTGAGATTTGAAAAGAAAAAAAAATAAAGAAGATAAGGTTGATTTCTCTCTTTTCTAGTTACGAACAATTATCTTCAATTCCAAAGATTTCTCTCTTCTCCAAATTGAATTTTACATGCATCTAGATTTTTAACAAAATTCGTAACGTCGTATATATTGTGAAAAAAGAAAAAAAATTGAAGAGTAATCAAACAAAAAAAGGAGCAAAATAAGGAAAAAGAAAAATTTAAGTGTAGATGGACCGTTAAGAAAAA
This sequence comes from Luvunga scandens, assembly GCA_030449905.1. Lineage (NCBI taxonomy): Eukaryota > Viridiplantae > Streptophyta > Magnoliopsida > Sapindales > Rutaceae > Luvunga > Luvunga scandens. The sequence continues at coordinate 493,424 of JASUUG010001235.1, forward strand.
TAGTGAGTGGGTTAATTTTGGGCCATTTATGTAAATTCCTCATGCTCTTTTGCACCTTGATGATGCTCATGGCGTATGTTCGGGTTATTTTTCTTTACGCGTAAGGTATTTTTACTTTAATCATCTTGATTATCTTATCGTATGTAATTTGTAAACTCTTATTGACGTTGTTGTTGTGATAGAAAGTTAGGATTGATGAATATTTGAATTAAAAGACTGTACATTATGGAGTCGTGACATGATTGATGTTAATCAACTTGCGTTAGGCCTTTAGTTTGTCCATAAAATTCAATTACACGTTCACACCCTCTTACATCATCGTCACCTTGATTTCTTATATAAATTATCTCTTTGATGATTAGTCCCCATTCCACCACTATAAACCTAATCTTTAAAAGAGTCTTGATTATAACTCTCTTGCTTCTATTACTGTAGAATGTGTTCACAATTGTTTTTAAATATTGTATTTATTATTAATTATTGCCTAATTGCTTTGGATTTTTTAATTAAGTTGATCAACTAACATATTAACGTCTCATGTTTTATTTATTTTTCTTTTTTTTGTGCTCGTATGTTTAGTCATATTCATTCATTATGACTTTAAAATTCGAATCTATTTCTCCGAACTCAAATTTCCCTTCTTTTTTTTGGGTAATTGGAACAAATTTTCAAAAAATATATTTTTCCTTTTCAAAAAATGTTGATATTTGATCTATCTAATTATATTATTTTTATTCTTAACTAGTTCACTTTGATCTACATTTTTTATTACCTATTCGAGTATAAAATCAGTTCAACATAACACAGAGATGCATTTAATATCACTTTGTTTTCAAAATGAAATGATGTCACATACAGAAGAGATGCATATTTAATTATTAAGTCATATTTATCGATGAATAAAGAGGCACATTGATTCTATAAATAATTGGAGTCATATTTAGGCCATTTCCCATCATTTTTCTAAAATAAATTAATGCATAAATTCATCGTATGCTTCGCATTAAATCTCTAATATATTGTTTTCTACAAAAATAATGGATTATTCTTGACTTGTTTGTAATATTTAAAGTATTTAAGTTTACTTTCATTAATTTCATCGGTGCATAATCCAAGAAAATAAATAAGTATTTTATAATATCAAACGAGTCGTATTTACTTAACCTACGTATATAGCTCGACTGATAAAAGCAAATAACGTATTAAAAATTTACATTAGTTATGTGTCTTTAAGCACACTTAAATTTTTTCAATTTTATTTTTACTATTTTTCTTTGTACACACAATTATTTTGGTTGAATAAAAATTTCTACAATCTCTCTCATTTTTTCCACAAGTGTCATTTCCGGCGTAACATTATTCTCCAACACTCAAACAAGCATAGTACTTTTGATGAAGAAATTAGAAAAAGGTTCGTGTTTAATACATACAAACTTAAAAACATATTTTTACCCAGCGCTTTGTGTGTGAGTGGGTCCGCGAATCCCCGGCACTAATACGGCGTGAAGGCATGATGAAGAACGTGGGACCAACTGGACCTGATGGGACAAAGAGAGTGGGGTCCAACGATGGCCTGTAGTGTGCCATGTGACCCACATTTGGAGAATCATGTTAAAGGATGATGCGTGGGCCGTTGATTTGGGGAAAGAAAATTTATGGACGGTACGTACTTCAGGGGCAGAGTTTTACTGTGTGGTTTGATCATCCTTTCCGTCTAGTGGGACCACTGATCTAATCGGTAATCACGTTTGGATTTGTGGAAAGTCATGTGTGTGGGCATCATTTTGATTCCCCTAACCATCACGTACGGAATGGTTGGAATTGGATCTAACGATAACAGGATTAGTAATTGTGATCTGGGCCCGTCCTGGCTCTTGGATGACTTGTTGAGCTGAAAGCCCACCATGAGATTTTACATAGATTAATGTGAAAATACGAATAGACATTGGTTTAAACAATAATAATAGTAACTCGTCACTAAAACAAATGAAGCGGAGCCGAGCTGCCGAGGCAAATTAAAAGAAATTGGGAAACTTCCGCAATTACGGAAATAATTCGGGGAGGTAATTGCTATTTTCGCAAAACCAATAACCTCTCTCCTTTTGGTTTTTGCCTTCGCGAATTAGGAAAGAGATCGCAAGCAATCCCAGTCTCTTGATCTCTGTAACTCACAAACTTCGTATACTTGACATTCCTTTAGAAGCAAGCTGTAATGCAAAATGTATTAATCCAACGGTCACTAATTGAATTTCATTTTTTCAATAATTGCCTTCATTTTTGTAAATTTTAATAAAATTAAAGAAAAAAGAAGAAGAAGAAAAGTTTGCTGTATTGTAGCTCGTGACACTTCATGGCAACGACCAGCAAAGTTGATTCTTCAGTAGACGACGAAGCTGAAGAAGAGGAGGTGAATTACAAGTGCCTCCTCTTTTTTTTTTTTGGGTTCCTATTCCCTTAATTATGAATATTGTAAAGTATTTAGCACATTTATGTATGGAATGATTTATTTTAATTTGTTGTTGCAGTTTGAGCGGTTTGATGATTTTACTCTTGCATCATCTTGGGAAAGGTATATAGTAGCTGTGATTAATTACTTCATTGATTAGTGTTTAATGAATCTGATATGATTAACTTATATATTTTAAGGTTCATATCTGAAATCGAAGCAATTTGTCGGCAGTGGTTGGCTGATGGACCAAAGAAATTGCTGGTATGCTTGCTTTTATGACAAGGTTTTTACTTATATTTTACTTTGATGAGTAAATGTGTAATGCACTCTGGTATACTTTTCTGATACTTTTATTTAATCTATTAGTATATTTAGTTTAAATTTAATATTAGGTTCCTATCCCGTTGTAGGAAAAGGGTGCCATTCAGTTGGATTCTTCAAAAAACTTATATAAGGCTAAATCTGAGTTGAAGTATGTCACGAAGAGCTATTGCATGGAGTACTACTTCGAAATAAAGAAGAGTGGTATCTAATCTACATTTTTTGTCTCCCAAGATTTCTGATGCACGTGAGAATGTTTGTTTGTGTTGACTCAGTTTGTGGTTGGTGCAGGCGAATTCACAGTTTGGGACACCACGTTGCATGATTTGCAGCTGTGCTTTGGGGTTAAGGAGTTTTTGGTATGATTTCATTTAGCATCTTGTACTCTCTATTGCACACTCTCTTGCACTTAGTGTGTGTTATTGACCAGGTGATTGCTCCTCAAAGTGCCAGTGGTGTGGTTCTTGATGCCCCAGAGGCAAGCAAGCTTTTAAGTGCAGTAGCAATAGCTTTGTCAAATTGTTCCAGGTGTGCTTTGAGTTGAAATTAACTCTATTTAGCTTTCAATGAAGCATGGTAGTAGATATGCCTCCCCCTATATATTGGTGACACGCGGTAGGTTCGATCTTTGGTTTCTAAAGCATGTTTGCTTGTCTCAGCACCTATAAAAATTTGACTTTATTGTTTTAGCCTCAACTGTTGTCAGTAAATGGTTTAGTATGCTGGATGAGTTTTAGTATCTCTATTTATATCTGAATTTGTGGTCTTTTTGTTGTATGACTGCCTAAATCAACTTGGTGTATTTTGTTAATTTGGTGTTGTAGTTTGTGGCCAGCATTTGTACCAGTGCATGATCCTTCCAGAAACGCATTTATTGGTATCCAAAATATGGGAACCATTTTTACAAGGAGATTTGAGGCAGATCGTATTTGTAGCCAAGTTCCAGTGAAACTCATGCATTTGGAAGGCCTGTACGAGTTGTTTGTTTCTAAGTTTGTGAGTTTTTGACCTAGTTCATATTTTCTGGTATAACTACCTTGCAAATCAATCTACTTGTGTCATTTTGAAAAGCTTCAGGGGAACTTATACTTTTATCACATGCTACTTGTTATTGATGAAACATAATTGTGTCTCATCCTTTTGAAATCACTCTACTTTTTCATGTAATGCTGAAGGCCTACTCCACATTGGATTTCTCAATGCATATCTTCAAAGTCCGTTGTACAATGAAGCTAACTTACAAAACTATTCCCTATGATGATGATACCGGAGGAGAAGATGTGGAAAATACAGAAACTACCGACTTTTCTGGTGGTGAAAGTGGGAATAGAGCACAGTGGGATGATGACTGCCCTTGGAGTGAGTGGTACTCTGTGGAAGACCTAGTAAAAGGTGACATTCATGCTATTCATATTCTTCTTTTCGGGATTGGATTGTAAATTTTCAGTGTCGGAGATGAAACACTTATCCTTGAGATTGCACATGTTTAAAAAAAGTACTCATTCTTGCCATACTTTCTTGCCTTTTAATTGGTTTACCCTGAACCCTATGCGTAGCCTGGAGGGAGGAGAAGTGGGTGTGAGCAGTTAGGTACTTTGTGATTTACCTGTATACAAAATCATGTTGGTGTCAAGCTAAGAAAGCATTTTCTCTTGTCTTTAGCCTTTCCTACATAAATTAATTTTGTACTTGTATTTAATGAATTATGCATACAGGGTTTGGTTTGGTAGCCATATGGTCAGAGAAGACTGTTGAAGGTTCGTCTGAAATGGCTGAATTAGAAAATGCTTCACCCCATGAAGCTGAGAAGTGGATTTTGTTCCCAAATATGTACGATCTATCTTTCAAGCTATTGTATATATGTACAGACACATCCACAAACACTAACATATTACTACAGTATCGTATTTATAAATGCACATTCTTATGTATACTTAGGCAGCTGTGGTCTTTATTTTTGAAAGTAAGAAGACTCAGTTTCTTGTCCAGTAGGTATGAATACGATGCTTTTCTGACTTTCTCATGATAAGTATTTTTTTGGTTCTAGAAGTGATAGTTGGAAAGGAAATAGAATTGGATTTGCTTCCCAGTTGCTCCTTCTGGTTGATGCATTAAAAATGTCTTTCGAGGCTCAGTTTATGGAGGATTTTGTGTCAGGTTTGAGCAACTTACTTGAACTATCTTGTGATTTTAACAACCAGTTGCAGCCTGTGGTAGAATTGGTTGGATGTTCCAGCTTATGTTGCTTAAAGTTTTCCCCAAACCTTCTTTTTGGTTTGTAACAGTTGAAAACCCTGGTTTGGATAATCTGAAGTCCTCAATGGTTATACCCTCTCCAACGATTATCGATCGTGTTCTTAAGGATCTTTTTCACGAGGGTACATTTTATCTCCATCTTTATTGGCTTCTGTGCAATGTTATTGATCGTCATATGATAATTATGGCTTCAGCTAAGGCTGTGAAACTCTCTTATATACTTTTTTCCATCTGTTCACTCTGAAAATGCACTCGCTATGTATCTTGAAAATAGAAAATATTATCAAGCATTGATGTTCACTATCACAATTTAAGTAACTCTCTACTTTATCAAGTTCTTTATTCTTCATTCATCTTTCTTGTACGTCATCTTTCTTGTATGTATACATTTATGAAACAACGTGCTAGAGAGAGCTTGTCCCTACAATATATATTGTGAATGTACTTCTTAACAATTTCTAGATTTTCAGGAAAAGAATTCTTGTCTTTGCATTATAAACATTTGTATATCAGCAATCTCTAATTTTTTGAGAAAGTCATCTATCTTTTTATTTATTTGACTGTATATTAATGATCTAGTCTGTTTTTGTTCTACATTTTTTGCAATAATCCCCCACTGGTAGCTCATTTGACATTTCAAATGAAGATAATGTAATAAAAGGCAGTTCTTAACAATTTCTAGATTTTCCGGAAACGAACTCTTATCTTTGCTTGACAAACATTTGTACATCAGCAGTATCTAATTTTTTGAGAAAGTCATCTACCTTCTTATATATTTGACAGAATGTTGATCGACGTTTGGAAACATACTGGATTTGGATGTAAGAAAACACTTATTATTATTGTTTTATAATAGATTATGCTCACATTTTTAAATGTTCACATGCTGCCTGTAGGAGTGCAACTCCCAGATTTTGCTAAGGGGGAGCATAAGAGCTCTCGATCCATTAAAGGCGCACCTCGTGAATCTCTTTTTGCACAGTTTTGTTTACATTCTTTGTGGTTTGGCAACTGCAACATACGTGGTATGTCTGACTAGGGGTACAACTTATTTGCAAAGTAACATTGTATAAATTTTCAAAAAATAAAAAGACAGTCGCATATTATGCATTAGTTCTGAGAGATTTACCAAGTGTGATGCTTTTTCATCTTTCTAACTAGATTTTTGTAACATTTATGTGTATTTAGCTATTGCTGTGCTTTGGATAGAATTTGTTCGAGAAATTCGTTGGTGTTGGGAAGAGTCACAGCCATTGCCCAAAATGCCGGTCAATGGTTTAATTGACCTATCGACTTGTTTGATTAACCAAAAACTACAAATGGTAAGCAACTGCACATATCTTCAAAATGACATTGGGAAAGCTCGTTTCGACACTCTTATTGATAGCTAAGCATTTGCTTGTTGAAAAGTTACGTGTTTCCTTTCAATTTTTAGAGGGCTGGCCACAAAATGGTTTATTCTTCAATAAATTAATGGTTGTTCACTGACAAGGGTCACTTTCTCTTATGAGCTAAAATTAATGTGGGATAATATATGTTATTTGAAGAGATAATTTGGAAATTAAAAGACTTGCTTAAATTACAAACTTTGAGTTGATGTCGCTACCGGGAGTTTTTTTTATTTGATTCAATAGATTGAGTTTCCATGCTGGTTCTGTCTCTTGTTTTATTCTTGATATGAGACAAATATTACATCTGGGATGGGGTTGTAGATCTTAAGACGTCTGAAATGCCTTGTTATTTCTTTTTAAAGCATTTATATGGCAAGGAAAAATCATTTCATTTTGCTGCATAATTCAGCTTGCGATATGCATTGATAAGATGCGTGAACTGAACGAGGAGTTTCAAGATTGTATTGGAAGCAACGATCCTTCTCCTGCTGATATCAAGGTTGGAATGGTGCTTTAGTTTTACCTTCTTCTGTTAGTGCTTCTATTTGTTTCTGAATTTGAGGAATCAGCATGTACTTATGAAATGGCAGGAAGACGGTCAAGCTGTGGAGTCAAATAACTTGCAAATACCTGATGAAAACTTTGATCGGAATTGTGACAGGTGAACAAAACAAGTGAGAGCTCTTTGGTTTTCTTTGTTAAGCTGAAGTTAATCATTTACATTGCTCTTATAAAAAAGTTGACTAACATTGCTCATTATTTTTGTTAGAATCATGTTTGAGGCTAGAACATTTGATCTTTTCCCCTGGGAGGATTCAGCTTCATCCATTTGTATGTGCTTAATACTGTTGTTCACGATGCAGCCTATTGACAGCAGATGGCTTACGTGAATCTGGAAATGCTGTACAGAGATATACCATGAAGCCTAATGATGGGGCTTCATATACCATGAAGCCTAATGATGTGGCTTCTGCTGACAAAAAGCCTACAGATTTTGTCAGGAGGGGTTCAGCTGGCAAAGTGGGGTCTATGATGCTTTTGAAGTCACACCAGAGCATGCATGCTCCATTCACTCAGGTTCCACCAAATGTGCTTGGACCATTTGACCTTCATACAACTTTTTAATTCTCTGATCAAATTGTAGTGAACATAAGATTTATCTTTTTCTCTAATTCTTCACAGGATGCACCACTTATGACAGAAGACATGCATGAAGAACGTCTCCACGCTGTTGAAGCCTTTGGCAATTCATTTGTAAGCTCCAACTTATACAATTTCTTTGTTCGCCAATGTCATTTGATTGATTATTATTGTGGCAGCTTCAGTCAAATCAACTTTTTATGTGGACTAGTTGGGGCCTATTGAACTGAAAATGGACCGAGAGCTAAAGTGGTCTTTTAAAGGCATTCTTAATAATTTAATTGAGAAGTTTGTAACTTGTTTGGCTGTTTATGGTTCATTTTAAATATTGAAACTTGCGGAGTTTTGTCTAGATACCAACAGATGAACTGCCTAAGCAGTTAGATCCTTTTTATAAGAAAGCCATTTATGCTTTGTTCTTTGGCTGGGAGATTGTGGATATTCTTTGGGTTTACTGGATAGTTTTTGTACAGATTGTTTCCCTTCCTCTGTTTTAGCTTTTAATTTATCTATGTGGGGACTTGTTCGCCTTTGTTCTCTGATCTTTCTTCAATGAATGCAGCTTGCTTAGTTTGTTCTCAAAACAAGAGAGAAAAAGAGGAGAAAAAGGTGTTATGCTTGCATAAGTACTAGATTTTGATGTCAATGAAATAACTGTAAACTGTTAAGCATGGGTTATACTGTGTATTAAATTTCCCTGGTTATGTGCTAATACATTCATTCTTGATTGTGCTTGTCACCAAGTGAAGAAAGCTCTTTTATTTGCGGCATACACGCAATATAAATAGTTCTCCATAATGATCAGTTTTCTTTTTCCCAGGCATATACACAATATAAATAGTTCTTCATAATATCAGTTTTCTGTTTTTCTGGTTTCCATCATGAATTTTATCATCAGCTGATAAAGCAGTGCCTACCATTTTATTACAGGAATTTTCTGCTCAATTGGAGAGAGATATCTTATTGTCAGGTAATAAATATGTTCCAATTTCTATTCTTCATCATAGTCTGAAATATCATTAGTTTGAAGTGTCATTCAATGCTCGCATTCATTAGCTATTTTTCCTATCCCAAGAAATGCAAAAATTTATTTAGATGGATGAAAATCTTGAATGGTTAGATGCTGCAATACCAAATTTTGAAAAGGAGTGCACGCAATGGCAACCCTCTCTGTTCCTTTGATATTCTAAGAGTATGCTAGGTTATTTGCATGATAAAATGCTACAATTTATTTGCTGTCTCTCCTCTGCTTGCCAGGCTGTGGATTTTTTGCACACATCATGATCTGCCTCATTTGTCAATGTGATGCTTAAATTTGTTTGATTTACCTCGTTCATGCTAATGTATCTGTTTATCTATTTTCTTACTGGAATATACTTTTTTCTGAAAATTTGGAATAGACATGTCTGCATTTAAAGCGGCAAATCCAGATGCTGTTTTTGAAGACTTTATCCGGTGGCATTCACCTGGAGATTGGCTGAATGATGATGGTAAAGAAAATGGTCCATCTGGAATTCCTGCTGTGGAGGATCTAAAAGAAAATTGGCCTCCTCGGGGACGACTTTCACAGCGGATGTCTGAGCATGGTAACTTGTGGCGGAAAATTTGGAATGAAGCCCCTGCTGTACCAGCATCTGAGCAGAAACCACTACTGGATCCTAATCGAGAAGCAGAGAAGGTCGGTTTGGAAAAGTAATACTAGATTGAAATTGTAGTCTAAGAGTGGAGGTAAAAATTTTAAGTTTGAGAAAGAGTAGTTCTTGACAGAACTCATTGCCATGCATGTTTTTTTTATAAGAATATGAAAAGAAAAGCCTTCATGAAGACAAAAGATCAATCGAGGACTAAAATGCCCTTGCAGATTTCTATCAGGGAACCTCTTGATTTCCTCCTCTCCTTCCACCCCACAACAACCCCTGCCCCCGGCGCCCCTTTTTTCCCTCTGTTGAAATGAATACAAGTTGGTTTAAGTGGTGTTTTTCTAAAAGCTGGGATTCCAGATTGTTTATCATGTACCTAAAGATGATTTATTATGTGTTCTTGAAATCTGCAGATCCTACATTATCTAGAAACATTGCAACCCAATGACCTGCTTGAACAAATGGTTTGTACTGCCTTCAGAGCATCAGCTGACACACTGACTCAGACTAATTTTGGAGCATTGAAGCAAATGGCAATGAAGATGGACCAACTGTACATCACCATCTCATCTGTGTTAAAGCCATTGCAAGGTATAGCCTTTTCTTTTTTTCTTTAATTTTTATTTATTTCTTGCTGTGTGCTGAAGCATGAACTTTTTGGGTGCAGCAAATAATTTATCTGGTGATGGTGAGACCTTCGAAGACCTAAAACGGTTGTGTGTTGTCTTTGAGCACGTTGAGAAATTATTAACTGTTGCGGCTTCTCTTCATCGTAAGTTCTTGCAAGCTCCAAGCATTTCTGAAGCAATTTTCAGTCACTTCTACGATTTTTACCTTCCAAAAATTGGAAGGGGCTCAGGGCAACACGATGTTCAAACTGTAAGACATCCTTCATCCCTGTGCAACGGCACCTCTCAATGAAGCACCATTTTGATTGATCTAATAGAAAGTGTGAAATCAGCTTAGAAACTTAGTTTTATCACCTTGTTTCTGTTAGGAATTTGACATGAAGTTGCAGTTGAGGAATCATGAGCGACAAGTTGTGTCGAATATGTTTATGCCACCCACAGCTAATCAGTCATGGAGAAAAGTTTTGAGCATGGGTAATCTTCTTAATGGTCACGAACCAATCCTCCGTGAAATCATATTTTCCTCGAGTGATCGTGTCAATGGAGGTCATTATGCGCCAAGCACTCCCAGAGCTTATCAACAAGAAAAAGAGACATATCGAATGTACATGAGTGGAACCTCCAATGATCTTCGTGTAGCACTTTCTGTCACCTCATGTGATTGATCTCCTCTACATTAATGTACATTAGTAGTTCTTTTCTGTATAGATTTGATTTCGTCCATTCTTTTCAATTTTTGAGTATTATTCAATTTGCATCGAGATAAAAACATGATTAGATGATCTTTTGGTTATAATAAAACGGGGTTACTACTTGCCACGACGGGATATTGCTGTCAAGTTTACAACATAAAAGTAACGTAACAGTGCGGACATGATGATGAAGATGAAGGCTTGCTTGACGTTGCTTGGTCTTCATTCACCTATAAAAAAGGATGGTCCAAAATGGAGCGCGATACAGTGGGGTCATTGGTCAAGACCCTCGAATATCGTCGATTGGTGATATTGTTGCTTCACTCAATCCACACAGGAGACAAAGCTAAAAAGCAAACCCTACCCAGTACCCACTCGAGATAAAAAATTATTCCCGACTCGTGTATGTCTTGATTCCCACCAAAATCTATAAATATAGGGCTAAGATACAACAAGAAATTCTTTATTCACTAAAAAATAAAAGGGAAAATGAAAGCAACACTTAGCCTTTTTTTTTCACTAGATTTAAAAATTTAGGAGAAAATCTTAATTCATGTTTGTAGAGATTTCATAGGCACCTTGTCCTTTTTGTTTTTGTAACGAAAAATTTAATGAGAAGTACAACAAAGACATTTCATGCTATAGAAGATTACAAGATGCATAAATAAGGGAAATAAAAAATCCAACATTTTGATTTGCATAAAAAAAAAAAAGGGGGGGATCAATTTATGGGATCAACTTTTGGCTAAAGATAACATTTTAAACTATTATACGCAAGTAGTTTTCCTTCGCCCTTTTTTTCTTTCATTTAAAACTACTTCATTTTCTTTCATATTCTTTAGATCTAAATTATTTTATATGACATGTGGGGCTTGGCTTATATACCCAGTTAGTCATACAAAGCTTTGATGACTAGAGGGTCAGCATCACAAGAAAATAGACCCTACATCAGAAATGGGAACACTAGACATGAATGGGTGTGAGTGAATAGCAATAAATAATAAAACAAACAAAATGTAATGTGTAGTACACATCTCCGCCGATTGAGATTCCTTTCCTTCTCATAACAAACTTACAAACACATCAACGCTCTCAACCAAATTGAATGAATGAAACATCATGCGTCAAGAAATAGATCTCTGATCGTTTGGTATAAGATTTCAAATGAACAAATACATGTACCAGAACTACTAACTTTCTGCTTAATATCTGCTATGTTATTGTACATTTTATCTTTAATCATTTGAGTCAGAAATGACAGATCTTTGCATTAACATGGGTCTGAATTCTGAATCATCAAGCTATGTATGGATACAAATTCGTTTCTTTCTTCATTTATTGCATCCTTTTTCTTGACAAGTCTTGATTTTGTTGCTCGATTTTCTTTCTGCAGGTTATAGTTTGATGGCTTTGTTATTGGAAATTTAGTTGATAATTGTTTCCTCACAAATTAAAGTCATGATACACCCGTTATTTTTGTTGATCACTACAGGTGACATCTAAAATCCATGAGCTGTTCGATTCATCAGGCCCGCCCCCTAATTTTGAGAGGGAGCGCATTGTAGTGCAGTGATTCTCTTATTATTATTTAGAATATTTGTAGCCACCTGTGAGTGGGGATTTCAAATGTGGGATAAGTCTAAGATACCCCGTGGGTTTGATTTTCTTGGCTAAATAGCTAGGGTTTGATTGCTTTGCTTGAGGTGATGAATAATGAATAAAAAAGAATCGTTTGTGGTGGGGAAATGCCACCTATGATAAACATATAAATTCGAATCAACTTACAAAGGAAAATTTGGTGGGGGCAATGAAGTTGACATCTTTATTGTCTTGAATTTAGATCTGTGAATTATGAGAGCATTGGATGCGGTTTCTTTTTTTACTTAAAAATTTCGAAATAAATAAATTCGTATCATAAAGATAATTGCATAACTCCGTACGACATAAACACTGTCTTGCCTTACGCCACTCTTTATTAAATATTATCTTCCATTCAGTTAAATCCATTTATTTTAAACGTAGGGAGTTCTTCCCTACACAAATTTGAAGCTAAAGAACGTTATTTAGCTATAATTTAAATATAACTAGACAAGTTATTAATTATAATACCATGCATGTTAAATTGCAACTCTGTCCCGCTCATTTTCGTCCTAAAAGGTCCATGTGTTGATGCATCATAATTTTGATTAAAATAAGTTTGTGCTTCTATCCCATTATGTGATTCCCTAAAAATGTAATTTTCTCTCTTTTTTTTTAATTATTCCGGTATATACACCCTTGTTCGTTAGATTCTTGTCATCATGAGTTCATTCTTATATCATTAATAGAGAAATAGATGTACTAAACATCTAATGACAGGTAATGTATACGATTAAGGGTAAAAACTTATTTATTTCTTATATTTTGAAGTTAGTACGTATTTAGTCCGTGTATTTTTAAAAGTATATTAAAACTTCCCTTCCATTAAATTATTGACACTCTACGGTATCTTTTGTTCATTTTAACTTGCTTTCACAATATTACCCTCTTATAATAATGTTTCTATTTTTTTTTTTTTGGGGATATTGATAAACCCCAACAAATAATATATATATATATATATATATATATATATATATATATATATATATATATACATATATATAAATTTTTGTAGAAAATCACACATGTTCCAAAAATAATATTTTTAAAAAATTAAATTACTAACTTCTTTGGGACATTAATAAAAAAAAGCTAATTTATTAATTCCTCAGCAGAGTGTTCCACAAAAATTAATATAGATTCTTTTTATCTTTATTTTATTTTCGGAGTTAAATTGGTAATTTATTTTTTTATTAATGTAAAAAAAAGAAATATTATTATAAGATGATAATATTATAAAAGCAAGTTAAAAAGAAAAAAGTATGGAAAAGGTGTCAATAGTTTAATTGTAAGGATATTTTAAAATATTTTTAAATATATAAGAGCTAAATGGACACTGATCTTAAAATATAATGACTAAAGGAATTTTTACCTTATAATTAGAGAATCTAAGAATTCCTTTTAAATAACGCATGGGTCTATATCGTTCTCATGTTGTTGGTTGCTTCAAGTTAGTGGCTTCCATTTGGAATTAACAGCTTTATATGCTGCCTGAAATTTGGCTGCTGAGGCACTTGTTAACAAGAAAATTAAAAAACATATCTGCTTCTTAATAATTAATTATTGGTTGATAATTGCATGAAGGTGGTTCAAAAGAAATTTAAACTTTCTTTACATGAAGAGAGATTTTGACATTAGGGAGCTACTAGATAATAATCTAAATGCTTGTGCGATTGAAACATGCATCCAATATATTTTTAATAGGTATTGAAAGTACAGATAGATTCTTTCATTTTCAAATTTTTTTAGGACATTATTCAACTTTGACCGAGATTAAATTTTGGTCAAGCACACAGAACTTGAGCAACAACCTTCAACTTTTAAGTTATTTTTTCAGCATGAATTTTTATAAAAAATTACATGCTACAAGACCATTGGTGTTAATTGTGACACCAAATGATTTCTAGCTCCTTGAATGAATCCAGTTACAGTGGCCTTGATTTCTAGTTAATGGCGACACCAAATGATTTCTTAGTTCTGTCATGGGTTTGGTTAAGCGACTGATCAAAGAGCTTTTCACAAACCTAACCAACAGGGTATTAAATTCTATATTGATTAATGGGTGCGCATTAGTTTCCAGATTTCATACGGCCATAACATGGACCTTCAGACACTTGGGAAAAACGCCAATGGCTTTGCATCATCGGCTGCTGAGCGTTTCTTAATGGGTTTTGTACTTTTTGTCACAGCAGTTTAGTGAAATATCTATTTTCTGATGTTTATGAGGCCAATAACCTGTAGCGTCAAAGCCTACAATTCTCGAGTCAAGTCAAATTTGGTATGGAAATTATTCTCAGAAAAGGAAAAATAATTGGTATACAAATTAGTGCAACGAGCCATTTTTTAGAAAATTAGTATTGAAAGAAGTTCAATTATCCCCTCCACCGATACCCAAAGATAGCCAAGTGTTTCAGACAGACAGCTATGAATGCTCCAAAAGCCATTATATATGAGGTTAAATATTTGTTTAATTTTTATATTTTTGAAAATATTTAAAGATATTTTTATTATTGAATATGTAATATTTTTATCTTTTTTTATATTTTACAATAATATCGTTACAATAATTTTGAAGACATTAATTTATTAATCTATAGAAAAAATTAATTAAAAAATTAAGCCATAATTATTATTAACAAAATAACCAATAATTATTAGTATGAATGAACTGATATTTTTCATACCCTTACAAAAAAATCTTCTAATTATTTAAAGTAAATTAATACTAGCTAACTTAATGGAATGTTTAATGCCTTGCAACTTTAATTTTGTTATAATTATTTGTAAAAAAAATTAACTTACTAAATTATTCCTAACAGTAAAATAATAAAAATTAATTTTAAGGTTGATTTGTTAATTAACCTTTTAATAGATAAACTAATTAATATCCCTACGAATATTGTTACAAAGATATTGCTATAGAAGTAAAGGAAAAGTAAGGGCACGGGTGTAATTTTAAAATATAAAGACTAAACATACTCTTATACCAAAATATAAGGTCTCAAACAAAAATTTACCCTTCATATAAGACTCTCTTATGCAAGGGATTGCATATATTCCAATATATTAATATATTATTGTTGGATATAACATCCTTTACTTTGTTACTTCTCGTAAAATTTCTAATATTTTGTTCATCATCAAGTTCTTTATTAATCGTTTAAATTTTACAATAGTGTAATTAATATATCATAAGTTGAAGATTTGAATAATAAATTAGAGGTTAGCGACAAAGAATATTAACATTTTAAGTTTTGCAACCACTACTAAGGTGGGAGTACTAATTAGGGGTAGATAGTTAACAATTTGGCTCTAAAAATTAGAACTGAATTCAAAATGAATTATTTCAATTCGGTTCGGTGTAACTCTCTATTTTCGATTTGCCAATTGCATACAAACACTATTACAAAATCTGAACATTGATGTAACAACAGTATTAAAAAACCATAAATTCACCAATAGCTGCAAAAAATATATATATATATATATATATATATCGCTTGTGTAAGTTTTCTCTAAATGCACTAATAGCTCAAATCCGAGCAAGAAATGGTAGATTAAAAATGCGTGGTGAACATATTTAAAAAAAAAAACTAATGCAGAACATCTACTGCAAAAGTTAAATCCTAATCTATTAAATCAAAGTAGTAATCACAACTCAAAATAACTTAATTAAAACGATTAATGAACCATGAATAAAAAAGTATAAACCATCAAAGTCAACAACTCAAGTCTCAAGCGTGGCAACAGCTGAACGAGGCTACAACAACAGCAGCTGGCGACGAGGTGGCTTAATCACGTCACTGTTGCGAGCTAGCTAAATGTGTAAATCACGATCAAGACCGTGAGCTAGCTAAATCTGCCGCCAACTAGCCAGGTGCGTGTGCCATGAGTGATGGCAGTGGAAAGAGTAGCGACATTAAAACGGTGAGGAGAGAGAGAGAGACTAAAGACAGAGAGACTGAGAGCGAGGTAGCTTGGTGCGTAATTATTGCTGACTGCTTCTACAATTCTGCCTTCTAGAGTTCTAGGGTTAGGGAATTTTTCTTTTTATTAGTTAACTTGGCACTCTCGATTAGGATTTTTTTTTTTATTTTAAAATTAAAATGCATGAACCGAACAATTTGTGCATTCGGTTCAGATTTGAAATCGAATCAAACATAATCTATTTGGTCAATAAAAGTACAGACCATTTGGTTTTTACTTATTGAGCCTCGATTTGGTTGGCAAAAATCGAATTGAATGCCCACCCCTATTACTAATTAGTAATTTTTTTGAGGTTGGACACCGTAAGTCGATTTGAATATTTAAAATACTCTACATCATTTTGGTTGGGCAGTCCCATAAAAAGGCCTTAATATAAGACATTTTTGCGTCTATGCAAAGCATACCATACATGCATTCTGAAAAATAAAAACATTGCATGATTCTATTGGATACTTCCATGAAAGGGTCAAAATATATGTCTTCAATTTACTGCCCGTGGAATAAAATCTAAATATACGTCTTCAATTAACCTAGCTAAAAGCTTACTTCGGCGATAGACCCCGTGATTTAGTTTTTCAAAGCTAATTATAAGTGTCGTAGCCATGGTACTTGCATGCACTAGCAGCCACTGCTGATAGAAGAAAGTTATTGTGAGTGCATGTGACATATGAATGAAGCTGAACGTCCTCGTATCCTCTTACCCTTTAGTGTCATGTTCTGTCAACTCAATGACCAGAATTGAAGACACAACGACTCAGTGACTCACAAAGCTGCTGCTTTAATCAAATTCACACGTAACCTCTCAATTTGAATGAGGACAGGTGCATCAGCTTTTTATTTTTATTTATTTTTCAACTGACATTTGGAATCCCACTGGCTACTGACAACGCACACACCAACAATATGTATACACACACGCACACACTCACCCGGTACTACACCTGCATGTATGCCCCCACAATCTTAAAAAAACTTTACCCCGCAGTGGCAGCAGTGATCGACACAAGATTCTATCAGTTAAAGCCATGTCTCCATGGCATATGCTGTGATTTCGACAAAACTGCACTCGTAACTTGCTCGATTTAACAAAGTGAATTCCCTTCCCCCAAAGTGTCTTTTCTATTTTTGCTTTCTTTGCTTCATGCTTTTGATCACTGTCCATTCATTTTCACTATTTTTACTGCTTTTACATATTGTGGTTTTATATGTTAAGTAGGTAATAAGGGTGAAAAGAAAACAGTAGTCTATCTTATAAAATTTCTAAGTTGTAAGGGTGGGTCATAAAAATTGTACTAATTGTCACAAGGGAATTTTCGAGTTACATATATATATTCCAACAACTTAAGGCAAAAGTTTGTAATTATAATGAAAAGCTTATGACTAATTGTATTACATAATGGTTGTAAACTAGCTTTACAAAAATAAAATGTCAATACTTTATAATGGTTGTATATTTCTTCTCATAAAACAATATATATATACATATAGCTCACAAGTACAAATTACCTTTGTGTGTGGCTAAAGCATTAGGTTAACATGGATTTGCCTCTACGATTTATAATGAAATAATGTAGGAACTTTCATTCCTTCCGAATCATTAGATATATAAAATACGATAATTAATTAAAATTAATAGAGATTTTATTCGCGCCAGTTAGTCACGGGATTTAACGACCTACCAAAACAAATGAAATTAGTCAAGTTGATATCAACTTAACTTGTGAACATATTTGAGAATCCAATGCTCTTGTTATTAGTCAAGTTGGCGTTGGAAAATGCTAATTAATGAGATGGCATGTGAGGAATCCTGGGTCGCCATCTCAATTATTTTGTTGGAAGACTTGTGTGTTTGTTTATTTACTTAAATTTATTTCGATGAGTCATGAGTCATCAATAGATTAAACCATAATGCTTTTGTGTCAACATATCATTTTGAGATTTTTTTTACTATTATCATTGTTATTAGTTTAATATGATATGTCCAGTGGCGAAACTAACTACAATTTTTCTTTTTTTTTTGGTGGCCTATCAGTTTTTTTAAAGTCCAAGATAATTTTATTAACAAGAAAATAAAGATATATATCTAATGAGGAGAGACATAATAAACTTCGACATCAAAGTGTTTGTTCTAAACAATAATTAAGATTATTTAAATAATATATTGACCTATTAAATGATGAAACAAGATTTTAATGATAATTGAAGAGACGACAGAATTCCATAATTTCAAAATTCTTATATAAATTTCAATAAAGGTAATTTTAGGCATCTGAGCTTTCGCCGCCGGGTGAAGTTTTTAGCATGATAAAAAGTTGCATTTACCGCTTTTAACCATAAAAAATTTGAACATTAAACTACAACACCAGTACGTCACGTCGCTGACACAACCACGAGCAAATGAAAGAGGAATTATGCACCTTAGTCAAATTGGGAATATTAGGGATCTAATTGTCATTTCAATTCGTAACATTGATTCTTTTTTCATGTGTAAGCGGACTTCTCTTATTCCTCCTTAATGAAGGCAGCTGTGATCCATACAATGAATGAAAATGATCATGATTTTCTTTTTGGGAGGAAATTAACCAATCAAAAACTAATAATTAAGCAGATTAAACCATCAAAATCACATTGGCTTGGAAATGGTGGACCACCCTAACTCCATTGGTGTGACGCGGACAACCAATTGATGATTAAAACTAAAAATTAAATGGCTGCCATAAGCGGTGCACCATTTTTATTTTTTTTTAAAAAAAAACAGTACAAAAGCATTAATTTATTCAATCACAGTCATAAGGTAACGTATAACGACTGTTAACAAGATCCCTTAATTATTAACATTAAAATTAATATAGGGATTTTTTAAAGAAAAAATAAAAACATTGGAAAGAAAAAAAATATACAGAAGTGGCATCCACCTCTTTCCTGGGTATGTGGCTTTAATAATGCAAATTCTAATACGAAACACCATCATCAAAGGCCATTCAGTACTCCCTCCAGCTCAATTAATAGTATTCTTCAACCAGCCCCCAACTTTAATCACTATCAACGTAGCACATGATTATATTTTAAAAATCCAAAAAGAAAACGTGGGCCTATACGATTTTATTAATGCACGAACCAATGAATGCAGACTATATAAACCCCCATAATGCATAATTTTGTGTAAAATACGCCGTTTTTCCATAATACATTTAATTTAGTCAAAAAAAGGTTTGTATCGTTCCTGCTGTTTCAGTCGGGTTAAATGATTTGTACGAATAATCTCTTAAAACTTGTTTTACAAACTTTTGTAAGCCACAATCTATATAAAACCCGAAGCAAATAAAAATATTTTCTACTCACATTTACATATGTTAAGGAACGGTGTAGTTTTTAATCTTTTTTTTTTTTTTTAAATTTTAAAGAACCTCGGTAGCTTTCACTCTTTTTGTTTGTTAATGAAGAACTTAATATATTTATAACTTTGAATGAACTATTTGTTATTGTTAATAAAATAACTAATCATGTAATCTCTTCTAATACAAGAACAAACTATTTGTTAGAATAAAATATTTGTTATTATTAATTATTAATATTAAATAATATAATACTATTATTTTTAAATAAATATAATAATATTATATCTTCAAATCAACATGGTATATATTAATATTATTAATTCTCTATGAATATAATAATATTATTTTTAAGTAATTTTAACTCAAAATCAATGTAAATTATTGTTTTAAACTAAATATAATAATATTTTATTTAAACAAATTTAATATTATTAGTTTTTATAAATTTAATTTATAAAATAATATAATAATATTGTTTCAATAAATAGGATATTAGTGATTTCATTTTATTAAATATAATTATATGAAATTTAATAAAAAAAGAGGTAAAAAAAAAAATGGATGGAAGTGGATTCTCACTTTCGCTTCCTCCTATAGGAATGGAAATTTTACTCCGCACTCTAAAAATAAGTGGAGCTCATGTAATGAAATTCTCACTGCTCTCTTAAAATATGTAAGTAAATACTGTAATCGAAGGAATCTACACTTTTCACTGGCACTCTAGTAAGTAAACATAACATAAACAAATAAATTATGTAATCTCCTCTAATACAAGAGCGCAAGGGTAAATGACCACTCTAACTTATATACATATATAAAGAAAGAACGCAAAGGTAAATTCACCTTCCCTCCATAGGGTTATCAGTTATGCTTTACTTCCAGTTGTTAGAATGCTAGCTCGTCCTCAAAAAAATGGCCCGACATCTCTGACTCTGTGTTGGTACTTCTATTTAGTATTAATGTTATTTTTTGGATTTTTTTTTTTTTTTGGGATATGATGGGTGGTAAAACACCCATGGTGTTCTGCATAAGATTAATAATATTAAAAAAGGTTTATTTTCTCTAAAATAAAAAATAATAATTTTTTTCATTGGCAGACCATGTAGATATAAGGTAAGGATGTTTCATATCGTCTTGTAAAATAAAAGGACGGTCCGAAATCATCAATTTTAGGTTGGACTAAAAGAAAATTAACTCCGAGACTTTCTCCTATTATTATTGGATTTTTTAAAAAAAATTATAATTATTGTGACTTATAATCAGACGTTTCGGTATAAAAATGAATAAACTGAATAGTAAGGTCAGATGGATGAGTTGATAAATTTAGGGATCCCCTTATTATTAAGATTGTTGCGATTGAAGGTCGAAAAAAGGAAGAGGAAGTAAACATTGCTTGCAAGGGATGCGTAGGAGGATAGGATAAGCAGCTATTGTTTGATGCGACGTCCAGGAATGAAACTGCAAAAATTAATCTCATCACGAAAACAGAGGTCGGTGAATTTTCTAAATTTGGTTGAGCAAAAGACAGCGTTTGATTAGAGAGAGATTGCACTCACAATAATAATAACGATCACTGATTTTACGCAACGCAACAGCGTCGTTTCAATAAGGTCAAATCTGTCGAGTCATATGGCCATTTTAATTAGAAAAATTAAGCCTAGCCAGCCTTCCCCGATTTGGTATATTTTGTACGCCACTGCCTTTGGTTAGCCTTTCACGGCGATGGTGATGATGATGATGATTTTATCAAAAAATAATAATAAAGCTTACTTATTGCCCCGTTGGTTTTTTCCGTAGTTCCGAGTACAAGCCTTTAAATTTCAGATGCACGAAACATTAACATCATGTAGAGTATAAAACTACTCTTCATATTATATTATTATCAATAATCGAAAACACTCACCATAATTTTATTCAACATTAGTAATTTGTATGTTAAAGAATCACATTTATAATTCCTAATCTCCTATTAATTGTTCATCCCTACTTCGATTAGAGCCAGGTGTCATATCGCAAATTGTCGCACTTTGTAATTAACTGGAAATCAAACTTAGGTGATGAGAATGTTCGGTAAGATAAGAGTCAGATATAAAATGCATGGGTCTTGTACTCTTGTCACAGTTCCAAATTGTGTACCCGATGAAGACATAACGAACGATCCTTAAGTCAGTAACAACAAAGATCCTCTATTGACAACTTAAAAGGATTATTCAATGTTCCATTGATTGTAAGCTTACGGGCACTAGAAGTCTAGAAGAAAAATAAGTTAAAAACGCTAGGACATTGAATTCGTCCAAATCCTATTCGCAAAGGACAAACCCTAGCTCCATGGGTTACCATAACATTCGTTATAGACAAATTTTGATAGAGTGGACCAGGCGAAGGATCATTTAGCCAGCTCGAAAACTTGTTAAAGACCAGTTTTGACACGATAAGCTAAGCTTAAAATGGCGGCAGGAGGAGGTAAATGTTAAATAGTGATGGGGATCATTGTAACTCTCAATTTATTTTTTTTTGTGGTGGTCGACGTTTACACAGGTGTAATTGTAACTGCCAGCGGTGAAACCACAGCCACGCTGACGCAGGCCTTTGACCTTGACTGACTTGAATGAAATCTTTTACCCAGTGAAAACCCTAATTCAATTACTTGTCATCAGGGCCAGGGCTTACCCCCGTTAACAACAAGCTGTCAATCGACGTGAGAGTCACGCATTTTGTACTATTAACTTCCATGTGCAATTTGGAGTACACGCAGTGGAGAGAGCGTGAGATTGATACGCTAGTAAGCGGAGAGAGGGAGAGTGGCGGGGCCGCCGGGGGTGAATATAAAACATGTCACGTCGTTAGGGGCCACCATGTGATTACTTGATTGTGAATTGTGAATCAAATCTATACACTCTCAAAATCGTCTAATAACATTTAGGCCCCTATATTTTATAATAAACACAATTACAATATAATTTGTAATATTTTATATAAGAAAATTACTGCCCCATAAATAAGATCTTAATAGCGATTCATACATACATACATATATACATACATATGTACTTGTGTGTATATATATATATATAGAGTAATGATCCAATCTAGGATTTTAAAATATGAAAAAGTTCGAAAAAAACGTATAAACTACGTATAAATTATGCGGTACATATGTATATATATATATATAGAGAGAGAGAGAGAGAGAGAGAGATAGAGAGAGAGAGAGAGTAATGATCCAATCTAGGATTTTAAAATATAGAAAATTTCAAAAAAATACATAAACTATGCAGTTTAAGTACTTTAAATTTTAAGTTTCTTAAACTTTTCGGTTTTAAAGTTTTTCTGAACTTTTCTCATATTTTAAAATCCCGTACTAAAAAGCTACTGTACAATAGACACACACACATATATGTATGTATGTATGTGTTTATTAATTTTGTAATTAGTACATCCTCATTTTAATAACGTAAGAGAGCTACTAACAAATAAAAGAGCACACATTTTAATATAATAACAGACAAAAAAATATGACTTTCAATATATTGAAATCTTTATTTTTTTTTTCATATTTTAGTATGCACCCTCATTTTAGCAAAGTGAGGATGCCCTCAATACACAAAGACCACACGCACACAACACGTACATTGATCGGGACTAGACTTGGCAGATATAGTCATTTTATCATAACTTAAGCCAAATATTGCTTAGTTAAACTAATCAAATAGCTCCTTACCTTATCTTTGAAGTTAGGTGTTCGAGTATTCTTATGGACATGAAATTTTCTTTATTTTAAATTTTTAAATTAGGGTTCAATTTTGATGTGTCGAGTAAAATCTCACTCAACAATAGACACACCTTAACAGTAGTGGATTGAAATTGAAGTTAATTTCCTATGATATTTGAATTAAGTTAAATTTTCACTGTGCATAATATTGAATTTGTATTGTACTCAACAATTAATAGTTTAAAGAATGTAATTGTCAAATTATTGATTTCGTTAGCAAATTTTTTACCGAATCCAACGACGATGCGGTGACCATCATAAAATGATGCCAACTGTTCAATTAATAATAATTTCATCAAAACTCAGAGATTGAAATGTTATTATTACCCCCGTCTAAATTATGAATATGAACACTCGTCACAGACGCGCACTCTCTCTCCATTTCTTTTTCTCAAGGGAAGTTTTTTTTTCTCCATCCCAAAAGAGTATAATTTGTATTTGTATTTGTTTTTTTTTGTTTATTCAAAGAGAGTCTCAGTCATTCATTCATCTTATACACTTCTTTTTACGTCCCATCAACAAGAGCCTTCTCTATTCTCTCTTTCTCTCTCATTAGTTTCTTTAACTTTCTCCGTATAAAAAAAAAAAAAATCTCCCTCAAAAAAATTGCTCCCCCAAAAACCAAAACCCCTCTGATTTCGCAGATAAAGAAACTCAAAACTCCACTCTTTGCCGTGAAACAAAATCAAGAGAAGAGATTATGCTGAACATTGAAACATTTCCCTTCAATAACGTTCCATTATCCCCAGATCAAACCTAGCTAGCTAATTCATCAAAAAAGAGAAGCAAAAAGTAAAGTTGAAAATTGGTGATCATTCAATATTCATTCAGTTTGCCCCATGGATTCAGAGCCAAATACGGGCGAGGGTTCATCATCATCATCAGCAGCTGCAGCTGCAGCTTTACAACAACAACTACAGCAAGCACCAGAATCATCGACATCACCAGCAGCAGCAGCTCCTCCACCGAGTCGGTATGAGTCACAAAAACGCAGAGACTGGAATACTTTCTTGCAGTATCTTAAAAACCACAAGCCCCCATTAACGTTAGCACGCTGCAGTGGCGCACACGTGATTGAGTTCTTGAAATACCTTGACCAATTTGGCAAAACTAAAGTTCACATCTCCGGCTGCCCTTATTTTGGTCACCCAAATCCCCCAGCTCCTTGTGCTTGCCCCTTAAAGCAAGCTTGGGGGAGTCTTGATGCTTTGATCGGACGGCTGAGGGCTGCTTATGAAGAGAACGGTGGACGGCCGGAGTCGAATCCCTTTGGGGCTAGGGCTGTTAGAATTTATTTGAGGGAAGTCAGGGAAGGCCAGGCTAAAGCTAGGGGGATACCCTATGAGAAGAAAAAACGGAAACGGCCTGTCGCTGCCTCCGCCGCCTCTGGAATTAATACTGGTCAATCTAGTGGCACTAGTTCCGGTGCCGGGGCCGGTGAGGCTAGTGGAAATGCAACTGCTGCTGCTACAACTACAACAGTATAGTGATCATCTATCCTTTTTTTCCCCTTTCTTCTTCTTCTTTTTTATTATCTTCTGTTAATTTCTAATGGGATGGTATGCTGCTCAGCTGCCGCTATCAGCTATCAGCTACATATATATGTCTTAGCGCGATTCTCTTATAATTGGAACAAGAATTAGATAGAATTAATTCTAGTAATATCATTAAGCAATCTTCAAATCATCATCGCTCGAGCCAGCTAGCGAACTCTTTAATTAACATTGGAATTGGAGGATTCTAATCTTTGCACTTAATTTGCTCCTAGTATGATTTTTTAAAAAAAAAAAAGAAAAAAGAAAAAAAATTGTTCTTTTGACTTGGTAAGCACTCCAATAAGAGGGTGTACATATTTAATCTTTGTGAAAGGAAAATTACTCCACTAGAGATCACTACATAGTGCAAGAGATCGAGAGATCAAATTGACCATTAATATTAAACTGTTGATTTGACAATTATTTATTAGTTGATAATTATGCCCATTTCTTGTTTTGATTCTACTGTTAGCGTAAGATTTGTTTCTAGCTCCAACTCGGAGTGTGGAGACGGCAGGCGTAGTAATTTGTTTGCAACAAGGGCTACACTCAACGTTATATCTTCTCTCCAGTCTTCATTCACCACCATCAAGACTGTATAACTGGTCCCGGCTTGTATGCATATTATGCACACGTGCGTTTCTGATGATTAACAACACATTTTGCACTTTCAGTTATATTAATATGTGTGTGTCCATATATACACACACACACACACACACACATACATATACATATGTGTGTGTGTGTGTGTTGAATCTCAAGATTTTGTTTTCAGAATTTTAAGATTTTGGGTTCTGTTTATTCTTCTTTCGGATTTAGAAATTACTACTGTGTGTCGCCTGAAAACAACATTTCTGTGCGATGACAGCCATTAGAAAGAGAAGTAAGGGCCGCAGATGCAATGCAATGCCAAGCAGCAATGAATTGAATTGAAATAATAATAATAATAATCCTTGTGATTACTGCTCTTTATATTTTATTTTTGGGTAACCACCACCTCAATATGAAAAGGACCAGTAGCCAACCCTTGCTTCCATTCTATTGTATATATCTTATTATATCTCATAATAATTAAATATAATATTATTCTATTTTGTAATCATTATTATAACGTATAGACAGACCCACCAGTCACTCACCAACAGAAACCCATTTCTCAACTTTCACTCTAAACCCATATCCAATAGAATCATAAATCGTTTTATATATCTTGTATTGTTTCTTTGTTAATTTTTATATATGATATTGTGCCTTTTTCGTAGATCAGTTTTCTTCTTTTTGTTGTGGCTTTTTGTAGAATCACATAATTAGTTCATTTAGAATACTTTGATTTCTCACTTTTTTTTTCTTTTTTTTGGGTGCATCTGTCACTTTAACCCTTCAAAAGTCAAAAATATGGAAAAAGAGAATTTAAATTGCTCTTGTTCTTCTTCTTCTTCTTCTTGATGTTGATTTTAACCCTAATAAGTGAAATGTAAAATCTCTTTTGTTTGATCATCTTTGTATCTTCATGATATACAGAGTACGCGGGTCAGGAAAATTCTAATTTTTGATCGATTCAAGTGCAAAAGCAGCAAATGTCACAAGATGATCGTACAATTATAAATAGATTTTATTTTATTTTGTTTATATATTTATATGAACTAATGGCTACTGAATTTATTTTTCACCTGTGTATTTTGTCGTGACATGAAAGCATTGATTTGGTCAGGCAATGGCACTTCATTTAAGAGTAAGAAAAAGAGTCAAAGGAGTTGGCTTGGCCTGGCCCCGCGGCTGTGGCTGTGGTCTGTGGGGCGGGCGGGTGGCCTCATTGTGGGACTTTCTGTAGCCTCCTACCACCGAGTAGTCTTGTCGAGCCCTACCTTCCCCCATTATTTAATTATAATAATATATTAACTTCTATATTAATTAATTTCTTTCTTAATTTTAGATAAATAAAAAATTATAACAAAATCCCTTTGTTACAAAAAAAGTAAATTAGTGGAGTGATTTTTAAGTAATTTTTAATTAATTTAAAAAATTTATGAAAATGACGTAAAATAAGAGATTAATTTAGAAAAGTAGTTTACTTACAATTTTTTTTTTATTTTAATGGCTAAAATTGGACACTTCAACATAAATGTTCATGATAATTTGTCATGTTGAATAAGCAGTCTTTGGATAATCGAATATCAATCCATGAATGATTGACTTATCTCATAGCATTTGTGTTCGAAATATTAATTTTTTAATACGCAAAAGCAAGGACAGCGGTAAGTAGGCTACTTTATAAATTGATCTTAAGTTCAAGGCTAATTCTTTATAATTATTCCAAAATAAATAGAAAAAATAACATAACACGTGGGTCAGTGCACTTCGTCACTAGCATTTATTACATGCATGTACTTGTGCGGTAGAGTTTTACACGCACGCACGCACGCAACACACCACCAGTCCAATTTTGAACCTGTTAACAGAGACCAATCTTCCTGCTTCGAACTTCAAAATTGGAATAGGTCGTCATGTTCTTTTACTTGTGGTATGTTTGGTCAGTTTATTAATGGATTTGTTCCGGTTTTTGCAATTTCTGTGCAAAAGCAGTCACGGCTACCGTGTTGTGTAAACAACATGTTTATCTTCGTCATCCCAAATAAAAGCTCGTCTAGTTCCATATTGAACCGTGTCCCAGAGTGGGCATGAACCCATTTTGTCTCTGGGGTGATGGGCTGATGGCTATCATCTCATAATACCAAGCTGACCTTCGTTGAAAATTCTATCTATTTGGTTCTTTCAATATAATGTAATTCATAC
This sequence comes from Luvunga scandens, assembly GCA_030449905.1. Classification (NCBI taxonomy): domain Eukaryota; kingdom Viridiplantae; phylum Streptophyta; class Magnoliopsida; order Sapindales; family Rutaceae; genus Luvunga; species Luvunga scandens. Next base: position 521,011 of record JASUUG010001235.1, read on the forward strand.
CATACTAGAGTACTGCGTGCGTGCGTGCGTGCGCGGGCACATATGTAAGAGTCAGTTGTTAATTAGAAATTTTTCACCATATTAAAATTAAGAATAAATTAAAAAATAAAAGATATAAATTTTAATATATTACAAGATAAATAGAATATATTAAAATCTGTAATTTTTTTTTATTTTTTAGTTTACCCATAATTTTAATATGATAGGGGATTCAAATTAGGAGCGAAGATAGAAAAAAAATTAGGAGATGATTCGTGATCTTATAGGCATTGATATTAAAGTAGGTTAAAGACTATATGTAACAATGATTTGAACGACTCATTGGTTGATTACCGCGGCATGATTAATTCAAGAAAATGAAAGGACTATAAATATTATTCTAATGGGCCTCTGCCACTTGGGTACATAACCGAAAGACTCGGCATTATTTCAATTCACTGTCTGTTACTGCAAGCTTTTCTTGTCAAAGACGGCACATACTGAAAGAACTATAATTCCGAGGATCCGCATACATGAGTTTTAATTAACCTATACATGAGTTCTATAACTGAACAGTAGAATTTTGTTACCTGTAACATCGACTGTCCCAATACTAAAAGCAAAATGTTAGCAATCCCAGCACTGGAATATTTCTCAATTGAAATCGATGTCCACATTGATTACAATTGACCATTGCGGGAATTTGATGACAATATAACGTAGCTTTGTTTTTAACGCTTTACACTAGTACTACATACAACTAATTTTTTACCGAGAGATTGACTCATCTTGACACGCTATGCAATCACTTTCTTCATCATCTATCCTTAGTTGAGGGCGAGAATCCTGAAGCATTGTAATTTTGGCCTAGATGTTAGGTTTGGTTTAAGAGGTTTCTTTGAAAGTTAGAGCATGATTGATTAAAAAGTTTGGGACAGAAGTGTGAAAGTTTTAGTAGGGGCATTAGAACTCTTTTAATTTAACTTTGTAAATACTTATTTGCTTATCTAAGTGGTAAATAGAGGAGTAAAAAAAATAAATCATCTCCTAAAAGATTCTTCAAATAAAAATAAATTTATATTATTTAAATCAAACTTTTCTTATACCTAAATAATATCAGTTGTAACATTTCTCTCTTCAGGAATAATGACTTAGAAAATAATACAATACTAAATTAAAGGTTTCAAAAAATCCTCCAAAATAAGATTTTGTAAATGAAGTAGACCTATTCTCTCTTCAACATTGAAGAGAGAGAAGGATAATCTTCTTTAAATGATCATTTACGACCTGCTTGGAACTGTTGTTGGGAGACTTAAAAGTGATTTTGAAAAGTTAAAAACTAATTTTTTTTTGTTTAGTAATTTTTTTTTTAAAATCACTTTGAGCAAAATCATCTATCTTGCAATAGATTTTGAAATGCAAGGAAAGAGTAGCTTTTCAAAATTTGATTTTGAGAATCACTTTTATACTTAATACAATTCCATATATCCTCATGTATATTATAAAAATTCAAAATTATCTTTATTAATAAGAAATAAAATCATTAACTTTAAAGAGATTATTGCTATTACAAATTATATTGAGATAACAAAATAAAATCAATAATAGAAAATATTTATTTTAATTATCAATTATTTTTTATACACACACTATAAAAAATATTTTACATATATTGTTTACACAAATGTAAATAAATTTTATTTAACATTATGCTCAATTCAGTCATTTACATTCTCACAGCAATCTAATAGTAGGATTTACTCAACACATACGATTGCTTTTAAAACTTATAGCACCTAAAAAAAAATCAAACGTTAAACTAATTTTTTTCATAACTGATTATTTTTATAGTACAATTAACAACAATTATTTTAAAAGATACAACATTACCGAACTAGCTCTTCAAACTCTTTTGGTTGATGTGGTTCTTCAAATAAGTAGTAAAATCTCATTTGAAGAATCTTTTGGTGATGCGCTTAGAGGTCTACTAAAATTTCAAGAGTCAAATTTATAAAATTTTAAAATTATTTTAAAAGTTATTGTATTACCAAACTGGCTCTTCAAACGCTTTTGGTTGATGTGGTTCTTCAAATAAATAGTAAAATCTTATTTGAAGAATCTTTTGGTGATGCACTTAAAGGTCTTCTAAAATTTCAAGTGTCAAATTTATAAAATCATAATGTAACTCAAAAATTATTTGTAAATTTATAATGTAGCTCAGAAATTTACATACTAATAAAGTGAAATCTACCCACCACCTAAACGTATTTAGAGAGAAGAATGAATTTATTAATGTAGGGACTCAAATTCTCGAATTCTGAGAGAAAAGAGTGTTTTACTATCACAACAAAAAGTTTGCGCGACTAGACTTTATAGTTGGTTTAGATAAAAGAAAATTAGATTAAATTCTTGGGCTGGCAGTTTCTAAGTTTGGGATTGCTATAGAGAATTTGAATTTAATACCTAAATGTGCAAAGAATTAGATGCCCAATAAAGCATAGGGTCAGCAAAGAAAGATATTATTCCATTCAATTAGTGTTAAGATCCTTTTGAACGCTTTAATTTGGTAAATATCAATTTACAATATTATGGGCAATTAGGTTGGTTAAATTGAAATTATTTATGCACCGCCTCAACTTTGTCACCTAAATATTTCTAATAATATCTCTGCACTACTTAATTTTTACTTTTTGAATCAACTAACCACTTTGTTGTTAAGAAAATTAGATTATGTTAAAGTACATATTGCAAAAAGACCATTTGCATATGGAATTATTTTAATTATGTAAAACGATAACTTAAAATCCAACCATAACTTAAAAGAGTCAAGTCTTCAAAATAGCAGTTCACCACTTCGCAAAACACAATCACCAATTCACCATAATATTATAACACCAATAGAATCAACAAATAAGTAGCTTCAATCACAAAAACAGTTTTAGAAACAGTAAGTCATAGTGTCAAAAACTTAAGTCATTAACACGTAACAATGGTTCATTACTTCACAAATCATAGTCACCAATCAACCACAACAGCCAATAGCTTCAACCAACAAAATAGTAATAGTAACATTAAGTCATTAACACTTAATATCAGTTCATCACTTCACAAATCACAATGATCAATTCATCATAACAGTAATAACACTAACAGATTCAATAAATTAGAAATTTAAATTAAGAAACGCTACAAACCGAAACTGTGAGGAGCAAAAGTTAACATCAAGTGAAGAGCTGACAGCAAACGAGTCAAATGGGAGCTGCGATAACTGAGACGCTTTAAGGTGGGAGCTGCAACACCGACGAACACTACTGTCATGCTGCGAGAGAGTGACAACTGACGGACGGATCAGAGACAATGGCTGAAACAGACGAGTGGTGGCATCATAGTGATGTGGCGCGGCTGATGGGCTGAGGATGAGTCGCTGATATGGATGGTGGCAGTTGAGAGAGATGATGGATGGGGTTTAGCTTTTTAGTTTTTGGCTTTCTTACTTTTGATTTGATTAGGGTGAAAATCTAAGTAGAGATTCTTTTATTTTATTTGATTCTATGCGAATTAAATGAGTTTAGATTTGAAAAAATTGTTTTATTTAATAAACAAGTGAATTTAATTTAATTTGCTAATTAAATGAGTCGAATCCAGGTTTGAGGGACACTGATTTATTTATTTATTTAAGATTTATTTAATAAATGGGTCGTAAACAAATTGAATACAATTCATTCATCTAAACGTCGTTTAATTAATTTACTTATTTATTCTTAAATACATATGAGTATAATATTAAAGTTTGAAGGCTAATATAATAATTATAAATGATAATAGATTTGTATTTTGTTGGATGTTAAATTTGTGGTTTTTGTTATATTTTATTTTGCTTAATTTTTGTTTATTGATTATGTTTTTGAAAAAAAATTCATATTTGTTCGATTTATTATGAATTTGTTATAGGATAAATGAATAGTAAATGTGTATAGATTCCATTCAATTCGTGTATTAATTCTCCTAAATGACTTAAACTAATAGAATTGAATATTCATTTAATAAATTAATTGAATTTGAATCCTGATATCTCAGTTTGTTTAATAAAGAAATCAAATCTAAATTAGTAGAGTTTTGATCTAATTCATTTATTATTTGTTTTGAATTCGATTCGTTTATTCATTTTTGCCACTCTTAATTTTGACTTTTGAGGGATCGGGTTGGATAATGGGTGATTGGGTATTTGCATTAGTTTTTATTTTTATTTTAAATTTTTACTTATTTAGTTTAGGTTACTTCAAACATGATCCATTTTTTACTCTCAACCCATTTGATTTTTTGGGTCGAATTGAACTTAACCAATTTTTTTTTTTCAAAAAAGTTCAGTTCGACCCAAACCAAACGGCCATCCCTAACTGTAATCACCGAACAATCTCCGCAATTAAACTCCTATCATCTTTTCAAAATAGTTAATTGATAAAAAAAAATTAAGATTAAGTTGATTAGAGTCATTTTAAAAACTTTGTTAGGGGTTACAAGAAGCTTCGACAAAACTACGGCGGTACATAAATAATTTCCCTTGCTTAAATTAACTTGAGTTGCCAACTTTACAAAATTGGCCCGTGTTGCCAACAAATGGTTAAATGTATTAATGATAAAGTGGTTGGCGTAATAATTTTCTTTATCTGATCCATATGATAAATTATTTGTTTAAATAAATAAATAGATAATATCACATTAATTAGTTTTTTACTTACTTAAATTAAGGGATAGTGGTAGAGCTTATTTAACACTTTCTTAATGGAAGTAACAAAATTTATTAATTTTATTTCTTTGATAAAAGGAAGTGAAAGAATTATGTTAAATTTTACCTACCAATTAGTAGTGGGAGTTCAAGAGTCTTCATTTATATGTTAAGAGTAACTATAAAAAGGACCCTAGCATAGCCAAATTGATAATTGTTAAGAACTTATTTTCTATCACAAGAAAGACTGTGAAGTGGAATATATTAGAAGACACCTTATATCAATTTGAGTGAGTGTGTAGAGAAAACTTAAAACTTTAACAACTATAATTAGAGGTACGATTTTATGCATTATTCAATTATTTTTATACTGAGTTCGATAATTCTGAGTTCCATTAGGAAGAATGAATACATAACGAAATATTTTTATACTAACTGTTCTGAGTGGGTCTTAGTAATTGTTTTATTTTTCACATGTAGTCAACGGTCAGACAACGTTTAATGATTATAAACAAAGTCATGTTGATTGATAATAATCATGCTATTATATACTGATTATTTTAAGATGAAATTGATCATTGTATTATTACAGAGGCATGATTTTAATTAACTACATGTTTATGTTAGTAATCTTACATGAACTGAGACCCGATTTGTTTAAATACTAAAAATTGAATCCGTTGGATTCGTAATGAAAGTCTGGCAATATATTTCCCTCTGATGTTTTCAATTAATTTTAAAAAATTTATTTTGGCTATTGATGACTTTTAAGCATAAAGTTTTTGGGAGGTTGACAATCAGTTGACGCAAATATAAACAAATAGTTTTATTTTCGTATTAAGAGGATGTCATTATAATTTTTTAAAATGTTATTTTATCTTGGTAGTAGCCATAGTATTTCAAGATACGATGGTATTTGATGAAGTATACAATAACATATAAAGATGAGTAAAATAATATACCGCATCAAGTATTTGCAATGACTCATTAAATAGTTACTTGGCATTACACGGAGATGATTATTTTAATGGTTTAAACGGAATAAGACAGTAAATTGAGCGTCAAAGTATGAGAATTTCCAAGGTTTAGAGGCACAGAATTTTCTGATCTTTCTATTTATTTTTTTGCTGGTCTGATTGTTAAAAGGTTTCATATATTTCTAATGTGTGAATAAAGATACGTACGACAAGTTCAATGCATTTTGCAACCTCTACCATGAGAAGGTTTGAATTTACTGTTAAAATAACATTGGTTAATTTAAAAATCAAGTTTTTAATTACATAGCATGTAATGCATATGTATTTCTCTAATTGCTTGCATGATCTTGGTATATGGCATTTCTTTTGTTCCTGACAAAATTATGTACACCACATGGACGAGGACAGATTCGAGCAGAGAGAGAATTAAATCTGTTGACCTCTCATATAGGGAAAAATAATTGTCATTCTATTTCGCAATTGGATAAAAGTTTTATCATGAAATTTATTTTCTTTTTTTGATAAGAAAGTAAAGCTTTCAATTAAAAGAAAGAGTCAAATAACAACTGAATATTGACTGGAAAGTTTTAAACCACCAGCGAGGAATTTAGAAAGCTACAGAACTTGTTTGGTAGAGAAGAATTTAATTTATTACGATCTCCGGGACACACTAGGATTCGTGAAAGGTTGTGACTCCTTAAAAATGCCTGAATCTCCGCAATTGTCAAAGCTAATGAAATTTATTTTCAATCACAAAAAATTAATATAAAACGGACTAGGTTAGAAGACACTTTCTGTGAATTTGAGTGTATAGAGAGTACTTGAAGCTTAAACAAATATGATTAGAGTCTCGATTCTCCATATTATTTTATTATTTTACAATTCGTTGATAGAAAATGAGAGGAAAAAAAAAAAAGAAGGTGGTGTGTGGGTGTAAAAACACTTTTTTTTTGGGGGGGGATTTAGAAATAAAACAGACCGACACATTATTCCTACGACAAAAGAAAAAGAGGAGGGTCACGTGACAATAAAAAGAAAGCGGCAAGAGCAAGTCATTAAAAGTGGCGCGGCGAGATCAAAATTTTCAAGGGGTACGTAATCAAAGCTCCAAAATTTAGAAATAAACAAAGATGATTAGCTGTTCTCACAATCATTGATGACACATGATTCTCGAAGGAGAACTAAAGTAATAAGGTATTACGGCCGACGTCAGGCTAGAATTGGGTAGTAGATAATATATATAATTGTTTATGCACAGTGACAGCGGCATGAAGTCACGCCATTAGAACAAAGACAACGTCGTTTTGTCACTTTCACTCGTACGTATGTGTAATTCAATTTCTCTTTAATTTATTAAACCGTGATTTATGTTTGTCCCGCGCTCCTAGTGATAGAGTCAATAAATGGCACATGCTAAGCTAAGTGCGTCACGGGAGGGCTGGCAAAATCATGCCGTAATTCACACGGTGCTCAGATTACAGGGATCGTTGTCCCAAGGGCAATAATTTCCTTTCTTTTCCTCTTTCCTTCCCCTCACACCAAGTGCTAAATTTGAACGATGAGTAAGAATTATGAGTAGTATTTCGTTGGATCCTACTATGATCTGTTTTGTTCACGAGTAAAACTTATTCATGTAATCAGTAGTTAATAAATTAAAAAATTAATTACATACTAATATTAATAAACATGTGACATAAAATCTTTAAAACTCAAAAAAAAAAATTCGAATTAGGTAATGAACCTAATTCATTCTTTTAACTAAAATTTTAATTTGAAAATTTAACAACGGCGCGGCTACTGGCCAGCTAGATGGGCATTAATATAACAATAATTGCAAACATATTTGATTTGTCTTTTCTTTTCTTTTCTTCGGCAAGAAGAATATTGATGATATAAGTAGGCGTTAATCAATAATATAGCCTAACGGCCTCTCAACAGACTAAATTTAGACAATGATAACATAACGCGAGGATTTAAATTATTACATTCGTTAGTTATAGCTCAAAAGTTGGGGTGCAATACAAGTGAGATATTAAAAGGAGGATGAGACCCTACAAAACTCAAATGAAATAATATATATGATGGTAAAAGATTGTTCAACAAAATTGATGAGGTTAATTATGATCAGAAGTTAGTGAGAAACTGTTATATATTGTTGCAAAGGGGTCAAGATTATCGAAGGATTAGGGTTTTAAGATTATTTTTGACACGTAAAATTAGATTGAAATAATATAATTGAATTATAGTCAATCATATTGAAATAGAGTATATTATATAATATTGTTTTATACTTAATACAATGTCAGATTGAACTATGTTAAATTATAGTTAAAAATAAACATTAACTATTCATGAATACTTAATAATAATAGTTAAAATTGAATATATAGTAAATTAGTTATTGGTTTGTCATAATTATAATAAAAAAAATAAATTAATAAAAATAGTTAAAAATTTAATTAATATTTTCAGATATTTTAGATGTATTTGTTTTATCAAAAAGTTAACAAATAATAGATATAAAATAACTAATTGTTGGTATTATTAATTTTCATCGTTAATATTAATATCACATTAGTGATTATTAAATTTAATGCAATCAATTACTACAATAAACTATAAATCAAAGAAACGCTATAAATGGATATATATCTAGTCCCAACAAAGTCCATTTATAAATTAACAGTGTTAATTGCATGATTATTAAAACTAAATTTAAATTTGCTACCGCTAACCCAATAAAAAATGGGTATTAGATAAAAAAATAAATATCTAATTCAAAAATTAAATTAATTCAATCCAACCCTTCCCAACATAGCCATAGCCCAAGCCAAAGAGGAACCGAAGTGGTGGCTCTGATAAGCCGTGGGCCATTGAAGGCTGAAGCGAGCAAAAGCAACAAGTAAAAGCCGCAAAGCCAGGAAAGGAAGAAAGAAAGAAAGAAAAATGGTGAAGAGAGGAATCAACGAAGTGAATGCACATACATCTGACGTAACGAGGGGGGTGGGGCCCAAGAGGTTTGACAGACTGTAGTTGTGGTCGCCGACAAGATATCTGGCTCGTAGATGTTTCTGACAAACGGTGCGTGTTGGATCGAGATGCTGTCTCTATTCACCTATTTTTGGATGGATCCATCCACCGCCATTCCCCACCTCTCATAGCGCGTTCGTATGCTGTTTTCACATGCAACAAGATATAACGCCTTTTTTTGAATTTTATCTTTCAAAATATTCCCAATCTAATTTATAAAACATTAAAATTGATCATTCTTCAATATAATTTTACCCCCAAAAAATATTTTTTTTTAAATTTTTATTATATTATTTAATCTCCACAATTAAAAACTCTTATTATTTTCTTTAAAAGAATATTTTTAAGGTTAAAAATTAAAAATAAATATAAATTATAAAACGAAGTGAGTATGAACATTTTATTACAAAGAATATTTATTGAATTATTTAATTAAATTTTTTATTTGTAATAAAAAAATAATTTATCTTTGATTATTCGAAGAATTTTGACGGGTGTCGACTGTAGAAAGACCTGCTCTTCGTATTATGGCTTCAGTTATATCCTTTCCGGCCCCCGGCCCAGTTAAAAACAGTTTCAAATGAGACAGGAGCTCTATGGCCCATGGGCATGCCGTTAATGGGCCAAAGCCCTCGAGCATCACCAAAACACCAGGTTTTCAATGGGTTGAACTATTCACTCTCCTCTAAGAACTCTCATAAACCTCTGTTCTCTAATCACCTCGATTAAAATAATTAAAAAAATAATATAATTTCTCATAACACTTCGGCCAATGACCAAAAATAACACTAATTAAACATGTTCCGCATTAAACCCGATTTCAATTTTCTTTTATTTTATTTTCCTTTTTTTTTTTTTTTAATGTTTCATCTGTCTCATCGTTCCAATTGAACATAACCAAAACACTTTGTTTACAAATATTAATGAAAAATTTAAGAACTTGAAGTTTTTTTAACTGCACGATAATTTTTAGCCAAATATGTTTTTTTTCTGTTGACGATGTGAGCTTTTTACTTAAAAATAAAGTGTAGGTTCTAATTAAACTTACTTTTTATACAGGAATATAATTTTAACGCAAGTTAAAGTTACATAAAATCTGTAAGGGTTTTAAAAGGCTTTTGGAGGATGACTCATTTTTTCATATATATGAAAATTGAAAGCTCACACGTTACAAATGCAACAGCCAATAGATATCTATCTCTATACAATACCATTCAACATCAATTACTTAAATCTAATTTCAAAGTCCTAAATAAAAACTACATATTTAGACAACAACCAACAACCTGTGATCAAGTTATCAGCACCTTATTGGGGACTCATTAACATTCACAAACACATAGGAAAAAAGCATATGAAAGTATGAGGCATCTACAATGATGCTGCCATGCTCATCTTGTGTATCCACATTGTTATCGCTGATTTAATTCTTGTGGGTATTGTTGTAATCTCCTTATTATAGCTAGCTGGAAAGACAGGCTCTTCTTTGACTCCATAGTGGTTGGTGATCAGGGATAGGTTGCTGCAAGCCTTTGGCACGACATTGCCTTTATAAGCCTTGCAGATATAGCTTATAAAGTTTTCGTAGTCCTGCAGCAAGAGAAATAATTAAATTCTTGAAGACCCCCAGGTTGAATATTTCTAATGCAAAAGCTTATCAAAATATTTGATGCAATAATCTTCTACTTCAAAGTTCAAAAATCGTACATTTTTGTTGAACAAATTTTATTCCGATTTCCACGAACATGGGGCAATAAGAAAATCAGCAACATACCTCATACAGCGGCTGTCCATCCACAACAACCCAAGGCACATATTGATGAGGAGGCACGAGGGAATTTGTTTCAGCTGCATATTTTAACTCAAGCTGCAAGTAATATAAAATCCAATCGCAAATTAATCAATCATTTATGCCAATTTCACAGACAGGATACTTTATCTACTTTCCTAGTTCCTCCATATCACTGACTGCAGTCCACTGTCAAGAAAAAAATATCTTTGCCCTGGCGTTACAGGAAAAGCAGATATGTCTAAGAGAAAGATACTAATATTTTAGCAACTGCACTTTTTTTATATTTAAATGCAGTGGCATCCATGTTTATAGGCAATCTAAAATAGAATGCCAGTAATATTCTTCTATGTTCATGTACCCAAGCACTTATATATGCTATAAATTACTTCAACTTAAAGGCAGTTCTTGGGAAGATAGCCATACTGACTTAGTGTTGGTGTTGGTTAGACAAAAGCTAGCAAATGTAATTCACAGATAACTTGAGCAAATATTACAAAAGCGCAAGACTGACCTGTATTCCATATTCACCGGTATAGCAATCAACAATTGGTTTCGGATCCAGTCCCAATTTTTCAAAGCATGTTTCCCACTGGGGATACTTATTCTCATACACTAAACTCTCAATGCAGTAGATAAACTGAAAATGCTTGTTCTGCACCACAAATTTCACTTTACTCACAAGAATTTCCTATGAAAAGACAAAAGTTGAAAAAGCAAAAGAAAAAAATCCGCCCATAATTCAAAAACCTGTAAATTTCAATACATAGTGTCCTACTATTTAGCTGGGTTAAAGTATGTTTGTAATTGTAGTACCTATGCCAAATTTTCAGCATTTTATTCCACCTCCTATACCGACTGTTCTGTGCTCATGTCAATATAAAAGCTTCAAATTACAATAAAAACAAAGCCTTACCAGCTCAGGCCAAATATCAATTGCACAAGCTTCCACAGTGTTCAGCAAGCATTCAGATGGGCCATGCTGCAATCAACATCAAACAACTATTTGTTAAATACTTAAATTGAAGAGTGTAAATCAAGAATTCAACACATTCATTATTACTACTATTATTATTTTAATGGGTGCTTTTTTTTTTAATTGAAATATCTGGGTTATGAAATAGAAGAACCTGGCAATCAAAGGTGCGGTTGTTGGCTCTGATTTTGGCATTACCCCAGGGAGAAAGATGGAGATCAACGGTGGCTAACAGATCAACATCTTCAAAGATTTTAACCAAGTAATTGACAATGAAATTGGCACTGTATGGACACAGAGACTCGTAGTACACACCTAACTTGACTTTATTGTAGACATCTGAAGGTGAAGTTCTAGAGGCTGAAACAGAGCCAGACAAGAAGCAGAACAAGGTAATGTAAAAGACAAGAGATAAGGCTTTTGTTGAGGAGGAAGAAGGAGAAGAAGAAGCCATGGATGAATCCGTAAATTAGGGATTTTTTCGCCCTTTCTTCTGAAGTGAAAAAGTGGGAGAAACGGTGTTGTTACGACATTTTCGCGCGTGAATGCAATAGGGAGACTTTAATTGTCAGTTATGTTTTTTTTATCGAACAATAATTATACACCATACAGGTGGACAAAGACATTTACTTGTCTTCTCGTGTTTCGTCTTATAACTTACAAGAAAGATTTGTTTTTTGTTTAACTCTCTCATTGATTATGCTACCATGGAAAGAACAGCTCATTAGCTTCAGACGAAGAAATAACCACTCAGCTGTTGACAGAAAGTCTAGAAAGATATTTTATTTATTAAGTTGTCGACTTCCTGACAGGGGCACATCTCAAAGATATTTCACAGGAAATTACATGGAGGCAACATTTGACTAAATTATCTAATTATATTATAGCTCTGTCCTGTGTAAAACGGATGGATTCACCAACAGCTGCTTACACGTTGCAGCTTCATTCACGATATAAATCCCTTGCCCTTCAAACTCTCGACAGAATCCTTGATGATTTGATCCATGGGAATGAATTGTAGACCCAAGTGCATCAGCTTTTTGGCTCCATCCTTGGTCCTCAATAACCCAGGTTGGGTGTCTTTCGGCAATCTACATGACGATGCAGGTGAATACCGCTTACGAGCATTGTAAATTTATCAAGGACTTGCAATACACCATAAACATTAAATTATCTAGAAGGGTGATTGAAATCCATGCAGAGAATTTCCATGTCAATAATTAACCAGTCGATATGACTAAAACTTTTAACGATCTCTAGCAATACAATTGTAAAAAGCGAACCTAAGCCAACCAAGAAAGATTTAGAGGCTTGAGAGACTAGGAAGAAAAGAACTCAGTGTAGAAGCAGTGTGTATGTATATGTGTACTGGTTATCCACATACTAAAACAGCTGAGGCACTGCCGTATTTTACATAAGAAAGCTAGTATTTGGCAAATCATAGGATCAAGTATGCCAAAATTAACCTTCTTACATAGGAGTTCATATATTTGACATTGATCAACAAGCAGAAGTGCTGTTCATAAATAGCAAAACAGAAGTGAGTCATGAAACTTCTATATCTTCCCGTTTCAGCATTACCATGTCTACATCATTTGTCTTTTGCATGCACTATGATTTTATAAATTTGAGTCAAATTTCTGATATGTTTTCATGGATTATAAAAAGAGATGAACATTGTCTCTGTTGCAAATATTTTTTCATGGATAATAAAAAAGATGAACATTATTTCCGTTGCAAATATTTTTTCATGGATAACAAAAAACATGAACATTATTTCTGTTGCAAACCTGTTATGCAGGTAATTTTTTTTTAAAAAAAATTACTTATGATGCAGGTATAGGAGGAAGTCAAGCTTGTTACCTTCGAATGTTATATTCAGGGTAAAGTTCTGCGACCTTGGCCACAAAGTCACCATAATGAGATATTGCTTCAACACACAGATGCCTTCCACATGCTGATGGGTTCTCATACACCAAAATATGTGCCAAGGCCACATCTTTAAAATGGACCAATCCCATAAAGAAGTTCTCGTATGTCTCAGTGCAACCTACATACAATTGGCAAAGTGACATGTTTAGCATTTTTCTTAAGTCTGAAAACCAGTTCATAGAAATGTAAAACTCATAGGAATTAGTAATGTGATTGAAAATCAGAAAACTAAATGTGCATCTGACACACTGTATCTATCTACTGATAGATTTAAATCAAATGAAATATTGCTTATAAGAAACCTTAATCGCACAACATGAATAGAACTTGGGTGTAACAAACTTGTAAGCTGATGAAATTGGTAAAAGAGCATTACCCTGGAGAAGCCGCAGAAGCATCAACATACTAGCATTGAGTGTTGGTGGAATCACAGGACCCATCACAGTTCCAGGATTTACCACCACCACATCTAAACCCTGCTCCTTTGCAAATTCCCACGCCACCTTCTCAGCCAATGTTTTTGACAATGGATACCATAACTAACTCACGATAACAACAGCAACAAAAGTACACATTTTTAGAACTAAATTTTAACAAAACTTGCTAAGAATTTCGATCTGTTAGCAAATCAAAAGCCTAAAAAATTAATTAAGCAAAATTAATTATCCTGAAATTCACCGTCCAGGAATTAAAATTCACGATTTACTGTTTAAAGTCAGTACTCGTACATTACTATTCCTAACATTATTCGTAACCCGGTTTATATTACTGTTCCTGCGCCTAAAATTATGCAGCAGCAGTAAATTGCATAAAGAAGAGTAGCATTTTTAAACCCACTGCAGACTGCAGCTACTTACTTCATTGTGCTTGCAGTAATCTTCATCCGTCCAGCAATCCTCATCTTTGACTTTATCAGCCGGCCACTTCGGGCTAGGAATTATAGAGGAAATCGATGACGTCACGACCACGCGCTTCACTCCCAATGACTTAGCTGCCGTGAGTACGTTAACGGTTCCTTTAACCGCGGGATCCAAAAGCTGGTTTTGAGGATCTTCTACTTTGTCGACAATGCAAGGTGAGGCCAAGTGGAAGACGCCTGCACAGCCGGTGACCGCGGCAGCGATGGAGTCGTAATCGAGGAGATCGATTTGGAAGAGACGAAGACGCGTGTCAGCTCCTTCTAGCGCTTTGAGATGAGCTGTTTCTCTTTCATCACCTGCAGTTGACAAAACCAAAAAACAAGAAGCGGTTTTTAGATTTTCAGTGAAGATGAAATTGGAGGTATTTGAGATAATTAATCAGCCAATTGTTAAAAAAGAAAAGTAGGGAATTTTGATTTGAAGGTGGAGTTGGAGAGTGAGTGAGTAACTGAGATTTTTGACAGTGGCATGAACAGTGTAACGGCGTTCGAGAAGGAGACGGACGAGCCAGGAGCCGATGCAGCCGCTGCCGCCGGTGACGCAAACCACCTCCCCTTCTCTGAACATTTTCTCTATCGGTATCCGTTGTTGTTGTTGGAGCAGACGAATTTGCAATTGCTAGTGACATGCCATGTCCCGTCCATGAAAAAGGCAAACGCGACATGCAACATTAATTATTTAAGGAAAAGTCTAAAATATCCTTTGAGGATAGAGAATGAATATCTGTGGCCAAGTCGAACGGACTGTTGGCCAGGCCCTAATCCCGTGGCATTGCACTGAAATCAACTTGGGCAAAGGTTTTGCCTCTCCTCCAAGCTCTGCCAATTCCAGAATCAACCATGGGTCAGGTGAACTGCGTCAGCAACATCCATCCTACCTCTTCTTTTACAGAATTAATTAGCAGTGAAGTGAAGTGAGCTAAGCAAGCCTTAAGTGCGTGTCTATATATATGTATGTATGTATGTATGTATGTATATGTATATATAGACGGAGTATTTGATACATACAATGAAATAATTGCTTAATGTAAAACTGGCCATGTAATTTTCAATTGGAGGATTTTTCTTCTTTTAAATTCCCCATTTCTACTTCTACTTTATTTAAAGCACAAATTTAAATAAATGATGATCCAAGAGTTCTTACTCATAGAATCTTTGGACTTCATTTGAAGGTTTTATTGAATTATCATGATCTTGATATAAATATGAGGTTTCAATTGATTTATAAGATTTTAACAATAAAATTTCTATCAATAGTAAAGAAAATAAAAGTAAAGTTCTATTACATACAACTCAAAATAATAAATCAAAGAAAAAGAAATAAGTAAATAAAAGAATAAAAATTCTTCAAGATTGGGATAAATATTTCCAATGGTGAAATTTCAAGATTCTGATAATAATCAAGCAAGATTTTGCAAAAACCAGGGCAAAGCAAGGGAGGCACGCACTTTCACATCCTACTTTTGCCTATTTTTGGAAGTAATAATAATATTCACAAGTCTGCTGGCCAGCCTGCAGAATTAGTTAAAATAAAGAATTTTCCGAGTTGTTTCTTGTTAGCAACTATAAAACCTTATTTGCTTTTGCAACAAGCACGGTTGAACTAAAAGTGCTTTCTTATAAAGACGTTTCTAATATCAGAAAACGCTAATATCAGTGTTTGGTAACTGAGAAAATAATAAAGAAAGTAAAAGCAAACCGAGAAAAATTGAAGAACAATCGGGAAAGTTTTTATTATTTTAACTAAATAAAAATTATTACAAATTTTGTATTTGTAGTAATATACAAAAGTGCTAACAAATTAACTAATGAATCTACTAGAAGTTGTGCAGAAATTGTTGATGTTAACTAATTTCTGTTTAAGCATATGCTAAGCTGCGTAACTAACTAAACACATTAACAAGGCTGCATTGGTCAGTCACTAAGACTCACTGAGCTTACTATACTCTTCATTATTACATACCATAACATCCCTTCTCAGGCTAAAGGGACCTGGTTGGTCATTTAGTTTGCACCTTAGATAATGAAACTGACCATATATCAACGTCAGCCGTTTGATCCTCACTTGTCACAAAACATGCTTGCCTACAACTCTCTCTCTTATAAAGTGAATATCTAACTCAACGTGTTTGGTTTTAACATGATAAATAAATTTGTTGGTTGAAGTAACAGCCTCCTGATTATCACGCCACATGGTTGGCATTGTAATCATCTGAACTTTAAACTCTAAAAGTAAAGCATAAATCCATAGCACCTTTGCTATAACTAGAACTAAAGACCTATAATCTCATTCTATACCTGAGCTAAACACTAAAGGTTATTTTTTTATGACTAAGAAACCAGATTTGGTCATAGGAATACTGTATATCCAACCATTAATTTCCTATTATCACTATCATAAGCCCAGCCTGAATCATTAAAGCAATTTATGTGCATGCTATCACAATAGTAATGTTGCAGACCAAAGTGAATTGTTCCCTTAAGATATATGAGTAGTCTTGCATAAGTTTGCTAGTGTTCATCTATTAGACTAGACAGAAATTGACTAAACTTGTTGATAAAAAAGGCTATCTTATGTCTAACTTAGGTCACATATTGTAAAGTTTCAATGATATTTCTATTTTGTGAAGCATTGTCAATAATAGCTCCAAATTCATTAACAAGTAGGGATGACAAGAAAATTCAGATCCAACCTGGATTCGGAAAAATTCGGATTTGCATATTAAAAAATACATATCTAAATGCAAGTCCATCTGAAAAATTAGATATTCGGATCCGGTTAAATTTTATTTTAAATTAAAAATATATATTAAAAATTAAATTTTATTTGTGAATTTATAATGTTGTTGTATATTATTCATATTGAATTATTAATTGTTGAATTATGATTGAATTTTATTTGATATTATTAAGTAAATTATTGAATTTTATTTTAAATTAATAATATATATATTAAAAATTAAATTTAAAAATAAAAATAAAAATAAAAATTCATTTGTGGATTTATGATGTTGTTATTTGTTATTGAATTATTAATTTTTGAATTATGATTAAATTTTATTTGATATTATTAAGTGAATTATTAAATTTTTAAATTATATATTAAATTATTTAATTTTAATTTTTGTGAATTTAGATATCCAGAATATTCACTTGCATCCATTCGTTGTGGATATTACCCATATCCAAATCCACATAATGATTGCTTACCAAAGTTGAATTTTTATTTGTTTAATTAATTATTAATGGTAGTTGTACAAAATTTACTTGTTAATGTTGTTGATAACACTTGTATATTGATTACAAGATGGAGCAAGGTGTTGATCTTATTAATGATGATTTGCCTACAACTCTTATTAATTATAATTTGCCTACAATAGAAATATTTTGTCTTGGATTGATATATTTTGTATATTTATTTTAATGTTGAAATTTGAATTTCTTATTTACATTGATAAAATATAAAATTATGAATTTTTAAGCTATTGTTATAAATTCATAGTTTAAATTATATAATTCAAATTTTTAAAATTTTTGAAAATATTTTTAAAATTTTTGTGATTGTAAATATGAACCGGGAAACTAGCAAAAAATTCAATGCAGATTACGAGTGAGTTTAATAATTATTAAAACTTACAGCAGGCAAATTGCTTTAAAAAAAAAAAAGGAACAAACTCACGGTAAGTGATACCCATCTCATCCCTACTTGTATTTGGAATAAATTGTTATACATTGCTAAAATAGTCTTAGTTACAATTATATGTTATAATAAAATAAAATAATGATAATAATTATTATATAATAATGATAACTACTACTACTATTATTATTGTTATTATTATTATTATTATTATAGGTAAAAAAAATTATTTTATTTAAGAATAAAAGTTTTACTTCATTTCCCATCCTCATTCTATATTTTCAATAAAAAAAAATCATTCTAATTTTTCAATCCAAGAAATAAACATAACATAAATATATAAATTTCTCAAAGTTGACGGTATCAAAGAATTCTGCGAGACTACAAATGATCTGAAAACGTACATTAAATGTCAAACACATTATAAATTGAAAAAAAAGAAAAAAAAGAAAAAGAAAAGGAGAGAGAGAATAAGAATGAGAAAAGATTACGCAGCCTGCTAATTATAATTTAAAATGGTCCACTTTCCTTCAATGTCAGTACAAGTTAAAAAGCATTCCAAAAAGAGTTCACGGTCAGAGCCTGTCAGCCAGAGGAGCTAATACAAATCTTAAAGCAACAAATCCAACGGTTCTGGTTTTATCATACAACACACTAATTTTCACCCAAAAACATAACTACAAAAATAAATTGATTAATACCAAAATTAAAAATAAAACACCCAAAATGCCAATATAATATAATATATATATTTTTGGTTCCTATGTTTTAATAATCGGACGGTTTAAAATGGCGCGTAAGAACACGAACGGCACCTGATGAGTCCGTTCTCGTTACAGGCATTACACGACTTAAAGCCGCCGCCTTTTTCGGCGTAAACCCTATGGCTACCATCGCATTCGCTGCACAAAACGAAACTATAACCGCCGCACACGTTACACACGCCAGGCTCCGCCGCCGGCAGCCCTTCGACGAACTTCTTCAGCTCGCCGGTCTCGTTAAGTTGCCTAACTTCCTCCACTCCGCCGATATACCTGCCGCCGATAAAAACCCTAGGCAGAGTCAACTTATTTTGACCGCCGCCGCCGAGAATTCCTTGTAACTCGTTCAAGAAACTCGAGTCCATGGAGAGATCCCGCTCGTCGAGTTGGACGCGAAATCCACGGAGAATAGATCGGACGGCCTTGCAGTCTTGGAAGGTCGACCGTACGACTCGCAGGCTCGTGAAGTATACGACAACGCGTTTGTCCGCTCCCGGGATTCTGATTGTCGGTTGCTGCTGCTGAACTTGTAACGGACTTGTGTTATTTTCGTCTGCCGACGTGTCATTTTTGGGCTCGCGTTTAGATTGGGATTCGCTTTCGGGTTTCAAGGAGCGGATAAAGGCGTGGGCGATTCGGACCCGGTGGAAAACAGAGGGCTTTCTCGATGAATTATTGTTATTGTTGTTGTTGTTCTTGTGAAGTGGGGTGGGATCGTCTGTACAGAGGCTCTGGATATCTTTGAAGGATGAGCAGCGGAATGACGAATGTGAATGTGATGACTTGCTGTGAATTTTAACCGGTGATGTAATATACGACCGCCACATTGATTTGATTATGTTCTCTAGGTTTGTAAAGAGCAATTGTACAGGAAGAATAAATAAAGTTTGAAACTTTAGGATGTTATTTTGAGTTTGAGAGAAGGGAAAAAGAGATCTTGGTTTTTGTTTCTGTTTTTGCTTTTGTGTCTCTGCTTTTTGTGTTTTGGCGATAGATGAGAGGCAAAAGCGGTGCGTTTTGGCAGGGAGTAAGAGTTAGGGGGAGAGGCCAGGGATGGGTTTTAAAATGGTGGTGGTGGTGATGGTGGGGATGCGTGTGTTGGGTTGGTTAAGGTAGTTGAGAGAAAGGATTTATTATTGTTTAATCAATGAAGTAATTTAATTGGGTTTTTTTTTTTTTACTTTTCAGAAGTTTAAGAGAGGAAGAGAGGAAGATGAGGGGTTGTGATTAGCATTAAGTCTAATCTAATTTTAGATGAGAGGTCATCATTTATAAGCATATTAATGGGACTGTTTTCTCTTTCTTAATTCTTTGGTGTTTTGAGAGAGAAGAGATATATGGTCAAAGTTTTGTTGAGTGAGGTTGATTGAATACTACTACCACACTTACTGATGCCTTGCATCTCACTTCAGTATTAAATAAAGAAGTGAAGATGAAATGAAACGCGTTAATACTTTTGGGTCACAAGAGGCAAGGGACTTGGGAGACTGTTTTATATGTCATATGTACCACCATCTTTCCACCTGCAGTCTGCAAATGGGCTGTTAGTTTGTAAGGAAGAAGATAATGGAGGAGAAAGAGATCCATTGATTTGATCCAATGTCAATGTGTTACAAAGTAATAATTACCGTTAATTTGCTGCCAAAAGCTAAAGTTAGAAAAAGGAGTACAAAGTGGAAGTGGGTGTGTGGGTGGATTCTGAAAAGTTGCACATGCGGTTGCTGGCTGGCCTGGGAAGAAAGTGGAGGAGTGTGAAAGTAAAATGAACCCACATGCTGATCGATCGATGGAACATAGAATAACCTAGAGATTTGAGATACTCACTTTCACATGAAGCATCAGTCCTTCGATAAGTGATTTCTTTGGCCCCGCCCCTATGAGTGAGGCTATGGGCGACTATAAGCATCATCCTGTTTAGGTATCAATACGGTGGATGCTTGTGCCGGCGAACGTTTTAAGCCAGCATTTCTTTCGCACTTGGAAGCTTGTAAATTCCCTCTATGTAAGGGTATATTTTAGCCTACCCTAAATGAATTGATATTTTACACAACATCTTTAAAAAATTTGACTCGTTACATCTCATTCCTAATTTCGTTAATTTTTTAATTATTTCTAATGGCTCTGTCAGACTTTTGATTGAATGATAAAAATTATCCCTTTATTTGAATTCAAATAAATTTAATTACACAAAAAACAAAGAAGAAGAAGAGAAATGAAGACAAAGGAAAAGAAATTAGGGTTGGGCAAAAAAATCGAGACCTAAAAAAAATTGAACCGAACCGATGGATCCGTTCGGATTCAGATCGGTTTTTTTTCTTATAAATATCTGAATAACCGAGTTATAAGAAAAAATTAAAATACCGGTTCGAATTTCGGTTCACTCAGCTGAACCGAATAAACGAACCGAAGAACCGAGATATTTTTGTAATTTTACCAAAACATGAAATGTGTTATATATTAATTGGCTATACAAAATAATTACAATAAACTTACTCATACACAATTGTTATTTTTATTTTGTGTTGTAACTATTGTTATTTTTATTTTTCTTTATAACTTTATATTTATTTAGATAGAGCATTAGAGTCTAGAGTTGTATTCTTAAATCTTAATATTTCATATTTTGTTAGTACTAGTTAGTAAAACATTAGTGATAAATGTGTTTTGAATACTTTGTGTTTATTGTTAGCATTTGTAATGAAATTACGATGAATTGATTGCTGAGAAAAATTATTTCATTAATGAGGTCCAACGGGCTAAAAATTTAAAATTCAAAATAGGCCCAATAGGCCTAGAACCGAAAAAACCGAATTGAACCAAACGTACCAAATTGATCCGTTTAGGCTTGATTTTTTTTTTTTTTGTATTCGGTTCTTTTTATAAAACAACCGAATTTAATCGGTTATGCTCAATTTCGATATGAACTTAACTGAATTGATCCGTGCCCACCCTTAAAAGAAATGGACAAAAGAAGAAAAGAAAAATAAAAGAATGAAATAAAAAAAGATAAAAATAAAGAAAATTTTTATTAAAATTAATTTTTAAAATAAACTTTCGAATTTAGCTCTTCATTGTTAAATTTAACTGAAAAAATAATGAAATTGGGGATGCTGTACAATGAGTCAATTTTATTAAATGCTCGGTGTGAAATATCCATTTTTTGAGGACAAGCTAAAAATTATGCCTTTGTATAATTGGTCACCTTTTGGCTCTGGCGCTTGCTTGACCTGCACAAATAAATTAATAATTAAAGCAAAAGGTTGGATAATCATATGACACATCGTCTCCAATTAAATAATGTAAAAGGCAAAATAACTCTCAGTCCCGCTAAAATTTATATCAATGCATTTGTGGACCCTAGAAGTTTTAAGAACCGACATTCAAATCCTATTCCGAATTCCGCCTCCAGCAGCAACGTTTTCTATTTCCATATAAGAACACTTTTTGTCTCTCCCAAAATAAAAAAGGGGTCTCGCAACAAAACAAGTCTTCATTAGCGAGGAAACCAAAGCAAGAAGAAGAAGATGGGTGATAATGAAATTATGATCACCGTGAAATTCTGTGGAAGATCAATACCAATAACGATTTCGCCTGATTCTACTGTTCTACGCCTGAAGAATCTTCTCTTGCCTCTCACAAATGTCCTTCCTCGTGGCCAAAAACTCATCTTCAGAGGTTACATTCGATATAAAATCAATGCCCATGACTCAAAACTGATTCTTTTTGTTTCTTGGTGATTAAATTTTTGTGTGTTCATGTTTAAAGGGAAGGTTTTGGCGAATGAAGAGACATTGGGAGTAGCTGGGGTTACAAATGGAGTTAAGCTCATGCTAGTGGGCACTCAGGGTGTGCATCAAGGGGTATCCTTATCAGTCTCTTTCTTTTTCTTTATTTGATGAATCATCTTGACAAGTTAAGGAATTGTGGAAAGAAGGAAGCATATTCAATTTCTCACTTCGCTAATTGAATTGAGATGTTCTTTTATGTGAAAAGATTTGTTAATTTGACTGAAAGATTTGACCTTTCATTTAGGTTGTGCACGATGTGATTGACAAGCTTTGGTTAATTTCTGACTTTCTGCACTGTAAAACAAAATAGAAATTTATGGAATCCTGGGAGGAAATGCTGTTTCTGGAAGCTTGCTGTGTTGATAAATAGGAAGGTTTCAAGTCCTGAATTCTCTTAATTGATGTATTTTGTGAACAGGATGGTCCTATATTGAATGAAGCTCAGACCCCAATTACTTCAAGGAAGACTGATAGAGAGAGTGACACGAAGAAAGTTCCGGTTGGCAAGACCTCTTCAGAAAGGTGGAAGGCTACTGGAGTTATAGCGTTGGCCGAATACAACTTGAAGGTACGAAAACTGACAACATAGTGAATCATTTCAGGCAAAATTCAGGTCAGCTGACTGCGGAGCCTAATTAATCATTTTGTATCACATTCTTGACTTTTGGCTTATTGTTGGGTTGTCCTGCAATTATGCAATCTAATTATTTAATAGTGGAAACCAGTCTAGTATGTGTATATCATAGTTGAATATTCAATTGATTGGATGTGAATTCTAGTAAGTTCTGACTGCAGATATGTAGAAATCTTGGGGATAATGAGTGCATTTTACTGTAATGCTTTTCCATTCAAAAGTTCCCATGCGCTGCATATCTCTTTGATATGTTTAGCAATAGTAGGAACATTATCCTGTGGAGTTATATTTCTTTAAATGCAAAACATAGTGTAACAAAGTCAAATGAAAAGAATAAATTTTTATTTATCAAAGATAAAAATGAAAGCAATCAGCATCTTTTAAGCTTCTATTTTTACATCTATCAATTAGTTACATTAAAGATACTACTTATTTTATCTTCAAAGGCTATTCCAGACGAAGTATGGGATTGTTCACCTTTTATAAGAGTCCTTGATATCAGAACCAACTCCATTCAGTGTGTTCCAGACCAAATTGATGGTCTGACTGGCTTGAAGGTATTCATCTGTTTCAAACTTGGTATTTCTACTTCAGCTAGTAACCTTTCTATAATGTCTTACAAATGTCAACCTCTAGTCAATTTTCTTTTTGCAGAAACTGCTTCTTGACGCTAATGATTTATCCAATGAATCCATTAGCTGGGTACAACTTGCAAAATTGAAGCATCTAACAGTTCTATCTATCAGCCGAAACTGGTTAGTAGTTTCTGTTCTGTCATGTACATTGTCTTGTAGAATTTATTCAGTATATAGGAAACATTATCTGTCACTTGCTCGAGTTTGTGTCAGTTTTTATTCCAATGATGACTTGATGATGATGAGGTAGCGAAGGATCTTAAACTTAACATGGCATGATAGGATAGTGCTCTTGTTCAAATTTTTATTGCTAAAAAGTTAGTTGTAATCGTGGTTTGGTGTGTTCTGCTGCTGCTCCACTGGTCAGGCAAGGGGTTGTTATAGAGTCTGTAGTTTGTTTTTAACTATATATACAATGAAGATAATAGAAAATAGAAACAAAAATGAAAGATAATAATAAGAGAGAATACCAGAGGAAGGAAAGTTTAAAGATCAAATTTAAGACTTCATTATCAAGTCCCTGCACCTTCTCAGCATTAGAAATGTTATCAGATTCAAATCTGTTTGGGCTAATTCAATTTCTAAAATGAGTTTACTATATGTAAGTATATAGTTGTTTGAATGAGTACACATACATTCTGTGGAGTTTCTTCAATCATTCCTCTTGAAATGCATGCTTTTTGGTCATGAATATGGGCATGCTGCCTGGAAGTGTAGGTTCACTTGCTATGTGCCTACAATGGTTGTTGCATATTTATGATATTCATTAACTACAGATTTTCTGCAGCTTGAACTTTTTGCCTGGCATATTGGGTCATCTGGCTGCCCTGCAGCATCTGGATGTCTCAAAGAACAAGTTAACTACCCTCCCAACTGAAATAGGACTTTTGAGTAAGCTCGAAGTTTTGAAAGCCAACAACAATAGGTAATATTTAGAAACTCTTCATTGGCAATAGAGGGCTATGTAATAAGACTTTTCCCTTATATTGAGCTTGGTTTAATTTGTATCTCTGTGGATAGTTTTATAGTTCTTGATTTTCTGCTCTCTGGCTCAGGATAAGCTTTCTTCCTGAGAGCATAGGCAATTGCACTTCCCTTATTGAGGTAGAATTCTTGGTGTTGTGTCTCTGTTCTTTTCTTCTTCTTCGCGCCCCCCCCCCCCCCCTCCCCCCAAACCTTCCTCCATGAGAATCACAATATGAAGGAGAGATATAGCTAATTAGCTTATGTGCTGCAAACAAGAAGGATAGTTTCCAATTAAATATCATCGATTAAAATATCATCTCGCTTAACTTGGTCTTCTTGTGGTGCAGATTGATCTTTCATCAAATCTTCTGTCAGAGTTGCCAATGACTCTTGAAAATTTGCATTATCTAAAGGTTCCTACTCTATTCATTGTTTGTTAAATTCTTTCCTCTTCTTGATCTGTTTCTAAACAGAAACTCAAGTTTGCTGTAAGAAGTAATAATTTTGCTTTGTCTTGGTTATTTTTCACTGGTGATTATAAGACATTCTTATCAGAGGATGGTTGATAGTTTCGATCAGTAGGTTGATCAATTCTTTTCCTTTCCCTCCATGGCATGCATGAGGTGGGATATGCCACTGAAAGAAAACTGGCACTGTGTATTGATCTTAATTTGTTAAATATCTCTTTCAGGCTCTCTATCTCGATAACAATGCTCTGAAATCCCTCCCAACAACATTATTCAGCAAGTGTGTTCAGCTCTCGACACTGGAACTTCATAATACAGAAATTACAATGGATGCCCTACGACAGGTTTGTAGTTATCTTACTCCCTTTTATCAAGTGCTGCAGTTTTCCCCACTTTTATCATAATGCTTAATACAGTATGCTTCTCACAGTTAGAAGGATGGGATGATTTTGATAAACGGCGGCGTGCAAAGCATCAGAAGCAATTAGACTTCAGAGTTATGGGTTCTACTGAATTTGACGAAGGTGCTGATAAAAGCTGACTTCATTTTTTGGATTATGATGGCAGTTGTGCAAGATCGCCTTTTCCCATATAGAACTAAGGAAAGCAAACATTTGATTCAACCTCATTGTTATGTGAATAGTTGCAATGCCATGGCTGATTTTAGCTTTGCATAGGATTTTATTCAAATGTGACTTCCTTTGAATTAGTACAATCAATCGAAAATCGATCTATATCTTGGAACGGGAGTGCCACCATCCATTCTTGAGAATTCTTAGTTTCTAGTCTTATTGCGGAGTGGGAAATCTCTGGCGTTCGAGTGAATTGGTTATGCAGATAGATGAATTTGTTTAATTCGTGGTACAAAATTTACAGAATGTGGCTTCTTCAAGTTTCACGTCAGGATCACAAGATGGACGCCGGACGTGGACTTTAACACTCCGTATTATTATTAATTGACACACAATCGTTAATCATCTGTATTTCTTGAGGTAAAAGCTCATTAATTAGGGCATCAACCCAAAGCACTCATCCAATCAAAGTTGCTTTCAGTTTGTAAACATGGAGATCCTAAGGTTGCTGAGTTTGTTTTCAATCTTTGTTGATGGTGGCGCTACGATACCAACTCAGAAACTGACAGGCCATTGCAGTAGATTTCTTGGTTTCTGCTTTATGTTTTTCATTCTAGAAACCTTTATTTCTTATATTTCACTTGAAAATAAAACCACACAATACTTGAAATCAATTGTTGATACCACAGGAGTTGACGAAGAAGACGACCTTCCAATCCCGGAAACACCAGCTATATAGATTAAATTATACAAAACAGCAGATAAATTAACAGTCGGTCCATTGATAATGTGATACATTCGCAAATGTGCAGATATATTAACAACAAAGAGATTTTAGAATATCTCTATTATATTATACCTATTTCATACATGTATAACATGTGTACATTATCTAAATGTATATACTAATTACACCAAAATTTTTTAAAATAGACATACACATGTAATACATGCGTGCGTTGAGTAGGTGTAGCACAATATAGGTTCACCAAAATCTCTTCTAACGACAATAGTTGAGGTTAATTTTTTAATCAATTAATGTCTACACTATTACTAACAATTCTGATGTGCCCACCTTTTTATCCACCAAAGTAATTGTGCAGCTGTTTAATCAAAGATGATTTGCTGATTCTTAGTGGTATCGATTACCCAACGAACCTTGTGAAGGTGCTTCTAACAGAACTTCGAAATTTAAGTAAAATTCTAGCGGTTCAAATCTAAAATAACTGTTAAATTTTGGCTTAATTTTAAAAGCACAATGTTTTTTTTTTTTTTTGGGTTATCAGTGACCCAATTACCTGTCCTTCATTGCTAATGCTTTTGTTCCATAATAAGTGTAGATTCACCATCCAAATGCTTTTGTTCCATAATCCTATTAACATTAAGTTGATTTTGATATTAAATTATTTAAAGAGAGTTAATGAACCCAATATGCCTTGCATTTGGATGGTGGAAAGTTGATTTCCTCATTCGCTTGTGCGGCTAATCAAATAATAATGACTTAGAATAATTACGTAATTGTACTTTGTTAGCTAGCCTGAACGCGAAGTGAAATATTCAGCAGCAAAAGCTGCTGCATGGAGGGATGCGTAAGAGAAAGTGGCTTGTGAATGACAACGTACGAATGATTCGTCTTTCATGATGTTTTGTTTTGTTTTTATTTGTTTTCTAGTGCTTGATCGTGGCTGCAGATACGACAGCCCTTGCTTCAAACGATCCAAATATAGACACGATATATTTCTAATTAGCAGTTGGTTTTCAAATATCATGCAAGTTGATTTTCTTCAGTCCCCGCAGGATTACAGGCTTTACAGCTCTATGGACTCGTGGTATGATCAAATAGAAGTCTATTTTGCGGACAAAGATACCCAAGTGGGCGGCTTTTGACTTCCCTTCTCCATCCATGTCCATCGAGAATTGCTAATTAAGTTCCGGACCATAGCTCGATCACCAATTAGTTTCAAATCTTAAGACTCTTATCCTGGAGGATTATGCTTAGGAATCTAATCAATTGGATAAAAACTAAATACTATTGACAAAAAAAAGGAAAAAAAAAAAAGAAATTGTGACCTTATTGACTTGAAAGCCAAGTCACAAGACAATTGCATGACAAGAAATGAAGCTGTTGAATTGAATATTGATTCAATCCTGTTTCCTGCTGACACAGCATGCTTCTTCTTGTTGTCGTGCATTGTTTTTAAATCAAATAGATAAAATTTTGTCGTGCATTGTTTTTAAATCAAATAGATAAAATTTTAACAGCCTGCTAACAGTAGCAAATAGCAAATCATCTTGTCAGCAAAATGCAGAAAATTCTTTAATCATTATTTTACCAACTCCTGGGGTTAGGTAAGTTTGAAAGCTCCTCATTGCTTGAACTTGTCAATTGTTCAACAAGACTGATGGTAAATTTGGAAAGAGATTTTGATGTAAGAATGTTAGTGGGTGTTTTAATACTCAATTACTGAGAAAGATTTTTTAAGACTAGGATATGCCACGTAATGAAAATTGATGCGTTCTAGCAAATACTTTATTGTTTAAATGGAAAATGCTTCGGCGAAGGCTTAGAAAGGTGAGGTGCACTCTGCGTAGTCTCGTAAACTAACCCAGGCGAAGGGAAAATTTAAAATTACGGAGGCCCAGACATTGTTTGGAGCTGCCAAAAAGCCATGACTTTTTGGAACCACAGTGGAAAAGAAGTGAATGGAGAAAGTGTGTACTTGTCATTCAACAAGCAATCGCCACGGGAAATTTAATATTCTTATAATTGTTGCAACTGAGAATTCATTGGAAGTGGGAAGGGTTCAAAATTCTCTAGATGTAAGCTGTGAGAGTATATTGCTTTCCTAACGTAGTTATCTGCATATGTACTAAACATAGGATTGAATCTCACGAGTGATGTAACTTTAATGATTGTTAGAAAGAAAATGCAAGATGATGATATATGTCATATTTCAATTGAATCTAAGATTTATTTTCGTAGATGTTTGATGTAATGGCAGTGTTTGTAAAAATTTGCTGATGCAAAATTGGTGTCAATAGTGCTCTAGTGGAGCTCAAAAGTTTAAAATCATGCCGAATCTATATACAAAATCAAAAACTCAGTCCTATATTAAATGGCCTTTGTCACTATTGAACTTATGGACGGCTTTCTTTCTCATTATTTCTTTAAGTAGATTTTCAGGATAATAGGTAATGCCCTGTTGATATTTAAGCTGTACCAAAGTACATGTATTTAGAATTCCAATAAATTTTAGATTGTTTTATTTTTATAGAATTATAACAAGTTCGGAAGGAAAATGACTTCATTTTGACGATTTTTTTCTTTTTTTTTAAAAAAAAAAGCCCTACCGGGCAGCCTTGAGTTTGAATGAATCCCATGCTGATCCCGTGAGAGGAAGAATTCAGATTCATTATTAGAAAGCCGGGGAAATAGGGCTTGGAGCCCCAAACACATCCAAAATGTTTTATAAAACTTCAAACATTGCCCTAACCCTTTTGAAAAGAGTGAGAATTTTTAGAACAAAGAGAATCGAAAACGTAAAGCTTACTACTAGGAACTATAAAAAATCAGGCACCAAACATGCACGCGCACATTAAATAGTAGCTAAATCTCAAGCCAAGCGACATAAGCTTGAATGAGTTGTTTATAATACTGCTGGCTTTGCTGCTTTGGAGTCCCACTATGAATAGGTTACAAACCATTTTCCATTTTCTAATTCTAAAGGAAAGGAAGCTGCATTGTGTGTTTCTTCAAAGCTGATCCAATGAGCCCCACTTCTGCTCATGAGTCCATCGATAAAAAAAAATTCAAGGCCAAGTACATAAATTCTGGTGACTCCTGCCTCAAGATCATCAAAATCATTTACTTATTATACGCACGAGACACATTGTTGTTGTTAAGTGTTTCCATCCAAACATTTATTAACAAAGTGTTTATGCATATGTTTTTGTATGGTGGATTGTCAATTTTTTGGCGCATCTAATGTCACATATATGGTTGCACCAAATGGCTTAATTATCGTACTCCGTTGAGTCACCTAACTTTCTATCAAACTTTTTAATGTTGAATGTGTAACTTTTATATAATAATAATCCAACTTATATCTACACGGGCATTTAATATAATTATCTCTCTCTTTCTCTTTCATTAGAAAAAAAAAATTGTGATTAAATGTTTGTTGAATCACTCCCAATTAAATTAATTCTTATCAAAATTCAATAAAGACCGACAAAATTTCTTGTTAATTATTAAAATGGTCACCATTTTGTAAGTCAAGCTCGACTACTTTGGTAAGCTTGAAAGGATTATTGTGTGTGTTTTCAAATTTTATATACTAGAGAGTAAAATACAAATAGAGATAGTACAAGGTGTATTTGAAATATACTTTAGAGCCAACTACTTACAGTCAATGTAGAAATCGAAAACTAAATAAATAAATAACTCTTAAATTTACGAGGAATTTGAATTATCATCTTTTAAGACAAGGCAAAGAGGTGCTTGATCAACTTAATTAAAGAACTGTTGGCAATTATTTTGAATTTTAAGCATTTCTTTTAAAGATTGCAAAGCTTGATTTATATAAAAGAAACCAAAACAAGAGGATTTTTCTTTCTTTTTTCTAGTTGAGAGGGAACTATGAAAGTGTTATACTTTCGTCGTAGTTTGGGGCCATTTACAGTATATGCATGTATTGCATACATGCAAAAAAAAAAATAGATCAATAAACATGAAATACCTATAATTAAACATAAAAACATTTACTATTAAATTTGACATCATAGACCATTAAACTTAAAACTTATGACCATTATCTTTAATTTCAAGTTTAGCAGTGGGTGTTTCATGTTTAATGGTGGGTATTTCATGTTCATTGGTCTTTTTTTTTTTTTTCATATATGCAATACATACATGTATTGTAGCTTAAGCCAGTTTTATAAATCATACTTGTAGCTTAAGCCAGTTTTATAAATCATACTTGTAATCAATGTCCTTAGAATTAGGCATAAGCAACGCATAAGCATTACTGTCAAAAGAGCATTTACTCAAATTCCTTTTCAGACAAAACGTCAAAATATCAGCCAAAATTAACATCCCATCCCAAAATCAATTTCGTGGAAGATTAAACATCGTTTTCTTAATCTTCACCATCAGGATTGAAGAATCATACCTCTCCCCACCTTTGCTACTTATCTTCCAAGTGACTTCCATGCTTGCTCACATATTTTCTTTTAATTAATTTATCATACATTTTGCAGCCCAAATTGTACTACTGGGTCCACACATGGGCAAGGAACCAAATTGGGAGTGAAAAATGGTAAATGATTGAGGGCCCACTTGGCTAAACTTGACAAAAATTTAAAATTATATGTGAATTATTGTATTTTTAGATCGTCTTTATCAATTATCGGTACGGGGTCCAAACTAATGGTTTTGAAAATTGGTTTTAATTGTGCAGGCTGGAAATTAAATGATTCCCAAGGGATGGGTTGTGGACCTCTTCAACAAGAAGAAGCCCATAGAACCAGAAGGGAAATTGCGATTAAATTCTTTTGATCATTTATTTTATGGAAGTACTGGCCAATAAAGTTACTTGCACTCTTTTCATTTCATTGGGGACTCTTCCAATAAGTTCAAGATTTGATACTATAAAAGAAAAATGAAATATTTCTCAAATATTTGGGCATTTTCAAATTCGGTTCATCCTTTATTGGGTATTGAATCGAAAACAATCGGTTGAGACAATTTAAAACAGGACTTAAAACCACTTTATGAAGTTTCCGAATGGACTCAATCTTGGATGCGTACAAACAATTATTCAGAAAGAGGTCCCAGATTTTAAAGAATTCTTAAATCGGATAAATTATTTCTATTTTGCCACCAAACTCATTAATAAGGAGAAGACGAATGAGAGCCGAGGAGAGTAAGCAGCATGTGCCATGCACGTGGAGCAATATTTAGGAGGACGGCGCTTTAAATTGAGGATGGAGCGAAGAAGAGCGAGTCGAGTCTCTTACAAGAAGACAAATGCAAATCCAATATCATTGGGTCGTCCTTTAACTCTTTGGAAACAAAAGCATTTCGTTTGGTTCCATAAACGCACGTACTTTCTCTTCACATCTTATTTCATTTCACTTTATTTCTCTCAACTCCCAAGTTAGGTTTGGTAGTTGATATAATAATATTACAAACACCTGTCCAAACAAAGCTGCATACATATATATTATCAATATTATTATCATCTGGGGATGAATCAACGCTGGAGATTTCACCGGTTAAGGCTCAACATGGCCGCGTTGACGGTGGTGATGCTGCTGTTTCTTCAGAATCTGAGTCTGTCATGGTGTCTGAACAGCGAAGGTATTGTATTATTAATAATAAATTTAAAATATCAAAAATATATATGTATGTATGTATATGTGTGTGTGTGTGTGTGTGTATTTGTTTTTGCATGTAATAATATATCCTCCGTAGAGTTTTTTCAAGTAAATAACTGTATGAACTTGCAGGGATGGCACTGTTGAGGTTCCGAGAGAGAGTGGTGAGAGACCCTTTTGGTGCTTTATCAAAATGGGGTGATAACGATGGAGTCGGAGATAATATTAATCCTTGCTCTTGGTTTGGTGTTGAATGCTCAGATGGGAAAGTTGTTATCTTGTGAGTAATTCATTCAATGATTTGTTTTATAAAACACGTTTTTTGTTTCTGAAAATAATTAATTAACATCATATATGTTTGTTGCATAATGCATGTATTCATGAGTTACTTTTGGACTAAATTTTTAAGTGCAAAAAACCACAACGTTTGATGCTGTTTTTGATCATTAGAGGGTGTATATAGATCTCACAATCTTTGTTTCATAGAGTCACTTAATCATCATTGTTTGTATTTCTTTTTTTAAGAATTTGAAAATCAATTTGAGATGGTAATTAATTACATTGTGTAAAGTAAAACCTGTGTGCAATTAACGAATGGCACTTGCATTGTTTCAACTGCTACCGGTGTGTTTGTTGAATCAATTATTGATTTTGGCCGAAGATCTAATTTTGAACGGTAAGGCTCTTGATTAGAGGGACGAAAGATTTATTGCAGCACCATTTGATTTTGTTGATGAAGAAATTAAGTTGAATGTGACATTTAAGACTTTTCAAAGTGACAAGATGACAAAATGTTTAATACTGCATTTGTGATGTTGATGATTGTCCTTGCACAACTCCACATTATTTTGTGATCTCTCATATGACTTGTATCAACGGTACTGCTGATGGATTCTTCTTTTTACCCTTTATTTATTTATTTTTTCCAGGAATTTGAGGGATCTTTGTCTTGGAGGGATTCTGGCACCAGAACTTGGGCAGCTGTCTGAGTTAAAATCTATGTAATTAGCTTGTAATTTCTCTTGATTAGTACTGTTTCCTTCTATACATTATTTTGAATGTTATGTGTTAACAGTATTCTGCGGAACAATTCATTCTTTGGAACTATTCCTAAAGAGATTGGAGAGTTGAAGGAACTGGAGGTCCTGGACTTGGGATTTAACAATTTTAGCGGACCATTTCCTTTTGATTTTGGCAATAGTTTTTCCTTGACTACTCTGTAAGTTAACCCTCCTGTTTATTCTAGCTGTTGTTTTACATTTTTGTCCGAAGCTTTTGATTGAATCATAATCTGATTCTTATGGCAGTTTATTGGACAACAACAAGTACCTTGGTGGCATATCTCCTGAACTTCATATGCTTAAGGTTATTTCTGAGATTCAGGTGGATGACAGTTGGCTAACTAATGCTGCTTCAAAAGCATTATGTAACAGTGGATTATTTACTTGGTAAGCAACAGAAGTTCATTACACTGCTTCCTGCAAGTTATTTTTGGATGAGCTCCGTTAAAACTGTGAAATAGAAAGATATTCAAAAGGGTAATAACAGGGAAAAAAAAAATCTCTACGAAAAAACTTTATAAGTAGACTTGAGCCAACTGTAATGAGAATACATTAGAATAATTAGTTACATCTTAACTATGGAAACTATAACTGTAGTTGAAGAGAACTAGATTCCTGTTTACTAAAAGTTAAAGTCTTAGATCATCTTCATTCTGTAAATTGATACCATTTTATGTATCTTGAAATCTTCCACATGCTGTGAAGAAGCAATGTGTTGTTCCCATTAGTACAGATTTTTAGGACTGCATCACGGAAAGAGGAAAAACTGTCTGCAGAATGGGAAGAAACTGCATTAGTTTTAATTTTATCCTTGACTAAGAGCCTTCCTCACTGAGGTCTGCATAATTGATTTCATCATACTTGAATGCGTGGTGTGGGTTCATTAGCTGAATAATGCTCATATACATTCATTATGCAAAATTTTTTCTGCTTCAGAGTGGCTTCAATTCTGTATGTCAGGAACAAGGTCCAACCTGGAGATAATGCTTTTCGAAGGATGTTGGAGCAGGTAAAAAATGGCTTTGAAGCCAAAAGGAAGGCTTCTGTACCATCATTGTCATCATCTATTGCTTCATCACCAGAACCTCTAGTTTCATCATCACTCTCGCCTTCAATGTCGTCATTGTTATCACCGTTGTTTTCTCCCTCACCGTCTCCTTCGGAGTCTCCATCAGTTTCTTCCCCACTTATAATACCACCAGCACCAGTAAATATACCTGTCATTTCCTCACCACCACATTTGTACAGTGCTCCAACGCCTTCCCCTGCTTCAACTCCAAGCCAAGTTCATGAGAGTCTCTACAAGTCAAAGCATCATGCGGTCTTAGTTTTGGCTGGAATTATTGTCGGCTCATCACTCATTCTGATTTCAGCAATTGGCTTTTTCGTCTGCCGAAGCAGTAAGGTGGTTACTGTCAAACCTTGGGTAACAGGTTTAAGTGGGCAGCTGCAGAAAGCATTTATAACAGGTACTTCTTTTGTTTCTCAAGAGCGCGTTGTGCCATTACACACTTGAATGTTAATGAATAAGAGCCTTCCTTTCAGGCGTACCCAAGCTCAAGCGATCAGAACTTGAAGCAGCTTGTGAAGACTTCAGTAATATAATCGGCTCTTTTTCAGATGGCACAGTTGGCACTGTCTATAAGGGAACTTTGTCAAGTGGGGTTGAAATAGCTGTCACATCGACTTCAGTTAAATCTCGTGCAGACTGGTCAAAGAATTTAGAATCACAATTTAGAAAGAAGGTACTTCTAATTTTTGAAATCCAAATTTGATAAACTCCATGTGAGCTGTTGGAATTCTGAATGTCACTTTTGGTCTTGTTTGCAGATAGACACATTATCGAAAGTGAACCACAAAAATTTTGTCAACCTTATTGGATATTGTGAAGAAGATGAGCCTTTCACAAGAATGATGGTTTTTGAGTATTCTCCCAATGGAACACTCTTTGAACATCTACACAGTAAGTGCTTAACTTCTTAACCCATTTGTTTAAACAAAACATGTCCATAAAAGCATCAAATTTTGAGTAAATGAAGCTAAATGTTCTGTTTTATGTTTTTATTGACTTAGAAATATGGATTTTTTGCAGTACAAGAAGCTGAGCACCTGGACTGGGCAATGAGATTGAGAATAGCAATGGGCATGGCCTACTGCCTTGAGCATATGCACCAGTTGACGCCACCTATTGCCCACAGAAATCTACAATCTTTGTCTATATACCTGACTGAAGACTATGCAGCCAAAGTATCAGACTTCAGTTTCTGGAACAATACAACTGCAGCAAGGACTGGATCAGCTGCTACGGTGCTACTGGAAACCTCAGCAGTGGATCTAGAGAGCAATGTCTATAGCTTTGGGACTATTTTGTTTGAGATGATAACTGGTAGGATCCCATACTCCATAGAAAATGGCTCTCTGGAGAACTGGGCATCAGAATACTTGAAAGGGGAGCAGCCTCTAAAAGATATAGTGGATCCTACTCTAAAATCTTTCCAGGAGAATGTGCTTGAGAAATTGCTTGAAGTGATCAAGAATTGCATCCACCCTGATCCTGAAAAAAGACCATCAATGAGAGACATTGCAGCTAAGTTGAAGGAAATCACAGCAATGGAACCTGATGGAGCAACACCCAAACTATCTCCTCTTTGGTGGGCAGAGCTTGAAATATTGTCCACAGAAGCAAGTTGAGAGGTGAAATTTTAGCCTCACTGTAAATCTAAATGATATCTACTTTCTTTTTCCCTCTTTCTGTTTATGGGCTCGGAAGTAGTGGCATGTAGAGTTGATGCTGCTTGATGCAAGAAGGTAGAGGAATGATTTTTTATTATTATTATTTTTAGGTGTACATAAACAGGAAAAAAGACCCGCAGTCTTCTTCTTGATCTCTCTTCTTCTTTTTGTTTATGTTTTTGCCTCTTTTTTTTTTGTTTTGGTTCTGCTAAAGATGATTGTGTAAATAACAGGATATATATGAATATGCTTGATCACGTCAATAAATGATGTTTCTCTTTTGCTTGGCTGTTCAATATTTTGGTACGTCTAATCACTTTAGCCAATTGCTGGAAGCCTAAAGAGCAGATGTCAAAGTAATTAAACCAATATCCCCAACATTCACCAAGACCTAAAAAGTTTTTATCTGTTGTAGCTTGATGAACATGCATTCTTTCGTGTTGGCTTACACTCTGGTAATTGGAAAACCAAAAAAGTAAGAGCATATTTCAACAACTGTAAGAGCTTTTAATGCAGCATTTCTTATGTACAAGAGGAACTGAGATTTGTTTTAGAAAAAAAAAAAAGGAAATTTGTCACCAAGTAGAACATAATTGTGAACCCTATACCCTTTCTGAGAACAAGGACACGGCTATGAGACTAAACTTGTGACCTTCTTTATATGGCAACACAAGGAGATCATCGTCATACCGCCAAAGTTGTCTTGAGTGGTCGGCTGGTTGCCTATATATACCTATCTGTCGGCCGCTCTTCTCTTCTGTTGATGCGCTCCCTTTTCATCCTGTGGTTGCCTAGAAGCTGGAAGCTCATAGAGCTTATGATTTCCAGGAAAACATGAAACTGTTAGGGAATTTCCAATTGTTTTCTCCATTGAAACCTGAGAATCAAGCCCCAAGACGGTAACATTATCTGCAGCATAGGAGTGAACCGCACTTCACTTCTGTTGATGAGAGGTTTGGTCTCGTGCCCTATTATACAGGTCAAGTGTTTCCATATGGTTGGGGTCCAAGCAAAGAGCTGCCTGAGAGTCTCGGATAGCAGAGGTGAGGTCCCCCATTGACTCATAAAATGCTGCTCTGAGATGAAGCATTTGCAAGTCAGGCTTGAAAGCGATTGCCTTAGAGAGCTCTTCCACTGCTTCTACTTCTTTCTGATCGTCCATTAGCACTGATATTAAAAATTCTCCAAGTTAGGACCAGTTTTGGACTTCCGAGGTTATAAATAAGAACTAGTAAAGTGAAAATGCTAAGAAATTGAATACCAATCAGAATCAAAATTACAATAGTGTGGCCACCAAATTACCAGCTGCTCTGTATCTGTAAGGGTATGTCCTCAGAGGATCCAGTTGTGTTGCCATATTTAGATCATTCTTTGCCATCTCACGATCACAGTATTCTGAACGTTTCTCAAATGCTGATGCACTGTATTGTGCCTTTTCTAGTAGCTTAGTCATTTCATCATAAGCA
Source organism: Luvunga scandens (assembly GCA_030449905.1). Taxonomy (NCBI): domain Eukaryota; kingdom Viridiplantae; phylum Streptophyta; class Magnoliopsida; order Sapindales; family Rutaceae; genus Luvunga; species Luvunga scandens. The sequence goes on from JASUUG010001235.1 coordinate 558,440, forward strand.
GCATTTCGTTCATTTTTCAAGTAATATACACGTGCTAACCCTTGATGTGCTCTCGTGTGCTTGATGTCGAGTGCATTGATGTAGCAGCTTTCAGCTCGATCTAACTTACCACATTCCACATAGATACTCCCTAAATTATTCAATGCCTGCAAAATTAGAAACATATTCAAGCAAGTAATGTGGCGAAATGATAATGTCACCAGTATCGCTATTTGCTAGAACTCACTTGCCCTTTCCGAAGACCATCAGAGGGACATCTAAGAGCTTCCTCCAGTAGTTGGATAACATAAGTTGAAGATTCTGGATCCAGATTTGTGTCTGCCAGTATGTAGGCCTTAAGAAAAAATGCTTCAAAAGTCCTTTCAATTGAAATGGACTTCTCAGCCCTAGAGAGAGCTTCTTCACGGTGGCCAGTGTCATATAAAATCCATCCTTCATAAACCAGTCTTTCATGTTCAGAGCTAGAATGATTTCTAGCCAAACGTAAACAGCGCATTGCTGCCTTCTGACAATTTAACCTATTACATAACAGAGAATAGTCACAATGCATAATTCACAGTTCATATAGAAAAGAACTAGAGTAACGATTCACAGGGAATGTGACAAATATTATAAATCACAGCATTACAGGTACAACAGGCAACACAGATTTTAGCAAATTGCAGGATTTCTATGTGAAAGGATGAGTCTGTGCTTATAAAAGATAATTAACCAAGCATATTATCATATATGCTTACCGTAGTAGAAGCAGAGATTGCCGAAACCTTAGGAAGCTCTTTCCTGGATCATTTATCAGCATCTGATGTATGACAGCCAGAGAGCCAATATCATCTACAGAGGACCATCTATCATATAGTTTAATCCAGCAGTCTGCAGGACTCCACATCCTAACACGATGTCTGAGGAGCTCAACTAAGTGATCTCCACTCACTCTGCCATGAAACATCATGTAGTTGGGTTCTAAAGCTAACAGCGCCAATGTATCTCTCAGAGCACTTTCATAATCATGAGCTGCAATGAACAACCAAGCTCGCAATTCAAGACAGTCTACTGAAAGCTTGAACACAATGATTCTGTCAAGCTCTGAGATAGCAGCCCTTATTTGCCCCTCTTCCATCTTTGCAACAGCTCTATATTTGTATGGAAATGAAAGTGTGGGATCTAATTCAGTTGCATAATTCAAATCCGCAATCTTCTCCTTCCCAAGATTATACAATGACCGTTCTTGGTACATCCACCCAGTTGGTTTATGCTCAGAGATGATAGAGTTCATCAACTTGTAGGCTGAATATTGTTGCCCTATCTTGTACTTGGCTCTTGCAAGACCAGCCAAAGAGTAAATATGACCTGCATCAGCTGCTGCCTCAAAATAATAACATGCATCCTTGTACTCTCCTCTCTCAAACATCACACAACCCAATTGATGCAAAGCAAGCATCCTCTGCCACCTCTCAGTTGAACATTCCCCCAACCTCTCCAACAACATCACTGTTGTGTTCGATACCCTATGCTTTTCCATAGCAACCTGGCTCAGGAAATAATACAGCAAGAAAGAAGCATGCCCCACTTTGGCCAATCTCTCTGTAGCCTCAGAGCTACAAAATATTTTCATCACTTTTGGATTGTATAAAGAACTTGGGAGTTCTCTTAGCAACATCTGCAGGCAAGAGGCCACAAGAAGATTTGCCCTTTCCTCCAAACCATAATCAATAAGAATCAATGCATCTTCTATATCACCAACAAATGAAGCTAAATGAGCATCACAAGCAGATTTCATCTCCTCACAACAGAACCTATTTGCAAAAGAAAGTAGCTCCAAAACTATACCCGGGCAAAACAAATCCACTCTGCTAGTCCTAGTATACACTTCAACAGCCCTCAGTCCCTCAACAGATATCCCATCATGTGAAAAATCAATCATTTTCCTTTTGGACTCAACAAAACCGCCATACAGCATTGCCTTAAATGGGCTTGAAAGTGATGCAATTTTATTGCGAACAAAACTAATCTCCTCATCACCAACGCAAAACGTAACACCGTCATCCTCCTCCAAACTCAAGCACGCAATTTTCTCAATGATTGGTCCTAGATTTGACTTTGCATTTTCCTCAAGGCATTTACAGTGATCATAAGTAGAATTAGGATTACACCCAGATATCAATGCAGCCTTAGGACACTCAAGAATGAACTCACTACAATCCATAGATGATGAACCCAAAAGTTCATCTTCTCTTCTCTCAAACCTCAACCAAGCTGACAGCACAACCTTTAAATGCAAATCTCCAGCATATTGCCTAGCAGACCTAAGACACCTTCTTAACAACTTGGCATCACCTAAGCCATACAAATATGCATACTGCTCCATGAATAGCATCGATTTATCCGACTCTAGACAAGTTTCAAATCTTCTATAAAGATCAGCTAAGGCTTTTACACAATGGATTGGCTTCAGGTGAGGGTCTATAGAAGGCTCAAGGAGGTCAGTTGAGGGTAATCCATAAGGAAGCAGAGCTTGAGCTACTGAGATAGATTTGGTCTTGTTTGATTTCAACCCAGTAAATTTGGTTCTTTTGTGATTGCTAAGCTTGCTTCCATTGGCACAACCATTACAGCCACCACTGCTGGTGTCTTGTTGGTTTAATGCGTGTATTTGGGTACTCTTAAATTTTTCTATAAACTTAAGACCACGCATTTTGTATCAAATATACACTACCTTGTGTACATATTTGTAAAATAATAATAATAATAATAATAATAATTGAAAACAATGAGTTTTTTTATTCAGTCTTTTGCCCAAAAAAGAAAGAAAAAGGCAATGAAAATGTTAATGAAAAGTCTGTTTACCTCTGGCCGAGAAAGTGCAAACACCAGCAGAACACCAAGAAAGAGTGAAATGAAAGAAGGCTGGGGCTGTTGCAGACCAGAGGCTCAAACGGGTGCGTTTGTTTGGTGGGGAAGAGGAGGAAAATTTACAAAAGAATGAAGAATCTTATCTCAGCGTTTTTTTCACTCTTACTTTCATGGTGGAATAGAATTCTTCTTAGGTTAGACTGCTCTCTCCCTATCTTTCAAAGAGATACAGTAGGGTCCTATTTTATTCTGAGCTTTTGTCAGTTCGGTGACCAGAGCTTTTGGTTTTTTGATTAGGTGACTCACTCCAGTGCAAAAGAGTTTCAGTTCCCCACTAACCACTGCATTATTGCCACATCAGGTGCAGAAGATATGTGAGTTTTCGTCAACTTCGTGTACCATAAATGGCTGGTTAATTTCTGATGATTTTCTAAGGTATCTTCAGCCCTTTTTTTTTTTTTTTTTTAATATATATTTCTTTCTTTCTTTTTGAAAGAGGTATCTTCAGCTTCACAGCCAGATAATTGATGATGATTAATTAATTGGTAAATTGTATGTTAAGAAAAGCTGAAAATGACTTGATAAAGTAAGTTCTTGACTCACATCATTACCAAAAAGGTCCTCCTGTTAAAGCCTTGAGGGAACAGCTTTTAAGGTTTCAGTATAAATCCACGAGAATGACAGCGTTACACTGTCATCCAATTTTTTTTTAAAAAAAGTTATGTTAGGGGGTAAAAAAAGGTTTAAGGATGTAACAGAAATTAGAGTGCGTTTAATAATTTTGTTTAATAGTATTTTTTTTATAATATATATAAATAACTAGTTTTTAGTAAATATGAAAATATCTTTAATATCTTTTTAGTATGATCTCTGTAAATGAAAATAATGAAAATATGTTTGCAGATAATATTATTATGTTATTAAAATATTCAACCGATATATTAGTGTGTTTCCATTTGAATAGATGAGTGTATTTTAATTTTTGTCGGTCCATTTGCTTCAATTTTCACCAGGCGTGGCCGTGGGGGACTCAGTTATGTTATCATGGTTAGAAAACGTGAAATTGTTGTTTTACAATTTTCTTTGATTTTCTTTCGGCAAAATGAATATAACTACTTGATTTTCTTTCGCCTAAATAGAAAATCATCGTAATCAGAGCCCACCAAGCAGATTTTTAACGGGGAGTGCCAAATATTGCACTAAAGGACGACGCTATTACAAATACAGCTTCAAAGAATTTATGCGGCGAAGAATTGGGATGATAATTGTTGCCTCGTTGGTGTCATAAAACAATGTGCTTGTAAGTAAAAAGAAGAAGATAAGAGCATTATGTATCATATAATTGATTACTAAATTGTCGTGAAATAGTCGAGATTGGTTAATCGGTAAAATGTCTTAGTCATGAAGAGAGAATGGTCCATTAAATTATTAAGATAATAAGGAACCTCTCCATCAAAACCACCAACATAATTTAATTAACCAGACAGATCACATCTAGAGAAGAGAACACATGCATGTGTCCGGATAAGGTAGTAATTATTGACTTAAGAAATGAATAATGGGGACTCATGCACCAAATTAATATTGATGGGTGGGTAAGCGTTAGATCTAAGTACACGTTGCAAAACATTAAATTAGGTTCTTTTTTTTTTTTTTTCTCCTTTCACAATAAGATTCTATCATTTAATTGGAATTAGGAAGTTTGGTTGAACACGTCCAATATGTGACAAAACTTTGTTACAACTTGCAAGAAGAGAGAGAGAGAGAGGCAACGACAAAACAGAACAGATACCATTCCTGCAAAGTCTCAAAAAGAGCAAAGCGCCCAGAAAAGCTGTCACATATCTAAGACCCCATGTGAGAAGGTGAAGAGTAGCAGGCCAAGTTGCAGCAATTTGTGCACATGTCCAAGGTCTGCTTGAATCAAAAAGATTTGCTCAAACACGACTATAGAACGAAAACTTGTAGGAAAAGCTTATATAAGCTCCAACATAATACCGTATAGATTCTTTGTTACAAGTTCGTATTGTAAAGACGTAAGAAAAAGTTGTAAAGTGCAATAAGAGAAGCGTAACGTTGAAGCCGATGCATGTTTGGGGGTATTGGTACGCATGAATCAACTAGAAAATAACATCTACTAGTATGTTTATGATGCAGGGCTAAAAAAAATTAAAGAAATCTCAATTAGATTAAAATTTATAAAATTTAGTAATATTTTAATTAATTTGTATTACAGTTTAATTTAGTTTTTTATTTAGAATTTTATTACTTACGCGTTATTTATTTGAGTTGTATTCTGAATTTAAGTATAAATCTTATTAAAATATATTTTTTAGTTAAATTATGATAAACCGTAATTGTAAGAAATAAGTGTTTTTTTGTAGTTTTACAAACCTTGATTATTCGTTGTTGATTATTTTTTAAATTTGAGTTCAATAATATTTTCAATTTTTAAAAATTTTATGTAAATTTTTAAAGTTTAGTTAATTTTCCAACATTCTGCGTAAACAACAAATCTTAACTGCATGATTTCATGATCTTCTTCCATCGAATAACGTATTTCATGATCTTCTTTCGAATAAACGTAAATTTAATTCATTCTCCCATTCTAATATTCTCTAAAATCAATGGAATAATAAAACTTAAAACTTCCGCGGCATAGTTTACAATTTTTAATGTCCCCTTATTTCAGCGTGGACCCATCTCCAGAAGGAGGGTTGAAAGACAGAAAAAATCAATGCCAGTGCACTCTCCTCAATACATCTGCAGGCAGATCTATTAGATATTAACCCAAGAATCAAGGCGTCAATAGGTCTCATTAATTAGGTCTCGATAGGACTGTCAATAGGTCTTAATAGCTTAATAAAATATAAGCAACCCAGCATGAATTTTGGCTCAAAATATACATAGATTTCATTTCACGTATACGGGTAATTTTTTTTGACTCCCCCTAAGGTTTGGCCCAACTCACTTAGGAGAAACCACAGTATGCTAACATGTCACTCCTCGAACGTGCATAACTATTAATTTGACTTTTAGCTGACTTTGAAAGTATCTCTGCACCAAATACAAGATTTGACAACATTTTCGCCCTTGCATGTTACTCAATTTCCGTATTTTTCATCAAGCATAATCTTTCCATTTTAGGTGTAAATTGACTTGTCTAATCTGTCACTGTGCATTCTTTCGGAAGATTTAAACATCGCAATTGTTGTAATTACCTAACTATCCTCAACAACCAAATGGCTTACTATCAGTCATATCGAGGGGTTTCCAAAAATTACCCTGATACATAGATTACACACAGCTATATCGTCGCGCCTGGAGAGCAGGCATAAATATTCAGTTTAAAAAATTATGACCTGATTCATGAAGTTTAATATTTTTCCTTTTACATTCACTAAATTTTTATAGTTTTCTTCGAAATTTGATTTTTTTTTAGTTCAATTTAATTATAATCACTTATTATTCATGTTTTATGTAAAAATAATAATAAAAATTATCATCATTCGTATAAATTAATTTTTTTCATTTTAACATTAAATCGATCGATCTTTAATTCAATTTAATACAAAACTAAAAATAGATCAGTTTACATTTCCTGAACCCTTCGATTTTGACTAACCGAACCGAACCGAACGTCCTTCAGTTGGGTGTTGGCCTTGGCCAGATGCTGGAGACTTCAATATCAGCCATAATTTATTCAAAATTTTACATGGGAAAAAACATGGCACCCACTTCAAAGAAGTTCTATCCGTTCACTACAAATCAAGTCAACTTATGCCAAAACAGACAAAACAAAATATACCCGGTGTTGGTGCATTCCAAAAATGAACACACTTGCAAAACCAGTACGGCAGCTGTCTTAGAGTATTAACTATGTAGCACGCACTCAAAGGAAGAACAAGTTATTCAAGCACATTTATAGCATATACATGTATTAGTATTAACTAGTTATACCCGAATACGTTATATTCTCTATACAAAATTCACATTCGAAAAGCTCCAGAGAATAATCGCCCTGCAAAATCTTGACCTTTTGGAACACATCTGGGTTCAAGAATCTCATGGCTGTTCCATCCTAGTCACTTAAAGCATTTTTATAATCCAGAGCTTATATTTCTTTATATACAGATACACAAGACAAGGTCCAATCAAACTTGTATCGGAGAGACGCTTGCAAAGGTTAAGATAAGCTTCAACGTTCCCGGATTGTTGGATCCTTTTCCTCAACCCCTGCAGTACAGCTACTCTGTCCATATATTCTGGATACAAACCCAAATCCAGCATTTGAGTGAGTGTTTCTGCAGCATCATTGATATGGCCTCCTTTAATGTAACCTCTCAACAACCAGGACAAGGTTTTTTTCTTACGCAGGGAGTTCATAACCTCTATTCTAGAAAGCAACCGTGAAACAGCACTGCCCTCTTTTTGGGAAGCACAGATTGCTAAAACAATGTCATATAGGTCCCCGTCAGCTTCTTTACCCACGAGCTTCATCTCCCACAACTGTCTTTCAGCTTCAAGTCCACGACCAGCACAAATATACATAGCCAGAAGTCTCTCGTGAACCACCCCATGTAATGACGAGCCTCCCTCTTGAATAGCCCAACTAGACAAGCGTGCCCCCTCGGCTAGAAGATCTGATTGATATCTTTCAATAAGCCCTAAATTTTTTCCATCAAGTTCAGCGATCGAACCGGCCCTCACATAACCCTTCAACTTTCGTAAAGCCTTTCCAAATTCATTTAGCTCTTTAACCACAGCTGTCAGTGCAATAAGGTAGCTGTAGACCTCTGGCTTCAATCCAGACTCTCTGAGATGGATCACCAATTTAACTGCATCCACATAGTTACCCTCAACCTAACAAAAGAGAATTAAAGTTTTTTTATTCACAAATTTCAGAGAATCACCGGATATTTGAAACAGACACAAAACAATTTGTACAAGCAAGCTGAGCTATTCTAATTGTTGATTACATACTATTCTTCAAATAGAGCTATCAACAATGCTTTACTTATTTTATAACATTGGTCAAGTTGATTCACAATTCCTAGATAGAATCCACTACCAAGTAAATTTTGCCATTCTACTGGTTCAATGCTGCACCTCCTGATTGTATACTTAGTCATGAAGTTCCACCACAAATTTCAACACACAGGCATCAAAAGAACATCATGAAAACAAACTTTAACTAGCAGCCAGGTGAAGTAACTCAAACAACTCCACCAATGAAATTTTAGCATGATGATATGATCAAGAAAGAAATGCCCTTTAGACAAGGAAACTGCATCTAAATATGGCAAGCAGTGCAAAGCAATTGCCAAATTTCATTCATTCTAGATTTAATCATACCATAGAGAGCTAGAATCAGATTTCTAATTGTTAAAAACAAAACACAATTGCCAGGATACTATCTATAAAAAATGAGAAAACTCTTACCATCATCTTCCAGGCAAGATACCCAGTTGGGCCACCCTTTTGTCCTTCCCCATCACCCTCGGCATAAGCGATCCCCCGACTCAAGACTGCTTTCACGAATGAAACAGCTCTTTCCTTCTTCTCCATCTCCCAGTACAATGAAATCACCTTCTCAATCATACTAAATCCCGGTTTCAGCCCAACACAATCCATGTCCACTAGAAGGTCAACCACATCCCCAACATCACATTCCTCTTCGATATACTTCTTAATCCAACTACACATAATCGAAACCATAAGCTCCATCGTCTCGCTATCGACCCGATTCTCCTTTTTAAGCCATTCAAAAACCTCAAGAGCGCACCATGAGTCTCTCCCCTCTTGAGAGAAATATACTAACACTAATTGCAACTCCCTTGCCGATAATCGATCATTCATTTCCTCCAATATATCCGAAGGCTCCCTTGTCATCCTCTCCAGCTCTTCAACTGCCTCAAAAAACTCCTCACTCATTTCATCCTCATCATCACTGGTCACAAACTGGTCCAATTCAACCGACTTAAAAAACCTAAATTCTCTAATTTTACTCACTTTAGTGGCTATAAAACTAGGATTTTGGTAGTTTTTGATTCTTGTAGAAATTCTTGAAGAGGGTCTTGTCAAACAACTGCCATGAAGCTGAGGAACAAGCAACTTATGCCGTTGAAGCGAAAAATTAGGAGAAAATGCAAAACCCAATTCAGTAACTGAAGCCATTGCCTAAATTCTGACAGCACTTCCACTTCAAAACAAGAAACAAAGTAATGACATAATGTTTAGAAGCTGCCTGCTACAATCAAACAAAACAAAACAAAACAAACCAAAATATTTAATCTTTTAACCTAAAAACTGACGCCAAGTAAGTAAAGCTTTGATTTTTATCACTGATAATCTACAAAATCAAAATTTCAAGACTCAGATTTCTACTTTCATATCTTCACCTAAAATTAAAAATTAAAAATTCCATTTTTTTCCTTTCACAAAACGAAGCAAGAACGAAAATAAAAAAAAAGAACCCACGTTTAAAAACAGCTAAAAGTAAGGAAATGAGTGAAAGAGGGTAAAAACTGAGCGGTACTTAAGTGAAAATGATTGGCAAATTTTGTGTGATAAACAAAATAAGACCCCAACTGCAGAATTCGATAGAACGGTTTTGGTTCACTATAATAACAGCGGTTTATTGCAATTCGCAAATGGCTGTTCTTTGACACCAACAACAAGCAAGGGACAAAGCTGTCTGTGAGAATGTGCCTTTCACTCTAACAAGTGAACACGTGTCCGAATGATGACTATTCATATGTAATGTTATGTTTATTTGTTTACCTTAATTAGTGAGCAAGTGAACGGGTTTTTTTTTTTACCTTAATTTGTTTGGTTTTGTGGTTTTGTCTCACGGTTTGGATAGTTATGATCAGATTTATCAATTGTTACTTTTTTATTATTGACATTATTTAAATAATTTTAAAATATAGTACCTCAAAAATATCATAATGAGGTCATTTAAATTAGAACAAGAAATGAAAATGTCATAAAGACGTACTTATTTATATAACTAAAAAATTGTTATTTTTATATTTAATTCAGTTTTTAAAATCTCATCTCATATCCGATTCAATTAAACGTCTAATTAAATTATTATTAATTATTCATATCAAAGCTTAACAACGTGTAATTAAACTATTACTAGTTATTCTTATCAAAATTAATTCAAAAATAAGCAAGGAAAAGCAACTTTTGCATACATGGGTCCAAATTTCGTGCTTATACCCATATATTTCTTGTTGTGGGGTCCCTAACCCAAACTTAGTGCCTTGCCTTACATTGGAGTTGAGGTTTGGACACTCCTGTAGGGTCGGCAATTTGTAGGTTTTAGTCGGACTTTATCAAGCCTCGGCTGAAATCCATATAATTGATAATAGGTTCAGGTCCTGTGAAAAACCCGTCCTATTTGAACGAGTTAAGCCTAAAAGGGTTCAGGTCGGGCTTAAGCCTCCAATAATTTTGTTAAATAAAATTTTAATTAAATCATAAAAAAAATTTTATATTAAGATGATTATTATTATTAAACAAAAAAATATTAATTACTCTTTTGAATGGGCTTGGATCGGTCACCTCTATTGCTCCTTTTACCGAACCATACTTCTAAGCAATTATTACTATTAAAAAAAATTAATAATAATAATTGTTGAGAATTGTAGAGAAGGGAATTGGCAGAGAGAGGAGAGAAAATTTAACTTGATTGGTTGTTGGTTCTTCTTCTTCTTACAGAAAAGTAAAATATATGCAAGTTCCGTGTACATACTCTAAATTAAAATTATTTATTTTTTAAATATTAATTATATTTATGCATTGTAATTTATGCGAAAACTCAAGACTCGTATTTATTAAAAAGGAGCTAATCCAGAATGAAACAAGAGATTTAACCCTTTTAATTAAAAAGAATTTTTTAATTTAATTTTTTTTTAATTTATAAATTAAAAGCCCGAGTTTTTTGCAAAAGTCCTTAATCACACTCATTGGGAGTGGATTGTAAACTCGTGGGCCCACATCCATGACTTGATGATGTGGGTGGTGTCAGCCTGGGCTTTTTTGTGCCAACTCCACACTCCTGAGAAGTTCTTATAAAACCCCTTTAATATGTTCACAATTTTACCTTAGATTTAAATTACAATAAAGGACAGAGACAAGTTTGAAGCATGTTATTGGCTTATCGTTTCCTTATCATCATATAAAGCTGATTTCCAAACTTCTTTCCAAAGTGTGGTATACATTCTGTAATAAAAAAATATTGTTACTGTCAAAAAAAAAATTTCAATAGCTGATTTTGTTTTCTTAATTGAAACACTAATCTAAATGTAACTCTTTATACTGCCAACCACACAATGCAGTTAGAGGGGCTCCAGCATAGACTCTTTGATGCCTAAGTTAGATATTTGTTATAGAGACAAAGAAAATGAATTGACTAAACTGAAAATAAGTTGAAGTCTAAGAGATTTTGTGTTGTTGTTGACTATCAAGTAGAATGGTCAAGTGGTTGATGTCTTGTAATATTGTTTTTTTTCCTTTTTTTTTGGTTGAATTTGCTTACTAATCTCCTCTGATGCCCTCTCTAACTTAAATAGGCTTCTAATCATGGCTGGTTACTTGATTTTAACACACTTTCTCAACAATTATAGGTAGATACTATCAGTTGAGGGTAGTTAAAAAAATTTTGGCATATAACTTCCTAAAAAATAGGCCACAATCGTCCTAACAAATAAATTCCCATATCAAGCTAGCAAATTTTAGGTCGAATTAATAAGCTTCTAGGTCGGACTTGCTTGGCTATTCCCTTTAGTGATATTAGAGAAATTCCATGTCAGGGCTAATATGTTTTCGAGTCGAGCAAATAGGCTTCCAATTCAAACTAGTAGATATTCATATCAGACTTGCTTGGCTATTCCCCTCAATGATATTATTAAAATTTCATGTCGGGCTAGTACATTTACAGGTCGAGCTAATAAGCTTTTAGGTTAGACTAGTAAATATTTAGGGTGGGATTGTGTGGTTATTCTCCTTAGTGATATTAGAAAAAGGACCCAGACAAGTATACAAAGAGGAAAAAAAATCATCAATGAGTAATATGGAGGTAGAAAAATTTAATTGAGAAAAAAAATTTGAAATGAAATCTCACATTTGAATATCCCAATCCACAAGCCATAACTAACAATCTAACTTTTTCTCCTTAGAAAACTTGAATTTTTGAATTATCTGCCTTTAACGAAGTTCATCAATTCTGCTACTAATTGGTAGGAGCATTGTAATTAAAGGTAGGGATAGGAACCTAGGTCAAGATTTGTTTATTTGATTTGATGTGAACTAAATGGGTTTCAGTTTGAAAAAATTGGATTAATTATATAAATGGGTGAATTTGATTCGATTTACTAAATAAATGAATTAAATACAAGTTTAAAGACATTTATTTATTTGTTTAGGGTTCATTCAATAAATAGGCGATGAATGATTTGAATACAATCCATTCATTCAAAATTCATTTATTATCTGTTTAATTGGATTACTTATTTACTCTTAATTTATATTAAAAGATTTTAAAGTTCAAATGTTAATTTAGTAATTATCAATGATAATAAGATAAAATATAAAGTAAAAAATAAAAATTAGGGCAGAGCCGTCCCTAAATTTTTTACCTCATCATTTCCACTCTTTCTTTCTCTTCTCTTGTCCCATATAGGGCAATGGAGCTTACAATCCAAAAATGGTGGAGAGTTTGTGTCGATGATGTTTTGAGTTCTTTTTCTTTTTATTTTCCTTAGCAAGAATTTGTAGTTTGATATTCGGATGATTGTTTATTTTAATTTTAGAATATGATTTGGATTATTTGTATTTCGTAGGATGTTAAATTTGTGTTTTTTTTTTATATTTTATTTTACTTTTTTGTTTATTAATTATATATTGTAAACAAATTTATTTTCAATTTAATTCATTACAGATTCCTTTATTATGGGACAAACAAATAGTAAGCGAATCCAAATTCGATTCGATTCAATTAATTTCTTAATTCTACTAAATAGATTGAATGAATCAAACTGAGTATTCACTTAATAAATAAATCAAATCTAAATCCTGAGATTTCAATTCGTTTATTAAGCGAATCAAACTTGAGTCAGCAAATTTTCTACCAAATTCATTTAAGATTCGATTCATTTTGCCACCCTTAATTAAAGGCTTGAAAATTCTTAACTCAACACAAGAAAAGAATATCCATTCAATAAGAAATTCATATACCCTCACCATTGGCCTCCAAAAATTCACATAGACAGAAAAGTAACAAAACTTCTTATCAACCTAGATGGTCAAGTCCGCGGCCAAGATGTCCCAAAAACAGAGGTCATTTTTCCAAATATAAAACTATAAAGCAGAGTCGGAGAAGTTGAAAAGTTGGAGCCCAAACCTTTTTCTTTTGAACTTTATGAATGAACGATAATTTGAAGCAAGGAGGAAAGCTGGTGTCATTAGATTAGCTGATGTAGAATAACTCAAGAAGTTTATTAAGAAAAAGTAATGAATGTGCAGAAATATATTTTCAAGGGCAGCTATGAAAACATTTGTGCTGTTACTATTGATTAGATTTAAAATGACTTTGAAAAGATCTAAATGGGGTATTTTCAAGACTGCCGTGTTACAGGGACTCTTGAGGGATGTCAATAGCCCGACTGTTCAATTGGTCACTATTTGGGCCAAAAGGCCCCGTAGTACCAAGCTACTTTGCCTTATGCGTGCAAGTAAGCATGCCGGCCATGCACGGTCACGTTATGGCTTTTTATCATTCAGTATTGGGGATTTTTTATTATTATTAAAGAGGTAGGGTGGAGGAAATGTGACAGAAAGAAAAAGGACAAACATGCTCATTCTTGGAATAGTGATTTGATCCGCATAAATAGGGCTACGTATTCTCATGCAATAATTAATTATATCATAATTGTGTTTGGTATAGGCATACAATTAATTAATTAATTTAAATTAATAGAAAAATTTGCTGGGAGTTGACCTTACACTGACAGTGATTCGAGCTCCTCTCAAGTCTCAATAACATATTGAGCAGATCAATACAAATAATTTAGGTTATAAAATAACTCACACGCTGTACCATACGCACCCTTTTGATAACTACAAAAGGCCTAATTCTCTCAAGTTTCCGCTAACCTTAATTATTGTTTTTTAAATATTCGAATTTTGGTAAGGGATCCACGTTTTCGTTGGGGCCGGGGGGGGGTGTGGTGTTGGTGTGTATAATGGGAGAGATGCAACAAAAGGGCTTATCAAGAGATCACCTCGCTTTTAGCCTGCTCTTGCCCAAGCGTACTTCATTACGAAATTCTTATATGATCCAATATATTAATGTTGGTATGGTCGCTTCCATGCTTTGGGGGCATACGTTAATTTCAGTTTTAGAAGAAAAGCACAGTTAACATTTGTTAATGTAACTAGTGATCAATTAATAATCTTTGAGGTTTACTTTACTAACTTGTGCGACCTAACTATTTCATTTTTTATCTTCTGTTAGAGAATTTTGAAATGTAATTCTTTGGTTGTGGCTAGGGCTAATGGAAATTTCAGTATTTGATAATTAGGATATATATCATATATGCAACGATTTGGCGTTGTTTCTATAGTGTTCAATAATTGAAAAACTAATCAGTAATTTGATAAATCAGAATGATGAGTGTTTAATTATACAAAACTTCTTTCATTTGTGTTCGCATAGACACGCACTCATGTGAATATCATAAGAGGAAACCAAAACATATATCTGGCAATTAATTAACTAATAATTGTACATGCAGCCCACACTTGATTATTCCTTTTTTTTTCAAATTTAAGTTGCCTTTCAGCCAGAAATCGAACCACTATATATTGAATACACTTATAATTCGTAAGGCGTCAAATTTGAGTATGAAAACATACTTGATTCTTTCAAATGAATTTTACATAAAATCAAAGGAAACTTTGACGGGCGGGGGGAGTTTATACAAGCATCAGCTACTTAACTCCATTAAAAGAATTTAAGTACTCAGGATGAACTTAACACACTTTCTTGGTCACAGATACACGATAAATCAACACAGGAACCATTAGGGACTAAAGAGGGCGCTGAAATGTTGGTGTAATTAAGAGAATAAAGAAAGAAACTGACCATGAAATCAGAGTAGTGATCGAATCCGCTGGATAAGGGGAAAAATCATTGAATCCAATGCATGTCAGGGACCATATTGAAATATATATATAATTAAATGAAAAAAAATGAACAGAAATGCAGAAGAGGTTAAGAGGAATCTTGGAGAAGGCAATGATGCAAAAATAAAAGTTTTGTTGTCATTAGGTGAAAGGTCATATGGGTGGGATATGGGGAAGAAGCAAAGACAAATCCGTGAACACCGACAGCAAGAATCATCGGCACAGTCTTCCCCACCCCTCGCTTTCGATCGCTTAAATCTTCTATAATTCACTTTTCTAGGCTTCATTTTAATTATTCACTTGTATTGTTTCTCACCTCCCCTTGCATATGCATGCCTTCTTATTTCTGTCGGATAGTGAGTGAAACTAGTAAAAGCTGATGACCATTGGAACCTTGAGGATTAAATTTAAGCAATCGATAATCATTAATTAACTTGTGCTATAATATTCAAAGGGCCCTCCTATCACTGTTGAAAATATTTTGGGTACTCTTAGTACATACTCTTCTTCTTTCCATTAAAATTTTATGTAATTTATGTTATTTTCATATGTTCTTTTCTCTTTAATACTATTGTTGGGTTTTTGACCATCAACTTAAATTTTTGGATAATTCATGATTTCTCTATATTAGTATCCAAACAAAGATTTTAAGTTCTAATTTCTCTACAGCCCTGGCCTCTACACCGCCTTGTGCAAAACTCTTTCAACTTCTTTATCATTGTTGGGTTTCCTTATTTCTTGACCTATCTAAGAATTCTTGTTTCTGTCTTATTTCGATCTGTTTTGTTTCTTGGTATTATTTCAATTTATTTGGGTTCTTGTGTGTCTTTACCGCTCATCTAAGAGCTCGTGTTTCAGTCTCAATTTGAATCCTTTTATATATATTTGTAGCATTGTTTTGGTCCACATTTTATGTAAATTAGTTTGCTATACTAGGGTTATCATTAACATAATTACGAATATATATATATATATATATATATATATATATACTTTTTTTATAGCCACGTGCTTTGACAATATCTACTTTTTGCCTTCCTCTTTTATCTTTGATTTATCCTTTTATGCTTGTCTACTATTTTATGAGCTTATTTCAAACCTTTTACTACCGTAAATGACAACTACTCCAATTATTGCTTTCCTATGCTAACATGCATGGTGTGCCTGTGTATATATAGTATAGGCTCCTGGACTTTGAACGTTGTTAAAATTCAGGAAAGTTTTTAAACTATGTATCTTAATATTTTTTTCCAAATTTAAACAAATTCAGAATGCTAAATTAAAACATTTCTAAAATATATATGTATGTGTGTATATATATGTATGTACGTATGTTTACATGCATCCGGGGGAGTTATTAATTTGGTCCCACCTGTAACAAAAAAAATTATGCACACAGCGATATAACTTCAAGAATTAGGGTTTGTCATTTCTTGCAAAGAACTATAATAATGAGCGTCTTTAGTCGTAGAGATTTGCTTTACAATTCAAGCTAGCTATGCAAGATTTTTGCCACTCTTGTTAAAGAGAGAAACGAAAATACAGCAATGAAGGAATTACAACACTCACCCTAATGTTTAAAAGTTGTTTAGAGTTAGATCCACTCAATTTTATTGAACTATACTGATTCTCTTTCTTAAAAGCATCGAATCTGCAAAGGGCAGGAGTCATGAAAGAAAGGGAGATCATCAATGATCGTTTGAGGATGAATCTATTTGACAGAGACGATCATGATGGGAGGGAGGACGAGGAGGAAGAAGATGATGATGAAAGCAAGACTAGAACAAGTGCAAGTTCAAGCAACAGCGTAGTCGAGGAAGGTGATCAGAGGAAGGCCAGTAGCTCAAGTGGGGTGAGGCCTTATGTGAGATCAAAAGTGCCTAGGCTGCGGTGGACTCCTGATCTTCATCGTTGTTTTGTTCAAGCTGTAGAGAGACTCGGAGGCCAAGAGAGTAAGATCCTTCATTAGATTCATTAATACATCTTGTTTCTTAAATTATTATTATTATTTTGGCTTTTTATGATTTAATTTGTTTAATTATGTTGGATGTAGGAGCAACTCCTAAACTAGTTTTGCAACTTATGAACATCAAGGGGCTTGGTATTGCTCATGTCAAAAGCCATTTACAGGCAAGATCCAAGTTCTATCAACTCTTAGTAAATTATGAGAAGAAAAGGCTCCTTACAGTCATAAAGTTAAAAGTTATATATATTTATTATCCATAACTGCAGTGTAATTAAATTTCTTTTTATATTTGTGATATTTGGGAGCAGATGCATCGAAGCAAGAAGATTGATGACCGTGGTCAAGGTACTCAACTTTTGTCAATTACATTGTTAGTTTAATTGAAATTTTAGAATTAGCTAGGCAGGGTTTATGTATCAATTTGTTTGTAGTCCACAAGTAACTAGCTCTAACTTTGAAACTGTTTTTGATTAACAGTTTTTAACTCCAGGGGGCATGTTATGGGAACTTCGGATCACTTTGCTCACAATCTTTGGCACCACTCAACGTTTCAAAGCATGAATAAAAGGTTTGGTCGACCCAATTTTGGGTATATGATGAAACTAGATATATTAAAACTCAAGCTTGCCACTCAATATCATTCAATTGACATCGCTTTCTCTTTTTCTCTCATTTATTAAATGTAGCGCTGCTTCTTTGATTGGTCATGGGAACTGGATGCTGAAGCCTCATACGAATATCGGCGGAACTGGAGCTTGCTTTCAAGGCTCAGTTCTTAACGGGAATATCTATGGAGAAATTGGTCCAAACATAAGGAATGAAGCTCTCTATAGGACTAACACCTTTGCCTTTACTGATCCACAAAGAATTGGAAAACCAACGGACCGGCATGAATACTTTCAATTACCATACGGATGGCGAGGAACAGAAGAAAGAATGAAATGCGTTAACTACTATCCAAATCCAACTGCCTCGAACTCAAATTGGAGAATCAATGAATCAGAAGAGCAAAGCAGATCAAAGAGGAAAGCTCAAGATGATGAGCTTGATTTGAGCCTCTCACTTGGCACAAAAATGACGAAAGAAGAGGTTAGGAGCAAAGTATTTAGAGGTAATAATGAAGAAGAAGAAGTGGCAAGCAATTTACTTCTTTCTTTATCTTCTTCTAATGTAACTAAGGAGATTTATGCTATGAATCTTAAGAAACATAGGAGGTTGAAAGAAAGTGATGATACAATAAATCCTAAATTGGCGAGTACTCTGGATCTGACTATATGAATTAGAGAGAATTCTAGTGAGATCTTGTTGGTACTTGTACAAGAGGATGACTAATATTAAGATTATTGTTATGTGGTATTGAGATATCATGTCATTGATTAATTTCTCTTTTCAATTACGTATCCTTTTAATGAGCTTATTATTATATCTTCGTTCATTTTCTTAAATATAGCCAGCCTAATTATTTGAAAGTGAGGTTATTATGAAGAAGTGATATATCTATGGTGTTTTTTAACTATTTGTTTATAGGTATACTTCCTCATTTGAGAATTCTTCCTATATGTATACTATTTTATTTATTGAATTCTTGCCATGAATGTATTTATTACTTTTACTTAATTGAAAGACAAACATGAATAGAGAATATACACTTAAAGCAACCAAAATTTTCTAAAATTAAAGTAGATTTAACTTTGGCATAGTATTGTCTAGTTATTACTATGCACACACACACTCAAAAACTCTATTCCTATATATGTTTTGTTTTGGTAAGTGAGTCATATGGAAGAGGGGAACAAAAAATCTTAGTTTGGATTTTCAAATAATTGAAGGAAGATAATATATGTGCCTTTCTCAAGATTTAAAGGCGGTAGTATAATTAAACCTTAATTCGTTCTCAAACTTTAGACGCACATTCCAGGAAAGCAAAATGATTGCACATAAACTTTTTGAACCATACATGCAAACAGAACAAGGCACATATGGATTTGCGAACTGTTTTATTAGGCTAATAAATCATATGAAGCCATTACGAGGATCCTGCTGCAGGCTCATCCATGTTATTATTCAAGCTACGGATCTGCTCTATACCGCCAAGATTTGGGTCAGTCATCATATTCGCATTTTCCGGTGGCCCGGATTGCACAATCCGGCTTGGATTTGGCATATGGCCCGACGCCGTTCCCCAGCCAGGCATCATCAGCATATCAGTTTCTGCATTGTGAGTATCATCGACACATTGGACTGGAACTTGCTTCATTTTATGCTGATGCAGCCGCAATATTTCTTCAATGCTTTCTCCATTGTATGGGTCGCCTTCCAAAACATAGCCGTTGGATGTAGTTAATCATATAAGAAAATAGTCTACTCTGACAATGTATTCGAAGAAAACGCTTGAATGTCTCAATAATAAGATGAAAAGGTAACAAACTTCGTCCATGTCATCTACTAAGTAAAAATTGGTTGTTATGTAATTAATTGCTTACTAAAAAGATGAATTGAGTATAATTTTTTTAAAATTAATAGCATTTGAAGTCATTATTACTTTCAAATTAAGTTCGATTAAACAAATTATAAGAAGGCAAAGAGAAGTAACCGTTGGACTAGTTAATCATGTTGTTTGACGAGCGGCTGACTGCAGGAGTGTCTTGACTCTTTGACTAATGGAAATTTCCTTGAGACGGTCGGTTACGACATTTTAGGTTCATGTACATCCGTCTGTTAGAAATTAATTACATTGCATACTCTCTCTTTTTTTTCCCCATTCTTTCTAAACATTTAAGATTTATTTATTTTTATTATTTTGTAAATAACGTGATGCAATCAAATTCATTTTCATCTAAATGAGCATCATTTCTTCTAAGAAATTGTAATATATATTATATTAATATATTAATATATAAACCCAGTAAATTTACTATAAGAGAAAGTGCTACTTCCATTAAAAAAAAAAATTAAATTACAAAATTTTGACAAAAAGTATGAAAAGACTTAAATGTCTTGACAAAAAGTAAGTTGTGCATAATTATGCTGATATTTTAGTCTTTTTATGCCTTTATCAAAATTTTGTAACCCAATTTTTTGTGAAAGTAATATTACTGCTTTGCAACATAAAATTAGAAAAAAAAATTGTTGATAATGAATTAATTCCAATACATCAAATTTCTTGATTTTGATATAATTTTTTATGCATATTTATTGATTTACTATTGGAAGTAAAATTGAAGATCATGTGTGACTTCTCTCTTGGCTACAATTTTTAAATAATGTATTATTCAGTCTTAAATTCTTAAAAAAAAAAATTGATTTGACAGACAAATTATCAAAACACTAACATAGAGATTCAAGTAAACTTTTCAAAAGATCCAATCGAAGGAATACCAATATTATAACGTAGGTTTATTTTGTATTACCTTGGTTTGGATTTGCATAAACCATTTGTCCTAGACCAGGAGTCGGACACAAGTTGGAATTCATCAATTCGTCTAACCCACATTCCCAAACAGGTAACCCATTTTGTTCTTGCATCTGGTGCTGCTGTTGATACAAATGAAGTTGCCTCAGTCTAGCCACTTCTGCCTTGTTCTTTGCAATTTCAGCTGCCAATTAAAGAAAAATTATATGGTTAATTAGTATTCGATATATAACAATACACAGACAGAGAAAGGTTTTTATTTGCTACTATTGGTTATGGTTACTTACGAACCATTAATGAACACGCTATTGTTGTTGTAAGTGGTCATACGTTCACTCAAGCTTCTTTTCTCCTTTTGCAAAAATTCTTGCCGGTTTTGATAGAGTGAAACTTGAGGAGTCAACGTTGCAATCTGATTCTGTAATTATAGTATAACTAATTAATTTAAAGCTTTGGTGGATTAATATATTCACTGTAATTAGTTAAATATATAATAAGAAAATTTATGTCACCTCCAACGCTTTTGCCTTTTTCTCCATATCAGTAACATACTGAAGCTTCTTCATTCTAGATTTCTGAGCAGACACCCGATTCGATGCGATCCTGCAGAAAAGGAAAAAAAAAATGATTTCTTCAATATCATTCATTATGATGTGTGTGTGTGTGTGTGTAATGATAATCAATTAAGATAATTATTTCATTTTCATGTCACCGCCTAAGCCTTTTCGGGTCCATGCTATGTTCAGCGTTACGAGTCCAGCGGGCGTCAACAGCAGCAGTATCATCACCAGAACTGCGAATCACCGTCATATGATCAGACGGAGGAGATGGGCTGCGGTTGCCACTTGTTTTGTTATCATCATCGTCATTCACCATTGGCAAATGATCAGACGGTGGAGGAGGGTGACAGGGCTTAGTACCACTGCTACTGGCCCAATTGTCACCATACTTCATGGAGTGGGGTTTCTTCCAAACTTGAAATGAACTAGGAACCAAAGGAAGGGAAGATGAATCCATCAAAGAGAATGGCTCCTTTTTGTTGTTATTTTCATTTGAATCTTTTATGCCCTCCATTTTTAAAATATTATTTAATCACCTGCATATATGATAAGAAAATTAGGAAAACCAGAAAATTTAAAAATATTTATCAAGAAAAATTAAGGAACTAATATCTACTCATGTACTAACCCTATATGCTTGTAATAATAATGTACGCGAGCGAGTTTAAGTTGCTCCTCTGGCCCTCTATTTATACAAAAATTTAAAATAATTTTTCCTAATATGACCTTGGTAAATAATCTGTAACCTCACCCAAAGTACAAATATACTCTAACAAAATGACAAAAAATGTTTTATAATTGGTTTTAACTGGAGTGTTTTGGTAAATTCATGAGAAAGTCGATGCTTCATAACCTTGGTTTGCTTATTTCCTATCCTTTGTTCTTATCTTTAACAAGCTAATTAAGACCATTAAAACACTTAATTTTATGGGAAATTTGATAGCTGTTGCTCATTCAGGTGATTTGAATGCACGAGAAAGACACTAGACCTGTGAAACTGAATTTACTGCCAAGTATGGATCCCTAATAATTATTGTACAGTCAATGTGTAAGCTAAATATTGCCACGTGTACTAGCCGACATACTCTAGGTTTAATTCTACATTAAGTTTAATTTATGTCCCATATGCAGATGTTGTTGGGTTTAACTTATAAAATATCTTATGGTGGTACAATAAATTTAAATTTCAAAATTGTCTGATATAGGTGGAAAATTTCTATCATAAGATCTTCAAAAATCTTAATCCAAAAGAACATTTTAAAAATTGTGTATCGATCGTAATTATCTATGTATGATTTAGTATATTGACGTTTTGTGATATAGTTTCTAGATAAGTTGACACTTAATTCAAAACAATAATTTCTTCATAGATCACATTTACTATTGTTTCTTTGTTCTTACTTTTATTATCATCGGTCACATTTATTGAAGTGTTATGTCGATTAGTACCTTTTAAGATTAAATAAATATGATTCAGTTAATATGATTTAATATCTGATGATCACATGACCGATGCCGTATACATCATTAATTCGATAATATATTCAAGTTACCATTTTTTTTTAAATTAATATAAAAGTTATACGATTAAATGCAATATTTGTTACTGATGAGAATTTGAAAGCCTTCTTAGCCAAAAAAAAGTGAGAAATCAATTTGCCACATCAAATATATAAGCAAATGACATCATGTCGAATGATATAATGTGGTCAAGTATAAGTGAACGAATAGTTACTAAATATTAATTGTTAGGCTTAATTAATGCGGTGGAACCAGGATTTTGATTCAATGAGGGCCAAAATAAAGAAATTAAAGCCTTAGGAAGCCTTAAGAAAATTTCAAAGAAGGCCAAAATATAAAATTATCTAATAAATGAGCCAAATTTCAATAATAATAATAATAATGATAATAATTTTTAAGTAAACTTCAATGAAATGAGGAAAATTTTATTAAATAGAAGAGAGAAAAATGACAATTAGTGAGGGGGGATGACAATGAGCCATAAGCCTAAAAATTCTACTAAAATGGAAAGATTAGGTAGAATTAACACAACTCGAAGCATGAAAACAAAACCATTAAAAAAAAACCAAAATTAAATTAATTCCACGTTTGTGTACGTAGAATTTACATACCCAAATTTCTATCAACCGTTTTTTTTGTAGGTAAACTTCAATGGTAAGTGGGAATATTTAAGTATTTTATATTCTATTAACTATCCAAAAATTATGGTGGGCAAGTAGGTTCGGTTCATTTTTTAAGAACATCAAATCAAATTCAATCATTTTGTGAGATTTGAACCAATTGAACCCGAATTTTAATGTGATTCAAGTTGATTCAACTCAGTTTTCAGTTTTCTGTGTCTTTTTTTTTTTTACTGATTTGGTTTGATATTGTAAATACTGAATTAAAATTAAGCCTATTTGATTTTTGAATACCGATTCGGTTCGGCTAAAACTGAACAGAATACCTACCAATATTAAAAACATATCTAAATCTAAATGGAAAAATATTAATGGTTATGTTTCATAATTATGTATGATGTAATATTTTACATTTGAAATTTAGATTTTGGATAAATTTATTTTCTAGCAAGGTGAAGCCGCCTTCATAAAATTTCAGGGGGGCCACATTTTATATAACTAAACCTAAAGAGAGTATTAAATTGATTGAGTAGAATGTTAAATAATTAAAATTAATTAGATGGTCAAATCATTTTTTTTAAAAAAATCTATTTTTAAAGGATAAACTTTTCTGCACTATATCTGTATCAATTTTCATTTTTGTGCACTGGGGATTTAGGATCAGAGCCTCAATCTTAGCCCCTGGATAAAGCCTCAAGTGCCTGCGGAATTTTAAACTAACCCTTAGCATGAAATTTAAAAGATTTAGAAAAACACTTTAGATGATTCGATCCTAGCCCCTTAGCAGCTTTGCCACTATTTTCTGGAATAATAATTTTATTTACAATCACGTTCATTAAATTATCCTCCAGTTTTAATGTTTGTTTTGTCTGATTTAGTATACGGCGAAAAAATCAGTGAGACTAAATACATCACTAATTTGATAACATATTCCAATTACTAGTTTCGATTCTACGTATATACGGTATATACAAATTGAACTTTTGTTATCATTGATGATGAACTTTATGAACGTGTTGTTGGATAAAAATAAGTGAGAAATTTGCTTCCCTATATAAACAAGAAGATATCACTGTATATACCATGCAACAATTACAAGCGATTTATAATTTGACAAAAAATTAGGTTATGAAATTTTTATAGAAAGTAAGAAAAGATTTAAATGTCTGGACAAATTAATTACCCTTTAATTCCAAGAGAAAATAGCCACTCTATTATTAATTCTCACTTCCATGAGTTCCAATGGCAACATAAAGAACAACTGATAGAAAATTAGGACTGAAAGTCCAGTGCCCAAACACCCTTAAAGAAACAGATGCCGTACCAACCCAGAAATTATTTAATGGTTAAAGATATAACAAAGTTGATTCTTGCAGTTGGTAAAAAGAACTAACTTCTTCACATTTTATTGAATCCTTGATTCAGATGGTTCACCAACTGTGGCTGTTCTTGCTGTTGCTGATACATCATGCAAAGTTGCTTCAATATCTGCCTCTCCCTCTTCAGTTCCTCATATTGAGCTGCAGAAATTATCAATTAATTTGATCACTAAATTGGTCACTTCTGTTGGAAATCCCTCTCAAGGTTTAAAATAATAATAATAGTAATAAGTAGATAATAATGGTAAAAATCCCACCAATAGTAATAAGTAGGTAATAAAGATTAAGAAAAAAGGAACATTAATATTCTCACAACAAAGGAATATATTACGCATAAAAATGCTATACCAAATAGGGCTGGCAAGAATTATAAAGCAGAATTTAACTTATTAGAGAGAAAAAGAAGAGATTTAGGGTTCCGATCCTGGTCAAATTAAAGGGCAGAAAAGGGTTTGGTTTATATTAACTCGTGCAATACAATAGAAAGTGAAAAGGTTTTAAGGAAAATAAAGGAGCTCATACGATATGATGATTACAGACAAATTAAGAGAAGAAAAAAGACCTTCTTTGAATGTAAGTTCACCGGAAAAGGCAGAAAGTTTCTGCTTCATCGAACCATTTTCTGCACGCAGCAATGAGTTCTGGCAATCTGCATATTTGATCCGAGGCGCGGTTATGGCTACTTCGGCCTGCGTAACGTAAATATATTCACACATGTTACAGATTTCATTTAGAGTCATCAAAACAACTGTGTTTATATATATATAAAAGCTGAGAGATGCGCTGCAGTGAATATACAATTAAATTTAATTACTTGGAGAGCTTTCACTTCTGTTTCGAGTTGCATAATGTAGTGAAGCTGCTTAAGTCTATATTTCTGAGAATATTGCCTGCTTGCAAGAACTCTACCACACAAGAAAGAATTTTTCCCAAACACATAAATAAAATCTTCCGATATAAACTGTTATATTTTGTTGAACGAAATCACTGCATGAAAATTAGTGTTACAAAAGAAAAAATAATAATTATATAGATGTGAATCAAGATTCTCTCACAAACTCAACTTTCCTTTCAAAGAATCTATTACAATGGTTATAATATATGTTCTTTTATTATTGTTATTTTTTCCGGAACCAATCTCATATCAAAGTGAGTTTTATCCAAATTAATGTTGAAGATGAACATATACATTTATGCAAAATTGAAAATTTGGTAAAAATTTCGAGGGTTATATATAATAAGATTCTCTCATAATTTAAACTTACGTGAGCTTCATTTAAAGTCTTTATGACACAGTCACTACTTATTGTACATGTACATAGTCATGCTCTACACTTGCATGAATTCCATTTTTGTTAGCAATCAATTATGTTTAATTCCTTCAGGGAAAAAACTCGGATAATTAGGAAGAGAGTCTAATAAAAAAATGCTAACTAATCTTGAGAAAAGAGCGTCAGTAAATATTATTCCACCGTCTCAGCTTCTTGGCTTCGAGCTCACGATCCTGAGTCTCATGCTCTGCAGTCGCCTTGGCTTCATTGTCAGCATCATCGCCAGTATTTTTGCGACTGAACGAAGGTGCCAATGGAATAGGAGGCAGCCCCTGTCCATTGCCAAATTTCTTCTGAATACCCTCCATTGAACCTACAAAACGAATTAAAGCACTCGATTGTATTATGCTTAATTAAAAATTACTATATCAAACACGCTTTGAATTTTCGCCGCATATTTACCCAAGAACAAGAACAAAGGAAAAAAATGAGAGCAAGTGATGAGATTAATTATCTTATCTCTGCCTTTTATAGATGTTATTTTTACTACAAACCCATGCATTATCATTTGTCAACCGGCTATTTCCAGTTTCCCGTTTTGCCACCAATGCAAGTGTGAGATTCTCATACGTCCTTCCATGTAAGGAGAAGTTTAAATACCCAAACTATCCAGAAATTGATGGATTTGGCAATTTTCGAGCGTAATATTTAGGGTTTTTAGTCTTTCTATCAAAACGCTTATTTGAGTATCCTTACTGTACTAACTGTGTTTATCCTTATGGTTTTATCTTATAATTCAGAAACATAATAAAGGTGATTTAGAGGATGCCATCTGGACAGTGTCGCTTGCAGCATGAAAAACTAATGAACGAGGAAAATTTATTAAACATGTGCCAAGTGTCATTGGCAAATATGGAAACATGGGTGTCACCTGCAGGAATATAGCGTGTGTGCGTGTGGAGAACATTAATCCTGTAGGTGACACCCATTTTTCCATTTTTGCCGATGACAATTGGGAAAATTTTATAATACCGTGATTAAAATTATAGTATTAATATTGTAATATATAAAAAAAAATTTATATTATATATAAAATTAGTAAATGTAAGGTAAAATAAACAAATTAATATAAGAGTGACAAATTAATTTTTTTAAAATTGTAAAGAAAATAAATATTTGTAAAAATAACATAAAACTTTAATTAATCATAAAATAGTTATTCATTTAATTTAATTAAACAAAGAAAAAATCCACTCATCAATTGCAAA
Source organism: Luvunga scandens (assembly GCA_030449905.1). NCBI lineage: Eukaryota > Viridiplantae > Streptophyta > Magnoliopsida > Sapindales > Rutaceae > Luvunga > Luvunga scandens. The sequence goes on from JASUUG010001235.1 coordinate 585,482, forward strand.
TAAAAAAAAAATTGTATTGAAAACAATTGGAATAAGTTTTGTTTAATTGGTATAACCATAAATTTTGTATTCATTCTAGGACATATATGTAAACTTTTTTTTCCTATTTTCTAATATAGTATTTGTTTACTTCACAAGTTAATTAAGTAAAATTATTTTTTTTAATGTGAATCAAGCCAAAACAAAATAAAAAGATATTCTTACATTACTAGACATATATGATATATCAATAAAATTGGATCTAATTTTTATTCTTATACATACTTCATGCACTTTTAAACTTTACTTTTTACTTGTACTTAAAAATCATTTGGGATTGTAGTAAAAAAGTTTTAGAAGAATGCAAAATTACCTTATTTTATAACAGATTTGAAAAACGTGAAAATAATAGTTTTTCAAATTTTTATTTTAAAAATTATTTTTATCCTTTTTAAATTTCACATTTATCATTACATGTATTATATAAACCTCAAACTATCAATATTCAATTTAGAAACAAAATTAGTGAACATATAAGGAATCATTATTATAATAAGTTTTTATTTTACATTTGTAAGTTCTCCCCCTATTTTTCAGTAATTGTGATATTAATTTACTTATTTTACTTTCTATTTATAATGCCTTATGCTTCATTCACATAATTTATGTTTTATTTTACACTTAATATTGATTTACAAGTTTTATGTTACATTTGTAAGGTTTTGTTTTGTTTACCAATAATACACCAATTCACCACTTTTATGTCAATTTACTTATTTTACCTTACATTTATAAGTATTGTTTTTTATTTATATCATTTATATTTTATTTCTCACTTAATTTTTTTTATAAGTTTTATGTTACATTTACATATCTTATGTTCATTTACATAATTTATATTTGATTATGGTATTGATGCTATAATTTTAATCACAGTGTATATATATACATACATATACAATAGACAAATGTGATTATAAGAGTAATAATCTTCAAAATTATTTTACTACATAACTTTGATATCAATGCGGTTGGATAGAGAAAACTAGGAAATAAAGTTGATGTTATTACAAATGATATAGGTCAAACATTGGCGATTGGTTAGTAGGGAGATGGTAACTTGTCACTCTTTATTTTTACTAGTTCATATATATGACTAGAAGATGTGTAATTAAGGATTTAGTTGATAATTCACTCATGCAGCAGTGACTAATGACATTATTGAGTTAATAATTAATAGCAACTTCATCAATATAGTTAAATTAAAGTTAATTTTCAAACCTTTAAGGTGGCGTTTTGTTGAAAGGAGAGGATGGAGGAGATGAAAGTAACTTGAATTCCTTTTTTAGTTCAATTGTTTGGTTTGACATAATATATAAGAATTTAATTTCTATTATAATTTAATATATGTCACAATGTATAATTTGAATTCCATACCAAAGAGTGAAGAATTTAAATTCTCCTTCTGTTAGAAACCAAACCTTTAAAATTACCCTTCAACTTTTTAACTTGTTTAATGTAATCAAATAATTATTATTTATAATTTTATTTTATCAATTTAAAATTACAGACAATTTTATATTAATTAAGTTTAAGTAATGATTTAAACAACTTAATAAAATAAATTTATTTATTTAATTAATATGAAAATATAAGAAATATAAGTCTAATAGTTGCTGGACTGTTGGACCACCACCACGACTACTATCACTGGCATGTGCAATCACACCGCCAATGCCGTTGGACTCATCGACGAATAGTATAACATTACGACGTTGCCATTGAGATCAACAAATGTATGTATGTTCAAATCTAGTTCAAAATGTTTAGAAACATTTAACTTCCACGATCCAAAAAGAGAAAAAAAAAAAAGAATGCAAATAGAAAACATCGCCTCATAAAAGCCTCACGGGGTGCTTGTTTAAGACATTACACTCTCCCAGTCATTTTTCTAGCTAAGTGAATTTAAAAATGAGATCAGCTTGTGAGAAACCGATAACTTCCATGAATCCGGAAAAAAAAAATCAAAATTTTGGGCTAAATGAGTTGATCTATTATTCAGTTAGTAAATCTTTGATCATTTTCTTATCATTTATATAGTTTGTTAATCTTTGATCATTTTCTTATCATTCACAAGCTTATATGAGATGGTCTGGCGGTGGCCGGCATTGACTTCGGAGGCAGTATATAGTAGCTTTGTTTTTTTTTTTTTTTTAAATGAAATTTTAAAATTATAATCTATTGATTAAGAAATTATTTATATTATATTATAATTTATTTATAAAAAATTAAATTAGTTATAATTACTTAAATTAATAATAAAATAAAATTATGTTAATAAAATTTAATCACAAATAAAAGTATGTTATTTAAAATAATTTTTATTAGTTATTTATGTAAATATATTAAATAGATTTACTAATTATTTTTTTAAATTACGTTTATAATAAATATTAAAATTTTAACACTTAAAGCTTAAATAGTCTGCATTAAAAATAAAAATTTCCTTTTTATATAATTATGTGACAAATCAAATATTAAAAAAAAAATTCACTCTCTTCGCCTTTCGTCTCTTTTTCCTCTTTTTATATAATTACATGACAAATCAAATATTGAAAATATTCCACTCTCTTCTCCTCCGCTTCTCCTCTCCTCTCCTCTCATATTATTTTCTCACATTTCAAGCAAACATTTATGAATGTGTAATGGGCTTGAGAACTTTATTACAATTACATTGGACATTTGACCCCACTCAGCGGAGCCCGCTGTAATAATTAGTTAGTAATAATTAATAAAGTAATTGATGTGGAAAAATTTGCCGAATTCCGCTAACAATTAAAAGATTTGGTTAAAGATTGGTCAGAGAATTTGCTTAACTCGTAATGGCCAGCCATCCAAAAATCAGAAGAAGAACAAGAAGAGAGTAGAGAGACGAGATACGAGTAGCAGCTAGCAGTTACCACTTACCAGTCACCACCAAGTTTAAAACGTTATTAAAATGCCTTTAAAAACAACGAACGTGCATTTCTCAATTTCTCCCTCAATTTTTCCCCATCGCATTCGCGGTCCCAGTCCAAAATTTTCTCCTCGCTTCTCCCAATTGTCCATCTCTCGTCCGAATCCTACGTCTCCTTCCGCCGCCATGCTTCTCCCGCAGAATCCCGTGCTCTCCGACGTCTGCGCTTCGGCTGTTACCGCCACCGTCGCGTTGTCTAGTCTCCGTCTTTGGGAAGAAACCGCCAAACGCGACCTCTTCGATCAGGTGTAATTAGTAAGCAAAATTAATATTTATGAATGAGTTTTATTATTTTATTTTTTGCTGTTAAAACTTTTACAAGTGAGAATTTGTGACCCAAGTCTAGCGGCTTGCAAGTTAAAAGTACAAGCTGGCTTGTCATTTGCCATATTAGGAACTTGCTTAGCTGGCTTTTCTTTTCTCGGTAAACAAAAAAAAAGGCGATAATTATAAAACAATTACAGTACTTCTATTCTGTGTTGATCAAAATTCAAATTTTTTTGTTTCTAAATGTATGATGCACATGTGTTATTGATAGGCTCTGATCTATAATTTTAAGATTCATAAAATATGTAATTTACAAAAATATAAAAATATTCTAAAAGTTTTGCAATTGAGAGTGGTTTTGCTCAAAATGATAGCTGAACTGATTTTTAAAAGCGAAATTTTGCATTTTGATTATGTTCTCATTGCACCATAGTTGAGATTAATCCGAAATCGGCTGTTTTTCTTATTTGTATTTGTATGTTTCAAGATATCTTATGCTGATTTTTGGATGGGTAGGAGATTGATTTTGCATTTCTTATACTTCTGAATCAAAGTTCCATGTAGTGATGCATTCTCATAGGCAAGAATTTTGTCCGAGTATATGGCTAGCATAAGTTCTTTGTTAAGGTCTTCCATGTAATAACTGCCAAATGTTTTATAGATTTATTTGTCTCTTAAAGCAAAGTATCAGTATCATAGATTAAATTAGAATGTGCTGAAATAGGATATAAATTTTGCTGTTTAACTATGCTTAGTAAATGAAAGAAACCAATCGATCGAACATCTCTTATATTTTGTTCACTGATAGGAAGTTCTTGTCCTTTACATTTTCTTTGTTTAGAAACTGAATAGGAAGCTTGTGCATATTAGTATCGGGCTAATTTTCATGCTCTGCTGGCCTCTATTCAGGTAAAAATCTCATGATTAAAGAAGTTCTGTGTAATCATACTTCTTATTCTGCCTGATGAAACGGCTATTATTGATTATTGCAGTTCTGGTCCTCGGGGAGCAATTTTAGCAAGTCTTACTCCAGGTGTTAATATAATACGGATGATTCTTGTGGGTTCTGGAATGTGGAAAGATGAAGCCACTGTGAAGTCAATGAGCAGATATGGAGACCGCAGGTTACAACTTTGAATGCTATAAACATTGTTCAGGGTTCCTATTTTAAAATTTTCCAAAGATACAAGTTCACTTAATAAGAAGTATTATTATATACTTGGTCTTGATCCTATATAGAGACATTTTTTCATTGAACTGACCTAGCTATGTGTAACCTAGACATACCCATCAACTTGATTTTCTCTCATTGTCAGAAAGGGCGTTTGGTTATGGCTCTAATTACCAACTAGGCTATCACTAAATGATAATATCGCCTTGGTATGCGTTGTAAGGAAAAGTTTAGTTGAAGCAAAGACTTAAAAATGACACGGTTTTTGGGTTACTTTTTGGTGTCTTTGTCATGACTGATGATACTAATTCTTTAAATGATTTTTCAATTTGTCCTTGGCTCGCTTCATGTTTCAGGGAACTTCTGAAAGGACCACTCTACTATGCATTAACCATTACTTTGGCTTGTGTGATTTATTGGAGGACTTCACCAAATGGAATTGCTGCAATATGTAACCTTTGTGCTGGAGATGGTAAGGAAACTGAATCCTTGTGTATGCCAGTTCTATCATCCTTTTTTACTGGCCTTTCAGCTGTTCAATATCTTAATCTCTTGTCGTGCAAACTAAACAGAAAGAACTGTATTTGCACTTTCGCTGATATGTTTGCGTTCAATTATTGTTCATAAGCTCTATTTACTTGATCTGCTTTAGGTTTTGCTGATGTTGTAGGAAGGCGGCATGGCAAATGGAAACTTCCCTACAACCAAAACAAATCCATAGCCGGTAGCTGTGCAATGGCATCAGCTGGGTTTTTATCTTCTATTGGGTAAGTTGTGCCTGGCTTTTTCATTCCTTTTCCTGTGATGGACAAAGTCTCTGCACAATCGAGTGCTTTGTTGGTGATAAGCAATCTTGTGGCAGGTTCATGTATTATTTCTTCTCATTCAGATATATGGAATGTCGTTGGGAGTTGGTTTTTGGATTCTTGGTTGTGTCCTTAGCCTCAGCGTTGGTGGAATCACTACCCATAAGCACTAAGCTTGATGACAACCTTACTGTTACTATAACTTCTATAGCGGTAGGCAGTATTGTTTTCTAGTATTAGGAAAAGCAATTAATGCTGGCCAAGATGTTGGAGCAATTATTTGTTTTATGGCCAATTCATGTTTTAATGATGTATTTTTATTGTCATTGTAACATGTTTTTCAACAAAATGTAGCGTTGATTCCACTGATGCTGTTGTTGTTCTGAAAGTAATGAAGGTCTATGGGTTGATGATGGGCATTTTGCTTCATGGAGAGGAGAAATTCGTTCGCACAAATTTCTTGCTTTTTATATTTGGAAATTTCATTAAAAGTCTTCTGATATTACAGTCAAAATCTGTCCGAATTTCTTGTGTTTATATATTAAAAGTCTGTTGATATTACAGTCAAAGTCTGTCTAGAGCATGCGTCAAAAATAATATGCAAAACGGAAGGAATCTGTGAAAATATGGTCCATTTATTGAAGAAAAACGACCTTCAAACTTCATCCCGTCATGGCCTCTTTCTTCTCAATTTGGTCCAATTTTTTTCATGTCCATGGTAAGAACTCAAGAATGTGTACACTCGACTATGATGTTGAGTGCTGATCGAGACACGAATGTTGACCTTGGTGAGATGTTTATCAGACTAGTTATGAATAGTTTTTTTTTTCTTTTTAAAGGAGAAGAATGAAAATATGCCAAAGTAAAAACAGAGCAGAAAACCAAACTATATTCTTATTATGGATTCATATGAGTTGTCGCATGCAAATACAATAAAAAAATACGCTGTTAAATGAGTCCTATTTTCACAGTGTTTCTATATATACAATAATTACACATCCCTCGAGTCGCAAAACAAAACCCTATTGCTATTTTGTAATGGAAATTTTGCTGCCAATAATTTCATTACTAGTCTGCAGCTGACACTCTCTGGCAGCAGCATCAGGTGTCCTCAGCCATGGGAAAGCGAAAGAAAATTTTCTCTTCTGCTGAAGCCGAAATGAAGAAGATGCCGAAACCCCGGGCCCGACTCAGAATCTCTGCCAGTACTGCGTTTGATACAAGGAAGAGCAACAAGCAAAACAAGGAAAACAGAAAAGGCAAGAACCAGAACAAGCATCCAAATTTCACCATGCAAGCCATAATGCTTATCTCCCATGAACACAATCTCATCTTCTGGCTGCTTTGGAAAATTCCCAGGAGCCATTGCTGGTGACAATCTAGCTGACCATATCTCTTTTTTCTTCATGACTGCATTTGTGTGTGCACCAAAACCAAAACTATGTTTTGTTTGTTTTATTTTGAGAAGCTTTTGGAAGGTCAAGAACGATTTTGTTCATCTTGTGATATAATTATACTAGAATAGATGTTTGATGTCAAGACAAAGGTTCTGTTGTTTCTTTTGGAGTAAGCTTTGTGGGCGGCTGTGGCCTGTGAGCTGGAACCCTCTTTCCTCTGTGTTAGTGTCAGCCTTTCAATTTCGTTGCAAAAACCACTTGTAGTCATTTGTGAATTATGGCAGAATTGCTTTGCTTGGCTGGCCACCCGCCAGTCCTGAATCAATGTTACAATATTAAAATGACACAAAAGTAGTTCGATTGATTATGGCGGATCGAGTTAAGATGGGTTTAGAGTTTTTTTTCAACTGAATCGACCATTGCCCACGCCCTGCAGGTTAGGCAGCACTTTACTAGAAATCATTTAATTAAATATTTACACAAGGAAGAAAATGAAAAACAAGAATATTATCATATAATTAGTAAATGGATAAAAAAATAAAATAAACAAAAAACAAGTTCAAACAAAATGACGAAGGTCGATAGCGAGTCTTTTTCACTTATCTTTCTATAGAACGCTCATCTCAATAACGAACGGTGGACCCACAGAAAACATAGCTTTAATAGAAAAACGACACGTGCATTTGCTGCTGGCGCTCCTCAAAATTCAAAAGGACACTCTAATTAAATAAAGATCGAGTTTTGATCGCAGCCACACCTCCCTCCGGAGATGACGTAGAACGGGTGCGTCGGTTTGTTTTTCGCTTGGAAATATGTCATTTTCAGTTTTTCACATTAAAGAAAGGAAAATGCTACTTGCCCCGAGTCAAACCCCGGATTAAGTCCCGAAAATTTTCAAACGACACCATTTATTATTATTATTATTTGCCTTAATTCGCTCCAAACGAGGTCAGTTGGTTGGTTTAGTGTTTTTTTTTTTTAGGAAAAAAGTCAGCAACAATATCTTATTCTTCCTCTTCGTTTCTTCAGCACTCAATCGGCAAGGCGTTAGTTGGTTTAATGGTGCCTCAAAAGCAGCAGCGGCCACATCTTCTTCCTCTTCGTTTCTTCAGTAGTCAATCAGCAAAAGCAACAGCAGCCCTAAATCAGCAGCGACCACATCTTCTCCACAAAGTTACTTCATCAACCTCGTCCATTATTACTGCAAATAAAGAATTAACAACTGATTGGCAGAAGAAAAGAATAAAACCTTAGAGGAATTAAAATAAATAATCAATTACCGTACCAACCAGATTATCAATAATCACATAAATATGAGATCCAATTTATACCTGGCAGAAAACTTTTAATGGCTCCACCAATTTTGTACTATTCTTAATTTTATTTTTTTTCATTTTTCCAGCCTAACTAACTATTGATTCAGTGTTCAGTTACAAAATCAGCTCAGACCTGAATCTTTGTTCCAATAATTTACCTATGTGTAAAGGTATCTGGTATAATGAATAAATGAACCAAAAAAGAAGAAAAAACTCCAGAGCTTGTTTTATACCACCAATACTATTTTCTAAAGAAAGTAAAATAACCCAATTGGAGAAAGTTATGAGACAATGAACCTGATTTATCTGTTTGGCTGCTGGGAAAAGGTACGTAAATGAAATCCGCGCGGCGGCGTTGATGTCGAAGAGAAACAAGCACAAACAAATGACAGAAACTAAGAAGAAATGTAGTTGAAAGGAAATCGAAAGAGGAAGTATATGCTTGCACTTTACACAACACTCAAATCAACTTTGCATAACCGGGTTTTGCAATTTACAGGTTCTGCACTTGGGCTTTGTAGCTGGAGAAATATGATTAAAGAGACTGCAAAGGAGAAGCTCACACTTGACAGTTGTGAAAGAGAATGCACGGAAGGAGAACGCAAAACGCACACACATAGCTGGAAAGGAACCAGACGATGTCGTGTGGCTGAAACGCACTGAAGGAGAACGCAAAACGCACGCACAGAGCTGGCGCACAAATTAAAAAATTTTAAGATCAAAACAACGTCGTTTAAGTGGGAATTTCAGGGTTTGACTCGGGAGACATAACAGCACTCTTAAAGAAAATATATTAAGAAGGGCAAGAGATTCTTACGCAATTTTATAAGTTAAATCAATCACGAAATTGGGTCATACGAGTACAAAATTATATTAAGAAATTATGAATTGCCGCAGCGTGAAAGTGATATTAAATTTCGTTCTAGAGTACGTTCTTAAAATTTTAAAAAAAAAAGAACTCTCACAACAGAGAAAATATTTCAATTGAGAAATATTAAATATTATTGATAAAAAACTTATATTATAAAATAAGTATAACAAGTCTATTTATATTAGATAAAATTATTTTATTCTTAATAAAATTATGATTCCTTATAAACAAAGGAATATGATTTAACAAGAAAATATAAATTAAATCCTAATTGACCTAGGAAAAAAAGAAAAATTAAATATTTACTAAGATTATATTTGTCGTACATCAGTCTCCTCCCATTGGAAGAACTCGTCCTCGAGTTGATTAAATCATAAGGCAATAGTAAAGGACCTTGATACTCGAATAAGTCTTGAATATTAAAAGTTTTAGAAATATTGTAGTTGGTTGGTAGGTCCACAACATAAGCATTGTCATTGACTTTTTGTAGGATGCGAAATGGCCCAATCTTCTTTTGCTTTAGCTTGTTGTATTCTCCCATAAGAAATCTTTCCTTTCGTAGATGAACCATCACTTGATCTCCTACAGCAAAGGATTTGAACCGCTTGTGTTTATCTGCATATGTCTTGTACTTAGTAGCAGATTCCTTTAGTTTCTTCTTAACTTCTTTATGAACATTGATTACTTTATCTATCATATACTCAGCAATGATGCTCATTCCAGGTAATTTAGGCAAAAGAACTAAATCTAAGGTATATAAGGGAGGTTTAATATAGACAATCTCAAAAGTTGACTTTCCACTAGATCGGTTCAACACATTGTTATAAGCGAATTCTGCTTGAGGTAAAACATGATCACATTGGCAGGGATTTTCCTGAACCAAGCTCCATAGAATATTGCCTAATGTGCGATTAACAACTTCAGTTTATCCATCTGTTTATGGATGACAAGTACTACTATATTGTAAAGATGTATCTAGTCTTCTCCATAAAGTTTTTCAAAAATAGCGAAGGAATTTACTATCCAGATCAGAAACAATAGTCTTGGGTAATTCGTGTAAGCGAACAACCTCTAGAAAAAATAATTGGGTAATATTTCTTGTGTCAGAAGTTTTCTTACATGGAATAAAGTGGGTCGTCTTAGAAAATTGATCAACAACCATGAAAATAGAATCTATTCCTCGTTGAGTTCATGGAAGTCCCAATATGAAATTCATAGACAAATCTTCCCAAGGAGCCTTTGGAATGGGAGGTGGAGTGTATAAACTCGTATTCTGTGCATGGCCCTTGGCTGCCTGGCATGTGTAACAATGTTTAATGAACTTCTCAACATCTCTTTTAAGATGAGGCTAGTAGTATCGTGTTTCTACTGATGCAATGCTTTTATCTTTGCCCATATGCCCTCATAATCCTCTACTATGTATCTCTCGAATTATATACTCTCTTAAAAATCCTTGGGGAATGCATAGACAATCTCTAAAAAATAGAAATCTGTCATATATATGATATTTGCCTGAAGCTCCTGAGGTACAGTTCTTCCATTCCCCTTTAAAATTTTCATTATCTGCATAGAGATTATTTAGGTATTCAAAACCAATAATTTCACTTTTTGTCGCAGTAAGAAAAACAGCTTGGTGACTTATAGCATCAACTACCTTGTTTAGTTGCCTTGACTTATGTTTAAGAGAAAATGAAAACCTTTGGATGTAAGCAATCTATGGACTATGAAGCTCTCAAGTTCCTCAACAATTCTTCAAAGCCAAATCGTATGTATACTTGATGGATTGGTGGTGGTGGAGGCCGGTGAATCACGACCAATTGTAGCAAATGAAATGGCGGAGGTGCGACGGTCAACGGCTATTTTCAGTGTCGTTCGGCGGTGAATTGGTGGGGATATTGGTCGGGTTTTGTTGGCGGCTTCTTCTGGTGCTGTTGGCAGTGGACGTCGACAGAAACGATTGAAAAAAAGGTGGTGACAGCAATCAGGCGCGGTGGCGTACGGGTGGTTATGGATTTTGTGTTTTTTTTTTGCTGATTTTCTTTTAAGTAATGAGATTAATGGATGATGGATGGAGGATTTGTGTATCGAGGGTCGGTGATGGTTAGGCAAGCTCTGCTTGGTATAGAGAAAAGCTCTGCTTGGTATAGAGAAAAGCTCTGATACCACTTGACGCAGTACAAAAGCGATACTAGATTTTGTTCTAGCATACATTCTTGAAAATTCAAGAAAGAAAACTCTCACAACAGAGAAAATATATCAATTGAGAAATATTGAATATTATTGATAAAAAACTTATGTTATGAAATAAGCATAACAAGCCTATTTATATTAGTTAGAATTATCTTATTCCTAATAAAACTATGATTCTTTATAAACAAAGAAATATGATTTAAACAAGAAAATATAAATTAAATCCTAATTGACCTAGGAAAAAAAAAAGAAAAATTAAATATTTACTAAGATTATATTTGTCCTACATCATGAACTTATTTAGGACAATGGAAAATTTGTGATTGATACAACTTATATGATTATGTAAAGAATTAAAGTCCTATCTTAAGGCATACTAATTTTATAACTTATTTTCTTTTGATGTGTTAAAAAAATCTATTATCTGATAGTTAATGTTTTATTCTTTAAATTGAATATTGATAAAATTTGTCAATTAATGTATACTACTATATTAACAACCTACTATTAATATTTATTTTTAAGTGATGCGATACTCATTTGCTTTATGCATAATTAGATTTAAAGAATAAATTAAATTACTTAAATAATAATATCTTATAAATGCAATACAATATTAGAAAACTAAAACATAAAGGGGTTATTATCATTTGTCTACTACAAGCTTTCTGACATGTTAATTAATACCAAAGTTTTTAGAAAACTATATTTTACCAACTAATATTTTGTTGTTATCACTTTACTACTAAAATGTTAACATAGTTAAAAATTTACTGATATCATAAAATGCGTTTAAGGAATTTTGCGTTGAAGTCAAAATGCACCAATTAATTATGAAATAAATAAATAAATTGGTGGTTTTGCCATTTTCAACATATGTTAAACTATTCCCTTCACCTTTCTTACCATTTTCAATAATAAAACAATCAAATTAACCTCAGCTTTTGATGCTAAAATGAGATTAGTGAGGCCCAAACTTGAAATGGCTCCTCCTTGTGACATACTGAAGACATCAAATTTAGTTTTGGGTGTACTACTCTGATGTAAGTTCATCAAAGTCAATAAAAGGTGACTAGTAAATGGATCGTAGAGAAAATAAGGAGTAAAGTTGTTGTGGATCCTCATATGAAGATTTTTATTCTTCATGAGTTTATGCGCAATTGGTGTGAGGATAGAGAATCTGAAATTGTATAGGGCTAGAGAAAGGCAAGTATAGACATTTATAGAGATCATTTAAAGGGTTATGAGGACTTATTTTAATATGCTGCAATGATTCATGATTGTGATCCTAGTGCAATTTGTAAAGTATTTTTTGATGCAGTTACTAAGCTTGATAAAGTTTTATTTCAAAGATTATTTATGGCATTCCCAACTCAAAGAAATGTAATTCAAAATGGTTATAGGCCATATATTGCGTTGGATGGATATCATTTGAAATCAAAAAATGGTAGAATTATATTAGCTACTATGAGTATGAATACTAATAACAGAGTAGTGCAATTAGCATTAATAATGTGTAAGAAAGAGAACATTAAATTTTGGACATGGTTTTTGAAAAATTTGCATTCATATTTTGATAATAGATCATATTAGATTACATTTTGCACTAATAGGCAAAAAGGTTTGGTGAAAGCAACTGAGACCATATGGCCTATTGCCTATTATAGGCTATGTGCTAGACGTATATATGGCAACTTTTGTAAAGAACATCCTAGTGTTACTTTAAGTAATATATTTTGGAGGGTTGATACTAGCATTAACAAGTATGATTATACAAATGCAATGGAAAAAATCAAAGAACAAAAGTTAGAGGCATGATAGTGGTTGAAGACAAAACTTGTTGAGTTTACTTAGTTAAAACATGATTATAACAAGAATTGTAAAGTAGATTGTACAAGCAATAACACTTTAGAGTGCTTTAACAGATGGATTTTACCCTATAGAGAAAAGTCTTACCTGACCATGGTTGAAGAGATTAGATGCATGTTTATGACACAATTCACAAAGAAGAGAAATGAAGCATATATTTAGACAAGCAACATTCCATCTAGAGCGAAAAAAGAATTGGATAATGCTCATGCAATAGAAAGCAAAATGAATAAAATTGCATCAGGTGATCTTTTCTTTCAGGTATAAATCTGATTCATATTTTTTTTATAATTTATTTTTCCTTTATTGGACATACTTATTCAATTACCTTCAGATTAAAGATAAGAATGATTATCCAGCAAAAAGGTTCAGTATTAACTTGATGAGCAAGTCTTGTGATTGTGATTATTAAAAAATAGTTGGACTCCTTTCTGCTCATGTTATGGCTGCAATTAAAATTGCAAGATACACAACAAAAGGTTACCTACCAAAATATTTCGTCAAATAGGCATACTTGAACACTTATGTAGTAATGTTTAAGCTAATACCTAATAAAGTTACAAGACACTTGTGGTAGATCAAAATTCTCTCCATTAGAGATTACTAAGAAGATTGGAAGACCAAAGAAGTCAAGGAAGAGGGTAGCCACTAAGCCAATGAAGAAAAACTAGATCATTATATAGTTGTAACTCCTTTTGTCGTAGGCTGATTCATAATGTCTAAAAATGCCCATTAAGGCCATCGACAACAAGAGAAATGAGAGATTAGAATCAAGTGTCAACCTATTGTACTTACTATTTTAATTACTTTTGTTTATATTGAGCTTAATTCTTTATTGTTATGTATGTAAATTTAACTAGCGTATATAATGGACTGGGAGAGAGTTCTAATGCAGCAAGTACTTCAAAGACGATAAAGAAAATGGTAAATGCTGGTTTGAGTATGAAAGAATTTTTAGTTTGTTGTGGTTATTGATAATTCCTTTATATTTATATATTTCAATTTATATAGGCTATAGGTGGTTTAGAGGAGAGTTTCACTATTAATAGAGACTAAGGGGTAATAAAGAAAGAAGGGCTTCTTTATTTACTGCAACTACAAGTATCAGAGGTACTATTCTGACATTGTTGTTTGATTTTTGGAAATAGCTAATACTTATGTTAGATTATGAAGTTATAATTTTTTCATGTATGCCGATATGAAATTGATAATCTTTCTCAAATCCAACTCAAGGTGCACAAGCTTCATAAATCATAGATGGTTAGTGAGGTGTTAGTATTATCCTATTTTAAATGCATAAACTACTATTAATGCACTAGGCTATCATGTATTTTGAATGCACAAACTACTATAAGTGCATTAGGTTATTATTTATCTTAGAAGCAGAAATTAATAATATTGTGATTGGTTGTTATGTATTTTGAATGCACTGGTTGTTATTAGTACATTATGACATTATGTTACATTTAAAAAGCACATGGTATCATTACTCCATTAACCATTCAGAAAAGTTTAATGAAAGTACTTTTGATTTTTTTGATGTCTATTACATTACTTTCTCATGTATAAGCTTACCATAAAGCTACAAACAAAAAGATCAATTTTAGTTTCGCTTTAATGCATCATAGCCTTTCGTTCATCTTCATTACATCTTCAAGCCATGATCACATACGGTATTACACATTTCTAAATCTTCTTTTGCCGCTCATTCCTAAAAAACTATACTTTTTAAACCTACATATTCAAATTAGTTTATTAGGAGTTTTCCAACGTAGTGGATACCAAAGCACATGCTTGTACTCCATAGTTGTAGATTTATGGTAAGAAGTAATTATTATTGGTTCCTTAGGTTGACCTCTAGAATTGGCACTTGAGTTACTATTAATGGCTATTATTTTGTTTGAATTTAGAGAAAATTTTAATCTACCCCTAAATGAATTGACATTTTGTACCACGTCCCCAAAATATTTTACTCATTGCACCCCAACCCCAATTCCGTTAATTTCTCAGTTAACTTTAACGATGCGGGAGTAAAATTAGAATTTTGTTTCTTAAATTAATTTTAATGGAAAATTTTCTTTAATTTTTTCTTTTTTATTACTTCCTTTTGTTTTTCTTTTCTTCTTCTATCTATTTCTTCTCCTGCATCTCCATTTCTTTTTTTTTCTCCTTGTTTTTTTGTGTAATTAAACTTCTTTGAATTCAATTGAAGGGGCATTTTTGTCATTTAATAAAAAATTGGCGAAGCTATTAGAAAAATTTAAAAAATTAACAAAATTAGGGGCACGGTGCAACAAGTTAAATCTTTTAGGGATGTGGTGCAAAATGTCAATTCATTTAGGGCAGGTTAAAAATTTCCCTTGAATTTATATGAATAAAGACTGGGGTGGGGATATTTCCACCCCATTATTTGTGTAAACCCACCCCACTTCTAAAAAATATTTATAATAAATGCACATTATTTTTAATAAATACAAATCAACATCAATATGTGTATAATTAATCAATTAAATCATTCTTATATTGTTTTACTTAGTTTTTTTTACTATGAAGATTGTTTTAATATGAATTTTAGTTAATTATGTAATCGTTATGGCATAAAATTACTTAACCTGAAGCATAATGTGTTCTTGTATCTAATACTTTAAATATTAATTTTGTGACTTATTATCTAACTTTTTAAATGAAGTCTAATAATTTTCAATATTTTACGTGTAAATGATATAAATTTAATAGCCTAATAATTTACATGAGTATTGACTCATAAAAACATAATGTTTGTTAAAGGTTAATAATCATATAATAAAGTAAAATTGACAATTTAGAAGCAATGAATTTTGTATAAAATAAAAAATATTGAAGTTGAAGTAAATTTTTTGTACTTTTACATTTTAAGGATAAAATAGTCAATTTAAATTTAGGCTGAAGCAATCTTAGTAGTCAAACATAAAAAAAAAGCCACAAAAAATAAATTAAGAATTTAAGAAAGATTTAATTGATTAATTCCTTAGAATTCTTCTTTTTTAAAAATTTTTAAAAGTAATGTGAAAATTTTATAATTATTTTCTAAAAGTGGGGTGGATTTACATAATTTGTGGGGTGGAAATATCACCACCCTAAAGACTGAAATTATGTTTGGTTTTGAATGAAGATTAAAAAGAGGTAGATATTTTGTATTTGAATGAAATTATAGTGTTTGCAGTGGCTTATAGTTTCTGTTGCTGAATGATAAAGTGTTATATTTAGAGTTTTTATCTTGCTATTATAGTGTTTGAAATGGTTAGGGTTGATGTTGAATGATATTATCAAAATTGAAGTATTTAGCTTGTATAAGTTGGAATTTGATATTTGAATGCACAACAATAAATTTATATAATAAAAAATGTAGCCTTTTTTTTTTAAAATCTAATGGCTATTTTTCTAGCGTGGTTTTGTAACTTTCTTAATAATTTGTTTCTTTTTAAATGATAAAATCATCTTTTAAGTTTTAGGGGCAAAATCAACTTTCAACTAGCGTTCTATTAAATATTTAGTTATTTCTAATATTTTGGTAATAAAATGATAACAACTTAATTAAAACATAATTTTCAAGAAATTTGATAACTAAATTGGGGTCTGCCTATGTTGCAACCGTGGCATCGTGCCACTGGTTTTGTCTTTTTATAACTTAATTACATTATGGTCCCTTATACTTTCTATAAAATGAAATAAGTAGAAAATTTTATAAATATTTACATATAAGTCCTTTTTCAGATTTATTTTTATTATTTAAATTTATTATTAATTATATTTAATTATTATTTTATTAGTTATTAATATATAAATATAATATGATATAATAAAATAATGTTCTAAAATAATTTATTTTTATATTATAATATTTACATATAAGTTCTTTTTTTTGATAAAATGACATTTGAAAAGAATTTTAATAGTTGTTATTATTGTTATTATTATTATTATTATTGCTATTAAATTATTATAAGGGAAATTTTTTTATTTTAATTATTATTAATAAAATTTATTACTTTTATTATTTTAATTGTCATTATACCGTAATTAATTTATTATTATTAGTATTAATATTTCTATTATTAAAATATATTAACTGTATTATTTTAATTACTATTAATTATTGTTATTATTATTATTATTAAAATTTATTAATAATTTTTTATTATTTTAATTATTATTATCGTTAATATTATTATTGTCATTAATTTTATTATTATTTTATTCTTATTATTAAATTTTATTAATTTTTTTAACTATTATTATTATTATTATTATTATTATTATGATGATGATGATGATGATGATGATGATGATGATGATGATGATGATGATGATGATGATGCTATAAAAAGATAAAAATGATACTGTTCCAACAGAGCCTCAAAACACAAATGATAATATCCCAACAAAAAAATGACAGAAAAGAAAAGAAAAGAAAATTTTTACGTGGCATGATTGGATTAGTTGTCTGCAAAATGGGGTGACAAAGCTGTGCGTAGGGAATCGGGAGCAAGGGGCGATTGGGGCAAAGCAAGATCTCTCTCTTTCTCTCTGTCTCTCTCTCTCACTCTCAGCCTCGCTGCTGCAACTCTCCCTCCGCCCTTCAGTTTTCAGGTAAGCTCTCTCTGCCCCTCTCATCTGCTGTTTGCTCAATTAGTCGCCAAATTATCGCAAGTTTCTTTTTCGATTTTATCTTTAAATTTTAATTTCAGCTGAACAAATTACAGTCAATTACAATCACTGTAATATTAGTACTCTAGAGAATTAATTAATTTTTTTTTGGTAGATTAATGCTGAATCTGGCCATGATTTTAATTCTAAACGTCATTCACTACTCACTCATGCAGGTTGTGTAATATTTGCAAAAATACTTCACACACGTGATTCGATTCAAATTCAATTCAACGCACAGTGTCTTGATTTGAACTCTCTCTCTCATGTCCTTACCAAACGATGATAATATGTCCGCTCATTCTCAGGTATAACTTTGTGGGCTACGATCTGTTCACGTGAATGGAGATGGTTTTTTTTTTTTGGCTTTGCTGCTATTCATTTTGTTGAGTTGTGATTTCAGCTTTCGTCTCATTTTTTTGAGGACTTGTTGGATTCGATAATTGTTGATGTTGCATCTGAGTGTCACCGGGTAGCTAAGTTGGGGCTTGATCGAAATTTTGAGGAAGAGCAGGAGGAGTTGAGGTTGTCAGCACAAGCTCGCGCCAGGGTAGCTGATTCGAGTAATAATGGTGAAACTAATAGCAAGTATGTTGTTGATATCTTTGGACAAACTCATCCTCCTGTTGCCAATGAAATTTTTGAATGCATGAACTGTCGCCGTTCCATTGTTGCCGGGAGGTTCGCTCCTCATTTGGAGAAGTGTATGGGAAAGGTGATCAATCTACTACCTCTCTAATATATCAATTCTCATTTGTAGTACTGTATGTATATCATTGCTAGGTGGGTTTTTTGATTCTCATCATCAGTGATTCCTATATTCTCATTTTAATCCATATGCTTTAGTATGTTCCTTATGCTTTGTTATGTGTTTCATTCTCAAGTTGCTTCTGTTCTTTACTTCAGGGTAGAAAGGCACGTCTCAAGGTGACAAGAAGTGCCACAGCTGCACAGAACCGGCACACACGAGGCAGCCCTGGTTCTTCATACTCTTCTTATTCAAATTCCACGGGCATGAATCGGTTATCCAATGGAACATCATCTGGAGTTGCAGGTGAGGAGTACTCAAATGGATCGTTTGAAGAGTTGTGATTTATGAGGAGTACTCGAATGGATGGATTGTTTGAAGAGTCATGAATTATTAGACTGACTTGAGCAGAGGAGACTGACCGGCTAATACAAGTCATAGCGAATAACACAGGCTCATGCATCTTGTCCATGAATCATGCCTCAAGAGGTTTTATCATTCTTCAAGTTTAGATCAAAATGCTTGATATAATGTTGGTTGTTCGAGGCCTCTGGCATATCAATTTATGCTGTTTGAATGTGTGCTTATACTGGTTGGAGTTTGGAACCAACTGTGATGAAAAATGATAACAAAATTAGAAGTTTCTAAAGCTTCATTGCATGATTTTATACAACTAATAATAATATTACATGCCAGTACAACATGGCATAATAGAGAAACAAAAGCGGTTCAATCTTTCATCACACTTGAATTTTGGAATTCTATATTTGTGTTGTTGAAGATCTCTTTGCTTTGTTGAAACACGAATTTTGTAGATTTACAGAGCATTATGATCGATCTTTGTTGAATAAGGCTAAGACAGAGTCTAAGAGAGAAAGCGATGTTCAAAGAAAAGCAATCCAATTTTGATGCCCAAATCAGCATTAAAATTTAGAAAAAGGAAATGGCGGTGTAAACCAGAGTAAAGGGTATGTAAATGCACACATTCGTAATATACGAGAACGTTACTAATGGCAAACTAAGAGTGTTTGTATTTTAATTTGACGAACCACTAAACTCTTAATACCCAATTTTATTTTCAAGATTTTCCGCCCTGTAAAGAAAACCGAAGCGAAAGCGACGTGAAATGTTCGTCGGCAAAAATGATTGTAATGCTCTCCTCTCTGATTCTTCATCAGAGAAGTGTCTTCTTTAAGACTTTCAATTTTAATCCATGAAAAAACTTTTACTCGAGAGAATTGCCATTAGACTTAAAACCCTTGTCTTCGATTTTTCCCTCGTTCACAAGCACCCTCCCACTTCTTGGGGGGAGATAGCGCCGAGATCCTCATCTTTTAAGCTCTCTAATTCGGGCCATATTCCACTGTCAACAGCGATTATAGCACCACTTTCAACTGTAGGATATCTTTTAACAGTCTCTGAAAAACCCATCAAGTCCCATGATCTGGTCACTGAAGTTGAATCATTTTTCCTGGAAAAACTCGCACTATTCCATGGCTGGAAATGATGTCGAAGCATACTGTAAGTAAACTACCGATACAATCCATTCAGAAATTTAGGCAGCTAAAGTTTTCCCCTTCACTTACCGGCAATCTTTTGTTGCTCTAGATGTGAGCTTCGCAGCAAATTTATTACAACTCCTCTTGTAAACTAGGACCAAGACGTCGTCTACAGAACAGGAGTTAAATAGTGAAAAATGAAACCACATGATCATAATATTATCTTGAAGACTTTAAGTACTTAGTTTCAAAAGAAAGTACCTGCTCTCAACAACTTGTAGTAAAATGCAAAGATGATGAGATATACATACCCAAAGAATTTTTCTTTTCATTTAACATAAGACATCAATTCTCTTTAATGCATTATTTCTGCATTCAAGAAAGTGTTGCTTATATAGTCTTAGAACAACCATGTCCATCCTGTGTCAATGAATTAACTACTACGGAGACAAACACTATTTGAGTAAAAACTTTGCCAACTCAAGCATGTGTATGTGTTGTCAAGTGTTTGCCGCAAGCAGCATACTAGTGAACTAACAAGACAACACATATATATCCCACAGAAAAGACGCAGCAGACAACAGGTAATTACTCATAGATAAATCCTTAAAGAGTACTTGTAAAATTGTTATTAGCAGTAGGGATCATGAAGTTATGCCATTCGTAATTGATGTTGTAGCCATCATATATATGCTGCGTGAAGAAACAAAGAACATTTTGATATATTCATTTTCCAACAGAATAGCTTGAAGAAGCATTAACTCGTATAACTGAAATATTGGCACCAGATAACAAAAAGCTAATTGCCTACAGACAGTTATTCACATCGAAGAGAACAAATTATAACGACCCAAAACAAAATTACATATACAGTACTAACTAACAAGCCAAAACAAAATCCTGTTTCCTAAATCATTGAAAAAATTACATAGAACTAACAACCCACTCATCCATTTGATCAATCTCTTCAGCTACAATCTCATTATTTTTTGTGGACTCAAAAGTTGTGTTCCACAGGATTTCTTCCTGATGTTAGCAGCTTCTCAGCCACATTCCTTTTCAGATTATAAATGAACAAAGAACAGTTTGATGAAAGAGAGGGAAAAAATCCTGTTGAACAGTAAGTATTAAAGGACCTTGGTTTTGTTCATTTATAATCTGAAAAAATGATGTACTAGTAGAACCTGCAATGACTTAAATGACATTGCTTGCCCCATCCTCCTCAACAGCAAGGCCTCACCGAAATCTAAAACATTAGTAATTGGCCGATCAAAGGTAAACTGGACCTATGCGCCTTTTTGTTTCTCGTTATCTTTAAGTCGCATAAGACTGCTTTAATTCATAGACGTTGTTCTGTTCCTTCATATGTGAGTTTCGTCGTCAACATGCTTTTGTGTTCCACCTCAGGGTAGAAGGCGCCTCTCAAGGTGACAAGAAGTACCACAGACGCACAGAACCCGGTACCTGCAAGGCTGCCCTGGTTCTTCATATCCTCGTACATATTCAAATTGCAAGAGCATGAATCGTTTATCCAATAGAGCATCTGCAGCTGCAGTTGAGGAGTAGTCGGATATAATTTGAAGAGTTATGATTTATGAGACAACTCGAGCAAAAGAGAATGACCAACTACGGCAAGTCATATTTGAGCATGTGCATCCTACACTAATTTCCGAATCCAACTGCCATCTCTGTGGGTTTATACTTAATATAAACTGACTAAGTTGTATCTCATGTCTCAATGGCATAAATCCAACTTGTCGGTTCCATAATCGTAGTAGGCAGTGTTTTCTTTAAGAATGAACCAATAAGGCTTACCCCCA
This sequence comes from Luvunga scandens, assembly GCA_030449905.1. Taxonomy (NCBI): domain Eukaryota; kingdom Viridiplantae; phylum Streptophyta; class Magnoliopsida; order Sapindales; family Rutaceae; genus Luvunga; species Luvunga scandens. The sequence goes on from JASUUG010001235.1 coordinate 607,117, forward strand.
TGCTGAAACTCAAGCCTTTCATTTAGTGCTTCACTTAGTGGCTAAAAGTTCAACACCTTGGGCTATTTCACATGTGGGACTGTGCCTCTGTGTGGATCCTCTCCATCAACATTGACAACTATAAACTCAGGACTAAAATCACAAAAGACATAACCAAAACTGTCCCTAACTTCGGCCTTGATGATGGCAGAGCCATTGAACTCTATGGCTTTATCTAGATTAATATCAGTGAAGACAACAGCCTACACCAGCAGCATCACAAGAAAGTAACATCACAAATAATGAAAAAACCGAACACACAGACTGCTAAGGTTACTAAAAGCTAACTAAAAGCCATTATGACTGGGCTCACATGTCCTAACAGTTTCCTTCGCAGTTCAAATACAGCTGAACCAGCCTAGTCATGAAGAAAACATTTTTATGGAACTCTTTCTCTCTGTTTTCTTAATTACATATTTATGAAATTTGTTGTGTAAATTAGCAAGTGTATTAGTCGGCACAAATAATATAATGAATAGTAGAGTATAGTCTCATAGAGATTGTATATCTTATTAGCTACCGAAATTATTCTAACTCTAATTTATTTGAATAATTGAATAAGTGAATTTCAATTAAAAATAAAATAAAATAAAATAACTAAAAATTAAATAAAGACGTAGGCAGTAATAAAAATCACCAAAAGATTAAGACAGTAGGACATTCGATTTCACTATAATCCATCTACGTTATTAAAGTTTATTACTTAATTTGACTGTGAATTTTCCTAATTTATTTAATATTCTCTCTCGAGTAATGTTAAAAATATATTCACATAGTAACCCACTATATCTCTATGTAAATTTAAAAATATGGAAAATAAAAATTCATTAAGTTTTATAGAAATTCTTAGATAAAATTATATGAATCACATTGACACATCTTTGTCTTTCATTTAATTCATGACATTCATTACACAGAGCAAAACCATATAAATCTCCTCTCAGTCTCATTATGTATTCTCAAATCATTTAAATATTGGTCAAATATTTAAAAGCATTAAGTATAATAATGAACACTCAATCATGAAATAAGAAACTAAAAATAACATAGATTTATATAATTAAATTTTCATAATTAAAACACATCGTATCCCTAACAAAATAAATTAATTTATGAGAATATAAACAAAATCCACAAATATTATGGAGAACATTCAAGCACAACAATACAGAGACAGAAAAACTCAAGAATTAATCCGGCTTCTCTCTTGATGTCTTGCGGCTGCTTCGGCTTCTTTTCTCTAATTCTCTCTTTTTCTCTCTCGGCTTCTGCCGTCTTTTCTTCTTATTCGGCTATGTGTCTTTGCTTCCCTTTGCTTCCCTTCTAAAATACTTTCAATTTTCGCACAGTAAACCACTTGCATGGAAAGAATTAAAACAAAAGCCACGGCTTTTAATTTATTAAGCCATTATGGTTCAAATACAAAGGTCGAAGTTCACGTGCATGCTTTCCTCTTTAACTTGTCCATGTGATGCTTTATAATTAAATATTCCAATTGATTTATTTTAATTTAATTTCTTTATTCTTTTCCTATTCTGACTCCTTTAATCAGATTTCTCTCAAATATTTTAATTTAATTTCCCTTTAATCTCAAGAGTATATCTAAAATAATAAAATATAAAAAAATTAACATAAAAATTAACATAAAAAATATAATTTAACATAAAATTAAGCTAGAAAGCAATAAAATAATACATAAATCATATGCACATCAAAATTCTTTATTTACAAAGATATCAAAGCATATTTGTTAGTATGATTGTAGCCACAGGAGAGGTATGAAATGGTGTAATTTGTTTTCATTACTGTTCTCCACCGGGAGAAAAGTAGCCCTTCTGTAGTTAATTACCGAGTAGATGATCATGACATTTGTACGTGATTAAGATTGTAAGTCGAGATCAATGCTACTTCTTTTTTCCTAAAAAAATTGTAGAATCGTCTGAATGTATACATATAAGAATACCCTATTATTAAATGTATAAGTTGCCTTATATCAGCTTCACTCTCTTTCTTTCTCCTGCTAGGTTTGTTTATCTGCTAGCAGTTTTCCGTGTTTTGGATGATAGGAAAGTGGAGGAGATGTTTGAAAGCACTTTGCCAATCTGAAGAGACCATGGAAGCAGAAAGTTAAACGAGAAAAGTAAATGATTGGCGAGGACAAGGGTCTTTCTAAGCCAATGAATGTAGAATTAAAAAAGTTGTTCCACGGCAAGAAGGTACAATCAATGTTACCAAGAGCAGCAATGTGTCTTAGTTAGTCACTTTGAGTAAGTAGGAATAGTTAATTACTACTACTACTACTACCACTTCAATACCACTTCAATGGAGAAATTGACCAATGAAAAACTGTTTGTTTTTTAGGTACTTCTCTCTATTCTTTTCCCTTTGATTGAAGTATAAATAACAATTGTTGAGCTTTGATATCACTTGTGTTGTGGAAGCGTCATTTGTTGTGGTCGAATATCACTTGTGCGCAAAATGCAGAATCAACATTTATTGATATATTCACATAAAAATAAAGGACGCGAGATTTAACGTGATTCGACAATAAAGCCTACGTCCACGGAGGTAAGAGAGAATAATTATTTTACCAATAATTAATAAAGTATAAATTTGAATAATAAAACCTCATCTCCCAAATAACTAAATACACCCAATACTCTTACACACTCTTAAAGGAAATAATTTTTCCAAGACACATATTCTCTCACACCTTTACAAAGAGTGCAGAACCCAACTAAGCACCGAAGGAAATAGTCTCACAAACTTTCTAAGAGCTCATTTATAGATGCTCTCTTTGTCTAAACTCTCTCACAAAGAACTCTCTTTGCACTCTCTTAGAGAATTCATAACCTAAACTTTCACACTCTACATTTTCAGGAGACAAAAAATGAAAGAAGTGCCTTATATTTATAGGCAAAATAATTGTACCAAATTCTTTAATTGTTTTCAACAATTTCGGCCACCATTTCTTGAAAAAAGATAATCTCTAAATGGCATCCCAAAGTGTCAAAGTTTGGCAACCAAAACTTTAAATTCTTCAGCAATTGCATGTGGTTACATTTTTTACTCCTCAACAATTCTCTACCTTAGTGAAAATTTGTCCAAATCTTAACCAACTACTAGTGAACCATCATCCCCAAAATAATCTTTCATTAAGGATTTAAATCCTCTGTGTTACTTCGATTGCCTATGTAGCTAGCTACTAGGATTGAGCCAACCGTAGTTCACTATTTCTGAAGGAAATTCCTTAAAAAATTGTTTCATACTTATATTGTAGAATCCACATTATCACAAGCAAGAGAATTTTTACTGAAATCTAGTAACCATGCTCACTATTTGAGATATATTAGGTCTTCTACATATCATCACATCTATAAAACTACCCATAGCACAAGCTTACAAAATATAAGCCATGTATTCATGCTTTACTTGAGGAGAAAGACACAAATAAGAGCTTAAGAGCTAGAAGAGTATAAACAAGTTTAGTCTTTTTTTTTTTTAAATACCAAACCTTTCTAGCACTTTCTTCAAAATAACTGCATGCTCCAATTCTCCCCTTCTCCACGAAATCTCTAACCTAAATATTCTTTGTGCATCATCAAAGCCTTTTATTGCAAACTATATCCCTATTCTTCGAATCTATAAGCATTTTGTCGACATAGAGTAACAAATGAATAAAAGCTACATCTTGTAGTTTTTTAAAGTTAACATAGTGATTGTATTCACTTTTAGTGAATTCTACCCTCGTAAGAATAGACCAAATCTCTTGTACCCTCATCTCTTGACTACTTCAGTCTGTACAAATATTTAACTATCCTATACACATGATTCTCCCTTAAGCAACTTTAAAACCACAAGATTGAGTCATTTAGACCTCCTCCTCCACATCCCTATGTAAGACCATTATTCTATCATCCAATTGAGCCAACTCTAACTTATATTCAAAACTAAGGGAAGTTGATTAAAAATGAAAGTATGTTTCACAACTAGAGAGAAAATACCTTCATTCTAACCAAAACCGTTTGCGACAGGCATTGCCTTATAATGAAGAATTGCTTGTTTTAGAGATCCCCATTTTTTTTGTGGTACCTATTAGTTGTTTAACTTTACTATTATAAATGTCCATGCGTAAGTGTACACAACAAGTTAGACCTTTTTTAGGATCTTTCTTAGCTAGTATCCATTAAATGGGTTGTTAGCCGAAATGAGGAATTGAAATAAATACAATTAAGACAAAATGCTATAGCAAACACAGAGCAACATACTTATATCAGTCAAACATCTATTAAGATCGTTTATCACTTAACTACAATTGAATTTAGTTTATGATTTGTGAATAAATAATAAATAAAAGAAGTACAGCTATCAAATACAATCCCATGAATAATACAAAACAAGAAAATAATAGAAAAAGTGAAAGTTCGCTTGATCTTATGATAACTCCTTGCTCACTGTGATCCTCTATTGCAGCTCTCAAATCTTTCAGCTTTTTTATTTTTCTTTAGTTTTCCTCTGTGTTTTTTTTTTTAGTGACGGCTCATCTCATTTCTTATCATGATTGCTCCTTTTTATAATTTGAAACTAGGGCAACCGAAAGTATGTGACATGTATCTTCCATTTTTGAAAAATCTAAATTACAATTTTTTAATTATTTTGCGCTAGATCTTCTCTGTCAATGCTCCAGCATTGCTATAACAACGGTTACAGCATAAACACTACTCCATATTTGTTCTAATTCTTCTACGGCCTAATTCTTTCATTGTTTCTGCTAATATGTTGCAACAACATTCCCCCTTAAAAGTTGAGCTTTCGGTCACCGACAATTAAGCACATAATTTAAGCACCAATTAATCTCAAACAACTCAAATTATTAGAAAATCAAACTAGAATGAATGCTCATACAAAATGCAACAAAAACACATAATTTACTCTCTAAGTAATCTTGATTTAAATCTAAAACTGCTATAATAACTATCATTTCATAGAGTTATCATTACCCCATTTATTGTCAATAGGCCTTAATTCCTTAGGTAACTCCATAATTTTCTAAGTTTGATTTTGATGAAAGGACTTCACCTCTTCTTCTATGACTAACTGTCATCGGTCATTTTTTTCTGTTACATACTATTTTACTGAAAATGTTAGGGATATCATCATCATCAAATAGAAGTGCAAAGGTTATCACCATGTAAGCCAGCCATATTTCTTTTCTTGGTCTCTTTGTTGTTATCATCTTTATCTACATTCTCAGTTGTTTCTTTTTCTTATAGGATATCAATAGAAATAATATCTTCTTCAACTCTTGTTGTCATCTCCAAAGTTGAATGTTGCATAAATGAACAAGTATACTAGTTGGCACAAGTAATATAATGTAGAGTAAAGTGTCGTCTCATAGAGATTGTGTGTCCTATTGACTACTGAAATTATTCTAACATTAATTTATTTGAACAATTAAACAAGCGAATTTAGATTAAAAATAAAATAAAATAACTAAAAATTAAATAAAGACGCAAGCAATAATATAAATCACCAAGAGATTTAGACACTAGGACATTTGATTTAACCATAATTGATCCAATTTAATCCTCCACCAATGTTATTAAAGATTATTACCCATGTTGACAGTGAATTTCTCTAAGCTATTTAATATCTTATTTTGAGTAATATAAAAAATATTCTCATATATTAACCCAATATATCTCTATGTGAATTTAAATATATAAAGATTCATTAATCTCTACGCAAATTCTTAGACAAAATTACACGAATCACGTTGGCACATCTCCATCTTTCAATACATGGCATCTATTACACAAAACAAAAACACATAAATCTCCTCTTAATCTCATTATATATCCTCAAATCATTCAAATATTTAAAAGCATTAAGCACAATAATTAACACTCAATTATGTAATAGTAAACTAAAAATAACACAAATTTATAGAATTAAATCTTAATATTTAGGCTACATTGTAGCCCTGGTAAAATAAATTAGTTTATAAAAATATAAAGAGAATCCACAACCATTATAGAGAACATTCAAGAAAGACAATTAAGAAAGGGGAAAAAAACTCAATCTGAGCATCTTCATACTTCAAATTGCTCCTTTTGGTCACGGCTTTCTAATTAGTGCGGTTGCTCCTTCTCTTCTTTAATTCTCTTTTTCTTTTTCTTTTTTCTGGCTTTTGCTCTCGTCCGTTCTCTCATGAGGCTGCTATCTCTTGGTTTTGCCACATAATTGCTTCAATTGGTGGCCTTTTATATATTAATAATGCTAGGTGCCCTTTTCAATTCCTATGCCAACAAGAATTTTTTAAGCCAAAGCCCATCAGGTGCTTGCCATATTTACTTGTCAATTAATTCTTCACTGCTCTCTACGTGATTGTATGCATGATGGTTAATTTAATTAAATCTTCCTTGATTTTTTTCAATTAAATTTCTTTATTTTCTTCCCTTTCGGATTATTTCAAGCAATCTTTTTCTTCAATGTTCTGATTTAATTCCTCTTTAATTCTAAAATATATTTAAAATAACAAAATAAAAAATTAAAATTAACATAATAAAATACAATTTTATGTTACAATTTAACATAAAATTAAGTTAGGGAAATATTAAAATAATATATAAATTATGAGCACATCAAATACCCCAAACTTAACATTTTGCTAATTTTCAAGAAAAAACTAAAATAAAAAATACGAAAGAAAAGCCTAACTTAACCACTTTCGCAATTGATCGCGATTACATTTAGTGTATGCAATAATTCTTTGAACCCTTAAGCAGCCTTAGTGGACGAGTTATAGTCTCATGAGGGTTTCCAATGATGATACCCACAAACATCATCAAAAATGTGTCAAAGATCGCATAAAGTATATAGATCAAAGAAAATTATAAATATTAGTAAAGTTCTAACTTTAATTCAATAGTCAGCCTTATCTCACATTGGATTCTTACATTGTGTGTGAATCAATTCAATCAAAACTTATTTTTAAAATTTTCAATATCAACAACCCTTTTATTGAATAATAAAAGGAGTAAGTCAAATTAACCTTATCATCTTGATGTTTCTTTTTTTGTTTTTGATATCCGCATGCATAAATTTTCATTTTCTTTTGATTTTTCTTGTAGTACATACCTCTCTCTTTCTTTTTTTTTTTTTTTAATCCATAGTTAAGAGCTTTCACTCTACTCGTTAAGGTAGTATTATTTTCATGGTGGATTATCCTCTATATTCTGATAGTAAGTAGGCCTAAATTACTCAATAATAGTTTCACTCTTAAGAGTTATAGGTAGTTATTTCTTAGTATGGAACTTGGGTAAACTTAAATAATGTAGAATCAAGATAAAAAATTATTTACTCAATCTAAAATTCTCAACTCAGGCTATACGAATATCAAATCTCAAGTCAAAATTCTGAAAGAGTCGGTATCAGTACTGGAGATATTTAAAGAATTGCAATCAAAGCAAAAGTAATACAAAAATCAAGTATAAACTAAGACATATTCACCTGGTACAAAGAAAGTTAAAATTAGTCTCATTCAATTCATTTCAAAACTAAGACATTCAAATCACTGAAACTTTCTTTTTAACTTTTCTTCATTAGTGAAACTAACCTCTACTTGAATCATATCCATAGACTGGATTATCTTTAACCCGTAGTTTTCTAACAACAATCGACCGATCAAATCCTGCAGCAGATGCAATTGTGAACAAAGGTATCTGCAAATGAAAGCCCAAATCATTGGTAAAAAAATTTAGATAATAACATTTAAAAGTTGATTGAACAATTAGTAAAATTTTCAATTTCCTTGGTCACATGAATTCAAATTTTGGAAGAGGTAGGGGTTTAAAAAAATCCATTTGAGTTTTGTCCACCAGCCTATCTTTTAAAAGCAAAATGGAAAAGGAAAATCAATTTCTCATAAAAGAAAAAGAGAAAATTAATAGTCTAAACAATTTCAACTGAAAACAATACATCCAACCAATTAGAAAAATTCATTGCTTCCTCATCACAAATCCAGTTTATAGTAAAGCTGAAAATTAGTCTCATTTGATTTTATTATAATCTAAGTTCAACAGGGAAAAGATTTCCAATCAATGAAGCTAGAAAACCATTAGTTAACATCTCAATTTGATTATAATCTCCTTGCTGCTTTGTTGATTTAAGTAATAGATCAGGCTGAAATCAAAGATAATGAAAATTGAACAGTTCGATGCACAATAATACATGAACAAACAAGCTGAATAGAAGTGAGGGAAAAAGGGAGAAAAAAAAAGCAGAAACCTCAAGAGCATTTTGTAAAATCTCAACATCAATTTGCTGATGAGTATTTTTAGATTTGAACATGCTCAACACCTTAGAGGCATGTAAAAGGGCAACCCCATCTCCTGCGAATACATCAAAACATATATATATATATATATATATATATATATATATATATATATATATATAAGGGAATAGTGATATCCGTCAACCCAATAAGATGGACAGAAGAAAAAACAAGAACACAAGGGCTTACCAGGGACAATTACTTCTTCCAGTGCAGCCTTGACAGCAATTCGGGCATTATCAAGTGTAATATTCATTTTGTGCAAAGTTACTCCACTGCTCCACCAACCTCATGTCGAAAAAAAACCTCATGAAAATATATTTTTATAAGAGCACGGATAAAAGGTCAAGATTCCAGAACTAAACACTGAAAAAATAAATGTTCAAATTCCAAACAACCGCATCTTAAAAACAGCGGCACCACAAGAAAGCATCCCAAGCCTCTCTTGTAATAATACTTTTCTAGCACGGCCTCGCCCAAAACCCCGATAACGTACGTGGTGACTCTTTTGTGGATCCCAACTGTAATCTCAGCTGTAAGAGCAATGACAAGAGTATGCCCAGTAATTAATAAATGTAAGGGAGAGTGATGAGTTGTTGGAAGAACCTTTGAAAAAGCCACAACAAACCTCTTCACGTCTCTTTTTAATGTCGTCTGATTTACCAGACCCACCAAGAATAACTATATAATCCTCTTTTGATATTGTAACCTATAATGATGGCAAGGGATAAAACACATAATATTAGAATAAAACACACCTTTACATGATCCAAAGCGAACACAGGTACAACAATGACGCAAACTTAAATCATACCCCATTCAATATCTCACCTCTTTGCATGAGCCAAGAATTTGTGACATCAATTTTACATCAAACCCTCCAGTTACAACCTAAAAAATAAAGTCAGAAATACCAATTTACGTATCACATCAAAATGAAAATAGAAGATGGGGAGTCACTGAATATGCCTACCCGGCCTCCTGTGAGAACGGCAAGGTCTTGTAGGACATCCCTCTTATTATTTAGTTCATGTGTAGGAGATTTGACAACACAAACCTTCATCCAATTCAAAAACACAACAAAGTTAGATATATATGATACAACATTTTGTGCAGTAAACTAAAAATGCGATATTTTATGTCCTTTTTTGTCAGTAAATCTTTCATGCATTCTCTTGTAATTTTGTTTGATATTAGTAAATTTCCATAACATCTTAAAAAGTGCATGTAGATATAAGACCAAGCAAAGCTAATTCTCATGTCCAGTCTACCCTCATCAATTCTCTATTTAGCCAAAAAACTTTCATTACCTGGGTTGCAAGACAAGTCTTATCTAGGATAAGAAATTCTATCATATCCATTTCAACATCCTCAGCAACAATCAATAAAGGTCGTCTCTAAGAAAGGGAAAAAGTTTAAAATAATAATAATAATAATCAGTTAAAAGCATTAATAAATGAACATAAAGCTTTCATTTTTTGCATACATATTCTTCTAGAAAGGAAATTTGTTTAATTGCCTGCTTGAGGGCGTTCTTGTTTGTCATTTTATTCTCATGGATTAAGACGAATGGATTATTCAAAACCTGAAAAAAATAACAATTAGTTATGTTAGCACAATCTTAATTTATCGATTCGTAAAAATGTACCAAAAGTGAAAGGAAAAAGAAAAAAGGCATTGTAATTTATCGATATTGAAATGCTTACACATGTTTTGTTCTCTTTGTCAGTGATGAAGTGAGGGGATGCATAGCCACAGTCTAGTTTCATTCCATAAACAAACTATAATTCGTTGTCCCCTTTTTCCTCATCCTACAACAGTTTTGAGGGAGAACAAAGTCATCGTATTGTTAGATATTTGAACAACTCAAAAACTTTATGAAAAGTTAGAAGCAATTTAAAAAATTTTCATCAGAATTAGTTGATGTCTAGGGCTGCATTAGACTCTCGAGTTATCATACATAAAAAAATCCCAACATCCAAATTTTACTTGGTAAGTTGAAGTCAAATACACGACCTCATAAATCTAAAAAAAAAAATTGAAAAGTTCTTTCTCGTTTTCTAAAAACTAGATTTTTTTTTTCTTTATTCCTACACTTCACCCTTTTTCCAAGTTCATTCCACCGCTAAAAAGGAAAATTCAAACCAAGAGGAGGGAAATCCAATAGGTAACATAAAATTAATGGAAAACAAGGACAACAACATAGAAGTTTTTGTTTTTTTGGTAGAAAAGGACTTAGCAAGCTAAGGAACAACAAAACGGGGATCATCGTCCTATACGTATCATAACAAAGACAAGGGCCAAGGCCTGCTGGAGATTCCTGAAAAACATAGAAATATTAAGTCCATATATATAATCTCCCAACTCCAGAACTGAGCACTCGAAAGATGAACCTGGGAAATTTGTTCATATGACTTGACCGATCGGGCTAAGCAACGTAAGTGTTCTTTAACTACACGAAAGCATCCTCAACCCTGTTCACTATATCGTGAATATCCACTCCTAATTTCATCACACTGAATGCTTCAATTAATAAGGCTCTGAACAAGACTGGTTGACATTTTATGCCAGCAAAATTATATATCAACCTTTAAATAAGTAACCATGCAAATCTGTGGGAGATTCTAATGAAAAAACAAAAGCCAAACAATATCGCAAACAACATGGCAATGGGAGGCACCATAGTTTTAAGTAGTAGTTGCAAAGTACCATGCACACACCAAAGTTTTAAGTAGTAGTCGCAAATCCTGCATGACATGCAGGATTTGCGACCTCCTTGATAAATCTTGCACCACCACCGTTTCCAACAGTAAAAGGCACAAAACTTTCGACTGCAACATTAGGATCCTGTGGCAGCGTAAGTAATAAAATTTAACAATGACATGGAAGCAATCTGAAATTATTGATGGATTTGAAGAAACTAAGAAAACCACATGTGCTAAATATTCAAACAAAATCGATGTCCATACTTCAAGAAGAGACGAAAAATATACCAGTCCATATTCTGCTAACCAAGGTGTATAACTCACCCTGAATTTAAAATCGTTTTGTAAGAAAAGGGTATTGATATCAGTTAAAAGTAAAGTATGCAAATCCATGCACAAAAGTGGAGCAAGAAGCATGAAAGGGAAGCATGAAGCATGGAGAATGGAAACATGAAAAGTTAAATAGTTAATTAAAGTGGAAGCAAGGAAGCATGAAAAGTCAAATAGTTAATTGAAGTGGAAGCATGAAGCATGGAGATTGGCCTTTTTTTTTCCTAACTTTATTTTAATAAATCATTTCGTGGTTTCACTAACTTGATTTTTCCTTTTTCTTTTCAAGTGGCCTTAATAACCTTCTTTGAGCTAGCAAAAAATTTAATTGTTAGCAAAGAATTATTCTCAGTCAAAACTTACAGCTATCTATTAATAAAAGTAATTTTCTTCGGTCACTTCGGTGTATTGTTCTGAATAAGTTTAGTTTCTTGGTCTTATAAAAAAAAGGCAAAAAAAGCTAAAAGTAAATTTTTGGTGTTAAGAAAAGGTTGAGCGAATTCATGATAGGAAAGAGTTAAGTAAATTTTTAGTGCCAAGAAAGAGTTAAGTAAATTCTTAATGCCAGAAAAAATTTAAATAAATTCCTGATGTCAAGGGTTAAACAAATTATTGGTGCTAAGAAAAAGTTAAGTAAATTTCTAGTGCCAAGAAAAGGTTGAGCAAATTTTTGGTGCTAGCAAAAAGTTAAGTAAATTCTTGGTGTGAGGAAAAGGTTGAGCAAATTCTTGGTGGTAGAAAAAAGGTTAAGTAAATTCCTAGAGTTAGAAAAACATCAAGAAATTCTGGTGACAAGAAAGATTAAAAAAAAAGTTAAGAAAAAGTCAACCAAACTTTTGATTCCAAGAAAAAGTTGAATAAATTTCAGGTGCTAGGAAAACATCAAAGAAATTCTGTTGACAAGAAAGGTTAAAAAAAAAGAGTCAAGATTAAGATTTTTTGAAGTAGATAACTTCTCAAATTGATAACAAGAAAAGTGGGAAATAAAGGCATCATATAATCCCACTAAGTTTGGTACCAAAAAAAAAAAAAGAGCACACAAGTAATGAAGAAAAAGGCTACCATGCCACGATCAATCCTCGTCTTCATCATCTTCCAGAAAGCTATAGTCAAGGAGGGAATGATGACTCTCTATCATTGTCTTCACCTTAGCAGCACCCTTTAAAAATTCCTCATCAATGATATAGGCAAACACAGCGGAAGTCTTGTACTTCTCCACATCTAAAGCTTTCACGATCGACATTTGAAGATTAAGTTGATTGAGGGAGCTAGACAAATCTTGAATTTCATATTGGGATTGAGTCTTTAGATTATTGTAATCTACTTTCAGATTATCATAGTTTGCCTTTAGCTGGCCCACGCGAGCTTTCTCTTCAGTCAAAATTTATTCCAACTCAGCAATCCGCCTTTCAGAAGCTCGCCCAGATTCAATCAGAGTATTTCCTTCTAATATTAAACTTTTAATTCTTTTTCTGGATACTTGGATGGCATAACTAAGCTGTAGTAAAATGAACAGAAATTTTAATAGATGGACATCAGCAATCGATTGTGTTGAAACACCGAGAATAAAGAAGCAGAATATTCCTGACAAATATTGGCTAGTATGATGTCCGTTAGGTCACAACTTTCAATGTGCCTCATTTCATTGGAAGAAATGTACTAAGGCCAAAGTTGGTTAAAAAGGTTGAGATATGTCTGAGCAGGGTCCTCCCAAGCAAAGGTCGATAAGTCATCCACCAAAAGCAAGGTTCATTGGCTGGAATCTGATGGAAAATGAGCAGAAGCCGGAATGCTAGTAGTGGCAGAAGAGTTAACAGATGGCGGATGAATAGCTATATTAAGAGCAGGTAGAAGCAAAGTTTCTTGCTGAGGATGATTTGAAATAACAGCTTGGGAAGATGACCTCCAACATAGAAAGTATGCTCATCCCTCAATTTTTTACTAATCTTAGCAAGAGGAAACTTCTCAATCTTCTTCTTTTTGGGAGCACCATCATTCTTGGAAGACATGGTTAAAAGAAGAAGAAGAATAAGAGAGGCATATATGTTATTACGTGACATATCCATTTTACTGAAAATATTAGAAAAGGAGCAAAAACTCACCTCTAGTAGAATCTATAAAGTGTGTAGGGGAGATAAAACTGAATGTTGATAAGAAACCGAGCTGGAAGAGATATACCCAAGATCTATATTTTGATGGAATATTAAGACACTTAGCAACAATTCTATCTTATTATTAGAAATAACAGTGGAAGAGAGAGGTGTGTTCTACCTTGTTAGAAAAAAAGGAAAAATAAAGTTAGTGAAACCGCAAAATGATATATTAAAATAGTACCCAGATAGTTACTTGGGATAAAAAAATGAGTTTGGACCCGGCATTCAGGGTTTATGTCACTAAATTCCCCAAACTCTCAATCTCCACTGATAAAAATCATAAATCTTTCCCAGACGATTTGTTTTGAACAATTAGAAGAGGAAGCTTAGGCCAAGTGCTCACATAATAATAAGCGTTAATAGGAGAGCCTCAATTGGGATTATGAATGGCCATCAGTTGGTAAAATAATTGAAATTGTTGAAATGTGGGGCTAGGAAGGTTTCTCTATTTCTAAAGGATCGTTATGCCTATCATGGCACGCTACTCAACTGAGCAAGAGCAAACTTAAAATTGTTAAGCATATACCTAAGAAAAGGATGGAAAGGGAGTCTTACACTGTGCATAAAAAAGTTAGGATGTAGGATGACAATGCAAGAGAATGACTAGGTTTGTTGTTTTCTTCAGTCCTTTCCAAAGAAATGGAACGAGATATACCATAAGAGACACAAAGGAATTCAAGTGACATTTCACCTATACGATTAACCTCTTCATCTATACTCCACCCAGTAGAAATGGAAAGAAGAAAAAATGAAGCAGGGTAAAATTTACAACAAGTGATTGACTAGTTACAGGCCGATAATCATCCTCCTCTAAAGGATACTCACAAAGCTCACATTCAGAATCCAAAGACATTATTAACTAAGTATGGAAAAAAAAAATAAGGAAACAACAGCAAATACCCAAAAAAAAATTAGATAAGCAAAACTTGAGAAGAGATGGAAAGAAAAATTAATCATATAGAGAGAGAGAGAGAAGACCAATTTATATAAGTGAGAATTGGCTTAGATGGTGAGTAGAAGAGGCAACAACCAATGTATTTATAAATGAGGAAATAGCACTTTTAAGCTTTGAAAATCAAGCTCCAAAAAGCTAGGGGCAACTGATATTAGTTAAAAGTGAAGTATACAAATTCATGCACAAAAGTGGAGCAAGAAGCATGAAAGAGAAGCACAGAAGCATAGAACATGGAAGCATGGAAAATCAAATAGTCAATTAAAGCGGAAACATGAAAGCATGGAAAATCAAATAGTCAATTAAAGCAGAAGCATGGAAGCATGGAAAGTCAAATAGTCAATTAAAGCGGAACCATGGAAGGATGGATGCACAAAAAGTCAAATAGTCAATTAAAATGGAACCATGGAAGCATGGAGCATGGATGCACGAAAAGACAAATAGTCAATTAAAGTGGAACCATGGAAGCATGGAGCATGGATGCATGAAAAGTCAAATAGTCAATTAAAGTGGAACCACATGAAAACATAAAAAGTCACATAGTCAATTAAAGTGGAACCATGGAAACATGGAAGCATAGTGACTCTCACGGAAAACAAACAGACAGAAACTAAAAGATAAAAACAAAACGTAAAAGCAAGATAATGAGAGTAAAACAGACGGCGCCGCACCTGAATTTAGAGGCGAGGCTAGGGACAAACCGAAGCATGGTGGATGCTTATTTTTTAACTTGAAGAATCAAAATGGTTTTATGAACAGAGAGTATCTAGCGATATCGAAAGTGTTAACTGATCAAACTATCAGGTAGCATGCGGATTCGGCCTTTAATTGTAGTCTTGCTTAAGTTGCATTTTACCAAATCTCCTTAATTGAGTTGTTTGCAACTTCCTTATCTTATCCTTCTAGTCATAATTGTTGAAAAATTATTATAATAGAAATTATATTGTAGTGACTAGTGTATGATTTTAGCTTTTGGCTGGGATGAATTAAAAAAAATCTAATGATAATTGAAAAAAATGATAGAAATAAAAATACTTCGATCCCATTTATACTGTCAAAATTATGTTAGAGAAACCGTCACAATGTTTATATATTAGGTGTTTTACATTATTCCTCTGATGGCGTGCTCGATTATATCTTAGAGCCAAAGAAGACTAACTATTAGTACTCGTATGCAAAAGGAAGACTCTTCATTTGTAGGACAACGTCATACGTACGATACAATGCCTCCATATTGTCGTGGAACACCCAAGTTTCCTAGCCGAAGAGGTTAAATATTAAGCCAATGTGTGCTAAACTTAGCTTGATTCTAAAAGTTTCCAGCTCTAGTAATCTCTATCACTTTCTCTATACTTGTACATATTTAAGAATTCTATAGAGAGTAGTAAAATATGGGTTTTGTACGTAGAATTCTTTAGAATACTCTAGCTATTGCTAGACATGAGAGCTCTCACCAAGTTGTGAAAACTCTTTAAACTAAGAATATTCTAAAACTAGGCAAGGCTCTGTGTAAATATGACTTACTCTTTCCATTTTATCAACAAACAAGAGCAACTCAAGCACTTGTTAGCAAGCTCTCAAAGCTCTCTTGTACACATACACTCTTGTATATAATATACATTCTCTTTGGCTCAATTGCTCACTCTTCTCTCTACCTCTTCTGCAAGCATCTTTGCCTAGTTAGTTAAGAAGCTAAAGGCTTACTTAGTAACTCTCGGATAGGGATTGTCTATGTGTCTCACGGATTTGTTGCAAAAAATACTCATCCTGTGACAATATGCTCAAGGTTGGTTGAATTTATTTTATCCCCTATTTTGTTGTTTCTTTTAATACTACTTCAACTTGTATCACTTGTAATTGATTTACTTTTGATGCCATGCTAAAGTGTCCATATTGGTGCAGACCGCAATTGAGATGTCCATTTTGCGCGCTTGTACGCTAGTACCGACAGCATGGCTATTTGTGCTAGAGATAAAATTTTTCAGAATCAAGCCGGGCTAGTACATCTTGGTCTTGTTTGATCGGCTTCCTAGCTTGAAATTTGCACGGCCCGTAATAATATGCCATGTACTCCAAAATACGTTGTTAACCATCTGTTTATAAATGATGTCATACACAGGTACGAAACCATTTATTGTAATTTTGGAAAAGTTACAATAACTCCATAATAGATTTATTGGAAGAGGGGGAATATTTATCATGTATAGTGACACCCCATTCGTAAATATACCCCATTAGAACTTTACACTTTTTATTATTTGACAAATGAACCCCATTTAGTACAAACATACCCCTATCCTTATAATATATGTACCATCTTTTTCTATTAATACCTATCTACAAAGAATATGGATAAAAATTCTCTTCTAATTTTAACTATTTATCTATTGCAGATTAAATATTGAATATTGTAATCAAATGTCAATGCATATTTTCCTTAAAAGAATTATTACTATCTTATTCATAGTAATGATTATGCATTATGGGATATTTTTTAATACAATGTAGATTCAAGGATAATATTTTAAAGCATTAGAGAGATGTCACACATTTTTTTGTATAATTTTGCAAAAAATTAATTTAATTCTTTTTATAAAAATGTAAAATATTGTAGATTAAAATATGACAATGTTTTTATATATAAGACTTAGATAAATTTAACTAGTTTATAAATTTCTATTCAATTTTTTTTTTAAATAAAAATCAACTAAGTGAGATGCCAGTACAAAAGAGAGGGAGGGAGGAGGAGAATATCACCATCCTTTTTCATAATGTTATTATTGATTTTGTTTTTCTTTCTACTTTTTAATTTATTCATTTGGACCACAATTCCTCACTCTCTATCTAAGCCCCACTCACTCTTTACCCTCTCTAACTTTGATGATATAAAAAAAAAAAAAAAGCAAACACACAATATCTATTAAATGCTTGAATTTTATTTTTTTTTCCCAAAATGAAAGAATTTGATTCACAGTATAATCATCTCAAGTTTGATTTCAATATAATATAATGATTTGATACAATATTTTGATTCATGGAAAAACTTTATGATTCTTTTCTTTCATAATTTATATTAATCATTTTATTATTATGCTTTTGGTAGCTATAAAGTTTAAATTTTTTTAAGAATAGGGAAAACATGTACCGTCCAACTAAATTTTCACCATTATTTAAAAAATACAAAAATAATTTTTCACTTGCTTAGCTGTCCACCAATTGTTCGCAGAGTTTAATGCTTTTTCACTAAAGGGTTAACTTTCATTAAAATGTAATGACATCGTAAGTGTAAATTGGATATTTCCCTTATAAACAAAGAAGTTTTACAAAAATACCCATAATTTTTTCCCCTTTTGTTTTTCTCACTTTTTTTTTATTTGGGGTTTTCATTTTTTAGGTTTTGGTCGATTTTTTTTCTTTCTAAGACGAATGGGTAGGATACAAGGGATTTTGATTTTTAGGATTTGAGTTGTAATATTAGGGTTATGATTTATGAGATTATGATTTGATAAAGGGGTTTGATTTTGTAAATTAATATTTCTATTTTTTTTTTCTATTATTTAGGGTGACAGTTTAAGGATAAAATTATTATTTTGTTAATATTCTATTAAAATTTCTAATGGTGTTAAGATGAAAGTGTAAAAGTAATATACCTCTTTAAGTAATGGGTGGACAACGAACAAGTGAAAAATATTTGTGCCTTTTTTTAAACAAAGTTAAACGTTGGTTGGACTAAGCTTATTTTCCCTTGAGAATATGAATAAAGTGAAGTAACTGATATACCGTAATAATTGAAGTAATTTAATAATAAAATTCAAGTGACCCATGTGTTTGTAGCGAACACGCATGCAGATGTGTTCAAGATAGTAACGAACACTTGAAGAGTTAAATGCAATTTTAATTACTATTTTAATAGATAGTATAAATATTTATGACATTTTTCTCAATTTTCAACTTTTCCTATAATTTACCTGATTCATGAATACTCTCGTCCAACATAAACAGTTTAAGAACAACTAAGCTAAGAGCATTGATATTTGAACATTATCAAAATATCATCAAGGTAAAAAAAAAAATGGATATTATTTATGCTATATATCATTGTAGTGCACAAAATGATAGTATTATTTATATTATAGTACGCCATGTTTTGTTGGTGGTCAAATAACATATTTCCTTAGCTAATTAGCAAAGCAACAGAAAAATGTAGAAGGTAGGTGAGGTGGTTTACATCACCGTCGGCAGCAAATGTATACTCAATAATAGCCTATTCACTCTATAGACCAAAAAAGACAATTAGATAAATAAATAAAAATGGAAAATTTTTAACAGACGAATGAAAAAAATCTACAAATGAAGAGGAAAAAAACAAAAAGCTTGAGGTGGATTACCAAATTTTTTACAGACGGTTACATCATGTTGATATATAAGAACCATGAGAGATCTTGATCTTGATCATAGGCTTGAAGAAATCCTGTACAACCCTCCTTCTACTTTCAACCTTTTTAAGTAGAAACTAATTATATAACTTTTTAAGTAGAATTTATTTTTTATTTTGTTGTTTTTTTTATATAAATGAATAATAGTCTTTTTTTTTTATTAAATAAGAATTATCAATTATTTTTTGGCTACATTTCACATAATATTTTGATAAGATTACAAAGGTCGATGGTTCATGTTCTTACTTTAGGTTTTCTCAACTGTGATAAAAGGAATAACATTACTTTTACCATTGTATACCAGTGCTTCTAAAGCAATAAGTTAAAGTATTTGATAAACATATCTAATTTTTACATTTAAAATTTTATGTACATATATATGTATAAATTATACAATCGTACTCAAATACAAATTGCATAAAAATTTATATGAATAAAACAAAAAAAACACGAATTTTAATACTTTAAAGGACAGAAAGTAGTACATTAAAATCTATATTTTTCTTATCTTTTAACTTTGTTCTCTGAATTTTTCATATAAACATAAACGTGTGAGCACCATCATACATATTACCCTTGCTCAACTTTAAAAGTTATATTTATTAATAGCTGCTTATCTATACTTTATGCTTACATTTTATAACAATTGTGGTTTCCAAGTTGGAATTGATGGCGAAAAAGTGGGGTCGATCACTAATTCCCCCCCTCCGTTGAACAAAAATACGTGGCTTGTTGTGGGTCGTATAAGTTGAGCCCATAAAATATTGGGGCTTTATTTCCGCTAGGTCAGGGCTTCTTAGATTTATTCAAGTTTCTTATATGGATATTTTTAATAAGGATGTATTCTTAACTTGGAAAAAAAAAATAGATTTCTTGGTTTTTCCAATTCTAAGATATTTTTCTTATTTTGAACAAATTTGAATAACGATTTTATTTGCTTAAGATTCCTACGCTTTGCTCTTTCATTTATCAATTCTCTTTTTTTTCTTTAGTAACACCTTTCTTGTTCTTTACTACTTTTTAATGTTTTTATTCCTAAATAGATAATATAAATAAACATTGATTTTCATTTCAGATCCATCGAATTTAATAAACGTGATATTTCATAAAGGATTTATTAGTAAATTAGAGAAGAAAATATTCTTAATAATCAACTGCACTTGGCCTATTATGTTTGGTGGTTATATAATTGGGTATCCATTTTGTCTTCTTATTTGTTACAATGGTGTTGCGTTAGCAGTTAATGATGTATCTTTCGGAGCTCCAATCCCACCAATCCATGGAGCTCGATTCAGATTTTGGTGTCTCATTTATTTAGAAAGCTTCTCTCATCTTCCTATCTCCCCTTTTCTTTTCTTTTCTTTTCTTTTTCTTGAGTTCTCCCATATATTTTTTATATGTATGGGTCGATGATAAATAATATAATTGGATAATTTTAATTGGGAAGGCAATCTGACAGATGACAGAAAAGTTATTTAACAAATGAAGATAAGTAGCTAGTCTTTGGTATAGATGTCTGGCCTGCACTGAAAAAATATTTATTTATGTGTCTAAAATGATCGGTATATACTATTTTAATTATATTTCAGATTTTTGTCATACACATATTTACCGTTACATAATTATTTAAATAGAGAGAGATTGTCTTTTTTTTTTTTTGCATTGAAATTATATATAAATATCCCTTATTGTTTCATAATATCCAAAAATCCTTCGGACACAAAAAATCTTGAAGGAAAAGAGTCATAAATGAGTCATTTGCTTGATGATTTATTTTAGAAATAAAAACTACATATCTATTATAAGAAGAATATTAAAAAATAATAAAAGTACAAGAAAAATATCTTATTATTAATTTTTTATTCACATCAAAATATATTTCTTATTTTTAGTATTAAAATTTTATTTTAATTTATATTTTATAATTTATTTAATTTATAATAAAAATAAATAAAAATGTATTTAAAAATAAGATAATATCGTAAAATTTTGATACTTGGAGAATTATTAATTATAATTATTACTAAAACAATAAAAAAGATAAGTGATACATATTCAATAAAGGAGATATTGACAATCTCCCTTGTTTAATGTAAGGATACATATATATATATATATATATATATATACATATGACAAAATTTTAACAGATAAATAATAAAATTGTATGTACTGAGAACTCCCAAGAATTTCACTAAATTAATAGATATGAAAGATTTACCCCTACCCAATGAAAAATGCCAAAGAAGCAAATTCCCATTTAAATCCAAATTAGGATTTTGTGAGGGCGCCTCCAAAAAGTGGGTCCACGAGCACTTATGGGCACACTATGATAAATTGCTCCAATTCCGAAGTATCCATCAACAAAAGCATGCAGACAACATAATGCATGCAAAGAAAAACACACGGAAGACAGATTGTTCACCCTTGCAAGAGCCATAAGCACTTTGTGGAGAGCTAAATCTTGAGTGGTAAAGGTGGTGGGGGACCAGCACATTTTTGTTTTTGGCAAACACCTCTCACTTCTTTGGTGCTAATGGTGGCGTCTTAAATGTGATTTACTGGAGTGGGTGACTGAGCTTTTGTCCTCGTGTACACACTGTCATTGGCGATTGAGGCATTTGTGTGTGGTTATTTTGATTAATGAGGAAAAGTGAGGTCGTTGAACTAAATAATGAGTATGCTAGAGGGCCCAAAAACTAAGAAATAAAAGAAGATATGATAGCGATGGTTAGGGTTTCGTGAGCCATTTTATGAGAAGATGAGATAATGATGAAATATGCTATTGGGTTTCTGTTTGATATGAGTATATACACGGGGATGATTAATTAATTAACAACCAAGTCCTTTAAACGGCGCGTGTCCTACGCTTTTATTGGTGTGTATGAACATCTATAGCTAACAACAATCAACACAGCTGACCCCGTGCATTAATGAAAATACCAATATAAGCGTCAAAGTTAGCTATTATGGGTAGTTTTTATCTCCTTTTGTGATTAAAAAAATTGATATGCGCAGTCGATTTGCAGTCAAGCAGAAACAGGTCTGTGATTCATCTTGAATTAATCTTTTGACTCATTTTCTAATATGAAAATTTACACATTATAGTAAAATTCTGATTCATAGATGCTATCAATGATATATTAGTACAAAATAATTAGAAAAATATAAGGTCAAATCTAAATTTTGCAATATGTAAATATCCTCATATAATTTTTATGTGCGGCCTCGCAGTTTTCGAGTAATAATCTGACGCAAGCTAGGTTCCGGATGAGTTAGAATTGTCACTTACTCTTTATGATTCCCGTTCTTTAATTTTGCCTCTATTTGTATCAGAAATTGGTGGAGTTTCTTTTCTACTTCTGCACCTTGTTGACATCTTTAACTTGAAATATTTATAAGGTGTGACCATACATTGATTGCTCGTGAGTGGTCTAAGATAAATATTAAGTATATTATACGTCAGTATAATTCATTTTAGTTAGAGTGATAAATCACATATATATGAGTGGCCCAGCTCCTATCTAATTTGCTAGTGAATGATCCATCCAATTCAACAATAACTAGAAGCATTGCATGCGAAGGAAGAAAAAATTGCAGATGGTGGGTGGAGCATCAACCCCATTTCGTAGCAAAACACAATTGACTAAGCAAGTCCTTACGAATTACGGATTTATAAATTTAATACATCTTGGAATTGATTAACTCATTACCGTAATAATATATACTTCCACTTAAATGATGAATAAATATATGAGATTAAACCAATAAAGCTTGATGTATAGGTTTATTAAGGATTAAAGTTATTTCAAATTTTGTGTTTAGATTCACATCGTCATCATATAAGACTTTCTGTGTTATATGCTGTCCAATTAATGCTCGATTGTCTAAGTAACCATTGAATTGATAACTTAACACATTTTATTTATCGAATTCAATGGCAAAAAAAGATTTAATGTGTCTGTAACTTTCAATAACCTATTGTGCTTATATAATTTCACACGCTCACAAGGCACGTCAGGAAAGAATTAAATCATTAGTTTCATATAAATTTTTCTTAATTAGCAGAAAGACAAACAAGGGCTTGAGTGGGGTTTCACTTTCACTTTCGAATCCAAGTACCTAAAAGGAGAAGATGGACCACCAAAATTAAACAAATCATCAATCGCTAAAATAAATAAAATAGTGCACACTCAAAAAGTTTAGTGTGAAATGAAAACGACTTCCCCTCTTACAAAAACTAACTTGTTGTTTTGATATAATCCCCCTTCATTAATTAATTAATTAATCAATGCTGCTATAACTATTTGCTACCATGCATCATATGGTATACACGTAGCAATTAGTCGACGAATTTTAGACCAATTTAGGTGAACAATATTTTAAATTCCACCACCATCATCAGATAATAACCATATCATTTAATCAAAAAAATTTAGAATACATTAAAAGTATCATATCATCTACACAAAAAGTAAATAATGCCATAAAATGTGTGTATTTGTTTTGAAAAATTACCATGTAAATGGTGATTATATTAAATTTAAGTACACATGTAATACATGCATTAATTGATCGTATTACCTCTGATATATTATAGAATTCCTCTCTTTAATTGGATGAAATAATTATTAAGTTTATAAAATAAAAAAATAAAAAGAAACTATGCTCAAGATTCTATTAACTCTAAGATATTTATCATGGCCTTGCCGACTGTACGGTTGTGTAAGATGAGCATTGGTGGGGGATGTGTTATGTGTGGGTGTTTTGTTGAAGCTTTAGATATGTGTATTTGTTGGTATGGTTAATTTATGAAGCAATAAATTAATTAAGTACAGATTATAGAACATATGTTGCTAATTATTTTGGCTAATTAACGAATCAAAATTGGCCAACTCTTCATATTCTTAGGCGTGCATCGTGGCGTGAGCCTGAGGTTATCCTAACGTGGATATATATAAATATTTAGGTTTAATTAAGTTAATAAATTAATTTAACAGTGGAAAAAACTGGGGACAAGAAGCACTTAACTCTAATAACATATCACCTTTTGTCTAGTATTATTATCTTTCAAGACTACTAGGTATTGATGTTGATAATAGAGCAAAAAGAACATTCCACATTTCTCCCATAAAGGCCCCTTCATATAAATGATTATCAACTAGATAATCAAAGCAAAGCACAAATACATTTGAGCTTTTCTCTCTCTCTCTTTCTCTTTCTCTTTCTCTTCTCTTGAGAGCTTTCTTACTGTCCTTACAATATGGGATATGGAGAAGTTATAATAAGAAGCTACGACAGACAAATTGATAGAGCTCGAGTGGAGGATCTTGAGAGGAGATGTGAAGTAGGGCCAGCTGAAAGAGTGTTTCTTTTTACAGACACTTTGGGTGACCCCATTTGCAGAATCAGAAATAGTCCCATGTACAAGATGCTTGTAAGTAATTTAATTTTCATTGCACCATTATTATTCATTCTGATGATATTATTCAATTCGTCGTCGTCGTCGTCATTTATATTTTGATATTATCTTATCCATATATCATTTATGTATACCACATATGTTAGGTAGCCGAGCTGGACCGGCAGTTAGTTGGTCTAATTCAAGGCTCTATAAAGCAAGTAACTGTCCAAAATCCTCATGAAGATTTAGCCAAAGTGGGCTACGTTTTGGGGTTAAGGGTTGCACCACTTCACCGGCGAAAGGGGATTGGCTCTAGCCTTGTATGCAAGCTAGAAGAATGGTTCACATCAAATGATGTTGATTATGCTTACATGGCTACTGAGAAAGATAACGAAGCCTCGGTTAAGCTCTTTGTTCACAAGCTTGGTTACGTCAATTTCAGGACTCCAGCTATTCTTGTACATCCGGTTAACAATCGCATGTTTCATACACCATCAAATGTTGAAATAAGAAAGCTCCAGATTGAAGAAGCTGAGAATCTTTACTACAAGTTCATGGCTTCGACAGAATTTTTCCCATATGATATAGGCAATATACTGAGAAACAAGCTTAGTTTAGGCACATGGGTGGCCTATCCGAGAGGTGAGATATCGGGAGAATTTGGATCAAATGGGCAAATACTTCCAAAGAGTTGGGCAATGCTTAGTGTGTGGAATAGTGGGCAGCTTTTCAAGCTAAGGTTGGGTAAAGCTCCTTTATCATGCTTATTATACACAAAGAGTTCAAAATTGATTGATAAATTCTTGCCGTGTTTTAAATTGCCGGCGATACCGGATTTTTATCATCCATTTGGGTTCTATTTTATGTATGGAATGCACAGAGAAGGTCCATTGTCAGGGAAAATGGTCAGGACACTATGCCAATTTGTGCACAACATGGCTAGTACAATGTCTAAGGATTGCAAGGTTATTGTTACAGAAGTTGGAGGAAGCGACACCCTGAGACTTCACATCCCACATTGGAAATTACTCTCATGTCCAGAAGATTTGTGGTGCATAAAGGCCTTGAAGAATGAAAAGAAGAAGACTCTTCGTGAATTGACAAAAATCCCACCAACAATAGCCCTTTTTGTAGACCCAAGAGAGGTATGAATTACCAGATTAAATAATTTAATTAAAGATACTGGCCAGTTTGCCTGCTTTAAGATTGAGAGCCAGAAACCCCACCTCATGAATTGTTTGATAAGTCCTTATATCTCTCCTGGTGGGGGCTTTTCTCTTGTTCTTTTCACATCCCGAGACACAAAATCTCAAAAGATTTCCTTAATTAGGAGCCACCCTTTGTGTCCTTGTTCACAATTCAATTTTTGTGCCTCATGATTTCGACTAATCAAGCCGGTCCCTTTGTGGTCCATTTTTGTCCCTTCCCTCCCGGGTAAAAATAAAATAATAATAGTAATAACTTAAGAGAAACTGGACCCTTTATCATCTTTGTGCCTTCATGTAGAGCTGCCATCATCACCTTGCTAAAACCTCGCGATGTAAAAGAATTCAGAATTTTAATTTCATTCAAATGAAAGAAACTCTCTATATGAATATATCCCAGGGGGTCTCTGCTCAGTCTCCTTATTTTCTTTTGATGTTTTTGGCAAGACATTAGTACACTAAAGTGTAATATTAATGTTCTGTCTAGTAGAGAAAAAAGTTGACTCTGCTATCTTGCATAAACCCTAGTTTATGCGAATAAAACCAAATTGGTTGGTTAGGGTTTCAAGTCACTAGTCATATTCAAGAATAAGTTTAGACAAAGCAATAGGTGTTAGGCCCATATGCTCACTCACCAAATAAAGGAACCATCTTAATTTATTACACTGGTGATGATGATGGAGTTATTGATATTCTCATTGGTTAAATGAATCATCATACCCATTCAGACTTTAATATCATTCTTCAAAGAGCCTTTAGTTTGTCCTTTGTATCTAGCTACAACTTGAAATATTTGTTGGAAGTGGAGCACGTTGGCTTGCCATCAACCATTGGTGAACAAGTGGCTTAGATTCATTACTTAAGATCTGTCATCAGGATAATATGTCTATATATATACACATGCATGTTGCTCCAATTTTATATTCACATGTTAGCACACATAAAAGTCCTCGTCTAATATATGACTGTATTTCTCCAATTACTAGAATTTAAGTATTTGTTAAATATCCTCTTCATGTAAAAGATCATTTAAACTAACACATATGGTCCATCTTGAATTTAATTTGTACATGGAAGATTCTAATAAAAGACCTTTAATTCTGTTCCCATCACTGCATTTTTTTTTTTTTTTTTGTATAAGTAAGAATGTCCAGAAGTGCAAAGAATTAGCAATCGTCAATGTTTAAATAGATTAATGATGCTTTAGCTTATGCTAAGATCTCATTTAGGGTTTTACAGTGGGCATTGGCTGTTTCTTTGCCCACATAAGGAACAGAAAAAGGTGCTGAATACTCTGGAGTACTACTACTTTTTCATTCGTTGCTTATGTTGTGTATGCTTCTACCACCATGATAATTTATATACATACAAAACAAATAATAAATAATTAAGCAGCAATACTTCAGGAGCACCAAATCATTTCTCCAAAAAAAGATAAAATAGTAGTTAAGAAAGCCTATATGAGTCTACAAAATCTGCACAATCTGACACCAAATAAATCCACTGCCAAGATATTACATGCATTATCAAGCTCAAATCCCAAGAGCTAGCAGACTGTTCATACTTCATACAGGCAACAACAATTTTCAATTATTACATCCAAACATACAAAATATTACTAGGTGTCTTATGACAAACTCTAGAAAAGCGCTCACACACACACACTCACAAAATTAAACCTGCCTCGTGGAGGTTATGAACAATTTTATTGATCACTTAAAAAGAAAAATACACCCAAACTTTCAAAATTTGTAAGTATAACCAAATTTTAATATTTCAGGAATCGACACAGAAGACTTTGGCATGCCATATTCAATGCATGAGAATATGTTTGGTGTTTTTTTTTGGTGAAATCGATTTTATTATTATATAGATCTGAAAAAATAAAAGCTAATGATATATACGACGTCGCCAGACAAATGAAAAGTACTATTATCTACTTTAAATATCATGAACCTATATTTATATGTTAAGCCAAACCATTAAAATCTTGGTGGCCTTTCTCCTTACTTTCAAAACGAGAAATAAATGGGCGATAGTGAGCTTCTCGTTTATCAAATGTAGCTTTCTTTGACAAATTTTCAATTCAATTTTATAAATGGTTGTTACAATAAATTGTCTTGAGTTGGCTAGCTAGTATCAGAATTCCTTAATGATGTTGATTAAATTTGTGGTTTTGATTTGCCGCACAAGTCTGTGAAAATCACGTGGATTAGACAAAATGATCGATCGGCGTAACGACTTGTGTGGTTTTACAAGCAAGCAACTCAAAATTCTTGTCTATTAGATAGCGATGTGCATTGTTCAAATTTGTGGTCTCGATACTTTCAGAAAAAAATCATGTATTTTGTTAGAGCTTAAGTAACGCAATTATTTGAACATTAAACTTTTTAAATCAAATGATTTCTCGACGTAGTGTTAAATTAAGTAGGTTTGACTTGTAGGTCTTTTTCGAATCCTGTAAACACAAGTAAACGAATTTATTATAAATAGTCAAATGAACTGCCTGGGTGAGATCCAGGATTAAACTTATGAAAATTGTGTGTGCAAGACCATATCTTCAAGTTTTTGCTTTCAGGTCAAGTGGTTTTTGTTTTTTGTATTGACTTTCAAATAGGGTGCGCAAACTTAGGTTCAAATATCACAATATCCGGACTTAGTATCACAATATCCGGACTTAGTTTGGATGTAGTTTTCGGACACCCAGACTAGGATTAAAAACTTGATACCCGATTGGATTTTAATTTGGATACTTGAATTTTGTATTTTCTCAATATTATATACATATACTTTTTTTTTGTAATTTCATAAGTTTTAAATTTATTTCAATAAAATTTGACATGAAAATATAAAATTTAAGTATTTAAAACTTTATATATGTGTAATAAATAAGTCAAATAAATATAAATATTTAAAAAAATAATATATATTTTATAATTTTTTTAATAAAATTAAGATTTTGAGTCAGGCCTAGATAGTAATGTTTAGAATCGACCCACTTTTATACCCAAATCGAGTATTATCCAACCCACATCACTTGAATACGGTTTGGATCCAGCAGACTAGATGAGTATTTTTGTCATCCCTATTTTCAAACATTGATTCGTTATTTCTCCACAACAAGCATCCTTATTTACGAATTGTAGTCTTGAACAAAAAAACCCTTAGATATACAATAAGCTTTCCTCTCTCTCTCTCTCTCTCTCTCTCTCTCTATATATATATATATATATATATATATCAAAGCTAGAATCAGGTCTCTGCTAGAAAAGACGCCAGGAACCTAGCAAAGACAAGTGGAAGCTACAATGTCCCCTTTTAACGTACGAATAGCAGCCTGTTCTGTCTGATTCGGTGCATTATTCAGGCATGTGGGGACGAGCTTCGACATTTAGATTTAGCTAGTGGGTTCGGTTTATATGTTTGATAAAAGCTTTATTTACATAAAGAGTGGAGCATTTAACAACCTTTTAAAATTTTTCTAACATCTTTTTCGAATTTTATGTTCAAAAATACCTTCAATGTAATTTATCATACAAACCCATAGAGTAAAAGCAACCATCTTGTTATAAAATTCACTCTATAAAAAGGACTATTTCTTTCAAGTCTATATCTATAAAATACATAAAACTTTTAAAATCTTAAATTATTTTCTTTGTTACATAATTTCTATCTACATAACTCTAAAATCTTAAGTTTCTCCCAAAAAAAATTTTTTTTTTCCAATTAAAAGTTAAGGTATGAATATAAATTGTGAAATAGAGGGTGTGAAGAATAATTTATTTAAATATTACGCTGAATTTCCTTTCTAAAATCACAAATAAATTAATTTATCTTTATATATTTAAGTAATTTCAATCAAAAGCAAAGTTTGTGAGGAATTTAAACGGGTGTAAAAGGCCCAAACCAACATTTTGGGCCAAAATCCTCTAGCCACGTAATTGGTTAGATTCACAAATCAATAACTTTGACCCACTTAAGGTTTTCGCCTGAGCAATGAACAAGAAGAGTTAAGACGAGTAAAGAAGCACGCCTCGATTACAAATATCCACGGGAATCTTTTTGCTAATTAGAAACATTTAATCCCCTTGTTGTCATATATTCACGAGAGCTCCTATGGCTGTAATTTATTTCCACATGATCAATCACAAAACAAGAGTAGCGTGATAGTTACGATTTATACAACAATATAAATGTTTTTTTTTTTATATATAATTTTATTTTATCTAAAAGCTCATGGTTCTCATTAAAATTTTTTCTTATTAATTTTGGATGAGAAACTACTTGCAAGATAAATAATTCAGCAATACTCTTTTAAATTAAGCTTCATGAGAGGCTCTGTCTTTCTGTAGTGCAATTTCTAAATTTAAGTCAGCACATCATTGGAGGAACTCTAAAGGCATGAAACAGCACCAAATTATTTGAATGAAAGATGTTGTCATTGTTGGCGGCGATGGCGAAATGTAAAGATTCATTAAACATATATAAACAAAGTTTTTGAATGATTAAAATCTTATTGGTGAGTATGAATTAACAACATTAGAGTTTTAAATTTTTTTATTCTAATCTTAAATATTGTGAATTTATCAAAATAGAAGAAATCTAAAATATTATTTATAATAAAATTCTTCTAGTCAAAATAAGGAAAATAAAACAAACAACACTATATTAAAAAAAAAGACAAAAATCTTGAAAGTAATTAAAAAATAATAAAATATCTTAAAATTGTAAGATGACTGCGAAAGAAATAAAATTTTTAACTCGACCACAAAAAAAAATGGTGATAACGAAAATTAAGTTTAGTTCATCTTGTCATAAATTTTGAGATGATACCAAACGAATATATTATGTAACCGTCCTACATTACTTTGTTCATCTTTTCAAAACACAAAAGCATTTGTAATTTTTTTTTTAACACAAACTTGTTATCTATTAACCCTTTTTTTTTAAAAAAAAAAAACCAACAGTTATGTAAAAATCTAATAAGAGTTACTATAAGAAGTGTAAAGAAACTTTCCATATCAACTCTGTTATTCGAATCCAAAATGAAATTTAAACTCTACTATTATAAACGGGCTAAAGAAAGTGATTAATCATCGTGCCATTTGATAGTTTCTAGTGAATATGGCTGATGGACCAATAGGGGGTAGGAGTCCACAGAACATGCCAAAGACCGCCTATATATTAACTTTCTCACATCAAAATAAAAATGAAATCACAAATGGAAATCCCATTCATAAAACCACCCTTTTCAACTCAAAAAGTGGCCAACAAATTGCTAAAAAATAAAAATGTCGTCATCGTTTTAATGCAAATAGACCCCACAGGCCCAATCTCTCGTAAATTATAGTGGCCACCACTGCACACAACACATAAATTCAAAGACTCCTTCAAAGCTAGCTTCTGCAACAAAAAGTTCAAATCCCAAATTCAGTTTCATCGACAAAATTATATCCCAAATTCAGTTTCATCAATTTTCTTTTAAGGTTAATTATATATCCCTCGTCCCTATGGCTGCTGGTGCTGGGTGTGTTGTGGATACAAGGCGTGCCCTAGGGTGCAGAAACGGTGAAGCAGCTGCTCACTTGAAGTTTGTTTCAATCTTTATAATCTTCTTTACAAGCGTAATAGGCATCTCTTTGCCTGTCGTGTTAGCTCGGTACTTCCAAGGCAAGCCCAGTTATGATAAAGCAATCTTGATAATCAAGAGTTTCGCGGCTGGTGTGATTCTCTCAACTTCTCTTGTCCACGTGCTGCCTGATGCTTATGATGCTCTCTCTGACTGTCAAGTGGCGTCCAAGCATCCTTGGAGAGACTTCCCCTTCGCAGGTTTGGTTACTTTGATTGGTGCTTTGCTGGCTTTGTTAGTTGACATAACTGCAAGTGCACACGTGGAGCATGGCCATGGCCATAACAACAACAATAGTAAAGAGAGTAAAAATTACTCGCTTGTCCGGACGCGAGAGGAAATTGAAGGAATCAAAAAGGGAAATTATGAATTGGGAAAATTGGAAACTGGCCATGGTGAAATGACAAATAGAGAAACGGATCAAGAGGAATTGATAAAGCTAAAGCAGAAGCTGGTATCACAAGTTTTGGAGATTGGGATAATTTTCCATTCTGTGATAATTGGTGTGACTATGGGCATGTCACAAAATCAGTGCACCATTAGGCCTCTTGTTGCTGCGCTCGCCTTTCATCAGATCTTTGAGGGCATGGGGCTTGGAGGGTGTATAGCTCAGGTAATTCTTTAATTTTCTCGAACTTTTTAATTACTCTATATATCAGAATCAGATGATGAATGGATAAATAATATAATGGTGCTGGCTATCATTATCATTGTTATTATTACTATTATTATTTCTTTTTTAATAAATATGGTGTTGCCAAGGAGTAGGTATGCGTTTTTAATGCCTGATAAGTTTTGTATATTTTTTATCATATGGCTTAACTTAATTTTGGCCTTAAAATGTTTGATGTTTTCATCTGAAAGTGCCATAAGACTACATGTAGCTGATTCTTAGGGGTGGCAGTGATTTAAAGTTGTAGTCAATTCTTTGACATGTTCAATTGCGAAAATTGTGCTGGCTGAGGTCCAAGAATTTGTTTAGGCAGCATCTTTCTTTGAAATTCTACTGCAAAATGAAACAACTGAAACTTGGACGCCTGGCTATCACCAGTTTAATAACAAGAAAGAATTTTTTTTTTCCAATGCCAAAATGTATTTTGCAGCATATCTACATGTGAATGGATAATGCTAAAATGGGTATTGGTGCTTTGATTAAGATTAATTAGAGATTAAATCTAACTAGAGTCTCCTCCCTTTCACAGCTGCTTGCAAGCAATTAAAATTTTAGTCCAAAACTTGAACCCGCATAGCAAATCATATAAGAAAGTTTCCCATTACTTGTGGTGCCAGTACTTCATCTAATTAAAAGTCCAAACAAAAGTAGTTAGAGTTTTAATGTATTCCCCTTTGATATTTTCCTGATATGCAATGTTTATTGAGGCTTGTCACATGAATACAATAAAAGCAGCTTACTCTGTCTTTGTGAAGTATAATTTAATTATTTTCAGGAGAATTTGAACACAAGATCTTAAGATCAAACTGACCATGATACTATACATGTCGATTAATTGCTTGATTTAAAATTTTTTAATGGTAAGCACTCAATGTTTTATGCTCTGTCCTATTGTTCACTAAGATCAACCTCTCCTATGATATGAACTCTCACAAATAAAACAACTGATGTTGATTTTATTTTGAAAATTGCAGGCAGGATTCAACTTTGGTACAGTGGCATACATGTGCTTCTTGTTTTCAGGGACAACACCGATTGGGATAGTTTTAGGGATGATGGTGTTTGCAGTGACAGGCTATGATGACAGTAACCCTAACGCTTTGATAATGGAAGGGCTACTGGGTGCTTTGTCTTCAGGGATTCTTATATACATGGGGCTTGTGGATCTCATAGCTGTTGATTTTTTCCACAACAAGCTGATGAGTTCTCAGAGTTGGTTGAAGAAAGCTTCATTCATTGCTTTAGCTCTTGGCTCTACATCAATGTCCATTCTTGCACTTTGGGCTTGACATTAAGTTAGTCTTGTGTTTGATTTGATTAATAAGCAGTAAAAAGAAGAAAAGGGCAAAAGGGAAAAATGATGTTATGTGTTTTGCATTTTGCCCATGTGATGAAATTGAATGTGTATGATTGAGAATCATTTCGTGTCAATAAGTACTACACCAGAGATGTTTGATAGAAAAGCTTAATTAATTGTTGTCTTATGTGTCTGGCATGCTAGTCAATAACTAAAGCCATCATCAAACGGGCATTCGTGAAATATAACAATCGAAATGTATGAAAAGGATGGATTCTTTCTCAGCATGGAAGATGGTGGCCGGGGACGGAGCTTGTTGGCTGTTGCAAGACGTTTATTCGTGCTCAACCAATGGTCAGATAATAAGTAAAGGAATCACAAGCAACAAGGTCCCGTAGCTCAGTTGGTTAGAGCGTTGGTCTTATGAGCCGAAGGTCGCGGGTTCGAGCCCCGCCGGGACCAATTTCAATTATACTATCTTATATGATACACCGCGTTATTTCAGGTTAGGCGTTTAGCACTTTGATGGCAGTGACTCATCGTGAAATGCAATTCTCAAACCTCAAAGACAGAGGTTTTGAGCGCATGACGGTTCACTTGAGGAAGCGGTGGGACCTCCAATTTGCTCGTGCACTTTGAGAAGATTTTGCATAATAGCCAAAATAACAGCATGCTCCAAACAATTAACAGTATGTTTGTAAATGAAAAATGAGTAAAAAGTTTACACGTGATCAAGAGATAATATGATAATTCGATCAGAAAGTTTCAAATGGAACGAGCACATCATTTTTGCTTCCAAACTATTAAAAATATGTTTGTAAATGAGCGAACACATCATTTCGACCGAGAAGTTCCAAATGAAACAAGCACATAATTTTTGCTCTTGAGAAGATTTTACATAATAGCCAAAATAACAGCATGTGATAAGACACTGCTCCAAACAATTAATAGAAAGTTTGTAAATGAAAAATGAGCAAAGAGTTGACAGGTGACCAGGAGGTAATTTGATAATCATCTTGACCAAATGAAACGAGCACATCATCTCGACCAGAAAGTTATCTAGTCATTATGCGTAGACCACCTCAAGCAAGATATTTGGACCGAGAGTTTTATCTAGTCACTTTGAGCAGGATATCATCAAGAAACCTCGAGCAAGACATTTGGACCACCTCGACTAGGAAGTTATCTTGTTATTATGCGTAGACCACATCGAGCAGGAGATTTAGACCGATGGTTTTATCTAGTCACCTTGAGCAGGATATCATCAAGAAACCTCGAGCAAGACATTTGGACTATCTCGACCAGGAAGTTATCTTGTTATTATGCGTAGACCACCTCGAGCAGGATATTTAGACCGATGGTTTTATCTAGTCACCTTGAGCAGGATATCATCAAGAAACCTCGAGCAAGACATTTGGACCATCTCGACTAGGAAGTTATCTGGTCATCATGCGTAGACCACCTCAAGCAGGACATTTGGACAAGAAGTTTTATCTAGTCACCTTGAGCACACCATTTCGACTAGGAGATTACTTGGTGATCTTGAGCAGATAATATCAATCTAGAGGTAAGACTTAGTCAAGACAGACCTCAACCAAGCTTAAATTGAGGATCTCCTTCCGAAAATTCAGCCATAACGTCTACGCACGACCAAGCATCATAACTATTCTGTAACTGACCCAGTAACTCGTGATTTAAACAAGTATTTAATCCAATAATAGCCACATATTGAAGGGGGTATGGGTGCCTATAAAAGCTTCAGGAAATCTAAAGCTTGGTGGGACTCTCTCTTCCTCTTATAATTTCCCTTTCTTTAATATTTATGATATTTCTTTGCTCTTAAATTTATCGACCGCTGACTTGAGTATCGGAGGGTTCACATCAGAAAAACTTCTAGCGTCTCTTACTGTCTTATGTGATTTCAGGAACTCACTGAAAAGCTGCTCAAGGATTATCTGCTCATTAACTCGACCAAAAAAAGTCTCGATCAAATTTCTGCTTTGGTTTTTCTTGGGGATTGGTAGGTCATTTCACCACCAAACAAATTCAATGTTGATGCAGGAGTTTGGAGTTTGGTGTCAAACCACTAACTGACCTAATCAGATTTCTGCATCAATAGTAACTGCAACCGTTTTAGGGCTGGATTTTTAGCTTTTCATTTATTTTATTTTTAATCATAGTTAGATTTTAATAAGAATTAAAACAGAAAAGTTATCTTTTGTTTAGAATCATGATGATTCCAGGATCTTGAGATGATTTTAGGCTGTTGTTCTTTTGAAAAACAATAGTGGAGACGTACCGTATATAATTGAGTGAAAATTTTCTTTTCGAAAAAAGGACAATAATTATGATGATTAATGAATAAAAACAAATGATTAACTATTGGATATACTTAGAAATACATCAAACTTTTTAAGACTTTTAAGTAATTTTATACATGATTAGTTGACATGGACAATAATTATTTCGGGCGTTACATCGTTTGTTGATAGAATTTGTTATAATTAAGGGTATTTTTATACTTTAATAAGTTAACAACGGTCAACTATTAAAATTAAATGCATTTAAGCAGTAAATTGAGGTTTCCCTATTCTTTGGTTTGGGTTGCTAATTTGGTTTGCACTACCAATTAGTTTGGGTTGCCAAAATTAGCCTCCACAAAGCATCGTGGTTAGAAACGAAGAAACAAATTAAACCATTATGTGAAATAGAAATAATTGAGTTTGTTAGGAAATACGCAACCAAACAGCATAGATACGAATTATCAAAATGGGCTTTAGGCATTTGATTTTATTATTATTATTATTATTATTATTAAAACAAAAGAGAAGAGGATGCATGAATTATATGTATTTAGAAGGTGGAGAAATTAACATTTGAAGCATGCTAGTTGAAGATTTTGTTATTCAAAGGATTCGTCGTTATCATTTGTTCAATTGGTAGAATCGTTCATGAATGTCAAAATTGAAAACGAAAGTTAAAATAAAAAATCTTCGTGAATAGTTAAAATAAAAAAAAAAAAAAAACCTTTCATAAATCTAAAATAGTACCGCTCTCTCTCTCTCTCTCTCTCTCTCTCTAAGTAAAGGCTAAACAAAACCTTCAGTTACAATATAAGGAAATTGAAAAGAAAAGCATGAAAAAGGGCCAAAAGTGATCGCTAGCATCGAAGAGAGCCGTCACCGACATAAGAGTTCGAACTTGGCAAACAAGCTCCTCCCTCAGGAGAGGAAAGCGCATTTAAGCTTACCTTGAACAGAGATTGAGGCAGTACGGTATAGCGACGGCAGCGTCTGGATTGAGGCCGAAAAGTTGCTACCAGTGACGAACAACTGAGTGTTAATGATAGATGGAAGCTGGTATGGCCCACAGGTAACAGCAACAGTAGGTAGTTGATGGCAGTGGCTAGTCGACAGTAGTGATGCAGGTTTTGGTTGTGTCGGTAGCTTGGTGGCAGTGAGTTTGCTTTGTTAAATTAGCTGCTTTGAATATTGAATTAGGGATCTGTCATATGAGTTTTTTTCCTACTTATTTTATTTGTTTTTTTTTTAGGCAAACCCAATTGGGCTGCAATTAAGTTTGGGTTAAAGCGCAATTGGAATTGTAGTCCTATCATATTCTAATTTTTAACCCATTTGGATTTAAAGGGTGAAAACCCAAACTGAATTAAACGCGAGATAAATTTCGGATGGTTTGATTCGAATTAACTTGATTCGGACGCCCACCAAATTAGAAAGGCTGTTGTTGTCCAAATTAGAGTTTCTCAAAGGATTGCAAACCAGAGGCTACTGTATTCCACTAGAAAAATTAAAAAAAAAAACAAAAGCTCAAAAGATGACTAAAAAGAAGAAAAATAAGACTGACTTTGTGGTTTTGAGCAAGTTACAAGTAGACCCAAGCCAAGTAAAAGAAGAGTGGATCAGCCATAAATGTTGATGATGTTGGCTCATCAAGGAAATCAATAGTGGATGATGAGATGCTACTAATTGAGGAAGTGAACTTCTATATCTAGTTTGAATTAGAAGATGGCATCCGCGGAGCTACAAGAGCATATAAAAGTTAGCATGAACATGAAACTGAAAATGAAAGATATGATGACTTACTTGATTGATATGATAGTGACAGCTGTGATCATGGTCCACTTTCAGACTTAGAGGACGAGTAGTCATTCAATTGGATATTTCATGTGTTAGGTAAGAAAATTCAGAGAAGGATTAATGTTCAAGAACTTCAGAGAATTTGCATAAGCCCTGGATGATTTCTGTGATCAAGAGATTTCAGGGGTATTAGGATAAAGTTTGAGAGAAAAAAGGTTCTATGTGGTCGGTATACAGAAAAGTGCCAATTTAGAGTATATGCAACATTTCAAAAATGGGGTAAATGCTTAAAGATAAGGCCTTTGCAGAACATACACACATGTGAAGGCCTTGATGACAATAACTTGAATAGGTAACAAAAACTTGAATAGTAAGAAAGTGTTGTAATAAAGTGCTTGTTGATGATTTAAAGACAATGTATAGGGTAATTGTTGTTCCATAAATGGTTTACAAGGCAAAGAGAAGAATTTTTAAAATCAACTATTGGTGGTGAGCACGTTGACAGCTTCAAGTCATCATAGAATTATGCAAATAACAATAAACATCAAACGCTAAAGGCGTTTGCAATGCTAAAGGTAAGAAATAAAGATATACCTATTGATAAGTGCAAGTCTTAAAGGTTTTTAGTGAGCTTCCTAAGCCTTATAAATGGGTTCAAGGAAAGTTGCAAGCCATTCATTAAACTTGATAGCTGTCATTTGAAGGTGTGTTGTTATTAGCAGTAATTTTGGATGTAAATCAAGGGATATTTCCCATTGTTATCAATGTATACGAATCTAAAAACACTCAAATCTAGACCTAGTTCTTAGGCTATTTGCAAGAGTATTTAGCTAATGAAAGTTACTTGACATTATAATTGACATGCAGAAGGGATAACTTAATGTACTTTATTTAAAGTTCACTAGAGCACAAAATAGGTATTGTGCAAAACATATGTTTGCCAACCTCAAGATAAGATTCCCTTGGGTAAAGTTGAGGAATAAGTTTTAGATATAATTAAAGCATTCAGTAACGATGTTTTTATCAAGAAAATAATTGGCATACAAAAATTTGATGAGGAAACATTTTAGTGATTGAGGGAGATCAACCTCAAGAATTGGTTAGTGTACGCCTTTGATAAGTTTATTAAATGTGAGTACACAACAAACAAAATGATAGAGAGTTGGAATGCATGGCTTGGTGAAATGAGGAAAGTACCAATAATAACTTTGGTGGAGCAAGCTAGGAAATGGGTGATAAGATTAATAAGTGGGAGAAGACAAACTTGTACTAAGTTGCCAATCGATATTCCTATTTTTATTAACAAAAGGATGAATAAATACTATAGATTTGTAGGAATTATCATGTCATACCAACAAGTGATGCCTTACATGAAGTTGAAACTGGCTAAGAGTCTTATATTGTTAATATTGGCGAGCATACATATAACCGTGGGCTGTGGAAGATCAGTGACTTACCTTGCAAGCATGTAATGCCTTACACATCTCATATAAGGGTATTTATAAGAAGTGTGTTGCTCCTTATTTATTAAAAGATGCATATTTGAGATATTACTTTGGCATTATTTATCTATTGCTTAACAAATCTAAATGGCCACAGGTTGAAGCTGATGAATAGTACCTTAACTGTTCAAAGACCACTTCATAAGCCTAAGTCATGTAGAAGAAGGGAGGCTTGAAGAGTCACCAGCACATACAATAAGGTTGATAATATGTTGTTTATAATGTGAAAGTATTGGTCACAACATAAAGGCTGCCCTACTGATTCAGCCAATGCACATAAGAAGACTAAAAATATATTGGTCAGTTTCAGTTTACTTAGAATTATAGTTATTTTTATGTATTCATACAAGGGGATTAGGTGAAAAAAATGTAAGAATGATTTGGTAGTAGCTTCAAGCCGAGGAGCATCATTTGTAGCAGTCAATGTTGCTGGAAACTCAGTGGGTAGATCTACAAAAGGTATGTGATTTTTCAGAAAGGTATAATAAAATTGATAATTTTTAAACTAAAATGCAGTTTTATATTATATAGTAGCTGAGCCATCACCTAATACTTGAACACTAAGGCCAAATCAACTAACAAAGGTTTTAGCAACAAAGATAGCACCATCAATAGAGAAAGCATCAACAACAAACAGTGGATTGACAACAAGGGCTGCATCAGCAGTGAGAAATGCATCAGTAGCAAGAAATGTAGCTTTTGATCCATTTTCAATGCCATCTTCAGTAAGCATTGTAAATAGAGAGAGAGGAAAATCTAAGAGGGCCACTATACAATTTGCCCGTGTTCAAACAAACGGAGATTTGAAGGTCAAAGCAATGGCTCAATATGGCCATGAGTTTTTTCTTTAAAACTCAATTTTTTAACTTTACATGTAAAATATTATTTTTTCCAACATGCTAACTGTATCAATGTTTTGACTTCGTGCTGCAAGACTTTGTAATATCAAGATGTAGTATGTGTGCTCATATTTTTTTGAAATATTTGGTCTGTAAATTACTTATCAAGTTGAAAGGGTAGAATGTAATATGCTGCCAGTGACTCTTGACCGAAACAACATAAATGTAATATTTTAAACTTAAAATACATTTTACTGGATGTAATACATGAGCTTTTTTCATACATGGAAGTACTCCATTCAGTTATTTAATTTCTATTGCTTTCTACATTACGAGCAACATGAAACATATACATCATACAAAATACCAACATAAAGAAGATGATATGCAGCAGCATAATGATTGAATTTGGTTTTGTAGAAAGCTTATTAACCATCTCCAGCATCTTCTTGTCTTCAATTTCAAAAATCATCATCGCCTTCAAAACCCTTCGTCAACTTTCCAAAATCCTGTTATAATTACGCTATAATCGCGCGTACTTCGATTGCCACCATCTGAAGAAATTGCAGCCTTTGTTGTTGCATTTGTAGTTTAGCTTTTCAGGATTTGTTGTAGACTCTGAAATGTACATAATTGCACGTTTACCACGGTCTGTACATGCTTTGCTTTTGAACTTGATCACCTTCATATTTCTTCTCATCTTCATCTTCGAAATCACACCAGCCACCTCTTGAAGTATTGTTGTTTTGTTATGGGATTACGATTTTGCTAATCATAAAGCTTGTGGGGACTTGTATTTTATAAACGAATTTAATGGTGAGTTTAAATTTTGAATTGGATTTGTTATGGTCATGGAGAAAAAATGATAATTTTTGAATTTTCAAATTGAGTCGTTGAAATTACAATGCAAATCAGTAAAAAAAAAAAACATTTATTCGGTGGCATGCCTTGTAATTTTTTCAAATCTAAATCCCAAAATAAAGAATCAATTTAATATGTTTTGACCAAACAAGTACAAATACATATTTTGAATATTAAAATCCTAACACTTTTAATTTTAATATTTTATTGTAGTTACTCTTTTGTTTTCCACATTTTTTGACAGATTGTCAAAAAAACACACACAACGCTAAGTAAAATGTTCTGTTACTGACAAGGATAGTTCATGCTTCATTAACTGAACCTCAATCAAGTGCTAAATTTCACGACATTTAGAAGATAAATTGATGTTTACATATTGATAAGGTATATTTTGAAGAAAATCACTTTGAGAGGGGAAAATTTGAATATTACCCTAAAATTTATGCTGAATGAGATTGCGCCCGTCCGGCAGATCCAAGCTAGGAGGATCTCAATTGATGTTAAAGCGCTATCTATATGCCCGCCAGAGAGGGCATGGGTACCACTACTGTAGTAGCTCTTTGACCGACTATTCAGTCATTTTTTCAATTTCTTCTTCAAATAATTGACACGCCATACTCATGCTGCTTAGCTAATGCCCAAAAACATTGACCATAAAACATGGGAGACTGTACCAACAACCTTTGTCTTTTGTTCACCCTTATACGTCATCTTACCGTTTAGGTTTTACCACTTATGACTTTCCGGATCTACCTCCTTCCGGAGTTCACCGTCAATCCAAATTGTAATATTTTAGAATTGCCGATGCAATTTAATTCTTAACACATGTCATACAAATATTGGTGGGTATTGTACAAAGAAATTACTTTAAAATCTCTCACTTTCTGATCATCACATCTTTATTATCTCCTCATATGGGAAAAAGATAAATAAATAAATAAATAAACCCTTTGACCGTAAGGAGCACTTTGGCGCCCTCATTAAACTCACTATTGGCCACCCCCACATCAATTTTGTCTCTCAAACTTTGACTTGCTGCTCGTGGGAAACTCTTGTTCTAAAGACATTTATTTTAGTCACGAGATTTAATTTTATGTTCACTCTTGTTCTAAAAGATAGATAATTATCGTTTTATGTTCAAACTCCACACCTTGTTCATTTTGTCTCAATCAATTTATATCACAGTCAACTTCGGTTTCACTGGATTCACATGAGAGCGAACATAAAAGAAGGGAAATCGGATTATCAAAACATAATTAAGGTTCTAGATTACTGTTTACTTGTCTCAAAGAAGTGCAGCATAAATTTTAATCTCATCCACATGCCTGAAAAAACAGTAGTCAAGGTAAGATCAAGAATGCATGCAAACGAATTAATTATCATCAGAGAGTTAAAGAAAGATGATACAATATGCGCAGTTTTACTACAAATCTGTACAAAGTTCCCCTTTAATTAACTTTCACTGTTCAGTCTTCAGTCTCATTGGCATTAATGGCAGTCGATGATGGAAAAATCTTCCACTCAGATCTGTTCCTACTCAACATTCTTTTCAAAGAACACCCCAATGAAGAAGAAGCAGAATCCGATAGAGAGTCGTTTATTCCCACTAATTGATGATCACAATTTGATGCATCACTCACTCTCTCCAGTCTTGGCTCTCCTTCAACAACAATCTCCAACAATTCTGCATTTGCTACAGCTTCAATGGAATTGCTCTCATTATTCTCCATTGAATCAAGATTTTCAACTTTCTTTTCACCCGCAACAGGGGCTCTGCAAATGGGGCAATTCAAGTGAGAATGCAGCCACATATCAATACACTCAACATGAAAGCCATGTCCACATTTTGGTAAGCTCCTGCCCACATCACTCTCTTCAAAAGCACCCAAACAAATGACACATTCCAAGCCTTGCTTGTACTCACCTGAAGTGTAAACAAACAACGGAATTGAAGCAATCAATGAAGCCTCCAGACCCTTTGAAGGAGAGCTCGATAGAGTGGTATTATTAATGTTGTTATTGTCATTGCTGTCGATGTCGAATGTGAATGAATGGAAATGGTGGAAGCGAGCAGGGAGCAGGACATGGGACACAGACATGGAGCTTCTTGATCTTCTTTGCCGGGCTTGTGCTAAGAACCATTTTGCATAGATGTGGAGAAGTAAAACGAAGAGGATTACGAGGAGCAGTGATACAATTGCTGCAAGCAAAACGTTGCCGTCGTATGAGGAAACGTTTTCTAAGAAGTGATTCAGCATTGTTGT
Organism: Luvunga scandens; assembly: GCA_030449905.1. Classification (NCBI taxonomy): domain Eukaryota; kingdom Viridiplantae; phylum Streptophyta; class Magnoliopsida; order Sapindales; family Rutaceae; genus Luvunga; species Luvunga scandens. The sequence goes on from JASUUG010001235.1 coordinate 649,841, forward strand.
TGCGTTGACGAAAAACTTTGTTTTTGTTTTGCAGAGAGACTGGAGAGAGTGTTGTGATGCGAATGTGAGGTGGGTTTTTATTGCATTTAGGAGAGAAAAGATGCCCAATAATTAACTGATGGGGGCAAGAACCGAAGAAGAGAAGGTTCTAGGGAAATTGACAGAAATGACCAGAAATTAAGGTCAATTCATAGCAAGATAATATTTTCTTACTTTGTGCACAAAAGTGAGCATTTTCAAGAATAAATACTCTTAAAGTAAGATGACAAGCTAAGAGCACCTCCTATCACGGTAGGAAGGATGTTAATTATAGTAGATAAATTTTCAGCTATAGGTATTATTATCTAATTTAGGTGCATTTTGTTTGAAAGCTCTTTTTAACAATTAAAGTTTGAAAATTTTTTGAATGAGTAAATTTTTATCCATATAATGACCCTAATTTTGGACTATTTCTATAGATTTACCGAGGGTACTTCTTGCGTGAAAAGAAAGTCATTGGTTGAAGGATTAATTAAGATTTGGAGTGTGGCAGCAGCAATAGAGTGCATTGTTTTCGTTTACATATAAGACAATGTGCTTGGTGAAGTCAAAGGAGAATCCCACAAACCAAGGAAGGGATAAGTAATAATAGTTGGTGCATAGGAATGTAAAGGCTGAAATGAAGGTCTCGTGAAGGCGACGGCAGCTAGGGATGGATGTAATGGATTCATGTGACTTGTGACATTGTTTTGGGAGAAAGGGTAGCCAGGGATCCCAAGACCGAATGCATGTGGAGATCTCTCCTTTTTAGCCTTTAGCTCTTCCCACTTCGTTTCACTTCTTTTTGTGTCTTTTCATTGTTTCTCTTTACTGAAAAAAAATAAAATTAAAATTCACTTGACTGTTCCAAAAGTGAATAATTTTGATGTGTGGTAAACGAGAAAATACCAAGAATATCAAATGAATTGCTAATTAGTTTAAGATAAAGTATTCAGATCTTTTGGACTGATAAAAAATTGACGGAAGTATGGAAGCTCGAGGCCTAACTCTCACCCTGATTAGTTGGTTCAAGTGAATGGTTGATGACATCCTTTTACGTATCTTTTGGTGCACCTCGTTAGCAGTGTGAATTTCCTCATATATTATCATTTTTTTCATTTTTTTCCCTATAATAATAATAAAAAAAGAAAAGAAAACCCTTAGACTGTAGTGTAGACAATTGGTAGGCTGAACCGAAGGGTCGCCTTCTTTTCTTTAGGTCAGATAGGGGGCCCATGTGAATCCAGCCAGGCTATCTTTTTTGACTCGACAATCATCAGTCTTCTGACAAGATTCAGGACCATTCCCTACCATTTATTATTTCTCTTGCCCCATTTTGTAACTTGTAAGCAAGTTATTGATCAAGCTTAACAACAGTCCCTCCTCTCGTGACCCCACACTGCACATACAACAGAGTCCTATTTCTCCATTTCTTCCATATTTTTAGTTAGTACGTACGCACGCACATTAAATTTGCGACCCCCGAGTTTCAATACCGTCCCAGACCTATCAAACAGTCGCCGGAAAAGGACCACGAAATGTGATCACTTAGAGCACTTGTTGTTTGCCCAACAACTTCATAAAATTTTCGTCAATAGTATTAACATTGGTGACAATGAATGACACAGTTGAGTAATGAATTGTGTGACCCTATGCAACAAATATTGAGCCGCATCGAGTAATAAAGCGACAAACTTCAGAATCTGTTGAAGCATATTTAGTCCATGAGTTTGTATCTTTTCTCTTGGACACCTGTGACCCCCATCTGTATTTCGATTATTGTATGAAGCGGCATCTGAAAATCACAACGGTAATTGGTGTCAAAAGATTAATTATTGAAGAAATTGTCAAGTTATTACTAAAGCTATTCAGCGATCACCTCAATGTGGGGAATTTCTTTGAGAGGCCTATCAGCAAAATAAGCATATAAAGCTCTCAACACCGCCTGTAACATTTAGAGTGAAGCAAATTTCAGACTTGCAACTAATATCTCAGAAATTTAAGAGTGGATAAGCTTGATACACTGAGTGTAACCTGGTGAGATATCACTACAACTGGTGCTCGTTGTCTTTCAAGCTCAATTATTACAGGTTCTAGCCTGCATTAATGTGGGAAGAAAATGCATTGAACTTGAACATATTAGCAAACAAAATATTCTCAGGCTTAGCGAAGGCACATATGCTACAAGGACAAGCTGCAAACCTTTGGATAACATCAAGATAAGATTCTCCACGTGGATACCGATACCTCAGTTTGTCCTTTTTACGAGCCCTGAAATTCAGCATCACAATTTCAGTTTAACACTATCTCACACAGAACACTGCGCATTGAATTAGAGCAGGACTTTGGAGATAAAGAACAAGACTAATTCAATGGTCTCAAGCACAGAAGAAGCAGAATAACCAAAACCCACTCATACTCCTCAGGCATGTTTTTCTTAATCTCTTCATACGTCATTCCATCACACACTCCAGCATTTATCTCATCAAGTGCACGCCATTGAATCTGCCAGAAGGTACTAAGATTAGTTGCGTAAATTTGAACATAAATCTATCACCCACCAAAACTGAATGACAAACTTAAGACTGAATAAGCTAGTGACATATGGATTCACACTAACCTTTGGAAATCCGGCAATCGGACTCGCTGTCAAAATTGTTCTCTGCAGGGTGCTAGTCCATATCTAGACCACAGCAACATATAAAATAATTAATTCATTTGGAACAACAATGTTCAAATATTATCCCACAAGCCAAATTCATAGGAGAGACTTTGCTCTTGAAGTACTTATCAATCAAGAAAGATAAGCAATTGTCACTTTCCAAAAGTCTTTAGTTTAGAGAAACAACCAACAGACACACGCCCACTGCTGAAGAGTCCATTAAAATGGGACATATGTAGAACACAGGCAGTTTTGTTTACCAGTAAAAGAACATAAGATTCGAGACATGCCTTCTAACTCTTTTAAGAATAGTCAAGTTACAATAACTCCGCACATTCAAAAGGATATTAAATAAAAATGTACATTCAAAATTTAGTCTAGAATATTTATGAATGAAACTTACAGAGGCAGCCCTTTCAGACTTCAATCGCTTCTCAACAAAGTTAGCAAGTTTCTTAGCATAAATTTCTCCAGCATCACTGTCATAACATGTTGAAGCAACCTTTTGTAAGTATTGCTAAGATAAAACAGTGTACGAGAAACACGAGTCTTAAAAAGAGAATTTCAGTAAAACATGAGACATCTTTGTGGAGTGCAGAAATTATGTAAAAAGAAAGTTGAATTAAGCTTAAGGGAATTCAAATTCAATCACAGTATGGTTGCATACACGATGCAATATCCAAGTTCTGCAGAAACTACTGACGTCTGAAGAGCATGAGTTCCCTTCTCCAAAGAATGTTTTCAATAATGGATACATCTTGGCATAACTGTTTCCATGATCTACACAGACCATTTGGATGCATCCACCCTAGAACCGGCAAGACAGGGCCCTTCACTTTGCAGTTTCGGTTTCATATAGGCTTCCCAGTAAATGATAAATAAAAATAAATTTCACTAACTCTACAGTAGTGTGGAGGTCTATTTCCTTAGGCCTTGGATCCAGGTCCACCAGGTAATTCCATGGGAAAAACTAGAAGACTGGAACAAGGAAAATAGGGGCTTGGAATGAACACAGTAAAGCATAATATTTTGGTAAATATATTATCCCTCAAATAACTAATCTTGACTCATTTGTATCACAGCAGATAGAAAATGCGATTTACCAAGGCAAACAATTAATTTCCATGATAAGAAATGAGAGAATTCAGTCCCAAAAGTCCAAATCCACCAAAAATGAACCAAGCAGGTCGTAAAACATCAATTAATCAAACAGGATATACCTCAATATGGTATCACCACCAATTCTACCTCTAACATTATCCCGACTCTCTCCATGCCTAGTAAGCAATATTGGACGGGGTGTTAGATGTGTATTTACCTGCAACGTATATGGAATAGCATAAATATTAATATTGAGGTCAAATGTGAGACAAGACTTCAGTGTGAGTGATATGTGAGACAAGACCTCAGTGTGAGTAATATGTAGAATGGTCCCTAAGATTCAATGTCTGCTAAGAGCCATGCATCTATCCTCCACATGTTTTCAGGGATTCTTTCCATATTTTAGAACTTTGCCTAATGCTAATCAACAAAGATGAATGTTATAGTTTCATTTGCTATTTTGTCAATCCCTCTATTAAATAAAATAATCAATAAACTATATAAAGTAAGCCAAAATTAAAGTTGATGAGGAAATTCTTTCAAGCTTTATTATTTTAATTATTTTCTTTTCCCTTTTTAGAGGATTATTGGATTTCATCCCCATTCCCCCCTAATGAGGCTCATTTCACCCCCATTCCCCCCAATGAGGCTCGAACCTAGGACCTTGGCCCTAGGGAGGCCATGCTTTTACCACTTGAGCTAGGCCCTCGCCTCTCTAGCTTTATTATTTTAATTCAAAACAAAACATTTATATACTCTGTATACAAATGTTTAGTTTTCCACACTTCTCAAACACCAATATAAATGACATCAATTGACTTTAGTTTTCCAAACTAAAGGTACAACTGTTAAAAACTTCAATTTGGATCAACTTACCAAGAAAAAGACAATTCGTCCAGGCAGATAGCCGCTGATATTGTTCACCTGAATCAAACGGTTATTCTTCTACATAAATACCATCTCAAACATTTAGGACAGACAGATTAGTTAATTAGATAATACGCGCTTTCAGAAGTTAAAGAGACGCATAGCCATCTACCAATGGTTTTAGGAGGGTGAGCATTATAAGGAAAATCACATTTACCAGTAATCCACCAACGAAAATTTATCAAGCATAAATTATTTTCCCAAAGAAAAAAAAAAAAAAAATTGCAGCTGCTATATCCACCACCTAGTTGCATAAGTAAGAACAGACAATTGTACTGCATAAGTATGACTGTATCTGCATATAAATTCATACATACATGTAGTGGGAACAGAGAAGTTGAACAAATTAGATCAGGATAAAAGAGGCCTATAATTTCCTGTTTGCTGAGCCTTTCTAATCAATTTTCACTGACCGTGAATGACAACATATATCCTGGCAACCCTTTCTCCAAAAAATGATTGTCATCAGATGTAAGTTTCTGAAACTTCCACTACTAATTATGGCCCGGAGCAAGAACTTCAGGGAATGTTCATTTTGACACATTAGAACAAATACCATGCATATCAAGTCTATGATTGACTCAAATCAGATGATCCAAACATGCTGTTTTGTAGACAAGAAAACAGTGCTTGAAATCCTGACGGCATATAGACTTAATTTACTAAGACATAGGAAAAACAACCAGAAAGGTCAAATAAGAAGAGAAACATACTTGTATTTGTCCTCCATGTCCACTGACCATATCAATCATTTTGATGTAAGACCCTTCTTCTACTGGCTCATATACCTAAAAATAAAAGGCATAGCAAAAATCCTAATATGTTATTTATCATTCATGAAGAGAAGATACTACCAAGACCTTTATCAGAAGTGAATGTCCCCGGGGGGGGGGGGGGGAAGGGGGGAAGGGAGGAGGGAGATACAACCTTTTCATAATTGGCTAGTCGATTTTTAAAGTCTTGTAATCCAGCTTTAAAATCAGGCCTGCAGGACACCAGTTTCTTTAGTTGTACATAAGCAACTGCTGCACCATATGAAGTAATAAATAAATATAATTAAATTTAAGCAAGACATTGGCAGTTCTAGAAACTAGCCATACTCTTCAGCATAGTCGGGGCTTTGCTGAATTTTAAGACGTATATTTCTTTCAATTATGTCTCTGTCATTGCAAATTGTTTCCAGAAATATAATCTGCCACAGTAATTGAAGATATATGAGAAGTGTTTTCCAGAACATCCATTGAAAGACAATTCAAAAGTACATCTCAGTTGGCAAAAGATTATATATGGTAAAAGGCACATGCAGGACTCGATTGTGCAATGTTGTGAGCTCCACCAATGTCACGACAACTATGATTCATAAGCTCACCCAAAGATGATAATTTACAATTATATAATTTGAAAACTGTTCATAAACTGATAGAAAAAGATATTATTACTACAACACATTACATCAACACTTCAAGCAGAGGATTCCATTAGAAGATCTCGACAAGGTTCTACAATGTAGCATGTATACTTCCCTAACAAGCATACTCTTGTCTCCTTGGGAAATTCTTAGCTCTCTGCTCATGATCATGTAAACTGATAGAAGAAGATATTATTACTACAACTCATCGCATCAACACTTCAGGCAGGGGATTCCATTAGAAAATCTCAACAAGGTTCTACAATGTAGCATGTATACTTCCCTAACAAGCATACTCTCGTCTCCTTGGGAAGTTCTTAGCTCTCTGCACATGATAATGTACCTTGCAATTTCCTTCAGCCATTTTCATCAGCATATTCCTTCGTTTCCTAGTACTGTTAGTAGCATCAAATATTCCAACCTGCAATGGAATTAGAATTAGAGAGGAAAAACTGAGTGAGAAGGGTGGAGAAAACAATCTAACAGTGGAAAAAGAAAATTAAAAATAAACTTACCTGGCCACCTTCATGCATCCAGGATATCATATCCTCCATTGCCAGGGCTGCTACCTAGTAGCATGTGATATATTAAAACTATGTACAAAGAAAAAGGTTAATAAGGTGTTAACATTTATCCATTACCCAGGAAAAATAAATTAAGTTGCAATAGCATTTTATCAGGGACAAGTGAGACCCAGGGGGATTATATACCCAACTTTGAAAAGCTATACATAATTAACAGAAAACTTGTTATGATTTATCACGTAATTAATCCATATCAAAAAACTGCTTGGAATACATTGGACAAAATGTTGAACTGTTTACATTACTGCTCTTCTATCTTTGGCTGTAGTGGTTGATTGTTTGTTTTAAAAAGTATTATACAATGGATCATTTTAATATTGGTCTAATGGCAACCTAACTCCTTCCCCACCCATGTGAGTGGGATTCGAACCCCAAACCTCCAGTACCACCTTAGAGGTTTTAACAATTAGGCTACCTAGCACACACAATTATAAAATGGGCTTTAAAACCATAACTATAAAGATTAAAAAAATATACACAGCAAGGATTCTCCTCACAAGCAATTAGTACCGAAAAATATTCTGCGGTTCGCACATTCAAGAACCATGCATCATGGCATCTACAATTCAATCAGCTTCCATCATTAAATCACAAGGGAAAAGCAGTCATCTTGCCGCAGCATTTAAGAAACAGAAATCAATAAATGCAACCAAACTGATTCACTCAATCAGAGAGATTTTGAAAATAATTAAATTATTTGAACAATAACAATGACAAAAGACCATATTACATGCCAGTAGGAAAACAAGCATAGTGTAATATAATCTACTTCAGAAATGGTCAAATGTCCACGGAAACTCACCTCATTACGTGCCTCCATTCCTTCAGGATTGTCAGCCCGGAAAAAATCAGCAGACTGCATCAAAGAATATCTCATCTTCCAAGATCATCCATGATAACACCACAAAACTAATGCAATACTACAGATTCAACCTTTTTTTTTTTTTAATCAGCATCATTTTTCATTTTAATATTATTCAGGATTGCCAATTTCATTAAACTGGTAGAGAATCGGCTTTAGCACAGAATCATTTACAGATGAATTGATAAAATTCCATCCATGAACAATTTAAGTGTACCTGATTAACTCCATGCTTAAGGCGCCGATACTGATAGAATAAAAAGAAGGAAAACACAAGTTAGTAGTCATCTAGTTCCCCCATTGATTGACATTCTAAGTAGTAGTTATAATGGAGTTGACCTTCCCAACATTGAAGTGTTTGGTATCATGACCCAACCAGCGAAGATATCTTGTAAGTTTAGCTGCCGTAAACGTCTTGCCTCGAGCTGGTAAACCCACCTAATATCCATGAACGTGTTAGGAAAACCTATTTTCAGTAACATTCATAGTTTTTGTTTTTGAAACAATTAATAGAATGCAGAGATATATATGTTGCTTCCAAAATATGAATTTCAGCTAGATACAAAAGGGAAAGTCAGCAACTGAACTGCACTAAAGTCAGCATCTGAATTTCATTATAATGTGCTAATGCTTAAACTGAGAAAACGCAGCAGAAGAAACTCTCACTATTTATTTATTAAAGAACTCTCTCTAATTATGTAAGAAAATACCAGGACAATTGCCAAATGCCGATGCTCCTTTGGCCCAAGCATCTGGTCAGCTACTGCTGCAGCAGCAACAGCTCCAGCAGCTGCTGGCATTGAATTCTAACAACCAACAGATAAAAGGCACAAAATTCAAAATAACCACTGCTAACAGCATATATTATAATGCGTATAACATCAACTAACTGGAGATACAAACCTTAGTTTCTGCATCCAGTTTGAGATCAATATTGAAAGTACTTGCACTAGCTGATTTGACTAGCCTAGGGGATCCAACACCCCTATCCACAAAGAGTCCCCTATGACTATCCTGCTTTTGCAAAGGAGAAAATGTCCCCACTGACTTTGATTCAACCATCCCTGAACTCGAATATACCTTTGATGGGTCTGGGACACTGACCTCCATCTCCTGTGCAAAAATCATTAGATATGGAATATTATAGTATTAGGGCGATTTCAAAAGCATCTGCACAAACACAAACTCACTTCTCCAGGGTATAAAAGTCATATTCAAGATTTAGTAAATGAATTTGTAGCCCAATCAAATAGCAAACTTGAAATGAATGGCAGATATACGATTAAGGTTCATATCCAATGAAAGATCTGACAGACTGCAAATAGAGTATGTTTTAAAGGTGTGGTATTGAAATCAGAAGGACCCATGTTAATATTTTTGCAGTGTCGTGACATAAATGCTTTTCAAGGTCTCCCAAAGAAACTAGTTTCCAAATTCACAAGATCAGTTATCAAGATGAACCTTTATAGGTGCAGACTGATCAACAGAAATACCACTATGTGAAACACTGCCTGAGCTATCAGCATTAGAAAGAACACCGGCCCGAGATAATGACCTTGGAGTCTCTGTCATGTTAGCTGCATAAACTAGACCAGAGTTTGCGGAAGTTGATGGAGCAGGGACAACATAATGTTCTATGTCGAGCTCCAAACTAGCCGAAGAGCCATTCTGTAGAGGGAACAAACAAAAAATTTTCAGTTAATTTATAGAAACTATCAACTTAAAGCAATATACTGTGCTTCTTATTCTAGATAAAACAAAGGTTTATCAGCCAGCCCATTTTCCTTATTTTCCTTTTAATGCCACTCCCTCATTTTTTAGCCACATATAAGAAAATAACCAAATTACATAATGAGTCAGGCTAGTTAGAAACACATAATGTCGGAATATTTTCAAGGACCAAGACTAGTTAAATGCATCAATTGAAACCCTTTTAAAAATATTTTATTTACACGAGATTTTGCTGTTTAAGAAATTATCAATTGCTTTGTTATGCTTCTACCTATCTGATAAGTAAACCAATGAACAGTATTTTAATATTAAATTATACCTCAGCACCTGTCTGCCGCACAGAATTCATGCTAACATCAGGAATTCCACGAACTGTGGAAGGCTCGAGGTTCTCTTGATAAGCTCTCCAACTAGCTGCCAGATCGAAGGGTGAAACCCTATCTGATTTGATAAACACTCGATACTCAAGAACTTCGTCACTATCTAACCGAAACAGTGCCGACCTTGAATCTCCTTGTAAAGCACCCCCTGTGAGAAGCCGGTTTGGACCCTCCTCCACGATACAAGGCGCATTGCCATACTTTGGCTTCAAAAGGAACTTGAAATCCAACGTTTCTGCATCCAACACAAAATGTTTAAAATACAATAAAAAGAAACGATCCCAAAAGCCAATATAATGCACGTGTTTTACATGGTGCCAAATTTTACTGAATTTATATATTTTACATCTTTTTTTCCTTTTTTCCTCCTACTAAAGACTGTAGAGACAGAAACCTTTGCTTAACATAAGATCATTGTGACTAGTTTTAGAGGAGTGAGTGATTGTGACACACATCCACATTCTGAAAATAGAAATAAACGTTAGACATATTTTCCAATTTTTTTAATTAAAAAAAAATTCTGCTGTAGACTAAGCTTCATTGTTTACTTCAACTTTCAACTATTAAAGAAGTGATTCAAAAAATATGAAAACAAGCTACCACTTAACTGAAAAGTGATAATTATACTTTCCAAAGCAGTTACAATAGTTCCCAACTGACGTGAATCTGACGTGTCATTAATACCTTGCAGGTGACACATGAAAAATTAGATACACACAGTGCATTTTCAACTCTGTAAGTGCAGTATTATTGTTTCCAAAATACTAAACCAACCAATGCCTTGAAATTTTTATAATCATTATCCTCATGCCGGCTTCACCAAAAATTAAATAAAATAGCATACCGTGGTTAGGAGGCACAACGAAGCTCAACTCCCACATTGACGCTGATTCGCGCCCCATTGCAAGCTATACAAATTCAAAAGAATAAAAAATAAAACAAAATTATAAAATTGACAAAATAGAAACGACGAAGGTAGGTGAAGTGAAATTACGGCTTTAGAAGAGTCCCAAGAGCCAACGAGCGGGATAGAGCCATAAACGTGAGGAATAAGATCGCCTTTGAGCTTAATATTCTCCATTTTCAACGAGACATAGAACTGACCGCCGACATGGTCAAGGATCTCCTCTTTCCCGTCGCCGCCGTCCGAGCCATCGCCGTCGGTATTTCTCGACGCGCCTGTTCCCATTTTTTTAATTTGTTATTTTAATTATAAAAGTTCTCGTTTCATTATGATTTTTTAAAATTATAGTTTCAGCTTTTAATTTAAGCACAGGAGCCCAGCGTTACAGTGGATAATAGTAATAAGTATATTCTGGTTTTATTTGGTTCGTGTGCAATGTGGATAGACAGAATAGAATAGAATAGATAGATGTGAGAGAGAGATTTGATTCGAAAGATGGAGATGATGAGTGAGAACTGACCAGCAAGGAACGTTTTTCCCTTCTGCGTTTTGTGCGTTCTCGCGTTGCGTTTTCGATAAGCACGCGAGTCAGGTCTGGGCCCGAGCCAGGAGTGGGTTGTTAGCATGGCCCACAAGTTGTGGATGATATTAACACGTGTCAATATGCTGTGGCGAGTTTGCTTTGTGGTATTCTGGTGTGGTTTGGTTTAGTTTCGTTGTGGTGGCGCCATCGCATATAATAACTTTTAGGGTTGGCTAAAAAAATCGATGCCTAAAAAAAATGGAATTGAACTGGTGGATTTGTTCGGATTCGGATCGATTTTTTTTTTTATAAATATCCGAATAACTGAGTTATAAGAAAAAATTGAAATGCCGGTTCGAATTTCGGTTCACTTAGTTGAACCGAATAACCGAATCGAAGAATCGAAATATTTTTGTAATTTTATCAAAACATAAAATGTGTCATATATTAATTGGCTATGCAAAATGATTACAATAAACTTGGTCACACACAATTGTTATTTTTATTTTGTGTTGTAACTATTGTTATTTTTATTTTTCTTTGCAACTTTATATTTATTTAGATAGAGCATTAGAGTCTAGATTTGTATTCTTAAATCCTAATATTTCATATTTTGTTACTACTAGTTAGTAAGATATTAGTGATAAATGTGTGTTGAATACTTTGTGTTTATTGTTAGTATTTGTAATGAAACTACGATGAATTGATTGCTGAGAATATTATTCCATTAATGAGGTTCAACGGGCTAAAAATTTGAAATTTAAAATGGGCCCAATAGGCCCATAACCGAAAAAACAGAACCGAACTAAACCGCACCGAATTAATTTGTTTAGGTTCGGTTCTTTTTGTATTCGATTCTTATTATAAAATAACCGAATTTAACCGGTTATGCTCAATCTCGAACCGAACCGATCCATGCCCACCCCAATTTCTGCCTTTTTTTTTTTTTTGTTTTTTTGGTCTATTGTGTGCAGCGCAAAGGAAAAGAAAAATATATCTACAAGCTTCATTAAGTTGTCGAGTCTCAATCAATTGAGTCAATAATAAACAATGGTAACAAATTTGTTTAGATTCATCTTTATTTTTTGGTCTATTCCGTGCCCACCCCAATTTCTGCCTTTTTTTTTTTTTGGTCTATTGTGTGCAGCGCAAAGGAAAAGAAAAATATATCTACAAGCTTCATTAAGTTGTCGAGTCTCAATCAATTTTGTCAATAATAAACAATGGTAACAAATTTGTGTAGATTCATCTTTTACCGATGAAATTGAGGAGTATAAGATCGTTAATATATGGCTGAAAGAAACAATGGGTTGTCCTTCATTTTAAAATTAAGAAATAAAATGGAAGGTAATTCCTTGTGTTTGAATGGTAAAATGATTTGAATGGAATGTAATATTAATGTAATATCTAGATCATAATATTGTAGACGACAAATTGTACTTTAGTTTGCAAGGATTTGGGTGTTCGTAATTTATGCTTATAGCAATGCCATAATTAAAATTAAACATTGTTCAACTCAGTTTTCAATTTTTGTTCTTAATTAATAGGCCGAATAAAGTACAAACAACTCATCTTTACTAAATGAGAGAAATGGTTTGTGTGATTATTAATGGACCAAGCAGTAAGGCAATAAACACCCAGTCGTCCTTTTATTTAATTTAAAGAAGGACAAGCAGGCATAGCAACATGAGATGTGAACTGAGACTGGGATTGCCTTGAACTTGATGATAGGATGTTTATATACGATATTGTTGTTAAGAGAAATAGAGAATGCACTTATGATTGTTTCCATTGCGCAGCCAAAAAACGCGATGATCACATTTGTCCTTGAGGGTGCAGGTGCATAGACTGTGTCGTCAATACGTCATTCTTTTATGAACGAACGAAGGTTTGCCGAAATGAAACTAAACTAATTCTTGCATATGTGTATGTCCGCAAATAAATATCAAAAAGTTTTCTTAAACTAGATGTACTTGCCAGTGCCACTGCAAGTGCCTTAACACATTACATTACTTGTGACCAGACAAGCCAACCTTCTTAAGCTCTTCAAACGCTTGTATGGTCTCAGCATCAAACCCGCCTGCAAACTGATTGTTCTAATTGTTGGTAAAGAGATATGAAATGGCAAGATTAAATGCATTGAGTTTTCTAGTTACCTGATGTACTCTATAAGCAAATCGAACTCCTTGAAGCATAAGATTGTCTTCTCGCGAGCATTCGCTTGACTGCAGCTCTTTGCTTACTCTTTTCATGTATTCTTTTGCCAGCCTCAATGAACTTACTTTCATCTGCTAACAATAAACAATTGTGGGATGTCAAGACATTGTTATGTCAAAGAGTTTCAATTTTGGTATTAACAAAAACATTTTCATTGTTGGTAAAGGATTTATATGGGTTAAATTATCACTGTTAATCTTATTGGTAAGTGTTAGCGATGTGTTACCTACCTGACCAATGAGCCCCGAGTCCATCATCCAATCACAAGGGATCTGAAAATCTCTGTACTTTTTGCCAGTGCTCTCTCTCATTCTTTCCATGCCGTTAACCCTTTGCTCCAACCTGTAATTTTAAAATTCACTCACGCAATTAATTTATACTATCGAATGAGAGTACCAAGTCACATGTAATTCAGCTTATACATGCTCGCCTGTCTTGCAATGCTTGCATTTTTCGTGTAGCCTGTGGCAATGACTCTTTTTGGTTGTCCTCAAAGGATGAAACCTCTTGTTCCAGATTCTTCAGGTCTCTGTAGTTGCAAGCGCCTTCACGCAAGGCATCTGCCTTTCGCTCTGGCCATTGTGGGAAGTGCTTCAACACTGCCCTTTCATCGACCAAGGATGACAGTTCCCCATCAAGCCACTTCACAAATGACTCCACATCGGATATCTGATCAAAGACAGCAGACTCCACTTCTTTGATCAAGAAATTGATGAACTCTTTTTGCTTCTTTACATCAGTTTTTATCTGTGTGTCAATGCGCATATCTTCAGCAGATGAAACATGCATTTGATAATTATGTTTTAAGTTAAAAACAAATAATTATGTTTTAAGTTAAAAGCAGCAGTTTGCTATTAAACTTACAGCTGAAAGATAAGTAGAGCGGTTCTCAATTTCTCCAATCATGGTCTTCGTGAAAGCAATCACAGGAGTAGCCGTAGTATTGCTTCTGTTCTCCATGTGGGCATCTTTTCTTGTAAGTGAACGATACAACTCCACAACTTCTGGCACGCGCCGCACTGTCTTTGATCCAGCTAACAATTTGGATGGCAAGGGGGGCGGTGGTGGCGCTGGAAATGCTACTGGCGTCTGAACTTTATTTTCAGATGTATGCCTTGGAGGTGGTTTGGGCACTCTTGTTGATCTTTCTTTCCCTGCTTCCAATTCCTGAAAACTTGGCCTTGGACGGAAAGTTTCTCCGTCAGGATTCTGAAATTCTTGAGTTTTGATAAGTTCTGTCTGCTTCTGCGGAGATGTATCCGTATTGGGGTTCTGCAACTTCTTCCACAGCATTGATTTCCTTTCATTGTCATGTGCTTTCAGAGAACTTATCTGTGCTTTTAGCCGGAATACTTCTTGTCTTAGCTCAAAATTTTCTTTCTCCAGCAATGCAATCCTCGCATCGCGCTCTTTCTGGAAGCTGTCGATCTGTGAATCATCATCTTCCAGTGCCATTTTTCCTCTCTTCTTCTGCTTTCTGAACAAGAACAACGAGAGGAGAATTAGTCACAGTGAACAGCTGGATCTAAATTTTGCACTTTATACATGGTCTTACTTTTGAAGCAAGGAAGGTTAACCAAGCCTGAAAAGTGATAATTTTAGAAACTGCCCCTTTAATATGCACATAATGCAGGTCTGCATGCAAGATACAGTATCCCAGACTGGGATGTTTCCGACATTTTCTAAGCTTTGTTCTGTAAGATACTGTAACTTATTACACTGCCCCTTTGTAATTTAATTTGTAATCTAGGCGGAAGATTTCTTTGCCTTGCTGGCTTGCAAAGATTTCATCCGTGTTGTAATTGTCCACTTGTCCCTTAGAAACCATGTTAGGTACACCATTAACTTCTTTGGTCAAATTTCTGATTTAACTTACATTTTCCGTGTAAATTTGAGCAAAGATTAGTTCATGAAATCATCCGTTCATCATCCATTACATTATATGTATTTACAATCTGCTGGGAAATGAGGGCATGTTTTTCTTTTTCCCATTTTGTACACGTGGTCTAATGAAAGCACGGCCCAAAACACAAGGTGATTGCAAAATTACAACTGCCTTGGCTATCCACGTGTTAGCCTTGGGATGGCATGTTGGCAACATTATTTCAACCTTATTTTAGAATATCAATAATATAATAAAAAGAGGGGTCATGTGGTACATGGCCCTCTTTTCTCCCACTTCTAATTGAATAGCCTTAAATTTCTAAATTTTTCGTTACGGTCCCCACTTTTTTGTTTATGACCCCTATAGTATTATATGCTAGATACAATATTATACCATAAAATTTAGAGTGTCAGCCATAGAAAGTAATTAGTGTAACGGAAAAATAGAATTTTCAATGAAAACGGGATGCAATAAGAGTACTTTATTGCATTAGATTTGCATTGCTATTCTTTATTTGCGCAACAATGTGAAAAGGGAAAAAGAGAGTAACTAAGGACGGTGAAGGATGCTGACAGTTTAAAATTAAAGTGAAAGAACAAAAATGCCATGAGAATTACGGGCTACCAGAATAAGATCTACTGGTTTTTACTTTATATTTTTGTTCTATTTTATTTATTTATTTATTTACTTTGGTAAAAAGAAATGGCAATTGTGAGGCTTTATTCCCGTAGACTATACACTTTTCAGCATGGGCCTTCGAGATTGTGCATAGTCGGAAGAATGATTAATGGAGAGATTTGTTTTCTGGGGTGGGTAAAAAGAAGAAATGGTGTTCTATAATATCATAATTGTGGTGAAGAAAGTAAGGGCAAATTATAGCTTGAAGGTTCCCCAATGCCCTTCAAATCTTTTTCAGAATTTGAAAGACCAAATGCGTTGATAGAGGGGAAGCACCTAAATTTGAGGTGCATTCACTAGAGTCTAGAGAAGTAGACCCTATGCATAAGTTAAAACCCTGTAGGTTGCTTTCTTGATTTTTCCCTTCCTTTTACTTTATTCCCAAAAGGCCTAAGTAAAAGTAAGTGTCCAAGTTACGAGTTTATAGTAAAATTGATTCACCTAAAAATTTACGATATTAATAGAGTAAGTGTAAATCTAATGTGATTTAGATTCAAATAAAGAAAGATTTAGACCCGTACCAATGTGGGAGCTACAGAGGGTAATGAGCTCAAGATCATACTCGAAAATTAAGGTATTAGGTAGGAGAACAACATTAGTGCGATGGATGAATTCGATGGAGTAGTAGCTGCCTTTACTCTCTGGAGGGGCCATGGCCATCTTAAGCACTTAAATTGAATTCCTTGCCGTCAAGGGAAAAGGAGGGCTCACGTCTTCACGGATTAACAACTATGAAGATGATTTGAAAAGAATTAAATTTAGTATGGGCAAATAAATGCTCCCGTTGGGACCTATTTTATTTTGATTTTGAACGGGCGGCTTCATTTGATATATATGCCCTGCGACAAAGGGAAATTATTGATCATATTAGTTGGCAGATTTCCCTTGATCAATATCTTGTATAATTGAGATAATTCCATGTATGGTTTTCAAATTAACCAGCAAATTAATATTTCATAAAACCCCACTTAAAAGACTAATGACTAAAACGTTTGACAGCTCAAAGAACTATTATAAGGAAAATACTGTGATTTGCAAGATTGTTTGAAGAAGCATCCCCAATATTGTTACTTACTGAGGATTTGGTGGGCGGCTGTTGGCAGCTGAGACCCTGGATCCCCATTCAAGCAGTTCTTTGCCTGTATCATCCTTGTGAACAATCACTTCAATGAAAGCACAAACAATCTTTCTTCTCTCCTGCTGCCGTCTCAATTGCTTCAACGAGCTCCTGTTCGCAGCGAACCCGCGACAGAAGAATGACAAAACGTTTCCCACGTGACACGTGAATCTCCATGTTGAGTATTGGGCTACATTAAATGACTCACCTTTACTGTCCAGCATTTTCCTTCACCATTTTGAAACGCTTCCACTAAGCCTGTGTAGTTCCAGTTCTAGATTGCATTATAAGGTCCATCATGTATTTCAACTTCAATGGTGTAGTTACCATTGTTTATTAGGAAGATGATGTTCTTTTTGCTCCCGTGGCAGCATTGTTGACACATCTTGTACGGTCACCTACATGGTACAAATAAGTAGCAAAGCGACATTTCTATGTATAATCTTCAATTACTGTATAACCTGGAAGCTCCCATCGCCAATACAAGCAGTCACATGCTTTTCAGGTACTAGTGTTGCACCAACAGACCATCCAATGGAACCATATTGCATTTGGAATTCATGCCTGCAATACCAACTTTAATTTGTCTGCTTTTATGATTATAAAAATATGCAATCAAACACAAGATATCAAGTGCTAGGCCCTGTTTCTTACCCACATCCTTCAGGCAATTGAACCAAGAATCCCCAGTTTCAGCAATCACAGGTGTGTTACCTGAAAGCATCTTTTATATATGTTCAAAAGCTCGTTAGCATCAGATTTGAGAGGAATCCCATGTGGACCATAGATTTTATGGTAGTTTTCATAGGCCGTAGAGTTGCGGTTAAGCTCCTTAGCTAGTGCATTTAGAAAATCCTTCATTAGCACACCACCAAAAACAGGATTAGAAACTACTATGGGATCAGGCTGCACTAAAATTGCCTTCTCCTTATTTAAGAGAAGGGAGTAGCCAAAAGAGCAGTAGTCATTAAAGATTGGTTTAACAAATATGTATGCATCAGCAGATTCAACAATCTCAGTGCAGAATGCACTGCTTATGGCTCCCCAATACGTTCCAATGAAATGGGGATTCTATTCAGGCACCATGCCTTTTGCTGATGGCATTACAACAAAGGCATTGGTGGCTTTTGACACATAATTTTGGCCCACCTATCATCACTGGCTTCGCTGCCTTGTGCAAGAAGGTTATTGTTGCCTCGACAGCTGCTTCTAGTCCCATTTTATTACTCAATCTGCAACAACAAGTTCCCATAACCAATTTATAATAACCAATTAATCATGTAAGGGATCGGCAAGGAGCAAAGTGATATCTTTTGCCTAGAAGACAGAGCAAATGGAACGGGCTCTCTGCTCAAAGTTGAATGAGGGACAACAGCCAAATTACAACTAATGCTTTCATACACAGGCTTGTTTTCTTTGAAATTGCTCTATCTATTTGTTCATGCGCGTCTTCCAAGTTATCACCACAGCATATAACACATAGACCAAGAATATAATCACTAGCATTTCCTAGAAAAGCAAGATAAAAAGCAAGATAATATTTCAGTTCATTCCATGAAATCAAGAAACATGCTGATCAGAACACTATAAGTTTTTCAATTCAAACATTCTGCTATGAACTGCTTATTTCCTTAGAACATAATCTGTGTTCTCTGTGCAAATGTTAGGATCAACCACTGCAGTCAAGATAAAAACTAATAGATACGGTAACTAAAAGCTATAGATACTAGCATGGCAGCGCAATGCCCCACATCTCTAGGCAGTGAACGCTTGATGCCACGTGTATTGGCCCTCAGCACATGCTGTCAGCATAATCCATTAAAGTTCTATCTACTACATTTATTTAAAAAACTGATAAGTAAATTGGTAATTACAATAAATGATTAAATGAATATGGATCAATAAGTGTACTTCAGACACTAAAAAGAATCAAATTTTTAATCCTTGATAGCAAGCAATAGTCTGGAAGCAACGTAGCTCTTGGCTAAAATCTGGTAACCTAATTGTTTGGTGCAGAATTCTATTAGTTCCTATTGATGCCGAAATCTGGTCGTGTTGGTTAATGATTTGATACCAGACTCCTAGTGGTTTAATACCAAAATCCTAGTGGATAGATACTAAACTCCTAGCGGTTTGATACTAAAATCATATCTTTACTCTCGCCCTGAGCAAGTTTTGAGATTTTAAAGTCTTTTTTGTTTTATAAAATCGTCTGTTCACTTTCAATTAGCCTAACAGGAATTTAGCGAATTCTGACCTGTCTCGCCTCGAGCAAGCTTTGAGACTTTAGGTCTTTTTTCACCCTTGAAGATCATCATAAGACCATCTGCTCGTTTTCACTTAGCTAAGCAGGAATTTGGTAAATTCTGACCTGTCTCGCCTCGAGCAGCCTTTGAGACTTTAGGTCATTTTTGCCTTATAAAATCATCTGCTTGCTTTCAATTAGATGAGAAGGAATCTGGCAATTTCTAACCTGTCTCTCCTCGAGCAAGCTTTAAGACTTTAGTTCTTGTTTGCCTTTGGCAACCTCTTTGATTTTTTGTCTCACTTCGAGTAGGCTTTAAGACTTTAAAGTCTTTTTTGGCCTTTGGTACAAGGTTAAGATTGAGTTATATCATTAGCCATTCTATGACCACAATCAATTTTATAAGCTACCCTCATTTCATATAACTAGACTTATAATTAGTTTTTACAAATTCAATTAGTTTCTTTCACGCGAGTTTGGAAATAAAAGAGAGGTTGCTTCAATTCATGCATGATAATATCCTGCTTGCACTTCGGCTAGATGAAAAATTGAAGAGAAAAAAGTTGGCTTTTCGTACCTTGCCCATAGACGACGTCAAATGTTGATGCCGAAATCTAGTCATGTCGATTAATGGTTCAATACCAAACTCCTAGTGGTTTGATACCAGAATCCTGGTAGTTAAATACCAGACTCTTAGTAGTTTGATACCAAAATCCTGGTAGCTTTATACCATACTCCTACATCAACGTTGAATTTGCTCAGTGGTGAAACGACCTGCCAATCTGTAAGAAAAATCAAAACATAAATTTGGTCGAGTTAATGAGCAGATAATTCATGAGCAGCTTTTCAGTGAGCGCCTGAAATCACAGAAGACAGTAAAAGGCACCGGAAGTTTTTTTGACGTGAATCCTTTGACGCTCAAGTCAGCGATCAATCAATCTAAAGGGAAAGAAAATATCATAAATATAAAAGAAAAAGAAGTTATAAAAGCAAGAGAGAGTCCTCTCCACAAGCTTTAGATTTCCTAGGGCTTTTATAGGCACATGAAGTTATTACACCATCTTTAATACCTGGCTGTTATTGAGTTGAATGCTCATTTAACTCATGAGTTAATGAGTAGTTATTAGACAATTCATAAAGTAGTTATTGAGTGCTCATTTAAATCATGAGTTACAAAGTAGTTAATGAAACCGTTATAGAATAATTATTGAGCTGTAGTTATTATACCTACTCAAGGTCGTCTGGTCATGGTATTAAGAACTACCTCCTGCTTGAGGTATTTTGATGATATCTTGGTCAATGTGACCTACTCAAGATGACTAGACTTACCTCTTTGTGAAGCTAGCCTATTAATGGTCTCAAGGACTACTTCCTGCTTGAGGCAGTCAGCGCATGGTGACCAGATAACTTGTTGCTCAAAGTCATCTAATGATGTCCTGCTCGAGATGACGCACTCAAGGTCATCAAAATTACTACCAGGTCAACGTGATCTACACCATAATTTTCTCCTAGTAGCTTGTCATTACTTGCTTACTTTTTACTTAGAGGATAGCTGGTCGCCCTATTTCATTCCCTAAACAGTCCCATAATGATTAGTATTTGGTCATCCAACGATACAAATGACAGGAAGATTCTCACTATAAGCACCAACAATAGCATTAATGATGCTAAGTCGACCAACAGTGAACGTAGCAACACATGCACCAACACCATGAGCCCTAGCATAGCCATCAGCAGCATAGCCAGTGTTGATGCTGAAATCTGGTCGTGTCAGTTAGTGGTTCGATACCAGACTCCCGGTGGTTAGATACCAAATTCTTAGTGGTTTGATACCAGAATCCTGGTAGTTTTATACTAGACTCCTACATTAGCATTGAATTTTTATCTGGTCGAGTTGATGAGTAGATACTCCATAAGCTGCTATTCAGTGTACTCTTGAAATCATAAAAGAAAGCGAGAGGCGTCAGAATTTTTTCTAGCGTGAACCCTCCGACACTCAAGTCAACGATTAATAAATTTGAGAGAAAAGAAAATCATAAGTCTTAAAGAAAGAGAAATTGTAAAATAGGAGGAGCCCCCTTTACTTTAGATTTCCTAGGGCTTTTATAGGAACTCATACCCCCTCCAATGTGTGTCTGTTACTAGATTAAATGCTTGCTTAAATCACGAGTTAATAGGTCAGTTACAAAGTAGTTATTAGACCATTACAAAATAGTTATTGAGCGCTCATTTAAATAATGAGTTATAAAGTAGTTAATGAAATTGTTACAAAGTAATTATTGAGCTGTAGTTATTATACCTGCTCATGATGTCAAGAGCTACCTCCTGTTCGAGGTCATCAACATTACACCTAGTCGACAAGATCCACACCAGAATTTCTCTTGCTCGAGGTGATGTGTTCATTCCAGCTGGTCAAGGTGATTAGCAGATTATCTCTTGGTCACTTATCAACTTTTTGCTTACTTTTCACACAGATGAGATCTAGTCACCATTTTTCATTCTCCAAACAGCCAGCATTAAGCTCATTGTAGCAACCAACGTCCCTCAAACCAGGCTCAACAATTAGGTGGTCAAGTAGGCTACTTGAATCAACAAGCGGGATGGCGGCCTAGGTTGCGTCAGAGGAGACACCACGGCCACCAAGTGAATAAGACTGGATTGAAGCAATGTAGTTTGGTGGAGGGCAGGCTACGATTGTTGTTCGAGAGTTCGCATGTCTCTAAAGAGCCTAGCATGGTGCATTTGTGAATGATCAAAAAAGTTACTAAAACTGGAATTTTGAAACAAAATTTTACGTGGGTTTTTTCTTTTCTTTTCTTTTTTTCTTTTCTTTTTTTAATGAAAAATGAGAAAAGAATGAATTGGATCCGAAGTGAAACATGTTTCTGCAATTATGATTATTTAGAAAGTAGCTACGATTATTTAGGGTTTAGGTTACTTGGGGAAGACTTTTTCATGCATGTATGTTTATATTTAAGGAAATTAAGTTCACTGAAGGTAGTAGGAAAAAAAAACAGTAGGGCTTTTGTGATTAAAATTAATGTGGGTACAAGTTTAATTCTTATAGGAATATACAACATACATTTTTTAGTCTTTTCTCTTTTTTTTCCTCCCTGTTTTGTGGTGGTGCGGTGGGGGGAGCGGGGGCATTGTGTGTGTGTGTGTGCATGAGCAACAATATACACTCGGCAACAGATCTTCAAAAGCATTAAGTGTGTGCTGGCATTGAGTTAAAAGGAGTGCTAAAAAACAGACACCGACCTGACGCATTCACATTCTGTTGAATAATGAACACGAGAAAGCAGTTAGAATTAGTAGCTTCCTTTTGCCTAAATGAACAAGAACTTTAGATAATTATAATATAATATTTACAGAAAATGTTAGTCTCCTATATAGTTAAATGCTAATAACATATAAACATTCTCCATTGCAGATACAAACTGTGGCAGCCAAACTTCAAGATTAGCAACCAAAAACTAATTGACCGTCGAACAACTAATATTTTTCATTCTCCTAGTGTCATCCCAATTCTATACCACCCAATACACATCTATGTTACTGTTAAGGCCAGCAAATTTTCCCGGCTTTGGTATGTTCAGGGAAAAAACGTCTTTTTCATTCTGTATAAGTTAGACACAGTAAATCATGCTGACTTCCAGCAAAGAAGCATGAGGCATGTTCAGGACAACCTCGGGCTCTCTACAATTCTTGCTCAGGAAAGCATACACAACATTTATGGCAAATTTCTTGAGAATAGTAGACGATTTCTTTGCCTTTGCATAAGAATGCCCTATTATATAAGCAACCCCAGATTCTTTGGCCTTCAGTATCTCAAGAGACTCATCTTTAAGCAGAAAGTTTTCAGGATGCCCAATACCTGATTTTGTCACTTGGGTACCATATGAAGATTGCTTCAATTTCTCACTGCAATTTGAGTTTTTGACTAGGTGCTCTGGAGCATGCAAGACCTCTATATCCATGTCTCCAGCCTCTCTAAATGATTCATGTTCTCCTTCTGTTTCTACAAATTGGACTATTGCAGACATCAAAGTGTTCTCAAAATCATAGTTTTCCTGTTGCAGATCCTTGTAGCCATATCTCACAATGCATCGGAACATGCCATACTCCTTTAGGCCCACCCTACTTATGAGCAGCCGTTCATTTTCACTTACATGGGGTACTTGAACAAATTTGATGCAGACAAAAACTAGAATCTGATGGAATGCGGGCAAGTTTGTCACAAAGTGTCCAAATATGGCTGGTACCCCAGTTGCTAGATTAGTGTAAACTAGACCAATTCCAGGGACCCTGACCATCCCAAGGCTTGGCCCTAAAGCCACTATTCTATCCATTGAAACCTTGTTCTCCATGTCGAAATCATGTTTCTTCATTGTTCCATAGTTCCAAATGTACATAACAGCCATAAAAATAAAAGACAGAACAAGAGGGATCCAACCCCCTTCAGGAATCTTGTAAAGGCATGCTGAAATGTAAAGAAGTTCCACTGATCCAAAAAACAACAAGAATGCAACTACAATAAATATCCTTTGTTTCCACACGGTTATCATAACCTGTCCCATCAAGCAAGTTGTCACAAGCATAACTGTTGTTACTGCTAGTCCTACAAACCCAAGGAAACATTCAAAGTTCATTATTAACATCAGTGAATGATCCAAGGATAAATTGACAGTTGTGTTTGATCGATAGTTTGAATATGTACCATATGCATGACCGATCATGTTGGTATCTCTCAATCCGATTGTCACAGCTAAACAAAGGCACATGAGCATCCAATTGACCTCTGGAATATATATCTGCCCATATATTTTACTTGAAGTATGAATGATTTTGACACTAGGAAAGCAATTGAGTGCACAACACTGACTTATGATGGAAAATGTAGCTGATATCACAGCTTGACTTCCTACGATAGCCGCAAAAGTGGCGACAATGAACACTGGCCAAAACACAGCTTCTGCATGAAAGATTAACAATATCAACACAAGAGATGAGAAAAGAATAATGTTATTTATTTGTTGCTTGAATATAATCTTGCCTGGTATGGCCTTGTAGAAGCTTCTCTGAATATCTTCATGGTGCTTAGAAAGGAAAGCAGCCTCACCCATGTACGCGAGAATCAGAGAGGGATACACTAGAAATGTAAAGGCCACCTAGAATTTTAATACCAAATATTACAATGTCAAGATTTAGAGAAGGAAGAACAATTAGACCACACTCAATTTTCATACACAAAGGTGTTACTGCCGGTCACGTAAATGCAGAGTTACCTTTATCGAGAGAGAAGAGAAATGGCCCAAATCAGCAAACATTGTCTCCACACCTGCAACAGTATTTTATACAGAACTTGTTTCAATTAGAAGCAAGCAATACAATAAGTCTATAATGGAAGTTTAAAAATGATACCTGTGATGGACAGAACCACTCCCCCGAGAGATATCCATCCATCAATGCCTGTACTTCTAAAGAACTTCAACATGTAAACCGGAGATAGTGCCTTAAATATATGGGGATTCCATCGGAATATGTTATATATTCCAATGCTGCTAATACATAAAAGCCATGTTGTGACAATTGGAGCAAATATGAAAGCAACTCTGTGTGTTCCATGATGCTGAAGTGAGAAAAGCCCCACCAGGATCACACATGAGATTAACACAACATAATCTGGATGAAAAGAATTAAACATAAGCGTTTAACAGATGATGCTAATTTTTGATTGGTTAGACAACTGACGGTAGTAATCAATGAAGTTACAAAATTCAGGCTGCCAACCAATAAAGTTACACTTACTTTCATGGAGCTCTGTGATCTTAACTTGAACCCCTGAAACTGCTGAAAGAACTGAAAGGGGAATTATATGGAAACTTAAGTTACAAATCAAGCTGATCAGGAACTCAGAAAGATTAAAATGTAAAGAGACAAAATCTAAAGACCAGCAAAAGTAATTTCCATGCATAAATTCTCAAAAAATTGAATATATTCATGGAAGTAATTCAAAGGACCACACTAGCACATACTCAACTCAGTTGTATAGCAGTATTAACCATGCTAGCTCATAACAGAACCATGACTTGAGGACTTATGTAAGGCTGGGTTAGTAGAAATTCAGGTGACTGAGCATATAGAGCTTATGAAGCAAACAGCACTAGAAAGGCTCAAAGGCTACATCATGTGCAGCTACCTGATATTGTAGGAGTGAGTACTCCATCACCAATTGCCATACTGGTTCCTAGAAGAACAAATATCAACAGCATATTGTGAAATCTTTGGTGCTTCTCAAATAAGGCCTTCAGACCACAATTCTGCCATGTGTCTGCTGATCCATCTGTTGCATATGTAGACAACTTGTCATCAGTGGCTTGCTGGTTTGGTAGAGTGCTCAGCCTTGCATGTCTGCAAAGAAGGGAGTACAATGCAAAGGTACCACCTGCATCATCAGTGAAAAGTTGACATCAATAAGCTATCTTTCTGCCTTGTCCAATCTGCAGTTATGGAGCTCCACTTAAATTCTCTTTTGGGAATAGTACAGATTTTCCAATGAAGCATTATGAACAATCAGGAAAAATCCACCAAGAGAGTAGGGTATCATCTGCTTAAATGGTAAATAGGACAGGAAAGGCGTTTCATTGTGATGGTAAATACCTTCATAGTCATAAGAAAAGAAAATTTCTCCCAAAAGATGGAATCAATGAGATCAGGAGCCCTAAATAAATACTACTCAACAAGATATCATCACATTTTGGACATGATCCTGGACACGAGTTTAGAAAGCAATCTGAAGGTTAGTCGAACAGGTATAACTCTTGTAATTCACATGTCCAAAGATCAAATTTAATAAATTTGCAAGTAATTAAAGGAAATGATAGAAATTTACCTTCACCATTGTCATCAGCTGACATGACAATGAAAATGTATTTCACGAGAGCTATGAGAGTGAATGTCCAGAAGATGAACGAAAGCACTCCATAAATTTCCTCATCATCTTCATGGAGAGACAGCTTCCCTGAGAATGTGGTTTTGTATACATAGAGAGGAGAGGTACTAAGGTCGCCATAAACAACTCCAAGACTTTGATAAGCCAATGAAACCACAGTTGTACAGGATACCCGCTTCAAGTTCTGATTCAGTGGATCAAAGTTATCAGTACATTAATCATAAATTAAATTTTTAGACAGCAGGACAGTTCAAGCCTATCTATAATTGCTCAACACAATGAACCATTGGGAAACATATAAAAACATGAGGGGTAAAAAGTTCAACTTTCTCATTATCACTGCCACTCTTCCACACATCAACTGCATCAAAGATAGCAGAGGCATGTTTTTTGTATCCCAATATTGATTCTTGAGTTCAACTTTATGGAAAACTTCTAGCTTTCACAACACACTCACAAAAAACGTTGAGAGATTTCAATTGATTACAGGAATGAAATGAACGATGGAAGTCTCGCGTTTATCAGATTAGTCTGTTTAAACATGTCAGTGTGTATATCAGAAGGCCATTACAAAATGAAGGAACAATATTACCCAAAAACAGATTTTAAAATGAGAATTTGTGACTCCATGAAATTTCCTATGCACCTTACGCATTCATAGTACTATTTCTCAACGCCCCTTTAGTCCAATTGAAAACTGACAAATAGGACACACAAACTTGACACTTTCGCCATCCCCAAAACCATTACTTCAAAAATTACACCGCAAGCCACCAACATAACGACTGCATAACATAAAAAAAATCTCTGAAGGAGATAAAACTAAGAACAAGTAATGGTACAGCAGCAAGATTTACGAAGCATGCAAGAAGAGTACCTGCTGAGATATTCCCTGCTCTAAAAATCC
This sequence comes from Luvunga scandens, assembly GCA_030449905.1. Classification (NCBI taxonomy): domain Eukaryota; kingdom Viridiplantae; phylum Streptophyta; class Magnoliopsida; order Sapindales; family Rutaceae; genus Luvunga; species Luvunga scandens. The sequence continues at coordinate 676,945 of JASUUG010001235.1, forward strand.
TTCTGATGGTTTCATGGCCTTTTCTTTATGAAGTTTGGGTATGAGGAAGAGAGAAAGAGAGAGTGTTTTGAATGGAAGAAAACAGAAGCTGTAAATGAGAGTATGCAGAGGAAGAATGAAAGCATGTAGGAAGTAGCATCAGCCAGCAGCAAACAGTGACAGGCAACAGGCAAGTGTTGTTTGTGTCCAAAGAAGTAGCAAACTGCAATAAATGCTCTTTATCTCTCTTTCAATGTTTATGCTATAATTTAGGTTCCCCTTGAAAATTGCACGTAAATAAATAAATAAGTAAACTGCACCATAATCTTGAAGAAGATCTATACTTGCTCTATTACTAAGAGAAAATAAAATTAAAAGCAACCCCCCCAAAAGGATTCTTTCTCCGTTTGCTTCTATTACATAATATGCTTCTTGCGGTTGTACCTTGTGCTTCACTTTGTCCGATTACATTGTTTAAAAGGCACCTTTGTGCTAATGTACAATAATCTATATGCTAGAAAAAGTTTCAGAAAATCTTTTTTCTTTATTGTTTTACATTAAAAGGCAAACTTATCCAAGACATCTAGGCTTTGCACAGTTTACTAATTTCATTTCCCATTTAAGATCATGGATTAGCATTGCCTGAGTTAATCAGCTTTTTCAATGCAGGCATTACAAATAACATTTTCTAATAATTGATGTCAATTCCAAGCAAGCAGTGAATTAAAAATTTCCAAGAGCCTTCGTGGGGTGGAATTTGCTTGGATACTTTATGGCACATGTTCTTTTAGCATCCTCCTCCAGTTCATAAATTATCAACATCTTGCTAGCTAGAATAATTCAAACATTAATACAGCTGAATGGTATTATCTTATTTCGTAAATTTGGTAATACAGCTAAGTCCCTCTAAAGATAAAAAGGTCACTCTATTGTTTTAGAAGGTTTATCTACTATGTAGATCGCCGCAGCTTTCGGTTGAGAATTTTTAATTTTTCTCTATACCCATAGTTTGCATTGGTGGCATCCCACATTTTATAGTAGCACCCATAATATATAAGGTGAATGACAAGAATGAAAAAAAAAAATTAAGGGTTAATGACAAAAAACATTGATAGCTTAAGAGTTATCAACAAAAAGCGAGAGTAAGAGCAATGATCTGGACTCATTCTCATTTTTACAAGTTGTTCAATTTAGAAAATCCTGTCAAAACTTTGACTGACCGACCTGGATTCAGCAGAATTAGAAAAGCACTTGTGTACTTAACCATTCCCAACCTACTCCTCAACCATACCCACTTAGTTACATGTCATGCAAATCATATGAATCAGAAGTGGCATTGGCTTCCAGTTCACCAAGAATGGTGGTCCTTGGCGCCATTACCTGCCATTTTTAGTTTAAGAATTGGTTAAGGGCATAAAAAGAGTGGCCATTTGGAGTCAAGGTGAACCAAAAAGTTAATCATGTATAATCATTTCACTCGCGAAGTTCAAATAACAAGAGATAGCTCTAGCCATTAGCCTCTCTCTCACTCAGTTTTTCCAGTTAATTTCATTTTTAAATCCCTTTTCCGGTAATTAAAGATTGCCCTGAAAAGGATTGCCAATAACACAGACATCAACGCATGTGCAAGTGTTAACATTCTGTAAGGCTAAGTTTAAGATACATCCCCTGTCGTTTGAGGTATTTACAATTAGATGGTGAGTTTGCCCATATTATTAGATACCTCCCTTGCTGCTTGTAGATTGTTTCTTATATCGTGAATATACGAGGGTAAAATTATACAATTGCATCCAAAATTAAAAAAAAAAATACAAAAACAAAAACAAAGTTGATAGCCTAATAATATGTTAGATGTAGCTTTCTCTTTCGAACTCGTTGAAGCCATACCCAAAATTGAAATAGTTTAAACCCCACCAAATTTAATCTATTATAAAGCAATTCAGTAATTGAAAACAAACACAAAATCTTCTTTTTAAGCTCCAAGCCTTGCCAAATCAAGCTCAAATCTACAAAAGCCCAAATTTAAAAGAATGGAGATGAATGATGAAACTGACAGCATCGGGAATATGAAGCGGTTGAGTGAGTATATCCGATAACTGGCAATTGAAGCGATAACAATCGAACCTCAAGAAGCATAAATCCAAAAATGATTGAAACAACAAACCCAAAAACATATCTTGATATCAGAACCTCTCAATTCTAAAGTTCAAATGAAAAATTTTGAATTTAACCATGAGTGATTTATGGACGAAAGGGTGAAGATCAACGGTCCTCTCACCACTGCAACCCAAAGCATTTGGAATGGATACATATGGGTCGTTGGGTCTGAAATTATTGAAATTGAGCATTTTAGATAGAATTTGCAAAATGAGTTTATATAAAGGAAATGAATTGGGGTGTGGTGACATGTTGAACAAGCATCTAATTCTACAAAAAAAAAAGTATTTTGTCAATAGGTTATAGTCTTTCGAAGTTTTTATTCTCTGGAAAATTATTTGTTTGGGTGCTTAGTAATTTGGAAATGACAAAGGTAAAAATTTTGTAAGGAAAGGGGGGTATTTTGGTCATTTTGTAACGGTCAATGGATGGAAATTCCAAAGGCAAGGGACGTCTCTGACAATACGGGCAAACTTATCATCCAAGTGTAAATACCTTAAAAATCAAGGAAGGCATATAGAATGTATTCCATTCTGTAATCGGCAACATCATCGGCTGTCCCCACCGTTATTGATAAGAATCTGTCAGCTGATATGTACTTGCACTATGGTTTCTTACTACTTTCTTATTTTCACTGGAATGGTGGTTGCTAAATACTAAAAAACAGATGGGTTCATTTAACGACAATTATTTGTTATAAAATTACTCTGCATTAATATTTTCGTATAAACCATGAGTTGTAGTGGTTATAATGGAATTAAATTAAGAAAAAAAATTTAAATTTAGATGAAAAGTTTAAAATTTTAGCTAATGTAAAAGAAAAATTATCAAAATTCTTAGACTAAATAGTATTAAATTCGATTCTATAATTCAATTTGCATTCAATGTGCATATTATTTATGTACCAATCAATTTCAGTTTGGTTTAATTTGTATTAAGGTAGAACCGAACCGAACTGATAATAGGATCACGTGAGTATTTTTGTCCTTTTTCCCTGTTCAAAAGTGTCCTCCCATTAGTCCCTTTAGATTTAATACATGGTTGTGCATCATCCATGCAATGGATACACTTCTCATTTTTTTATTTTAGATGTTTATATTACAATTTTACTGAGAGACTAAATTCATAGAATTATGGTGTAGTTTTGCTTGGATATCCGCACGATCATGCCTGATATCGGTTCCACACTCTAAATGCATGCCATTAGCTCGAGAACTTATATCTAATAACAGCGAGATCTATCCTACAACTGAAATAAATATTTATTGTAGTGGAAAATGAATCCCATGAAAGTATATATGATACTCAAACTCACTTCCCTTGTAGTGGGAGCAAGATCGAAGTGATCTCTGCTTTCCTTTTAATTTTCATTCTCTTTATCTTATGAATTTTTACTACTCACATTTTCTTGGTAGGAAGAAACAATTTACGTTTGTTTTATTCAGTTGTAATAATCATGGCCGATCTCCAGTATTGGTGGGTTCAATAATGAAGCCAACTTTCACGATACAAGTTGTGACATATTGCCTACCAATGGGATAAGATGCTAAGATTTGATGTGAACTTATCCTTGAACTCTCTCTTTATGTGGAAGTTGGTCAAGGTTCCAATGCTATGAGAATGCGATGTCACACTATGGGCAAAACATGGTTCTGAATTTATAATAGCGCATGCATTATTTTAAACATATAAGATATTGTATCTATCATCTATATCTATCACAACAACCAGATCCCACGTTGTTTTTTTATGTCAAATCATTGGCTTCAAAGCTTTTACAATTACCACAAAACATGTGGAGCTTTAAACTAGAAGATGCATAATTAAAAACTAAAGATATCTAGTTTTATTTGCTTAGCGGCCATTTCTACTTCTCTATTTCTTTCTCTTCTTGCACAATTATTATTGGATCCACCCGCACAAAGAGCATAATTTGTTAGTACAATGCATGGAGAGATGAAAAGAAATTACAAATATTGAAAGAAACTCTATGAAAAATTGGGCGAAAATTAGATTTAGGGTTAATTTAAGAAAATACCCCGCTTATCATTTTTTTTTCTTATTTTAGCAGTTAAAAATAGGTATTTTTGATAAAAACATCCCTAAGTAATGTGTCACGCTTCATATACAATTTATGAAAAATTAACAATCGATCAACATGTTCAATGCCCAACGTATAAGCGACTGATAGAAAATTGACAGATTATCTATATGTCAATCAATTGTCTAGCATGATAGATTACTAAGGGATGTTTACATTTGAAATGCTCCCCAAAACAAAAAAAATTGTTTAGTGTGCTTCTTTTGTAAATTGACCTTTACTTCGGGGTTTTTCTATAAATTACCCAAGAAACTAAAGAGAGGAAAGAGGTACAAGGATGCGTTAGGCGTGCTTTCTTTATCACAGAGTTAATGGGTCTCGTGTGTGAGTCCCCATTGATTCAATGTTCTTAACGTTTGCTTGCAGCTCACACTCAAGTAAGCTCTACTTTGAATGTTCAATTAAGAGGAAGATCAACCTTGTATGATGATCAACCTTACAAAGCCTTCTCTTTTGAAGTAGCTTTTCATGGACCGAAAAGTTGGGCATATGATACGCAAGTGATGTGCTTAGCTTCCAAGGGATACCTGTGGTGATGTTGTCACGTGCACATATAAGGGGTTTGGCTCAAACGATTAAGATGGTGAAGTTGGCAAGTACTTTCTTTACAGATATTCCACAGTCCACACAAATACAATTAGCAGGCAAGCCGCAGGACCCACGAAGGTGCCATACATATACGTCAGTCTCGTTTTAATGCAAAGCAACACGCTCACTCATCAACTCCAGTTATGCAGCAATTCCTTAAAACACCAAAAAGCTCGAGGTCCCCTTCCATTGAAAACTGGGACTAAGTCGTGATCATGCAATGCAAGTCTTAAATGGACTAGTTTCCCTGAAGACAATAAGCTTTCAGAGAAACTTGTCCATTCTCACATAACTTCACCTGTGCTTCCCCTCAAAATCAAATTCTCCCACACAAAACTACCTAGTACCTTCCTCTACATCAGAAGTCATAAATTAATTACAAACATTTTGTTATAAACGCTCCCAATTTGTGCCTTAACTTTGAGACACAAGACTTGCTACAAGAAATTTAAAAATTACAACGAAATTTTCAAGTGAAACTTGCGATCATTGCAGGGCACAATGGTTGCAGTAAAATTTAGGTTTACTTCCTCTCAATTTGTGGATTCGGCATCCAAAAGACAAGATCAAATACTGCAAAAGGCCTACTTATAATTCCAATTTGGTTGATTGAAAAAGAAGATATAGGCAAATGAGGAGTGTTGATGGAGGCTTAAGGAGATAATTATTATAGCACAGCCTTGGCAGGGACCAAATTTTCTAACAGCCCAAACAAAATTCAGATGAAAAAAACATCGCACAGTTTGAAGAATTGACATTCAAAAAAAGCAGACAGAATCGACATTCAAAAGAACAGTCAACAGCACTCAATTTCTGATCATATAACATTAAATAATAAATCCCAACTCTTGAATTGCAGAAAAAGTATATCTCAACAGAACCTCTGCGAAAGTAAATTTTTTTTCAAGAAAACCTTAAGCAATATATGATTGGGGACTTGCACCAATAAACAGTGATATATTTTGGAAAAGCCCTAACTCAACTCTTCAAGAATACCAACTACAAAAACACAACCCCCAACATGCAAACATGACCTGAGCTTGACCACTTGTTGACAGACTCAAACTGGACACAGACCCAAACCACTACAGCCCATAAATTGGTTCAAAATTTCCACCGGATTTATACGCCAAGACATGGACGAGAACCAAGGTCGACTAACAAACCTCTTCACATTGCCAAGCATATGGTGATAAAACAAACCCAGTCCTCTAAGTTGAGGAAGCAGCCTCCTCAGGTTTCTTCTCTGCTTCTTTGCTCTTGGATTCCTCCTTCTCCTCTTTGGGCACCTCCTCCTCTTCCCTGGATTTGTCTTCAGTTTTCTTTTCTTCAACACTTAATTTCTCAAGAAGACCAGCAGTTTCAGTTGCATCTTTGTTCTCCTCTTTCTTTTTTTGGGATTCAGCAACTTCATGAACCATTTCCATAAATGTTTTGCAATCTGAATCAAAAAGCACATTATGAAACAGATAATTAAAAGAACAGAAAATGATAATTGAGGTGAAACAACTATTATTATAAAATATACCATCCAATTATACTGTGACCAAACTTCACCACAGATGAGGACAAAATATACCCAACCTAATGCTGTCTAGAGTGTGGAGAACATTTTCACATGAGCACTAAACAAAAAGAATTATATATATATATATATATATATATATATATATATTTACTTCCAGAAATAAATTCTGCAAAATTTATCAGAAGTATATTCAAAGATTGCTACCGATTGCTCTCTCAAGCAATAGAGATCAATGGATTGATACAAGAAAGACCACAAAGAGAAAGAGAAAGGTAAAAGATAAGATAATAAGTAAAACCTCCCACCAAAATTCTGATCATCAGACTAGAAGAAATAAATCTGACATTCCCAAATTTTTAATAATGCCATCACGAAAATTGATTCAGTTCCGAGACATGGTGTAATGATCAAGGGTAATCAAAATTCCAATTCACACAAACCCTAACTAAAGCATCCCGATTCAAATGATAAAAGTAGTCTCAATGAATGACAGAATAAATATTAAACCCATCTCATATTAAAATGTCGACAGACATGTAAGAACACGTGTTTAAGTTATCTTTAATTTGGATATGAGAAAGATAATAGTGGCAAACTGCAACATCTGTGAGCCACAGAACCATACAAGGCACCTGAACCTAAGACCCAGACGCTAAGCAATGCATTATACTTAAAAAGGCTATCTGGATTACAGATTTTCCAGTAGGGCTCACTCATACATTTAACAATCTCAATTGCGATCAGAACTTTAGATCTATTATTCCTTTTAACTACAACTACAAAGATAATGATAACAATAATAATAACAGTAGGAGTAGTCTAACACAGAAAACAAAACATTAGTTGATGGCCTAAACAAATGAAAAACATTAGGTAACTTTATACATCCCAACCGCATTTTGTAGATTAGCTATCCCATAAACCCTTTGCAGTAAAAATATTGCAACCATAATGCACAATGGTTTCAAGCTTGCAAGTCGCAATGATTTAACCGAAAGAAGTTAACCAATTACTAATCTAAAAAAAGCCACAGGTATTCAGTAATTAATCTCAAAACACTAGTTACATGATTTAATTTACTTGAATCAATAAAGAAAAAGAAATACTCACTCTCAATGGATCCAAATCTGATGCAGAAAAGCTCATCCTTCAATTCACCATCAGCATAGTCAGCAGCATGCCACACACACGACTTATCATTTCCAGCATGCTCTTGCACAGACATCGTCGGCAATACTGCTCAGCAAAGCAAATTTCATTTATTTATTTTATTATTCAACAAATAGAATACATATTTAACCGAAATAATTAAAAAATAAATAACGAACCGAGATGATTAGCGCAGATCTTGAGAGTCTTAGATTGCCTCATAACGAGGCGAACTTTGCCGGTCACTTTATGTTTCAACAACTTAACAGTACCGGCGCCTCTCTCTTTCCACTGATTCCCGTCCTTATCAAAACGGTACAACTTTGCCTTCCTTCAAAAGGAGGAAAAATCACAAATTAAAAAAAAAAAAACCCTCAAATCAGCAAACAACAATCGGATCTAGCCAATAATATATAAAAAAAAAAGTACTTACAGATCTAGTATGGCATCTTCGTCCTCTTCGCCAGTGGTGACGGCGACTTCCTCAAGTTTCACGATGGGGGCAACCTGAGCTCCGGTGTCCTCGTCCTCATTGTGTGGGGCCTCCTCCTCCTCTCTGTGATCGCCCTCGGTGGTGCTTGCCATTGCTTTTGATTCTTTCCTGTGCTGGGAGATTCGTTTGTGTGCAACCGATCGGGTGACTGTGTGACTATGGGGGCTGACAACGCGAGAGTAACTAGGGTTTTTATATAGTGTGTAAGTTTTGTGTGAAAGAGAGTTGAAAGAAGCGTCTAGTATACGCACAAAATATACATACGTAGTGCTTTTGGGTAATAACATTCGCTCCCTCTATTATGACAAAATTATAATTAGACTCACAGTTATCAATATTTTATTTAGTTCTACATTTCACTAAAAAAAATGTTAATAAAATGATTTAACTATTATAGTATCACTAAAATACTATTTAAATAAGATTTTAAAAATTTTTTAAACTCTTTAATCTAGCATTATATTATTTTTTATTTTATCATTCTTGAAGAAGTAGAAATTTTTAATTGTTATTATTTTAGTTGAGAAAAAATGTAATTAAAATAATAAAAATTTATTTTTATTTCAAAAATTCTTAGGAGAAAACTAACTTTTACATATTTTTATTTGTCGTGTAAGAAAACAAATTAAAGAGAAAAACTTTAAAAATTTGTTGGTAAAGCTCTTATATGTACATATTCTTAGTTGCATCAAAAGTTGTCATTGGAGCTCAACTTAAAATTTATTCAAATTAAAGAGAAAAGTACTCTAAAATTTTATAAAAAAAAAAATCTTACTCCCGAAGCATATTAAAATCCGGTGAGTAATGACTAATGAGGGACCGGAATGAGCAATAAAATGTAGATTATGTTTATATTGCAATGTTTCTGAAAGTAGAGACCCAGGTGGTTATTTTCTAGAGGAAATCAGGGAATATTTGAGCGGCATAGTCACGTATTCCCGGATAAAGAAAGAAAATGAGCTTTCCGCTTATTAGCCAGCCCGTTTGGATGATGGAACGGCGGATTCCCTTAATAAGAATAGCTTATTTCCAATTACTGTCTGTTTGGTTTATCATAAGGAATAGAATTTTCAAATTTCGGATATAAGCTAAATAATAAAATTAGGTTTAAAGATTGTTAGTGTAAAAAGTAATTTAAAGATTATTCCAAAAAATTTAAGACATAATTGAATCTTATAAGTTATCAAAATACTAAAATTTTCTTTTACAAAATCCTTTCACATTACTTGAACGAGTGAGATCTGATAAATTTAAGTTAAACATAATTGATGTACTTAAAAAATGAAGTTGGCCTTAATTAGGGGATAGGCCTAAGGCCCAAAATATTTCAAGTTCAGGATTTTATTAGCTCTCGAACCCAAACACAAAATATTTAAAAATTTACTATATTTAAGAAAATTAAAATTAAAAACATTATAAAATTATTATGGTGATAATTTTAAAAGATTATTGAAATGAAACTCTAATTTGCAATTTTTTATTCTCTCAAGTTGATAAACTAAAGGTTAGAGCTCCACCAAAGCTTCCTAATTCTAATTTGAACACTAGAGAGAGTCTAGCACACTTTTTTTTTTTTTAATTATATGGCACTAATGCCCAGATTACAATTCATTTATTACATGAGACTATTATTGATATATTTACAATCAAATAATTCATGAGACTATAGCCGAGATTTTTATTCTCTATAATATTCGAGAGATATCCACTCCACTCTTGTTTCGAGAGGGAGAAAATCACCTTCACTTAATTATTTTTTAATAATTGGAAAGAAATTTTAACTTGTACAATACACTTATCAGGACTCGAACTATTGCCCTCACAATTATGAGCACAACGGCTCTATTGAATATTTACATGCTTCATATGAGATTACAAGATCTTGACCTACTAGAGGTAATAATTTGTCTATAAAAGTTCAACACACACAAACTAGAGGGCAACAAGAATCACAAAAACTATGGCGATATAGTTGTTCAATTTTATCAAGAAAATTTTCTATTTGGTTCTTGAGAATAATGGTGAAAAGAGTAAGTAATGACAAAATTATCATGTTTTTCAAAAATTAAAAAATAAATAAATAAACGGGGGATTGGCACTTCGTTTTGACCCTCATCTCATTTGGGGATTATTAAGAATATCCCTTAATTGTCTTCAAAAATTGAAAAAAAAATAAAAATTGTTGGGCATAGAGGTAGATTCGGAGATTGCTTCCAGTTCCAGGGTGAGGATAGAGACCATAACCCTCACCCCAAACTCACCCAATTGCCATCCCTATCTAGGGACCACAAAATACATGGAAGTAGGCTTCCTAGTTCTAGTCTTATAGTCTATGAAGAAATAATGTGCCAAATATTTCCAGATACGATGTTTGTGAAATGAATGACATGATATGTCTATGCTCAAATACCTTGCCTCAGTTGCCCACCATCAAAATCATCTTTGGCTAGTTCTCATGCCTACCAATCATGTAACCGTTTATATCAAGTAGGCCAACTTAGTGACTTTGGCTAATAAGAGAAAACACAGTATGATGAGTAGTGGTAATGCAGTACCATGATTAGTGACATTAAAAAGCAGCTGCAAAGATACCGCTCAATATGAAGAAAACTTTGCTTTTGCTGCCTCAGAATGTTATTGTTATCAAAATAAACTCGTGGGAAGATGATTGAAAACTTCAATGAGAGTATCAAATAAAAATACTTTTTCATAGAAACTGAATAAAAACTGTCATAGTGTATGTAATAGAAGAGTATATGTGCTAATTAAGTATACTGAAATTAATTAACACAGCAAAACGCTTGGTCTAAACGGGCCAAATTTGCTACTGTTTCAACAAAATTTTATCACCATCTCCAACAACAAAAAGATCTGCCATATAACACCTTCTTGGCACCATCGCCAGTCTTAAATAAAAAGGGAAATTTTGTTTTTTTGAGCCAAAAAAATTCCAATGACGTCCTATAGTTAGTGTAAAAGATTAAATGTTATTACAATCCCTTTATTTTTGCAGACCATTCGATAGATGGATATCACTTTGAAAAATAAAGATAGGAACTTTCAGATAATTTAACCTCTTCAAGTAGAAGCAACGTTTATGCATGACCTAAAAACCAAGAGATCGGTAACAGCCCATTGGAGGCATGCCAAATAGAGGCATCGAAGGCATCCTCATCCCTCCCATTGCTGGTGGCGGCTGTGGCAAACCAAAACCTCCACCAACTATTCCCAGCATTTATGGCGTAGGCAAAGTAAGAGGAAACAACTGGGCATTCTTATTTTGTTACTATGAAGATGAAAGAATTCGGAGAGTAAAATTGGCATGAAACAAAAGTAAGGACAAGTTTATTGTACTTCTGACAGCATTATAATTTTAATCTTACTATTACAGAAAATAAGGGGCTCTTTTTAACACTCTAAAACTTGATCCTAATCATAAAATAATTATAAATTAACAGGAACAGATTCCATAAAACTTTCTGATTAAGATGTGTTGGGTATCAAATATCTAAGAAGATCACAAATTCTTCTTACCTAAGACCACAATAAATTTTTCCGTTATGACATGAAGGAAAAAGTAACTGCACAGAGTTTAATAAATGGCTGCATTGAGAAACAGCGTCTTTATCCTCCTTCTCTTTAGCTTTCACTTCATCAGGGATGCTAAGTTTGTCCTTAACAAGTTCTTTTACTTCCCTGGTGTATTCTCCAATAAACTCAGATTGAGTAACGAAAAGAAAAGATTTAAGGTTAGGAAAATATGAACAATGATCCAAGTCGGTACAAGCTAAAAATGGGGCATGTATGCATAACAAATTACCTGCAACAGATATAGGAAGGTGAAATCAATCATTTGGTTTATGCGTGCCAACTCAAGTGCAACATCTAGCTGGATTAAACCATAACAAACAAATAGGCATAATGCAAAACATTCTTACTTTTTCATTTGGAGGTTCAAGAGTCTAAAATTTAAAAAGGGTCGGCTTAATATGTAATTAATATTAAAGTTTGGAATCAGATGAAATTTTACAGGTTTTGAAAAAGTGGCTACGTAAAGAAGGGCAAGTGGAGGCTGCTGACAGATAAAGAAAAAGAAGAGAGAGAGAGAGAGAGGGAGGGAGAGAGAGGCGTGAGTTTAATTTGGGGCAAAGGTTTTTTAATATTTGATTGAATAATCGGAAGGTGATTATTTTATTTTTAATTTATCTCAAATTTGGAGGGTATTTCTAGCATCATTTTTTATAATTTTATTAGTCTTGACTTTTATTTTATCATATCGTTAACTGTTATTTGAGATACCTACTTATTAAAGAGATATATATTATGTTGTTATTTTGAGCAAAAACTATTAAGATTCTTAATGTTATTAGCTTCTAATATTATATAGAAAAAAATTTGTATTGTAATCTCATTAAATATAATAGAGAATTATATCATATTAAGGTCCCGTGGTTTTTCTCGTTTTGAGTTTTCTATGTAAAAATATGCATATCTTCTAATTGGTTTATTGTTTTAAATTTTATTAGTTTATTTTTCTGCCTATTTATTTAAGGTACACATCTTATTTTAATAACACAAGAGAAAAAATAATTTTATTTCAACTTAATTTATGACTATGTGTATGAGTTTCTTTCCCAATAAATCTAGAATTTCACACACCATTGGAAATGAACACAAGAAAAGAATCATCACATGTGCACAAAGCAAATACTTTTCGCAGCAGAGTTATAAGTGAAGAAGCACTAAAAAGCACTAATATCCAGATATCAGAGGTGTTGCTTTAAAACAACTGATCTTAATTAGAACTTCATATAAATATGAAAGTTTTAAGTTGTCTTCAATAATTTATAGAAATCAAATAAAAAAAATAGAAGATAAAGTTATACTTACCGTAAGTTAAAAGATATCCCAGTCTAAAGACACAGCCCTGCTCAATAAAGTAAACAAGCACGCCGTCGGATCACAAAGCAATTGACTGGATGACTTGTCGTTTGACGTCTTATCAATAAAAGCCATTTCATTCGTTTAGTTATCCAATAGACGACTTGTCGTCCATTTGCTTTCCCTAACAAACGACAAACAGAATTATGAAACCCGTAATTAATTAATAATTAGGTTCTTCAAACAACTTCGAACAACTTTAAAAGTGGCCATAGTTTATCCAGAGCAAAGTCTCTAGCATCCCTTCACCTTACATTTGTGATTTTCATTAGATAGATTCTTAACCTAAGTGTTTTATGCATAATTGTCTAATTATTGATAAATTATATGTTGATAGCTTCTAAATTCTAGTGACCGTTGTTGGTCTGTCAATCCAATTAAGGCGCCTGCATGATCCCAAATCTTTTTCGTCTTCCTATATTAATTTAATGTTATGTCTTATGTACTAGTGCAATGTTGAGTGTCCTTAAAAAGCCACCGAAATGAACCTAGCGATCAAGGCCCGTCAACGGTTAGGCTTCACATCTCACATTTATGTGTTCGAGCCTTTCTGCATGAGAAGGCCCGTTTAACTTTGACAATTAAAAAAATAATAATAATAAAGATGCGCGTACACATATTTTTTAGCCGCGGTCTTTTCTTATTATTATTTGTTCAAACGAAAACTAAAAATGGTCCGCGTGCGTTAATTAATCTTTGGCGTGATAAATGATTAACCCGCGATGAAAACGCGGATAAGTTTCAACCGACCACGTAGGTTCCTGGATCCTTCCAATTCTTGTTTTATTATACTAAATTTGATGGAAAATTTCTAGTAAAGTATCTTAATTCCCCATGTGTCGAACGATAGCGGGTGCAGATAAAAATGAAGCCGAATCTGCTGCGGTGTGGCATCACGACAGCTAATGTCCAGTTTGGTTGATACACGAACGTGTGGATCTTTTGAGAAAGTCCTGGAATGAGTAGAGTTAAAAAATGAGTAATGATACCGTAATAAGTGATGCTGGTAGAGAGACAAAGCACGTTACTGGGAAGCTTCAATGCTGCGCCTGCCGAAGATTAACATCACCCGATTAGGTGGCAATTGTAGTTACGTTGCAGATTATCTCAACGTTCGAGTTTGCTAACAAAACATGGTGACATATATGATATAACAATTTGCATTATTAGTTTGTATCTGGTTCAGAAGTCACATAACAATTATTCATCTATTAACAGTTCGATTTTGGGTATTGTCCATAATATATTTTGGTTAATTGCAAGTTGAAGTGTTATGTATGCCGGTTTGGAATACTGAGAGATTGTATGTAATGTGTAAATCAAGCAGCGGATTGAGCTGATGATGATAGTTTAGCCTTTTGGGCCAACAAGCCGCCTTCAATGGAACATTGTTCACCTAAATTGATTTCCTCTATTGATTAACAACGACTGACAATATTTTAGCGAAATTAATTAACAAGAGTAAGCGGTGCAGAATTAAGCACCGCCAGCGAAATTGATTAATTATATGATTTGACTCTTCATATTTATCCAATTTCATAAGAAATTAAACAAAATGGCTATGATCGATCGATCATTATGCAAAACTGGCTTATAAATAAACGATAAGCGAATGATGCCATTAAGTATGAGAACAAAACTCAGAATCATGGTAGAAACCGGTGGCACAGTCATCAACCTTAAATATCTTGAATTGGACGTACCCCAAAGAAGTCTTATCCGGAATCCGTCGTCCTAATGAATCTGCTTTTAAACATTGATGTTATTAGCGCACTCGTAATTTTAAGATTAAGCTGCCGGCAGCAAATTAGCAGGTCTGCCGCGCGCAAAACACTGCCTGAACACGAGATGCATTAATCGTAATCGGTGGTTCCTCTCGCATTATCCATAAATTGAGTTTGAGATTAAGGCCAAGATTAATTAATAAATAAAATAAAATAAAATAAAAGGGGAAAAAGAATATAACAGCAAATGCCATACGCTACCAATAAAATATATCTGAATATTCTCACGCAACGGAATGGTAAAGATAAAAACAATAATTCACACATTCTCATTCTAGAGATGCCCGTTTCTTTCAGCTCCACCGCCAATTCCACCTTTTGCGACCCATCACGACAGCACGGACACCCACCAACATTATCCAATCCCCAATTTACCCTTGTCTCAATTTCCTCTTTTACCCCTACTGATACCGAATTTACCGACCGCCCATCTTCAGTGCTTGCGGTGCTGCTAACCAAATTTGAATATTCCCTCCGTGTCCCTCCTTCCACCACTTCATCATCTCCTCCTCTTACCGCCACCCAACCATTCGGTTCCCAAATTGTCCCCGATGAACTTGCCAATTTACCCATCCTGTCTCTCGCCGAAGGCTCTAATTTCTCATCATCGCTTATACCTTCTTCCTCGAATTCTGAGTTGACCCAGTCGAGCACGCACCGCGGGGACGACTCAGTGACCGTATTTGCATCGCTCGGCGACACCGATTGTAAAAATGGATGCTTTAGCAGCTGATCACAGCTCCAACGCTCACCCGGTTCCCTTCTCAAACACTTGTCAAGAAAATCACGACCGGGTTCCGACAACCGAGTCGGAAACCGCGGCAACTCATCGGAGAATCCGATTCGACTCAGCGTGTTAGCACCGAAGTCTTCCCATGCGGGCTTTCCGGTGACCATCTCGATAATCGTACAGCCCAAAGACCAGACATCACTCTCCGGTCCCTGACACTCCCCTCGTACAACCTCCGGTGCCATCCACAGAGGACTTCCACGCGGCAGAATCTTGACACCCCGTGTGTCAGAAACCGTCGCCTCCCTCGCTGCGCCGAAATCGGCCAGTTTAACGAAACTCAAATTGGGACCCACTAGCACGTTCTTGCCTTTGACATCGCAGTGTACGATGTTCCTAGAATGCAAGTACTTCAACGCAGCGACAATACAGAACGTGTGTGAACGCAAGGTGTTCTCGTCCACGTAAGCATTGAGAGCTGTTGCCAGGTCAGAGACGGTGCCACCTGGCAAGTACTCTAAGTGGAGGTTCCGGCACGAGGACGACGTCGTGGGGGACTCGTATGACACGTCGTCACCGAGGTACTTGACAACGTAAGGAGAGGAGAGTGAGCGGAGAATTCTGATTTCGTTCTCTAAACACTCGATTTGAATTGCTGGAATATGGTGACACGACGCGGCATTTCGATCAACTGATTTCACGGCAAAAACGTCGCCGTTCAATCTGTTGACGGCCACGTTGACGGTTCCAAACGATCCTCTGCCTATGCACTTGCCTCTCACCCAAGAAATCATTTTTTTAAAAAATAAATGCTTAATGCTTTTGCTTGCTGTTGTTGTTAAAACTTGAGAGCTGCGGCGTTTGAAAATTTGTGAAGAAACAGCGTTGCGTTGCGTTGCGTTGTGTTGTATGATAACTTTCTTGGCAGCTCTTTGAGGGCCCAAAAGAACGATCTATGTTTATATGGAATTTTAGAAAATTTTAATGATGACTTGGAATTTAGATATGGATAATTTGTGAGGAACTGTTTGGTGACGTCAAAATTATTCTGGGGCTACAACGGATTTGTCAGGAGTTGACGTAGTGGAGTGCGGGCGGGGGTGAAAAGAAAGAAAGGATACTGGGCTTTATCCTTATCCAGAGTAGTATGTGGGGAAGATCTGAGCCGTTAACTGAGGGGGTGAGAGTGAGATCATTGCTAATTAAACGTGCAAGATTGGTCCTTGTCTGTGATTGGTTGGTTGGTATTTTAACATGTGGTTTGTAATGGAAATAGATTTGGGAATTGTTCGTGCGGTAACCAATTTTGTTGCGTCGTAAGTGACGTGGCCCTGTGGCAGTGGGTGAGAACTAGTCATGCTAGATGGAGTAGTGCAACAATCTAATTCTAATACATGCACGCCAAATGTGCTCCAATCATCTCCTTTTCTATCTAATACTACTTTTGATTGTTTAGTAATGTATTTATAAGTGTTAAATAGAATTAGGTTCTAAGACACACTTCTCACTATTTGGGTGATAATATATTTTAGTATCCCCTAATACATATCAATATATAAATTAACTCAATATAAAAAAATATTGTTAAACTTCTGATGATTGAAAGTATGTGATGTTAATATTAAAATTTGAATTGATGATAAGAATTGAAAAAGAATTGAATAATTTCTATTGTTGATCTAAATTTTCAGTTTGAACATATAAATTTAATATTTAAAAAATTGTGTATAAAATATGATGTCTTAGAACTTCACTAATGCTCATATACCAACTATATATTCTAATGTTTTCTTTACATTCATTCTTGTTATTGAAAAAGAAAAAAGTTAATTTCGACATGTATGACGTTGATCTGGAGTAATTGTGGGCTGATGAGTGCTCGAGTGGCAACATGTTATGAAATCAACGAGGATGGATGGACATGCATGGTGCTACAAGTGGGCGTCCAATCACCGAAATGGAGAGAGAGAGAGAGAGAGAGCACGAAACATAAAGAATGAATAAATAAATGAGGAGGTGCCGGGTGTGTTGGCAAAGTGGCAGAGTCCACCGCCACATGTTGCCAGAGACAGTTCAGTTGAGACCGGTAATTTGAGCTACTAATTACAGGGCCGACCAGTGCGCTGATTTGGCAAAAAACTGCAGGGCCACGTATCAGCAGCAGAGAACAAAGAGATGTCCCAATTGGCACGGTATATGCTTGCGTCTGGCTTTTGGAGTGAGAGTTCGCGTAGATGTCTGTTGACGTGCGCCACCAGCCTCCATCACATAAAATATTTATTTTTATATTCTTTTGTTTATTATCTTAATCATAAAAATATAATGAAAACAAGAAATTATATTAAATAAGATAAAAACTTTGGCATTGAATTTGCCTGACAACTTCCATCTGTCAAGCCATATATTATATATCCTATCGTACCTTTTAAAAGATCGGGATTGAAGCTGGATACCCATTCGTGAACTCATGGTTCCAATTTTTATATGAGTCACGAGTTTTATTTATTTATTTTTAATAATTATTATTATTATGTAAATTTTATTTTAACCCAACGGAACACCAGAAATTATGAATTAGGATCATCAGTTCATCCCCATCTTTGTACTAGCTTACCGAATTAATAAGGATAAATGTTGTATTGTTGTGATCTAAGCCACCATTGCTGTGGATTGAAACAAATCACACATTGATTTATTAAGTAAAAAGTTAAGTTTTCTATTAAATATTAGTCTTAACGTCCCCTTGTGAAATGAATTCAACTTTAAGATTACGCACATAGATTTCATAAAAATGGAATAAACACCAAACATATGAAGTGAATGCCAATATTTAAGAGAAGTGTTAATATTTCAAGTCTATTAATGTGAACCCAACAATAAGGTCAAAGCATTTCAATATTAAAACAATACGGAGGTGTAGCATAAAATAGTACCATCTTTTAACTGTTTTTTTATCAGAACTAAGCTGTATGAGATGCTCAAATAGCACTGTAATTGCTTGTTAAATATCCAACTAAATGGGAATAATTTGGGGTGGTATCTTTTGATTCTATTGCTTAACATGTCACATCGATTTTTGTGTCTAATAATAATAATAATAATAATATAAAGATGTGGACATGCCACGGGTAATATATATGTGGATAGTTAGACAGCTATCACATGTAGGATTATACACAAGAACTGGATATTGGATAAGCTGGAACAAATTTCTTACACAAGAAGAAAATGAAAAGTGGGAAGAAATTGTCCACATTAAAACTCTTGTGTGTTTAATTTGTCCCTGAAAAAGATATAGAAAGAAAAAGGAAAGGGAACAGGAACCCTTTGAAATTGGGAGTGTCCATTTGGAAATCAACTAATAAACCACTGGGCAGCAGACAAATATAAGTGCCGAATGATCTTTTGTAATGCGGTTGTCGTGTGTTCTTGCAAAATCTCTTTCTTTGTGTCTATCAACTTCTCGCCAACTTTATTATGATTCACGTACAATGGATAGCAAGCTAAGAAGCAATATTTCTAGTGAATTTCGTTACTCTGGAATTTGGTTACCACTTTTTTTTCCCTAATAAATTGATTTTGCACGACAAGGTTCAAGAACTAAACAGCAAAAAAAAGGTGTGCGTGGGTTGTTTTATAATTCCTCAATAGCGGTGTATAGATACTAAACTTTTATTTTATTTTATAGAGCTAATTAAATACGTTATATTATCAAATTAATAATTTAAAAATGGACTGAAATCAACATTTTTTGAAATACACATGTACCAATCTATAATAAGCGCTCAATAACATTGTGTAAGTCTAATTTGTATTTTGAAATAAATGAATACTTGTGCCTTTTAAAATACGGACAGAACTCGTGGTCATATATAGATGTTTTCTTTTCATTTTTCTATTTGTGAATGAGTCATATATAGATGTTAAATAGGCCAAATTCGTAAACGCATAAATGTTTGCACTCTTCAAAACACAAATTTAATCATATATAACAGTCCATGAATGTCAAAAACAAATTGAAATATCAAATTCACTTTTTGAAACATAAAAGTTCGGACGCGAGCATAATATCTTGAGAAATATCGGATGTGTTTATAGCTCACATGGTATGTTTAATAACAGAACATCTAATTATAAGTGCTTTTGAAGCTACAAAACTCGGATCATTGACAAAACGTGAAAACCAATTAACTTAATTATTTATTAATCATTTTTTAAGTTTCTAATTCGTGGGGAATAGTACTTAATTAAAGCTACTAGTTTCTGGTTACTGGAAACGCAAGAGATAAATGTTGGGGGGGGGGGGGGGGTTCTGTTTTGTCTAATAAAACTAAGACAAGAAAGCAAAACATTGATCGGACGCCGACAATCTAACGTGCAGGAACGACAACGTTCCATTTTTAGCGGTGGACATGCAAACCTCGCATTGTTTTTTCGGGTTATTTTCGTAAAGATTCATGTGCATGCATAACTAAACTCGCCAGTTGTAATGAAATCAAAGTTATATCACGACGTTTTCGTAAAGATTGATCTAAGCTGTATGCTAATATTTTAATAAATCTCTTTCCACACATGCATTCGTTGTAATATACGGTTAAGATATGTATCATTTTCCTTAAGGCAAAATGTGGTATCACTAATTAAAATATAAATTTGTAAACATCCTAACTAGGTGATTTTCAAGCATCTTTATTTAACTTGCCACCCTGATTCAGATCTTGCGGGAGATAGAGGTTAAAAATTTGATTTATGGTATTTTTATTTAAAAATAAAGTTTTTACGTTTTTTAATTATGTCATAAGTAAACTGTATTAAACTTATTTCCCACATATTGTGAATTAGGATAAATCATTCTAATTATTTTTTTATGTTTTACCTGATTAATACGCGACTAATGTTAAATATTAAGAAGCAATTACGATAGACTCATTTATTAAGTAATAAAATATTATATTAACGAGTCTGATTTTGCCACACCCGCTATAACTGGATATTGTGAATAAATATAGCCTTTAATTGTGTTATTTTATCTTATGATGAAATGAACACTTTTGTCCTAGTACATGAGGGGTCCTGTACTCAACCATAGTATTTAAGTGCCGACTAAGAGTCTACTATTCACTGATCTAGGGCACGAGTGCAGTGCACTTCTCTCTCTTTCTCTGCCATTTGTGTGTATGTGCAGTGTTTGTGCAAATCGTTTGAACCTTGAGATGAGGAATAGTAAGGAAGTTGCAGTAGGTTGGATCCAGTTCATGGTCGCCTGTATAAGCTCCACAACAATCTTACAAACTCGGATTCATAGCTAATAAAGGTAAATCTCGAACTTTTACCTAATGTATGTGTTTACTTGGAAATGCAAGATTAAGGACATAAACCTCAAATTTATTTCAGCAAACTCTACTAAAATACCCTTGATAATTAAGTTATTCTTACACCGGAACTTTTAAAATTCAATATTAAAAGAGTGATGAATGAGAGACTATGCTGTTAAATATATGTAATTTGTCATTCAATTGACTTGCACATGGCATGTATTGGTCCCAGCCCAAGAAACCTAGCTAGCAATAGCAAATTAATCAAGAGCCATAGACACCAAGCAGATCGCCGCAAAGCCAGCCAGAAAACAAACCCAAGTTGCCACGTACGCCCCTTGGAGGAAAGAAACCACTGCGCAAGCATTATTATTGAAAGAACGTGTGATGTGGGATCAAAAGCTTTTCTTGTGACCTTTTTAATTTACTCCGTCAAATCTCAAATCTTTTTTCTAGACAGCTGCTCATGTTGCAACATGTTTCTCTGTTTTCTCCTTTTTAAGTTATGCCGGACCTCTTTTTTTTTTTTTTAATTTCATGATTATGCTCCTTCCATGTTTTTTGACAGCAGCTTAAGCGGGGGCAGCGGCCGGCAGCTGCATACACTCGCACATATTTCTTCTTCATATTGAATTATTTTGGTTTCTTAAGCTAATGTTTGGTTTCCTCGATTCCCGTACGGGTTCTTTTATTGTTGGGGAAATTATTAGGTCCGATATGGGTTCGGTGGAAGATTTTTTCTATCCATTATCATTAATGTATAATGAGTTTCTAAAAAATGATACAAGATATTGCTTATCAAAATAGGTTTGAGATTCAAATTCATAGCACAAGATATTCTCTACATCGCCATTCCTAATTTGTATTCCTTCGAAGTACGTCCTCATAATTATTACGGGCTGGACTTGCGACAATGTTAGAACCCGAATGAGTTAATTTGGATGTATGCGTATGCTCTGACGTCAAAACAGACAAAATTCTAGAAAGTGCGAAATGACCATTCAATTTTGACCCCCCAAAAAGGCATAGAAATGAAACAAGTGGTTTACGCTGGCTGCAGGACATTAAAGTTTCTCAAAATTGTGACAGCCGAATTTTAAAATAAGCCACACATGACACAACATAGGTTACATAAGCAAAGAGAATTAACATGTACGCAGGCGTTTGAACAAGATCACCACTTCTAGATGTTCCACGAAAATTGAATCCTTTTATTTGTGTTTGCTTTGAACTTGTACGCTAAATTTATGCTTAATCATTATAATAGTTGATAAGTAATGTTACACAAAGAATGAACTTATTTACAAATCAATCACTACCAATAAATCAATCAAATCAAAGAACAAAAAATTTATCTATGACTGGTATCAGTTCTCTTCTTCAATTGTAGGTGGAAATGTCCTCCCTAGATGGTTGATTAAAAGCCACTTGGAATAATTCACAAATGGTAACTGAGGAAGAGAGTTTTTATTCGCCTCGGCGTTAGTTCAATTTTCTACTATATGTTGTTCTGGGATGATTCAAAGATAGCGCCCCAGTTGAATCAGCATCACACTAACGTCGTCAACTGAGCCCCGTGAAACAGAGAGATCTACAAGCTTCTTACACGCTAACATTGGTCCTGGTGCATCAATGCTGAGGCAAAAAGGGCGAGCAATGTCAATTGCTTCTTGATTACTGACCTGAAACCAAAGGAAGAAAGAATTTGTTTAGATTGATCTGGAAACTATTCGATTATAAGGAAAAGAAGCATGCAAAATAATGGCTTCCAAGACAATACCTTATCCCAGAGGCCATCAGATGCTAAGATTAAGAACTCGTATTCGGGTTTGATTCGAATGATTTTTGTCTCTGGCTCGGCGATGACCCACTGTTTAAGGTGCCGATCCCCAAGGGCTCTAGACACAGCTAGAGACCCCTGAACTCTCCATGTACCATGTAATAAATCAACATAGCCACCCTACATAACAAAATTTTAACATCACCTATTAGCTGCAACTCACGTAAGATCTAAGCAAAAAGAGAGATTGATGCAATTGAGCAGCCAGACGCTCACCATCGTCTCAATTCTGTTCTTTTCATCTTCCCTAGAGGGGCGGTGGTCTGAAGTGAGTGCCTCGGCAAGGCCTCCTCTGCTGATAACAGCGCGACAATCACCAGCATTAGAGACCACAAGAGTCCCGTTTTGTATCAAAGCTGTCACACAGCATGAACCCCCGTAGACATCTTCTTTAAGAAACTCAGAATCCGTGTTTAAATAGCCACGTTTAACTGCATCCTCAATTTGTTCTTGATCATCCCTTCTAAGGACTTCCTCCAAAATGTTCTTATCTAGATTCTCTGCCGCAAACTCAGCAGCTTTGGCACCTCCATGTCCATCAAAAATACCAAAAAGTGCCTGCAAATGACACATCAGACCCCACTAATCAAAGTTTCTTTCGATTTTACTACTTTCTACCAATTTGTCCTATTCCACCAAAAATTTAAAACTAATTCTAAAATATTTTCACCTCCTCTGCATATAACAAATTACAATCCGCGAACTACCAATTTACCAAAGCCAAGTATTTTAACAAATCCAAAAGATTGGGCTAAAAAAAAAAAAGAAAAAAAGGAAAACTCAGCAATAGGATGAAAGCCAAATAATCAAATTTGTCGGTGCAAGTTCTTCTAAAACAAATACCAAAAAATACCTGTTTGGAATCTCCTTGAAAATCTACAAGAGCAGAGAAACGATCCTCCATAGCTTCTCTTCTTCCTCGTTTACAATAAACCGAATAAAAGCCATCTCTCTCATCTTCGACCTCGTCTCTTTTCACCTCTCTTGGAGTCACCAGCCCTCCAAAACTCATCGAAGCCACCGGAATATCCAGCTTCGCCGGCCTCTTTCTCTTCAGTATCGTCTGCTGCTGAGACGCTGTCCCCGAACCGGTCGCCAAGGCTGAGGGTGACGAGGAGGAGGACGAAGAACAAGCAGCAGAGAAAGAAGAGGAGAGCCCAGTTGGTGGCTTTTGAAGGCGAAGACGAAACGGAGAAGAAGGCGAAGGTGAAGTGGGTGATAATGATGAAGAAGGTGAAAACTTTACATGGGTCAATGGCAAATTCAGGGTCTTTTCTGGAGATTGAGAGATTATGGACGTTTTGTTGCAGAACAGAGACGATGATGGCGAAAATACAGGAGAGTTTGAAACTGCTACCGAACAAGACATTTTTTTTTTTAACACTTCCTTCTGCTTCTACTTTCTTTGCTTTATTTTGTTGCAGTTGTTTTTGTTTTCGAGTTTTCTGCTGTTGTGATGGTATAGATAATAATAGTAATAATAATACAACGTTCGAATTTTGTGTTGAGGGAGTTAATGAGAAGATATTTAAAAGAAGCTGGAGACGGAGATGAAGAGAGAGTCGATGTCTGTTCTCCTTGTACACTTTCTTTCCTCCGTGTTTTCTTAGACAAAAAAAAAAAAAAAAGAATATTTTGCCGTTCTTTGACCAGTTTTCCAACTTAAATGTCACTTTTACCCTTTACGTTTCTCATTTCTATACTCCTAGACGCGGCCACCGCGTGGCACTTTATTCTAGGATTTTTCTAATAATGAGAAAGATGCAGTTTTTTTTTTCTTCTTTCAGAAATTAGTATATAATGGACATTATAACATTTTTAAACTGCCACACCGCCATCCCTTATTTGTGGATGCATAAGGCTTGCCATTCCGTCATTATTTCTACTATTAAATAAATTTAAAACATAAAAATATTAGGAAAAAAGGAAAAAAGAAACAAACAAAATATCTATTTGTCAAGTTTATTTTTTTTATTAAAACAAAAGGAGTAATACTATGCTTATTTACTTTGGATACTTAGTTGGGATATTTATTGATGTGATATTTTATGCGTTATTATTGGGATGTGATAGGTTATAAATTAATAAATAAAATCAATTAATACCATATACACAATGTTTGGTGACAAATAAGTGTCCTAACTAAATATTTAAACTAAGCAAGAGCATAGCATTATTGAAACTAAAAAGACAAAAATTATATATTAACTAATGCAACACTTATTTTTGTGGCATATCAATATCAAATACACTAGTAAAATATCATTAATCTTGTTTTAATTAGAGTTCACTTCATACTAAAAGTATTTCGACTCCTACGCTAATAAATATCAACTCTATTTTGGGAGAGAATTGAGTCCTAATAAAGTTGAGATTCTAACCCAAGCACCCAAAGTTAAGTGACTAGGTATATATATTTGGGTTGTGTTTGAAAATTTGTATCAAAGACAACAAGTCCCGATAGAAATCCGATTGTAAATATCAATGTGTTCATGATTATAATATCAGTGCATAAAAAAAAATCTTGTTTAAATTAGAAAGTAATTTTATGGGAGCTACATAATCATAATTTCATTATAAATAATAAAATCTTTGAAAATACAGTGTTTGTCACCTATTTATATCAGCAAGGAGTATAACATTTGTAGCTCGTGTTCATTGAATCTATAAAAGGAAGAGTTGGATGTAAGTCAATCGCTGAGAAATTTTAAACTTAAGTCTTGAAAATTAAAATAAACAGAATTTGTATAATTGTATCATTCAAGAATAAGGTTTTAAAAAGAAATCGGGAAAAGATTGCACGATGGGCAATAATGTCATTTAAGGACAGGAGTAGCGTCCCACAGCAGGGGTGGTCCCTTAGTTTTGTGAAAGGTCAAACACGTCAGTGAATGGCTGTGTGATTACGCCAGAAACAGTGTGTGAAGTGTGTGTTTGAGTTTTTGACTCCTCACACTGATGAGAGGGACTGATTGATAATAACAATGCAAATGTCGTTTTATTTTTATGATTTAATTTCCATGATGGATGGACAAATTGCCAATCGCCGTGACTGAGCCGTGGGCCCCACGCTGAGATCGGGGATGCTGCAGCTTCCCTGAAGTTACCGTTAGTGGGAGTTGCAGTCACATCAGGAGAGAGAGAGAGAGATACTCGTTTAGGTGACCGTTATTGAGCGTGTCTGTGCGATGAAATCCTGACACTTGTCTCCGATAATTATTTACCTTTTTTCTTTTAAATATTATAATTTCTTTTTTCTTAGAAACAAAATAACTTATGTATTTAGGACAAGACAATTATAAATTTGATAATTAAATGCCAGCGATATTTATCACGTACAAACTCCATCCATGATGCGGACAAGATGAACTGATGGTATTGGTGATCGTCAAAATATTTCTCCACCCAACTCCCCCTAAAAATAAAGGTGACGATCTAATCTATAGTATCTGTTTAGTAACTAGGCTTAATATTTTCCTCTAAGGTACAAACTCGTTTGTGGTACAATCACTTATTTGATTGATTACATCATTTCAATCCACATATACTTAATACCATGCACATCCAATATAATAAACTCATAAACATCCCCGTAGTCGACTTTAAATAACTTTATATAATTTGTTAGTGGAGTTCAAATTATGAAAGAAGGGAAGTATCCTTATCTTTTTAGAAAATAATAAAGTATATATATATATATATATATTGTTCCACCCTTTGGTTAACATACATTTGAAAATTGAATTTACAAATTGAGATAATTTTTCTGTAGGAGATCCTGATTTTGTTATGCATAACCTATCAACTTTCTACAGCTAAGCCACCCCGTTGATTTAAACGGGTATTTTTCAAGTTGGGCCGAACTTTGGGCTTGGCAAAATCTCTCTTTACCAGAGCGGGCCGACAAACGAGTAACCGTAACACATTAAGGAAAAAGGTAAGCCCATTTTTTGTTCATGTATAGTTAAATATCTTTTTAATGGTTGTTTCTGTTTCGCCAGGAAACAGGCCAAAGAAAATGGTTCAGTCCAAAAGCGAGGGGTAAGCCCGTCTTGAATCAATTCTCCGTTTCATTCATAAAGCAGAGAACTTATTTTAGTCTGGGTCCTTATGGTTATTATTTTTCCATTTTGCCCCCGGCCAGGATCAGGATGACACCCTGAATCATCGAAGTTATTTTGGCAGGCCTTTTTCTTCAAACAAAGAAGTGAAAATGTAATTTTGACAAGGAAATTGCATTTCACATTTTGAAACAATGTAGTTCCCCGACGTCCAAGTACAGCACAACTACAACTACTGCCCTGGATAGCGAGGGGAACAAATTCTTGGGCTCCAATGAGTGATGATATTGCCTCACAAATAGTAAGCAAGAAACAATAACGAAAATCAAATTATTTGAAGCCCTTGAGCTGATGAAATAATCCACACACACAACTCACAAACAAACAAACAAACAAACATAAAAAGCAAAATCTCACTGTAATCAATTGGGAGTAATATGAAGTGTAAAAACTCAGTCCCTTAGATGTTCAAAAAGAGTTGCGATCATTTTCGCAAATCATTACAGGTCTGTAGACTCATCACTGTTATTCAACATACTCCCAATTGCCAATACGAACAAATACTACAATTTTTCTTTTCAGAAAAAAAAATGTTAAATAAATATAGTTGCTCAAGCGGTCTCCCAAAGCAAATTTTTTTTAAAAAAAAAGGCTGAGGGAGAGATTAATTACAATAAAAACAACACGATTAATATTGCTTCAAGGGAACGAGTCATGTGGGAACTGAAAGTCTCCGCACTGACCAGATAGTGAAGCCATGAATGTACTTCGATAAAATTTTGTACGCAACCCAGATGAAATATTATTCAAAAAGCTGTAATTCTGCAATTAGATCGCTGCAATTACAGCAAAGAACTGAATCTGAAAAGAGTTTTGAAAAATACGAGCAGATAAAAACCCTACAAGAGATCTTATTAACCGAAAAGAGGGAAAGCAGGCAGCCCAGAAACCCTAACTGGAAAAGACAGAGGCCGAGGAGACGGAGAAGAGGCAGGAGTCGAAAGGTTAGATATAAAGAGAAGGGTAGAGGATCGGACGGTCGATATTGAGCGGCTGAGATCATATACTATTTTATTTCGTTTATGTTCCGTGAGGAAAGGGGAGTACAAGTTTAGTCTCGTGTATTTTAGTGCTAATTACAGGCAGAATTAATTAGTAATTATGCATCTAAATATTTAATAAAATTTATTTTAAATATTTACACATTACTATACATATATATACATATTTATCAAAATATTACACACTTATAATATTAAAATTTTAATTATATATATATATAAATAATATTATATATCGACAATATAAAATATATATATATCTATCAATATTTTACATATTTTATACTATTTAAGTGTTAAATTTATTTAAAATTTTATAAATAAAAAGCAGTGCATATATTTATCATTTCAAAAAAAAAAAAAGAGAATCATGTCCAATATTTAAATTTTAATTATAAAAACCTATAAATTAATTTATAATAAAAAGATAATCATGTTCAATATTTAAATTTTAATGACAAAAACGTATCAATTAATTTAAGATAAAAATATAATCATACTATTTAACAAATAAATAGGTTAAGAATTTTAACTCGAACTTAACAAGAAAAAAAAATCGTGTCAACTCGGACCTAACTCATTTAACAATTGTGTCAAATTTGATGATCCTTACTTATTTATTCGTGTTGTATTCGTATCGAATAATCAAATTATATCAAATTTTACCAATATAATTATACATTTTTATTTGTGAAATAAGATAATACGCATTAATCGATGAACAATAATATTGATAATAAAACACAATGGCCACTTTACATTTTTTGACTCTAGGCCCATTTATTGAACACACTAGCATCTTCTACCTCTTGGGCTTCATAGTACGACACCTTGGCCCCAAAAGAAGTCCAATTCATGAGGTCAAAGTTCTAATGAAGAATGTTTTTTTAACGATGAGAATTAGCAAGTTTCACTTGGTTTAGGCTCCGTTTTTAATATTATCCTCCACACCTTGTTTTTGCTTTTTTTTTTTTTGGTTGAAAAGGTGTTATGCTGTAATTTCATTGATTGTATCAAATTTAATTAACAACACTATATTTAGCCCGAAATTCTGTTTATCAAAACTACTTAAATTAATGTATTTTGTTAAATCAAATTAAAACTAGGAGATATTCTATCACAGTCACTATCGAAATTTAAAAAAGAATGATGAATTCATTTTAACGGAATTTCGGTCCAATATCATTTTCATTTAATAAAATGGCATTTGAATTACAAAGCTACAAAATAAAAGGGAAAAAGATGTGAGGGATTATATGCCAAAAACAAATAATGTTTACTTAATAGTGTGGATTTAAGCCGTTCTGATTCCTCTCTTTTTGGTGGATATGAGCCCAAATGAGGGGTCCAGCTGCCTTGGAACAGTTGCAAGGTACCCCAAATTTTGTCCTTTTTTTATGTGGAGCCAATAGATCTAATGGTTAAACCATTCAACGGCAGAAATGTGTTTAATTTGTTATTAACACTGCAGTCGCTACTATTTATTACAAAATCACTAAAGTTAAAATTTTTTCAATATTTACTTATACAACCTATGTTATTTTAAAATTTTAAAGTTTAATCCATTGACCTAGTTTTACTATAAAAATGAGTGACAGTGTAAGAATTTTTTAAACACATGAAAAGATAAATGTAAACTATATTTTTTTTTGTTATGTAATATGTATTTAATATAAAATAAATAAATTGAATATGCATTAAAAATATGGGTTATTAACCTTTCAATATTTCAAAAAAATTACTAAATAAAAAAGGTGAAATTTCAAAATAAAAAGCATGTAAAAAGTACTAGGTTGTAACACTTTATTATTTTATCATTACAATACTTTACTTTTTTACTACATATTGGTTTTTGATATTAGTTAATAAGTTAGTTTGTTTGTACATACAATATGTTAGTTTACCTATAAAATACCAATATTACTCTTGAAATTCAAAAGAGCCATTTTAACTTTTTAAATTTCTAAATTTAGGCCAAAAAAGCCCTAGAAAGATAAATAAAGAATAATGTAAAAGAAAGTTAGTTTATTTATTATTTTTTAAGAATATTTCCAAAGCTTTTGAGCTTCATATTTATTGAGAATTATCCATTTTTTTTTAGATATTTAGCCTTGTGAATCTTGTCATAATGATAATTTATAGTTTATTCTTGATTAAAAAATAATTGAACAGTAAGTTTACTAGTTTCTAAATGCTCTTTTTAATTATAGGGTGGTTGCTTAATTTTTATTACGACGGCCTATACTTTTTAGCAATGGCTAATCAACCATCGGAAAAGACGTTACCATGATTATTTTTACTTTCCCTACATCTCTTTCAGCCACATCATTCAAAGAGTTAAGAGTTCGTTTGGCGCACTGTACTGTATTATATTATATTGCATTAATAGTATATTATAATAGTATTGTATAGCGTTTGTTATTACGTTGTACTGTATTAATTTTTATATTAATATTAAACTAACACTGTTTAAATTTATTATTAAAAATATTAAATTATTATTTTTATATTGATTATTAATATATAAATATAATATTATATAATAAAATACTTTTATAATATAATTTATTTTTATGTTTTATTTATTATTATAAAAGTAAAAATATAACTAAAATATGCTTAATGCCTCCAATTTAGGCAAAATAATAATAATGATAATAATA
This sequence comes from Luvunga scandens, assembly GCA_030449905.1. Taxonomy (NCBI): domain Eukaryota; kingdom Viridiplantae; phylum Streptophyta; class Magnoliopsida; order Sapindales; family Rutaceae; genus Luvunga; species Luvunga scandens. The sequence goes on from JASUUG010001235.1 coordinate 707,335, forward strand.
TTAATCGAAACAATAAAATTAATAAAGTTTAATAATGATGACGACGATGGCATTAATAATAATATAACAATAAAATTAAAAATTTTTAATAAACATAATAATAAAAATAATAATAGCAATAGTTAATAATAATTAAAATAATAAAGTAAATATATATTTTATTAATAATGATAATAATTCTTTTCAAATGTCATTTTATCTCTAAAAATGATTAATATGTAAAAATTTGTATCTTTTAGTGCCTATTTAATTTCACATAAAATATAATGGAATGTGATGTAATTGAACACAAAAAAACAAAAGTTAGTGGTATATTGCAACACTTGCAACATAGTTCCATCCCCAAATGAGATAATGCCAATGGAATGATTCATATACCTTTCGCCACTTGTGTGAGTGGAGCTCAAAATTAAATCTGCCACCCATGTAGTTTTGCCGTTTGCGGTTAACATCATGCTCATTTTTGTACTTTAAAATTTGCTTTGCAACATCTTGTTGCTAGTTTCATCAGCTCAGAAAGCGAACGGCGGAGAATTCCCACAAAACATTTTTTTTTAAAGATAAAAACTATTAGCCATAGATGTCATACATGATGTAATACCAAAATTACAAGAAAAGTCGATGACACTATACTATACTATACTATACTATACTATTATTATTATTATTATTATTATTATTATTATTATTATTATTATTATTATTATTATTATTATTATTATTATTATTATTATTATTATTATTATTGTTATTATTATTATTTGTAAATGGTGCTTTCAAAAACATTGAAATAAACTAAGAGTAGCATCCTTCCTTAGCTCATTCTTTTGCCGTTCATTTGATCAAACATAATAAAACGACACTAAAATATATCAAGACGAAAAATTGAAGGTCACATATATTTTTTAGAGGCACTTTATTAATTATCTTTAAATAATTTGAGTTGTGATGTGTGTAAATTACAAGATTACTTTTGTTAAATCACATTTTAGTATTACAATAAATTAATTACTAATTATATAAGATGAATGAAGGAGAATATTATTGGGATTGTTATCCCCTTACTTTCTCCCAATTCTCACCGCGTAGCAATTGCCTTGCCTCCAATAAGTGAATTTATAATTTTAGGGTACGTTTGGTACATTGCGTTGTATTTAGTCATATTGCATTATAATGTATTATGTTAAGGTGTATTGAGTTGTAATGTAATGTCACGTTTGATGCAATATGTGTTGTAGTATGTGTTATAATATTTTATATTATTATTTATATTACTTTTAATTTTAAATTAATACTATTCAAATTTATTAATATTTAAGTATCTATTATTAGTTATATCAGATTATTAAATAATTATGAATTTTCATATATTCATTATTATAATTTAATTAAATAATACATTGTGTAGTTATATTTTTAATATAATTAAAATAAAAATATAATATAATATTATTGAATTATAAATAATAAATTTACATTATTTTTAAAAATAAAATAAAAATTAATATTATATTAAATTAAATATCAATTTTATTTGTTATTATAATAAATAAATTAAATAATTAATAAAAAAAAAAAACCTAATGCAGCCGCATTAGGATATAACTCGCCCTAACGCAGCGGTTACTGCAACCAAACACGGGGCAATGCTATGAGGGTTGCCAAACATACTCTTAATATGTTCTCGTCATAAATTATTAACATGAAGATCAAAATAAAGCTTCCTCTAAATAATCAATCATTTAATTAAATAAAGATTGGTTATTTTTCAGTAATGACTTTTGAAATTTTAATCAGTTCCTCTAGACCGTGAGATCGCAACTGGGTTTTCAATTTAAACTATCGTGCATTTTTAGTATCTTGTAACATAAAAGTCCAAAAAGAAAAAGAAAAGTAAGTATTTAGACGTGATCCTCGTTGTATTCCAATATCGCTTATTGCACGGTTCCCCCCGATCAATTTCAATGATTATGATGTCCAATTAATTTCAATGGCGTGATTGTTGACGAATTAATTTGAACAAATCAACGCCCCTGATTTACAGAAATTTTACCAAAGATCATACGACTGGGATCGGACCGTATCAAAGTTGTGAGCAGCATGACGAGGGACAATTATGTCAATTGCATGGCTCCAGTTCGTCTCAGTTGCGAGAGTTATTATTGGAGCTGACCAAGCCAACAGAGCTGAAATGTTAAACGCATTCTTGGCGGTTGTGGTCCAAAAGATAAGCAACCGTTGGCTTTACTATCAATCGATTTTGATATGAAGAGTATTATTACATCTATGGTTTCATTTTCAAGAAAATAAAGTCCACTGGAGCAATTCCAGACGCCACATATCTCACGTGTACGCTTCAATTTTCCACTTAAATGAATTGACCCGTTATAAAATAATATTGTTGAGATTAAGAAAAAATATATTATTTTATTGAGATTATTTATTTATTTATTAATAACTTATTAATTTATCTTATTATTTATTGATTTTTGACGAATTTTATATTTTAATTACTTATGTCATCGTAATACTTATAATATTCTTTTTTACCAAGATTTGTACATAAATTTCACGCGTTATCATGTATGTACAAAAAGAGTTAATAAACGTTGTGAACACGTTTATCGAATGCCAAAATTAAATGTCAGTGCATAGACATAAATTTGATGTCCGCACTTTCTCAATTTAACACCTTAAAAGATAAAGTATTTCAGATGTATAGAGTATACAGAGCATAAACTCAACAAATGCATTGGTCGTTAGTTTTACTTTTATTCTTAAATAATTATATACATATTCTGAAAAAGAATAGAACGGAAAAAATTAAAAGTCGTCAAGAAAAATCCTCCTTAGTGTATGAATTCTATTTGAATTTATAACTAGTAATTTATATTTTCACTGGGTTTTAAAGGATTTTTTTTAAAAAAAAAATTTTATCTTATCCGTTTAAAGAGATCATTAAATTAGTACATTGATGTAAGTTCGAACCGAAAAATTTTATTGTTTAATCAAGAGGGTTGCCAAACATACTCTTAATATGTTCTCGTCATAAATTATTAACATGAAGATCAAAATAAAGCTTCCTCTAAATAATCAATCATTTAATTAAATAAAGATTGGTTATTTTTCAGTAATGACTTTTGAAATTTTAATCAGTTCCTCTAGACCGTGAGATCGCAACTGGGTTTTCAATTTAAACTATCGTGCATTTTTAGTATCTTGTAACATAAAAGTCCAAAAAGAAAAAGAAAAGTAAGTATTTAGACGTGATCCTCGTTGTATTCCAATATCGCTTATTGCACGGTTCCCCCCGATCAATTTCAATGATTATGATGTCCAATTAATTTCAATGGCGTGATTGTTGACGAATTAATTTGAACAAATCAACGCCCCTGATTTACAGAAATTTTACCAAAGATCATACGACTGGGATCGGACCGTATCAAAGTTGTGAGCAGCATGACGAGGGACAATTATGTCAATTGCATGGCTCCAGTTCGTCTCAGTTGCGAGAGTTATTATTGGAGCTGACCAAGCCAACAGAGCTGAAATGTTAAACGCATTCTTGGCGGTTGTGGTCCAAAAGATAAGCAACCGTTGGCTTTACTATCAATCGATTTTGATATGAAGAGTATTATTACATCTATGGTTTCATTTTCAAGAAAATAAAGTCCACTGGAGCAATTCCAGACGCCACATATCTCACGTGTACGCTTCAATTTTCCACTTAAATGAATTGACCCGTTATAAAATAATATTGTTGAGATTAAGAAAAAAAAATATTATTTTATTGAGATTATTTATTTATTTATTAATAACTTATTAATTTATCTTACTATTTATTAATTTTTGACGAATTTCATATTTTAATTATTTATGTCATCGTAATACTTATAATATTCTTTTTACCAAGATTTGTACATAAATTTCACGCGTTATCATGTACCTGCAAAAAGAGTTAATAAACGTTGTGAACACGTTTATCGAATGCCAAAATTAAATGTCAGTGCATAGACATAAATTTGATGTCCGCACTTTCTCAATTTAACACCTTAAAAGACAAAGTATTTCAGATGTATAAAGTATACGGAGCATAAACTCAACAAATGCATTGGTCGTTAGTTTTACTTTTATTCTTAAATAATTATATACATATTCTGAAAAAGAATAGAACGGAAAAAATTAAAAGTCGTCAAGAAAAATCCTCCTTAGTGTATGAATTCTATTTGAATTTATAACTAGTAATTTATATTTTCACTGGGTTTTAAAAGATTTTTTTTTTAAAAAAATTTTATCTTATCCGTTTAAAGAGATCATTAAATTAGTACATTGATGTAAGTTCGAACCGAAAAATTTTATTGTTTAATCAAGATTATTAATTTATCAAACATTCATTTATTGAAATTTAACTCTGCTAGTGGGGGTGACATTACCTATTTAGTTATTTTTACTCACTACTATTTTTGCTTCTTTGTAATTATTTTTAAGAATTAATGTTGTCAACTATAATTATGACGTTGATTTGATGGCACATGAGATAAAATCAAACTATTCAATATGGCGACAGGTGCGAGAGTATACTTAGCCTCATTCGATTGGCTACAAAGCAATAGCTAGTATGCTTTCAATTGGAATCACCTGAAATGACTTCTTTTCGAAAAACAGTTTGCAATAATATAGCATTATGCGAATTGTAACATCGAAAAGATAGACACTACTGATTTGGGAATGCGACAGAGACTTGAATTGAAGGGAGACTGATAAAATTTCATTGAAATTAAATCAATTCAACTTCTTTCGTAATATGAACAGGACTTCATAAATTATTAAAGGTGATGGGAGTGATTGGAATCTCCTACCATTATGGACATCTTTCACACTTTTGTTATGTGGGAGTAAATATTATTTGAATATAAATGAGTAGAAATTTAGGCTATCTCATAATAAATTTGGTGTTTAATAATCTTAGTAAATTTATTATTACAAATATCAGTAGCATTCTCATTGTAATGCACATACGAGTGTTCAAAACAAAAAATGAAAATAAAAAATAATAGAATACGAAAAATCCAAACGCATGAACTCGCCACCAAATAATGAGCAAATCTTAAAATTTAAATTCTATGTTTGTTAATTTAAGTGAGTGGTGATTAGCTCAACCGGTACAAACTTATTGAGTGGTAGTAATAAGAGGTATGTGTCATGTGATGCAAAAATGAGGAAAGAGGTGCGGAGTTCAAAATTTGAATTGATAAAAAAAAAAAAATACCTGAACGGACCAATGCTTAATTAATTATTTTCAAGCTTACTACTACCAACAAGCATGACTAGATAAGCATTCCAAAAATTGCTGAAAAAGACAAAGAGGCATTAATTAATCTTGGCGCGTTCGGGGCATTTGAGCACATCGATGGTCATCGGTCCAGATTGATTGATTGCCATTTCTTTCTTCCTCTCTCCATCTTTTAGGCAAAGCAAAAATAACAACAATAATTCGCCTTTATTTGGAAAAAAAGTTTGAATTGGGTTGTTTGCCCACGATGTGTCGTGCTTAGCCAAATACAAGAAGACATGTGGTCTTCATAACCTACCACGTGCTGTCTTCCACTTCGCTTCATTTGCTCGTAGTGTGACCTGTTTGTAAGGTGAGCACAATCACCAACCGGACTTTAAATTACAATAGGTATGATCTAGAAGGTGCGATATGATATGATATGATATGATATGATTCTTTATTTCATTTATTTATTGGAGTACCTATTTTTGTGGTTCACGTCAAAGATTTTAGTGGTGTTTTTAATTTGGTAACCTTGCGTTGTGGCATCCCATAGGTTTATATCAGTTGATGAATATGACTCCATTTCTAACCACTCTAATTGGAAATTCTGGGCAAGTCCTTAATTATTTATCTTATAACGTCATCTTTGTTTGCCATGATAATTAGTGAATGGTGGGCCAGTAATGGCTCGGTTGGATTTGTCGCGAGATTCCAAAACATTTTTGTTCACCACAGTCTCGTTCGTATTTTTACATATTGAAAAAAATTGTATTATTAAGGTACGACACTATTTTCGTTACTCATCATGCACGCTCATTTTCGAAATAGACATATGTGCACATTATGTATCTAGTCCGTAAAATTATTTTACTCAGGTGCGATCTCACTATTGAAGCAAGTTCAGTTAATGCCGGTATCATATTTACGTCACCCTTTTTTTTTGGTTACATTTAATAATAGAATTATAATAACTATTGTAACCCTAGTTTAACGTGCCCTTGGAATATTTCTTTCGGATGTTGCGTGCTTTTGTCTTTCAAATCCTTTTCAATATTCATTATACTCTCAAAAGATTATGCTAACATCATTATGCCGGTCGTGTTTGAATTAACATTTAATATATAATGCAACTATTAGTTAATAATCTAGTGCCCAAAAAAAAAAAATCATTCATCACACATACACACGCACTACAATTTTATGTATATAATTGTACAAGTCACCCACCAAACGAGTAGCCACATCACATGCACTCCCGGCTGTGGCAGTCAACAAACCTCATCTTGGATTTTGGAATCTAATCGTAGTATATTCATTCAAATTGAGCGCTCTCTGTGGCCTCTCCCATCGCAATTATGCAAAAAGGCAACAAGAAAAAGGAAAAGTTGATCGATTCCCATCAATCATTCGCTTGAAAAGATTAATTAATTACGCAACATGTAATTGTTCAAAGCGCAAAAGATCACCCACCTTGTCCCTTCCCGCAGGTTAAACGAACAACTTTGCATTCAAGTTGACATAAAACGTTAAAATACATATATAGGAACGAATGAAGTATATTCCTCTTTGGTCCCTAATGCAAAGGCCGAAACAAATAATATTTTCTTAGGGTAAAACAATTCTTTTTTTCCATAAAGAGCTCGTAATTTTTATTACGCTCCTAGGGACTTGACCAAGTTTATTTTATTTTATTTCTTTTTTTTTAAGCTAGCTAAAAATTGTATATTTTTTCAACATTAAATAACAAAAACAACAATGGAATATTTTAAGTCATTTTTAATTTAAATGGGCAAATGTTCATTTAGTCTCTGTATTTTGACTCAAGTACTCATTAATTTTTATATTTTAAAAAATAACTCAATACACCTTACCTCGTTGTTAAACATGTGATACTCTTGCCTTTATTTTTTTTTTACTTTTACAATAATACTTTTGCAACAATATTCTTAGTGATATTAATGGAAATAAGAAAATGTTAGTTTATCAAACTAACACTAAAAATAAAATAAAAACTAAAGTAAATTTTTAATTATTATTTTACTTTTAGAGTTAATTTGTTGACTTCATTTTTTTTTTATAAATAATTATTAACAAGATAGCAAGGCATTAGCATAACTTTAAGTTGGCTGGTATTAACTTATTTGTAAACAATTATTAGAAAGATTGTTCCAAAGGTATGAAAAATGCTCAATGTTTTAGATTGATAATTATTGTTTAATTTGCTAATTAATTTTTTTATGGATAAATTAGTTAGTGCTCTCAAGATTGTAGCATGGGTATTATTATTGTCACGGCAAAGAAAAATAAGAGTGAAAGTGTCACATATTTAATAATAAGAGTGTCTTAAGGTATTTTTTAAAGTATAAATACTAAATAAATACTAAACTAGAAATATAACGATTAAATGAGTATTTATCTAATTTAAAGATACAAGTGCCAGCTGAGAATTGATGCTAACCCTTAAGAGCTAGTGGGGACTTTATTTATCCTATAGGAAAGCTATTTATGCCCTTTAAAAGTCGCAAGGGTTTCCAAGCATGAATAATATTTTTGTTCTTAGTTTCGAAAATTTGAGTGATTTGCTCGTAATTATGAAACAATTCCTTGTCTTGACCTAAACGACCTACCAAAAGTCATTGAGGAAAAAAAATATAATATGAATCAAGAGTTAGTTATTGTTGATGCAGAAGAGCTTTAAATACCCTCCAAAGGTCACGAATTAAATTCATAATCTGAGAGGCACATTAATTACTTTTCTATCCATATTTGCTAATTTTTGTTGTTAATATATAATTTGCACCATTGCTTGTTCATATAAAATTAGATCGAAATCTTTGAAGTGAATACACACACACATACATATGTATATAATCATTTTCAGTGTAGTGCAAACTTCTGTATTTTATAAAGTGTGATTCAATGTTTTACAATATTATAAAGAGTTTTATAAATATAGAAAAAAAATAATTCTCTAATTAGGACATCATTATTTTAACATAGTAGGGATGTAATATAAAAAATCACAAATTTTTATGCACTAATAAATAAAAAAAAATACAATCTCTAATATATTAATTTTTTGTTTGTATTTTAGTCGTATCAAATGAGAATATCCTTACTAAAAAATTACTATATATATAATGATTCTGATTTATATGAATGCCTACATCTTCTAAAATGTGGATTCAATTTATATAACATACGTTGTATTAGTTAATTGAACAAAATGTGTGTGTGTGTGTCTATATATATATATTAGTTTTTTTGTCTGAGATCTTAAAGTGGGGGGGGGAAATGTCTGAAAAAACTTTAAAACTGCACAATTTTAAGATTTTCTTAAACTTTTTCGCACTTTAAAATCCTAAATTGAAATATATAATAATAATAATAATAATAATAATAATAATAATAATAATAATAATAATAATAATAATAATAATAATTTTCCTATAAGTGATATATATTCCCTTACTTTAATATTATAAAAGAAGATATAAAAAATTAAAAAACATAAATTTCAATACCCCACTTGTCATATATCACTTATGGAAAAATTATTACACACACAAAAAAATGCACGCACACATACATACATCTTCCAGTGCAATATTCCTTAAGTTGTTAAAATAAGAAATAAGCTAAAACATAATAAAAACTTATAGTTCAATATACTATAAGATAAAATATTTTGCATAAAAGTGTGTGTTGTACTTGTCTTTTAATTTACTTTTTACTTTAATAACTCAAAGTACCTCTCTCTCTCTCTCTATATATAAGGCGTTTTCTCTTTATTTAGCTTTTTAATAGACATGAAACATGGTGGAAGAATTGTTTAATTTTTATTAGCAAACTCAGCGTTAAACCAACAGTGAAAGCCTTTTCATTGAGTGAAAAGGTAACCTTCGTTACCTAGATAACCCATGAAATAATGAAAGTTTCTTTAACATTAAAAATTCCCAAAGGAAAATGGAATGATTTAAGTCTTGAAAAGAGTATTACCTCTAAGTACACATATTAAATTGTTTTATACATGCATTTGTTCACACAAAAATTAGATATGCTCATATATTTGTTAATACGTATGTGGGGTGTGTGTTTGTGTGTATGCATATAAGTTTATGAGTATTAGATCAAAAGATTGAGAAAAGATAAGTTTTGTTTGAAAAGTAATTAGCTATTTGTTGTTTTTTTAAGAAACATTTCAAGCGGAAGCAGAAAACATTTCTTGGACAATTTTATAAATACCATTATTTGGACTTTTTTTTTTCCTAACGCGGACATGTTACAATTAGAAGTGTACTTGTAATAAGAAAATTTTAAAATTATCCTAGATCATTTTTATTATGATTTTGTCCAGATATTATCGTTAATTATGTTGGGAATAAGATCTATCCAATTCAAATATAAGAGAGAAATGTTTATCTCTACCATTATCAATAAAAATGAAAGTCGCAATCCCCGTGCGACTCAAACTAGGGTATGAGCACGAGGGTCATTTTTTGGCCAGTACTGGAAACACCTTCGAATACGCAGTGCCCTTTAATTGGCCTAGTTATATACTTGAAATTTACTAAAAATACTTTTGTACGTTTAAGTCTTTGTAATTGTCCCATATATTTAAATAAAAATTCCAACTCACGACAATCAACATTGCATGGCCAAATCGGACCAGCAACCGGCGATGCATTTCATGTACAGAGACTGTGAATGTGTCGTAATCGTACTGAAAGCCCCAGTTTTCTTGTTCAAAATTTTTCAATTACATATCTTAGTGCTTATAATATTGTTACGTAAGATCACTGAAGCATGTCAACAAAAAACTTTTAGGATTAACAAAAAGAAGTGAGGCTCTCTGCAAAATTATGTTAGTTTTGGCAATGATAATTGTGCCATCCAAATTTGTAGTCAATTATTTCGATAAAGAAATTATTTCTTAAATAACTCTGCAACAAACGGATCAACTTTCCGGACCAGTATGTTGGGTTAGAAAAGGAAGATCAGAATCAAAAGGCTCGCTGTGACACATTCATCAAAGCTCCAAAATCGGTAGATATTGGTCAATTTTTGGTAGAATGTTGAGACTTATCCAATCCTATCTTAATTGTAATTGATGTGGGATCTGGCCTCAATGAGAACACGACTAATCGCATTGTTTTGTGGGGTAATTAGATTATTAGACTCAATCAAAAAGGTATTTGAAAAATCAATTTGTAAAGATGAAATAGAGAGACAGTTTTTGGATTTAACTGAAAGAATTAAACAATCAACGACTTGTTCTAAGAAATGACGGAACAAACTTTGCTTGCTCCGTTAACGTTTCTTTCACAGTTACAGACAAAAATTTTTTTATGTCAATCGAGTGACGAAAGGGGCAGGGACCCAATTCAAAAACTTAAAAACATCCTGGTAAAGGACACGTGGATGGTTGAAAAAGCGCAGTACGATAATAAATGGGGAAAGAAAAGTCGTTGCTTACTCAGCAGTGAACGGATAAACTTCAACTTGCAGAATTGGATATTTCGACAACAAACAATGTCTGGCCACGTGTCTCACCCTCGGCAGAAGTTTACTGTGGGACAAGGTGAGGCGTGTGACGCAACGACGCCGTTTGCAAAGCAGTGGGGGCCCCCCCCGCAATGGGCATGCAATTCGGCTATAAATACGTGGCTCAAACATGCAGCTGATCCACTGCTTATACTTCCCTGTTTATACGTGTTGCTTCTTGCTTCTGATTCTCCGTCACCCTCTCTGATCCTTTCTTTTTTCCCCCCTTTCTTTTTCTTTTGATAATATTATAATCACGTACTGTTGGTTTTTTTTTTTTTTTTTATAATCATCCAGAATCTCTGTTCTTTAATTTGCACTTTTGCCATCAAACTGACCAAAAATGTGTGGCATACTTGCTGTTCTTGGTTGCTCTGATGACTCTCAGGCCAAAAGGGTCCGAGTTCTTGAGCTCTCTCGCAGGCAATTTCCTCATCCTCTTTCACATTTAGTATCATTTTAGTTATGCTTATATAGGCGTGTACATGTATTACTCAAACACTGTAATTAATGTTTTTCTTTTCATTTCTTGTATATACTGAACGTAAATTAAAAGTGGATGAAGCATCATCACCTGATTAATCAACCTTTGGTTCTGACCACACCGGGAGATGTGTGGATATGGGACCCAAGATTTGTCACTTCTATGGAGAAAATGTTATTTTCTGGCATAGTACTTTTATGTAAATATTTGGTATTATTATATGTAGGGCGACCCAAGTACGCGTCATATTCATTTGAATGCTTAAGATGTTATTATACCTGTAGAAGCTGAAGTTGATGTGCCAGAATTCTGAATTTTCTAAAATACTTGCAGATTGAAGCATCGTGGTCCTGACTGGAGCGGACTGTATCAGCATGGAGACTTTTATTTGGCTCATCAACGGCTGGCTATCATTGATCCTGCTTCTGGTGATCAACCTCTCTACAATGAAGACAAGAAGATTGTTGTCACGGTATAGGCCAATATATAAATTTAATTGAGACTAAGATTTTGATCATTTCTGCAAATATGATTGATGGGGAACATTATGCTTTGAAATCCAGGTGAATGGAGAAATTTACAATCATGAAACTCTTAGGCAGCGTTTGACAAATCATAAGTTCCGAACCGGCAGTGATTGTGATGTTATTGCCCATATGGTGAGTCTCTTAATTATTTTTTATGTCTAGTTACCATTAATGTAACCCAAAAAATTTTAATCAAATTATAACTTGTTGGACGATCTCTTTTGATTTCAGTATGAGGAGTATGGCGAAAATTTTGTGGACATGTTGGATGGGATGTTTTCATTTGTACTTTTGGATACCCGAGACAATAGCTTCATTGTCGCCCGTGATGCCATTGGAATCACCTCTCTGTACATAGGCTGGAGTCTAGATGGTGTCTGAAAAAATACGTTTTTATTTCTCTGTTTTTCAATTTTCCTTGCATATGAATCGATTTTTATTTTTATTTTTGGATAAATTACCGTGTCCTGTTTGTATTTAGGATCTATTTGGATATCATCCGAACTCAAAGGTTTGAATGATGACTGTGAACATTTCGAGGCCTTTCCTCCCGGTCACTTGTACTCAAGCAAATCAGGAGGGCTAAAGAGATGGTATAATCCTACTTGGTTTTCTGAGGCTATTCCATCAACTCCATATGATCCGCTTGTTCTTAGACGGGCATTTGAAAATGTAAGATTGATCAAGTCTATCCCTAGTTGGACAATAAGCATATTTATAGGTCTTTTCTAATTAATATGCCTTGGAAACGGTGAAATTATGTTAATCTAGCTTACGTCGCAAGTTTGATATATGCAGGCTGTAATCAAAAGGCTTATGACTGATGTGCCCTTCGGAGTCTTGCTATCTGGGGGTCTTGATTCATCATTAGTTGCATCTATCACTGCACGTCACTTGGCCGGCACAAGGGCTGCCCGGCAATGGGGAACGCAACTTCATTCCTTCTGTGTTGGGCTTGAGGTTTGTTATAGATTCTTGATTGCGATGACAGATTACAGTAGAATTTCGGATTCGGATGTTTCAATTTAGTTGTTAATCTGGTTACTCCATCTTCTGGCAGGGTTCACCTGATTTGAAGTATGCAAAGGAAGTTGCAGACTATTTGGGTACTGTTCATCATGAGTTTCACTTCACCGTTCAGGTACTTAAAGACTATTTTCTGGTTAGATGAGAATAGTGTTCGGACTCGGGTATTTTTACCCCTTTTTCTATAAATGTTAAAGAGAATTCGGTTTTCTTTGGCGTGTGGCAGGATGGAATTGATGCCATCGAAGATGTTATTTACCATGTTGAAACATATGATGTGACAACCGTCAGGGCAAGTACCCCTATGTTTCTTATGTCACGGAAGATTAAATCTCTAGGAGTGAAGATGGTGATATCTGGTGAGGGATCGGATGAGATTTTTGGTGGTTATTTGTACTTCCACAAGGCACCCAATAAGGAAGAATTCCACCGCGAAACATGTCACAAGGTAGTAGATGTTACATGGCTTACTGTTGTACATACATACAGGACTTTTGATGTGCAGATGTGAAAGAGCATTGATTCTGTTTCTGATACTCATGCACAGATAAAGGCTCTCCACCAGTACGATTGCTTGAGAGCCAACAAATCAACATCTGCTTGGGGTCTAGAAGCTCGAGTCCCCTTCCTCGACAAAGATTTTATTAATGTAGCCATGGCCATAGATCCTCAGTGGAAGATGGTACTGTCAACTTGAGATCTTTTGGTGTTTGCTTCTTTCATATGCCAGTTCTCAGTCAAGAGTTGCAGAATATCATTCTTAATTGTATAAAATGGATTTCAGATTAATCCTCAAGAAGGACGTATCGAGAAGTGGATCCTTAGGAAGGCCTTTGATGACGAGGAGCATCCCTATCTGCCACAGGTGAACCACAATCAACTACTAGCGGCCTTTTGTACCCATAGATCACATGGATTGTTGCACATCAAAATAACATCTACTGTTTGATTTTTCCTGCAGCATGTTCTGTACAGACAGAAGGAACAATTCAGTGACGGTGTTGGCTATAGTTGGATTGATGGTCTCAAAGCACATGCTGAACAACATGTATGTATTCGCTGCTACGCAGACTTTTCTATTTTCATTTCTCAATTCTGCTTTTATTGGCCGTAACAAAACGATATGTTTGATATGGTTCATATGATTTGTACTTATAGGTGACTGATAAGATGATGCAAAATGCTCAACACATCTTCCCACACAACACACCTCTGACTAAAGAAGCCTACTACTACAGAATGATTTTCGAGAGGTTCTTTCCACAGGTAATTCCATTGAACTTAATGTAACTATCTTTCATCTCTTCAAGAACTAATCAGATGTGCTGTTGCAACTATCTTGTTGTACAGAATTCAGCCAGGTTAACTGTCCCAGGAGGTGCAAGTGTAGCATGCAGCACAGCGAAAGCTGTCGAATGGGATGCTGAGTGGGCAAATAATCTCGATCCTTCCGGTAGGGCTGCACTTGGAGTCCATCTATCAGCTTATGAAAAGCAGGTAGCTGCCTCAAATGCTGCCAAGGCACCACCAAAGGTCATTGATAACATACCGCGAATGATGGAAGTTGCTGCTCCAGGGCTTGCAATCACTAGCTAGTGTCTGCAGCATCCCCCGAGAGTGGGTGAATTTAAGACGGAAAAAAATATCGTATATGGATCTTTTATATGTTCTGCTGTATTGTAATTTCATTTTTGGCAATGTGTACAAGGTAAAAAATATTGCATATGGATGTTTAGATGTATGTGATCATCATAATTATCTTGTACTTTTATCCTAGTTCATGCTTTCGATGTGTGTATCCTTCTCACACCTCCCCCCATCCCAAACAAAAGAAGTGTCCCTGCTTGAAGTGAAAATGAAAATTTCCTCCCTTGTTTCCACAACTTTATCATTCAAATGCATGGCAATTACTAGAAAGAGCAACCAGAACAAAAAGGTGAAACAAAGAAATAAGTTATCTTATTTCCCTTCGGAAACAATGTTCTTACGTTACAAAGAGAGACTGGGAATTAACAATTGCAGATGCTAAAAAGAGAAGTGCAATCCTGCCACTTTCTCACAAGATATACAATCTAAATGAGTGATTAATTATACAGAATAAGGGAAAAGACATTATACTAAAATTTTAGTAGAACAAAGCAGTATATAACAGTTGGTTCCAAGTATCGGGCAATCCAGGAAGGCACCAGTGGCTACAATCGGCAGACCTATCGGGGTTCGCCTTTTGCTTTGGGCTCAGATCTCCACTGTAAATTGAAGGGTGCCCATCTTTCCTTAGCTCTGATAGCATAGTTATATCCAACAAATATGCAGGGCTGTGCATGTCTCTGATCACTGCATCCACCACCCTCATTTGGTCAGGATATGCCCCTGGATACGTCGTTCCGCCCATTGGTGCCGTCTCTCCGTAACAATTCTTTGCTGTGCTTGATGTTGATCCAGCACTCCATTCACTTGGGCTGCCAATGTCATTCAAGAACATTGTTGAATCAATCATAATGCTAGGCAGCCTAAGTGTTTGTTTTGTTTAATTTCAAAGGCAAAGCACTACATTATTTGGTAAATACTATTTTTTTTTTTATTTGATAACTAAAGTTTATTTATCCATGCTGACAACAAGTGTGATTGAAAGTCACGGCAACTCAAGCCTAAAACATACCAAAAGAGTTTAGCACCAAAATTTCAACCATGTACATTAATGTGGCTCCATAATTCTCAGAGAATATATGGAACAGATACAATACGATTCTATAAGAGACTGGGGAAGTGGTCCACGGCAATTGGCAGTTGAGGCTCAACAGACCCCAACTTAGTCTCTGCTGGATATTGCATACGTTTAAAGCTCTTACCATAGACATGAATATAAAAAAAAAAAAAAAAAAACAAAGAAAGTTTTAAATGCCACCGACAGAAATTGTGATTGAAAATGATAAGAGGCTATTTCACTAAAGGCCATGAGCTGGTGCTACAGCTAGTGAACATGGATGTGTGACTTCTGATTAAGCTGTATCCATTAAAAACTTTTCAGTCCCATACTCATGGCATGCAATTTTATAAATATTTTGATTCATACAGGTTAGGTTTTGTGTTACATCTGTTGACATCTGGCTTTCAATATTTGAGTATTAGTGCATTAGCCGCAATAAAGAAGCTCAGCAAGTTGTAGCTTCCCCTATATATTTTTCATATATTCAATTTGGACGAACCTGAGGGGAGGGGCCCTTATTTGTCTCTAAGCATAGCTAAGAATGGACCGAATTTTTAGTGCTTGATGCTATTTGCTTTCCAAGCCAACACATAATAATTTAGCCTAGGTTTTCACCCCCCACAAACGCAATTATTTGAGAGTGAGAAGAGAGGGTAAAAGACTTTACTTGTAATGTGTCGGAGATATTGACTGGAAAAAAACTCTTGTTTTGCTTGTGTCAATATTATTGTCAACCCAGTTGGCCCATGTTCTCAGCCCTTTCTCCAAAGCAACCAATCTATCCATGTCTTGGTAATATGTTCCCATTGACTCCATGTAATCCCACCTGCACATCAACAGATCAATTATGAAGTATGCATGCACATATGAGAATTTTTATATTCAGGTGTTCTTTCATAGTCGCCGTTCTTATTCTTAAACGGTGTGTCAAAGTATGTGGTAACTTAATTTATTTCAAAGTGTGCATACCCTTGGAGAGATCCTTCGTGGCTCCACCAATGGCCAGTGTTAAAAGAGAGCACATCTGCATTCGGCCAGGACTTGCCATTCCCAGAAATGTCCTCTAATTTTAGTACCCTTTTTCCATGTACTACATCTATGTCCACTAAATATGGAGCTCTGTAAAATGACACTGAAATTCCATAATCCTGCATCGATTATCAATTTATCATAATAGTAAATCCATGAAAAGAAGAGAAAGTTAAAAAGGAAAAAACACATATAATTGCATTTTTGACCTTTTGAAGCCTACATGAAATGAGACTAATGACCTGCAGTTGGCATCAATTTACCGAAGCCAAGTCTTTTCAAACAATTTTCTTTTCATTCATTGGGCAAACTAGGAAGCAACCGAAAAAAAAAAGCTTTTGCATGGAATCCACAGAAAAATGTAGTTGCTGTTTACAAATTTGCGAATTATAGGAGAATGTATACATTGCGGCATTGTTTAGTACACGGCTTTCACCCTCACCTTCTGTCAAAAAAATCTGAATTTTTTTGGTGCTAAGGCCTAATTTGTGTTCATTTGGCAGAAAACAGAGTTGCAGTGTGTGTGGGCGTATGTATACACACACACACACACACCAATCATAGACTTACCAAGAACTTGAAAATTGAGAGAGGATCTGCTCTTGTCATGTGCGTCCTGGTTCTTGGCGCTGCAGCATGAATCATGCAAATCAACGACTCCCATTGATTTAATCCCAAAGAGTCACCGACAAACATCACAGTCTTCCCTTTCATCTTCACCAAAAACTCTAGCCCATTGAACCTAATTAAGCACACAATCCAAAGCACAACAACGCTTAAGCTTATAGAAGCAAAAACTTGAACATGTAGCATCTTTTTTCTTTTTCTCATTGTTTGGTTTACCTGGGGAGCTGGCAATTGAGAGGCTGCCATCTGTATTTGAGATAATCAGAATCAGGGCGACCGTTCATTTGGCAGTTGAATTCAGAATCAATAATGGGACATTCAGATGATTGGTACATGGGATATGTGTCATCACGAACCCAAGTGCCTACAAACAATGCACAAGTGCTTTGGTTTGCTTGCAACATTGGCCTTCTATGATGATCATGATTGTTGTGATGGTTCCTCAAGCCTATTATCACAGCTGATGAAACCGTATGGGGCTTCACTAAAACAAAGCACAGGATTGTTAAAAATGAACCAAGAAGTTTTAAAAAATGCACAGCCATTGCAGATAGAAATTAAGAAGCTAAAAGCAGAAGCCTTAAAAATGCAGAAGAAGAAAGAGTGAGTGAGGGGAAGTTGCTTCAGTTTATGACTTCATGTGTAGTATATATAATAAAACTGGAAATGGATTTTTTTTTGGGGGGGGGGGGGGGGGTGGGTGTTCTCCTGTGCATGTGAAGTTAGCTGGGAGGGGTAACCTTGTGAAGTGGATTAGGACATTGTGAAGCTCAGACAGTTGCCTAATTGTTATGGCAGCAACAACTAGTATAGATCCCAGTTTTTGACTCCAAATAAATGCTTAATGTCCAATAGCAAAGAAAGCAGGGGATTAAAGAGAGAGGGCAGTTGGGTTCATGTCATGGGACCAAGATAGGGGAGGGACTGAGGGAGGGCCATTGAATCATAAGTTCACAAAACTGCAAGTTGGAGCTCTGGGAGGCGCCTCAAAGTTGGATTCCTGTCTCTCTTATGCTGTCAATCTAAAAGAGAAGAATACTTGCTTACTGCTCAACAGCCAGTTTTTGGCTTCCCTATTAAAGATTCAAATTTTTTTGAAAGCATATGTTCTTTGCTTTCCTTCACTCATCAAGCTTGGAATTTATTATGCATTAAAAAAAAAGAAGAAGAAAAGAGTACGGTATTTCTTCTTAATTAATCGCTTGACCCAAAAACACAAAACCGTTAAATTTGAGAAACTGTATAGGACGAGTGATGGGGGATCTGAATCATATGATTGTACATGCTATTTCCAACTTTATGACAAAAAGTTCAGAAAATTCAACCGCTAAATTTATGCAAGCAAGCACAAAATAAATGAAATTTAACATATCATGTGATCAATGATTTACTTTGTCTTGTGGGTGTATTTTACACAATCCAATACTTCTTGTGTTTCAAAACAGATCGTCCTTCAATCCCCACACTATTGTTTAGCTCTAGAGCCCAAATCCAATTTAGTTTGGGATTACTTTAATTTTTAAAATAATTTCTATTAGCTGTACTATAAAAGTAATTAATTGTGAAGAGAATCAGTTAAGTATTTGGTAAAATTTATTTTCAAAAGTACTGTGAGTTTTGAAAGCAATTATTAGTATTTGATAAATTTTGCTATTAAACAACCATGAGAAAGCAAATGACTAAAATGTATATAACATAAAATAAAGTTTACTTATACATAAAAACATATATATACAATATTTTTAATTGTGTATTATAATAATTTAAATAAAAAATAAAATTTATACTATATTGATTTTAATTGTGTATGTAAAATATAAAAAATATACTGGGTAAATGAAAGAAATGCGTGAATTATAATAAAAAATTATTAAAATATTAATTTTATTTCTAATTTAAATAAAAATAATTTTAGATTTAGTTAATAATTATAAGAATATTTATAAAATTATATTAAATGATAAAATTAATTCTCAAAGCTGCTGCAGAAGAGACTAATTTTGATAAAAGTGATTTTGATTTTTTTTACTAAACACTAAAATTAACTTTTAAATTTTCAAAATCATTTTTAAATCTCCCAGAAACAATCCTAAATAGGCCCTAATTATTAGTAAGAGCATTTGTTACAATTAAGAGTAATTTCGATTGACCTTGATTGAGACGTACCGAACAAACAACACTGCATTGTCAAGATACCCGAGAAATTATTGTAACAAAAGTTTTAAGTATGGAGGGGTTAACCAACATCCATGGTGCATAATAAACCCTAAGTCCCGCGTTTACAAAGGAAAAGGGTAAAATGGGTCCTTAATGAGGAACAAGTAACATGGGGAGCCAATGAAGTGCTAATCTGCGGGCATTTGATCCAATCATCCTATCAGATACAACTGCTACCCGCTCAATTGTTTTCATTGAATTTGAATGGTCTGTTTTCTTCTTGCTCTGGAATTTAATAAACAGACATAAAGTCTAGAATAAATAGTAAAAGATAAATCAGATATCTATCTTCCCCTTAAAAAAAATGAAAAAGATAAATAAGATAGCACCATGTGACAGTACTGCACCTTACAACATGGAACATTTCATCATAATTCTATGAATTGAGCATGCAGCTCTTTGAACAAAGAGTTAAAAAGAATTATTGTCCTAAATTTTATCAAAAGACAATCGTCCGCAAGGGAGGACTCAATATCATCATATAAAATGGTAACTTTTACCATGATCCCAGACCCATGGCCACTCTACACTCCAATTCTGGTTATCTGTGCAACGAAAAGAAACTCAATATGGCCTAAGTGAATATACTAAACAAATAATCTATGCACAACGAGTGTGACCTGACTCTGAGAAACTCTCTTGGTTGCATGGAAATTCTGCAGGAGAAAAAACTGCTTGCCTTTATCGAGCAAAATTTTTTATGTCCTATAATTGGGTCTAAACAACTACTTTTGATTGATCTTCTAGGCTCATATCATCTTTGGTACCTTATCTTCATTATCACAGTGGCCACTTATTTATTCTGGGAAGAGGAACAAAAACTCGGTTCCCACTGGCTGAGATTTTTCTCTGCTTGTAGCAGTTGGCAACATCGTTCCCTCTACTCATGCATGTCTTGTTAAAATCAGCATTCATGACTGAGCATTCTGGATTGATTTTAGTTTGCTGCGGGGGGTTTGCTTCCAGGACAGGTTGGCTGGTTCACCTGTGGTGAAGAAACATATAAAATCTTGTTTGTCAAGGGATTTGGGCGAAAATTGAAAAAGACAAAACACACATTTTCATTACCATGACAATCGGCCGAGCCGAGCTTTCACTACCGGTAACGTCATTCTTCATCGCAGCACTGGCAAAAACCATGATGATCAATAAAGTTATCCATCTCCATATACAGAAATTCTAAGCAGGAAGAAAGAAAAGTTTGCCAATTTTGAACAGGAAAGCTATCTTGTCAAATAGATACAAGTCCAAATATAATAAAACTTTGACATGATAATGGAATTCCACCTTGATCTGGGCTCAAAGAAATATGCGGAGGAAAACACATGTAATAAAAATTTGTATATTAAGAAAGAATTCCAAGTTTCCACCAATGCTTTTTCTGCCTATTTCTATGACCCTGTGGAGAGGTGGCAATTTGAGTGGGTTCCATAATGTTTACACTGGATTTTTCTCCACCTTAATGACAAATGAACTCTCAGGGTAACGAGAAGGATTTATACAACCAGTAGTAAGACATTTTAGCTACAGTAAAATACAAAAAGAAAACAAATTTAAGACAATATTGGTGAATCTTAAATAAATTTAAGACAATAGCCCCACATCAAGCTCCAACAAGCAGCTTGATTCCCCATGAAGCTTCTGATAAGGGTATCTTGAAAAATAGAAACAAAACTCATGATAATAAGTAGCGGCATGGTAATAAGTAATAACCTTTAAAAGACTACAACTGAATAATCCTTGATATGCTTTTCCATTATCTAATTAGACGAAGAGAAAGAGAGACATACTCCGCTAGCCTTTGTTCCACAGTCCCACTCTCTTCAGTTTGTTCTGCTTGGGATACTTCAGAGACAGTACTGGACCCAGCAAGATCAATGTTATCACCATTTTCACATACATTGCTTTCAAGTCCAGGTTGAGATCCTGTAAATTGCCATGTAAGAAAATCTGTACAAGGAAGGATAGTGATATATTTAATCACTTCCCTTCATGTTGTACAGCCGGGACACCAAACATCCCTCTTGAGAGCTTCAATTCTGCTGAAGGTTGTAAAAGTTTCTGGCACATAGTAGTATCCGGGAAATTCAGGAAAGTATAATCAACAAGTTGTACTCTTTCAGAAGTCGTCATCCTTTTAAAGCCAAAAGAAGTTATCCATGTCTTTAGCACAGTAGGAATGGCAGGTAAAATCAGCTTCTCGACTCCTAATTCCATGAGCCTCTGAAGAAAAATCCAAACAAAATAGCAAGAACATGGCAAGAATGAGTCAATCTATTAAAGGGGAACAAATGAAAACATTCTTGCCTGCTCCACTTATGAACCATAACTTTACCCACTCACCCACACCACAAGGGTTGTTTCAGACAAAAAAAACTCAAACAATGACAATACCATTGCACGAAATCCATTCAATTTCAATAGCTCTTTCACTCGTTGCATGTTCATGTTCGGGTATCTATCATGAATAGTAATTTGACCACACTTGATTTAGCCGCATTAATCTGAATCATGATAAAATTACTTAAACATAAGATATCAGTGGAACACAAAAATCGTAAGGCCAATGAACACAGCTTCCACATCATTGCTAAATATTTGGGTCTTGACCTTCAAAATGGTTTATTACCCTCAGTTTGAAGGCAGAAGCAAACACTAATGTTGTGCACAGTAACATCAACAAATAAAGCATGCTAAAGAAACAACAAAAATGTTTCTGGCACACACACTCAACAGAAAGGATTTACCCTTTCCAGCTCATTCATCAAAATGCGACACATTCCTAGCCGACGATACTGGAACCTCGTACCAACAAGGGGTATTTCTGCTGCTTTTTCTCCAAATATCCTTCAACAGGCAAATGATGTTTTAGATTATTTAGATTACCATTATTTGACATATCCTAATTGCCAAATAATAATAATAATAATAATAAATAAATAAATAAATAAATAAATAATTTTATCTATTCCCCTATACAGTTTCCAGATTCTAAGAAGCCTACCTTACAGTTGCAACAGTAACCAACTCCTCGTTTCTCTCCAAAAGAACTGTGTAGAACCCTTGGAAGTTCAAACGGTTAAGCATTGACCTGAAAGTTTTTGGATAAGGATTGAGCTTGAACCTTTTAAGTCTTGGTATCTACAATTAAACAATTAACAGGCCAAGGATCTGATGCTCATAATTTATGTTTGAATCACTAATAACTATTATTTAGTGAACCCACAAATGATAAGTTCAATTACAACCTACAATTTAAAGCCAATCAAGAAGTAAAGCCAAAGGACGCCCAAAATTGCTTATAACTAAACTTGCACCAAAAAACCATGACATTCCATATTCAGCATTTGAAATCATTGACAGCACCAGTCCTCTTGACTCTTGAGTTTATGAAAATTTCCATTTTCTTTTTATGCATTAAGTCTTAGAAATAAAATATGGTATAAGATAGATAAAACTCTCTTAAGCTTAGTTTTGGTGATTTTAGGATCATCAAATGCTAGGTGCCAAAAGGGCAGTCAGTGCAAAAAATAATTTAGAGTGCTTCAATGTACATTCTACAAAACTAACAATGTACAACCCTTATAAATGGAATGTTAAGATAGTGTGAATAAGAATCACTCACCCTCTACTATATAAAACATCTTCAACAAGATCTCCACTGGAGTAAGGTTCATGAACCGGCTCGAAACACTCATGCATCACACGATGAGCAATATTCAGCTTACTCAATGTCTGAATATCAGTAGCGTCAAGCTTACAAGTATCATGTTGGGAAAACTTTACGAGTGTCCAAGTTAGATTGGGAACACCTATTGGAATTGGTTTTCCTAGAAGCTTCTGGAGGCCCAAAAATATCTAAAAAAGAGGACACAATATAAGCAACAATTTCAAAATATAAAATCTTACGGGACAAAATCATCAAATGCATTTAATTATGTTCATATGCATTTTACAGAGTTAACATCAGATACTGGTGCAATAAAAAAACTTTGAACATTTGGTATTTAAGTCAAAATTTTCAAGTCCCATATGTAGTACTGGTTGTTAATCCCCAACTGCATACAATTAAACTGATCATCAACAGAAGCTCTCAACAAGTGTTTGAAATTTATTATGGGTCTCATAACATTTATTTGGTCAAACCCCAAGTTGGATGACAAAATATTCACTTTGAAACAGAATGGAAAGTTAATCCATAAACATGTCATACACATAACTTTAACCCCAAGTTGGATGACAAAATATTCACTTTGAAACAGAATGGAAAGTTAAACCATAAACACGTCATACACATAACTTTAGTCTGCTGAGAAAATCTTTCCTGTGAGGTAAAAGAAAGCTACACCCGTTTTCCACATTAAATTAGTAGCTTCATTCTTAAGATCCGACCACATAAAGCTTCACGTGCCAGCAAAACAGAATCAAAATACAGGAGAAAGAATTATTTCCTCATAAAATAATGCAGATATTTTAAAAGGGAAATTAGCAGAGTTCATTTAAGATGATCTAATTTCATTTAAAGATTAACCACAGTAGTGCTGGAAAAGAACAACGAAAAAGAAGAGGATTAAAGAACATGCAACTTCAACTGTAGGTAGCAAACAGGAACACCTGTTTATAAATTATAACCGATGAAAAACAAATTTTAATTCTTCTGAATAAAAAAAACCAAAAGCAAAGACAAAATTGAAATACCTCTTCACACCTCTTGCCGCAAAACCAGTTTTCTTTAGCAAGAGTTTTTAACTTATCTGTTGCTCCATTCTGTAGGCACTCTCTGTGATCTATATCATAGAGACAAGGACAGTGTTAGAAGAACCTCACATGTGCATCTTGGTGTACCATAGGAAAAAAATAATAATAAAAAGAAGACGTACATTTACACTCGCACTGGTGACAAATGAGAACACTTCCATCCACAACATCTTCAACCTCTTCTCTAGAATTGCTATTTCCACAGATACTACAGCAACAGGATGGGCAAAACCAGTCTCCATCTGGGACGTCCTGTTGAAGCACAGAAGAGAATTAGTCCAACACCGAGAACTGAAATATTTCAATCACATAACGATAAGAAATAGTTCTGAAGAGGATGAATAAGAATAAGAACAAAAAGAAAATTTGATAGACTGGAATTGAGAATTAAAAAAAACTCAGCTACCTCTAAACCAACGCAATTTCGATGGAATGAGGATGGGCATCGATCACATAATATAAGTTCACCGCCATAGTGACAAATGGAACATTTGTAGTCATTCTCGCCTTGAAGAAGGTTGCCCTTCAACCTATTATGTGGTTCTCCAATGAAATTTCTTATATTACCATTTTTCAATACTTGCAGCTGGCAATCCAACAGAGATCTTCCATCTTCCAAAAAAATGTGGCTAGCTGGGTTGCAGTAAGTGCTGCCTACATGATCTTCAAAGCCACTAAGAGTATATACCTTGCCACAACATTTACACTTGATCCCATCACGAGTTATCCGCCCTTCTGCCTTTGGACGTCGTTTCTTTCTACTGCAGTAAGTTACTTTAGCCCTAGGCAAAACGACATTGTTATCTATCAACCAAGATAACACAGTTCGAGGATTGTGGTTTGAGGACCTAGGAATATCCAACTGCTTTGCTTTTTTTCTTGATCGAAGAACATACATATGGTGGGTATCTTCCACACCATCTCCTGACTTGAACGGGAGGCCCATACCATGTGAATTGGCCTGTATCTGAATCGAGCAAGAGGAGTTATTTTTCCTCTTCATCTTCAGTTTGATTTTCTGTGGCATACAAGATCCTGGGGATAAAACTTTGGACAGAGCATGTGATGGTGTTACACTTTTGTTGAAACCAATAGCATTTACAGCATAACATTGTTTCCCACTAGCGAAGTGATCCTCAGCTTTGTCACTCGAAATAAGGTTCTCCATAGTTTTACAGGTAGAAGCACTACTTTCAGAACCTATTACTCCATTTAAACATGCTCTGCAGGCTGACCGAAGTGAAAAATAACTCTTCCCTTTTGGTGAAAAGTGGTACAAGTTACGCTTTGCATTTGGTCCAATCTTGTATTTAAATACCCACCCAACGGCAGATAGATGCTGCCTTGCTTTTAGTACCATATCTGATTTTTTAAGGTCAAACTTTCTACTCTCATCTACTCCCACCGTGTACCAGTCCACCACAGCTTGAGGGTTATATTCAGGTTTGATAACAAGCAACTCAGTGCAAGGAGAATTCATAGCTGGCGGGCGATAATCAAAATCCTGGTCATCTTTTCGCTGCTCAGGACATGAAGAATCCAAATCATCAGGAGTTAGGATCTTTACTGTGGTTTCTGTTAAATCCAGACAGACCTGACGAAGAGAATGGTAACACTTTCCATCAGGTGATATGTAACGCTGTCTAAGGATCCCTTTTTCATCCCTTGTACATTCAAGTTTCCAATTTTGATGTTTCAATTGCTTCTTAACACTCAATATTAAACTTTCAGTATAATTATTCTTACCAATTTTTGCATATTTGGTAATAGCATCTGGACAAAACTCAGCTCCAGGAACTATGTCTGGACTGGAAGGTAGCCACTTCCAAACTTTTTTCCTGTGTTTTGAACTTCTATACTCCGCAATGATATTTGCAGTCTTGTTAATAGAAGATTGTTCACCCTTGTGACTGGTTACACAACTGACACTAGAGTTTCCCCCTCGAATTGAAGTTAGCACTGGGAAAACCTGGGATACTGATTTATCATTACAAGTTTTATCTAATTCAGTCAAAAGATTCATATTTGGCCCAACATCCTCTGAAATGGATTCTAGTTTGTCTTGGTCAAAATTCTCTTGAACAGATTGCAAGCTAGTATAGTTCAGATTTATTTCATTGGAACTCCCCAGGTTCCCAGCAGGAACAACAACAAGAGAATCAGCAGATTCTATTGAAGGCTCTTCTGTAACATTGGTTGCACATCTGTAGAACTCCATTATTGGCTGGACTTCTTCTTCTGAGGACCGTGGAAAGCCTGCCGCCCACAGAAAACTATCTATGACAATTTTAACATTATCATAAATCACCTCCAAAATCAACTCATTCCACAATGCTCTCACAGAAGAAGTCCAGTCCTTAAGCTTCTTATAGCCCTTCTTCTCCCTCAAATCATACCAAATTTGCTTCACAGACACAGCAAGGTATGAGTCCCGTTCATGTTCCTCAATCAACTCCAGAAACAACCAGGTACCCCGATGACGCCAAGTCTCTTTGAATTCATCCCAATCCTGAGTGATCCTTAATGAGTCAATCCCAACGGTCATTTCATCTCCCAAATCTGGGAAGAAAATCCTCCTCTCTGCAGAACCATCTTCAAGATCAAAAATCACACCTTCCCACCAAGCCTCATTGTAGCGCACATCCACACAGAGTCCATAAGGAAGGCTGCATTCCCCAAACTTGACTGGAGGCGGCAATGGCCTCATGTGTCCACGACTATGACTCTGAGTTGCATCAGCAAAATTACTGTTGTTTATAATTGACGAAACGCACACAATTTCGACCAGATTATCATCTCCAGCATCAGTAAGGAGATGATCATATTTAACATGACAACAGTCGCTGCTACTTGCAATGACTGTTCCTGCGTGCCATGAGCCCAAAAACCCATCTTCTTCACTCCTCACCTAAAAATTCCCAATTAAACATATTAGGAAATCAGGTGCAAATGCCTATTCAATGAAAAGGATTAGAAAATCACAAACTTAATTTTCATGTGGCAAAATAAACACCATAAACTGTAACACAACAAGCTAGAACAGAAATTTATTTAAGAAACATGTGTATTAAAGTTTCAAACTTTTTTATTAAGCCATGCATGAAAGCCAAATAGAATTTATAGCAGCCACTGAAAGAAAGTAATAATAAATTAGCTTAAATAAAAACAAAACAAGAGAAACAATAAAAAGAACCAAAAGGCTGTTAAAAAAAATTAAAAATCAAGCCATGCAAAACAGAATAACAATACAATGTAGACAAAATCAAACCGACAACAATTTTCGAAGTTACAAAACTCAAACACAGACACTAAAATAAACCCACATCAACTATACAAAACGACATTGCATTGATGATTGATGGGGGCGTTTGCGTTACCTCTACTCTTTCACCAACAGGAAGTTTCCTTTGACCGCAACGCCTTTTGCGCTTTCGTTTCCTAACAAAGTCTTGCTCGACCGCCATTAAAGACTAAAACTTTGAGTAGTGTGTTGCGTTCAGAGGTGGGTCCTTTTTTCAGAACGCCAGGAGACACGAGAGAAAGAAACGAAAAATTCTGACAAATTTGGGAGAAAATCAGCAGTTAATATACACTCTCTTCAAATACTTTGGCGGAAAAATATCAATAATGTCCCCATTTTTTTTTCCGTTTCTCACATTTTTACACATTTCCTTTAATTATGACAAATAGCTTCTATGTCCTTCTTAATTACCAAATTTGATTTGCGGGCCACACAATTTGTGGCCACCGGAAATTAGTTTAAATAGAATTAAAATAAAAAGTATTTCTGTCCTTTTAGTCAGGGATGGGTAAAATCATATTGAGATCAATCCAATCTAATTTTCAATTGAAAAAAAAAAAAGGCTGACATCAACTTAAACTTTAAATTTGGATTAAAAAGTCTAAATCAATTTAAACTTCAAATTTGTTTGGATTGAATTCAAATTTCGATGAGTTTTCTCCTTTATAATAACCTGCACAAGTATCATAACACTACAGAAGATGCACTTAACATATAACAATTGTTCCAAACAACTAAACAAAGTTATTGGCTCCTATAATTTCTATTCCATAAGTGATCAACAAAAAAATGAAGCTCCTATGACTATAATAACAATTGTAACAAATTAACTATAATAACAATTGTAACAAATTAACCACAATAACAAACTAACAAATATTGAACTATGAAAAGAAACATTTCAAACCTTGCAGGTCACCACTACACATGCGGCAAGGATGTAGCAGCTTCTGATTGGGCTCGCGTGCAATAGGAGGGCATGGATGGCTTGGACATAATGATGGACTCACATGCGACTATTGTCATTTGGGATAGTGTGGCTTAATAGTAAGTTTTTCACGTAGGGTTGTTGTGTTGTATGCTATCGGCACCCGTGTGATGAGTTTTTCACGTAGGATTTTTCACGCAGAATTATTGTATTTGAAAGGTTTATTTAATCTAAAATAGTGTAGCTGCAGTTAGCTTCATTATTATTTTACTAATTATATCTTCTAATTTTTTTTAAATTTTATTTTATACATGCAATCCAATCAACCGAGGCAAATTCGATCTAATTATAAAATTTTAATTTGATCAGATTTAGAGCTCAATTCAAATTCAATACAATTAAATTCAATTTGAATTGGATTGACTAGAATTCGATTCAATGCCCAACCCTAAATTACCAAAATTGAATTGTGAGCCGCACCATTTGTGGCCGCTGGTAATGAGTTTCCGTAAAATTAATAAATTATAATGAAAGGTATTTCAGTCCTTTTAGATCTTTTAGTAGCAGGGACCTTACTATAATAAAATGGATAAACTGCCCTTAGTTGAAAAAAGGTAAACTATTATCGGCCTAGATGATAAAAACCATACTTTGGCACCAAGTAAAGAGTAGAGTCAACTTGTCAGTCTGACCGCTTGGACTCTCAATCTCTCTCTATTGAATCTGGACTGTTGATTTTTATGGGCCCTTCAGCACGGATGGCTCAGATTGCTTTTGTTTTCTTCTATTTTTCTATTCATACCCTCGTATTTACGAAGGATAAATGTCTGTTACAAAAATTAATCTAAAATTCAGTTTTCGTAGAGATTTGGATCGAAATGAATCAACCAATCATTAGAGGGACGTTGTAAAATTGAAAATTTTCTATATATAAAAGATTAATCTTTCTATAAACTGGGTCATTGTTTAATTTCATCAAACTTTTTAGGTTAAATTTCTAATTTCCGAACAAAGTGACTCAAAGAGAGAAAGTTAGCGGCTAGCCGCTCCCCATACTGCGGCTAACCGCTTGAGGCCACGAGCATTCCAGAAACATAGCTACTAAAAGGATTATAAACTCGGTTAGCTGCGTGTGGAATGGTTTTGTAACTCCACTCCAGGCAGATAGCGGCTAGCCGATGGCATTATGCGGCTAACTGATATGTCTTTGAAAAGGAAAAGATTAATGTTTCACTTAACGCGGCTAGCCAACTACGTGTTTGTTAACACTGTTCATTGTCTTCCTCCTCATTTTCACCAGTGGTCTTGCTTGTCTCTCACTCTGCCTTTTAGATACTCAAGATTTTACACATTTTCTCTCCAAATTCACTTTTGAAACCATTTTCCCTCAATTTCCCCTCAATTATCGACTCCAAAGCTCTGATTTAACCCACTTTTCTCAAAAATCCCAAATTTGAAAACCTAGGTTACCAATTGCTTAAATCTTCAATTTGCCCTATTTTGAGTCCGTTCTTCACCAAATCAAATCCATACATGCTCTCTAATTACTTCTAAGAACATTTTAATCGGTTCCATTTCATAAAATTCTCTCCGATTTTTGTAATTTTTTTTTGTCATTCAACAATAGGGACCGAACCAATGCCAAAGGAGCGAAAGGAAACTCATAAGGATGTTCTGGAGTTCATTACAACTCATTTTCCAATGCCACATTTGCGGAAACGCTACATGGACAGATTCATGACGAGGTCGATCATCCAATCCGTCTTTGTTAATCTTTCAGTTATCTATTTGTGGAAAAACCCTTAGGACTTTACTCATTGATATGGGTTGGAAAAATGTATTAGTTCTTAAGGAACCGGTTTTTCCTAATTTGGTAAAAGTGTTCTACTTTAACATATTGATTTCTTCATACACGACCGATAGAATTACTACTAATGTTGTTGGGATTCCAATAGAATTTGTTGTGGATGAATTGAATACGATCCTTAGAACTTCAAATGAAGGGTTCCATGTATAATTATCTGAACATAGGATTGAAAAACCCTGGTACTCTGTTCGTTGATGCTGTTAGAAATATTTGTCAGAGATCCGATTTATCGAAACAATTTTGTAACGCTTCTTTTAAATCTCAAGCTCTACCTCTTCAAGTTCGTGTCCTACACAGTATTCTACAGCATATAATTAGTCACCATCAAAGACACTGGGATGAGGTTACGCGTTTAGATATTATGTTGTTGGATAGCATACTTATGGGTAGGAAACTTAATGTGGGGTACATTATCATTCAGCATATGCTTAGCACTCCATGAATCACAATCTGATCTCTTCCATTTGGTTGTATCATTACTTGCATCCTTAGACATTTTTGGGTTCCTATAGCTGAACCATCTCATGAGAAACCCAAGGAGTTAGAAGCGGATGTCATTACTATCTTAGGATTTGCATGGGATGATAACTATGACCATTGGGTTAAGAATCGAAATCTGCCTAACAAGCCTACTAAGATGGCTCCTACAGAGCATGAAATCTTTAATGATGTGATTCATCCTTACCAACTTCATGACCTTACTATTTATTTGCGGGGACAAACTTCATCCCGTCCTTCCCATCCTCTATTGCATGCTTCATCCCAACCTTCTGATGCTCCGTCATCCTCTTTAGTTTTTCCCAAGGATTTTATGCAGTTGCTGCTCACTAATCACTAAAATCTGTTCCATATCTATACAACAAAATGAGCTTCAGTCTCGGATTTTGGTGTTCCAGGATCACTTTAACTCTGAGCACCAGCGTCTTTTTGCACAACAGCGTCAAATTCTTGATAGCCAGCAGCTCATCATCTGTGCTTTCGGGATATCGCCGCCTGCCCCATCTTCACCTCCACCACCTCCTGAGTGATTATCTTCTATGTTTTACGCAGGGAACTTATGATTATTATGTATTTCGTTTTTGGATTTGTCGATACTTGTTATATTTGACATTATGCATTATGGATATTTTTCATTACATAGCTTAATTTTCTGGTTTGTATTGATGATTGGTGAGTATGGATATTTGGATACGTAATTTCTTCTTCTATGCATTCTTTATTTCTACATCCTGTAGGAGATAATTGAACAAGTGGCTGATGAAGGGGGATAAGGTTGAGACATTATCTGATGGTGTCCTTTTATTCTTTTAGATGCCATTATTATAGTAGTATTTTTGGTATTTTTTTTTTTTACTTTGGAATTGAACATACATTACAACATTCTCTTAATAAGCTGTGTCATATGAATTGGTGAAAGTTTTTTCGGAGAATATCTTAATTTCAGAAACTAGTTACTGAAATAGGCAAAAAGGTACTGGCTAACCTCTTCCCAGTAAGCGGCCAACCGCTTGCATTCACCAACATTGCAGAAACATAGAGGCTAGCCGGATCCTTCTAACGCAGCTAACCGCATGTGGCATGCTTTTCAATTTCCAATTCCTGTGAGGTTGCGGTTAGCCGGATCCTTCGAACGTAGCTAACCGCTTAAAGTTGGGTTTTTAATTTTTTTTTCCAGAAAGGTTGCAGCTAGCCGACATTTTCAAACATGGCTAACCGCATGAAGCGTGTTCTTCATTTATTTCTTTTCCAAAGAGTTTATGGCTAGCCGGATCCTTCGAACGCAGCTAGCCACATGAAGCATGGTGTTAATTTTTTTTTGTTTTCCACAGAGGTCACAACAAAATTCGAATGCGGCTATCCATAAAATTTGAACGCGACTAACCATATGCAGCGTTGTTTTCAATTTCCAATTCTAGAGAGGTTGTAGTTAGACGGATCCTTCAAACGCGGCTAGTCGCATGAAGCGTGGTGTTCATTTTTTTTGTTTTCAACATAGGTCGCGGCTAACCGCAAACTTCAAACGCGGCTAACCCCATGCAGCGTTGTTTTCAATTTCCAATTTCAGAGAGGTTACGGCTAGCCGGCACTTTGGGAAACGGCTAACCGCATGAAGCATGTTCTTAATTTATTTCTTTTCCAGAGAGTTTACGGCTAGCCGAATCCTTCGAACGCGACTAACCGCATGAAGTGTGGTCTTTATTTTTACTTATCTACATAAGTTGCGGCTAGCCACAAACTTCGAATGTGGCTAACCGTATGCAGCGTATTTTTTAATCTTTGTTTTGCAGAAAGGTTGCGGCTAGCTTGATTCTTAGAACACTGTTAACCTCATGAAGTGGGGTTTTCAATCTTTATTTTGCATAAAGGTTGCGGATAGCTGGATCCTTTGAACGCGGCTAACCGCATGAAGCGTTGTTTTCAATTTCCAATTCCAAAGAGGTTGTGATTAGCAGAATCATTCGAACGTGGCTAACTGATTGTAGCCTCAGTTTGCTGTCTCATACTCAATAGATTGTGGCTAGCTGGTTGCTATAGACGCGGTGAACCGACTCTTCTAAGATTGTGAGAAATCTATCTATCTGTAACCCAAGCGGCCAACCGTCTTAGTCAAGCAACTAGCCGGTTATTTTTCACGTTTCTTATAACGGCAAGTTTCAAAGTTTAACCCAGTTAAACAATATCAAACGTGTCCTCTAAAAAAAGAGCTTCTCTTGCATCTCCATTCACCAAGAATTTAGAGTAGACTACTTATCTTAAGATTTGAATTTGCTAATTCATATACTTGGCGTTGTTTGGGAAGTGAAATAGGGTGACCAGATCTCCTCTAAGTGAAAAGTGAGCAGATAACTGATAGGCTTTTAGGATGTATTCTTGATATTATGAGCAAACAACCTTGAACAGAAGGTAGTTCTGGAGACCATGATCAGACCGTCTTGACCAAGCACTTACTTAGTCACCTTGAGCAAGGTATCACCAGGACTCCTCGAGTATGACACACCAAGAGACCTCGAACAGGACACCTGAACTAGATTTTATCCAATCACCTTAAGTACATGACTTTGACCAGGAGATTGCTTTGTGATCTCGAGTAGATCACATCTACCAAGAGGTAAGACTTGGTCAAAATAAACCTCAACTAAGTTTAAACTGAAGAACTCCTTCCGAAAATTCAGCCATAACGTTCATGCACGACCAAGCATGATTATGTAGCTCAATAACTACCATGTAATGGTCAAATAATTACTCTGTAACCTACCCATTAACTCATGATTTAAGCAAACATTTAATCTAGTAATAGAAATGCATTAAAGGGGGATGGGTGCCTATAAAAGCCCAAAGTAATCTAAGCAAGGAGCTCCTCTTATTTTGAAATCTCTCTTTCTTTAAGACTTATAATTTTATTTTCCCTTAAATTTATTGATCGCTAACTTGAGCATTGAAGGGTTCACGCTGAAAAACTTTCAGCGTCTCTCACTGTCTTCTGTGATTTCAGGAGCATACTGAATAGCAGCTTATAGATTATCTGCTCATCAACTCGACCAAATAAACATTCAACGTTGATACAGGAGTCTGGTAAAAAACTACCAAGATTCTGATATCAAACTATTAGGAATCTGGTATAAAACTACTAGGATTCTAATATGAAACCACTAGGAGTCTGATAACTAACTACCAGGATTCTGATACTAAACCATCAAGAGTCTGGTATAGAACCATAAGGAGTCTGGTATTGAACCACTAATCGACAAAACCAAATTTCGGCATCAACAGGCGTTATTATTAAACTATTATTTGTACACACACACTAAAAGACAATACTTATTGCAGTATTTAATTTATGCGTGATAAGCACTTTAGAAAGCATCACACTCTTAAAAAGTGCCAAAGCATTACATACAGAACAATAAACTCCCACACCCACAAAGTAGATGACTTAAATGCTTCAGTTACATAAACTATGTTGTTGATGCCGAAATCGGGTCGTATCGGTTAGTGGTTTGATATCAGACTCCTGGTGGTTTCATACTAGAATTCTGGTGGTTAGTTACTAGACTCCTAGTGGTTTCATGCCAGAATCTTGATAGTTTTATACCAGACTCCTGCATCAGTGTTGAATTTGTTTGGTGGTGAAACGACCTGCCAATCCGTAAGAAAAACCAAAGCAGAAATCTGGTCGAGTTAATGAGCAGATAATACATGAGCAACTTTTCAGTGAGCGCTTAAAATCACAGAAGATAGTAAGAGTCATCGGAAGTTTTTCCGACGGGAACCCTCCAATGCTCAAGTCATCAATTAATCAATTCAAAGGAAAAGCAAATAATAAATATTAAAGAAAAAGAAATTATCCGAGGAAGAGAGAGTCTCCCCATGCTTTAGATTTCCTAGAGCTTTTATAGGCACTTGGAGTTATTAAACCATCTTTAATGCACAGTTGTTATTGAGTTGAATGCTCATTTAACTCATGAGTTAATGAATAGTTATTAGACAATTATAAAGTAATTATTGAGCGCTCATTTAAATCATGAGTTACAAAGTAGTTAATAAAACCGTTACAGAGTAATTATTAAGCTGTAGTTATTATACCTGCTCGAGGTAGTCTTGTCATGGTATCAAGAACTACCTCTTGCTCAAGGTATTCTGGTGATATCTTGGTCAAGGTGACCTGCTCAAGATGACTAGACTTACCTCTTGAAGGAGCTAGTCTGCTAATGGTCTCAAGGACTACTTCCTGCTCGAGGTGATCAGCATATGGTGACCAGATAACTTCCTGTTCAAAGTCATCTAATGATGTCCTGCTCGAGATGACTTACTTGAAGTCATCAAAATTACCACCAGGTCAACGCGATATGCACCAAAATTTTCTCCTAGTAGCTTGTCAATTATTTGTTAACTTTTTACTTAGAAGAGATCTGATCGCCCTATTTTATTTCCCAAACATATGTCATTAACGAAAATTTTAGTGATTATCATTTCGGTGTTTGGGTAGTTAATATACCTTTTATCGATTAAGTATTTTAGCGGTTGTTCAAGTGTTCCTTTTACTGTTCACAGGGCTGTATTGCATACAGCCCTGTACCGTAGGAAGACTCCTCTCTTATATACGGTTTCCTGGAATTCTTTTGTTTTTCATTTACTTTCAACTATTTCGGCTTTAGTTCATTTTCATAACGCGTGCAATAATGAAAACTGCACGCATATTAAACGTTTATATCTTTATTTTTCAAATTTCGTGAATGCAAAACATGAAAAGCATTTGTATTCATTGCAAAGACTTTTGAATTCGTTTCGTAGACCATTCTTTTTTCCCTTTTCTTAAACAATTTTTTCTCCCAGATCTCATGAATATAAAAACACGAAAAGCATTTGCATTCATTTCAAATGTTTGTATATAAAAGTTTTGTATCAATTAAGTAATCGTGAACATTCCAAATTTTGTCATGAAATTTTTTAATCTAAAAATCTGTGTTTGATATTATAATAAATGCAATTCATTCTTTGCTTTTTTAACTATAGTTTTTTAATGATAGTGAAAATTGAGATATTACAAAAATATTATAAGGTAAGTGGTATATTATAGTTTCAACAATAGGGGAAGTGGTAGTCTCAGGTTTGAAAACGCTTCATTAATGTTAGCTCGCATCTGCTATTGAAATATTATGATTCTTAAGTCACAATTATACGTGGATAAAAATTAAATTATAAAATAAAAATTAATAATATATAATAATTATGATTTTTAAATAATAATTTTGACCACCTAATCTTTTTCTATTAACTTGAAACTTTTCAATATTTAATTATTACCCATCGCTTATCATTTGTGACACAAAAAAAACCATAAAACATAGTTCAATAAGGTTATTTATTTGCAAGACAAAAATGTTTAAGGAAACTAGATAAACTTTCCATTCCTTTATTATTATTATTTTTTTGTTTTTGGTTCAACCGAAGCAAAAGTATTAAGCAACAGGTATCTCTCTTAGGATATTAATGCCTTTTTCATATGGATCAGGATTCTCTTCTGATCTGATCATATTCAGAGCAAATAATCTTAATTAATAAATGAAATATATAAAGAAATCAAATCTTATCCATACGTTACTATTAAAAAACACGTGGCAGAGGATCTTTAAAACCTATTAAATATATCCTCCGAATCTTTAAAGCTTATCCGGCTGACTTTCAATCTCCCAATTTGATACTCAAAGATTCCGGTCAATTACCAAACAAAAAAAAGGCTACAGGCGGTTAAAATAATTGTTGACGATGATGGTGGTGGTGATGGTGATGGTGATGATAATAATAATAATAACATATAAATAGCAAATTAATTGTAAGCATCCTCAGGGATCTTGAACCTTTGAAGGCCAACTTTAAAACCCAGGGTCTTTATATCATGTTGAACTCGTGCTTGAAAATCAGTGTAAGTAAAAGGCTTGTACTTGGAGCTTCGAATCACACTGCCTTCTCCCGGGAATACAAAGTAGCAAACGGAGTGTCTCTCCTCGTTCGTGTTCACCTTCACTCTATGCTTCACGCTCATATACTCATCATTGCTTATAGCCTAAATTAATATATTTGCATGTTAATTAATTATCACACTTTTATCATCGTCCACTCTTGAATGCAAATGCCAAATGTAATCCATATGTGCATATATATGTGTGTGTGTATGATAAATATGATAAATCAAGAAGGTAATAAGCATTTATTGACCTGCATCATGTCCCCAAGATTGACTATAAGTGAGCTCGGAATTGGTTGAACAAGGAGCCATTTATCGTCTTTCGAAACTTCAAGTCCACCAGCCTGATCTTGATTGAGTATGGACAGCACAGAACTGTCTGTGTGCACCTCCATGCCCAATGCTTTATTGGCTTTTGAGAATTTTGGGTAGCGATAAACCCGTACAAGCCCAGTTGACTCTGAGAGATTAGGATGAGATTGTATTGAATCCAAATTAAGGTTCCTTACCATTGCTTCAAATATTGTTCTAGCAATTCTAGCCATATGCTTCCCATATTCCTCCAACAAAAGTCTGCTAAAAATCAATACAAACACAAAACCATAGTTCAGTAAACAGAACTAATTAATAAATCGCATCATTCAAAATGATAATTTCATAAGATGGCAAGCATCACGCTTGTGCATGGGGAGTCGGCTGATCTGAATTCGATTATGCTAATCTACTAATTTTTTTGTTGAGCTTTTAGCAAAACTATAATTAATAGCTATTAGATAACAATATACACATAATGAAATCTGAATTGTTCAGTGTTATAAGTACACATGTGAGAAAATATTATAAAAAAGTAACGCACAGAAAAGATCAGAATTGAATCCAAATTCATGCAAAATCCTTCTTCATTGTGGAGGTTCATGCACACATAACAAAATAAGGATTTAAGATTAGGCAGTAGCGCATGACATTAAATCACGAAAATATTTAGATTCTTGCTATGATCATGATTTCGACCACTCAACCAGCTAACAGTTAATGAAAATAATTTTGAAAAATGTAAAAGCAAGATTTTCTTTTTCTTATAGTAAGGACGTTACCCTTTTGGCTAAATGATGGTGTCTGCCAAGAATCTAACAGCTGTACTAAAAATATAGATTTGCATTCCACCGATAAACGGCATGCAAACGCCTTGTCATGTGGCTGCTTGTGCAATAATTAAGCAAGCAGGTGATAGACTTGCACCACGTGACTAACAATCTTTCGTAAAATTTTGTCCAACCTATGAGTGACAACTAGCTATCAAACACATCCACCCGCTGGCCGTATTATTTCGACACAATAGTTTTTAGCCGCCGCTAAAAAGGTCATTGAAGGTGACCCTGCAAAATATATTTTATATTCAAAAGCAAGATCTAGACAATCTAATCAAAAGCAGATGGTATATGACTATATGTCACATGTATTATTATGATTATTATGGTTATTATTATTATTATTATAATGGGAAGAAAAGGACAGTTATTTCGTTTGCATTAACGCAGAGGCAGATCTCCTGTATTTAAAAAATAGACAAAGCGTTTGCATATGATTAAAGTCAATGTATCTAAATTAAGCTGCTATATGATTAAAGTCAATGTCACATGTGTAGCAACGAATTACTCATTTCAGGAAATGCATCTACACATCAGTTTGTTTGTCAATACTGTAGTTATTAAAATAATTATTATTATGTGTATTGTAAAAATAATTAATTGTGTATAAAATTAATTAAATTTTTAATAAAATTTATATTTTAAAATGTTATGAGCTTTAAAAGTAATCATACGTATTTATTATATTTTACTGTTAAATTGTTATAAAAATATAAATAACTGAAATAAATATAATATTAAATGAATTAATTTATACATTATAGTCATGCATATACACTATTTTTTATTGTCTATATATAATTGATGATAGTAATAATTTCCTTAAATTTAATAATTTTACTTTCTAATTGAATAAGGATAATTTTAATTTTTTATAATACATGTGAGAATATTTATGAAATTGTATTAAGTATAAAATTAGTTCTCAAAATTAAATTTTGAAAAGTTACATCTTTTTCTTTTTAAAAAATTTGCTGCATGATACAGTGACTTTTAAACAAATTCACCGAATAGTAAAATTAGGTTTAAACTTTTTAAAATCATTTTTGAATCTCTCAAAAGGACCCAAAAGTAATTCCAAACAGATACTTAATATCATTTAGATTTTAAAAAATAACATATATAGGTATGTTCCATTTTTTAAAATAAACGAAAAATACTAACGAATTAAAGCAGGTCTGTGGATGCGTTCTTTTAAGCATTCAAAGTTAATCGAACCGGCCTAGGGCCTCTCATATTTTAAGGCCCAATTTTTATGTTAAATCTATTATTTTATATTTAAAAATATATAAATTTCTAACTTGTAAATAACTCAATCATGATTATGTATTTATTAATTTTTATTTTATTATTGCTTTGTAATTATTTTCTCCTAAATAAATTATCAAAATCCCTACAAAGTCTTAGAATTAACGGTTTTAATTCCTATAAAATCTCTATGTAATGTTAAATTAATACATTTTAATTAAAACATTATTTATTCCTTTTAAACCTCTTTTCTTTGAAAAAAAAATTCATTTGTGAACTTATCTATTAACAATAGTTTCTCTTAAAAACAATGATAGAATAAATCATTTTTAAAAAAAGAATTAGCGGTTTTTTTTTTAACTTTCCACAGTCATTCGTCATTGCTTAAAGTCTCAAATCATCAAACTTAATTTGTGATTTCATATCAAAACTTCAGGTTTTAACTTTCTACTCTATTCTTAATTAGTTTTACTATTTGGCTATCTTATTTCTCTATGAAAATATTGTTGTAGTCATCAGGTGTTGTTTTTAATTTTTACAATAATTGTATGCTTGTATATATCGGTTGCTGTTTTAAGTATTGGTAATAATTTTTTATAAAAAAAAATTATTTGTTTACTTTTTCTTCTTTTCATGGCCATTGGTTAATGCTTCAAACTTAAAACAATTAAAATTAATTTATGATTTCATCTCAAATTTTCAAATTTTATCTTTATATTCTTCTCTTAATTAGTTTGTTAATTAGTTGTCTTATTTCTTTATGAAAAATACTTTTATGCTCATTGAGTGTTGTTTTTATTTTTAAAAAAAATAATTGTGTGCTTTGTTCATAGGAAGTTGTTTATAATATTGACAATAAGACTTTTGTTAAAAAAAAAATCAAAATTAAATTGTTAAAAAATTATTTAAGACAGGCTATATTATGTTATCATTTGAGAAAGATATGTTAGCAAAATTAGAAAAATTAATTAATTAATAATTTTACATCGTAAAAATGGAGAAAATTTGATCTAAAATGATTGACTTTATAATAAAGTTAATACATATATATTTTCTTTTAAACTTTTAAAAAATTTAATTAAAACAATTTGCCTAAGTCTCGTGAAAGGTTGAGCCGCCCCCTAATCTACCTATGCACTAGGGCAAACATTCAGGATATGATTATCATTGACCATATAACAATCATGGTTAATTGCTGACCAAAGAATAAGGCAAACAAGAAAAAAAAAAACAATCTAAATAAATAAATAAATGTAAAATACCCATCAAGAAGCAAATGATGACACCAGAAAGGACAAGAAGAACTTAATGAAGTGTAAACCATACCTGAAAGAATCAAACAAGGGATCTTGTTGCGCTTGAAAGTACCGGTTATGATCAGAGAGTTGAGTGAGGGGAACATTGAATCCCTCAACCCAGTTGATACTTTGGGCAGCTCTAGCTAGGGCAGCCCCGGATGGAGCAAGAGCCGGCGTACCCCAGAAGTAGGAGATAGCGGCAGGTTTATTAGCGAACAGCCTCTGCTTGGACTCAAATGAAAAAGAAAACAGATTCTCGGCTTGGTTTCGAAGTTGGTTCATTAGAGCTTCAGGAATCCCATGGTTGACCAAACGAAAGAGTCCCCAATTTTTGCATGCATCTCCAAGCTCCTCCAGGTTTAAGCTCCCAAGATCGAGGCTTGGCACAGGATCAGAATGATAACATTCTTGGAAATCCTGTACAGATTCATCCGGATCAAAATCGTTGTGTTTCTGGCGAAATATAGGTGGGTAAGATTCTAGATTAGGCATTTTCTTTTTCTTTCGAAACTTGCTCTTGTTTTCGGAGAGACAAATTGTACAGACTGTGGTTGTGTGTGCGTGTACATATAAATGGAGGAGTTGTCGAGGGCCTTCGTCCATTTTCATTCACATGTTGACACGTGTCTTCGTTTACTTGATGTGTATGGCACTACGTGGGTGTGGAAGAGTAGGATGTTTCCTGCAAAATAAGGCTTGGCTTTCAGGTCCCCTACTGATAATTATTTACCAGCTACATACTACAACAATTAATACAATTGACAGGCGCCTGCAACGCTTATATACATACATACGTATATATATACATACATACACACACATATAATATGTATATTAATTTTAATTACATATATCATACATATTAATTGGTTATATATATATATATATATATAGTTATAAGCAAAGAAGTCTTTATTAATTGATCCATTAGTAATAAGAGAAATTCAATAATATATTAAATATAATATAACCAATTAATATGTATGATATATATAATTAAAATTAATATAATCATTACTTATATAGTAATTTTTTAAAATAAATACACATAAATTATAATATTATGACTTATTATATGACTAACATGATATTTATAACATATTATAAAATTTCTCTTAGTAATACATATGACATGGTAAAGTTTTTAAGGAATTATTAATTAATACGTAGATATGGTGCTAGCTCACAGTGTTGGTGATTGTAATCATCATGTGGTAAGTGACGACTATGAGATGTAGATCAGATGGCGGCTTGATAGCAAGAAGTTAGGATCCTCTTTTCAACTTTTTAAGGTTTTGGTGTCATTAACCACAAAAGATCAATCAGCTGGGTTGGTGCACTCACACTTTAAGTACTCACAAAAGTATCGCGGGGTTTTGAATCCTTCCTCAATTATAGTTTATAATTGAGTTGAGGTAATTTATTCTCTTATTAATGTAATTGGAGTAGGGGTTTCTCAAATATTAGTGAGGATAAAAATCTGAGCAATATTTCAAAAGATTTTATAAATATTAGTCTGATTGTAAATATCAGTAATAATCTCATGTAATATGAGTCATAGTCTGATTGTCATAGTCATTTTCAAAAAGAAAAAATTTTGATGTCATTTTTATATTTGTAATAACGTATAGTTAAAATTTAATTATTTTTATTTTCTTATTATATAATCACTAATTAAATAACGACTTAAATTTTATTATAGGGAAACTCATATCATAAGTGTATTATAAATTGATAATGAATGATCAATGACAGTTAGGGCTAGACAAAAAAACTGACCCAATCCAAAAAATACCGAGTTTCGAATTAGATTGGATTATTAAGCAAATCCGATCAGATAGCATTTTGTAAACTTGATCGGATTGGTATGGCTAAAAATATAAATAAGAAATTAAGTGACAAAAGCAATTAAGCAAATAGGCAAACATCATGCCATCACTACGTCACACACACAATAGAACAGCACAACAAAATCACATCTTCACACACAATCACACACGCAGCGGTAGCCGGTGGCAGTAACCAAACACAGCACGACAGACGGCAATTATGTCACGACAAACATAGATGATGAGATGTAGATGACACAGCAGCTAAGCAACCTTGATCTGTGATGAGCCGGGCCGATCTGCGAAGCAAAGCCATCGCGATTTGAGATGTAGACGGCACGGCAATGAAGCAAAGCCACCGCGATCTGCGACGAGCAGGCACAATATGCTGCCCTACACCGCCATTGCTATTGCCACTTGATCCGCTGGCCACTGTGATCGATCTGCACCTGATTTGCTGCCCTCTGCTCAAGCATGATTTTTCTCTCTTAATGCATAATTTAGGTATGTATTTTTTAAAGTTCTTTTTCATTTTTTTGGGTTGGCAAAATGCTATTTCTCATTACTTATTACTTATTAGCTCTGTGTGTGACTTGATTGACTCGATTCAACCCGAATTTTTAATTTGATCCGAACATATTTCGGATCGGATTACAAATTTAAATTGAGTTTGGATGAGTTTTCTCCAATTCAATCAACCCGAAATCTAATTGAGTTGATCTGAACCCGATCCGAATCCGATTTTACCCATCCCTAGTGACAACATATCTCTAATAATAACTAAAAAAAAAGGTCTTCTATGGTACCTCCACCACCGTATCTTTCTAGCTATCACCATTCAATTGCATACTACCATGCATACTTGTAGCCGCTAAATTCAAAAATCATAAATGTTTTGAGCCAAAACTGAGAGATTAAGTTGTTGAGCAGACAATTTAAAAAAAAAAACTAGAGAATATATACAAAGAACTGCGAAAATACTGTTAGTTTTCGTATCTTTTTTTTTTTTATATATATAAAAAAAGATTTGGAATAAATACAAAGAATTGGACAAATGTAGTTAGTTATCCTAATTGCTTATATGAAAAATAATTTGATTAGCTCATACTATTACTCAAACTCAAGTGACTAAGGTGTTAAAATCATTTATGATCACCTCGTTGATTGAACTGGCTAGTATCCACAATATCTAAAAATTGTTAAACATTTCGAAAACATGATATATGGTATTAAAATCTTTAATCAAAAACAGTTTTAGCCAAATTTGATAGAGGGAAAGAAGTTCAAAAAGAAAAATGTAATAGAAAAAAAAATTTGGTCCACTCCACATTAACAATGTGTTTGAACAAATATTTAACATTGGGCTACGAGCCCAGTTTGATCCAAATAAATCCTAAATTCATGGGCCAAGTTTACAAGCCCAATGTCCATATCTGGTGTGTTCTCGATTTCGAGCTTAACACCGCCTTAAAATTCTCGCTTTTTTGGGTAATTTTTACCCAACACCCAAAAGAAACGACAAATACTAAGGTGCCCCAGTAGTTTTTCATTATCTCACCGCACGCGACCATTCTGTTTGTTTTTGCCGTCAAGTTAACGGAGCTTGGTTTAAATTTCGTGAAATGTCCGCAATGCCCAGCGTTCGATTTTCCTTTTTTGAAATTCCCAGCGTAGTTCAAATTACCAAAAATTACGAATACGGTCACACAAATTCACTAAAGGCCCGTTTGGGATTTACTTTTATAAGTTTTGAAAGTAATTTTAAAAATTAAAAAATTAATTTTGGTATTTGATAAAAAAAATCAAAATCACTTTTGTCAAAATTAAGCTCTTTTACATTTGATTTTGAAAAGTAGGAAAATAGTACTTTTAGATTCTGATTTTGATAATCAATTTTATCCTCTAATATAATTTCATAAATATTCTTACAATTATTGCCTAAATATAAAATTATTCTTATTTAAATTAGAAATAAAATTAATATTTTATTTATTTTTTATTATAATTCACGTATTCCCTTCATTTACCATATTTCTTCTTTATAGTTTATATTACATCAAAAATTTTCTGTAGCAATATAGTCTAAATTTTATTTTTAGTTAAAATTATTATAATACATAATTAAAAATATTGTGTATGTATGTTTTTATATATGTAAGTAAATTTCATCATATATTATGTACATTTTAGCCATTTGTTTACTCACAACAATTTAATAACAAAATTTACCAAGCACTAATAACTGCTTTTAAAACTCACAATACTTTTAAAAATAAAATTTATCAAACATGTAACTGATTCTCTTCACAGCTGATTATTTTCACAGTACAGCTGACAATAATTATTTTAATTTTTTATACATGTAGGGCTATTAT
The DNA here is from genome assembly GCA_030449905.1 of Luvunga scandens. Taxonomy (NCBI): domain Eukaryota; kingdom Viridiplantae; phylum Streptophyta; class Magnoliopsida; order Sapindales; family Rutaceae; genus Luvunga; species Luvunga scandens. The sequence goes on from JASUUG010001235.1 coordinate 751,992, forward strand.
TTATAAGTTGACAATTAATTTTTTTTTTAATGAGATACAATATAGTTGATATAATCTTCATATAGTTCTTAGAAATTAAGAAGAATATACCCCACACACAAACTAGTAGGAGAGAAATAAAAAATTTAAAAGAATAATAACTCTATTCACAAATTTGTAGGAGAGAAGTCAATTATTAAAATGACCACGCAAACTCACAAAATCTGATTCTATATGTAGAGGCTATTATTTATAAATTGAGGATTATTATTTGTTGATGTTGAAATCCGATTTGGTTGGTTAGTGGTTTGATACTAGACTCCTGCATCAGCATTAAATTTATTTGGTGATGAGACGACTTACCAATCTTCAAAAAAACCCTCTGACCCCAAGTAGGTAATTCATGAGCTGCTCAGTGAGTACTTGAAATCACAAAAAACGGTAAGAGGCATCGAAAATTTTTCTGGCGTGACCCCTCTGACGCTCAAGTCAACCATAAAAAATAAATCTTAAAGAAAAAGAAATTAAAAGAGGACGAGAGTATGCCCAGCTTTAGATTTTCCGCGGCTTTTATAGACATCCATGTGTCGATGTTACTAAATTGAATGCCAATTTAAATCATGAATTAATGAGTCTGTTATAGAGTAGTTATTGAGTTGCAGTTATAATATCTAGTCGTAGTAGATATTATGACTGTAAGGAGCTCATCAGTTTAAGTTTGGTTAAGATTTGTTTTGACTAAATCTTGCCTCTTGGCGACCTCCTAATCGAGATTATCTGTTCGAGCTCATTGAATAATCTCCTGTTCAAAGTAATATGCTCAAGGCGACTAAATAAGCTCCTAGTAGAGGTAGTTTGCTTGAAGTCACCAAATAATATCTTGGTAGAGTCTGTCTACTCATGGTCTTCAAAACTACCTCATGATCAAAGTTGTCTGCTCGTGGTCTCCAAAACCACCTCCCGCTTGAGGTCATTTTCTCATGATTTTAGAACTACCTTCTACTTGAGGTAGTCTGCTCATGATGACCAGATAACTTCTTGGTCGAGGTGATGTGCTCATACTACCTGGTCAAGGTGATTAGCAAATTACCTCAGTGTTATTTATCAACTCTTTGCTCATTTTTCACTTGGAGAAGATTGTGGTTACCTTATTTTATTCCCAAACATTATTATTATTATTTTAATGAGATACAATAAAATTGATATACTGTTCAAAAATTTCTCAGAATTTTAGAAGAATAATAACTTCACTCATAAATTAGTATCAAAGAAATAAAAAATTTAAAAGAGTAATAGCAATATCCACAAATTAGTGGAAGAGAGGGCAACTCGCATCCTAATATATATAAAAGTAGGACTATTTAAACCTACTAATTTACTCTTTATACCCTCTTTTTAATTAAGAATTTTATTATATAAATAATTTTTGTAAAAAATATTATTTGATTAGCCCTTTCTTCTCGTTCTCTTATCATTTTCACAAATTCTCATTAATTTATTTATATATATTCTTTTACCTATTAATAAATTGATATCACTAGCTAAGAGGAACAAAATCTATCATTTAAAAATGAAAATCAATAAATTTTTATCAGCTATAAAAGTTACTGAATATAGAAATTAATTTCTACTAAACATAAAAGCTAACGAAAATTAAGAAAAATTCTTATATGTAAAAAAATGAAATAGAGATGATGATATACTAAAAAAAATTTAAAAAATTCAAAAAGTAAAGTTAAGTGTTTAATTTGTAAAATATGAGAGTAGTGAGAGAGAATACACAATTACAAGGTAGAGAGAGAAAAAATATTAGTGAATGATAATTTTAAATTTTTAAATTTTTATAATAAATTTATTTTTTAAAATAGGTGTAGAAAAGAATTTAGTAGATTCAAACAATTACTTTCTATATATAAAAGTATATATTTATAAAAAGAAAGGTGTTCGCTGGAGCACAAACTCGAACTCAAACCCCCAAGCTAAACTTTGAAGCTTGACCTCTACAAGCATAAGTAGAAGGCACGAATGGAATTTTCTTTATTTGTTTTCGCTACTTAATTGCATTGCTGATGGTTTGTGTTAGTGGTGGCAGAGATTGCGATCGCTTCACCACTGACAACCATTGTGATGGCAAAGGAGGCAGCAACAAATTGGGATTTTGTTGCTTTACTTGAATAAAGAGAAGAATCGATCTAAAAAATAAAAAAAAAAAGAAAATATATATAATTTTGAATTTTTCTCAACCTAATTCCTGAAATACCATGAATGCCCTCAAACGTTAAAACTAACGGTAGATTTGACGATTTGGGAGCGCGGTTGTGTAAGGAAAAAGATTTTGGGGCACGGTGTTAAAAGTAGTTTCTTTTGGGGGTTCGCTAAAAATGACCTTTTTTTTTTTGGACTGATGAACCCTAAATTTCTCTTTTTAACGTATAACAAAACCCTCTCTTTGCTGATTCGATGCAATCTCAACATTTTCTTCTCCAAGCAAGCGCGCGTTAGCATCTGGACTTCGAGTCCTCTGTGCAGGTTAGTATTTAGCAAACCCTGTTGGCGTTAATCTTCTGTTTCATTTTCTTTTGTTTGTAAGTTTTTGGGTTTTACATTACTTGTTTGTAGATTGATTTAAAGTAATCCCTTTGCTGCTGAGGAAGCGCAGAACAATAAAAGAATAGTATAAAACTTAGGTTTTGGTTCTTAAAACGTTTTGTAATTTTGTTATTGCGTGGGAGTTGATTAGTTAGATCATATTTGTTTAGTAAACAATTGGTCTTAATTAGTTAATAGGTATGGAGAAAATGCTTTCAAGCCCATAAGAACATAATCTTGTTCTGTTCTGTGTTTTTTTACCAATATTCGATTTTTTTCTTTTTAATGTCTAATTAGTGTTCGGCTTTTGCTGTTTTCCAAGATAGAATCAAAATTCTGATAAATTTAGCCCCCTGTCTCATTTTGCGTCCTAAGTTTGGGTATTTGGTGAGCATAACATTGTTGATTATGGATATATCTGCAGGTCCTAAGCACTTATAGGAGCTATAAGCTTTTTGTCGTAGAAACCATGGCCAAGCATCATCCTGATTTGATCATGTGCAGGAAGCAACCAGGGATTGCCATTGGAAGGCTCTGCGAGAAATGTGATGGGAAGTGTGTGATTTGTGATTCCTATGTGCGTCCTTGCACCCTTGTGCGAGTTTGTGATGAATGCAATTATGGTTCCTTTCAGGGTCGATGCGTCATCTGTGGAGGAGTGGGAATCTCTGATGCATACTACTGCAAAGAGTGCACACAGCAAGAGAAGGACAGGGATGGTTGTCCAAAAATTGTCAATTTGGGGAGTGCTAAAACGGACCTGTTTTACGAGCGTAAGAAATATGGTTTTAAGAAAAGATGATTATAGCCCGCTTATTGTTTCTGTAGTAAGAGCATTTTATCTACCATTATATACAATTCTTGGCGATGATGAATTTTAAGATGTTTGAAGTTGGAACCAAGATTTGTCGCATCTGTAACCTTGAGTCATTAGAGTGGCTTATTATCTTAACCTCTATTCATTACTGAAGCACCTGCTTATATTCTAATTGATTCGGATTGTATTTGAACATATCTGTAATGGAAAACTTCTGCTTAAGTAACCTCATTTGTTTCAATTAGTACTTGGCTTTTAGTTTAATATGCATGAGTGATCTCATTAGTGGATCAGTTGATGGTTCTGTGTACTGTTTTTGGCCATGGTCAATTTTATTTTGCTATTATAACTTCATTCAAGAATAGCTTGGTTGCATGTCGAGTGTGATGGGTAAAACACCAAAACGTCTGTTTGTATGCACTTTTGGAGGCTTGTGAAGTCATATGATTGCACTTGCATAATGCAGATTCGTGGTACTTGAACAAGCCAAATGCCGTCAAAGGTGAAACAGTGTAACAATTCCCTCTAGTGGCAGCACTACACTAAGTGCTTCTAGTCCTAGCCTTCCATGAAAGGCAGAAGCATTGCATATTTGGTGGGTTGATGGAGACTTCAAATTAATTTTGACTTTGATACAGGAAAACAATTCCATTATGGAATGTTTCAGTCACTAAGTACGGTGCAAAACTAGAACTGAAAACTTTTTGATCATTTTTTCGTATTCAATTGCCAGAAAACCCGGGCCTTTCAGTCACCGAATGATTAGTTCATAGAAAATTTCTTGCTGATGGCAGACATAGTGTCTGTTGTGTGATCTCAATGTTGCTTTTGCTAGCTAATAAAATGGTGTCCACGACAAATAAAGAAGTCGACGAACTTAAATGGTTTCGGTTCTGATTCATGATCATTGCAATTTAGAATGGAGCCAACAATAGGCTGCAGTGTACATATTCCACTCCAGGCTCCTACCGACAGTTTTTTTCCCTAAAAATTTTAGCCAAGAGTCCATTTAGAATGTGGATTGAAAGGTCAACTTGACTTGAAAGAAAGGTTGAAGAAGACCAAGCACTTGATTCTTAAAACCAGCAATTGGAACAGCATGACAGAAGAAGATTAAAAAAAAAAAGGATCTAGATGTGGGTTTTGTAGAACTCTTCAAAAACTTTGAAGTGGCCACTGAACAAACTGATATCATATGCAAACGTTAGACCACATTAACCGAACCATTCTCACGTCCTACATCACTCTTGTTTAATTAGAGTGAGATTTCAGCACAAGCTATTTGTATTTGGATTATAGATAATATGCAACATGCATGTGATATTGTATTAGCATCAGTGAGTTCCAACTTGTGTAATAGGGAAATAAAACTTAAAAATAACAAATGAAATAACAAACACCTTAAGTGGGGATAATTATGTCCTTTAAAGAAATGATTTGACCAAGCTGATTGATTGATGCCACATGCGTAATGTAATTTGACGTTCTTTCTTCTGTCAAATACATTTTTTTGACAATACTACTGCTCATCGTGTGAGCTAATGGCTCTTTAATCACTGGTCTTTAAACAATAATTAGTTTTGATTCTAATGGCTTAACAGCCCTAGATACGATGAACCCCCAAAAAGGAAACAGCATGCTTTAAAGTAGATATCAAAGTAAAATGATCATTCATCCACATGCAAGAGCACCGTGTGTTTAGTCTTTGGCAAGCATCACAATCATGGACAAAGCTGTAGTGATAAAAAAAAGTCAAGAGTTTTTGGCTTTCTACTGTAGGCAGAAAGTAAATTCAAATCTCTTTAAATTCAGAAGCACTCACAATTGCAAGTTCTTATGTATTATTTGCCAATAGGATACATATAAGAGGGAATCAGAGTTTTTGTTATTGAAAATAAAAACCTCGGAATTTTAAAATTATTTTAAACGACAATTAGACTCCACCATCCGGGCCCTATTTTATTATAATTAGTTAAGTCCACCTGTTTAGATAAAGAAAGTACTTTATATTCGAGGATGTTTAGGCAGTATAGCACAGTAACCTCAGTAACCTATATGTATTTAAATATTAAATGAAGCTCACTAATGAATGAGAGTCTAGCCGTTCATTTTTGTTTGAAAAGATGAATCTAACTGTTTATTTTCGAGACAATTTTCTGTTAGAAATTAAGTTGGTATTTCAAAATATCAATATCTCATATTGCTTAAATAAGAGAATTATAATTGGTTTATATATAAAAACCAAATATGAGGTGGTAACAAGCCAATAAAGATAAGTTCAATGCGCATGAAACAAGATTAAGAGAGGACCCATTCTGAGAATCTATTAATTGAGGGCTCATGCCCAATAACTTACCCCCCACCTGGGTTTAGCCTCTTTTCACGATTTTTCTCTTTACTTTAATTATTTTAATTTTAATTCGAATTATATTGAGAATTTGATTCCTAATCAAATTAGGATTTAATTATTTTAATTTTAATTCGAATCATATTGAGAATTTGATTCCTAATCAAATTGGGATTTAATTATTTTAATTTTAATTTTAATCATATTGAGATTTTGATTCCTAATCAAATTGGGATTTAATTTTTATTGAATCCTTATATGATTATAATTCAAATTTTTAAGGGCTAGGGCTCAGCACATCTATTTAAGGAGGCCGCATCACCCGAATTCATTCAATTCATTGCTCATTTCTTCTTCGTCCTTGTGTTTGTTGTTCTAAACTATCATGTTGAATACAACATTGCGGTAGTAGTCATTATATCTTAAAAATCAAACTACTTTCCTTCATCCTTCTTGCATCCTTCTTGCACCGAGATATTGTATTCTTAAGGCGTGAAATTTGACCTTAAGGACAGTTCTTTTTGTTGGTTTTTTCTGTTTTTCCAATTCTTTTTCCATTATTATCTTCCTCAGAGATTAATGGAACAAACCTATAATGAGGGTGATATGTAGTACATCATCATTGAGGATGTTTATATTAATGCTCTTATTTTCATCAAATAAATAGAATTCATTGCAAGAAGGGGAGGTCTTGTTGTTAATTTTAGAAATTAACCTTGTATTTCGAGAGTTTAACAGCAAAGCTAGGGGATGCCGATGTCTTTCCCTTTATATTAATTACCGCTTTCAAATTATATCATGATGACTTTTTGGCATGGGAAGTAAGGAAGCTAACGCCTTGTCCTTTTTAAGAAAAGGAAGCGAGACGAGCCCCCGTTGACTGAAGAATGGACGGCTGAGATGCCAATCTGACTTGAACAATTCATGCATCGAACGTGCACCCACTATTTTGCAAACGTCAACTCTTAAAATTGGATTTATTTTTGCCTCCTGTTTCTAGGCTCCAGCTGTGGCTCATGAAAAGGAAAATTGCAATCCCCAGGTCTATAAATAGCTTCTCTTCTGTATCCACCGCATTCGCATACACAATCACAAGTCACCAGCAAATTAATAAGCAGAGATGGCGTTTGGAATTGGAGTTAGTCTTTGTTTGTATCTTTTGCTTACGTTTGCTTCTGCAGGAAACAGCCTTTTCATTTCAGGTATGTAATTTGCTTCTGCTTTTGCCTTTTAGGGCTCTCCTTATTTGTCGTTTCATCAAAACAAGTTCATGCATTCAAGTGTTTCTTCTTCTTTTCACATGCGTATCCTATCCTTCAAAGTTTGTGTTTGAGCCATATATTTTTTAGCGTTAGGGTACCTGTAATTGTGCTCTCTCAAAGTACCTTTTTTGTTTTTTTTTTCCCTCACCGTCACAAAGCATTTCTGTTGGTTCCATTTTCAACACTTGTAAAGTTACAGAAAAGAATTAAAAAACGCTTTTATATCTTAAATAGAAGTGTTTAAACATTACTATTTCTAGCTAAATCCCTATTTAATCCTCTTTAATTAAGCATCATTATTTGCGTTTTAATCAAAGTGTGCGTGAATGATCATAAACGTTTTGATGAGGGCTGTATTGTGCTGCGTGCAAATACAATAAGGCAGCTAGATTCTTTCAATTTGGTCGCCTAGATTTTCTATTTTCTATTACTATATTGAATTATACTTTCTTAAGAGACTGTCTTTGCTTCATCTAAAAATGCATAGTTTAGCTCATTTTTCAATGATTTAATTAAATCTGGGGTGTTTGTTTTAAATCATCAATAACTCTTGTTCTATTAAGGGGTAAATAATTCCCCTTTAGTCCTTAACAGTTCTCGTACTTCCAAAACTGACTTGAAAAATTTGACTATTATTTACCTATGTTAGCTTTAAGTATATATTACCTGTCGATGAGCGGCGGTAAAAATATAATAACCTTTTGCCTTTGAAAAAGTGAACGGTAATTTAATTCTAACAGAAGTAATAATTATGGAGATATTTTATTTTATTTTATTTTTAAATGAGAACTGCTAAAATATATTATTGTTAAGCTTAGTGAGACAAGTATCTGATTACCGATTGCATCTAATTAACAGGGAACAATGATGAGATGGTAGCAGCCACGGGACCAAGAAGGTCTTTGTTGGCGAACCTTGATGATTACGGTGAGCCATCGGCGAACCACGGGCATGATCCTCCCTCGAGGGGCGGCAGAGGTGGCGGTGGCCGGAAAGGCTGAGAGACATGCCTTGTGATGCATGCTTTAGTTACCTCTTGACCATCATAGCGAGGGAAAAAAATGTTTGCATAAATAATATACAAAGTCACACGCTCCCGTTTTGGCTTGTGCAAGGGAGCTGATATACAGTATCTTCGTTTTATGTACCAAATAAAACGTACGCTCTAACTCTTTGTGTGTTATCGAATATCAACTATGGCGATCATGGAGAAGAAAATAAATCAATAAGTTTGCCAATTACCGCATGCCCATAGTTAAAATTTGAAAGGGAAGGCTGCACTTCAATCAAATTTGCTTCGCCCCGCGGACTTGATCCATGTGACAAGTGTCGTCTTGGTGCCAATCAATTTGGTATGATTTTACTGCAATACTTGCCAGAAATAACTTTTTTAATTAATGCCGTTTTATTTTTTTGAAGTAGAACGTTATGGAGGATTACAAAAATTTATTTTTTCTCCATTAAATAAAGTTCGAATTCTGAGTTTAGGGAGTAAATATTGCAGTTCTTTTTGAGGAGTATCATATCGTTTGGCAAATAAAAAACTGCAGATGTATTTTAGTAGACAAATTTTTAAGGTTAGGTTATGTGAAAAATGAAGTAAATTTGTGAAAATAAAAGAGAGTATTTTTAGCTAATGGAATTAACCCTTTGTTTTGGGGAATAAAGGGTGGGTGGATCGATAGAAATATGACTAATTTCATTGATGCTATACATGACAAAGAGAATGAATATTTATATCCATATATGTGTGTGTGTGTGTGTCGTGTACACACACACACATTCAATAAAGTAATAGTATGTGTCTACGCACACACGCATTGAATTGCTAAGAAGATACATTCTTATTAGTCTTTATTATTGGAGCTTATTTAACAAATTTGTGCATGTGCACTTGCACTTACGCTCCATTACGAGGTAATATTAATAATCACTTTCTCATTGATGGTAAACCATTTGCCAAAAATTTGAATTTTTCTTCAAATGTGAAGTAAATATGTTTGCGCTTATGGTTAATAATTCTCATATGATATCAGTATTGGTATCCAAAAAGAGACGTGGAGTTAAATAAAATGCAAGAGGAACATTGGAACAGTCGTTGCAGTTATATGAAAAGTGTACGTGCTGCACTCATTTCCGTAAGGTAGAAATAAAGAAGTTTGATGAAAACACCAAGCTGTTCGACGTAATGCCTCGACTGATTTAGTCTTGGCCGGAAAGCTGTAGTTTGAAATTTGGATGCTCGATCATCAGCGTCAAAGGATCAAACGAAACCTTCCGGACCATCTCTAGCTGTTACGCGTAATTTTCTTTAGATTAAGGGCTGAGGTGAATTGTAGGATAACGACAATAGTACAGTAACAACCTCATGACTATTGTTTTTTCAGCGGTCAATCTTGGCCCTTGATCGAGATTCAAGACTGTTATTCTGGTGCAGATTTTTTTCTATATATGTAGAGCTGTAATATTATCAATATCACATCATCCCAATCCTACGATATACACTTCAAAGAAAGCGCGAAGAGCAATGGCATATTTGATACGCCTCATTCTCTGTGTGTTGAGCATGTTTGCTTTGGCAATGGCTTCGGCTCGAAACACCATTCCAATCCCGGTCTCAGGCATGTTTTCTAATCATAAAATTAAGGATGTGTAATGATTAATGATCAAGTGAGTGATGTTGCCCCATGATGGCGAGCCACAACATCACATGAGGTTTTCAAATTAATCCACAACTTCACTGCCATCAAGAGGCTCACAATATGGCTGGAGAAATGTGTTCGCTGGATCATTTCTGTGTAAATACATACATGCAGGAACGTCCAAATTTTGTAGAATGCGACTTAATCACACACGCGCACATTCATAAAGAGTTGATAGTCTACAATTTAAATCGTGCAGCAACTGCACTTAAAATTTTTTTTCATATACATTAATTTCAACCGCACCTAGGAATGCTAATATTTATTATACATAACGTGGTGAGAATACTGTTGGTGGTTTATCATCTTTTATCAGTAACGGAATAATTGAACTTTTCAGGAAATAAAGAGTTGTTGGCGATGGAGGGAAGATCTTTGAAGATGGACATTGATGACAGTTTCGGAAGCTCAACATCAAACAAAGTTTCGGTCTCCCTAATGGCTGAGGTACTGGATTATAGTGATCCAGGGCCTAACCCAGGGCACACTCCTCCTGTTCCTCCTAATGAATTTGGCTCACCAAGGGACAACAATTAAAATGTTAATGCGATAAATGTATCATTGAAATAAAAAAGAAAAAATCTTGATTTTGCTTCAAGACATGTACAAGTTATTGAGAATAAAAGAGCGGATTGATATTTGATAGAATATTGTTATGTACGCAATGCAAGTGTTTGTCAAGTACTCTTCTCTTCTGCTTCGTAAATACAACAAACAGCTGCAAGTAAGCCGTTGTCATTTCTTCACTAAAGAAAACAGTTCATCTTACGTGGCAGCACGTGCAGCATAACATAGGACAACGCAGAAGGCGCCATTAACCCTGTGGAGCATGCTTGATTCGCCACGTAACCAATTCAGAATTGTCTGCGTCAACGATCTGGAAGCAGAGAAACTATACCCAAAATTATCGGAACCGCCTAGCACTTACCTGCAGGACCTCTTGCTTATCTCTCTGTTGTGTTCGGTGCTTGTGTCTCTGCAAAAACCAAACAAGCAGCTGTCGTTATGTCTTTGTTCAAGCATCTTCTCAAAAACCCCACAGCAAAATCGTATTCATATTCATCACCATCAACAATAATACCCTCCAACTTGATACTCAGTTGCCTCTCACACTTCACAACTGATGCGTCACCGTCGACGATGCAGGTGACGCGGTACTCGGGTCTGGAGCCCACCAAGTCAAATGAGAGGCCTAGGGTGGTGGTGCTGGGCTCCGGCTGGGCAGGGTGCAGGCTGATGAAGGGCATAGACACGACTTTATACGACGTCGTCTGCGTGTCTCCGAGGAATCACATGGTGTTTACTCCTCTTTTGGCCTCTACTTGCGTCGGCACGCTTGAGTTCAGGTCTGTGGCCGAACCCATTGCCAGGATTCAGCCTGCCATTTCGAGGGAACCCGGGTCTTACTTTTTCCTCTCCCATTGCACTGGCATCGATACTGATAATCATGTGGTATGATTTTGCTTCTTTGTTTTTCAATGATTTGATCTGTTTTATCCCCCTTTTTTTTTAATTTTTTGGGTACTGTTGCTAATTTTCGCTTGCAGTGGCTCTTTGAAAAGAATTTGAACAAAATTTTGTAACTTTTTGTTCTAAATTCATGAGTTAGATGCAGGGTTTCGATAGATCTCAGATTGAGATAGCTTACTAGTTGGAGTTGTTTGTGGTTCTATGATGATATTGGATAGAAATGCCGGTTCTGTATGTTAAAGTTTGATTATTTCTCTGATGAAAGTATTATATAACTACAGAAATTGATGGTTGAATATTAGCTTACTGAATGATGTAGCATTTGTTACAACAATGAAATGTTGAAGATTTTAGCTTATGTAGAGGGATATTGTAAGAAATTTGGTTTTGGGTGATGAAGGTGCACTGCGAGACTGTTACGGATGAATTAAGGACCTTGGAGCCATGGAAGTTTAAAATCTCATATGACAAGTTGGTTATAGCATTGGGAGCAGAGGCCTCGACTTTTGGAATCCATGGTGTGAAAGAAAATGCAATTTTTCTTCGTGAAGTTCATCATGCTCAGGAAATTCGTAGGAAGCTACTCCTGAACTTGATGCTGTCTGATGTTCCTGGTAAGTTTTTGTGGTCATCTTGTTTTTAAGAATCATTTGATATGAGATTCCAAATTAAATTGTACTTTCTTGTTTGGTGTGGAGGCAGGGATATCAGGAGAAGAAAAATCCAGACTCCTACATTGTGTTGTTGTGGGAGGTGGTCCCACGGGAGTTGAGTTCAGTGGTGAACTTAGTGATTTCATTATGAGAGATGTTCGGCAAAGATATTCCCATGTGAAAGATTATATTCATGTTACATTGATTGAGGTTTGTCGGACTACAATTTTGGTATCACATACAATCAAATGGCTTCTTCTTCATTCTATGTATTTGTTGTTATGTGGTTCTAATGGATTTAATGCAATCTATACAAGCTTCTTGGCTGAAATGGTCTGTAATTGCTGTTATGGCATATTTAGGGTTATTCTTGCACTGAAATCCCCAATTTAGAGTTCCCAAATATTTACTGATTTGATTTAACCAGAGCTGTTGTCATCTTCTTAGGCAAATGAGATATTATCTTCCTTTGATGATCGCCTCAGGCACTATGCTACAAAGCAGTTGTCAAAGGTGAGAAAAATTTAATACAAGCTAAGGTATTGAGGTTAATACCTGAAATATATGGTCACCGTCAATTTCTCTCTTCTTAGTCTGATTTCAAAATATCTAGTGAAGTTGTGGTACTTTGTGAGATACATTGCCTGGACGGAAAATAATGAGAATAAGTAAACGAAAATTCTTTTGACATGAAGGATTATGTGAAGAATTCATTTCAACTGTAAGCTTGGAATTACTCACAATTGAGTAATATAGATCACTTCTCTATTCTTAGAAAGTGCATGTTGGGACATTGTTGACTCACAATTCATTTGGATATTTCAACTTCTCATTCACTAGTTTTTCTCAGTCAGGAGTTCGTCTTGTGCGTGGAATTGTCAAGGATGTTGATTCCCAGAAGCTAATCCTTAATGATGGCACAGAGGTACCATATGGGCTGTTAGTATGGTCTACAGGTGTGGGTCCGTCACCTCTTGTAAAGTCTCTGGATTTACCCAAGTCCCCTGGTGGAAGGTAGGTTACATACACTTTTTTGGCTTGTCGCAAAACACTTTCCTCAATTGCAGCTATTTAAAGTTTTCAAGTTATGTAGAAACTTTAAGTTTAGTTACTTAAAATTCTTTCTAGAATATATATATATGTCTATGGAAAACTTGTTTCATTAGCGAGCCAGAAAAATGTTTGGATATATCTTAAAATGCTTAGGTAAAAATCACTTTTCTGCTTTCTAATTTGTGGGATCTTTATTCAGCTGACCCTGTGGGTTTGCAAAATTGTCTTCACATTTAGAATCATGTGGGTTTGCAAAATTTTCTTCACATTTAGAATCATTCATCAAGTTTAAACATGCTGCATTGCCACCGCTTACACAATAGAAAGGATTTTCATTGCTTTCTTATGTGGTTTCCAGCAAATGCCACACTTTCAAGATATCCTTCATCTTTTGGATCTTTATCAAATTTGTATCTGTGCTTTGGGGCAGAGAATATTTTACATGGAGGCTGCTAATGATTCATCTATTTATGTATTTCTAAAAGGATTGGTATTGATGAATGGCTACGAGTTCCGTCTGTCCAAGATGTGTTTGCGGTTGGTGACTGCAGTGGGTATTTGGAAGGTACCGGTAAAACCGTCCTTCCAGCTTTGGCCCAGGTAAGCTATGAACAGCTTCATCTTGTCCAGAAGCCATGTTTCTTATTTGCTAGGAACTGGTTCTGGTTCTTCGATGTGTGTTCCTTGACAAGCCTTTTGAACAGGTTGCAGAGAGGCAAGGAAAATATCTTTCTAGTCTATTGAACAGGATTGGTAAAGCCGGTGGTGGGCGAGCAAATAGTGCAAAGGACATTGAACTTGGAGGCCCATTTGTCTACAGGCATCTAGGAAGCATGGCAACAATTGGCAGATACAAAGCTCTTGTGGACATAAGACAAAATAAGGTGACTCTCTAAGCATTTTAACCCCTTCTTTCTGGAGCTGTAAACCAAAATGTGGACTTACTTGTGGAGTAATATCAACAGGGTTCAAAAGGTTTATCTTTGGCAGGATTCCTCAGTTGGCTTGTCTGGCGCTCAGCATACCTAACTCGGGTTGTTAGTTGGAGAAACAGATTCTATGTAGCCGTCAACTGGGCTACAACTTTTGTGTTCGGTCGTGATATCAGCCGAATATAGGTTTGAAAAAAGGTGCAATTTTTTTAATGTCTAAGAGCTAAAAATTCTCATTTCTGTCATGGTTGTTTATATACTTTCCCAGCATCAATGATAGCAACTACACACAACACTTTGACATCAATATTAATTCCAGGTTTATCTGTGCTACAAGCTCTTTTGGTGATGCTTTTGAAGAGCAGACTGCAACTTGTGGCTTCCGGACTTTGACATTTGCCTAATTCCTCAGTTCTCAGTTCAAGAGAAGAAATAAAGGCTAAACTGATCACACACACGTGATGAGTGGATTGAAAATAGCATTGAATGCTTGTTTAGATACAAAATTGATATCATTCTATTCTCAACAAATGTGAATTTTTCATTTATGCTTACTTCTGCCAATGCTATTCAATGTCTTTTGTATATTGACTAGCCATTAATTTGAAATACATTCACCTACAGCTCGGTGACCTTCTGTTTGTTTATGGTGAAAATTGTCTGATAATTGTACTGTTTTAGGCCAACGAAACAGATTGGTTGGAATTTCCAATTAGTAAAATCAAGCAGACAATTTCCTTAAGTTGCTTGTGTATTATGTTTAAATCTGTTTCAGCCACTTGGCTGTGTTGCATCTCTTTGGTGTGGGTATCTCAAGGAAACCAAGCGAGGAGAGATTGGAAATGAGTTGGCCAATGGTTTACAAGATCGCTTTGTGTGTCTGAATTAAAGCATAAACTGTGATAATAAAGGTGGAATCAAAATCATTTCTGGGAAGTTTTCTTCCCCTGGTGGGCTCACTCAACTTGACCGACGTTTCCTACTTACGTTGGTAGTTTTATGTTATTGTTGGCTGTGTAGCAGCGTCATTGATACGGCGACTAGACTTTTGGGTGGCCTTGCTCCTCGAATTGCATAAATCTTCTGTATATAACCAACTAATGCAATTATAAAATTACGCTTACCAAATCGTTTAAGACGTCAAGATTGTGGACTTAATGGCAGTATATATCTCAATACATCATCTTATTTCAAGGTGAGACCACCAATGGGGGTTTAATCATCTTCCAAACAGTAAAAGTGCATCAAAGGAAAATGCCTGCCAAAGACTGAAATATAAAAACGAAAAAAGCACCAGAGAACGACACCTGGCTTATATGCTCAAAAGCTGCAAGTTATGGAATTTCTTAGAACAAAGATCCCACGCTTTCAAAGAGATATTGGGTTACATTGGTAAAGGGGAAATCTTGATAGCAGGCTGAAAATCAGAGATTTCAGTTCTGCCGGAAAAGTAATAGTTGTCGACATGTTTTACAAAGCCAATGTTCATTTTGATAGTGGCATCAAAATCTGTTTGTATATTTGCCACAACAACCTAGAGATAATGAAATCTTGTACAAGGCTCTCAAGAACTTTCAATCCTTTGATTCCAACCCTCAATGTCCAGTGAATGAAACTAGGACCATACACTTCCAACGCCATCCACAAGTCTTGATGAAGCCAACTGTTTGGCAACAAGATCTTTTAGCTCAATCTCGCCTGGAAACCTCCCCTCCTTCAGTTTAGAGAAGACCTGCACAATGAACAGAATCAATCATAAGAAGCCCCACTAAATACTATTCCCAATGCAGTCAAAGTGATTTTTACATGGTTGTAAGCTCATTTGCATCATTCTCCTGTTTAATATTTCAATAGATCAGTAACAAGCAATAGACTAGCAAAAGGCATCAGTAGTAACAACAATTATTTTTGACATATAAAGACAGAGAGCTAATAGAGAGGTCACTGACCAAGTCATCATTACAGTAAACTTCAAAAGCCCCGGAGCTTTGCAGGAATGACTGCAAAAAGTTTCCAATAAGCCAGGTAGACGCGATCGACCCAAACCTATTGGCACGCAATGAATAATACCATGGAGGTGGCGTCATTCCCAGCATTGGAAAAATCTGTTCACCTGCCACTACAATCCCAATAACTGCTATCTGAACAACAGGCACCAATTTAGCAAGTAGACGCTTTGGCAGTGGTGGGGGATAATTTGCCAGGACCACATCAATCCCAGGAAACTGAGTCTCCAACATCCTTTTCATAGTTATTGCAGTGCCCCTGAAACAGGTTACAATTTTCTTTACAGCCTTGTTCTAGAATCTAGCTCAGTTTCTTCATGAGTAAACTAAGACACCAAGGATAAGCAACCAAAGTAAAACGATTGAATATATTGATGTTGCAAAGCCTAGCCTACAAAGAAAGAAAGAGCTTGAGCATCCACAGATGAACACTTAAAGCATTCAAAAATCACATGCTACTAAATGAGTGGCTTGTCTTATGACCCTACTGAGCTACTATACTTCCCCACAATGACAAAAATGCTTGTGTAGACATAACCATACTGTATGAGCTAGTATCTAATTCTTCCATATGGGACATGAGTGTATATTCCTACATGTTGGTAAGTCTATCAATACTAGTCTTAAGCAAATATCAAGGCAATTAACCACTTTATTCTCGTTTAATAATAGTTCCCATCCCTAATTTTGACCCAAAAAAAATAAAAACCATAATCGCATCTATCATTAACAGAAACTGCACCCAATAAACACCAATAATCAAGACCATTAAACCCAAAAAGAAAAAAAAAACAACGAGCCAAACCATACCTATAAGAGCAAGAAGCACAAAAGTTGATATTAACAGTACTGCCATAACCTATTCCTCCGATAATTTTCTGCAAACAACGATATCAGAAACTCTTAATAAGAAACATACTATAAACAGAAACCCTGCTTTGGGAACGAAAAAAAAACCTTTTTTTTTTATGAGTCTTAGAGAAAATTTAAAAGAAATTTAAAACCTAAAAGAAATAATTTTTGTCATAAGGGAAGCCATAGTTTCAATTTGAATCCAAAGAGAGTAAAAAGTAATACCTGTGAAGGAAAGTCTGGAGTTAGGTTTTCTGAAGTCAGAGGCGGTTTGTGGTGGTGGTGAGAAGCGGGTTTTGGCGGCGGCGGTGGCGGCGGAGTGAAGAGATTTAAGAGGTCGCTGCAGAGAAGAAAGAGAGGCAGACCCAGAAGAAGGATATTTACCCGATCCATTTGTAGATTAAAACTATGATTTTGTGGGGATTTTAGGAGTCTGTGAAAGAAAAACAACCCAATTTGAAGAAGAAGAAAATAGATCGATTGTGACCGACTAAATTTTGGCACCGGTCGTAGATGGATCACGGTTCTTTAATAGCGGTCCATAATCGACGTCTTTCTTCTCTTCCCTCTTTCAGTCTTTCTATAGTCTTAAACATAAATAAGTGGAGCCAATTTGTAGTTTTCTTCGATGTGAAATGCGAGTATTGAGATACATCTTTCGAATATTTATTGGGGTTATTTATTTAAATAAATATTTTATATAATTTAATATAAACTTAAAATTTCAGCCATTTTAAATATTTATGAAGATTATTTATTTGATTAAGTATTTTATAAAATTTAATATAAAATTATAGTCTCAATTATTTATCTGATTGTAAATACCAATAATTATTATCAATTTATTTGGTTGTATTATGTAATTATTTGATTACAATATTATTTCAAAACAATATCAATATTATTTCAAAAAAAAATTCAATTCCCAATTCTCACTATATTCACTCTTAAAACAAAATGTCACTAGTTAATTCAGCTGTAAGAATGCTATTTGGTAGCTTTGGATGTTGGCTTAAATTCAATAATATATAATTTTATTTTTTACAATAAAATTTCAGTCATTTTAAATATTTATGAAGATTATTTATTTGATTAAGTATTTTATAAAATTTAATATAAAATTATAGTCTCAATTATTTATCTAATTGTAAATATCAATAATTATTATCAATTTATTTGGTTGTATTATGTAATTATTTGATTACAATATTATTTCAAAAAAATATCAATATTATTTCAAAAAAAAATTCAATTCCCAATTCTCACTATATTCACTCTTAAAACAAAATGTCACTAGTTAATTCAGCTGTAAGAATGCTATTTGGTAGCTTTGGATGTTGGCTTAAATTCAATAATATATAATTTTATTTTTTACAATAAGCTCAGCACTCAAAATAAATAAACTTATTACTATTATTTTGAAATTTAAAAGAAAATTATAGAATTTAAGTTTTTTTAGACTTGAAATGTGTCCAAGGAAACACTAAAAAAATATAAAATAAAACTCCCAAAATAGAATTAAACCTCCCCTAATTTAATTGTCTGAGTCCACAATTATACCAAATAGTTCCATGTAATTAACTTTTTTATTTTTATTTCAGTTTATTCATCTTTTGAATGACAAAATAGATCAATTTATAAATTACAAAATCTCCCTCAAATATAGGTGAGAAAGACTTACACCCAAACTCAAATTGGATTGGATGTGACACTTGTCCCTTCAAATTTGAAAACAAACCCCCTTAACAGAAATTGATATATTAGGTTAAATTATAATAAAAAGTTCATATGAACCCTATTTTATTTAAGTTATTTTATAGTTTTATTAGAATTTA
Source organism: Luvunga scandens (assembly GCA_030449905.1). Lineage (NCBI taxonomy): Eukaryota > Viridiplantae > Streptophyta > Magnoliopsida > Sapindales > Rutaceae > Luvunga > Luvunga scandens. The sequence continues at coordinate 770,489 of JASUUG010001235.1, forward strand.
ACAGAATATATCAACTCTTTCCAAAAAAAAAAAAACAGAACACATCAACTTATATTAATAGAAAGAGTTTAAATATGGTGTTCCAAATTGAAAGAAGGTAAATGACATAGTCTACTTAAATTGGAGTACAAATATTTCCTAGAAATATTTGAGGGAAAAAATCAGTAAATTTTCTGTTTTTCGAAAAAAGATAAAACCGGGCGGGCGGACGTGACCCGCAAGTTTAGCCGCAACGAAGTCCGCGCCCAATTATGTCAAGTCAATAAAGCCTTTACTCATTTCCCCCTTCAAAAGCCAACTCCACTCAAAACGCGGCAGTTAATTAACAGAATACGACACAACACAACACAACACGCTCCCTGACAATAACTGAATTCTAAAAACACCGAGACAATTCACAAGCCAATCTCCGCCGTCAAATCAAATGACGTCACCACCACCGGCAGCAACGCCGCTACTTTCATTGGGAGACGCCGTAAACTCAATCAAACGCTCACTCTCCGACCTCACCACCACCGCCACTGACAAAAAAGGCATTGACTTCTTCGAGAGTCCACGCTGTTTCAGCGGCTACGCCACGCGCCTCCAGCACGTCCTCAACACGCTCCTCCGCACCTGCTCATCTCCCGACACTCTCCCTGCCTCCCTACAGACCGCCCTGAAAGGAATTGCCGGAGACTTAACCAAGGCTAACGAGACCATATCGGTTTACCGAAACAGAAGCAAGATTTTTGTTCTTATTAATTGCTTGTCCCTCTCCGCTTCTCTCCAGGAGCGCACGTTAGCTATCGGCGGTTGGCTCTCGTTGATCGACTCTTCACTTCACCACCATCCTTATCCTGAGCTCAGGAAAAAAATCGCCGATCTTTCTCGCGACATGAAACAAGCTCAATTCGCTGTAAGTGTGAGCGAAGCACTGACTAGTAATAATAAGCTAGCACAATCATGAATGTGATATGAGATTGAGTCTGAGTGTGTTATAAATTACTACAATGCAGGTGAATGAAAATGAAGGGAGAGTGTACTGCACGTTACAGAAGGAAGGTCAGGGAAGGCCAACTACGAAAGCAGTGCAAAGCGGGATAATAATGGACTTAGCAAGAGCTTTAGGTATTGAATCTGACAACCATAATGAACTGACCGAGCAAATCAAGCAGTTAAAGGCTGATCTCTCGCAGTCTAGTTCAGTTTCGGAGAGAAGAATCTTGACTTCATTACAAAGAATTTTGGATACTTGGTCCGTCGTCCCTGACGTTGCAGCTCTCCACTGGGATAGTGAACTGGAAGAAGATTGTCACATTTTACCCTTTAAGAATTTCTTATGCCCCTTGACTAAACAAGTTATGAAAGAGCCCGTGGTTTTGGAGTCCGCACAGGCTTACGAGCGAAAAGCAATTGAGTATTGGTTTGAAAGATGTTTAGAGGACGGCAGAGACCCAACCTGTCCTGTTACCGGCCAGGTTTTGAAGTCATTGGAGCTGAAACCTAATATTGCATTGGCTGGAGCTATTGAGGAGTGGGTGAATAGGAATGTCGAAGTTCAGGTGAGTACCGTGGTGAAGACTCTCCGTAAGGAGAATCCTGAGGTTGATGGTCTTGATAAAGCGTTGGGTAGTGTTTTTAAGATCTCCGAGGAACATCCTCCCAATAGGTACAGGGTGAGGAACGCTGGTATCGTGTTGCTTATTGTTAAATTGCTCAAGAGTTCTTCCAAAAGTATTGGAACAATACTGAGGAGTAAAGCTCTGATGGCTTTGCTTAGCATGGCCAAGGATGAAGAAAGCAAGGTAGCTGATTTTAGTTGTTTCTTGAAACATGATCGTCAAATTTTACTTTGATAATGTCGTGGTTGCTAAATAAAATGATTAATTTTTGTAGAAAATAATGCTTGACGAGGGTGTCACTAAATCGGTCATACGTAGTCTTATTGGGAACTCAGAGAAAGAGAAAGAGTATGCAGTGAAGTTATTACTTGAGTTCTGTAACGATGAAGCTTATTGCAAATCAGTTGCATCAGAGAAAGGAGCATTAGTTCTTCTCTCAAGTATGACAGGAAATCTGGAGCTTCCTGCTTTATCCAATCTTGCTAATGAGGTCTTGAAGAAGATGGAACGAATTGAGGAAATTGTTCAACCTTTGGCAGCAGCAGGACGATTTGAACCTTTGATCAATCGTTTATATCAAGGTATGTTGTGCACCTGTTTCTGTTTTAACATTCGCAAGTACCTCTGTCAATCGTGCACCACGGTGGAAGAGATAAATTTTCAAGTCCTTCGAATATGATGTATAAAAGCATAATCCGGGGCATATTTTCCTATTAGCAGGCTCTGATAATGTTAAAATCGAGATGGCGTTCTTGGTGGGAAAGTTGACATTGACAAATAGCTGTAAAGAACAAATTGCTAGGCAATGCGCTGGAGTACTGGTTGAGTTGCTTTTTAAGTCGACTGGAAGAGCAGCAAGCTTGAAGGCTTTGTATAACCTATCGGGACTAGATGACAATGCAACCATCCTTGTCGATTCTGCTGCGCTTCCAGCTCTTACTGACATTCTTTTCAAAAGCCATGATACTTCGCCAGAACTGAAGGAATTGGCAGCTGCAACAATGGCAAACGTAGTATCGAATCCAGGGTGCTGGGAGTTAGCATCGGCGGACAAAATAGGGCATTCAATGCAGTCAGAATGTATCGTTTCTAGTCTTTTGGGTCTCTTATCTGGTGTATCTCCACGGTGTCAAGTGTTCACGCTTCGTATCCTATGCGGAATTGCTTCATCTCCCCTGGCAGCAGGTAATTCTTTGTTAACCAATACATCTAAATTTCATTTTCTTGCTGTAAGCATGATACTGTCCTTTCTTGTATAAAAATGGTAGATTTAGTTGCTATCATGTTCATGAACACGTCAAATTGGTAATCTTTATTGGTTTCATAAATTTTTCACAAATTTCTGTTAAATTGTTGATTTCTATTGGAATGTCACGCGTAGTTGGTTGTAAGCACGGTGCAAAGAGTCCTCATGTGAATTACTTCAATATTTTGCATAAGATAGCACGAAACCGATGCTTCATATCAGTAAGATGCAATGAGATATATAATAACCATTCTTCCTCTAAATTTCTTCATTTTGCAGAGTCGGTGGCTACTCATATAAAATCTGGTGATGGCATCAAATACATCAGCCAATTTCTTGAACACCCAGAAGTTGAACACAGAACTTATGCTTTTAGGCTTACAAGGATACTCTCAGAAAGAATTGGTCAAGATTTAGCTTATGCACTTAAACCTTTTGACAAGCTTGTTTTGTTAAAAGACAAAATACTAGATAACCAATCAACTGATTGCGAGAGATCTGATGCTGCTTGCATACTTGCCAATATTCCACTCTCGGAGGAAGAAGTGAAAACACTCGTAGATGCTACGTTCATAAAATGGATAGTAGTCACTCTTCAGACCCAGCAGAGTAGCTTTAATGGAAGAAGTTCTCGACCCATATCAAATATTGCCGAAGGGCTTCTTGGCATCTTGCTTCACTTTACAAGGAGTGTCGATCCACAAACTCTTGGCACGGTCAGAGAGCATCGCCTTATGACCATTTTCCGTGATCAGCTCGGTTTTCCTTCAAAAGCTAGAGTGAAACAACTAGCTGCTCATGGATTGAAGAACTTGTCCGAGGCTGGAAGGTCACTCTGTGCAGAGGACACAGGATCTCCGACTCCCCGCAGATTTTGTGCCTCATTGGTGTTCATTTGCGGGAAGCCTCCTCCAGAGCCTACACAATGTCCTATTCACAATACTCCCTGCGAAGACAATAGTCAGCTATGCCTGCTGAAGAGCAATTGCATCAAACCCCTGGTTGATCTCCTCACAGAAGAGGACACTAGCGTTCAAATTGCTGCAGTGGAAGCACTTTCAACTCTCATTATAGATACTTCAAAAAATTTCAAAAGAGCTGTTGACGAGCTTGAGCGGGAGGGTGCTCTCGATGCTGTGGTTGATCTTTTCACAGAAGTTCGTCCTGGACTTCTTCAAGAGAGAACAGTGTGGATGTTAGAGAGAGTACTGCGAGTGGAAGGTCACAGCCATCGGTACTCACTCAATCAGTCACTAGTCAGGGCTTTGGTAGAAGCGTTTAAGCACGGAAATGCCAATGCGAAACGACATGCCCAGGAAGCTCTTACCAATCTGAAGCAGATATCTGGGCTCAGTGGGAAGGCAAGTCAAGCCCGGGCGCGAAGGTAATTAATGTTGTGATTTTATTTTAGTTAATCATGTATATTGGTAACAGCAGCAACTTGATTTTTCCTGCACTACAACTGTGTATTGAATCAGTAGAAGTGAAAGTGTTGTACATTATCTGGGAAGAACCTGATGTATACATGTACATTAGAAATGTCATTAGCTTTGTGTTTGAATAAACCTATCCCCCAGGTGGCTCGAAGTATCGGTGGACTAGACAGTCGCCTAAGGTCTCAGTATGGTTGGAAAGCTCCATTGTGGTCACTTAGGCCTCATATATTACAATGACCCATTTTTTTTTTATTTCTTCGATATACTCAAATTAATAGATTTTTTAAAGTTACTTAAAGTAAAAAAGTGAATCTCTTAACCCTCTTTTTAATTAATTATTATCTTACAATTAAAAATTTTTATAGAAATTCTATATTTGATAAACCTAATATTAAATAGTATAACTTTTTTTTGTCTAACTGTTAATTCTTTGTTAATGTTTTTAAAGAAAAACATTTAACTCTTTATCTATCTGTTTAGCAAGAATAATTTAATTATTTGGCATTACAAAATCTTTTACGCTCGTCTTTATAAAGAAAATTATTACATTTATTGGCTTATTTTTAAATTAAAAAAATAATTTCTTGAAATAATAGTTCTAAAGAAATAAAAAAGATGTATTATTAACTACTTTTCTTTTTAGAAGTATCTTAGTATTTTGTTGATTGTTGATATTTAACATTTGTTAAAAAATACTTGAATTATGAGTTCTTTTATTTTCTTGGAGTGTTGGAATTGCTTAAGGTAAGTAGACCCTATAAAAAAATTTCATTTAAGGCCCCTAGTACTCTAGAGCCGCCTTACCTATCCTTTTCTATTATGTTCGTATATAAAAAATATTTCAATCCTATTACCTCTGTACATATATAACTCATCACATTTAGACAGTGCTGCCAAAGATAATTCATGCATCAAATAGCTCAACCAATATAGGATTGAGGGTTTTTTTGCTTTTGATCCGCAGCTTGTCCGGGATGGAATCACTAGTTAGTTACCTGTCCGAGTAAAACCAGGTATTTACCAAACATTTAACAAATTCACTTTCTAAGTTAAGTAGCCCCAATTAAACTTACCCTCGGCCTAGTTACCTCGCCACATTTCATTTGAGAATGAGCCACGTTACATGATAATGGCTGCTTAAAAGAAATCAACTAGTAATGGATGAGAACAATTATTTTGGATACTCTCGAAAGTTTCTTCTTCTAGATAAAAATATTAAACATCCGTCGGGCATGAATAGAAAGTTAACTTTCTAAAAAGGCACGGCCTTGGGCTTTCCCCTTGGGGAAAAAAATAAAGCAACCCACAACAGTCGATGGTGTTATCAAGAAGTTAGTAGAAATTAAATTACCTTTAGGTCATGTTGAAGATAAAAAAAATTAAAAAAGAAAGTGCTTGCAATCGATTGTATTGTTAATCACTTTTCCTCCTTGATCCCAGGCAGGATATCAGACAAATTCGACCAATTGGATCACATCAAATATATTTTTGCATGAGCAATTTGCAGCTACTGCCGGGAGCACAGAGACGGAGTTGCAATTCCCAAGGGCCCCGCTGCCTGCTGCCTGCTGCTGTCTCTACGTGCCCCAATTTGCTTATTGGCTTCAGAAAATTCTACCATGAAATCTTCAACATGCACTTTGATCTTTTCGTTGGATCCTCAACATGCGCTTAAGTTTTCTACTTGAGCATATCAAAACCTAATGCAAATTGCAATTGGAAATAAATTAAAATTGATGCAACATTTGAGAATCCTTTTTTTTCTTTCTCTGTTCTTCAACGCAACAAATACTATAAAAAGATGAGATTGCATCACCTGAGGCATCATAGATTAGTCACATGAACTGGAAACGCGCAAATTTGCAGTGAAATATAAAAATTTGAGTTATTTTGTGTCTCTGTTCTTGTTATTTGAACCGGTAGCTATTTGCACCAGCATCAGATTAATTTCGTGTATCTAGTTGATACACAAAATGAGGAGTTGTGACTTTTTTAATTCAATTTATAATACTCATAGAATTGTGTAAGTTTTTTTTTAATTACATAGGACTAACGCTTAGATTATAACTCTTATTAAATAATATTATTACTGATATATTTATAATAATCAGACAATTCTTAGAGCTAGAGCTAAGACATTTATTATTTTTAATATTCGAGAGACGCTTACTCTATCTCATTTAAAAAAAAAAAAAAACTATGTTCAGTTAATTATTCATTATAATTAAAAAAAAAAATTTATACCTATAATATTTTGGACGAATCATTACTCTCACAATTATAAACCGTTGCCCTCACAATTATTTGAGTCGAACGTAACGAATATATTGAGCCCAATAAAGTTTGTACGGATGTGACGCCTGGAGGCCCTGAACCAAGCATAGGTTTGTGGTCATGGGCTGTCTAAAGAGCGCTCTGTTAATTCAAGAACCTAAACGAGAAACCGTTTCTGAAACTGAAAGTGAGGTCTTGACATTAATAAAATTTGGCGCTGTCAAATAAATGAGTCGCTGCAGAGGTAGAAATTCTGACAGGGATTTTTCCTTTTAATATGAGGATGCAACTTGTGGAAACATCCAAAAATACCAAATTATTGTTTCTAATCAGTTCCTTACATTCATTGCAGCGTGCCAGAAAACTTGTTCAGAAAACATTTAAAACGACCACCCAAATTCTTAAACAAGACGAGATATTTTTAATGCATCCGTCAATTTCAAAATGTATTGAGCATTCGCATCCAAAAAAATAATTACTTACTGTTGTCAAGATTTCCCCTTTAATTCAGTCGCGGGCTACTGTCTTGTCTGAAGTTATAGGTGAGTGGAATGTGAGGGCCAGTCTAAATTGGTTCCCATTTGCTGAGGAGAAAGATTGCAGAACAAACGATACAAGCACAGTCAATTAGAAATTTTTACTAACATGATTTTTTAATCCCACCGTCACTCCTTGACAGAAATTGAATTTAAAGGGGACGATACGTGTCAGAATTAGCCAGTCGGTCCTCTCTCCTGTAATGGATTAATCTGTCCCTCTAATTTGCTAACTAAAATTTGGTAAATGTATACCATATAAAAGAGTTCTTATCAATTGCCTCATGCATTATCGGCTTTTCTTTAGAATTCTTGCCTAAGACGATCTGTCATGGACAGGATTATAAGGAAAAGATGTCCACGAAACTCATTTTGCATTCCCATTTAGCTTACGCAGAAATTTGGAACAAAAAGCTCTTCTGCTCTTCTTCACCAAGCTTAAAATCAGCTTGCATTGCGTCTGCGTGTATTAATATTCTTGAAGGACAGCTTTCATTGCTTGTTTTATTTTATCAATTCATCATTTCTTATTATATGTATATAATTAATATTCTTGAAGGAATATCAATATCGTTTTGCATTTCTATTTAAAACTGTTTAAAATAATTAATAAATGCGACAAAAACTGCTTCTCCCCCATTTCATTTACGTGCCCTTACTTTTCTCAGAAGTCAGAATAGTGGACTACTATTAATACTCCTACCTAGAGTAGCTGAGTCATCCCAATTACTTTTCAAACTTCAAACACTACTGCCTCACTCTCTTTTTTCTATTTTCAAGTCCTCTTTTCATATTAAATTTCAGCCTTTTTTTTTTTTCATTTTTTTTTCCCTCCGCTAATCAAATTTCTGCAGGAGGTGGAATTTTTGGGCTAGTTTCTTTCATTCTTGAGGTAAGTTTCGGACTTTTATATATTGATAGTCTCATATATCATTGGATCATGATTATTTCAAGGATTTATAGTTTCATATATCAGTGGATCATGATTATTTCAAGGATTTATGACTTAGAATTTGATTACATTGAATCGTATCTGCTGACAAATTTGGAATATATTCTTTTTGTTCTTATTAGAATATTCTGTTAAAAGCCTCCAGTTTGGCACTAGATTAATATCTTTGCAATTAGTTTAATCAAGACCTCAACAACTTTTAAACCCTTTTAATGAGGGGTTTATCAAATTTTTTTCCATATATATTATCAATTGCTTGGGTTTTTTAGGGGAGTCTAAATTTCTTCTTATTAGTTTTTTTTTTATTATTATTATTATCAATCACAACAAAGCTTTGAATACTATAAGATAATATATATATATTCTAAGTTAATTAATAAATTAGGTTAACTTCCCAATTCTAGAGGCATGCATACGTCTTGGTGACTAGATTTTACAAATTCTAAAGACTTGTAAATAAAAACATTAAATACAACTTCTATGTTGAACAAATGACGAGTCTTAAAACTACTGCATGGCTAATCAATACGTTTAGGTAACTAAATTAAACATCATTAGATATCCAATTAACTAAAGTCTAAACTTGCCAGAAAACCATGACAAGAGTTATATACCTTATAGTTGGGCTCCTTTTTTTTTTTTTTTTTAAGGAAAAAGAGTTAAATACTCACCCTTGTAAATAGGTCGCATTTGCTTAGGGCCGGGTGTCAAAAGCTCCAAAGAATTAAGATAAATATACATCTCAAATGTTACTCTCGTATATTTATTTTGTCATATGGGTTGAAGTAAGCGGTGTAAATCTTAAAACTCCAAATATATAAAATAATTTCAAATTATTGTTTATTAGTGTTTAACACGTAAATTATTACATTAAAAAAATGATGCATTTACTTTCCGGATTCCAGAATGAGAATCCAGAATTAAAATGAAATCTGAGTTTGGTTGGTGAAATAAGAAATGAAATGTGATTCATTTTGGTTGTCCTGCACTGAATAGGGGAATCAAAACTAGGAGTCTGATTCCCAAACAACTCTCTGTCTTTCTCCTCTTTTTAAATAATTTAAAATACAAAATACAAAAAAGTCAAAACCAAATCCAGAACCCATAGCGCAGCACGTCAGAATCGCATCGTCGTACATCATGCGACATTGTTAGTTTCATTTGAAGATGAGGAATAGATGGAGGAGAAGAAGAAGTAACAAAAAATAAGGGAAAAAGAAAAAATGAGTTTGAAGGTAAAGAATAGATGGAGGAGAAGAAGAAACGATAAAGAAGAGAAAAATAGAAAATGAAAAATGAAATGGGAAAAGGACAAGAAGATAGGAAGGAGAAGAAAAAGTAATGAAGAATTTGCAAGAGAGAGAGAGAGAAAAAAAAAAGAAAACAAACATATACAGGAAAAAAAAAGAGAAAAAAAAATAATAATTATTATTATAACTATTTTTATTATTATTAACAATAATTTTCTTAATAGTAATAATAATCATAATCTTGTAATAAATAATAAAAATAATGGTATTAATAAATTAAGGGTATTTTAGTAAATTAAAATAATCCATTTCAATTTCAAAATAAAATAAACACATCAATTCTAATACAGTTTATTTTAATTCTGATTCCAACAAATAAAATAAATAATTTATTTTGATTTTCATTATCCGTTCTTATTCTATTTTATTACGGTTCTAACTCATTTCGATTTTCGTTTAATAAACGCACCATAAAATCAAAATCATTGGTTATCAATTATAATTATAAGTAAGGTTAATCAAAAAGCTCAATGGTCCCAACAAAATCCTCAATTACAGCTAGCTCGTTGTTGTCTGTTCCCCTTTAAACTCATACTCTTTATACCTTGTTTGCCTTTGGTCCCCAAAAAGAGGTGAGCGAAAAAGCCGACTTCACACGCTTTAAAAGATAAATTAGTGGGTGTTTTTTGTGTTTTCATCATTCCTTTCTAGCTTTCTCCGAAAGACAGATTTGTGACGCATGGAAGATGCTTTTGTTCTGCTCGAACAAAATGTTAAAAAAAAAAAAAAAAAAAAACAACAGCCTCAGTCGAGATCTTGTTTCTTTGTTGGTTGGCCTTCCATTTTTCTGACGTGGGACGTCAGACTGCTTGCCACGTGCTTCGCATTAAGACAAAAACCACCGGTTTTTAACTTTTGTTACGCGCCATGGCCCATGGGGGGGATGGGGTTCGTGCATCAGTTGCTTGTAATCAGAAATATATTAAGGCTTTTTTTCTTTTGGGTTAATTATAACGTGCACGTGCAAAACTACCAATTAAGGAGTCACGATATTTAAATGCAAACAAGTCATTGTACAAAGAAAGTAAAGACCAACTCAAACTATACTAATGCCGTGGATATTACGAAAACATCAACTGAGATTCATTAATTTTACAATTAATCAACAATAAGGCACTATACAAATAATGATAATAATAATAAACAATGAGCATGGAAGAAACAAATTAAAAGAGAGGGAAGAAAATGAGATCATCTTCCCATCTAAATATTTACAATGTGGCGTTTAAATTAAAGTCATGTTAATTTAAAACCAGATCAAATCCAAGTCTATGCAGTATTTAAAAAAAAAAAGCATATACCGCCTTTATCTCTAACTATTATATGCTATCAATCTGATATTTTATGTTATCAGTTAGTTTTACATTCAATTGTCTCAACAGTGAAAAACACTCAAACAAATGCGCATAAACACACAATGTCTTCGAATAAAGTTAGCTAATATTTCTCACCACAACATAAGCAACGTTGCCTATCGAATTATTCATCTCAATATTTTATACTCTCTTTTGAATTTAAAAATGAATGCACTGTTTTTGCCTTCCATTTCTTCTTTTGCAAGAGAAAAAGAAAAATTAGGAAACTAATTTTCCATATTTGTCAAATCTTGAAGGATTGTATAACCTGGTCGATGATCTAGATATATATGATGTCGATTGATTGGTATATCTTAATAATTTGACATTGTACATTCAACATAACTTCGGGCTAGTTACGTAATACTATAGTTTTTAAAATAATTATTGTTATTTGTGCCGTACAACTAATCAGTTATGAAGAAAATTAATTAAATATTTGATAAATTTTATTTTTAAAAGTAATATGAGTTTGTTAAGAATAATTATTTGTGTTTGATAAATTTTATTGCTAAACTACTATAAAAATATAAATGACCTAATTAGAAATAACGTTGAATAAAATTTACTTACACATTTTCATGTGTGTGTGTGTAAATGTTTTTATGGTGTATATATAATAATTGATAACTAAAATAAATATTTTTATATTATCAATTTTATTTATTTGGTAATAGTCATAAATTCTTTGATTTTACTTTCTAAATAATAAGGATAATTTTGAATATATATATGAAATTTTATTAAGTACAAAATTGATTTTCAATAGTAGATTTTAAGAAGATATTCATTTTGTAATTTTAAAAATTTATTGTAAGATGGAGTGATTTTACTAAAAGTGATTTCTAAAAAACTCTATAAAACATCAAAATTATCTTTAATTTTTCAAAATTACTTTTAAGCATCCTAAAAACAATCCCAAACACACTTTTGGATAAATATTCCTATGATTTTAACTTCTTCCTATGGCAGTTATATATTTTATGTACAAAATAAAAAAATAAAAAAAAAAAGTACTCTTAGAATATGTTATACACTTTATGTTAAGCACACTTGGAAAAAGAGAAATAAATGTAGTGTCTCTGTGATTGTTTAATATGATCAATGGCATTAATAATGTCGCTCACCAAAAGATAAGTAAGATAGTCCGCTGCATCGTCTCTCTCAATATACGAATTTATTAATCTCTTGTGAATTTGACGATTAATGAGGCCTGGTGGTTTCCAATTCCTTTCACCGCAAGGAAAAAAGAAGAAAATATTAAAAAAAAAAAAAAGAGTCAATTTTCACATTTTTCAAATCTTCAATGAGTTGCACGACTTGATTAATAGCGATATCAATTTCCTGTACACGAATAACTCATGTTTGATTTAACGCCGTCCATTTTTTAACTATACCAACATAGAAGGGGGGGAAACGTACATTGAATTTCGTGTTTGAAGGTTTTGTGATTGTTTACATGAGGGTTATGGCGCTGTATAATTTTGTATCTATTTGAAAGGACGGAGATAATTATATTGTTTCTTTGTTATAAAAGAACATGATACCGAACACGTAGACATGGCACTCATCATATGTCCACTCTAAATTATTTTTTTAATTTCTTATCTTTCTTATGATTAATTTTTTTTTTTTTTAAAAAAACGTTTGAAAATCAACGGTTGAATTCATCGGGCAGTTAATGAGATTATTTAACAAGCAGTAAGGCACCAAATTATTTTATCCTTGAAATATATTACTTGACAAACATAAACAATTTAGGTTTCATTGCTCGCACGAGAGTTGCATCCAGATGCTAATAAGTAGTATCAAAGTACAACATGTCTCAGAAGAATATATGTATTGAGTGGAGTTAGTCTATTTTTTTATAAATGTGAGTGGAATAAGTGTTAATTAAATAATAGTGACGGTTAAAAATTTAGACAGTACTTCAAAAGAATTTATGTATATTAATTTTAATGACAATCTCATATAAATATTAATTATAATTTGATTGTATATATTAATAATAGTCTCTCATATAACATGAGTTACAATTTCATATAACATGAGTGATAAGAAAAAAAGTAGGACACGTTTCTTGTCAAAATAAGAATAATATTAATAATAATAATAATAAATGTACAGTACGTAGGTCACAAAATTGGTTGTCGCTCAAGTCATAAACTGTACAAGACCCCATGTGGTGAAAACTGAAAAGTGGAACAGTGAATGTTCGGGTGAGAAACACCCGGCAGCCCATAACGTTGATCTGGTCCACTTGAACGTGTCTAGGTTTTTGAGATTTGAAACAGAGGCGCATACACACATATATACAAAATTATGTTGAGCAGCGAGCATTGGCAGAATCTTTGGCCTTGTGTATATATTTGCATTTAGCTAGCCTTTGCTTTGCTTCTGTATCAGCATTTTATTTTACTAGACCACAGCTAGCAGCAGCTGAGACTGAGAGAGAAAACTTATTTCACTTCTTGGTTCTTTGCTTGCTGCTGCAATGGAGAAAGAAAGAAAGCTCAAGAATGAAGTGAATGCCAATGGGGTTGTTGGAAAAGGAGATTTCTTTGACCCAGCAGCCCCTCCTCTGTTCAAGATTGGTGAGATCCGAGCTGCCATTCCAAAGCATTGCTGGGTCAAGAATCCATGGAGGTCTTTGAGCTATGTTCTCAGAGATTTGCTTGTGGTTCTTGCATTGCTAGTTGCTGCTGCTCACTTCAACATTTGGTTCTTTTGGCCTTTCTATTGGATTGCTCAAGGAACCATGTTCTGGGCTATTTTTGTTCTTGGCCATGACTGGTATGCATATATATTCCAAAAATCTGTCTTTCGTTCGCTCTGTTTGCTGTATTTTTGTTTGCTTGATGTAGAAATGTCAAATGTGTTTGTGATTCTATTTTTGGATTCTTTTAACAGTGGCCATGGAAGCTTTTCAGAAAGTCCTTTGCTCAACAGCTTTGTGGGACACATCCTGCATTCGTCAATTCTTGTACCTTACAACGGATGGTGAGCTTTTTTAAGATCCTTGTAACTTCCATTTTCTTTTCTCTTTTTTTTTTTTGGCTTTCTTTCTTTCAAATTTGTCTCGTGCAATAAATTAAAGATTCTTGAAAAAATCCTTTCTACAGGAGAATTAGCCACAGAACACATCACCAAAACCATGGCAACGTCGAAAATGATGAATCTTGGGTGCCGGTAACCGCTTTACTTATTTCATGCCACAAATTATGTACATTTATTTGTTGATTATTGTTACTCTTAACAACTTATTATTAATAATTTCAGATGCCTGAGAAGATTTACAAGAAATTGGATTCTAGTACAAGGATTATGAGATTCTCATTGCCTTTACCCATGTTAGCATACCCTGTATATCTGGTGAGCATGAAGCTAAACCTGAAGTTACAATTACATTGCTTCTTTTCGTTATGATTTAAGCAAATGAACATATTTAATTTCTGCGCTCTGATGATGGGTTCCTGATAACACAGTGGTACCGAAGTCCTGGAAAGGATGGATCTCATTTCAATCCTTACAGCAGTTTGTTTTCACCTGGGGAGAGAAAAGCAGTGGTGATTTCAACTGCGTGTTGGACTTTAATGTTTGGTTTGCTGGTGTATTTATCCTCTGTATTTGGTCCTATCACAATGTTTAAGCTTTATGGTGTTCCTTACTTGGTGGGCACAATCTTTCATCACTTGTATCATTTCTTTCTTTGATTTGATTCATACGAGAATTCTGACGATACTCAAATTTCGCGGCAGATTTTCGTGATGTGGTTGGACTTTGTTACTTATTTGCATCACCACGGTGATGATGAGCACAAACTACCGTGGTACCGTGGCCAGGTAATGCGAAGAATTAATTCGTTTTCCCATTTCGGGAAAGGCTTGCGGACTTGGGCATAACTGAGGAAATGCATCTGGTTTCTGACAGGAATGGAATTATTTGAGAGGAGGGCTAACAACAGTGGATAGAGATTATGGAATCTTCAACAAAGTTCACCATGATATCGGCACTCATGTCATTCATCATCTTTTCCCTCAAATCCCACATTATCACTTAGTAGAAGCCGTACGATCATGATCCCAGTAAAACTGAATTGCATCAAACATATGCGGGCTTGTCTAATGTTTTGAGTTTGATTTTCCTAGTGTTTGATGATTGTTGCTCTTGCTCTGCAGACAAAGGCAGCAAAGCCGGTGCTGGGAAAGTACTACCGCGAGCCGAATAAATCAGGGCCAATTCCAGTCCACTTGATCAAGAATTTGGTGAAAAGCATTAGCGAAGATCACTACGTGAGTGACACTGGAGAAGTTGTGTACTATCAGACCGACCCTCAGCTGAAGAAAGTTTTAGCAACCATGTCGGACAGATACTTTTAGAGCTTATGTTATTAGTCTTCTTAAGCCGGGGGACATAGCCTCTATAATGTACTTCCAATAATTCCCTTTCTTTATGAAGTTTAGTTTACATTTTGCTCTTAAAGCTCATTATCTCTGCAGCAGCATCTTTTGCTACCAAATTTGCCAGTTTACAAGCATTTATTTCGAATTGAACCAAAACTCAGAGGGCCTAAAATTGGTCTAATTAAACAGAAGTCCATGCCCAAATGTAAAATCAAACTTGGATTCTAAAAAAGAGACCCACGAGTATGAACCCAACTCAAAATCCCATATCCCCTGTTCTTTCTACAGTAAGTGATAAGTGGATTGATGAGTTCAAACTTTCAAAAAGTTGAACCAAAACTGGGAAAACACATCTGGGATGTGGTCCATTAGAAACTTTATTACGGAGATTAAAAGTCAAGAACTTGAATTAAATGGAGAGAAAAATGGTGGCGCGGGCATGTGACCCTTAGCACTGAAAGTTCTGTAATGTTTAATTAGCATATAAATCACAAAGAATAACACTCCTATTCCATTTTTCTCAGTTAAAAACATCCAATGATATGATATTTATATAGTATTTATATTTTGGATTGAAGTGAGAATTCTGATATTAAGAGTAAGAATTTTAATATTGAGTATGGGAATTTTGGAATTGAGAGTGTGGAGTGGGAGTGAGAATGAGAGTAAGTTGTTTACTTATATTGGAATGGGAGTATAGAATTGGAGTAAAAGATTTCAATTTATAATTTTTTCTTTATTTAAAGAATTGTAGTTTTTTATTTCAAAATTAATATAAAAATGTATTTTAAAAAATATAAAATTTATTTTATTGTATTTGTAAATTAATAATGATTAATATTCTTAATTATGTCAATTTTTTTTATTAATTTTAATTATGTAAATAAAAAATTATTGATAAAAGTAGCACAAATGAGATATTATTATTATTATAGTACAAAATTAATTTTTTAGAATAAAATATTTATAATTATTAATTACTAATATTAAATAAATATAATATTATTATTTTAAAATAAATATAACAATATTATATTTTCAGATAAAAATAGTATATAGTAATATCATTAATTCTTTATGAATATAACAATATTATATTAAAGTAATTTTAACTTAAAATCAATATAAATTATTATTTTTAACTAAATATAATAATATTATATTTAAATAAGTTTAACATCATTATTTTTAATAAAAATAATTTATAAAATAATATAATATTATTATTTAAATAAATATATAAAGGTAAAAAAAAAAAGACATGAGAATGGATTCCCATTCTTACCTCCTATTATAGGAGTAAAAATCTTACTTTCCATTCTAAAACTAAAAGAGAGTCACGAAATGAGATTCTTACTCTCCTTTTAAATTATGTGTAAATAAATACTGATTCTCACTCTTCTTTTAAATTATGTGTAAATAAATACTGAAATAAAAAAATTATACTCCTGAATACTTGTACTCTCATAAATAAACATATCATATCATTAGTGATTCATCCGGAGTTAAATTAAAAGAAAAAAAAATAAAAAAAAGGGCGGGGATGAAAATTGGAAAAGTAAAAGTATAAAATAGAGTTTGGTCGGCATCTGGCATTACAGCATCAGCCTTTTTGTCTCTGGAGAGAGTTTTACGTGGCTTTCGGTCTGAAAAAACGAGTGAGGTGTAAGTCAGCAACTTCGGCTGCAGACCCAAAATACAGTGTTTTGGCTGTTCAATCTTTAATGACGGGTAGCACACTGCACACGAAATACAGTCGCTCTCACTCTGCTTTGCTTTTGACACATCTACTGATCTAACACATCGTGTCTCACGGCATGAAAACCTATGTTTACGTTCGCTGTTGGCTAACTCGTTTGCTTTTGGTGTGGGTTTGGTTTAGTTAGTGCTTTTTTTTTTTCCCCCAATTCTTTGTCGAAGACAAAATTTCCACCGTTTTGTGGATTTTGGAGATGTATGTAGAACCATTAATTTTTATGAAACATGTGATGGCTGCGGTTGAATCTGCTTTGGTGGTTGTAACTTTGCCCAACACCAAATTTTTATATTCTTCCATGTTTTTGTTATGCCTCTTAACTAAAATTATTGTCTACCTTCCTCAAGTCACTTAGACGATTCAAGACAAGTAACTTATCACTCAAGCCGCATGTATATATCATAACATTATCACAATTGGAATGGTCCTAATTTTCAACACAAATAAATTCAAACGGAATTGATGAAATGAAATGAATTTTTCTTTCTTTTTCCTTTTCGGTTGGGTTCAATCGTATGGAGACATATCATTAATTGTGTTGGGTATATTTCACGTCTGCTAACGAAAAATAGAAAAATGCAAAGCGGCTGCAGCTCTGCAACTACTGTTTGCCTAATTGAAAAAGAATAATAAGAAGAAGAAAAAAAAGACTACCGCGCATTAATGATTGCGCTTAAGCCTATAGACAACGCGATGTGGCCAAGATCTAAAGCGAGCCTAACTTTTTGTCCATCTAATTTGAAAAAGATGGTGGTGTGAATAATTTGCAATAAGCTTATACATTTGCATGGCTCAAGTACCTGCAACGCGCCCGGCGAGATTATAAAAACAAAACATTTGCAAAACTACAAGTCCATGCCCAGTTGGCCACCCAACAAATTGCAGAAATCAAATTGACTTGTCAACGCGCGTGGCAACATGCCTCCTGCAGCAAAATGAAAAGTGCCTAGTCTCCACAGTATTCATTCAAACGCAAAGCCCGCCACAAGTTCTCTCTTTTTCTTTTCTTTTTTTTCTTTACTTAATTCATTATTTACAAAGGTTTCAAATCATCAATCTTTTTGTTTTGGTAAAGAAAGCATGCATGCCCACTAAGGCACTAACCTCGAGTCTTTTGAATTCTATAGGACCAAGAAAATTGTTGTTGTCACGGAATTCATCGATGTCGTCGTCACCATCATCATCTTCATCTTCTTCCACTAGTACAACTGTTAGGCGTCTTGCTGGTATTTTGCGTCGAATGCTCTGCTCGCGCAGCCTCCCTACTCATCCTACTGATCACATCACGGGATCAGTCAGTTCAATTGCTGCTGCTTGTGACGGCAAAGCTGCGCCGAGTGTTGTGGCTAAGCTAATGGGGTTGGATTCGATGCCTAATGTCATCATAACTACTCCTGCTTCCATCACAAGGAGCCGTTCGATGAATTCAATTGATTATTGTAAGGGAATTTGTAATGATCATGACCGATTGCAAGCTGAACGTAGAAGAGTCAAGAGTACATTGTCATTTAGAGACATGCCAATGCCAACGTTTTTCGAGCTCGAAGATGAGGATTTCTTTGTGCTAAGCTTTGAAAATGGAAGCGATCATGAGAAGGAGAACAGGTTGAACGAGAAGGTGCGCGAAAAGGGTTTTGTTTTTGGGGAATTGAAACACAGCTCGGATTTTTTGGAGTTTTCAACTCCAAACATTCGCAAACAAGTGTCTCATCATGGAGCCAAGTTAAGGAAGAAGAAGAAGAAGATGAAAGTTACAAATGTGGAACTTGAATGCAGCTCAGAAGAAGCAAGCCCTGTTTCGGTTCTTGATTTTGATCCATTCATTATAGACTACGAAGTTACCACTTCAGCTGGTTAGTGCCCCTTCCCATTTTTCTTTCGCGTTGGCATCAAGTGCTCGTATTCATTTCAATTAAATGTGCCACTACACACAAACTTATTTCAGATTCAGTGGTGGATTCAAATTCGAGAAGGAAATTATCACCAGAGCCTCAACATAATGAGTGCCAATCGCGACGGCGTAATGACGACAATTTGATGATTCTTGATGATCCGAAGAGAAAGATAGCTGAAGGCAAATGCGTGGGATCAAGAAAGAAAGATTGCCGCAGCCAAGATTACTTATACACGTGTGATCAAATTTGCAGGATGGTTGAAGCCGAGATTCTTGATTCAAATTGGCCAGCCAGAGGCAACATTTTGAGGCATCAAGACTTTGAAGACATTTTTGCAGATTTTGAGTCTCAAATTCTTGAACAATTATTGCACGAGCTGGTACTTTAACTTATTGTAGGACTGCCTTTGTAAATTTTTGGCATAACCATTAACTAAAGAAAACAACGTTTGAACCTTTCTTTTGAATTTCATGTCTTGTTTAACTGTATAATCAATAAACCCACTAGCAAAAAAGATTTCTCATTTCTTCTATATGCATACTATCATATTAGGCATTAGTATTGGGATAAGGTATCCATCCTACTTTTATGTTACTAAATAATGGAAGGTTATGTTGAAAAAGACAATATTCAAAAGCACTTGCCGGCTCTTCAGCAGCCACTTTCTTTCTGATCAAGAAATATTGAGATTACAAGTATTTGTTAACCAACAATGTACTACTATCTAGAAAACCTGCGTGTATGACAAATTCTCTGTGTTTTCTCCGTGACAACTGAGAATCAATTTAATATGCAGCAATTTTGATTAAAAAAAAAACATACCAGGTCAAACTTGACTAGGCTAAAATTTGAGGCTATAAGAATATTTTTCAACCGGCAAACCTGGAAGGATGTTGCATATTGTTAATTGTTTTATCCTCTGGTACTCAAGCAAGCAACATCATACCAATAGAATAGCATTATCATCCTTTATTCATAGGCAAGCCGGCGCGCGATGGCGGCCGTCAAGGGAGACCCCCTACATTTCTAAATTTTGCGGTCACATCTTAGATTAAGAGATAAGTTCAAACCATTGTAACATAAGATCATTGTAAGGTAATTTTCCTCTTGACAGGACACAGGTCATCTAGAGGATAGGCTGGTCGCCTCTTATTTTCACCGTTCTTCTTCTATTGCCCATGCCACTAAAACTTATCCAACAAAAAAAAATGGGTTGATCAAAAGACACAAGATAAGTTAAAAATTAGCGAGGCTGCTTTTGTCTAGTGCTCAACAGTCTTCCAATTTGAGAATCGGGGAAATGGGAATCCACGAATCTCACCATCAACTTTTCCTTGCCGAAAGCAAATTGCAGAATCCCAAAAGAAGATAGGTGGAAGACAATGGAAAAAAGGTTTAAAAAGAAAAGTAGAGGTACTTAATTGGAATGACTGAAAGCTCCAAAATTCCATCCAATCTAAGAAGCTTGTAGAGGTCTAAAATATCTTTGTAGTGATATAATCATCTAATGATATTCCGTTATATGCTATACGCTATGCCGCGGGGCAATTCTAAATTGTCACAAGGACAATGCGGTACAATGTCCCAAAGGCTAATGCCTAGAATTTAGGAGCTAGGTAAATGTACCCAAACAAAAAAAAAAGAGTTGGCCATTTTTTATCAGGAACATAAAAGCAACACTAATTCAATGATACAAACACGGGAAAAAGGGAGGGCAAACAGAAAAAAAAGAGATATTAATACTGAACTAATTTTATTACTTAGTTTACTTGTACAACTTTTGATACATATCTTAATGAACAATAAACCAATAAATCTGTATGCCTCTTCCCCTTCTTCTGATTGAAATAATCGATCTCACACAGTTTGAACTAATCTGCCTCCCTACTCTCTTCAGCAGAAAGATCATCCTTTACTGCATCTTTCCACTCGAGATGAATTGGAGAACTCAAACAAAAACGATGAACAAATTACAAGGACAATAAGTAACTATTATTCTTAACCTAACAGCAGTTTGAGCAATACCTTACATATTGCTCGACTTGTTTTCTCCATTGCGCTATACTTCTTTTCCTTCTCCGTTTCCTTTCACTTACAGCTGATGATTACTAATAACAATTCAAAAAATGGCAAAATCTAGTTAAAGGTTAAATTTATAACTATATAGGGGCTAAGTTTGGTACTAGGCCACCAACTGCTCCTGCTCCATGTACAATTGCTCCACCCAAGCTGGAAGCATCTCTGAACCCCCAGAGTTAAGATAACGCTGCTGCTCCTCAAAGCCAAATTGACCAGACATTATGGATGGGCTGTCCCTGACCAGGGACTGAACCCAAGACACATCAGGCTCATCAGCAGTTGCTGTTGTTGAGGTTTCAGATGTTGCCACACTGCCACCACTGCTTCTAATACCAAAAGATGCAGATTTCCGCAGCTTGTTCAGCTCCTCTCGCTGGACGCCCCAGTCTAACTTACCATCAGGGGAACCCCAATCAGCCAGGTTTGAGGGCATAACAGCAGCCGTCGAAGCTGGTGAAGAAAACCCAGAATGACGACTGACAGCATTTCGCTCAATGAAGCTCTGACTCCGCTTTGCAAAGGCAGCTGACCTTGAACTCAAAACTGCAGCTGCAGTGGCCCCAGAGGTATCAATCCCAAGGGATTGAGATACTCTCACAGGAGAGGAAGAAGCAGGGTAGCTAGAGCGAAGCTGCTGGTTCATGTTCTGTCGCATTTGGATGCCTGTAGGACTCTGCAACTGGGATGCTGATGCATCCAATGAAATTCCCTGAAATTGAGGCAAAAGTGTAGGATTAAGAGATCCAAAAATATCATCAAGGTTAGTTGGTTTCACTCCACCAATCCTATTCATTTCCCCAGTTCGATCAGCAGAGGAAGAAAAGGGTGCTGCAGAAGACAAGGAATTGGCCCAGCCTGATGGTGATGAAAGACTTGATATCTCATCAATTAACTGTTGTTGTCTACGGCGATTTTCTAGCCCTAGTAATTCCATGTCAAAATCCATGTCTCTAGCATTACGCGCAGATTTCAGCCTGCTACCAGGAAGCTGCAATGTAGGAGGTGCAATATTAGGCTGGTTCCACATGGTTCCACCCATAGGAGATGAGGCCCCAGAGGGAGTCAAGGGAGGTGTTGAAGTAGGTGGTATCATAGCCGATGGAGAACCAAGAGCAAGTGGGCTTATTGACAACATGTCCAAAGAAGTACCATTTGCCGAGAATGATCTCGGAGAAGGTACTGCTGAACCTGTAGAGGCATACAAGGGACGTAGCTCTTCAGGCTTGTGGGCAAAGAAACAAACCCTCCTGTTGCAGTTAGTCTCATCCTTGCATAGACGGGTCCGATACTGAGCGGGATGAAGCCAG
Organism: Luvunga scandens; assembly: GCA_030449905.1. Classification (NCBI taxonomy): domain Eukaryota; kingdom Viridiplantae; phylum Streptophyta; class Magnoliopsida; order Sapindales; family Rutaceae; genus Luvunga; species Luvunga scandens. The sequence continues at coordinate 792,642 of JASUUG010001235.1, forward strand.
CACTCAAAAATACCATGTGCATATTCACAGGCATCCCCCTGCCTACACGAACCTTTTCGAAACTCAGGACATGGGACACAGCTATAATGGTACTTCCTAGGATCACGACGCCTAGCATTCTCCCCAGGATGAACAAATGGGCACTCTGTCCAATCATGTGAGTAAGCTCTTGAGCAAGGCTTGACCTTGAAAGTATACATCCGAAATTCATCTGTCCCGTATATCCCATTCTTAATATCTGGAAGAGTGAGATCAACTGGATACTCTTTCTTCTCAGCTCCATCTTTGAATACCCTAGGTGTGGAAATCTCTGGCTGTTCTTGCTCCTCCATTTTATAAACTACTTGATCACACAGATTGTTGATTTCTTCAACACAACCAGTACCACTGCCTTTCAACAAAGCCTGCAAAACCTTCTTCCTTGAATTGAAACCCAAATTACAATTCTTGGCAATCAAATCAGCAGGCCGGTTTCCATAAGCATCAACAGAATTGACATCGGCAGAAGCATCAAGCAAGAGTTTGACAACTTCAACTGAATTAGCAGAGCCACCAGATGCAGCACAGTGCAAAGCCGTGACCCCATCCGATCCACAAGCCCTATTAACATCAACATGGCCAGATTTAATGACATAACTAACCACAGCTTTGCTTCCAAACATAGAAGCAATCATGAGGGGCGTTCTTTCCTCAAACCCCATCTTTCTCGAACCAATAATCCTACCATACCACAAACCCGGCTCATCAATATCATGACCCTCTTCTTCAATTGCCTTTCTAAACCCATCTAAATCATCTGAGGCTGTCAATTCAAGCAAAATTGAAAAATTATAACACAAACCATCTTGCTTCTGAGAATCAGTATCCATGATGAAACCAGTTTGTGTTGGTTTCCTCTTTGAACCACTGCACATGGAAATCTCTTTCTTCTCAGACCTCCAATTAAAAGTTTCACCTCTCTGCAAAATAACAACAGAAACCATATTTACAAATGCTAATACAACCACAAGAATGAGAAACATGGACAAGTGGCACGGCAGCTTTTATGGCAAGAATTATAAGTAAAGAAGGAACCAAAAAAAAAAAATTAGTAAAAGAATAACGAGAACTGATAATAACAAACAAAGAGATGGCCATGGGCAGCACAAATGAAAAATTAATGCCATAAAATCATACAAGAAAAAACTAAAACTAAACCATGTTACAAGAATTAAATTTGGAGGTAAAAATAATTAACCATCTTTAACTAACTATTAAAACATAATTAGGTAGCCACAAAATAAACACCTAAACTGAAACAGAATCAGTTACAGAACTTAACAAACATACCAACATGACAGACCTTCTTATTAGGTTCCATCACATAAGAAATAACTAAACTCAACTCCCCACCAACAAAACTGTTGCTTTATCTCGAAATTCCCACAAATATAAAACACCCCAGCATCTCAAAATCCATTCTTTTCTCACATTTTCTCAGCAAACAAACAGAAACCGTCACCATGCAATAAAATCCTCACATAGAAACTCACCTTTAAGATGGCGAAGGAAAAAAAAAATCCCAAACTGCACTTTGGTTTGGCAATTAGCAGGCCTTACAGGTTTGAGCTTTATTTTCAACACAATGCGTCAATGCCTACAATTACAAAGCTATAATATTATAATTATAAAGAGAGAGATTCAAGAGACTTTTGGTTTGGTCTCCTTTTATGTGTTTTTGTTGGGTCAAAAAGGCCAGCTTTATGAACCAAAGGCAATACAATTTGCTCCTATAGCTTTCTTGCTTCTTTTCTATTTTTTTTTTATTTTTATTTTTTATATTTTATCTAGACAGAAATTTGAATCCAAATACAAATGCAAATGAAAATGAAATGCAAATAGAGAATCGTGTAAAAAAAACTCTTTAAAAAGGGAAAAAAAATTGAAAATGGCGGGGTCCATCCAAAATTTAATATCTGAAGCATCGTCAAGTGACGAAATGCCAAGTGTCATACATCCAATAGAAACGGCCTCACCAAAAGGTGACCGTATCGAGATTCCGGATTGTCACGCTTTACGCGTTTTGGCGTTTTGGGCCTTGCTGTATGACGTGGACCTCCATGTACCGTCAGCATGTTTTTAAAGTTTTAATTCGATAAAGGACTACATCAAAGTAACCGTCTGTGACTTTGAAATACATGACGAGGGGTTGTGACAAGGACAAGTGTCATTCACGTGTAATCTAATTGGTCAGTGAATATTGTGGTAGTATGCTTCTGGTGGAAATAACCAGTCCGAATTAGAAATTATTTTATGCCAAGGATTTCTTGAACCCATCGTGGAATTAGTGCAATTTTTGGTGGTTTCTACTTTCTAGAAGAATACTTTTCGGCCCAAAAGAAAATATTTGAAATAACATTATTTATGTCATTGTGCACTTACGCAACAGACTCTATATTCTCATTTGAATTTTTAAAGATTTTGTCCTTTTATTATTAGTGTATAGTTAGAACGTAAGTACTTTTATTTTTAGAATTATGTTTTTTAAATAGTAAGAATTAAATTTTCTAAAAGTCTTTAGATGAAATTGTTTTAGATATTTTCATTTTGTACCTTGAATAAGCTCGAGGTTGGTTTGGTAATATTGAAATTTTTAAAATAATTATTATCAGTTCTACTGTAAAAATAATCAACTATGAAAAGAATTAAATGTTTGGTAAAATTTATTTTTAAAAATACTGTGAGTTTTAAAATTAGTCATATATATTTAGTAAATCTTATTATTGAATTACTGTAAGAATGTCAATGACTGAATTTAATATAGTGTTGAATCAAATTTAATTAAAAATTTATAAACATAAATATAATTTTTTTTATTGTGTACATATAATAATTGGTAATTAAAATAAATTTTTTATATTATTAATTTTATTTTTTACTTTGTTTTCTCAACGTAAATGATAATAATAATAATCTCTTGAAAGTTAATGATTTTATTTTCTAATTAATAAGAATGATTTTAAATTTTTATAATATACACGATGACATATATAGAATTGTATTGGGTATAAAAATGGTTCTCAAAATATGATTTTCAAAGACTATGCATCCTTTTTTTTTTTTAATCTACTGTACGATTGAGTATTTTTATTAAAACAAGAAAACTTTTTGTGAAAACCATCACCTATAACCTATGAATATTTATATTGTATTACCAATAATTAATAACAAATTATGCAAAATAATATATGAATTTATAACATTGAATTACTCTTTAAGATTGTTTTGTCAGCATTCTAAATCAACACATTTTTCTAAAAAATCCTTTAATTTTGTCTCCACTTTTTCTTTGATGATGGGATATCGTAAATAATAAAAAGATACGTGTGACTTAAGGATTATAATCATTTATATAGATAACTTTTTCCTATTGTCATTAGGCATTCTTAATCCAACTCATCATAAAAATTAGAAAATAATTAGTTCTTTATATATTAAAAAGCCACACCCTATTAAATATATTAAAACCCTTAATATCTAAAATCTTAATAGATCATATTTAATTAGGCTTATTCTTATATAACAATCTGCAACAAATAATTATTTACATGTAAGACCAATGTTTGATTAAGGATGCAACTACGGTAGATTAAAAAAATCTAACAATTTTATGAAAAGTAATTTCTAAAAAAAATTAAATTTTAACTTTTTAAAATAATTTATGAGTCTCTAAAAATTAATCTCAAACAAATGAGTCTTAAGCCTATTCATGTTGACATGAGCATCTCAAATAGTATATTATTTTAAGTAAAATAATAAAGGGGTCTCACCATATTATAACTGATTCTATTTATTCTTTTATTGTTTTAAGTACAGTAATTTATTGTCAATAATTTTCGGTTGATTGTTGCTTCTTCCTCTTATTTATATATCTTGAATAGTCGGAGTCTCCTTAATATTGAAAGAGTAATATTTTTAAATACCATTTCAAATACATTTAAATGATTTTCAAATATCAACTATTGTACTAGTGATTATGTTTTCTTTTTTAATCAAATTATCTTGTACAATAATGTGTCTTTAAAATATTGTATTGTGTAACGAGTCGACTGTTTTTTTCTTTATATGATAGCCATAAATCGTAAATTTAATTTTTATAGGATAAAGACAAATTTAATATGTCAATATTACCCATACATAAGCAAAATTTGGCCACTTAATCTATATAAATCAAATAAAAATAATAATTTTGAGCATAGGAGGAGAAGGTTGTGGGTACAAGAATCTTTATCTTTTCGGGGTTTTTTTTTCCTTGAAAAAAATAGAACTTTAGAATTTAAATTAAAGGAATATTGAAGTGTAGCTTAGAGACAAGTGACAAAGGACACCTCATCCCAAATTGATAAGCATAAAGTTTAAAGACTGTGCGTTGGAGAGTAGCGCCTTTTTACTAGGAAGCCTTGTAAATTCCAGAACAAAGACAGCTCATTTGATCATCGTTGCCGATCAACGGCTCTTGATTCACGTAGCCTGTATACAATTCAAAATCGCAATCCAATGGGTCCAACGATTTGAGCGGCTTAGATTTCGTTTCAGCGATTGCTAATCCACCCTTGAATTCGTCAATTATGGGAAAAGTCCATTGATGGGCCCACTGAACACAAACGACAATCAATGATTACACACCAGATCCAGAAAGCGGGGCCCGCGGAAGTGGCCAAGAGGCGTTTCAAATCACGATCGAAGGGTGGAAAGCTGCGTCCGATGCTGGAGTCGCTGTATGTGATCATTCACTTAAAATGATGGAAAAAAAGTTTTGCGCAGCGTGTTGGCTCCCGCCGTATACATTGAGAAACAAAGAATTTTTTTTTTTAAAATCGATTATTGATCGGCACCAATTGATTGTTCCTAAAGCAGATGTTAAGGACATAAAATTAAATAACGCAAAAAATAATCTTTATTATAAAAATTAGCTGGTTCAATTAATCAAATATCTTAGATTGGATAAGGGGTTTGAGTCAATTTGCAGTTACATTAAAAGCAAGAGGGAATATATATAAATATAATATAATTACGTGATATGTGCATCCTTTAATATGTTCAAGGCTTTGAAAATTTTTCATTGCATATTTTAAAATTTTCATAAAAAGTAATAAGACGACTAAGATTGATCGGTTAAGCTTTAACAATTCTTCACTCGATCTGTGAGAGAAGCGTTCATGCAATCAAGAAAGGTTTATTTTATTATATTATCTCCATTATCATCACCTTCCAATTACTTTTTCATAGCCAGATAAAAATAAAAACGTGTTCTTTTGTTCCTTTCACTTTCCCTCATTTTTCTTTTTTCTTTCTTCTTTTCTTAAGCACGAAGAATGCCTTTAAATTTATTTCCAAACATCATCCAAGAAAAATTTTATTTCTAAACAAAAACCTCGATTCTTACTATTTTTTGAAATCACCGCAGGTATTCCCTTTTCTCCAATTTGGAAAGAGAAAAAATTTAAAGCAGGAGAAAAAGTAAAATGTGAACTGATGACCACGAATACGATCACGGGACGGTTGGGCAAAGGAACTTAAAGATAGCATTGACGGATGAGCCATTAATGAAGCCACCCAACACAAAAAGCCAATAAAAATAACTTAGAAATAAAATAACTTAGAAAAGTCATACTTGCCTTTCTCTTTTTCTGTAAATTTTCCAAGAAAGAAATTGAGTCAGTGCGTGGTGGGTAGGCCCACGCCACCGGCCATCTAGTTCAGGGTCGGGGGCCTCACCCGACCCGACCCGACCCTCATCTAAATGCATATGTTCTTTTGTTAGCTGTTACTTACACATGCCCCCATTCCGCTTGTGGTGGCAATCCCGAGTTAACAACAATGGATTTTTGTATTCGAAAAATTCTCATTCCAAATCTTAGGGTACCATGTAACTATGACTTAGCACACTTTTTTAAGCCATGTTCATAAGTTCCTTCAAAACGTAATTTTTAAAATGTTATTGATTCATTTGTATTTTGTAACCGTTGCATTTCAATTTAATTTTGAAAAGCGTTGCAGTATTTTATATTAATTAATTACGAATGTACTTCAAATTCAAATAAAATTATAAGATTTGAGGCTAAGATTTAGTTTCAACGGTAAGGAGTGGTTTTTCCTAAGACTCAAGTTCAAACACTTGAACTCCATTAATACACATACTTTAAATACAAAATAAAAGAATAAAACCATAAAATTTAACAAGTAAACAAAACAATCAAACTAAATTCCTTCTTTTGTATTTTATAACAAAATAAGACACTTAGCCTGATGATTTATTTGAGAGATTAAGCTTGTAGTCCCTCTTATAAACTCTAGGGTTTGGTTTTACGCTTTACCTACCTAAAATAAAATCCACTATTTTCTTGCTTTCATGTCATAAAGGTTGTGCATTAATATAAATTGTATAGTACTACTAATAGGACAGAAAAAGGAAGGAAAAAAAAAACCCCTTGATAAACCAATTTTAGTGCAACGAGGCGTTTGTGAAGATAAAAATAGGGGATAAATAAGAGAAAACTTGGGAAAAGCTGAACAAAAAAAAAATTGGGCCCAAGGCCTGCAAGAAGGGTTTGGGTTTCTAAAGGTGTTAGCTCCCGCCAAGATTAGGCTGTTGATAATCAGTTATTTTTCCCGCCAAAAGTTCTATTACCGTTGCTATCTTTCTTTTCCATCAAATTTCCAAAAACCAAAAAGATCTAAGTTGAAGAATCATTCAGAAATGTCAAGACCAAGAAAATAAAAACGAAAGCGGCAAAAGATTTATTTCCAAACACGAAAGCATCATGCATTTATTAATTAACAACACTAAATACAACAACACAGAGTCATAGATACTAACCCACCCGAAACAACTTGGGAAACCTCAGCCAAACACAAAGGCTTTTCGATGCTAAAAGCTTTTTTTACACTAAGACGAGACCTAGATTATTCATCTAATTACAACAGACAACATAAGCAAAGCACAAGTTAAACATTAATTATTTTAGGAAGACGAATTCCAGGAGCTTCCTCTTCAACAACAAGACCTTCATGAGCTACCAGTTTCACAACAGACCCAGCAGTAAAATTGTACTTCCGTCTGACCTCATAGAAGCTTCTGACAACAACGTTCTCAATCCAGCTCTCTATTGCTCTCTTCGTGTCAGATAACCAAGTGGCTGAAAGAATTTGTACCATGATTTCATAATCAATCTCAAGGAGAACCTCAAACCCCAATGCACTCTGGAATTTTAGTTGGATTTCCCTCAGAATTTTCTCAGCAAGCACATCAAAGTTTAATGGCTTGAAAACTGCAATTGCATCTGTTTGATCAAAGAAATCTTCCAACCAGGCTCCTGAATTTTCAGAGATGGTATCACTGTCACAGTTTTCAGAACTGGTGTCCTCTTCTGCCTCATCTGCGGGAAGGTTAAGATCTAGATAAGATCTGAATGAATCGTCAACCTGTTTCTGTGACTTTGTTGGAGAGTCACCGTTGTCAGTCCGCTTTCTTTTCTTCATAGATTCTGGATTTGAAGTTTCCTTCCTTGGTGTAACCTTCACATTTGTACCACTACCTCTGGCAACATCTGCAAAACCATGACTGATTACTGTTTGCATTTGCCAACTTTTGGCTCCAAGTATTATTTCCTCGGAAAATTTGACAGGTGCCTTCTGTGGACGTACACTATGTTTTCCTTTTAAAATTGTTGATGTCATCACAAAAATCATACTGCCGATGCTGACATCTCTGCCATATGAGTCTGTAAACTTACCTGTACTGATGGCCTTGGTCAAGCTACTTTGAACAATAGGATCAGCAGCCTTATCCAGGTCTTCAAGAAAGACAACTGAATAAGGTTTACTCTTCAACTCTTGGTAAATGTAATCAACAAGAACCTTTCCCCTAAGTTTACAATCACAGAAGTCGATATTTTGGCAGTCAAATATGGAGTTCGGTTCGCTAACCCTTTGCTCAGAACTCACATCAACATAGATTAACTTTCTCTGGTTTCCAAACACTATCTCGGCAAGAGCTGAAGCAATCTTTTGCTTTCCAACTTTGTCAGGTCCAAGAAGTGCAAGCCAAATGCCTCGTTTACTATTTGAGCCAACATGCCTTCCATTTCCAAATCTCCAACGGGATACAGCCTGACTGATAGTGCATATTGCTTCATCTTGCCAACCAACGTTTTCAGCAAGTGCTTTTCTAAGTGTCTTGTAATCTCTTGGATCAAAGGGCTCCCCTGTATTAGGAGCAGAACAGGAAGAAGATTGGGCTACATTATGCGAAGTACCCTCACTAACTGCATCAACCTCAGCAGAAATGTAGCCTGAGAAGCATTGCTCTTTATTATCTATTAATTTTGGAGTGTCTGCCTCTTGCCTGGTTGATGGGTAGATTTTTCCCAACTCCAAATCTGTTGTTACAGAAGTGATGGAAGGAAATGATGTGTGCTCATGAGGCTTGTAAAGATCAGCCAGAGGATGAGGCGGTAGCAGATGCTCATCATTGTTTCTTTGTGGCTTCTTCAAAGAGTTTATCAGTAGCCTAGATTGCAAACTGACATTCTCGGCTTCAGAAGACAAAGGTACCGTTGCATTTTGGTCTGGGGAAGAAATATTTTGTGACTGCATGTGTGCACCAGGACTTGGATTTGTGCATTGACTTCCGCTTAAGGATGGATATTTGCTGCTGCTTCCTTTAGTGTTTGCCATTAACCGAACGAACTCAGAGAGCTGGACATGGGACCTCTGACAAATATCTAGCTTGGGGACGAGTTGAGTGCGATGAAGACTTTGGCAGGTATCATTCCATTTCCTTTGCAGCTCCATAATTTTAGCATTCAATGCCCTTCCATCATCCTTTGCCTGCACTGGGTGATTAAGCACATTCTTACATCAACGTTTCACCATTCAGTAAGTAAGATGCAGAAAATAGATTGAACATTCAATTCACTACAGGAAAACATGGGTAGATTTTGTAATTGTGTAGAAAGAGCGTGTGCGTACGTTCTGATCAAGTCAAAGATTCCAAAATTTGAATAACACACCTTGGCCACACCAGCACCCTTGCTTGTGTCCACATCTGCTATCCTCTCAGAAGATGCTAAGTTCTCTATGCACTGATCAGTGACTGAGTCAGATGATTCAAGCTTCAAAAGAGCTGCAACTTCCTGTTCAAACTTCTCTGTGCAAAGGTAACACAAAGTGCTATAATGACTCTTGCTTCTCACAGGATTCTTGAAATCAAGCGGTGAAGAAAAGAAACCACCAAATGGAACAAATGACCCCATCAAGCTGCAAGTATACAATGAGCATGGAACTGTGAGATGCAACAGCCAGAAGCTAAAGTGCACACATGCATTCATGAGAACAATGTGGAAATGCACTAGCGTCAAGCCAAACCACCAAAAAATATATATATATCTGAGGACAGTAAAAGGCAACAGCCTTTGATACCAGTCCCAGATTACTGAAAACCAAACCTACAGCAAGTACAGCGTTACAGCTACATTTTATCTTCTTAGATGTTAACTATGTTAAATCTTAATGGCCACCAATCACCACCAAACCATGCCTTTTCTTTAATTCAAAAGTCTCAAGCTGTTGTACTCTGACGAGCCTAGTTTAATAAAAAACTCCATGAGCCAAAGCAGATACAAAGAGGCATGCAGCATACTTAACATTGTTAAGGAAAAATAAGAATTAAAGAAAGAACCCTGTCAACTACAGAAGACATAAAATAATTAAAAAGCAATGGCAAGATAAAGTAATATGAAATAATAATAATACAATACCTGGATTTCCAGTGAATGGGCAGCAATTGGAGGTCCCAATCGTTGTCTAACCCGGGAAACTTGGCAAGCATTTTCAAGTAAGTCTCATAACTCATGGAAGCTCCAATCAACCACAGCTTCTTACCATTACTGCTCTTCAACAAACCAGTCAATTGGGAGACGACAAAGCGGGCAGCCTCAATAGAACCAGAATCACTAACCAAAACCTTCAACTCACCATAATTCACAACAACACCAGGCCCCGAGCATCGCCCCACCGCACTCTCCACCTCCTTAAGCTTCAACATCATCATATCAACATTCACTCTCCCACTAACAAATTCGTTAATCTCATACTCAATACACACCACGTCCAACCCGTAAATTTGCCTAGGAAAGATACCCACCTTCCTACCGTTTACACTCTCAACAAATCCCTTCACTGCACTATTCGCACAAACACCAACAAGCAACGGATTCTTCCCCCTTTTCTCATCTCTCCCCACGAGAATTTCCCCAATTCTCCTGCAGTTCTCTTCGACGTCGTCAGGACCAAACGGAAATTTCAGCCCCGCCCGCCCGGGAAACGAATCCGTTAAATTGTAAAGAAAAATTGGCGGGCAACGTGTGAGTGAGAGTCTTGAAGGGAATTGAGTAAGTGACGGTTGAATTATAGCCAACTTAATATCACGGCTTAAAAAACCGGCCTCACCGAACACGCGACTCGCCATAGGATCATCCAGAATAGCCAAAACAAAGTATTTCAAATCGACCTTCAAAAGCGACGCCGTTTGCTGATTACAGTGAATCTGCTGCAAATGATAATTATCCGGATGCCTCCTCTGTTGCGCCTGCGACCGTTTGATCGCCGCCATCAGGGAGTTCGATATCGGCGGGAGCTCGACGCACTTCGACGACGGCAGACGGTCGAACGCCACTCCGAGACAGAGCTCCAAAGCTCGAAACTGGAGCTTCGGACTGACCGAGTAGCTCTGAACGCGGTCGCAGGCTTCGCGGAGAAGCGAGGAAGGTACGCACAATAACGCCGACACCACGTGAAGCGACGTCGTCTGAGAGTGTCGCCTCTGACGCGCCACCCCCACAGCATCGTCCAGCACACGCGCCGACTCCTCCGATAAGCATTGTCTGGCCAAGCTCACCAGTGTCCGCATCGCCGGTGAGGAAATATATTAATAAATCCCCAAAACAAACAAACACACACGTGTTAAAATTCAAAGTAAAATATATTTAATTTTTTAATATTTAATTTCGGGAATTTGTTTTATTTTGTTTTGTTTGTCTGTACGGGGGATAATAAAAAATCAGCCCGGGCGTTTACTTCGGAAACTTTTGAAATTATTAAAATATGGAGAGGGGATCGCTATTTTTTAGTGGGCCCATCGGAGGGAGGCTACACACTGGTGGCATAGATTCTCTTTTCCATCAATTATTTTTATCATTTTTTAAGAGAGAAAGAAATAAAGAAAGGGAAAGAGAGAGGAAAAAGAAAAAAAAAAAAAAAAGCACAAGTTGTCGTGTCCACGGCAGTAGGCTTAGAGAGAGTGATAAAAGATGAGAGAAGAAACAAGGTTAAAAGCAGAAGCAGCACCACACGTTTTGTGCTTTCAACTTCGCCTTCGCTATCAAGAAAAAGAAATGAGTTGGGAAGCTGGTGTGGCTTGAATAAGATTCGAGTGGGGGTATTTATAGTGGGCATGCGGGTGCACGAACAAATGAGTGATTAGTTCTTGGAACATGCATTGCATTAGCTAGCATTAGGTTTCTTACTCTTAGTGCAGCGACTGTGAGAGTCGATGTTCTTGGTATGATCATTGAGGCAAGCCAGAGAAAAAGTTTGTGTGTACGAAAAGGTGTTTGCATGCCCTGTTATAGCTAACTTGTATGTCTTTTTCTTTGCATATAATTTGAGGGCCTTCGTCAAAGTTGTTTGCTGCTGCTGTCGTTTATTGTTGACCAAATGAATAGTAACATACCATATATTATTGGCGGTCTCTCGGACTCTCATTCTTTCATCTTTAAGACGCTGGTTCTACGGTTTTTTCCCTATTCTATAAGCTAACTAAACTACACCTTTTTTTTTGGGTACAATTCTTAGGTGTTTTTATAACTTAACAAGGTCCATTCTACATTATGTTAACATAGATAATGCACTATGTGCCACTATTATAATAATATTATGCCAGTTTGTATATATAGTATCCATAAGTACAGTACTTCTTTTTTATACGAATGTTATCAAGAATTTTTTTTCTAAAGTTAGAGATTATTTGTAACACCTTAGACGAATCCCACTCTAAGAGGAGATAAGGAGATAAAAATTGATATAGGCTTCACTCAAACTTCTTTGTAACACCCTAAGCGAATCCCACCTTAAAAAGGAGATAAGAGGATAAAAATTGATATAAGTTTCACTCAAACTTCTACTTTCATCTATCATGACCCAACCCAGACTTGATAAGATATTATCTGTTTTGGGCCTTATTAATAAGGTCTGTACGAGTTTGTTTTTGAGGCGCTCATATACCCCAAAACGCGTCTTGCTAATTAAGGTGTGGATCACACCTTATAAACCTATCATCTCTCCCGTGCTTTGCCGATGTGGGATTCGTCTAGGTGTTACATACACCCCCCTTAGAGACTTAAGATTCTCATTGAGGTTTGCCCCACTATCGCTCAAGAGGACACGCGAAACCGCTTTGATACCATCTGTTAACACTTAATCCAGATCTGGCAAGATATTGTCCGCTTTGAGCCTTAACAAGACCCACGCGAGTTTGTTTTTTAACGTGTCTTGCCAATTAAATTAATGTGTGGATCACCCCTTTATAAAGAGGTATCTCTCTCATATTTTGACGACGTAGGATTTGCTTAGGGTATTACATTTTTAATCTAAAAATTAATATAATAATAATAGTAATAACAACAACAACAATAATTCTCTAATAAAGATATCCTCATCTTAATAAAGTAAGAATATTAATAAAATATTAAAAAAAATATGAATTTCAATATACTATTACAAAAGAATCACTTATTATTGAGCATAAAATAAAAGACCGAGTGGGAATGCATGGTTAACAGTTTTTGGGGAAAAAAAAAAGGTTTCCCGAGGAGTCGCTTTTTTTCTAGTCTTTCCCTTCGACAGAGTTTATATTTTATAGTGTCTATTCTCTATTCAGTCTATTGTAATTAGGATTTAGGAGAAACACGTGTGAAGTTATCATACCATCTAGTACCAACCGTGTTTTGTCATGTGAAAGATAATTGGTCTGAAAATGGGACCATAGCAAGACTTATAAAATTTAGTGTGGGATTTCTTGACACCCCTGTAAAAATTTCTTGAAACTCTTTTAATTATTTTATAAATTAATTTTTATTAAAATTATTTAATATAATAATTTTTAATTAAAAATTCCTTTTAAGAGTCAATTAATTTTTTTTCTTAGAAAAAATCAACATTTTATAAATTAAAAAGTTATTTTTTTCCTAATTTTTGAGTGAAAAATTTTCTTCCGATGACTACAATAAAGAGAAAAAAACTTTTTTAATAGAAGAAATCTCATTGTAGAAATGAGGTTTAATCATATAAATAAATAAAAAATAAAAAATAAAATTTACACACTTAAATTTTAATTAAAATTATTTTTATGATTCAAAAAGGTTTTTTAATAAATTAATAAAAAAAATATTAAGTGATATTTAAAAGAGGGTCAATAAGTCCCACTCTTAAATTTAAAATTCAATATTAAAAATATGAGTAGATCTGATGATAGGGCTTATTACTTGAGTACAGGGCAAAGCGCGATTGAATTGTTCCACGCAAATCCTTTTCCCTAACTAGCTATTGGTACTATGACACGTGTCATTCTCGTACAGTTTGGGGCATGTGAAGTTGCAGCTCGTGCATGCTCGATTATCGACCAAATGAGCCAAAGCATATGGCATGGGGACGCGTGTCATTCTCGCGTACAATTTGGGGTCAGTGCTTATGACTGTGACATAAGTTTGATTAAAATTTTTCTTGAGCCCCAAGGTGCCAGCAGAGCCAGCAAATCCCTGGTCATCGTAATTAGAAAAATGGAGTTTTATTCTGAAAATTGTAATTAAAGGAAAGTTTTGACTAAAAAAATGAGTTTTAGTTTTTATTAGTTGCAAGAAAAACATATAGTTAAAATTAACAGGATAAAATGAGAAACGTGATCCAATAGCCGTACGTTGTTAAAGTAGAAGATAATGAAATGTTGAAAAATCTTAAGAAGTGCAAGTCACTCTCAGGTGGGCCCCACTTGATAGGGTCATAGGGACGTATTATGCTCCCTCTTCTGATCGCGCATCTCATTCGTATCAAGAGTCTTACTCCGAACCCAATATAATATGCTGTCGAGATCCTATACGTCGTGGACACGTGTATGGGTCGTAATGTCGGATGCTCCCAAAGGCTGATTTGCAGTATGAAGATGATGAAGATGTTGACTCCCCAAAGTAAGCAGGGTTAACGAGTTAACCTGAGTAGAACAGGTAAAGTTTAACGTGACGTGATTATTTGACTTGAATACAACGTAAATAAATAAGTATAATTTTTAAATTTAATATAATTATTAAATAGATTAAATTTGAATCAGTAAAAAAATTTTTTTGTGTCAAGATTAAAATTAAAATTATTGATCAATTAAAATGATTAATAATACAATTATGTTTTTTATTTTAAATTAGTTTCTAAATTCTTATTATTAAAATTTAAATATTATACATAATTTTCTCTTTTTACTTTTTTGAAAGAATGGACATGTATATAGTGTTTTATTCATAAAATTTTATATAAATTTAAAATTTTAATAGTGTATATGTGAAAAATATTAATAGACACTATATTTTATGATATCAATATATAATATTATATATATATATATATAAAATTAAAACTTTAATAATATAAATATATAATATTTAGAGGTGTGCATGTATAAAAATAAATGTTGTTGTAAATTTTAATAAATATATGAATATTAAATAATATTATTCAGTAAATTATTTATTTTTTATATTAAATTTAAATATTAATATTTTAATATAATTAATAAATAAATTATATTTAAATTAATTTAAATTTAATACGAAATAAAACTGAATCAACGCGAAGACCACTCAACATCCCATTTTGCCGGCTTTAAACCTAACCACAGGGGAATTGATGAGTCAAGGACTCAAGGGCCATTCTGATTTCTCCTCCGCCTCGTGGCAGAGTTAAAAAGGTTAACGATTTTGACATGCTTTTTGGCTTTGTCCGTTTTCTCTCTCTGTTTATTTTTCGCCATTTTCGATTGTAATAGTAAGGCCATGGAATTGGGAGTCATGGCTACCATACAACTCATATACAGTTATTGAATTTTTTTTCTTTTTTAAAGAACGGAGTGGGAAAATTCGAATTGATTTTTCTAGTCTATACTAAATTCAAACTTAGGTGATTAGTTAAAGAAAATTGACTGAAAATCACTCGGTCAATCAGTGTGAGCATTTAGAAATAGATTCAATTTCAATTAAAATCCTTTCCTTTTTTTTTTTTTTAAATTTGGGGACCTTCGGCATAATTTCACCATGTATGTGATTTTTGGTGCTACTTTTCTCGGTTTTTGTTACAAGTTTCAAGTCCTTTTTTACGAACTTTTAGTTTTTCGCTGGAACACATAAATAGAGATATGCGAAAGAAAAATTAGGACTTGTAATAAAAATTAAAAAAGTGAGAGAGGCCTCTCATTGGTTCTATGATAGCCCTCTTCTTGAAAGTTATTCGACGCCGGTATTCCATTTTTTAAAAAGTTGGGCGAAACCATAGTAATTAAAGAGGTAAAGAAACGACATATTGGATTTTCGGTTACATTTTTCTGGATTTTAATTTGTGTGCCTCAAGTAACATAGCAAAAAATTTTAAGAAATTGAAACAAAAAAAAAATGCTTAATATATAATATAAATACAGGTTTGTACGGTGGAATATTTACTCAAGTTAAATTTAAATCACAAACTTTATCATGATCTCTGTACTCACATTTGAGATTTATCTCACTATTCTGAGAGACCCATCTGCCTGTATCCATATTTATGAAAGAAAATTTGACATTGGGGCTTAAGCTTATTCCTCACCAAATCACCATGGTCACCATGGCGGGAGCATCAATTAGCCCAGGGACTTATACATAAGAGTATTAAATCATAATAAAATTGTGAACTTAAGTAGTAAAAAAATTTTGATTGCTCCTCGTATATGGTTTTGCCTTCCATCAAATTTTGTGAATGGTCGATAGGAATTCTGTTCTTTAAAAAAATCATATTCTGATCTTATCCTCTGTGTAGTTTTTATTTATTCAATGACTTGAATTTTTATTTTTTATTTTTTAAAAAAAGTACTGCCAGGATCGTGATAAACGGAATATATGCAGCTCAGGGTAAAGATTCTCCGTATCTCTGAAAGATCATCTGGTCATCGACCGTATACTGTTACTGTATGTCGTTTCTTCAACTTCGTTTACAGAATGCAAAGACACCAATTATTTCATTTTGTCCCGTGTCACAGTTTACTTTCTTAGAACGTGTTCAATTATATACGTCAATAAGATTGAATGAGACTTGAGAGTTCAATAAAGAAGAAGAGTATTACCAAAAGCACTTGAGACTTTCTCGTAAATTGTTTTCCTAGGAAAGTGATGGATCGTAGCCCTCTTCCGTATAATATCTTCGATTTTTTTTTTTTTATTTAGTGTAAACACTCCACACAATAAAATTTAGAATAAATCGTCGTGTTGCAGTAATATTCTGCTATTTTATACTACTTAAAATTGGCATTTTCACCCCATTATTTTAACGCAACACCATGTTGTTTTTTGTTTTTTCCCTGTTTTACTGAAGAGGCATTTTGTGTTGCCCTTCCACCGGCGGCGTCAACAAATCTTCTTATATTCTATTACCAATCAAATGTTTCTCGCCCTAAAAAACACGTTGCACGTGTAAATTTCAGCGAGTAATATAAACAAAAGCCAAGACCACGTAGGAAATTGTTCCAAGTGTACTCCATATTAGTTCATGTACATCTCTTAAATAAGAAATTTTAGAATACTTCTAAGGTATCATATTAGTCGTATAATAAATAGATAATATTTTGGAGTTTGTGTATTTATTTTGAAGAATCAACAATGCAGTTGATGGATACATAAAATTCCAATACACATATTATACATATATTTAAGTAGTTGTATTAACTCTGATGTAGAACAAAGTTTACTGCATAAAATAAGTTTAATTTAAATTGATTTAAATCGTATTTAAGAGAACAATAAACACTATGCCGGAGATGTCTTCAAAATCTTGAAAATACTTTCAAAATCTATTTTTGGCAACAATGTTAGGAAATTATTTTCTTATTGGAACTGCAAAACTTAACTACTTGCTCATTTTTGGCTGGACAATCACTACATAATTTGGTTCGCTGCCAAAGAAGTCAGCTAATATAATCTTTAAAGACTATGACCATTCCCGAAGAACCTTTCTTTTATTCCATTATTGCTTTGTTCATTTATGCATGCATGCACCCAGTCACAAACATTTTGGCCATGTTATCGAAGCATTTATTTTTATTGTTAAAAGTTATATTTCATCTACAAAACATGTTTATGTTATGTCATATTTAGTACGAGTAGAGATTTCTAGATGAGCTTATATAATTAAGTAGATTTACTTTTTAACATCTGTTTGGTGAGGAAAAAAAGAAGAAATAGAAGGGAAATGGAAAAAGAAGGAAAATGGAGGGGTCATATCATTAACTTTCGGGAGTGGGAAGAAATAGGAAAAGTGAGTAACAAAATAGGGGGAATAAATAAACTCTTTCTTAAATTCAATCGGAGGAGAGCAAACACGCTGAGGGGGAAAAACTTGAACCTCTACAAAAGTCTTGAGGGAATTAGTAAGAGAGAGGTATTTCTCAATTTTTTATTTTTTTATTACGTTTACTGAAGACTATTTTTTCATGAAAATTAAAACTTACATATTTTATTTTTTTCTGTAAATTTATAAACTGATTTACATCGAAAAAACTTTCGGCGCCTCTTACTATTTTTTGTGGGTGCAGGTATTCCTAAGTTAATTGATAGAGGTTGCCGGGTAAAGTTAAGTTAATTGATGGAGGTCACTGTAACTTTTTGTATTATAAAGGAAGTGGTAGGTAGTGTAAAGTGCTCATACGTGTACTAATGCTTGCTTAGTTATAGCAAAACTTGCCCAACCAAGAGAACAATAATCACCGAGATTGCAATTATATTGCCCATCAAAATTCTCTCTCTCTCTCTGCCCCCTCTCTTCTATTATGTTGGGTCACTTAGTTGGATGGCTATGAATATGAACCCCAATGCCAATCTTGCATCACTGTCATAAGCCGTTGCTTTCACTCTCACTCGTCATAGCCACTTCCCTCGCGACAGTCACTTTCGGATTTACAGGAACAACTCACAACTTGCAAGGCGTCTCATAACTTCAATTGCCCATCTCATTTTCACGTAACCAGCCAATCATCAACGGGGTTTTCTCGACGCGTCCCATTTTGAGGCCAGGTTGCACGCAATGTTGTGTGCACTGGATGGGACAATATCAATTTACATCAAAACTTTTTATATAATGGGTGGCCACAAACAATAATGGAGGAAAAAAGAAAGGGGAAAGAGATATTTGAGTCTCATGATTTTCTGAAAAAAGGTTGCTCCTTTTACCTGAATTAGAAAGCTAGTATTTGTTCCACACATGCAAATTGCAACAGCACTTTAGAGTTCTGAAATGAGACGAGACCAGAGACCAGACAATCTAGGAAGCTGCTTTTGCCAGTTTTGTGTGGGTATTAGAAATAAGTTATTCTTTGCCAGGTGCCCAGGTTTGTGATGGGTTTACTCAAGACACAAACCCACCTAAGCTAAAAATTGGCTTAATTTCAACTTATCTGCTCTTGTCTTTAATTTGTGTGTGCTTTTGATTATTGGTTTCACTAGAGGAAAAATTGCCGACCATCATCCAAGTTAAGCAAACAATTATGTTTTGTGTGAGTCTAGTTTGTTTGTTTCCAACTAGTTTCTGTCACTCATATATCCCCTTGTACCTATATACACTTTCAAATATGAAAAAGTGGAAAAAAAAAAAAGAAAAAAAAAACTCCCAACACAAACAAAAAGATTGTAACCCTCGACTTATTAAATGAGTTTATAAATTAATTTTGATTACGCTGTAAATATGAGAAGTTACTTGTTGAGAGTTAAAAACAATAGCAAAAGCACATGATATACAAGGTGTAATAAACGTCAGTGAAATCTTATACCTTGTATAATGTTATACGACTTGTATTGAAATTTTGAAATTAGAACGAGAGACGATGTGATGTAAATTTGAAATTACACCTTAGCTGGCTAAGATTCTTTTAAGAGAGATCAGGTGGGCATATTCAAAGTTCCCACTAGAAATTTGTGGCTGAAAATTTACTGTTTGGCAATTCGATCGCATAAGTGAATTCCTATTCTGTGTTTGTATCTATCTGTAGAATTGATTGATGGTTGCTTTTTCATATCTTCCAAAAGATATTATGAAAGTTATATAAAGATCTAAATAATAAAGAATGTTTAAAGTGATGTTTACAAAGTGATGTTTACCTTCTTTCCTTTTTCTCTCTCTCTCTTTTCTAAACCAAAAAAAAAAAAAAAAATTAACTCATACGATATTATTTTTCTTTTAACGACATCACTTGAATCATCAAAAATCTTAACAAATAACATGATGGTACAAATTGAAAAAACTAAAAATTTAAAAATGTCACTTTCTAGTTCTCATTTGTGTTATTTTAAGAATTTTCAGCACATTTTCGTTTTTTCTTCCTCATCACTTTCACCGCTTCTTGTCACTTTTCTGCTAGCGTTTTTGTCAATTTCTTGTCATATAATTATCACTATTCTGTTTTTATTTTATTTTTTTTGCGCCATTTGCTGTTACTTTTTCTTCTGTGATCACTGTTTTTAAGTTTATTAACGCTTTTCATTAATTTTTTTCAGTTTTTTGTTGCTTATCATCACTTTATCTTTTTTTTTTCTTCCTCGCCACTTTATCAATTTTTGTTTTACTTTTTTATCATATTCTCATTACTTTCTTGACACTCTTTGTTTTCATCTTTTAATCGTTCCTGTTAAATCTTTATTTTCTTATCTCGTCATTTTCTTATACATTCTCTTCTTAAATACAAAAAAATTTATAAACAAACCTTGCATAATTCACTCTTATATACAATATTTAAAAAATATAATAAAAAATAAATTTTTAATAATCATAAATATCATGGTATATTATAATTTGAGTAATAATCTAATTAAAAAAAATTACTTTACCTTGCTTGACTTTCCCAATCATCACCATTATTTTTGAAGTAAAATAAAAAAAAAGGGGGTGAGTCACATCACCAATTTGCATGTCCACTTAGAACACCTGGCCGTCAATCTAAAAGACCCCACGCGTCGGCGCACAAAATACGCAATGCCGTGGGGTGCAGTTGTATTTAATAACTCTAGCACAACAATAGAACTACAATAGGGCCCCAGTTTAGGGCCTGGGTCAAGACTTACACTTAAAAGGCCCAGGCTCAAATTTTATTAGAAAAGTTTCAAAACGATCTACAATTAGTGTAAATTTACACAAATAGCCTAACCTAAACTTTTCCAAATAGTCTGGCCATTGTTCGTAGGTTGCCCCAAAACCCCAATAAGCAAACAGAACCCCCAATCCCTTCGATTCACACTTCCAGATTGGAAAGCAGCGATTCAAAATCCTTAGAGCTCAAAATTCGACAGGTACTTGGCATCTTGTTCTTAAATTCTCTCGTTGTTTTTTTTCTTTCACCTCATGTTTTATTTTCTTTTCTTCTGTGCCAGAAATGAAACTTGCTCGTTTCGCCTTCCGATCCATTGACACTAACTTACCACACGAATATTATGGATTCAATATCACTAGAAGTCTCTCTACGGGCCCATTTTCAGGTACTTCCCATTTTTTTTTCCAATTTCATATTATTCTATTTGTACAGTTCTTTTTGGACTGCTTCGGACATTAACTTCGGATTTTTATTTTAAATTAGGTAATGCAAATGAAAGCAATCAAGGTAATAACGAGTCTGCTAATGACTTTGAGCGTCGAATATTTGGAGTGGGTTACGGGAATAGTTCAGATTCTGGTTCTTTTTTCCGAAAGCTGGATAGACTGCAGAATGCTGGGAATATGCGCCGTGGGCTGGGTAATGTGATTGGCGGAGGGGGTGTCCCATCAGATTTGGAAGATATGAACGAGAGTGTAAACACTACGTTATCTGATGGAATGCAAGGCAAGTTGAGGGAAGCGGCTAGGTATTTTGAGTATGATTCAGAGGAAGTAGATAAAGAAGATTATGCTTTTAGGCCTGATGTCAGTTTTAAGACCGGTATGACTTACGAACCTAAGGTATGCAAACTGCAATGCATGTGATGTTTGTTGTTTGGCTCAGTGCTTGTTCTAAGTTATTATTGCTGTTTATTTGTGTTTCTTCTCATGAAGTGTTATAACGTTGTGTTTGTAATTTCTTACTTTAGTGGGGTCAATAGATGCTGTAACGTTTAATGCAGTTGGTTTGGTGGGGAAAAAATAGTAAAAAATGCACCTGCAAGATTGCTTTTCAGATGTTTAAGGAGGTTCTTGGCTTCCTGTATATATGTTGGAAAAAAAACAAAGCAAAATGTTAATACTTATTTAGAATGAATGATGATTTCTGAAGCTTGGTTGCAGATATAAGGCAATAAATGAAAGAAAATTAAGTAATCCTGGAGTTTTTATTTCTGGCAGTTGGGAAATGTATAGAAAGCTCCTCCCATACTACATTGAATTTTTAGCTATTATGCTTGAATTGAGTTTCCAATTTTTGGATGAAAAGCTGTCAGCATAAGGTTCAGTCCATGTAACTGCTGAAGTGGCAGGATATTGATTTTTCAGTATATTATCACATTGACTGGATCTAACAGAAAGATGGATTTGAGAATCTTGTGCATGAATATTTTAACATTGGTGATGATTCCTTTATTTGTTTTGCCTTCTTCTGAATACCTTTTATGTTTAATCTTTTGATCATTGGTATCAGTGTTACCCGAGCATATCTAAACTTGCATGTGTCCGGGCTACAAAGTGAATGCATGAATCTATAATATAAAAAGATGCTAAACCCTTTGTAGGCAGTTGTTTCATCATAATTTCTGCTAAATTGATTCCCTAATGACAGTACTTATGATTAACACTTTGAACGACTATATTTTTGTTTGTGTCCTCTGAACAATAAACAAAGGCTTCAATGCACTTTAACTCTGCCCATATTACTTACGGTATTATGCCTTCTTTTGGGCCATGCTTGAGTAATATATATCGTTCTGCAGGATCTTGATCTTACAAAGCCAGGAGTACGTAAAACTAGAAGGGCTGAATTTGAAGTAACTACAAAGAAGGTTCTAGAAGATGCTGATTTCAGGGTCAGGATATAATGGCCTTAACATATTTAATTGTCTATCTACAACCAGACCTTGCTCAAATGTTGGCTTTGTTCATATTTTCAACCTAATTGGCTTTTTACTCACTGCCATCTCTAGCTTGCTCATATCTGTAATCTTTTTTACTTTTTATAGTAACCATTCACCCTGCCCCCACCCACCCCAAATTAAAAGTTGCCCTACTATTTGAACCCTTAATCTATTGCTCACAGCAAGAGGCCTACTGTGTGACACCTACCAACTGGGCTATCCTCTGGGGATTGCTCATATTTTTATTCTACTATCAAATGACTAGAATCATTTCTTCAATTTTATGTCAAATGTTGCCTGTTTTTGCTATGTCTATCTCTCAGGAGCATAACCTACTCTCAATGTGGTGCAGAATGTCAAGTTTCTTGCACAGTTTATAACAGAGGCAGGAATTATCATCAAGAGGAGCATGGTAACATCAACTGCAATTTCTTAGATGTTAATTATGATTAGATATTAATTTTTCTTATAAATATTATTTGTTGTTTACTGCAAAGTCTGGCATTAGTGCCAAAGCCCAGAGGAAGGTTGCTAGGGAGATCAAAACAGCTCGAGCATTTGGTCTGATGCCCTTCACAACTATGGGTACAAAATCATTTGCTTTTGGAAAAACGATGGAGAATCTTGACGAGGATTATGAATATCGGACATATGACAGACGTGGTGAGCCTGGTGATTTTGATACAAAATAACCTTTTGGAGTATTGAAGCTCATCAGCAGCTTATGGCAGCAATACAAAACATGACCTTGTAGACGGTGTGTCAGCAGATAATTATCAATTCATATGTTTGTTTCCATTAGTATGTACATTTGCTTCAGTAATAAGCACCAAGTTTTACCCTAGATTTTGAAGGCTGTGAGCAATTTTGATTAACGAAGAAACAAGTGTGTTCCAAAGTACAATTACGATGTGACTCAACGTATTAGAAACTTTGATAAATTGATTTGCGTTTGTTTGTTGACGTTGGCATACGCCATACGGTTAACAAAGTTGAACACTTATTTTGATTACAGCGAGAACCAAACTTAAACGCGAAATTACGGTGAAATTATATTTCTTTGCCCTTGGGAACGTCAAAGTTTGATGTTCCAAATAATTTTGACTGTACTCTTATATCATCCATTGCGATTGACATGTAATAATTAATGTGCACAACAATTCATATCTTGCAGGAATTCTGCTCTGGAGAGAGACTACACCTTCTGAAAAAAGGAGTGTTTTAGAGCTCCAGTCCAATCGGCGAGTTCTGGGTTATTAAAAGGATAAAGAATTGAAGTATACAATAAACAAAGAGAAAAAGTCACCGATGTTGCAATACAAGAACAAGCAAAGCCAAAGGAATTTTTCAGAGAGGAACTTGACAAGATCGGTTAATGATTTATATGGTTGATATTTTAACCATGATTATATAGTGGGTTTTCCTAAGCTATATTTATTGTAATTTATAATTCGATTTTTCAGTGTAAAAGTGAATAACAGAGTAATAGAATCAGGTGGGTTGATAAATTTTATTTAACTGTAAGTTACATTAAATATAATTTTTAAATATAATTTTACGAGATCCTTATATCATTTTATTTACCAAAATAATAATTGCCCGCGTGCATCTTACTCAAATATGAGGGAACCCGACAATTTTTTCTATATATTTTTTCATTAGTAACACAATTTATAATTAATTGATAATCCATGTGAGCGAAACCTTTTGTTTTTTTCATAAGCAATTAAACTAGCTGATTACACGCAAACGTTTGATTAAACGCGGTTGTGACTTTTAACATTTACACACGGTTTCACACCGGTTGAAATAAGATGAAATATTATTATAGTCTCTTGTTGATTTTGTTTTGTTTTGTTTTGTAAATTAAATTATGGGAAACAAAGCCACGGGCTGATCAGTGAGACGAAGTTCACCTGTTAATATATATTTCACACTTGTCTTGTCACCCCGGTTGAACTTTCAGCTTCTTCAATCTTTCTTCTTATTTCTCTTTCTCAATGAAGAAACAAAACCAGTCACTTCTGTCATCGTCGTCATCGTCATCAGCTTCTTTCAAATGAAAACAACATCCTGTTGTCTCACCATCATCATATTCACAATCATCACCATCATCTCATCACTACAAACACTTGTCAACAGCCTTGGCTCAGCCTCTACAGCTGCCATCATATACAAAACCAGCACAGTTTGCGGAATCATAGCTGGTGAATCTATTCAAAGAATTCAATGCTACCAAAACGGAAGCACAATTCCAGTTTTACCAAATGCGTCTTTCCGGGCCATCTCTGGTGGCCAAAACTACTTTTGTGGCCTCAGGTCTGGTGGGTTCAGCTTGCATTGCTGGGATACGAATGATTTAACAAACTTTAGCTTTCAACCGAAACGTCTGCATTACAGAAAAACAGTTCAGTTAACAGACGTAAGCGTCGGCGATGATCAGGTTTGCGCTAGAGAAGTCAACTCTGGTGTTGTCAAGTGCTGGCGAGGCACTAAAGACAAAGGGCAGCTATTTTCATTTTCTTCACCCGAGGAGGATTTGAAGTTTAGTACTATCACATCAGGAAGAGGATTCACATGTGGGATTTTGAGGAGTAATAGTGAAGTTTTTTGTTGGGGTGATAGTGGGATTGCAGACGAGATTCAAAGAGAATTTAAGAACTTGTCAATGGTAAGTTTGGTTGCTGGAGAGTCTCATGCTTGTGGGTTGACTAGAAATGGAGCTTTGGTTTGTAAAGGGAGTAATGATTCAGGCCAGCTGAATGTTCCTTTCAGTTCAGCTTTTGAGTTTTCAGGCGGTCTCGCATTGGGAGCAAACTTTACCTGTGCTATAAGGCAAAGAAATGGGTTGGTTGCATGCTGGGGAGGAACAAACAGGTTTGAATTTGATAGTGATGTGATTCAAGATGTTTCGTTTGAGTCCATTGTTGCCGGTTTAGATTTTGTATGTGGGTTAACGACAAGGAATTTGTCATTGATTTGCTGGGGACCAGGGTGGTCTAATAAGCTCCATTTAGAAAGAGGTCTTCCTCTTCCACTGGGACAAGTACTTCCAGGGCCTTGTGTTGAAAGTTCATGTATCACTTGTGGTGTGTATCCGAATTCGGAGTCCTTATGTGTTGGCTCGGGGAATATTTGCAATCCATGCCAGATTGAGCTCCCCCTTGCAGTGCCATTGCCACCGTTAAAAAGACCACCACCACCAGATCTACAGCCAACTTCACCAAAAAGGGACGAGAAAAAGATTTCTTTGGCGTCGGTTGTTGTTGGGTCAGCTGGCTGTTTTGCTGGTATTTGCGCTATTGGTTATTGCTTTTGGGCAGGTTTCTTGCATAAGAGAATTAACTCTCTGCAACCATCAAGTGCCACCGCAAGTTCTGATTCCAACGTGGATTCTGCTTCTATGGCTAATGAGGGGTCTCATTTGCCACCTTTAAGGCCATTTTCCACTAGGCAGCGGAGCTCAAGAACATTTGGACGCCAGAGAAGTGGATCATCTTCTTTCTCCGTAAAGGCTGATAAATTTACATTATCAGAACTTGCTGCTGCTACGAACAACTTCTCACTGGAGAACAAGATTGGTATTGGAAGTTTCGGGACGGTTTACAAAGGAAAGCTCATGGATGGTCGCGAAGTGGCTATCAAGAGAGAAGAAAGTTGCCCACAGACAAAGAAGTTGCGGGAAAAAGAAAGTGGATTTGATTCTGAATTAGCATTGTTATCGCGGCTTCATCATAAGCATTTGGTTGGACTTGTGGGATTCTGCCAAGAAAAGGATGAAAGGCTTTTGGTTTTCGAGTACATGAGCAATGGGGCACTTCATGATCATCTGCATAACAAGAACAATACCGAAAAGAACAGCAGCATTGTGAATTCATGGAAAATGAGGATCAGAATTGCCTTAGATGCGGCTAGAGGGATTGATTATCTTCATAATTATGCAGTGCCTTCAATAATTCATAGAGACATAAAGTCCTCAAACATACTTTTGGATGCAAACTGGACTGCCAGAGTATCGGATTTTGGATTATCACTGTTGGGGTCAGAATGTGATCAAGAATTTATCTCAACCAAGGCAGTTGGAACAGTTGGATACATTGATCCCGAGTACTATGTGATGAATGTATTAACAGCAAAAACTGATATCTACGGCTTAGGGGTTGTGTTACTGGAACTTTTGACAGGAAAGAAAGCTGTGTTTAAAAACGAAGACGGTTCAGGACCATTGGATGTGGTGGAATTTGCAGTGTCACAGATATTAGCGGGGCAGCTACAGAGTGTCTTGGATAAAAGGGTAGGGCCACTGGAGATTAACGAAGCCGAAGCAGTGGGGCTTCTGGCCACCACTGCAATTCATTGTGTTAACTTGGAGGGCAAGGAAAGGCCTAGTATCATTGACATTGTTGCTAATTTGGAGAGGGCACTGGCTATTTGTCAGGACTGTAGTCGTACCGATAGTTTCTCTACAACTACTTTCTCAAGTTGCCATTGATTGAAATGTCTATTTCACCGGAAATCTAATGCAATTTTTTCTTTCTTTAACATGTTATTTATTGTCATTATTTTCTTTCAATACCCATAAATACCTAGACCTTGCCATGTGAAATAGGAACAAGAATTCTCCTCTCAAAATAAAAATTAACATGGCCGAACAAAACGAACTAATTAATCAAAAAATAATAAAAAGATAAAATCATGACAAATTCTCTAAAAATGGGTTGTGGGGAAGGGGGGAGAGAAAAGACTCGAAAGGTATGATTTGTTTGCTCTAAACAATGGAATAAAGCCAAATTCCGATGGAATTCGCAGCTGGACGATGAGTTTTGGTCCTCTCATTGCAGAATCAATACCATATGTTATTATATACTTTAATCCAACTCTATTTGTTCAAGTTCTGCCTGTCCACAAGATGTCCCCCATGATAAATAATTTCTGGGTCTAAGAACATGGACGCAAAAGAATTATGCAGGTTCCAAGCAAAATCATTATAGCCATAACTGGAGATCCAAATCATGTTCAAGCATATCAAGCAGCAAAATTTTCAATGGCACAACCTGTCCCTTCATTATTACACCAAATGGAGAAAGATCTTTCCTGGGAATTCTCAAATCAACCCAGCTTTTCGCAGTATTAAGTTTCATGTGTCTCCGCATAAAAGTAGAAAAAGGGCGGGTCAGCTCTTTTGCTTTGCTACAGGCTGCGAAGTGCGATTTTAATATTGCTCTTCACCTTTGATTATTTAATGAAGAATTGCATGTGGTCATTCGTAAGGCACAAAATAAAATAAGCATCACTCTAATATAAAAATCAGATATCCAATTATTGACTTCTAGCATTGACTTTATTAGCTGTTACTCATATCTTCCATTTCTTTAATCACCTCGCTACAGATTGTTCATTTTAAGGGAAATGGCGAACATGATTCATTTTCAAATGTAACAATAAAATATTCATAACATATCAGGCTATATTGCTAATGCGGACAAAGACATCTTAAATAAACACAGACGTCAACTTAAAAAGTATAAAATCAATGTATAACAAAAATTATACAGGCATACTCCCGTACAATTTTCTAGAATGTGAATAATAATTGTAACCCATTACTAATGTCAACGGCTACATAGTAGTTGGCCCAATAATTGTAACCCATTACTAACGTCAACAGCTGATACTTCTTTCTTTGATCAGAATAGAATAACTACTTGAATTCAAAGTTAGAAACAAGGTATCCGAAATTAGGGATCCTCTATGTCTTGATATGTACAGCATTCGTACAGAGAAACTAGGAAATGCTCGTCGTTTTGGAATTTTAATATGCACTGCTTTGAGGTTGCAATTTTGTATAATATTCAAATTACATGCAGTAAAGCAATACTATTAGTCAGTTGAGTTTATTTGTAACACGTAATCAGAATAGTAAAATCAAGGATGTAAAAGACCACTCATGCCATCAGTCAAATTGAAATCGCATAAGAAGCCTGGTATGCTTGTATTGATCTCCCTTGTGATTATGTAATGGAACTGCTCTGATCCCACTTTTCAATTCTGAAACTGGCAAACATGTTTGGCCCGCAAAGTCATTTTTTTTGGTATGGTCATAATCGAAGACTTCAATACGAAGCACCGCCAGTTCAGGAACGGTGAGAGGGAAAGTAAACTCCTCATTCCACACCGGTGCCCATTGATCCATAACTATTTGTGATTTTTCCCTTCTATGTGCATCAGCTGGCACCCCGGCAATTCCAAGCTGCGTACATGTAAATTAGTCAATTAGTCCCCCGAGATAGTAACAATGTAGGCATAGTGGCAACATAATCAATTCAGCGTATTACTTTTATAAAGAAATCTGGAGGAGAACATTGATCAAAAGCTGTGTGGGCAAAATCTAAATGCCAGCCTTGGCCCTGGTAGATTGTAACCTGTAAGAGGGAAGTGAAGTTGAAGATTCAGCTGCATTCGAAAAAAATAATAATAATAAAGGACAGTGAAGAAATGAAGTAAAATAAAAGACAAAGAGGAAATAAAGTAAGCATGCTTAAGAGTACTGCCTATGTTCATCTACCTTCAGATGTGTTTGAACATGTGATGGTTCATTGGGATCAAAAACATTATTCGGCAGACCATCTTTTAATAGAAACTCGGGTTTTTTCACATAACCGCAGCCACCATTGGCTCGAAACATTCCTTGCATAATCCAAAGGTACTTCCCAGTTCCCTATCGATAAACAAAGAGCCAAATATTTTAGGAAACCTGTGTGAGTTGGATTAAAATTATTGCTTTGATGTCTTGTCTAATTATCTAATAGCTGGCACTTTGTTTCCGGGCAATGTGTCAAAGCCACCAAAAAATATTTTCAAAAACAGAACCCTCTTTGTACACTGATTAGTATTCTAACCTGCATATTAAATGCGACCATTTGAGCTCCAAGCGCCCACCCAACATGGGGATCATAATTAGTTGACAGGATGCGTGTACCCCTAGGATATATCCTCAACAAATTCCTCTGAGTGAATCTGAAGCCAAAAAAAAAAAAAAATCAATAATTTTGATTGTAATACCGTAAAACACAATGTAGATGGTTCATTATAGTATGAAAACATGTTTAGTGCAAGCGACATTTCTTATGCCTTGCAAACATTTCTGCATCTGCAGAGCATAAAATTTTTTTATCAGCTGATCATGCAAGAGGTTGAAAAAGTTAGTGAAGTTTCATCTCTTGGAAAAATGTTCATTCGAGAAAACTCCGAACATTAATTACATTTATATGTACCTGACAATTTCAGATGCATGTATATTTATAGCATTTTCAAGCTGTTGCTCACTCATGCTGAGACGTTTAGCTTTGCTCTGATCACTGCCTAGCACCTTTGCTAGTCCACCTTTCAGCTTCGTTGCATGAATGGCAATCAAGTTCCTGTATTCAGGAGAAGCCTTCTCCTCATCTTCTTCTTCAATCAATTCTCCTTCATCTAGCTGACCCTGCTGCTCAGACAAGAAAGATTTAATTAAAGAGGCTAGACAATGGTTGTTTCATTAAGTAATTTAAGCAATAAAATTTAATTTTCATGCACCTTATCGCTTGTATCAGATCCAGTCCTGGAATTTAACTTCTCAGTCTGAGCAACTTCTTTCTTTGATGAAGTTTTCGACACATGCATGTTCCCTCTTCCCTTCGCATCCTGAGTTTCAAGGTACTCTTTTGGGGGTTTGGTTGAAATCAGAACCTTTCTCTTCAATGAATTTGGTGAAGGAAATTCCTCTAGATTTTCTGATTCAGGGTGATATAGCATAGTTCCAAATGTTTTGGTCACCATCTACAAGCAAATAAAACGTCCAGTCAAGGGAGGTTGTACATGTTAAAGCAAGACAACAGAATTTCATGATACAAGTTATCTGCTCACCTTGGCCACTTTATCCTGAAGGTTTGGAGGTAAATGGTCTTCAAAAGTTATAACAACAGGATATTCAGAAGCATCAAATGCATGGTCCCTAATTGCGTGCAAGCATTTGTTGAGATCTACCGGAGCAGTCAGTGTCCTACAATTGTTTGTAAAATTTTATCACTTCCAAGTACTCTTGTTTTCATCAATGCAATTGATGGAGCCAGAGAGTCGATTCCAATTGTTAAGATGGCTTTGCAAGAAAAGTAAATCCGGTTTAGTCATTAAATGAGCTATTAAGAGGAAAACAAATTAATGTTTATACCCTCCATGGCAAACTTCTACATCATTTTTCTCCGAATTTGGCCACAAATCCAGTTCAATTACTCGTACTCCCCTCCTCAGAGCCGCTATAATTGGTTTGCTGCTGCTGTCGCTACTGAGTTGATTTCCAGTTAAATATGAGTTATGGCCTGTGTATAAGAAATAATGTGCCAACGGAGAATCCATGTCGTGGTGCACCTAGGCATGAATTATCAATAAAAAATAATGTACAATCACTACCATTTTGAAAAATAATCAGAAAAACGAAAAAGTTGAATAGATATGTGACTACCTTATTAGGGAGTGGAAGATTATGGTCACCATAGAGATATCGAAAGAAGGCATCGAAATGGAGTCCTCTTCGCTGGAAGATGTTAAGGTGCTTGAGACTATTGAAGATTTCTTGTGCATCTTCTTTCTTGGCAGTCTCCTCTTTTTGATAATCAATCATAAACTTCAGCAAGTTGTCAATACTCATGGTGCCATTTTCTGAGAACCGATCAAAGAGTTGCTTGATTTCTTCTGGAGGTTCTACCACTCTGAGCTTGAATATTCTCTTGAAGAAGAAGCAGACTTTGAAAGCCTGCTTCGACATTGTTACACAGAGAACCTAGCTTGCAGCTACTGTTGTTTCTTTTCTTTGTAATTAATTAGTTTTACCTGAAGAGATACATATGAAAGGTATTTATCCGGCACATCAATGTCAAAGAATGGCGTCTCCTCACGGTGAGAATTTGTGCTCAAACATTTTCTTAGTAAAGAGGAAAGGGATTGCTTCCCTTTGTTTTGAACTGTAAATTATAAGGAACTGAGTAAGGATTCTTTATGGCAGCAAATGTGGGCTAAGAATATCTATTGCAAATAGCCAAGCTGTAAAATGCTGTAACACCTGTTCCATATACGTTTGAATTTAATTATTCTTATTCATTTAATTATTTATTTATTATATAAGTGATTTTATTTTAATTAATATTATTAGGATAAAGTATGATTCTTTTTGTTTATTTATTTTTATTGATTTATTTTTTATATTTATTAGTTTTCTAAAATAAAATATAAAATATTATAATCTTTATTGTATAATTTTTTTATATAAAAGTAATAATTTTTATAAAACCTAAACTCTTTTTTATCTCCCTATGATTAAAACTTTTTAACCTAATAACTGTATAAAAGTAAAGAATTATAGGGTTTTCTTTTATGCACGTTTGAAAGATTTTATGAGGTAATTATCCTTCTCTAATCCATGTTCTCTAATCTTATGTGTTTGATAATGAATGCATTGGTTATTCTTTTTACCATGAATGACTTGGTAGGTATGAGTATTGTGACTTAATTACTGTTTTCTCTTTATTTTTTATTCAGTTTCTGCACGAAATTTTCACAAAATTAAACCAGAAATCCTAAGGTTTTCAATGATATATTTTGTGCAAAGAGATTCTAAGTAACCAATTTGTTGTGAATTTTCGAAGTTGGAACAGTGGCGCTGAAAAATTCAGATTTTCAACAGCATGTCTGACTTTGCCGATTTTTCTGACTATCCAAATACCCTCTGAAAATTATGTTGATTTTTATGTCTAATCCTCATTATTTCTACTTACAGTATGTTTAATTTCATAATTTTTTGTTGAGAAAAAAAATTAATAAAAATCATTATGTTAGACTGCTGCAGTTCTAGAAACTGTTTTCCAGAATTGCAATTGCTAAGGATAAGATTATTTTAGCTGTTAAAAGGCTTAAAAATGACCCATAAAAATAATATTCATATAATATTTTGAATCCTCTATGATTTATATTTTATTTGACTAATTTTCATTAAGTGAGCATTAAGTTATGAATTTTTGAAATGCAAAATATAAACCTGAATATTTTTGACAAGTTTCCTAGTCTCTTAATGTAAATTCTTTTAAAATAGTTTTACATCTTCAAAAATTCTAGTAATTGATATATTGTTTCTTAACGTCTCTACTATTGTTAAAATAAGTGGTCTAATTTTTATGAGTTCTATTAAATATTTTACAAATTTTCTAAATTAGCTATCTTTGTTTTTATCATTGTCGGACAGTGTGCATATGTGCATATAAAATTCTATTTGCAATATGTTTCTGACCTTCAATCATTTTTTTTTTGAAATTTTATATGAAATGCTACACATGTTTATGATTTCTTTTTGTATTTTTTACAATTTGCCGACATATGATTAGCTTGGTAAAAATTAGCTTATATAGGATTATCAGGTTTAGACTAGCTTTAATGGTTTGGTGCTTACAACTAGGTTTGATTATATTGGAGTTATATCAATGCCAAAATGAGTAGTGATATTGATAAGGGTGTGTTTTGATGTTTAAGATGGATTGAGCTCGAGGTTGAGGTTACTGTTCTTTATTGCTGAGGATTGAGGTAAGTAGATTTATGCATAGTACACGTATTTTACTATTAAAATGCTTTTAATTCAAGGTATCTATTATTGGTGAATGAAAGGGATATAGAGCTGAATTGTTTTAGTCTATTACAATATTTTGTTAAAGTAAATCATTATTTAAAAATTATTTATAACAAAACTTTATTTATTAAAACCTATGTCATAAATTGTTTTAAAAATAAAAACCTTCATTAAATTATTTTAAGTTAAATACTTTAGAATAATTATCAACTATTTAAATGTAATTTATGAAAGCTTACAAATTATTAAAAGTTTAAGGATGATTTTAAATATTTTTGCTTATTGTCTATAGTGATGTTATTTATGTTATGTTATGATGTGGAAGGCTAACCAGATTATGTGCATATACAATGTTGGTGTTAATAATTTTTCGTGGGGTACAATACCCTCAATAATGTTATATGGCCGGGTCATTGAGTCTACAGGTGATACTATGTGGCACGAGTTAACTATGTTTTATGTGTTTTAAAAGGCTAACTATATTTTATGTGTTTTAAACGGCTAACTATGTTTTATGTATTTTAAAAGCTTAACTATGTTTTATTTGTTTTAAAAGATTAATTATGCTTTATGTGTTTTAAAAAGTTAATTATGTTTTATGTGTTACAGAGGCTAATGTTATGCTTAAATGATTTAAATGACTTTATGACATTTTAATTTATTTTT
Source organism: Luvunga scandens (assembly GCA_030449905.1). Classification (NCBI taxonomy): domain Eukaryota; kingdom Viridiplantae; phylum Streptophyta; class Magnoliopsida; order Sapindales; family Rutaceae; genus Luvunga; species Luvunga scandens. The sequence goes on from JASUUG010001235.1 coordinate 826,362, forward strand.
GCAAATGACGATTTACAAAGATATATTTCTTTATTACTATTATTATGCATATCTAATAAATTTTATTAAATTATATTTGTAGTGATTTTTAGTATTGTGCATGGGTTTACTTATCGAGTTAACGGCTCACCTCTCATTATCACATTTTTTTGCGGATATAGTTAGATAATATGAGCTCGGGGTCTTAGGAAGAAGAATAAGAGTGTGGTTTCTTTTGGGAATTTATGTTCCATTAATAATCTATGAACAATTTAGTTTTTTTTGAGATGATATTTATTTGAGGATTTATTATTTCATTACTTATTATCTTTTGTAGGTTTAGAACGTTTATTATGATTTTTAATTTGATAATTTTAGAGATGAGAGTGATGAAATACAGTTTTACTCTAATTTCACATTGGTACCTTAATAGTGAAATCGGGGCGTTACAGTTCAATTGTTTTATGTCCTCATATTCTCTTCACTTTTTATATTCGCAGCCATATAGGGGGACTTTCATTTATTTTTAAAAATCTTTCATCCATCTGATGACAACAACATTCTTGTTTCTTGTACTTTTCCACTTCATACTACTATGTGCTTTCAAATTGTTTGTCATGATTCTAAGTCAAATCTGTATGATTTTGGCAGGAATGATATTAGACATGAGGTAGCTTCTTTCTTGCATTTTTATGATGAGGAAATCAGACATGCTAATTCTTGATGAAAGTTTATGGACGGTGAGGCAACAGGTTTTATGAACTTGATATAGATCAAACACTTGGCTCTTCTTACAAGTTACAATAGATTAAGACAGCAGCTCTACAGCCTAGTGGGAAAAGACTACAGGCTCTATGTAGAAAATTAATACAATTGGATGTTTAGGGCATAACATCTGCTTAGTAAAACTCAAAACGCATAAGAAGTCTTACCGATCCGAGCTTCTCTCCCTTGTGATCAAACAGGGGAACTGCATGGATACCTGGTCTCAGTTGAAACACGGGCAGGCAAGTTTGGCCAGCAAAGTCATCTGTTTCAGGCATGCTGTACTTGCGAACTTCAACTCGAAGCAAAGCCAGTTCAGGAATAGTCAGTGGAAATGTGAATTCCTCGTCCCAGACAGGAGTCCAATTGTCCACCTTTTTCTTTGTGCTCTTCATTTTCTTATCGGCTGGCACTCCTGCTATGCCCACCTACTTCATAGATTGGCAGGTAAGTATATGCAATATTCTTCTTGGGTTGGGATACAAATAAAGTAGTTGATCCCAATATTTAAAGATCCTAGATAATTAAACCGTTCAGACTAAGTCACACAATGTTTAAAATAAACATGCACTTATAAAACAGCAGCAAAGTTAAAATCTATTGCACCATCACTATGATCAACTCACCCTGGTGTAGAACAGTGGTGGAGACCAAAACTTGCAGTTCATTTGTTTAAAATCCAAATACCATCCATATCCCATATAAACTTTCACCTATAAATAGGCATAATCACCAGTGAGAAAAGGAAGAAATGAAGCGACTAATTTATAATTTTATCTCACAGCACACTTACCTTCAAAGTTTTCTTTACGGGCAATTTTTCTTTGGGATCGAAAACCGGATCATCTGGACCTTCTTTCAGCAAAAAATTAGGTTTTTTCACATACCCACAGCCTGCATTGGCTCTAAACATCCCTTGCATCAGCCAAAGAGATTTCCCGTATCCCTGCCAAGAGCCAAAGAGACCGGTTCTCAAACTAAAAAAATACTAGCAGTAATACGGAATAGTACTGCAAAAGTGAATATTCAAAAACCTGCATGTTAAATGCAACCATTTGAGCTCCATGTATCCAACCAATCATTGGCTTGTAATTTGAGGAGTTAACCCGAGTTTGCTTGGGGTATATTCTCAAAATATTTTTCTGGGTGAATCTAAATATTAATATTCGTTAGTCAACACAGGAATTAACTAAAATACAAACATATATCCAGCACTTAATAACAGTTAATAATTACCTCACAACATCTGTTCCATAGGATACAACAGCTTTTTCGAACTTCTGTTCACTCAAACTTATACGCCTAACTTTTTCAAGTCGAAGATTCAGTTCTTCCTTCAGGCAACCCTTCAGTTTTCCATTATGAATGGCGATTAGACGCTTGTATGCTAATGCTTCTGAAGCACGAGTTACATGATCACAGGCTTCAGTATTATCTTCGTCACATTGATTGTGTTCACTTGTATCATAATCACTCTGCAAATACAAAGAATAAAGTCTGTAAAACAACCGAAGAAATGATAGCCAGTGAACTGGAGAATGAAATGAATTTCACAGGTTACCCTCTCATCATCTGCTTGATTAGCTGTAAGTTCTGATGGCTCCTTCCCTAGTACGTCTTCAGTTGAAATTTTTCCCCTTGCTGAAATATCTTTTCTATTATTAATACCTTTTGTTTCACGGCGCTCCTTTGGAGGTTTAGTAGATATGATTATCCGATACTTCCATTCTTCTGGTGAAGAAAATTCTTTCAGACATTCAGATTCAGGAGAATATAGCATCTCTCCAAATGTTTGAGTAATCATCTACAAACACATACGTTCAGATCAAATAAATTGAAACTGAAAACAAAAGCGTAGCTGTGAAGGTTAAATTGCGTATGAAAAATATTCAAGTACCTGAGCTACTTTAGCCTGCAGATGCGGGTTTAAGTGGTCCTCGAAAGTTAATATGACGGGGTATGGAGATGCAGAAAAAGCATGTTCTTTAATGGCTCTCAAGCACTTAATTAGTTCCACGGGAGTTGTTAAGGTCCTACATTCAAATGCACAATTAAATCAAAATTGAAGGATGGAAAAAGAAAAAGAAACAAACCTACTCATTACAAGCTATTGAGGCAAATGATTACAGAGTCAGATTTTAGGCTTCAGCTGCATACCTTCCATGAAGAACCAGCACATCATCTTTTGCAGAATTTGGCCACAAATCGAGCTCTATCACTCTTACGCCTCTCTTCAGTGCCTTTGTTATTGGAGCATCACTGCAGTCGCTACTGAATTGGTTTCCAGTCAAATACGAATTATGGCCGGTATAAATGAAATAATGAGATAAAGGAGCTGTCATATCTTGGCAAATCTGAAAGTAAAATGAAAACAAGTCAAGTGTGAGCTTTTCTGGTGTTTAGGTGTTGAAACAGCAACATTTCTGATAGTGGATTGTTCTCTACTTATATTCTTCTGGCTCTAACTAGTTACGGGAAAAACTGAAATACATACCTGATTTCCAAGAGGAGGGTTAAGGTCTGTGGAGAACAAGTAATGGTGAAAATCTTCGACAGTAAGAGTGCGCCTTGTGAACCTCGCAATGTGATGCCACCTTTGCAAGACCTGATCCACGATCTGCTCTGCATCTTCAATCGACACGCCACCTTGGCCTTGAACTTCAGCTAAGAACTGCCACAGCTGCTCCGCCGTCATATGCGTGCCACCTCCGGCATATTTCTTGAACATCTCCCTCACATCCGCTGGTGGCCCTGCCTCAGCCACCTTATGTTTCCGGGTAAAGTATGCTGGCAACCCGCACAATAGATAACTACCCATCTCTTTCTTGCAAAAATCTATAAACCTTGAATCTTTCTGGCCCTTATATCAAGAAATGCAATGTATCCTAGGCAAAACTATATCATATATCTGACTCTCAGTTTTCTTGTGATGTTTCAAAATCTATTTCGTAAGCGAGTATACATTAGTTTAGTGAGTACAATGAAGAATGATCTGTGTTAATCAGCCTCTCTGCTTTTCTACCTTTTATACTCGTCTTAATTTCGATAAGCTTGTCTTTTGACTATTATTTGGTTATCATGTCCGCGGTCCGAAAGCTGCAGTGCTGCATTACTTAAATGTCAACATTGTGCCTCAAATTTAGTCGTATTAAGTGGTCTTGCAGAACAAATTCTTATTCCTTTAATCTGAAAATGTATATGTGTATATATTGGAGGATTCTCGATGCTTATTTAAAAAGAAAAGAAAAATTAAGCAAGAACATATTCCTCTTAAATAGATCGAGTGATCAACTCTTGTTAGAATGTGCGGTTACAGTGGAAACAGAATATTTGCACTTTTATTGCCATAAGAGACCTTGATATATACCAAGCTGTTCTGCATTTATTAAAAGGTGATATTGACAGATTGGTTGAAACTGGTAATTTTTTTTTTGTATATTTATTTAATGGGTGGTTTCTGTGATTTTTGTTTAATTGGACAAAAACAATCCTCCTTAATACTCTTTTACCCTTTTTGTTTCTTGTACCAATAATATCCTCATGCCGCAAATCTAAAAACTATACTTTCTTTTTTTTGGCAGTGTCTTTAGTTAACAAAAGAAAAAGTCTTATATTAAGTTTCACTGCTTTCTGAAAAATACCATACGGCAAACGCAATGGAAAATTTCCAGAAAAAGAAGGCAGACTGAATATGAAAAGGCAAAATCTGTCCTCTGCTGTCTCAGTGAGCTGGAAGTGATGGCTGTTAGCCTATGGCCAAGTTTCTAGATTATTTGCAACATGTTTTGAATGTGAATATCACCATCTTAAACAACGACCAACAAAATCTTTTAGTAAATTTAAATATTATTTCATATGGTACGAATATTCCAAGGACCTCTTACAAGTTCAAAATGATGTCAAAAGAGGTTCTTAGCGTGTACAAAAGTTAAAAAGATTAAATAAAGGATAAAAACCTATATTACAAGAAACAGCATCAATATGTGATGGAAAAACTCTCCCAAAAAAAAAGAAAAAGAAAAAAAAAGGAAACAGTATCCTGTCTTTGATGTCTCAGACAAAGTCAAAGCGCATGAGCAGCCTTACTGAGTTTAACATTTTTCCCTTGCGATCAGAGAGGGGAACTGCACGGATCCCTGGTTTCAACTCTGAGACAGGCAAACAAGTTTGGCCAGCAAAATCATCCTTCTCAGACATGTTGTACTCGTGGACTTCAATTCGAAGTAAAGCCAGTTCAGGAACAGTCAACGGAAATGTGAATTCTTGCTCCCAAACAGGCGTCCAATTGTCCTCCTTTGGCTCTGTTTTCTTCATTATCTTATCAGCTGGCACCCCTGCTATGCCAACCTGCATTTCAAATTGGTCACAGAATTATGTTACTCACAAAGGAATACTTTAAACCCATTAGCATTCTCAAATGAGGAACTTACCCTGCAATAGAAATCGGGTGGGGAGTATAAATCAAAGTGTGTTTGTTTGAAATCCAAACGCCACCCATCTCCCATGTACACTTTAATCTGTCAATATGAGGGAGTTTAGAGAAAATTGAGAGGGAGGGCATAGCAACTCTGCTCTGTCATCATCCTTACCTTTAAAGTTTTCTTCACTGGCAATGTTTCTTGAGGATTGAAGACCTGACCATCTGGACCAACATTCATCAGGAAATCAGGCTTCTTTACATAACCACACCCTCCATTTGATCTAAACATTCCATGCATCAACCACAGAGCTCTACCATATCCCTGCAATTAACCACAAACATATTGAGTGCATTTGTTATGAAGATTCAGTTGTTGTCACACAAGAAAAAACAATTTGTTAGCATGCAACAGAAATTTTTGTCTTCCCCCCCCTCTTCTTTTCTTACTAGCACTTTAACGTACTTCACTTTCCAGCTGAATTAACAGTACTTAGAATCAACGACTATTTGTTAAAAAAAAAAAAACCTGTATTAGAACATTAAACATAATGGCCAGCTTGTCTCCTAGCCCATTCCTTTTCCCCAGTTTCTCCTATTTGGCTACTTTACATAAAATTGTTTTATAAGTAGGTTATGAAAATAATATTTTAACTGAGAAATGAAAGATGGGACTAAATAACCAAAACCTGCATGTTAAATGCAACCATTTGAGCTCCATGCATCCAACCAACTAGTGGCTTGTAATTGGAGGAGGTGAACCGAGTTCCCTTAGGATATATCCTCAGAATATTCTTCTGCGTGAATCTGCAAATGAATGGTATCAAGCATCAGATCAGTCAGTTGGAAATTTTTTCACGGGGCAAAGAAACAAAATGTTATCTGTATTCATATTGTACTAAACGACTGATCACAGGTACCTTGACCAAGAAATTTTGTAATCACACATACCTGACAAGGCCTGCTCCATGAGATTCGGCAGCCTTTTCGAGTTTTTGCTCACTCAAACTAAGGCGTCTAACTTTATCAGGTTCAACTTTCAGTGAATCCTTTAATCCACCCTTGGGTTTTCCAGCTTGAATAGCAATTAGGCGCTTGTAGTCAGCTGCCTCTAATGCGTGTTCATTATCATCGGATTCACTCTCATCACTTGTATCACTATCGCTCTGCAAGTCAATTGCACAAATATTAATACGAACAACTAAAAGGATAGACAAATATGCTAGAGTTACAAGGTTAAAGGTCAGGATGAGATGTATCATCATTTTGCAGCACCTCCGCTTCATCTTCTAGGTCAGCTGTAAGGTCTTGTGCCTCCTTCCCGCATTCATCTTCATCAGAGTCCCTTGCCTTCACTGAGTTACTCCTTGTACTGTCCTTACTTTCAGCTTTAAGATACTCTTTTGGAGGTTTGGTTGATATAATAATCTTATACTTCAACTCTTCTGGTGAAGGAAATTCTTGTAAACATTCACATTCCGGAACAAACAGCATATCTTCAAATGTTTCAGCGAGCATCTACAAATGAAAACATATTTGATCATAGAACCATAATTCTGAGTAAGACACCCCAAGCAAAGCACATAGAAAGAAATTGAAGCTACCTTAGCCACTTTAGCCTGAAGATGTGGGGTCAAGTGGTCTTCAAGAGTAATTACAACAGGATAAGGGGATGCCAAAAAAGCATGCTCTTTAATGGATTTCAAACACTTAATGAGTTCTACAGGAGTTGTCAAGGTCCTAGCAGATTCAGTAACACAAGTTCAAGTGAATAATTAATTAATTATGAACATTCGGTGATGCAATCTAGTCACAATGGAGGTTTCAAGTTTTAACAAAAGTTGCACACCTCCCATGAAGAACATGAACATCATCTTTAGTAGAATCAGGCCAAATATCAAGCTCCACTACTCTTACACCCCTCTTCAAAGCCTTAATAATTGGTACGTCACTGCAATCACTGCTGAGTTGGTTCCCAGTCAAATAGGAATTGTGACCAGTGTACATGAAGTAATGAGACAAAGGAGCTGTCATATCGTGGCGGACCTGATTGCAAATATAGATTGGCAAAAATTCAAACAGCAGTCACGATCCCATTTCCGAACAAAAATTAAAAACAATATAATTTAGAGACAAACTACTGATTATTAGATCCCATTTCCGATTTTCTTTTCTTCTACCCCACTTTCTCACCAATCAAACAAGACAATAACAACAAGGGATCGATGCCCGTTGGTTTAACTCTGGTACGTAAAATCTTTTAAGACAGTACAAGAGCTATGAGATTTAAATCCAATTTTAATACTAAAAGAAAAGAGCAAGAAATTTTTAATACATACCTGATCATAATTAATGGGGGGATTAAGATCGGAGGAGAACAAGTAACGATGAAAATCATCAAGGGTGAGGGTGTGCCTAGTGAACTTAGCAAGATGACGCCTCGTCTTTAAAACCTGCTCCACTACCTTCTGGGCGTCTGAGATCGACGCGCCATCATCACCCTGAACCTCCAACAAGAACCGCCTCAACTGTTCAGCCGTCATGTGGGTGCCGCCTTCCGCATACTTATTGAACTCCTCCCTGACGTCCCCCGGCGGCCCAGCCTCCGTCACCCTGAACTTTCTTGTAAAGCAGAGGCACACTCTGTAACTTCCCATTTCCCCAAAGCAGCACCACAATTCTTCTCAGTCTTTTTCTTAGTCTTAGAAACAAAAAATGTGTATGTTTAAACGATATAGTTAATAAAACGTTTTTTTCTTTTTGGTTTTTCAAGTGCTTTGTAGTGACGTTGTTTGCCTGTTAAATAGATCTATTTCATATGACTTTACCGATGATGAGCTCACTCCGTAAAACGATTTATATTCCCGCCTTTGCCTATTTCGTGGTTTGTTTATGCTAATTTTCAACGATGATGATCCTGATGCTGGACCTCTTCTCTGAGTCCTCACCCCTCTACACGGTGTGAAAAGCCCGAGGTTAGTCATTACGCGGCCGGTAACCTTTTTAGTGTCTCCATTAAAATACTAATTATTGTTAGGTGCGATAACATCTTCGTCGCGGTGTTTTATATTTTTACAGATAGAGTCAGATGACTCTATTAATGCCAATAATCCAATAAATACAAAGTTTTTAAGTTTGAAGGTTAACACTAGCGGGGCATCTAATATATTTGTCATTTAGGAATTGGGGTCGTCCATTTGATGATATAGGGCTAGGCAGACAACTTATGTCCAATGTGAACATCTGACCCTTTGTTTGGGTAAAGTCAATGGATATTATGAACACACGAATGGAATCTATCTGGCTTTGCAATCTTATATTCGTATTAGGCAACGTGACTCCGTTGTAGCCGAATCAAATAGTAAACACAGCTCACCTCTCTGAGTCGTGTTCGCATTTTTTAATTTGGGTCACTTTAGACTTTACTCATTTGGCTTTATTATATCTAATAGCTCAAACCAAATATTTAAACTGATCAGAAGAAGAACCAAATTTAATTCTAAATGTCTTTTTTTTTTGGGTCCTGCCCTTTTTCTAAAGTGTTGATTCCCACTTAATGATGGGATTATCAGGCCAAATATCTCAGCTTTAATAAATAATCTTTAATTACTCACATATGGTTTAGGAGGAAACCTGAACTCGCTGCTGTGTCGATTGGTACTCTTAGTGGATGTGATGTGACTTGTACACTTGAACAGTCGAGTAAAAAATACGGTCGAAAACAGATCATTTAATACTTTTAATTGGTGTGCGCTTGAATTGAATGAATGTACAAACATCTCACGTGTCAGATTCGTAGGCGCCCTGCAAAAAGTTAGGATGCCGTTAGGTGGATAACAAAAGGGGTCAACACCTTCTAAATAGTTGGGCTGTAAATTATTGATTCTGTAACTTAGCCACAGCCACTCATAAAATGCAATATTTTACCGAAGGGTGATAGACAAGTCAAGCACTCATAACTTCAAATAAGTCCTTAAAGACACACACGTGACGCGAGCCTAACACTTCATTTTTAGGGGATAAAAGTTACATCAAGTCGTGTATTAAAAAAGGGCGGAGCTATTGGGACCTTATTAAACTTTTAAAACTCTTATTTTCTATAATTATATTTAAGGATAAATGAAAATCTATTATATTATTTCCTTCTAAAATTTAAATTAGGGTTGATAATGGGATGAGATAAGAGAAAATTTATTAATTAATTTAATTTCGGTCATATCCTGTATATGTAAATAGGATTAAAAAATATTTCATTTTTATCCCTTTATTTTATTTAGGATAAAAATTTATCTCCATCCCGTCCTGTTAAATATCTTATCTCATCTCATCTTATTGTCCTGAACAGTCCCAAATATAATTTAATATAGTAAAAATCTTAAATAAATACAAAATAGAAAGTAATACAATAGTTTTATTTTGACTACATATATATTTGAATATAATTTTATGCTAACTTTTTTTAATTGCCTATTTGCTTCAATTGTATATTAATATTAAGATTTACACTACAAAAACTATAGATTTAGACAGTAACCAACTTCAGCCAAGTTAAAATATCTAGTAGTTCAATAATAGAGTAATAAACTAAAACAATATAGTTGTCTATTAGATGGGATAGGACGGGATGGGATTGGACAATCCCAACCCTATTTCGTTTATGCAAGTGGGATAAAAAAATATCCTACTTCCGTCCCTTTATTTTCTTTTAGGACAAAAATATATCTCAATCCTGTCCCAAACGGAATGGGATCCCACAAGATCCCGTCCTAAATTGAATGGGATCCCACAGGATCCCATCCCAATGGAAAAAATTACCATCTCTAGTTCAAACACACCCATTTCCCACATAAGTACAATTTTTCACTATTTATTATTTCTTAGCATTCACCATCAATCCCATTCTAAATGTCAATAAACTGTTTTGAGTCTTAGGGATCCAAAAAACCAAAACAAAGGGTTATAGATCCAACAATCTTTTGTTTGAAAAATCTCGTGACTTTCCAATGTCTTAACATAAATTAGGGAGTGGGACTAAAAGAAGTTATCAAGTGACAAAATTGCAAAAGAAAAACTCAAGTGATGGTCAAGAAATTGCATGAATGACAGGACCGAAAGCATGACATGAGATAGGCAGCAGAAATATCGCCGATGTTTATTATTGACTGTTGGAGAGAAAATTAAATTTAGAAGAATGGCAGTTTTGAAATTAAAGTGGGTGCTAACAATAACGATAAATTTTCTATCATTGTTTAATGGGGTGTACTTATAATACGGGTTTTAAAAGCATATTGGAGGGGTTCCAATAGCCCCACTCATTAAAAACTTATCCACTTATGGCCTATTCCTAACCCATCTGCTTGGTGCCCAATTAAGTTCTAATCCGCAACATCAGCCCCGCCTGGAAACCCCAGCCCAAATACACTCCGTTAAGGCCCACATCTCAAATAGCCCAAATAATGCGGGCTTAATGCAATACAATGCCAATGGTATAAGCCTATCCCTAAATCTTAAATCCTATTAGCTGGTGTGGTTGCATGAGCGGACGAGCAGCACTGACTCCTACAAGATGAAACACAGAAGAGACAAGCTTTGATAGCAATTAGCAACTGTAACTTCAAAAACAGAAGGAGCTGAGTCCATAACATAAACGACAAGACTGCTCACCATCAGTATCAAATCCTAAACACCAATTATGGGGACAGAGAAAATAGTGCATCATAGTTAATCACTTAAATCTTAGTCATCCCTTCTAATGAAACTGGTTTATATCAGGAAATAGCAGAAATAATGGCTGAAGATTGAACGTTTGTCAAAATCTCCACCATCTCTTCTTCATTCTAAGGTGAAAGCATCAACATTGCTGACGGCATATGATACCGCAATAGGCTATTCTCTCCCTCTCCATTTTTTCTTTTTTAAATTTTCCCTAGCAATAGGCTATTCTTGAATCTTTAATCAGTAGAAATCCCTGACCTCTATAACAAGCAGAAGAAGATGTGCAATCACTTAGTCCTAACAAATGAACACAAATGATCGAAGTCCATTATCCAACCTTTTACTCCAACAACAAATCCATTAATCCACATTCAACCAAGAACTTGCATCAAACTTAACCGAGATTTGGCGGCAACAACCAACAAGAGTGCTCCCTCTCTCTAAACAATTGGCAATTTACATCATACAAGATAAGAATAGGATAAGATGGTACCATTACCATCATAATTCATGAATTCATAGTCAACAACAAAGCTGACATACACACAAGTCGTTGACGTTACCAATTCCACAAACAAAATTCTCTCAAATCATCAAAATAATTCATATCATAAACAAGTAAACAACAACAACAACATAAACCATTCATGTATGTTTTTGTTTTTGTTTTTAATAAAATCATGAGAAGAAAAGAATGCATTACAATAACAATCCTTCATTTAATAAGGAGCTTTTTCAATTCTCACCTACAGTCGGCAGTGGGCAGTTCAGTCGGATCGATTGGCATAGCGCTCAACCTTAACATCATTCAAATTAATGCCCACCATAGCCTCACCGAGGCCACAGCTCACCGCCGCCAACACATCCGGGTCACTGTAATTGGTAACAGCCTGCACGATAGCCCTCGCCCGCCTCACCGGGTCCCCGCTCTTAAACACACCGGACCCCACAAATACTCCGTCACAGCCCAACTGCATCATCATCGCCGCGTCCGCCGGTGTCGCCACCCCTCCCGCCGCAAAATGCACCACCGGCAGCCTCCCAAGCTGCTTCGTCTGCATCACCAAATCGTATGGCGCCGCTATATTCTTCGCAAACGTAAACACCTCATCATCGTCCATGTTCCTCAGCACCCGTATATCCCCCATCACGCTCCTCACGTGCCTCACCGCCTCGACGATGTTTCCCGTACCCGCCTCGCCTTTCGTCCGAATCATCGCCGCTCCCTCCCGGATTCGCCGCAGCGACTCGCCCAGGTTCCGGCACCCGCAGACGAAGGGGACCCGGAAGTTGTGCTTGTTGATGTGGTTCTCCTCGTCGGCGGGAGTCAAAACCTCGCTTTCGTCGACGTAGTCAACGCCGATGGCTTCGAGAATCTGCGCTTCGACGAAGTGGCCGATGCGGGCCTTTGCCATGACGGGGATGGTGACACTGCTTTTGATTTGTTTGATTAACTGCGGGTCCGACATTCGAGCGACGCCGCCTTGGGCTCGAATGTCGGCGGGAACGCGCTCAAGGGCCATGACAGCGCACGCGCCGGCTTCTTCGGCGATGCGGGCCTGCTCTGGGGTGACGACGTCCATTATAACGCCGCCGCGGAGCATCTGGGCAAGTCCCACTTTGACGGAAAAAGGCGATTTTTTTGTGGTTTCGTAGATGGCCCCATTGCCGTAAACGGTGACAACTCCGGTGTCAGCCATTTTGAGAGAAAAAATTAGATGAATTATTTGTTTATTTATTTTATAAATTTAAATGAGAGAGAGCGAGATGACACAGAAATGGTGAGACGATTCACCGTGAGCCTGAGGGGCACAGTGCGATATGCATTTATTTTTGTTGCGAGTATTTTATTTATTAATTAATTTATTTATTACAATCAAATCTATTTATATATTTAATTTGTAAGGCGAGGTGAAGGCTTTGAAAGGATTTGGCGTTTGCGGGAGGGACGGGGAAAGAGCGTGACGTGTATCAGTGTATGGTTTGTTTTATTTTATAGATGGTGATTTTTAATTGTGTCTTGGAGTTGACGACGTGAGCTCATTGGTAATTATGGGTGATTTGTTTTGGCAATTGCTTGATTAAGGTTAATTAATTAAAGGTTTTTACTATTTGAGAATTACGTTCAGATTTTGGCTCATTACCCATATTTTTCACGTCATTATTTTTCAATCATCTAAAGCAAATCATCAGGTTTTAGTAGTATATGTAATATATAATATGCTAGTGGTAGTAATAAATGAATTAGACGGTTGCTTAGGATCTCGTATTTAAAAAAATCTTAATTTTTTAGTAGTTATTTATTAATTAGTATAATTAATATTTTTTTGAGATTCAAAAAAATTAAGTTACATATATATTTTTTTCTACAGTAAAAAAGCTTAATTTTTAGGATTTATCATATTATTACTCTCATTCATAATTATTTCTCTTATTCGATAATCTTTACCTTAAATATAAGATATATTTTTATGATATAATAATTATTTTAGACGATACTTCTTTATTTTTTTTATTATTTCCCAAAAAAAAATCAATGCTTTCCCTTTCCAAAAACTAACTTTTATTAAAATTAGAGTTAGATTTTTAAAGCTAACTTTAACATTCTATTAAAATATATTTAAAAACTCATTATCTATAAACCGAGATATATGGAGTGCTTGTTTGATATGACTAATTTTATAGTTATAAGTGTTTATTTAATCTCATAAGCTTTTATTATAATTTTTGTTGTTGTTTGGTTATTTTTATAGTTGAGTTTTTGAAGCTTCAAATAAGTTTTTTTGCTTTTATTATCAAAAGCTCAAAATTTAAAAATATCTAGTAGAAGTTAAAAAGTTTTTTAAAATGTTAAAATATTTAAAATATCCTCTACATATTTAATTATTTTATTTTTTTTTTATAACATAACTTTAAAAACCTTACCTATTAAAGTAATTTCATAAATTTTTAATAAAAACTCTTATTGACAACCAAACAACTAAAATTTTGTTTGTAAAAACTCTATTTATAAAAGCTCAACTAACAAAAACTCTATTTAAATAAGCTCTATTTGAAAAGCTATACCAAATAGAGTTTAAATCAAAGATACTTTCAACAAAGAACTTTTGTGCTCTCTTCTCTTTCTCTACAAAATACATTGTCATCACCATTTACGTCTCAACTAGTCAATTAACTTAATTTCATGTGCTATCATTTTATTTCTTCTTCTTTTTATTATTATTACTATTCTTATCTTTTTTAAATTCAATTTATTTTTGAATTTTTATATTGATTTTGGCTTGAATAATTTAGAAAAAAAAATTGTGTTTGTTTATTTGTTTGTTTTTTAGATTTGAAAGCATGTCAACTAGAAAATATGTATCAGAATATGAAAAAGAAGAAGAAGAGGAGAATAGAAAAGTTAGTGGAATCTAAAAAAAAAGCTTTTAATAAATTTGTCACAACTAATAATAAATATATATATCTTTCTTACTACTATTATTATTTTTTTGAGATCTTGTTAATAATTATTGTAATTTAAGATATTATTTAATATGATTAAATTTTAATCTACTTAATGTTGTTATGAGAATTCTTTTAAATATTTAATATTCTTATAAAAATTGATATTTTAACATTATATGGCCTCCAATTGCTTAAGGCCCTGGAATATGCAACTGAATGCATGGTGGCGTGTGCGTAAATACATCATACATTGATTTAAATTATTTTCTACGCGTTACGAGGCCACCAAGACTTCATGTTTCATTAATGAGAGAGGCAAAAGTTTCATGAACACTGAAAATGATAGAGGAAGCTGAAATACATAAAAGTCCCGTGAGTTCTTAAATTAAGATCAGAAGGACAATTATCATTAGCACGTTGAAAGCGCAAAATCAACAAGCAATTTGCAGTTGTACATCTACAATTTTTTTTTTGTTTTTTTGGGTGTATATATCTAATATCTCTACAACAGTAATATAAAAAAGATTTGACATTTCCAGGTGGTCTTTGAATTACATCCAACCGATCATGATCACATTAGTATTGACCTTGACAAAACTAAAAGATAGTGCGAGGGGGGTTCGGTGAAGGAGAGGCTAATGATTTTTCAAGGAACTGCCTCTGCTGCTTGGGCAGCCAAGCAAAGCAAGGATTCCTCGCAAACTCCAGCAGCTTTGCATGTAATCGCACACCCCATCCATGCTTAGGCTTTCCGCTTTCCATCAAATCCCGCCCTCCTTTCCTATCGCCGCTGCCTGTGTAATCAAATTTGAAAACGTTAACACAATGTGACTACTTAGTTAATCAATGCGGCGGTCCCAATTAATGCACACAGAGAAATTGAACATCACATGCATCAGATGGGTTTGCACTGCCCCAGTCGACAGCAGATTTGATGGATCCGCATAAATCATTGCGAGACATAGACAAAAGATTTCTTTTGGTAATAAGGCCGCGGCGAAGAAATCTTTTGAACTGTTCAGAAATGAGTAATTAGAGCCACTGAATTACATGATAAAATATATTTCAAGCTCACAGACCAAGCATATCCTTCAGCATAGATTTTATACCTGCAGTGCAAAGACAAGAAAGCAGGATTTTCACATACCCGAGTGAGCCTATGAAGATTGATGCATGGCCTCCCCTTCCTATCACATTGCACGATGAAGAACACTTACCGATGATTCCACTGATTATTTGATTGTGCCCTGCTAATATTTTTGTCTTCGAAGCCAAAACATCTACCTGTTACATAAAATTTTCATCATCAAATTAAAAAACATCATTATTCTCTCTTTATAGGAGCTTCTCGATAATAGTACAAGCCCCTTCATAGTGTAAGATTATCTGCCCACTAAGATTCAGAGACATAAAATACAACATCACTGAGAGAGAACTAGTTCTTGAAATCTCCCTAAGAGATTACGATATAGCTGGGACTAGCCGCGGCACGACATCTTTAAAAGCCGACAAGAAGAAACTCACCTTGTAGCAAAGAAAGATAGCAGTGAGAGAGAAGAAGCATAGTAAGACGATGCAGGGCAAGACATAGCTGCAGGAGCGACCTTAGTTTCTCGAATGACGGGGCAGTATTGATGGAGGCATGGCATGCTTTTGCTTTTTCTTAGCTGATGATGATATTGTATTTTAGGACTGAAACTGGTACTGTTGATATTTTGAATCGCTCTCTTTTTTGGACACAATTTCTTTTTTTTTAATGATGCTTGATTTTCGCAACGTACATGGGTGAGGGATGGCCAGGCGATGCTTATTTCTTTCTTTTTTTATTATTATTATTTTTAAAAGAAACAGAATCGAAACGAAAATTAACTCTGGCTGATCCGGACTACCGTGCTATGTTTTTGTTTTGATCAGTTAAAAGTTGTAGGCTCACTCCAAATCAACAACCCCCCCCGGCGGGGGGAGGGTTTTTCTGGTAGTGAACCCATTTGGCTACTGGGATTCCGCTAAATTGACTTCGTAATCACGTCGTGCTACACTATTAAATCCAGTGCTTGAACATTTTATCCTCATTGATATTCTTCATAAATTATGTAACACATACTAAATGACATAAATGTATGCGTATCAGCCACTTATGCGATCCTGCACAGTTGAAAGGACTCAGAAACCTAGCCCAGCAACCATTTCCTTGAACTTGCAGTTGGTTATAAACTCAAGATTGAAATTATTTAGTTTTGCTGCAGTTAATAAGAAGAGAATTGCCAACATTAGAAAGTGGAGATGAAAAGAACACGTGTTAACTTGTGAGAGGATCAACTTAAAGCTCCAGGAACTCTGAACGAACGAGGAGGTTCAAGTACATATAAATCCTGTGACAAAATGGGGCAATACCATTTGTCCAGGGGCCTAAGCATATTATGCGAGCAAAATCTACAACCAATTAATTTGCATTTCTATCCATATCTACAACAAATTTTATCACTCTTACAACAGCAATATTAATCATTTGGATTTTCAGAGTCTCTGTATCTTTGACATCTTTGATTCCTTCTCTTTTTGGTTGTGTCCAACTCTTGATGGCATTAATTGAAAGGCTAAAGCGTGCAAGGTGGGTATGGTGAAGGAGAAGCTGCTGCTTTTTCAAGGATCTGCCTCTGCTTTGGGTCAGCCAAGCAAATCAGGGATTCCACACAAGCTTCAAGTGCTGAAGATGGTGGGGCTGGCTTGTAGTCCAGCAGCTTTGAGTACTCGGTGATCAGGTGAAGCATGTAATCATATACTCGATCCATTGTTAAGCTTTCCATGAAATCTTGTCCGGCTTTTCCTATTTTCTCCGCCTGTTTAATCAAATTTGAAAAGGATGCAGAAATGAAGAAAGAAATAAGAACGTGTTGTAGCTAAGATATGGTGGTTCGGTTCCAATGCTTGCAGACAGAAAATAAATATCACAAGTGAACAAAACAGAGAAGCTTAACCATACCTCTGATGGGTGTGCATTACCCCAGTCAACAACAGATTTTATGGATCGACATAGATCAGCAGTAGGGACGGGGAAATAGTTTTTCTTAGGAATGAGACCGCGGGTGAAAAAATCTTTATACTGTTGAGAAATGATTAGAGCAACTGAATTACATGATAAAATATACTTCAAGCTCACAGACCAAGCATATCCTTCAGAGTAGATTTTATACCTGCAGAAAGAAGAAAACTGGTTTAGCGCATAAAGTATACTTACAAGTCAAATTATCGCTTATTCTCAACCAAAGAGCATGCTCGTGATGGCATTTTATTTGAACATGAAATTGCACAATGAAAAATACATACCGATGATTACATTGATTAGATAGCTTAGACTTCTTGAATCCATCTTTTGTTTCTTCCTTCCAATTCTGTAATGCACAGCAGAAAGACAGAGTTAACAAATTGAAACTTGCTGTTAATCTATGACATGCAACTAATTCATGTTAAAGAAGTAGCTCCAATTAAACCTGACGCAAAATTTCTGCTCCCCAGAGCGTAGTGTCATTGCATTTCACTAACTCTAACCGCAAAGGCGAGCGAACATCTGGGTTTCCTTTCCAGTATGCGAAGGGCAACTTTTCTTTCCAACTCTTAGCTTGAGAACCATGTTTAATGTCTTTGAATTCCTCATTCCAGGGTTGTAAATTTACCTCTGACCTGTACCAAAGAAATTGAGTGTGAATATACCAATTGTCAGACAGATAAATCATGTTTTCAATTAAGCTACCACAATCTCTTAATAAAATTACATGCTTGCATTAGGAAATTTGAAACACGATTTCTCTTACCTGAAACATAATATATCACCATGATCCACATTCAAGGGAAATATTCAATATAATGTGTCAAAAAAGAATTAATAAGTTCAATATCTTCAATCTCATACAAATTTAATCCCTAGCATTTCTTGAAAAAAAATCATGTCTCACAAAGTCCCTCGTCATTGTTATTTAAAAATAACACAAAACAAAAATATTTCCTTATCCACATTGATTGCATTACCGGTAATTACATTTTTTATCTTCTCACAATCTTATCTCAAACTTAAAATCTTTCTCTACAATCACATAGAAAAATTGAACTCATTCCATGCAATGCGAGTGCATGAAAAAAGGGTCTTGTTATCATGAAAGCAATTGTAAGGAAATATAAGATCTAGGAGATAAAGAATCTGTCAAGTATTAGAATTTGATAAACGCCATCCACTTATAATAACAGCTAGTAACATCATTCAACAGCAGCACAATCCCAAAAACACCCAAATCAACCGAAGAAGGCAAACCAAAAAAAAAAAATCAAATATTTTATGTAAAGATTGAAGATTCATACCAACCCCAGAAAGACCAATCAGGGAATGGGATATCAAAGTGAGCATCATTTGTGCAATACCGAAAGAGTGGCAAAGGGAATGACCCGTGTTCCTTTTTATCAATAACTGGCTTGTCCATACAATCAAACATGATATCAACATCAGGCACCATCCCAGGGTACCTTCTAAGCAGCTGCAAAAAACCCCAAATCGTAAACATAGCTCTGCTTTGCACACAATCATAGTAAGGATCAACATACAATCTCCCTCTAATAATCAGAATCCTCAACGCAGCAGATCTCTTAGCTTCCATAATGTGCCTCATCGTTATCCGGGACTTGGCCCAAGGCTCAAGGTCTTTGTGGATCGATTTAAAGAAATCTGGGCAGGTTTGGACCTTCTGGGGTGACGCAACACGGCGTCGCTCTGGGGTAGGATTCATGGCAGAGAGGCACGTGAGGTACGTGCACTGTACGATTTTGTACGCCCGGGAGCGTCGTGACTCCTCTTTGAATGTTCTTTGGGGGAACGGGTGCCATGGCGTTGGCTCTAAGTTGTGCCCTGCTAGTGTTTTTGTCTTGGAAGCGAAATCATCTACCTGCTCCGTAAAATTTTACAATCATTCATTAAGATGATATCATGAATTTGTTAGCTAAAAACTCACAACTTAACTGACCTTGTAGTCGAGGAAGAGCGCTGTGAGAGAGATGACGGAGAGTGAGATGACGCAGGGGAAGAGATAAGACGGAGAGCGAGCTGGGTTTCTTGAAGGAACGACCATTGTAGTAGTGGAGCTTCAGTGGAGGCTTTTCTTTATCACCGCTAATTTGCTTTAAAATTTTAATGCTTTATGCATTCATTTTTTTAATTACTAAAAGTAATCGACAAGACTCCTGTCCTTCTTCTGACACAATTCTTTCTAAACTCTGTCTTTTGTTTTAGCATTTTGTGTACGTGTGGGGGACAGTGCATGATTCTCTCCACCTCCTTTAAGAAAAAAGAAACGTGGGAGTGCGTGCTGTTGTTGGGTCAATACTCGAATACGAAATTGATGCGATGTTCTTGTTTTGACTACCGGTGGGAGATCTTCGTTCCCGGTTTCTGGCATAGTCATAATGACTATGAGCCCATTTGGGTTCTTGTTTTATTTTCTCCCCTTGCTGGGCTTTAAGCCCACAAAAGCTGCAGCTGCTGCTAATGTTTATTAACAAATATATTTAGAATTTTCCTATATAAATGATTCGGAATTAAGAAAAATGATCTAGCAGCTGGCATTGAATAACTGTCGCGTGACATTGCACTATTAGAACACTCTTCATGAATATTATAGTAGCTCTATAAGGCATGTAATGTTTATGTTGTGAAAAATCCTTTAATTTTTTTTTGTGTGCATATAACCCTTCCACAATAAGATAATTTTGATACAACCTGCTGTATTCAAACCTTTGTACATGAAGAAATGCATGTATCAGTTTCAGTACATGGGAGTTGAGGACAATTAGATTTACATCAGGAAAGAGCATCTGCAGTGTGTTGTTCCAATAAACTGCTTAAACTGTAAATATCTTTCTCACTTTCTTGACCTTCCTGCGGCATATGGGACAAGTACCGGCTTCTTCTGCTACCCTGTGGAGTTAATTAGCCTCAGAAATCTAATCCAGCAACAATTTCCTTAAACTTGCAGTTTGCATTAAGATTGAGAATAACATGTTTGATAATAAGGTTGGTGTTCATTTACCTTGTTCCACAAGTAAAACAGGCAGCACAGTGCCCACATGGAAGAAAGAAGCAGTCTCTTGGGGCATCACAGCAAATAACACGGAGATGTTGGGGATTGCTGTTGATTTCCCCTTCATTTAGTGAAGTCCCTTCAAGAGAATTTACTGGTAGCCAGTCTTTCAAATCCTGCTCATCATGTGATACAGAATCAGAGGATGAACCCCAGCTCGAGAGATCATCATCTTTGTGTGAAAGCAATGGAGCACTTTGTGATCCCCTATCTGTTGCCTGAAATCCTGTTCCATCTCCACTAGTGTCTGGCACATGTTACAGTATCTGAAGGCCAGTAACATGAGGATGGTCGTAACACCTACAAATAGAAACAGCGGCAAATGTAAAGATGGAAATATTCATTTGTAGTGCCAGGAGAATGATGTTAACGGAAATGAATATGACCTAATCCTGCAAAATATGTGATCCATCGGGGTCCATAAGAGAGTTAGACATACCATTTAGCACACTCGAAGTACCCTGAAAGGATTAAAGTGTGCCCAAAATTCAAATAGACGGATTAATAGATTTTTGAATCAGAATAGCAAATGGTCTAGGAACACAACACTCGACAAAATGGTTCCAACTGCTATACCTGTTTTGACTTAAACTTGAAAGGGAAAAAAACCACCAAGAAAATGAAATTAGCTAGGGACTAATAAACCTTCTAATTAGAGTAAATATTTTTCTCATTTTCTATACAGTTTTGGGAGAAATACATGGTAGGACGGAAGCTGTAAAATCCGGAGGCAGGCACAAATGGCACCTCACATATTCCTCACCATCATCAGCAGGCTGTCATGGACTTCTAATCATATGATTAATCAAATCCACAACAGCACTTTGATGTCATAACTAAAGATTTAATATTTGGATATCGTACTACTGTCAATCAGAGACAATATGAAGTCTTAGCTAATTGACTACTAAAATGAGAAGCCAGGAAATGTATACAGGACGAATTGAAGGAGATAGAAGTTGAGAAAGATCAGTCTATTACCTCTGTAGGACCTGTAGATGTTAATATTGCAGAAGTTGTTCCCAGAGGATCAAGGGATAGACTGCAGAGACAGCTTCCCAACGAATATCTGTAATACGCCTTACTTGTGTTATAGACCAACACATTTATTGTGAAATTCAATTGCAACTGTTTGAAATTGATCAGGGAATAAAAAATTTCATGATCTGCAGTATCAACATGTGCTTAAAATGTAATGTTAGGAACAAGACTACCAAACTCGAAGCAAGTGCTCTGCATCAGAACAAACCATTTATTTTACTGAACCAGCTGATGGGGCAAATGGGCAAGTGCAAGAGATCACTATAGTTGATAAAATCATATCGCAAGAAAAATAAACAAAGTTTTTTTTTTTTTTGAGAAATTACCTCCGCTTGCTGAGAGTTCAAGTTACCGACAGCAATATAATAATTAGAAGACTTGGAAATTTCCTGCTGGATCTTACCACTTCCTTTAAGCATATAATTGACAGGTTAGATTCTGGAACAGGTTAATCTATAATAAAGTTAGAAGGCATATGGTGACTAATAAGCTTTACCGTATATAATATTCCAAGACAAAGTTGTATTAGGATATGATGGATCATCAATCCAGTCTTCAAGGCTTTCACTGCCTGCAAGGTCAGGCAATAAGTTAGAAACAGGAGATCTAATTCTTGCATCAAAGCAATTGTAGTAAGCTGAAAACTTGCTATAATGTTTCTACAACCCTCCATTTGCTGCAAGCAAAGCCTTTTCTCTTGAAAATAAAAAAGTAGCATACAAATATGTACCAGATATTCAGCAAGGACAACAAATTAAGATCCCCAAAAGCTTTTGAGTGTATGTAGGCAATTACCACGGGCAATTACAAGGGATAAAGGAGCAGCACTCGGAGATTTTACAGTGTATGAGATGTCCACTTTAGATCCCTTGTTCAGGAAGCATAGCCACTCCTGTAAACAAGAAGATATAGAATATCACACGCACTAATCACAGCAAAGGTAAAAAAATGCTCTGCTTTTCTGACTAGCAAATATAGAATTTTGAGTCAAGATTTTTGCCTCATGCCAATCATCCAGAACCACAGCAATATGTGCCTCAGTCCAGGTGAATTCGACATCCAATGGAGGAGAATTGTGAAACCCATATAGCATTAATGTGCTCGATGTTTGCCTGTCTAGTTCTTGTGCCTGTTTAGAAACCAAATAAGATTATTGTGTCAGACAAACCATTTGACACAAAAGCTCTAAGCTGATAGGCAAGAGCCCAGCAGTCGTATTGAAACAAATCTGTTAGGGTCGGACTTTTCAATAGCATCAAGAAATACAGTCGACCTTAATTTACTCAGATTATTGTCGTTGAGCATACTTCGGAAGTACAACCTGAGGCCCAAGTTAACAACCTGATTTACAAGTACAACCTAAAGCTTGTATGGACGACCTAGTTTATACATTCCTTAACTCGATCGTGGTCAACCTTAATCTACTCAGAATCATTGTCGTCGAGCTAACCTCAGAAATGCAACCTGGGGCCTAAGTTGGCTACCTAAGTTACAAGTACAACCTAAGCCTGTATGGACGACCTGGTTCATACATTCCGCAATAAAAACCTAATTTTTAGGTGAGTTATATACCATTATCTTCTCAACCGCTCACGACTGATAAGTAACCGCAAGTAACTACCTTTAAATGTGCTAAAATCGTGGTAACCACCTCACGATCAGGAGGCTATTTAAAGGAAAGAAAGCTTCAGGTGAATGGGTTAGAAAAACAAACCAAAAAACTCTACAGAATCAACCTCAAAGGTTACTATTTTTCTACCAAGACCCTTAACTCCAATACCGGAAAATTCATAAATCGAACTTATTCTCAAGCCCTTTTTTTCATTTTTCTCTTTTTGAAACATAAAGCATATGACTTAAGCATTGGAGGATTTTCGCCGGAATTCCCACCGGCGTGTCCTAATCGTGTTTTGTGATTGGCATGTATAGAAAGTGGCGATTGCGGTGTTGCTCGAGTCGAATTCGTGCTGTGGTTCCCTAAAAAATAAATTCAGTTGTTGAGGTCATTTTTTGGCATCAATAAAATCTAAACATACTGCTTAGTTATGGGCAAAAGTAGAAGCAAGGGAAGGAATTAACTAGCAGCAAATCACCTTAATAGATTGCACAAAAAGAGGGTTAGTACGCATATGGCGTGAGCAATGGGGACCCAATTGTAATTCCAACGAGCCATAGACACCAAAAATCATAGTAATGGTAACTGCCGATGATGAATTATGGAAACATGGCGAAAGAGAACCAAAATCAATACGGAAATCGCATAAAAAATGATACTCAGGAACAGAAAATGATTTTAAAAAAGAAACCAACCAAACAGCCAAAAGGTGAGCAGTCCAATAAGGCAAGACCAGATACCATTCCTCGTGCTGCTGTCCGAAATCGACATGTTGACACGATAAGGGACACCAGAAGACTACTGCTGCTGATGCACAGCATTCTCTTGTGAATGTGAAGTAGAAATAGAAGATGAAGGGACAGATTCATGTTGGCTATGGTTATGGCTACGCGATTCTTCTTCCATGTTGAAGAATTTAACCCCCCCTCCAAAAAAAAAATGGATATGTTTAGAGAATCGTTTTCTCTTCTTTTACATTTTAGAATTTTGAAAGAATCAGTTAATATTGTTGACGTTGAGGCAGAGTGGCGGTGGTGGGTGGAGTTGAAGCGTCGGAGAATCCAACAAGCAGTCCTCTTTCGTTTTGTTCAGTTGCTTTTGCCCGGGAATGGGCATTTAGCAGTGACCGTTATTTGTAATTCTTAACCGAGTAACCATAGACTGCCACGCAGTCTTGTGCCGCCATTTCTGTGTTTGCTAACTCTTAATGCTGACGTGGCATATTCATTTTGCAAAATCTAATGCACCAATTGATGACAATAACGAAAGGAAACTGAAAATAAAAAGATAAAAAAGAAAATTATTATTCATATAACCTAAATTTATTCTTTTATTAAAAACATCACAACACTTTAATGGTATATCAATCATTCACCATAAATTGACAAAAGTTATTTACCAACTATCAAACCGTAATTTACTATTTAAAAATTAACGAAATTGTAATGAATTAACGATTTTACTCTTAAAACTTAAATTAAAGTAAAAAAAAAATTATGACTTGTATATCTTTAAATTCTCTTATTATTACTTATATCATATGAAAAGATCAGATTATCCCTCTAACGTCATTATATTTAAACGATAATTAACGGTTTGATAGACAACATATATATTTTGTCAACTTAAAATGAATGACTAATATATTCTAAAAATATTATAATAAATTTGATAACGAAATAAATTAAGGATTACGATTGATAATTTTTCAGATATAAAAAATAAAAATCAGAACATAATTTTATAGGATAATTTATGAAGGTTATCAAACTTACAAACCTTCAATTGCTTTTATTGGCGAGGGTAGAAGTTTCCTTCCTAATTACAATGTTAATTGTAGAGGTGGCAAAACGGGTCATCGGGTCGTGTTCGTGTCGGTTAGTTTCGTGTCGTGTCAAATTTAGGTTGACTTAAACCCGATCCATTTAATAATCGTGTCCAAATATTGAGACCCAAACACGACACGGAAAAATAATCGGGTTATCAATAACCCGCTTAATATCTATGTATTAAACAAAATTTATATCAAATATTTATACGCTGTTATTCATACACGCGTAAATACTTTATCGATATTATAAAATATACATATGTACCAAAATATTATACATTTACACTATTATGAAGTTTTAATTATATATATATAATATCGATATTATAAAATATACATGTCCACTAATATTTTAAATATTTATACTATTGAAGCTTTAAATGTATATAAAATTTAATAAATAAAATACTGTATTTATATTCATCATTTCAAAAAATAGAAATAAAAGAGAAAATTATCTTTAATATTTAAGTTTTGATGATAAGAACGTGTAAATTATTTTAAAATAGAAAATATAATCGTGTCATTGATCGGGTAAATAGGTCAAGAATTTTAACCATAACCCAACACGAAAAAAAATCGTATTAACTCAAACCTAATCTATTTAATAATCGTGTTAAATTTAATGACTCATACCCATCTATTCGTGTCGTGTTCGTGTTCGATAATCGGTCTTGTTAAATTTTACCCGCTATAGTTAATCGTGACATCCTCGAATAAAAGAAGTTCAACTTGAACGATCCACGCGTCTTCATTCAATAGCGTGCGGCCGTGCTGACACGCCACGCGTCACATAACTACTGGTTCAATGATTCATCCTGAGGGCCGGCCCCCAAATTAACCGATATTTCGTCAATCATCAGTCTGCAGTCTGCAGTCTGCACTAAGCGGAACCCCAAAGTGAGTGATTGTGAAACGAGAAGCAACAAAGTGATAAATGGCTTCGACAAAATTGCTTTCACTCACAATGCTATGGGCTGTTGTCCTGTTGGCTACTTTGTCTTCAATTCAGGTTTTTTTTTTCGATTAACGTTCTCTCAAACCATTAAATCTTTTATTTTAATTTATAATACTCTTGTCTCTATTTTTTCCAAGTATTGTGAAGACTTGATCCATGATTCAGATTTAGTATTAGGGATTTCTGCATATTGTTGTGTAGATGGGAACGAGATTGATTGTTGATTTCATTTTTCCTGATCTGATCTATGAAGTTTTTGCGTTTCAGGCGAAGAAATCGGATCAGAATTTGAAAGAAATCACAAATAAAGTCTACTTTGACGTTGAGATTGCTGGAAAACCTGCCGGTATGTTTCACTTTGTCAAGTTTGAATTTAGATCGTTATATGGAAAAAGAAGAAACGTTGTATTTAATAATGCTTACCCTTTTTTTCAATAATAATAGATAGTATTAATATTTAGTTATGACAAAATGTTTGTTCTCAGGACGTATTGTAATGGGTCTCTTTGGAAAGGCAGTCCCTAAAACCGCAGGTAAAGTTGTATGGTGTTTGGTGTATGAAACAGAAAAAATTGACGATTTGTTCTTGTTGCATCTCTTTTAGCAGCTTGTGAACATTGTTGACAGTTTGGATATTTTTCTTTGCAGAAAATTTCCGAGCTTTGTGCACAGGTAAATTTGTGCAGTGATCTTGGCTTTGTTTGTTTGAGTTGACTTGATGCCTAATACATGATTAAAGATCTTAAATTTTTTTAAGTTAAAAATCAAATTTGTTGCACCACCTTTCTCAGTTCATCATTGATCTTACAATAGTTACAAGATAGGTGAAAGACAATACATTTTCTTCAACCAAATTGGAAAGTTAAATAGGTAATGTTATTCATAGGGAATTCAGAAAACTGTGTAAACTGTAAATGAAATTTTAATGGCATATCATTTTGGATGCATGTGGACCAACAGATAAAATTGGATAGTAACAATGTACTTGGCTGTTGTTTTGTTGTATATCACTTTATCATTTCAGGGGAGAAAGGTATTGGCAAGAGTGGGAAGCCACTTCACTACAAGGGGAGTGCATTCCATAGGATTATTCCCAGCTTTATGATCCAAGGAGGTGATTTCACTCTTGGTGATGGAAGAGGTGGAGAGTCAATTTATGGAGAGAAGTTCCCTGATGAGAATTTCAAACTGAAGCACACCGGCCCAGGTACACTTATTAGCCCATTCTTTTGATTGGTTTGTATGCTGCCCTGCAAGCATTATTCAATGGTTAATAGCATGCAATGAAACAAATATTAAATTCTGTGAACAGGGCTTTTGTCAATGGCAAATGCTGGTCCAGACACCAACGGCTCACAATTCTTCATTACAACTGTGACAACTAGCTGGTAATTATATCTACACCCACAAAGACAGAAATGGAAAACATATAATCTAAGCAAATTTTCTTACTTTGAAATTTTTTAAATCTTTACTTTATCATGTGGATGGTGTCCCACATAGGGATATTAGTTCTTGTAATGCTAAGACAATTAACCTTCTGCAGTGAAATTGCTATTTTGTACAAATTTCTGCAGAGAACGCCTTTTCAAGGCCTCCACTTTAGCCAGATATGCTCATCTGGACTCTTAAATATGGCCCTATTCTGTTATATGTGCTGCAGAAGACCAATGTGGATTAGAAAAGCATTCACAATTATGATCAATTTAAAACCCCAGATGTTTGATTTTTCAACCATATAAGATGTTTTATCGTTGTCAACTTATCATTGGAATGGCTTGCAGGTTGGATGGCAAGCATGTTGTATTTGGAAAGGTGCTATCGGGAATGGATGTAGTTTACAAGGTTGAAGCTGAAGGGAAGCAGAATGGCACTCCGAAGAGCAAAGTTGTAATTGCAGACAGTGGTGAACTTCCTCTGTGATTTCCCACATATTTATATAATCACACCGATAAACTTTTGTAATCCTCTCATCTTTTCAACCTTGATGAAGATACCCTTAATTTGCCTATTTATGATGTTGTAGACATTTTAAAATGTCTAAGGTTGTTTGCCAAGTTGGTGCGACATTTTAAGGGGATCCTTTTTTCTGATAACTATCTCATGATAAATAGGACATGATTTTAACTTGTGCGGAAGAAGCTTGTGGAAGCACTGAAATAAGTAGGGAATGCTGGAATCCATATCATTACTTTGTGTTTGTTGTTAACTGTCGTCATGACAATGCGGAACTTGAACATTTTTGCAAAAGGACCAAAGTACAATTTACTTTGCTAAAAATTTTTCCTATTAAAGCAGATTCAAGAATAACTTCAGTTGCTTTGAATTAAGACATGGATGTTGACACTAAAAATGCTCATTAGGAAAAAGTTCGTGAGAGATTGTGAGGTTCAATGGTTTGATGGTTGGCATATATCCCGCACGGCTAAACGCAATGCTTTCTTCGCGAACACTACCAGTCGGAAAGCATGGAATTGAGCCACGACACTATTTTATAAGAATCAGAAAGCAGTTAATATTGACATAGAGCACAAGCATAACAGCATCATAATGATATTAGTTCCGTCGAATTCAATACCTAAAATCAAGCCGGCTGTGCCACATCCAATGACAATAATAGAATTCGAGATGAGTGGGTGATCAATGAATAATGCTCCTTGGGTTACTTACATCTCAGAAAAAGAAAAAAGGAATTGATTGATAGCAGACAAATGACTTGTCTCAAATGCATTTTTAACATTTGAAAACAGTTGAACCAATAGACTGACGCAACTGTGGTGACTGACGCAACTGTGGTGGAGGAACAAACGACTTGATCCCATACAATGTCAGAGAACATAACGGATTGATTCTTCTTCATCCAGCGTCAAAAAGAATCCCAAATACCCCTAATTTTTCCTCACAGCTGAAAGAAAGAAGAGAACAAGAGAAAAACAAGCAGTAGTCTTTTGAGCTTATCACTAAGTCGAGGAGGATGTATGAATTATGAAATCCGCCAAACAATACAAGAACAAAAATACTCAATAAAATGAAATTAGGAAGAATTCTAACATGGTCGTACTGTATGAATAGCCCAAGCTACATCCTATATTGATGAATACATAGAAACTAGTGTTACAGTCTCAGAACCCAGGAACAATTCCAGAAAACATCATTTCTGTTATGCATCCTCCTAATCTTACACACTATAATGATAGCAAGAAAACCTTGAAAATGAAATTTCATAAATAAATTTCAGAATGAGACATCCATAACAGTAATCTTCATACACCAAAAACTTGCCTAGTCCTCCAAACCTTAATGGCTCCTCTCAGACAAACACTGACATGTTTTGATCAGCCACATCTGTGAACCTAGTTAAACCACCTCCACCAGACAACAATCAATATCCACAAAGAGCCACACCAGCCTCAAAAAAACTAATCCCATAGTTCGGCATGTATCATTCAGCTTTAAGTTGCTTAAATTTACTTGAAACAAACCTCTCAGCAATACAGCATCACTTACCACCATGATCAACAGCTTTGTCTCCTTACCAGTTAGAAAATCATTGTGCCACCACAGCTGCCAATTTCAGGACCCATTTCCTCCATCTTCAACAGTTATTATCAAATCATGAGCTCCAATCCCAGCAACTATTAACACTTCACCACATAGCTACCACTCGCCAATTTCTAACCAGGTCATTAGCTAAATAAACTCATCAGCACCAACGTTCCCCACACCTTTTACTTCAACTCCTTTCACAATATAACATTTTACATACATGTAATAAAAATGTGCAGTGACAAATACAGTTATCTCTGCTTGAAATTCTTTTAAATCCTGTGATGAGAGACTTATTCAAACTGTGGGGTTCTCTTTGCTCCTAAATTGGATGTCTTCAGTGATATCTTGATTTTTGAACTTTCTTCAGTCTCGAAACTTCTTTGTCTGATCACTGATGTGTCTTCTGAGTTTCCTTTGCCTTGAGTTGTGTTGCTCCCCTTGCCTAACTGTTGGGTTCTATTTATACTTAAACATGCTGTCCATATAATTTTATTTTACTTATTCGAATTTCAGAACAGAAGTAGGTTCTGTTCTGATTTGCATGAACAGGGGTTCTGCAACAGTGTTGCTGATTGAATTTCTAAATCTTAATAATACATTATCTATAATATTACTCACCTGCTAACACTTTTATCTGTACAAAAAGTAATCATCAAAAAGCTGCAACCAATAGGATTTTCCTAATTGTCCTTTCCCAAGAGGAAGAATTCTAAGTTCTACCCAAATAATAATTATTTAAAAAAAAGCATATTTGTTTTTTCAACTTATTTATTTTTAGAATTAGAATAATGACAACCCAAACCCTCCCCATGGTTTTCAAGATTTGACTGTCGACTACAAGACTACCTAGTTAGTCTAATAGTAGAAATGATACAAGAACCGCCTAAATAACTCATAATGCAACAGTAGTTGAACGGGTGTTTTCCAAAAGGACATTTTGGAGTAAAATGAAGGTCAGATGACACACTAGCCCCCAAAATCAAATAAAACTTATATGGAAAAGAAATGATAGGAGAGGAGAGGAAGGAAAAGAAACAAAGGGAGAGAAAATAAATGAAAAAGAAAATCAATCTCATTTTTATTGTTTGGTTGGACATGCGATTCATCCTTTTTTCTCTTATTTCGTTCCTCTCCTCTCCTCTCTTCTTCTTATATTTCTTCAAACCAAACACGCCACAACAAATATGTCTGCAACTGTTGTGCTTTTGCATAACTCATGGCTACCTTGTACTTCAAAAGTGGTGATTTAATTCCACATCAGCCACAGCGCGTCAATTTCAAACAAAAACAGCAGAGGTCAGCAAAATTAGAAGCAAAAACATAATCATAAATACCTTGTTTCTATCTGCGGGGGAGACAGAGTAATGTAGATAAAGCAGTCCCGCAGCGGCCACAGCTCCTTATAATTATCTTCACAAGAAAACGCAAATCAAACTGCACAATTATCATCACAAACAATCAATCCCCAGCTACCGCTGATATCACCACTACAATTAACAACCTAAATTCCAAACAACCAAACAGTAAAAGAGACCGACTCTGACACGTTCAAGCAATTATTAACTGGCAGCAACAATCATAACGATAAACTTAAAAAAACAAAGAAGGAGATCGAAATTACTCAAAAGCCATCTTTTCGCCTCTGATCCTCTGAGCCCTCCGCGTGTCCGTTGTTCATCCTCATTCTCCTCCTGCGTTGACTGACAATGTTGCAGAAATTCGCCGATAAGTCGGAGTAAATGGAGACAACCTTCGAGATATTCCCGTTAATCTCGCGAAACAGCTCCACGTTCTTGGACATATTGTCCGGAATCCTCGACAGGTGATTCTCGTTCACTCGTTCGATCAACGAACGGTTATTATCCAGAACGGTCTGCGCTTGCTTAAAACTCTTGCTCAGCGTATTCCACGCTTCCGCGTCATACCCTTCCTCCGCCTCCTTCTTTCTTGTTGTTCACGTTTGAGCGTTTGCTAAAGTTAATGGTGAGGGTCTCGTTATCAGGTTTTGTATCTGTTGTTGAGGTGGTATCGTCCATCATAGACTGACTCCACCAATCCAAAAGATAATGACTCTTCCTTCACTCTTTGTGGCATACTTCATTACATTGACATAGCACAACTATTTATACTTTTTTTTTTTAAAAAAAATTGATATTCTATTTTGAAAAATCTCGCTTTATATATATATATACACACACATATAGCTTGGCGCGAGCTGAGTGGCAGACGCAACGTAGCAGGTGTTGGTGATTTGGAGCATTTTGATTGGTCTATCGCTTGCCCTTGTTTTTTTGGGTTGTTGAGCGTGCAGAGATATTTTGGTTTGGATCTGTCTGAAGGACGCGCTGCCTGCGATTGGCTGATGATTAGTTAAAAATATCTCCCATCTATCGGGGATTTAAAAATGGCTTGTTGGGTGGGCTGGGCCTTCTTAAAATAAAAAGGATCCAGCTACCTTGCGAAGCACCCAACCTTGCCTTTGTCTGATACAGCTAATATGTGTTTAATTGGTATTAAACTATTAATAGTGCAGTTTATATTGTTTATTGTAAAATCATAAAACCAAAAGTTTTCAAATATTCACACATATTAGCCCTTATTTTTTACACTTGATCCGTTGACCTAATTTGATCATAGAAATGAATGATGATGTAAGGCAACATTGTAATTCCATATAAAATTTTCTAAACATGCAACAAATTTGTTATATAATATATATTTAGTATAGAATAAATAAATTGAATACATGTTAAAAATATGGTTATTAACATTTCAATACTTTACAAAATTAGAAAATAAAAAAAAAGCTGAGATTATGAAATAAAAAGCATAAAAAGTTTTAGGTTGTAATATTTTATTATCATTACAAAACTTATAATTTACTATATTTCCGTTTCTAATATTAGTTCATATGTTAGTTTATCTATACAAACCATCTATATGTAAAATGCAACATGTTAGTTTATTTTATAAAATACCAACATTTTTGTATAAATTCAAGGGAAGCTATTTTAAATTTCTTTATGAAACCCAATAAAATACTATAGTAATTTTTTTTTTAAAAAAAGAATTATATAAAAAGGAGCTAATTTAAAAAAATTGAAATAGTTAAAAAATTTTGGGCTTTACATTTCTTAAGAATTATTCATATTTTTTTGGTTTTAAAACTTTAAACTTGTGAATCATTGTTTTAAAAATAAATTATAATTTATTCTTGATTAAAAATGATTAAATAATAAATTTATTATTTTCTAAGTATTTTTTAAAATAAATATAGGGTGGCTGCTAGCAGACAATTTAAATTCTATTTGGAATTGAGGTGCTGTATCTTTTAAGATACAGCTGATGTAAAAAAAAAAATAACTATGAAAAATCATATCAATATAATTTTTAAGTTATAACAGTTATTATTTACTAAATATTTTAATGTTATAACTTTTAAGGTATACATACCTAATCTCAATCTCAAACATATCCTTAATTTTGTAACCACTTTAACTTTTACGATGGCTAATCAACATCACAAAAACCCACTCTTTTTAGTTTACAAAATAACAATGACCGCCTTGTAACTAAACCATAAAAGACCAAAATAGTAGTATGTTGCAACCATTGCAATATAGTTTTATCCTAAAATAGAATATATGGTGCATTTTTTTTTATAAATGGATAACTAATCTTTAAGCATTTTAAAATTAGACATTTAAACTTTTTTCCTTAATGAATTTTGTTTATTGCATTGTAAAATGTATGTGTGTGCGCGTGCGTGTATAATTGGAAGATGTATAATGCTTTAGTTACAAGGCATTAATTAAAAGAAGGAATTAATTAAGAGAAAAGTTCCAATGTCGATTTCTAATAGGAGTGTCTGTGGATTGGACATCAATCCATATTCAATCCACGATTTTATGAATAATAAATTTTTAATCAAATTCAATTCACAGATTGGTGAAATTTAGTATAAATCTAATCTATATATCTGCGGATCGAATGTAGATTTGGCACAATCTATATTTAATCTACCATTTTACGGATTGGTTTGTGGTGTAAAA
This sequence comes from Luvunga scandens, assembly GCA_030449905.1. Taxonomy (NCBI): domain Eukaryota; kingdom Viridiplantae; phylum Streptophyta; class Magnoliopsida; order Sapindales; family Rutaceae; genus Luvunga; species Luvunga scandens. The sequence goes on from JASUUG010001235.1 coordinate 859,853, forward strand.
ATTTTTAATTCTATTTTATCCACGAACAACTTAAATAAAAAATTAATATAAAAATAATTTTATTACCAATCAAATTCAAAATTAAATAAGATTTACGTAAATTAATTGTTTAAATAAAGATAGAAAATACATTCAAAGTTTCAAAATATAGCACACAAAAAAAAAACGTATTTGTTTAAGTCAGTACATGAAAATTAATTATTTAGGAAGTTATATTTGTTTATTTAATAATTTTTTATTTTATATTATTATCAGATAAAATATAATATAATTTTAATATAACTATATTTTAACTTATTTATTTGTAAATACTAACGTCATATTTATAAATTTTATTTTTTAATGAAATAAATATTTTTATTTTTTAATTAAATAAATATATATATATTTTTTTATAGATTCATAAATTTTTGTAGATTTACATAAGTAAATCCATATTCAATCCACTAATTGTGAATTTTTAACTTTTTAATTCAATTCAATCCACTAATTCACAAATTATATTTTTACGAATTATATTTCTACAGATAAGATGAAATAAGCATATTGAATTAAATTTTGAACACCCCTAATATCTAGAACCTAAAACTTAAGATTCCACTTAAAAGAATAAAATGAAAAATAATGACAGTGGCTTCTAATAGTTCATCCGAGAAAACAAATGCCTCCCTAGCATATTATGACAAACACAATTTCCCGTATACTGCTCTAACATTAAAACATCTTCAGATTTTTTTCTCGGATTTAAAAACATCAAGCCGAAGCTGATTTACCTCGAGCCTTTAAAACATTGCGCACTTGTTACTTTGTTTACAAGGCCCCGAATCGAAGAGGAAATCATCCAGAACCATGTTAGGTTTTATTTTTATTTGTTTTCCCCACTAAGAAACCGAATTTTAGATAAGGCAGCAAAAATAAAAATAATATCCTCACCCTTTTCTCTATCGTGCGGCTCAAATTCTATGGTTCGATATTAAACCGTCAGGATGAAAATTGGGGGATCAACAAGAGTCCCCCAAAATGATCAGTTTGTTAACTTACAAATGTTACAAATGTACATCCTAACATGTATCATTAGTCGTTTCCTAATGACGTATAAGTTAAAGACACATTTTTTAATTCAAAATACATACACCACAACAAGGCAGAGAGCATGAGGCGTAGTCTATTATAGCTCATTCTAGCCTAGATTTTTCACCTAAGTTGTTATCATAAGTGAACAAACTCCTACTGATGGCTAATGGTTGATTATTAAACTAAAAATTTGACGAGTGCTGGTGGTTCTACAGAGCTGAGTACTGTACAAACTACTCATAATCACTACCACCAGTATCCAGAAAGCTGAACTCTCTGAATCCATCAAGCTTGATTAGAACTGTTCCTCGGTTCTCTTCACTCCAATGCAAACCTTCATCCTCCACAAGTTTAATTACCTGTGAGCATTAAGTTTAGTGGCACATAAAAGCTAAAAGGACTTCTTGACGCTCTGCTATTAGGATTTAAATCAACTTTTTATGAAATTTAAACAATACACCAATAAACTAAATGCAAGGGCGATGACTAGAACCCATACTGATTGTTTCAGTTTTGATTTCCCCACACCATGTGAACCACATCCTGTGATAACCCTGAGAGTTTGAACAGCTGAGAGGTACCAGGAACAGTAAGTATCAAACATAAAGAATAGTAATTACATCTCATAAGAAAAAGCTTTCTTTCTTCCAAGGAAGAGACTAGAGGAAAACAAATAAAACAGGATCCGATAAATGCTTACATTGAGCATATGATACCATCACAAGGTGAAGTTTCAAAAGCTTCATTGCCGGCTTGACATGTTGGCCATGCAAATCAATTGTTATCACATTCTCAAAGCTCTTGTTTCTGCAAATTACAAGTTTGTCTCTTAGTTCATTGAACAAGAAATAAAGCAAATAAACTGGCAATGGCTATACACCAACCTAGCTTTAAATATATCATGGCTTGCCTTCTCATCAGCCTTTTGAGCTAATTTGGTCAGTGACTTCCCCTACCCAAATGCAACAAAAAATGTCAATTTTATGGTGAAACACCCAACTGCCAAATATACAAGACACAATGTTAATCACCACCAAAGAGAGACTAAAAAGAGATATTGTTGGCTCAAGTTCCATAATTTTTATGGTATAAAACAAAGACTTCTTGAGGACATTTCCATGAAAGCCAAGATTACGACGAAAAATGTTTAGATCCTTTAGGACTACAAAGCATCAAGCACAGCTCAATTTGCACCTAGTGGTTCCCATGTGACATTAGTAAATTAGATGGTGTGTGCTCAAAGCAGCTGTGTGATATGCTGTGTAACAAGTAACTGGATGATAAATATTTTCCCGTTCTGATTTTAATGAATCTGGCCAAACCGAAAGAGAGAGACATGTTGAGAAACAATTAAAACATTGTCCACAACAATGCAACAAAATTCATATCTAAACTTTCATCCACCTATACAGAATTCAGCAACCTATTAATCTATCATTACATGGAAAGGAAAAGAAAAGGAAATGGATGTAGGTAGTGTGATGTGGATTCTTGTTGATAATTTACTAGATGCTCTCACTCTAGTAGTTTGCAACCATATGCTGTTAAGCATTCCTGAATGAAGTAGATTATACAGTTTAAAGCTTACAAACCTGCTCAGAGAGGTAGGCTGCATATTCCCATTCCCCCTTCAAATATGCGGCTGAGGCCTGAAGATGAATGTGTATTTCAGCAACAGAATTAATAAATGTTTTCATATGAACTTCGAAAACCTGCATATGGCATCTTAATGCTACCCAAATATCATAAAAACACTAAAACTGTACTTACCTTCTGATAGCAGGATTTCATTGAATTCCAGTGTTGCTTTGCATCTTTTCTAAACACCTGATATTCATTTCCCTTAGCTGCAATTTCAACAGAACATAACAGTAAATAAATAGCCATTGCCACTTCGCCAAAGAGAAGTTACCCTATTATCCCAGCATTAATAAACAAATAAATTAGAATAGCAATGAAGTCTTGACAAACATTTTCAACGGTGTATACAATTCTTCCCAACTTGTATCCCAAAATTCTCATCCCAAGTCATGTGTCTGCTGATGCCGCAAAAAATAATCATTTCCACTTCACTCATCATTCACAAGCAAATGCCACATCAGCAGGCACATCATCTGGAATTAGTATTTTGGGGTATGGGTTTGAGAGACTAGTATTATTCTTAAACAAATACAGCACTATAGGGATACTGTTGAATACCACAAAGTTCCTGCTGAGGTTCCGTACTGCTAGAGTGACTAACATCAAACCGAGGACCTAATGCCTGCAATTTGTTAACTACATTCCTCCAATTCATCGTGGTAGGTTCGTGCTCTGGACTTTTGGATATGTTAAACAAAGATTCCAACACCTTTTGAGGAAGATCTGACTGATCGCTTGCTTTAAGTGGAGATGGTACTTCAGAACCAGTAAGAACCTTTGAATTATTCCTTAAATGCAAAACAGCTAAGCTTTTAGGACCAGGTTTCAAATGCTTACTTCCTCCCAGAAGCAAGAATTGAAATAAAAAATGAAATTTGACCAGTAATGGAGAATACCATAAAAGCTTTCCACACACTTTCCCATAAGAAAAGGTGTAAACCAAAATAAAGCTACAATAAATATTAGGGACATTGGAATACTGTACCAGATTGAGTCAGATAATTTATCACCTAAAGTAATTGCCACACAACTGTTACTTACATGTATCCAGAGTGTAGGATCCAGAAAGGAAACACAAAAGTAATATATGAATCTTGAAGCTAAAGTATTATTACAAGGCTGATTCCTGATTATTGAGACTTTTAGATAGTATTATGAACCATAATATCATTATGGTTCTCCATTCTTTTACAAATAAAGTTTAATCTCAATGGTTTTTCTAAATTGATAAAATCATAGGTATATTAAATAAAAAAAAATTCAGCTTAGAAAATTTTTTACCACTTTCTCATAAGTCCACTGATATTCAGATGTTTAAAAAAATAAAATCAATAAGAGCATTCCCCATCACTTCAAGTAGATTTCTGAAGTTTGGCCAAACATATAAATACTGGTTATAACAATTTGATTGTGCCACTTCCATAGAGTGTATCTGCCAAAGCTCTTCTCAGCTAAGTTTCTCCAGAAATCGAAAAAGATAAAGTGCCAGAGAAATGGGGAGGGATTGTAAGAAAGCACAGGGGAAAAAGGAAGAAAAAACTTGAGAAAAACAAACAGCTACAGCAATAATGTGCAGAATGAGTTACCTGTAATTATAGCCTGTAGACCATATGCTATCATAGAGATCAGTTTCAGATGAATGAGAAGTACAATCAGATGCCCTATCTGTAAACTGTAAAAAGAAAAGAGAAAATGAATTTCAAAGTCAAATAGTTCAAATTTTCCAACGAAGAAAACTTGGCAAATTTCATAGGCCGAAAAGACCTACATATGCATGGTGCAACGCATTCAATTATGCTTCTCTTGAGGGCATCTGCCGAAACATTTGGGCCACACGTCTTTCTCAGTAACTGACTACATGACTGTATAACTAAATTCTTCAAACATGTATGCCAAATAAGAATGATCTTCAGCTAATAATTTACCATGAGGAATAACTAATGACAATTCAATCATCAAAATCTGCTGTTCCTTTAAACCAAGCAAGTTACTTTTATCTAAAAACCAAAGAGAACTAATTTATCTTTTCTACCCATTGAGGGCATTATAATGAAGTTTGGTCTGGGATTGATAAGAGCAGAGCTATAGCTTTAATTATCCTGACTGAGATCTACAAAGTGAAAATAGTCATACGATTGGAATACTAGAACCAAGAAAACCTATGAGCTCACACACACTAAAACAAAAAATTTTGGAGTCATGAAACTAGCATTTATGTGATGCACACAATATTACTTACATTGTCAGTACGTTCTGTGATGAATTGTCTATCTTCCTTAAAGGTAAAATCATCATCATCATTCCTAGGCCGCTCATTGGAGAAAGCCGATAAATCAAGCAACACATCCATGGCCTAGAAGAGGACAAGAAGATTTATTAAAAAGATGTGTCAGCAGAAAGGTGATATGGTGCAAATAAAAGATTCTTTTTTTCCCCCTGCTCTGTTTTCAAATTCAGGGAGAAATGTAAACCACCACTCAACCCTTTACCACCTGGACAGCACTTTACCAAGATGTCCAGTTGACTAAGCCATCATCCTTTAAAAATCTATAACCTATCATAGAAATCGAATTTGAAGTCCTTAATATCCAATAATTAATTCAGATCCACAAGGATTGTAGTATTCAACCACGCAACTCGTTTCTACAAGAAAGTTTGTCCCATTTCATTAGTTCGGCATCCTGTAACCGAGAGGGCAACCTGAGAATTGGGAAAACTGTAATTGCAGATGAAACTTTCTTGAAATTTAGTTAGAAATAAGGAAAGTAGAAGAAGAAGATGGAGGGGTTTTCATATATGACCCAATGAAGCAACTGTCATTGTAGATAGGAATAAAGGTAGAGATCAAGTTCTCGATAGATGAAGCCGCGACAAGTTATCAACAAGAAAAAAATCCTCACCAACTAATATGGGAACAGTTTTGTGACATAATGATGACAATACCTTTTCAAGGTTGTACCCGCACTGACCTGCATGTACAAATTCTCATGTCATGCAATATAAAACTACAATCAACCTTTACAACTACCCTGATTAAAAGGACTATGCAACATGTGAAAAGACTAAAAAATATTACTTTACAGTAAGCTGAAAAGATGTCAAAAAAGACAACGAAATAGGAATTTGCACTGTTTTCAAAGAACTTCAAAACCTACTTCTTTGATGGACTTAACCACTCAAATTTGGGGCATATGTGTAATAGTTGTGCTTCTACTCAATTCAGAAAGCAAAAAAACTGAAGTGTTTGGTAAAGATCTAGTTTTACTTGGCAACTACTGTATTAGCAAACAACAACTCCATGCCTTCACCTAAATCCAAACATTCTGATATCCTCATATATGCATCTTCTGAATCAAATTACATCCATCCCAAATCTAACCCCACAAACCCTGAACTCAATCTAACTTATTCCACTACAAACAACTAAATTTCACAAGATAAAAATCATCAATAAATCAAATAGCTTAAAAAGAAGGTAAATATTATATAAATGGGCACTCACAAAGCACATCCCTAACCAAAGCCATACTAAACTGGCACTCTTCTCCGAGCATGGAGTACAAAAACTGTTCCACCTCCTCTTTGTCGAACCCACTCTGATCGTCACCAACCCCCTTAAATCTCCCCGCCTTTCGTGTACTCGCCCGCACATAATCTTTCCCCAACATATTCGCAACCGTCCCCGTAACAGCCACGACTCTCTTCTGCCTACTCCCACCCTTCTTATTACCATAATCCACTGGATTTTGCACACAGCTCGTCTCACCAAACCCCAAGCATGAACCTGAACTTGACCCCGAGTCCAGGCTAGAAGATCCGCCCGAGACCGAACTCGACGTTAACGGATCTTCGCTGTTACTCTCCGTTAAGGCCGTCAAAATCCCCACCGCTTTGTTAACGTCTCCGTTAGCTTCACAAAAGGCTGACGTGGCTTCCTCCAGCGAGACCGAACCGAAAGCCTCCGTTAACGAGTGGATGATTTGGGTTTTGGTGTCGTCCTGCACTTCTTCGTCGTCTGTCGCTGTCGGTTTTTTGCTGTCACGTGAGGAATTGTTGGGGGCTGGTTTCGCAGCACGTGACCGCTTCTTCTTCTTCTTTCTATTGGTGTCCTTCATTGTGTCCGATCAGAGCAAGAGCAGAATCCACGGCGGAGATTTGAGTTGAGGGTTACTTTGAAACCCTAATTTTGAGGGGGTAACGATTAGAAAGTTCAAGTATTAGGCGGAAAAATAAACTCTGAAATGAGCTGGTTGTGCGTAAATTGTGGTCTTCAGGTCAGGCCATGAATCTGTTAGCTGACGGTGGTTAATGAAGGAACGTTGAGAGAGATTTTTCATTTTACGATTTTTTTTTCTCCACATGGATAAAATCTGGGAATCTAAAGCGGCGCGCGTGTAATCACGAGAAAAGCGGGTTCTCATATTAAAGAATACATGGTGTGAGACTCACGCGCGTCGAAAAGGGTATTTGTGTTGAACGTTTCAAATTTCATCGTTGCCTTCAATTATGTGGTTGAATGAAAATTTTGTGTTTTCCGATCGTTGTATAACGTAACGCATCCTTCTTTCATTACAAGACTTCGTAAAATAACAATATTATAAAGTGTGGGAACGTAACGGTATTTCCAAGCCTCAAAATTATTGCTACAATCACTTTCTTTGACTAACCAACACTAACCAACCAAGTTGTGCTAGTAAGTGCCAGTTTTTTGGATTAATAAATCAACAAGAGATCATTACAAGAAAAAATTAGCTGTATCCTACGAGCTTCACACGCTAATCTAATTATCCTTTCCTTATTCAAGTACAAAACCAGTGATAAGCAAAATGAAGTTCACAAGATGGCTCTTTTCAACCGTCTGTCTCAAACTGAACAGTCTTGCCTTCCAAGAAACTACCGTTTGCACTGGCATAAAAAATTTCAGTGCAGATGTGCCTAATGCAACTCTGGTGAGCAGCAGCTGATTTGAAAATTTAACACCGTATAAATGTACGGGAGAATGAAAGGCAACTATCATAAAAAATCTTTCTGGCTTTTAAGAGATTTATTACTTTAGTTTGTGATTAATCTCCAAGAAAGCCATGTGGCATTAATCTCCAAGAAAGCCATGTGGCATTAATCTCCAAGAAAGCCATGAGCATTAATCTCCAAGAAAGCCATGTGCAACAACATCCCTATGCCAGTGAAGTTATTCTACAATGAACTGGAAAGTGAGGAGGAAGTTATATTGTCCAAGTCAAGGTTTACCTTCTGTGGTTTTAATTGGCTCATCGTGGAAAGGATTAAGTAATTGTTTAGATTGCCCGTTGATCTGGGGGAGAAAATCCTGTTCTCTAGTTATACCAGGAAAGTCTCGAAGACATTCTTGGATGGCACAAGCTGATACTAGTTTGGCTGCACAAAGGGATGAGTGGAATTGGTCGTGGCCTTCAGTCTTCATAAACTCAATCTCCTCGTCTTTTCTTTCACTGCAGCTCATCTTCCTTCTCTGCACCTCATCCTTGACTCTCTGAAAGAAGAAAGTAGAAATAAGTACACATTATGTTTCTGAAAATATAGCACACGGCAGATTTTGATAGCGTAAGATTTACAGCTGCATAATGTAAAGAAAGCACACTCAGTAACTATCTACATGAACTACCCCCAACAGATGCCATTCACGAAGTACTTAGCCAATTTACAATGAAAAGTTATCAGAACCGGCAAACTCAAAAGGAATCAAATCTTTTGACTTCCATGAGGTGTTCAAGATACAAAACAACCCATAAATCATAATTTCTCAAGGTTGAGAAAAACATGCATGCAGACCGAACATGCCAAGAGGCTACCCCTGACATTTTCACAAGACCAGCATGTTAAAAGCAAAGACACGGGAAGTTTATAATATACTTATTCCCACATCAACATACGTTACCAATTGACACTTAGCTACCTATAAACATGCACGCATACATAGCCAGCATTATCTAATATTGTCGTCTATAAACAACCTCTACACGAGTAGTAGTTTACAAAGCCATCCAGCAGTTTGTTGTGAATATTTGGCAAGAAACTTCCTATATTCCATCAGTACGTCACTCAAAATATGATAATACTTATACCAGATCAAAAACTCCAACTACCAATTAAGACATCCACTATCTTCCATGTTAGGTTATAATAAACCAAAGTTCAGTTACACAAAACAATGCAAACTTCTGCAACACGTTGATTTCTCAAGTACCAATAGGAAGCTATGATAGCAAGCTTATTGAAGTTAAGTTTTACAGTCCAAATATATAGTTAAAGCTCAATCCATTTCCTATTAGCTATAGCTTCATCAAACATAACTTTGTTTCCCACACAACTAACGGAGAACACAAATCCAACAGTATCTAAATTAACCAAAAAAAAAAACAAGAAAAAAGAAATGGCTTTGCAAACCTGCAAGACCCTGGAATCAAATTTAGGCAAACCAATCTGAGCAACAGTAATCGAGCCAAAAAAGTTGCCAAGTAATGCAGCATCAGGCACAGCCAACCCCTGAACCAACCCCGTCACAAACCCACCTAAAAAACTATCTCCAGCACCCGTTGGATCAATCTGATTAGCCAAAAAGGGCAAAACCTTCACTTTCCCATCTCTGCAATACACTTCAGAACCTTCTCTCCCGTTAGTCACCACAACACAACACAACTTCCTCACTTCTTCCAAATCCATAAACAAAGCCTCCTCTGAAGAGGCCTTTAAAAATCCAATCTTCGGCAATAAATGATAAAAGCCACTCTCTTTTAATGGCACAAGATTCACAGTTCCATCAACACTATCAAAAACTCTAATTACAGATTGGATATCAACAAACACTACATTACAAAGTTCCAGCATTTTCTCCAGCGTCTCAGGCAGTATCTCTCCCCCAACCCCAACAGCCATCCCGTAATCAAACTTCCCATCTGGAAGATCCGACGGCCTAATCGGGTCGCACGAGCAAACCCGTTTCAGGACCCGATCTGAGTGCCCACTCGGAGCCGAAATCGAATCAAAATACGCGTGAAAAACTGTCGTTTTAGAAGTGGGCACGATAATTGGACAATAACTAGTTTCGTATTCAAAATCATGACCCACTTTAGCAATCAAACTGCAAGAAATGGACAAGCCATTGAGGACGTTGGAAATGAAAGAGGCAGCCCCGCCGAGGGTCTCGGCCAGAACGGTACCGTTTCGGATCAAAACGTCGTGGCAGTAATTGCCCACGATTAGAACACCGTGATTTGAGTGACTTCTCACCATGGTGCAGGTGGGCGATTTGGTGAAAAATAACAAGTGGGTATTTGAATATTTGTGGGTTTCGGATCATCAGCTTAAGGTTTGTCTCAAAGAAAGCATTGAAGAATGAGAGAGATGATAGTTTCTAAATTCTGCGCACCAGTGAGACGACAAAATGAATTTGGTTTCGTGTGCTGCGCGAGCGAATGAATGCTGACTTATATATGTGTCGAAAGATTGAAGAGACGCGCCAGTTATAATATTTATGTGGCAGTTCGACTTGAATCCTGAACAATACAATTTTGTGACGAGACAAGTTAGATTTTTTTTTTTTTAAGGTAGAGGTGAAATTAATCTTTGGCATCTGCCTCTCAAGATTGGAAGTCAGATGGTTAACTAAATAAATATGACAGAAAATGACTCAGCCAAATACCTTTGAGGGCAATGGCACAACCTAAATAATAAGGCTCAAAATGAGTAAAATTTACTCTGCATTAGTGCATAATTGTAGAAAAACCTTCTTCAGGACTTAAACCTCTATTGAGAAGAAACGTAGTTTACAAGAGCTGGAAGATGTGATTGCCATGGAGGTCATTGTTTTGGCATTAAGTTGCAAGCATGGGAAAGCAACTGATGGCTGCTACCACAAATATTCAAAATCTTAAGACAAACAACAGAAACTGATATTGATGGTGGTCGTTAGAGCCCATGGGACGTAGTCCCCACAGCATAAGACTTCCACGATTATACGAGTCTAAAACTAAGTAATGATCGCTCAGGAATATGATTCTTCTAGCATTTGTTCGATGCATTCAACTTTCAAGCACTTTCTTCGGCTTTTTTTGGAATCTGATACTGATTCATTTAACAAATCAAAACCAGCCATTTTATCCTTTCTATTATTTTTTGTCTCCCAGATGCATGGAATTTTCAATCCATATCAAATGAAGCAAGAAGACGCCAACCAAATATCAAATAATTTGAAGAAAGGTAAATTTTTTAACTTCTGGGTTCATCGTCTTCGATCTCTTATAAACTAATCCTCTGACTCATGATGCTATTTTGCTGTTTGCTAAGCTTCCAAGCTCCAATCAATTGAACTGTCTACATAAAATCTGTTACTCAAGCCTAAAAAGCTGGGCAAGGCCCTCATATTGCACTTAACACGGACAATGAGACATACATTTTCACATTGTTTTTTTTTCTTTTTTTGCTACATTTGGAATAAACAGGACAGTAATTAGAGTGACAAGTGACCACAATCATTTGAAAAGGTCAATAGACTACCTGAACACTGAAGGAAATCAGATTGCTTTTATTTACCAAGAGAGTGTCAGGATTCTAACAGGCTTAATAATGCTACAAGCTTAATACAAGTAAGCAATGTAGCATGCTAACATTGTCAGTCAGAGCGGATCCCACCCATAAAGGTCCTTGGGTCGGGGCAGCTACCTGTAAATTGTGCTTGCGAGAAGTCAAAACCCGGATTCTGCATAAACCAACACTTTGTCAGGACGGGCTGTTCAGACCAAAACAGTATCTAACTTGTGTAATTAGAATTTTGCTTCTTCAAGTCATTGGAAGCTTCAGGCAAATTAATTGGTTCAGTACATTTCAATAAAATCCAGACAAGCAAATCATAATTGATTAAACTGAATGAAGCCAGTTCAACAGAAGTTCCAAGTATGCTGATGCTAGGAAGTTTCCAAAAGAAATTAACGATTTTCTATACGCAGATTAGATAAGAGTGGTTAAATCTAAAAGCACAAAAGAAAACAATACGGTCTCTTCACTTACAGTAATGCATTTTGGGGTTATATAAGACACATGACATAATCAATAACAATAGTGACATGAAAACCCACACACAAAAGATTGAGCTATAGGCCACCAAGCTAGAGACATCATCACAAATAAAAGATCTCAACCAGAGTCCAACAAACAAAGAATCATTCAAATAATAATTAGTCCAAAATATGAAGAATCATTCAAATAGTAATTATAAAAGGAAACAAAGAAGATTTTTGGTTAACAGAATCAGCTATCTCCAAAAAGTTATTCACTGTGAACCTAACTTAACATGCAATTATTAATTAAACATATGCTCCAAAAGCTGTGCTTGTTCCTCCTCTTTCCTCTCTGTTTCTCTCCAAAAAATTAAAGGGCTAAAGGAGCTGGCAGTTTATTCATGTAATCAGGAGAAACTTGGTCTACAAATGGGTGATAGGAACATTTAAACTCTAATCGACAATGATCAAATAACCTTGTGGCAGTATGTGCTTAATATAGGAATTAATAACAAACTAATATATCAACATCCAAATCATGGATGGCCAGGATAATTCCACTCGCAGCAGAAGAAAGTTCTTATCACCCTTAATGATATCCCACACCAAGAGCTCATTCTCAGCAGTTAAGCTTTCTTCCCCCGACATCTATCTTAGAGGCATTACCAAAGACATGTGAAGCTAGTAGCTAGCATCACTATCTATAACACGTCACAGCTAGAGTTTAGAGTTACAATGGAATCTCAGTTTTGCATTCAAGATTTTCAGCTTTAACAATTATCTCACTACTGCTACTGTGGTTTAGGGGAAAGACGTAGAAAGAAAGAAACCCACTAAAACTGATCTAGAACAATAAAGAGTAGCAAGTGATAGTTCACCTCTTCTTGGAACCTCTGAAGCATGAGACGCTTCTGTTCTTGATCAGTGACATAAGGGTCCAGCTGACCCTGACCCATTATAGGCGAAGCCCACGTCTGACCCTTATCCCTTTTCGTCAATGTTATGTGCATCACATCATCCTCTGCCATCCACAGACCCCAATTCAGCTCAAATTTCAAAAACATATACCAAAAACAATTTTTTTCCCCCCAAAAAACAAAGAGATTAATATTTATAACATAAAATACCTAAGGTCCAGAAAGAAGAATCCGTCTTCACTGGACAGGTGAGTTCATGCTGAAATCAAATGTCATAAATCAGGAAAATAAAAACTAATATTTAAAAAAATTCAGCAATTAAATAAAACAATTGAGATAAAAAGCGCTAACATTGAGATAAGGGGGGTTGCCTTTGATGCCAAGTTCAATATGTTTTGATTGAATCTTGCAGTAAAATTGCTTCGAGTGAACATTTGGCGGTAAATTTATGTAAATATTTATCTCGTCTAGGGTTTGATCCCATTCAAATACTGTTTGGCCTGCAAGAATATAAATGAATTAGGAAAATTTAAAAAACGGAGACAAATAGGGAGACGCTAAACACGCACCGTTGTGGACGAAACGATGCCGTTTCTCGGGCGCTAATTTCTCCGCCATTTCTAGGTTCTGTTTCTGCTCTTCGAGCGTTTTTGGAATTTCCTTCACTTCTGTTTCCGCTTTGTCATGAAACTTCTATTCGATAAAAGACACTTATATTATTGTTTATTTAATTTATTAGATGAGTATTATCTTTAACTATATTTAGATTCTAAATTTCATGCACAGCGGTAGTACGAGGGGATGTCATTTTTTGGTATATTATATTGTATTGAATTATAATATAATATAATATTTAATGTAATATAAACTGTATTATATAACATTATTTTGTAACATTATTTTTTACATTGTATTAAAATTAAATTAATATTATTTAAATTTATTAATATTTTATGTTATAATATTAAATTTTAATTAATTATTAAATAATTATTTTATAAACTAATTTTTATAACATAAAAATAATTTAATAATATATTATTATCAAATAATAAAATATAATATGGTTTCCAACAACGGAATGTTGCACGAGAAAACGAGGGATGTTAAGGCAGATGTGATAGAGGTGATAATTGTCATGAATGCTAAGGAGATGGCGATTGACATAGAATTTCCTCCTCTAGTTTCAATATACCCCAAAAGCCCCCGGGATTAATTATGAACACAAGGCAATAGTATAAAGAGTTGTGTTTGATCTTATGTTTTGTATTTAAAATCTTGGATATCTAGAGAAATATGCACTTATCTAAAACATTTATAATAAAATCATTAAGTTTGGACATAATATTAATTTTGCAATTTAATTATAAATTAAGTTTTATTTACGATATAATAATTAAATTTAAATTTATCCTTAAATTTAGTGTTTTATTAAATAATAAATGATTGAATAATTAAATTTTAAAATAATACTTTTTACACGTTTAAAGTAAGATAATTAAAATGGTTTTATATAATAAAAGTAAAAAAAAATAATGCATTACCATTTGTTTATTAAATTTCGGGTTTATTAATATGTTATATTTTTATTTAAATTAAATTTTATTTAACCATAAATATAAGTGAGGGGGCGATTCTTATTCGATCGAAGGGTTGCTTTGTTTTGGGCTGTATAATGAGAAATGTTATTTAGAGATAAATTGGTGTCAAGGGAAATTTCCTTGGGCTTTCTGACTTCTTGAAGATCAGAATAATTGTGCTTTAATTTTGTCCTCAAACATTTTCCATCATCGACCAACCCAATGAGAGAAAATACGGTACGTTTCAGCCGCTTTATTCTCTCTTGAGAACCACATGAAAATGCCTGGAAGGTTCTAACATTTTATAAATGTGTATGTATGTATGTATGTATGTATGTATGTTAAACATTTGAAAGTAGACTCAACTTGTTTTGAGTCTAAATTACATTATCAAAGAGTTGATCGCTGGAGGTTAATTACAGATCCATGTGAATGTTAATTAGCTTTGACGTTATTGACGTAAAGGGAAGATAGCGTGTTTCTGTTTCTTTTTGATTAATTTTCACTAATGCAAGCAACTTAATTTAGATACGTAAACAAGTTAGCCCTTAACCGAGAAGATAAATAATAGTTCCATCACAATTTATCACACAAGAATTGTATCGCATTAAAGGGATCTTTTATATCAAAAAATAATAAAACTTTTATAAGTTTGTTCCACTAACGACATAAATTCAAGGTAAAAACTATATTTGTATTAAGTATTAAAACCTTTATACGTTTAAAATATTTAAAAGTATAAATTTGAGACCAGACAGTACTGTCTAATTATAACATTACCCCACTGCTAGATGGCATTGTCTATATACAAATATGTAATTAATAGGTTCATCTAAAATTTGTTTAATTCGCGTTTGAAAGAGAAACAAAAATCTTCATCGAAGAACCATTGATTCTTTTAACGCCTTATAAATTGTAGTAGAACATTGTTGCTAATCCTCGAATTTGCATTTTAAATTAAACGCGCGACAAAATTCACAGAAGATCTCAGTGGTTTGGCTTTGGCACTTAATAAACAAGTGCGTGTTAAGGGGGGAAAAAGAAAAACAAAAAAAAAAACAAAGAGAACAGAAACGTTTTCCATTTTGGCTCCTTATCCACAGCTACAAGAATGAGTTGTCTTAGTTAAGTTAATTACATATATATACGCACTCACACTTTTTGTTGCCACCTTAATACATTCACTAAACAACAGGGCAAGCAACACCTACAAAAGTTCTATACGTGTAAGCGCATGCAAGAATGGAAACAAAATCCTGAGAAAATTCCAGGAAGCTGCAACAAAGAAAATGAAAACGCACGTCCATATATTGTTCTATACATACAAACTCTTTTTGATATATTTAACCCAGCAAAAGAGTTCTCAATTGTTAAATTTCTGTTTGATTACCTGTGTGTACATATAATTCATTTAAAGAAATCGAAGCGTTACTTCATGATTTCATCAATGGATTCCCAGGAGGCATGGGACTTGGAAAACGGAGGCCGTATCAATAGCTCAATCAAGGAGATAATTCGGAATAATAATAACAACGATAATAGCAATGACGCTGCAAAAACTACACAAATTGTATCGACTTCGATTATGCGAAAGAAATCGGATCCATTGCTCGTTTCAAATGTTCGGTTCAGAATCCTGAGAGAATTTTTAGCAAATATGCGAGAGGTCATTCTTGGCACCTGGCTTGCTTTGCTCTTCCCGGCCATTCCTCTGGCTGTTATTGCTCGCCTTTATAACTTCGGAAGGGTAAGTGCCCATATAATTGCTTAATAAATTAAATAAACTTGCTTAATAAATAAAATAAACTTGAATTACTTAATTACGTACTATATATTAGTTTGTATTTTTATAAATGATTATTTGGCTATAATGCAATATGCAGCCTTGGGTATTTGCTTTGAGTTTGCTTGGTCTCGCTCCACTAGCTGAGCGTGTCAGCTTCCTTACTGAGTAAGTGGCATGTGCTAATTATGAAAAATTTTGTTATTAATTAGTGTATACATTTGCGAATCTTTTCCTGACGTGCTGAAATTGATTTCATCTACAGACAAATTGCCTATTTCACCGGTCCAACAGGTAATTTGAATCCCTTGGCGAATAATTTTTGGAATTGTTTTGTTAAGAAATGATTACATATACACACAGACGCGCAATATGCTGGATGATGATGCCTGGGGTTTCGGTTTTTGCATGCAGTTGGGGGACTTATGAATGCAACATGTGGTAATGCAACAGAACTGATAATAGCATTATTTGCTCTTTACAAGAACAAAATTCACGTGCTTAAGTACTCGCTCTTGGGTTCCGTTCTCTCGAACCTCCTCCTTGTCCTTGGGACCTCTCTTCTCTGTGGAGGCTTGGCCAACATGAAAGAGGAGCAAAGATATGATAGAGTAAGTCACTGCTTAGCAAAAGCTCTTTGTCCAAAAGCACTTTTTATGCGTACTGACAGCCAGTTTTGTGTGCGTTCTTATTATTTAACAGAAGCAGGCTGATGTGAACTCACTACTTCTATTGCTGGGAGTGCTGTGCCACACGCTGCCATTGATGCTCAGATATGCTGCAGAGCCAGGCACTTTCACTGCCGATTCTATACTTCAATTGTCAAGAGCTAGCAGCATTCTTATGCTTGTCGCATATGTTGCTTACATTTTTTTCCAGTTGAAAACGCATCGGCAGCTTTTCGAATCTCAAGAGGTAAAAGTAATACAAACAGTCCCAAAACGTAATTCGTAGTCGGTAATTTTGATCTTGGTTGATGATCAGCAGGGAGACGGAGACGGAGACGAAGAGAAAGCAGTGATTGGATTTTGGAGTGCATTTAGCTGGCTTGTTGGCATGACAGCTGTAATAGCTGTGTTATCAGAGTATGTTGTTGGCACAATTGAGGTATATAAACATATATAAAATTTTCAACTCATTAGTACTACATGTATGTGCAATTTTAATTTGATGCTTAAATTAAAAGTGGTTTTGATTAGGCTGCATCGGATTCTTGGGGCATATCTGTCAGCTTTATCAGCATAATACTGCTACCAATTGTGGGGAATGCTGCGGAACATGCAGGATCAATCATATTTGCTTTCAAAAACAAGCTGGTATTGGAACATCATGATCAACTTTTACAGATTATTCTACTTGACCTTTGTGTAACTCATTTCTGGAAAACACTCTAGATAATTATGTATGTATGATGCAGGACATTTCTTTGGGGGTTGCCCTGGGATCTGCTACTCAAATTTCAATGTTTGTGGTAAGGCTCTGAAGACACCCAAGGTTTCATTTTATATTTTCCCACCAATTTTAATTTATATCTCTAAGATATTCCAATAATCCTTTTTGTAATTTTCAGGTTCCTTTATGCGTGATCATTGCATGGATAATAGGTGTCTATATGGATCTTGATTTCAGTCTTCTTGAAACCGGTTCCCTTGCCTTCACAATAATCATTGTGGCCTTTACCTTACAGGTATTTCAGAAACATACACAATATTCTCTTTTGCTTTCCATAATTAACATCTGATTTCAGAGTTATTTAAATCGAAAGAAATTCTCACTTTCAGGATGGAACTTCACATTACATGAAAGGAGTAGTTCTATTCCTATGCTACATTGCAATTGCTGCATGCTTTTTTGTTCACAAAATTCCTCAGAGTAAGATTTATGAACCCAGATACCAAAAATCAAGTTTTATAATTTTATAATTATTTTCAATAATATTGCTGGTGTATTCTGAAAATCAAGGCAATCCGAACATGGGGGCTAAACCATCATCGGGAGTCTCGGCAGCGTAGCCTCTTCGGGGTTCATTCGTTTTTCCTCAATATTACATTGCAATTTGTTGAATACATCTCGTCTTGCTCATTGAAGTTTTCGGTTCCATTTGGTTTATTTGAGGATCCCGTGGTACATTGAGAGGAAATTAAGATCGGTAGCTTTTAAAGTGAATGGTGAGGCTATCATTAAAATGTCTGTACATAAATCACTCCGTCTCATGCATTAATTTGTAATAATATTCTACTTCTCTGTTGGCTTTAAGTTGTTATGCCGCTGAAGCAAAGACGAATGCAACATTTCTTTTAGTTAATGTAATAATCAGCGAATAACAATAAATAAAAAATAAAAAATAAAAACTCTGGACACGGGAGCTAATTGAAATCAAAATCCTGAGTTGCCTTCTTTTTTATAAGCTGCAAGAGCATTTTATTTTCACAGTTTTCTTTGGGCATCGCCAATTTGCCATGCAAAGGTGGCCACGGGGTACCGGCTAGACATAGGGATGACCTTTATGAACCAGGAAATTTCTTAGCAAGTGGGCCGAGCAAAGTTTTGAAACCAAAGAGTTGTGGACCAAGAGTTGTTTTAGCTTTTTACTAAATACAATAGAGAGTGAAAACCTTGGGTCTTATCAAACTTTTTATCACTGTCATGTGTTTGTTTGTTATTGGTTGAGGGGTGACACATTGCAAGAATCTAACATCGGTGATGTAGCCTTTTTAGTTTTCTCGCAACTGGGTTTTGATGAGTAAGAAAGTATTAATAATAATCTAACCTCCTAGATTGATAATAAATTGCACAACCCACCCCTGACCCCGAGACCTTTGACACGTCACTAAATTTTGGATCCTTATCAATTCATGCGTGAATTGGCGGCTGTTGGGGTCTCTAGAAAGCCCGTTTTATGCAATCAAGAATTTTTTTTTTTTTTAATTTCTTCAGATTTTAAGTTTTGATCAATTGCCTTGTGCTCTCGCATCTAAGCACGCTGCGTTCTATACAAACATAATATTTTGCCTGCTCGTTCAAATAAAACTGATATCGTTTCATGTCCCCAAGTTGCGTAAAAAATAAATAACACCGCAAGATTGTCCATGGTTGCCAACACATCACAGAGCAAACTTGCATCACGATGCATGCATTTTTTTATATCTAAATAGAACTGAACAACTTGGCGATAATAATAACATTACATTTGAATCCACCATTTCAGCTTTTGTATTGTACGCTGGATTTGAAACACGCTCATCGAGCACATAATAAAAAACACATGTAAGTGTTAATAGTTCTCTTCAAATTTCTTTCTTGCCTCATGAAAGTGAATACTGGCTAGTTCAATGGATTCATCAATTCAAGTGGTGAACTGTTTCTGTCAAAAAGACGCGGCCCTGTAAGTTTGACCATCCTCTAAATATTTTAAACCTTGTTGCCACAATGCCAGCATTATAGCGGCCATGGTCAAAATCGGCCACCAGGGCAGCCATTTCTATAAGCTTTGATGCTGCAACAATCTGGCAACTACTAACTGACTTTATTCAACTTCAATCATAAAGTGAAATTTTAACATAACAAGCAAGCATTTTAAAAATGTATGTTGCTGCTTTTGGTCACAACAAACCACAATTTTCTAATAGAATTATTCTCTTAACTGTCAAGCTGGAGTGCATCGAAGAAATCATCCCTCAAAAGAAGGGACTAAGCATTTGACTTGAATTAGGCGTCCTTGGACCCTTCTTTCTTAAGACTCGTAAGATGATGATCAAAATAATTAAAACGTGAGATTCTTTCCCTCTCTCTGTGTGTGTATATATACATGTTACTTAGCATGGTTCATATTTCAAACAAAGCCAAAACATCTCAAGTTTTAATCAATGGCAGCCAAAGAGTTCAATGACGAAGCAGAAGCAGCCACTAACGAAGTTTCTGTCATCAGAGGAAGAGAAGTTGATGCTGAGAATGTTGCTGTCATTTTTGGGGTCACTGGGCTTGTTGGGAAGGAGCTGGCCAGAAGACTTATATCAACAGCCAAATGGAAGGTTTATGGGATTGCTCGGAAACCGGAGATCACAGCAATCCAAAGCAGCAGCTACTGTTTCATCTCATGTGACCTGTTGAATCCTCTGGATATCAAGAGAAAGCTCACTTTTTTGGAAGATGTGACACATATCTTCTGGGTCACCTGGGCAAGCCAATTTGCTTCTGATATGCACAAGTGTTGTGAGCAGAACAAGGCCATGATGTGCAACGCCTTGAACGCCATTCTCCCAAGAGCTAAGGCACTGAAGCACGTTTCACTTCAGACGGGAATGAAGCATTACGTGTCATTACAAGGCCTTTCTGAAGAAAAACAAGTTCGATTCTATGATGAAGAATGCCCAAGAGTGAGCAGAAGCAACAACTTTTACTATGTTTTAGAGGACTTGCTAAAGGAGAAACTGGCGGGAAAGGTGGCTTGGTCTGTGCATAGGCCCGGCTTATTACTTGGTAGTTCTCACAGAAGTTTGTACAACTTCTTGGGCTGTTTATGTGTCTATGGCGCTGTCTGTAAACATTTAAATCTACCTTTTGTGTTCGGCGGAACAAGAGAGATTTGGGAAGAGTACTGCATCGACGGCTCAGATTCGCGTCTAGTTGCAGAACAGCACATTTGGGCAGCCACAAACGATGAGATATCTTCCACAGAGGGCCAAGCTTTCAATGCAATAAATGGCCCCAGATTTACATGGAAGGAGATCTGGCCAAGCATTGGAAAGAAGTTCGGCGTGAAAGTGCCGGAGAACATGTTTTCGCAGGATTTTTGGTATGCACAAGCCATGAACGACAGGAAACAAGTATGGAAAGAGATTGTAGTGAGTAAAGGACTGATTCAAACGGAGATGGAAGATTTGGCTAACTGGGAGTTCTTGGACATCTTGTTTCGCTGTCCGGCGAAAATGTTAGGAACCCGAGACAAAGCCGACCGGCTCGGGTTTAGAATGAGGTGTAAAACACTGGATTCGATCCTGTATTGGATAGATTACATGAAAGATGAAAAGTTAATTCCATAGAGCTTCCTTTGACTTCCTTTGGATTGAACAGAAACGAAGAGAAGGTGGTGACCAACAAATTGGGTCTCATTATGATCATGTGCAGCTGCTTGACTATTCTATTTTTGTTTCATTTTTTTTAAGTGATCATGGAGATGTGATCTCCAAATTAAAAAATATGTGAGTGCCTTACTTCCAACAGCGGTGTCCCCTCTTTTACTCATCTCTCTGTCAAATTTTGTAGGCAGAACGGAGCTCACACCATTCAAAATTCTTTTGGTTATTGGAGTTGTCACAATGTGGAGGGGTTGTGTTTCATTAAGGAAATGGAAATGCAACTCTTGCTTACATTCGGCACATAATAGCAAAACAAATCAATAAATAAATTAGGCACGTTGTAAATGATGAAGGCTATAGCCTGTAAGCCTGAGAATTAATGATTTGAGCCCTAAGATGTTAACAAAAGTTGCAATTGAGGCTAGCTTTCCCGGCACCATAACAGTAGCATTTTCCTAGCCTTGAGTGGTAAGACAAGTGAAAATGGCATGTCGCTAGCGGATCTGTCTCCAATGTTCTTTTTCTCAAATAATCGGATATTAAATATAGAACGAATTGAACCTATAAAATCCCAACTCAATAAAAATGTATATTAACATTTGCTACATTCATTTAACGTATGTTCAATATTTCATATTTCCACCAGACCTGATTAGTCTTCAAGAAATTAACTATCATAACAAAGATTACGTTAGAAACATATGCAACTTTATAAGCACAATAAAATTGTAAACAAGAACCAACAATAATACACCCAAACAATAACAATAAATTGTAGCAAATATAGTAACTCAACAGAAATTGTAAACATAATTAGACTTTTTTTTTTAAAATAAAACCTCCCAGAAGGTTGGGGTTAGGCCAAACCTTTACCTGTAAAATAGATCAAAAGAGATGAACAAAATGAGGGGGACAGAACCAAATGCTCCAATACAAAGCACAATGCAAAGCAAAGGTAAAAAAGACTACAAAATTGCTATTAGATAATTTCTTTAAAACAAATTTACACAAAGGGACAAAGGCAAAGCTCAAATACAGTCACAACTCATCCCAATCAATTTTTGTCCAAACTACAATAATCACGGTTCCAATTTCGTTCTAATGCTTTTTATGGAAAACACATTTTGAGTTTTTGTTCACTACAACATGTATGACTAATATTGAAGTTTGTGGGCACCGAGCAATTTTGAAACGTTACTAAAATTTGATTAGCTGTATTCTGCATTTTTAATGCCTCTTTATGAATCACAACAGAATATGGTAACGGAGGGTAGTAAGTGGAATTATAAAATAATTGACACTTAATTTGAATTGTATTAAAAATTTGCTATGGTATTTGTTTATGAATTATTACTAATTAGTGGCATTAGTAGTACAGGGTTCAATGACAGACAGACAACTAACCAGTTAGTCAAGAACAATGCTGAACAGTGATTAAAAAAAAAAAAAAAATTCCAGCCCACCCTAAAAAGTGTTGCTAGCTTCGACATTGGATTAGACTATACTTGAGCAGAATTTTCCAACCAGCTAGTGTTTTCTTTCACCTCTATATTGAATCTGTGGGTTCATTCATCTTTTCTGGAAGTTGAGGAATTTGACTGAGAAAGCAAAGCTGCCAAAGAACAAAAGAGAAAAGGCAACAAGCACTGCAGCTGAAACTCCAACCATCCCGGGACCAAAGCCCAAACTTTCTTCCAAATACTCTTTCACTGTGCCTCGAAATGTGGGTTCCACAATCATGGTTTCCACATCACCAAGCTGAGAGGTGACGATGCCCCGGAGAGTCCATGCAACAGGGCTGATGTAGTAGAACCAGATCCACCATCCGGGAATACTCTAATATAATACCACAAATTTGCAAAGTTGATTAAAATTCATAAAAGAACCAACAAACTCTATGAATAAGAGGGTCACAATCATAGTGGCTAGTTCTAGTTATCTTTTGGCATAATCATTCATCTAATTAGACAGTCTCCTGCAGAAGAAAATATGCTGTTCCAAATTATTCCGTAAATTAAAACAGTAAAATAGATTTTGATCCCTCTGTAATTTCTAAAGCATCACTAATTACTATTTATTATTTGAAGTGGTAGAGGCCAACTTTTCATTAGAGATTGCTTTTTTATTCTAACTTACAAATTCAACTAATAGATAGGTTCGAAATAAGCTCCCAAAGCTGCGAAGGAAGTGCAGTTTCTTAAGTTGGCTGATTGAGCAGATGACAAATGATATTATTCAACAGCTCCGATTAAGATTGAAGAATCTCTGTTATCATATTCATCATTCATCGATACTTGAAGTCTTGAAGATGGAAATGGCATGATTAAATTAATGGATCTAAAGTTTTAAAGGGTTGCTTCATTTTTTTGCTAAAAGGGTATAAATAATACTTACTGGTTGCGGAATTAGAAAACCTGATTGGAGATTCCATAATGAGTAAAATGCAGAAGAAATAACAGCTGCCAAGTGCTGGTTAGGAGTGAGACCAACAGCCATCATTCCGTAGAAGGTAAAGTATGAGAAGGTGAGAAACATGAACACAAGATAGAGAAAAAATTTTCCTGCAATTAAGATAAAAACATGCATTACATAAATGCATTTTCATAAATATGTCAAGACAGTACATTCGTGATATTAATGGCCCAAAAGTGTTCTACTTCATCCAAACCGTTAATATATTGCTGCACTGCTGAAAAAACACAAAAGGCAGTACCTGATTTCATTTTTCTTTAGATGATGAATCGATGGTTTAGACTTTAGATGTATATGTTTCTCAAGTGAATTGTTTACCCTATGACAGCCGTAAACACGTGTCTGATGAAAGTCTTAATAGACGGAAATCACTTGGTCCATTATTCCTATGGGCATCATAAAAATCACTATCGACCTTAGAAACATTCAGTAGAAAAAACACTGATCATGCTATCCCTCAAAATTACGTTAAAAGTATATTTTTCCCTCTAAAAGAAAAGCTTAATTTAACCTGAAAGAGTTATAACTGCAGAAAAGAAAAAAACAAATGCAAAAAACACCATCTCTATCAGAGAAGCTGCAATTAAATCTGATCAACGCATCAGAGCAGAGGGGGAGTCTTACTAGCTGTCCTTTCAAAATTAATCATGAAAAATGTGATGAAGCCAAATATAATTGTTTGCACAAAAACGTATGGCATCTCCACAAGACCCTGTCGAAGAGGCAAATGAGATTTTCATCATTTATTTATTCTTTACACAAGACTGTTGTGCCAAATGTACTTTTAATAGCATGACGGTTACCTGGGCCACCGCATAAGGAATTGGGGAATACATTCCTGCTGCTTTCTCTCTATAGAACACTGCCCTCTCAATTGAAACTATGGGCTGTACAGAGGAAGCATTGTTGACCCCGAGAAACAAGCATGAAGCATACAAAGCTCCCATCACCATGAATAAACCTTGAGTTGAGTTCCTGAAGAGTTTACTAAATTAAATTAGCTTACTATCTCCACATCAAAATTACAACAGAAACAAGGTAAAAAAAAAAAGCCATTGTAAAAATATAAAAAGGAGAGTAGCATTCCAACCATCAGATACTCAAAAATCGTTCATCAGGAGCCTTTTTGACATTGAAAATTTATTGCTTGGGACTGGTTAAAGCCTCTAAGATGTATAAGCAACTAATCCATACACTAAAAAGTTAAATATCTGAAATGACTAACATAAGCACATCTTCCAAGCTGCTGAAACACACCATTTTTCCATTTTAATGGAATAGAGTACCATTCAGACTTCATTCTTATTTTGTCGCTTTTCAATCATACAAAAAAGATGGAACAAATTTTTGTTTCATTCTCAATAAAATAAAGAGGAAAACGAAAGCTAAAAAGAACCTAAGCGAACTGAAAACAGAGAGTTATAGATGTTTACGAAAATGCAAGGTCAAATGTAAGTACTTTAAAAATTATGTCCCAATTAAAAATTAAGAAAAAAAATTACCTCTTTGAACCAACATCCCAAAATACAGAGCCAAGTATCAATGCAGCCGCCACTGTGAAAGCTAACCTCACGGCATTATATTGTGGACTTCTCCAATATATAAGATTTTGCTTCCAAAAACAAATAAAAAATTGAGAAAGCGGATCCTGTGAATAAGTTGAAGAAAACTTCAATGGTTCTGAGCCAGGAGGTGGAACACTCAAATTTTTAATCGAAGACTCCACTTCCCTGAAATGATAATTTTTTTCTTAACAAATCGCCCATAACAATCAACGGAAAAGTCAAATATTTGATAAATATTAATGCAATAGTAATATGAAATCAATTCGATCACCTATATTGCTCAGAACTTCTGTACACATCCGCAAAGTCAACCCCGAGTTTTTCTTCAATAGCAGCCGTAGTAACCTCAAGCATCCAAGTTGCAGGATTGTACCCACTAGGAATTGAGGGGATGCCATCAAGCGCCTACACAAGGGAAAAAAGTACCGGAAAAAAGCCGATGCATAAACTCCACTGTCAAACTAACCATCATCATGAATTCATGATCGCTAATATATTTATTAAAGACACCAAATACGTAAAGTGTGGAGGACTAAGAACAGCGAGCAAATAAAATATAAACAAAGGTAAATGAATGTCACCTGGAAATAGTTTATCATAGTCTTTGAGTGGACACCTAGCTTCCCTCCATATATAACCCTCCCACCTCGTTTCATAAGAAGTAGCTGTGCGTTACAACATGAAGATTATATGCCAGAAAAAGTAAACAATAGCGTAACCAGCAATATCACAAACACACCAACCTCATCAAATGCTTCAAAGATATCAATACTTGGTTGATGTATGGTGCAAACCACCGTTCGTCCAGTATCAACAGTATTACGAACAGTTCGCATCACAATCGCTGCTGCTCGCGCATCCAGTCCAGATGTAGGTTCGTCCATAAAAATTATGGATGGGTTTGCAACAAGCTCCACAGCAATTGTTAAGCGTTTTCTTTGCTCGGTTGATAAACCAGTGCTACCTGGAAAACCAACCAAAGCATCCCTTAAACTATCAAGCTCTACCAGTCTCATTACTTCTTCAACAAACTCCTGCGATGTATTGTAGTAAAATTATTATCAGTATAGTGATAACTACTCAACCGGCAGACTTAAATGTTGCAAGTGCAAAGCAGCTCACATGTCTTTGATTTTTGCTGACTTCCTTTGACAGACGAAGATCGGCAGAGAACCAAAGCGACTCTTCAACCGTCACCTGAGGAGAATGTATATCATTTTGTTCAACATATCCTGAAATTCTGGCAAATGTGCTTTGCTCCTTTGGATAACCTGATATCTTTATATCCCCTTCTATGTAACCACCAGTTTTCCTACCAGCGAGAACATCCATTAAAGTCGTCTTGCCGGCTCCACTTGACCCAACTAAAGCGGTAAGAACACCAGGTGAGAATACTCCACTCACATTTGACAAGAGCTGTAACTTCTTCTCTGGTATACCTTGTGACCTCATTGCCTGAAAGTCAATGACACCCCGCCCCAAAAGAAAGCTTTACATTGATTTAGGATATCATTGATTTAAGAAATCATAAGGCAAAGGAATTTAGCTGCTAAGCAAACACACCTGGGGCATGTCGACATAGTAATTGACATTATGAAAAGTCATGGCCAATGGTTGAAATGGCAGAATCATTCCCTTCTTTTTGCCACGCTCTTGGGCAGAAGTTGTATTTATTTCGAACTCCTGCTTGGCAGCTGAATATTCAGATGAGAATCAAACAATTAGAAATAAATTTTCTTGAGTTTTGGAAGGTAAAAATATAGCTACAAATGAATAAACAAAACAATTCTTAAGGAAAAATTTTTTGAAAAGATAACTGACTTTTGACAGAATTTTCTTCTTTATCATCACTTTTTATCACCGCTTGTGATTTTCTAAGAGCTGTAATGAACAAAACAGGAAACGCCACGTCTATAAGTAATCAACAGATAATAAGAACTTAATCAATTGTAAAAAGATAAAAACAAAGAGCCGAAACTTCCTCTTGTAACTTACGATTAAGGTAAGCCAGGGCCAAAGTCACGACACTGTTGAAAAGTAAAGAGTAAAGTAACAAAGCACCAACTCCGATCCAGTACCAATAATCACCAGATGGTAAACTGTGTGTATGAAGAACATTGTAACCTATCGTGTTGTCTCCAATAGCAGATTTCTGCAAAATGTTATGGTCAATATTTCACCAGCATATGAGCAACAAAAAAGCTGCCAGGAATGCATTTATTAGAGCACCTTCTTCCACCTTTCGGCGGCAAATTCATTAACAGAAATTGCACTCTGCCCATAGGATAGTGGTGACACCCAATAAGCCCAGATCCACCATGGCTTAATCGATTCTGAAACAAGAAACACCAAATGACTAATTGACCTGAAAAAATATCATGATGTAAGATCTAACCCTACCTTTTGGGATGATAAATCCACCCATCAAGAATACGATTAACAGAGATGCTGATGCAAATGTGTTGGCAACGACCATATCTCGAGCAATGGAGGCCATCATCCGGAAGAGGCCTAATGCCATTTGATGTAAAGAGAACAGCAAGAACATGTGACGGAAAAATCTGAAAATAATGAAAGGGTAATTACAAACAAATTACAGAAAGCATAAACATCACCCATTAAAGGAAGTACCTCCCAGTCTCTGGGGCAAGCCCAACAGTGAAGTATACAACGCAAGACCAAACAACAGCTTCAAGGATGGAGTAAGGAACACGAAGAATCCAGCTGGCAACGGACCATGCCCATGCAGGATGAAAGTAATTATCACGTTGCTTGTAGAAGACTGGGAGTCGAGATATCATAATAGATAACTCAGAAAATCCATTAAACATCATATGAACCACTGCAAAAAACAGACAACTGAGATAGAGGTTGCCATTCTTTTCATCTGAGGGATGCAGTCTTGTCCGTAAAAACATTGTGCATGTGACAAATCCGACAAATGCGACCTTCAAAATATGCAAAAGAGATTATGAGATGGAAAACCATGAGAGAAAACCTTCAAAAAGAAAATTATAAGTGGCAAAGAACTGAAAAGCTAAACCAAACCTGGCACGTCCTAAATATATAAAGAAAACTATGCCTCCGGATCAGCAGAATTTCTCGTGCAAAGCATGTTCTAAAAAGCTCCCATTTAGATACAGCATATCTTGTTTTGGATAAAGCTGAAGGATGGCATTTAGATTTATCATATGGAACAGAAAGTGAGGATTTAAGAGCATTTCCAAATCTGGAATCTTTAAAAGCTTTTGCAATTTCTGAAACGGGAAGGAATACATATGGCTTTGAAGGATCAGCCCAGTATTGAGCTTGATCTTTCCTGGAAGTCACCTGTGAAAAAAAAATACAAAAAAATGTTAGGCAGCGCCAAAACAAAGATCATACTTGTAAATCTATTTTAACACATTACCTCTTGTAGGAAATCTGCAACCCCTTTGCGAGGAGGCAGCTGAAATCCTAACGACTCAAAGAATTCCAACACCTCTGTTCGAGGACCTTGATAGACCAGATGGCCTTCTGATAACAGCAGCAGATCATCAAATAAATCAAATGTCTCTGGTGGAGGCTGAAGAAGAGCCATTAGTACAGTAGCATCCATTTGATGAACAAAATTCCGCAAACATTTCACAATTTGGAATGTAGTGGAGCTATCGAGCCCTGTGGATATTTCATCCATGAATAGGGTTTTTCTTGGTCCAACAATCATTTCTCCTGCATATTATAACCTCGACTATTATTGCTGTTTGATAGAAGAGTATCAAATAACTGACTGATATTGTTTGAAATTTGAACTTCAAACAAAATGCAATTCAACAATAACTTTCCGGTTCCAATAAAGTTTTGGAAGTCCTAGTCAATACGTCCAAGCAATTTTCAACAGAAAACAATAATTGATATATTCTTTTACAGTTTGGATATCTTCATCATGTATCCATGGTCAGCATTTGGAGTATGCCACATATTAAAACCAAAATTTGGAAAGACCTCATTCAATGGTATAAATTTCAATAATGATGATACTACGACAAAAGAAAATTTTCTCTTCGGTCTTAGGACCAGTCAAGTGGAGTTAATCAGCAGTACAAATCTAACAGTTAAATGGCAGATGCACATGCACGTGCAAGTGGAGAGAGAAGCAGAAAGGGACCTGTTGTAACTCTTTTTTTCTGACCACCTGAGACACCTCTGATCATATCATTACCAACTACAGTCTCTGAACACAGATCAAGACCGAGCACTTTTAGAACATAATCTGTTGAAACACTGTGTGTTTTACCACCGACAGACGATGCCTATGCACAAAAATGCTTAAATTCAAAAAACAGGAGTTAACATAAGCACAAAAATGAAAGCAGAGATTCAAAATGACAACCTTCATGAAAGCATCTATCTCTGGACTAGGACGTATGTTCCTTTCCTTCTCTAAACGGTTCAGATCATTGATATATGCTACAAGTAAGAGGGAAATAAAAATGAACATCATAATCAGTAAGGAGACTAATAAGTTGTTGGCATAATAACATCGACAGCAGTTGCATTGACTCTACCATGATCTATACCATCTGAATATCTTACCGCAGTCAACATTCGTATAAATGAGAAAACTAAACCCCTCTAATTAGGTGATAAGGTTCACCTTGATCTTGTTTATTTAAAATTTCTAGATCCAGCAATTTTATCAGTCTGTTTGTTGTTTGAAAGTATGCTACATAACCAAGTAATTAATCTGCGCAATGATTGGAGTATATATACATAAAGCAAAATGCTACAAGATCAATACTGTGATTCTATTTTAAAAATTTTGATAATCATAATGAACGGACCTGCAAAGCCTTCATTTGCACCTTGCCATCGAGCAGCAAAATCAAAGGTTTCTCGAACAGTGAGCTCAGGAATGTGATTATCTGTTTGGCTTATGTATGCAGAATTCCTTCGAACTTGAAATTCATCAAGTTTATAGCCATTGTACGTGATACTACCACTTTTCTGCAAACAAAAATAAGTTTATGATTCGTACACACAAGCACTGCCATGGAGCAGGACTAAAATAACATTTTGGATGACGATTTTTCTATTTTTTTTTGGGGCGGGTGGGGGGAATGGACTTTAGGTAAACTAGCTCTGAAACTATATTTTGTTGATTTGATGACAGAAAGATTCTGTCAATAGGAAATTCAGAGCAGAAGATTGATGAAAATATATTTCAGCTCTCGATGATGCAGTATTCTTCAGGGATTGAATCCAATTCTTAACTACTATTGACCACTATAATACTCATCAGTATTGGTTCAAGGTTTATGTAAGTTACAAGTGCGTGAACAGATATAAGTGACACGCTTGTCTAAAGTACTAACCTTTAAGGAGCCGTCAAGTTTCCCAGCCAGAGCTAAAAGCAAGGTGGATTTTCCAGAAGCAGGAGGTCCTAAGAGCAAGGTCATCCTACAGATACCAAAAAGTTATATTCACATGAGAAACTTAATAAATTTCTCCAACGAAATAGGAAAAAGCAAAACAAAATCTGGTAGGCTTGTAAGCAAGTTAATGATAAGTTCGTGATTGAGGTCTGATGGTTGTGGGTGGGTAACTTGCACACAAGGTAAGTAAAAGGAAGTGTCTACACAATAGTCTAGGTATAAATTATGCTTTAAAAACTAAGCAGAAGTACAACGACAACAAGCACGACTCGAATTATTAAGGATCGTGAATAACTAAATGATCCACAAACTTGGTGAATTTACTATCCTATCTTAGTAACTTCATTATAAACTGATTCGATTGAAGTCAACAAATACAAATGTCAGTATATATTGAGATTGAGGTGTGGCATAAGTACTTGAATTGACAACAAAAAAACATAATCATGTATCATTTATATAAATAAGTATACAAGCGCGCACACAAACATGCATGCGTGTATACTTGAACTGCTTTAAAATAGGTACCTTCCCGGCTTCACAACGCCACTAACGTCATTCAAGATGGTTAAAGAATGTCTCTTAGGTTTAAAGATTCTCAGACCAGTCAAGATTCTCTGCATTTGAAACCATAAGAAAGGAAGCATTATATTAGATAAGATATAAATTGCTTGCTTTATACGTTAGTGACAGACAGTTAACAATATTAAATGAAACAGTAATGAGAAAGGATATTAACCTCCAATACATCACGAGTAGCATTAACCAAAGTAGGTAAAGCTCTCGATCCCGTTTGAACATCAGCCACAACTTTCATGTTCTGGAACCTCACCTCCACCTTTGGCACTTCTATTCCAACCCTTCATCAACGTCAACAGCAACGAAAACACAACATTATATTTTTCATTTTTTAATTAATACAATAAAACATTACTAGTTTTTGTGATTTAGCCAATATATAATCTATTTACTCTCTATGAGTAAATAAATAAATGTATCATTTAAAGCGTTTTTTTCAATAAGAGTAGTTCCTGCACTTTGGGATACAACAAGATTGCCAGCGACGTCGTTCGAAACTTTCTATAATATATATACCTATCAAGACGTTCTTTAATGGCAGAGAGAAGTCTGTAATTATCCTGATCGTTAGTAGCCAAGGCCTTGTTAACAACGAGTTCGCGATGGCTCCGACTGAGTTTCCGCACATCAATCGTCTCGGTCTTGGCTTCGCCTCCGTTTCTTGATGTCGTTGTCTTCAACAAGGCGAAGTTTCCTTGCTTTTGCGACGGCAATCTGGCGATCGCCGCCCACATAAGCTCATCCTCGTCCTCCTCCAACGACTCCGCATTCGACGCACGTGTAAACGATTCTCTCGCCGTTCCATCTATTTCCACCTCGAAGTACTCACTTCCGTTAGAGGCCGCCATGTTATTAGAGCCTCGCCCTCACCTCCCTCGCTCTCGCTCTCTCTCTCTCTCTCTCTCTCTCTCTCGTTCGTTTCAGATTCTCAGGAGTTTCTCTCTCTTCCAAACGATAGTTTGATATGAAAACGTTGTGTGTTTATTTAAGGGCTGGAGTCTTGGAGAATTTGTCCCGGGAATTTTGAAGAGTTGAAATGACGGTATTGACCCTCATTTCGAGTGCGCGTCTTTGCAAACTGCCGTGCCCTGACAGTTTTGAAGACTGAAATGACGGAGCTGAGTTTCTACTCTCTAGCTATCTTAAGGTAACTTTGAAGATGCGAAATGACGAAATTAGCAACCGATATCTGATGGTGTGGGTAAATCGGCATTCGCCTACCTGACTCGGCTTCTAGAGAATACACAGTTAGTTGTCCTGTTCTTTTGGTCATGTGTGGAATAGTGGCTTATTACTTGAAACGTGTAACTTAAATAAGAATA
The DNA here is from genome assembly GCA_030449905.1 of Luvunga scandens. NCBI lineage: Eukaryota > Viridiplantae > Streptophyta > Magnoliopsida > Sapindales > Rutaceae > Luvunga > Luvunga scandens. Next base: position 892,310 of record JASUUG010001235.1, read on the forward strand.
ATATAGTTCCTTCTAATAATTATTACCGTGAGTGAACTTTTAAATTACATTAAGATACGAATTCTCTTTTTCAAAGCATTTTGTTACAAAGGAAACAGTGTAACGTTTGGAGTAAAACTCTTGTTATGCCCACGAGTCCACAACCGTAAGCATAGGATACGCATGCACATACAACTTTTGCTTACGAGTATGACGCATTCGATGACGCTGGACACCAAATCCATGAACACGATCAAGCTTCATTACATGTATTTACAGCCAATTACTTGTCCAAATTGTCAACTTAAAAAGGTAATTAAGACGGAGCTATACGTGACTAAAAATGAGCTAATCGCTAACATCACCAACGACTCCCATTTCAGCAGGCCTTAATTACACAGTTCATACTAACAAGAAAGCTTGTTTGATTTTTTGGCGGCAAGCCATTCACATAAAAGAATACCCATTACTGCAAAATACTGTCAAGTTAAGGTTGCTACTAGGACAAGGTTAGAGCATTAACAAACCTACAAAAACAAGATCAAAAGATTTGTGCAATGGCAATTTGACAATAGATACCCCTTCGACTTAAGACTTTTATGCTAGCCATTGCCCTTGCGACGATATGTCGTTAACTTTTTCTCGGCTTCTTGGACTTGAAATTCTTGCCCTTTAACTTGGATGTGTCGTCATCAGAATCTTCACTTTCATCCCCAAACTTATGCTTTTGCTTTTTATCAGCCTTTCCACAGACGATAATCTTCATTTCTTCCTTCTGTTCCACCCGTTCTGACTTCTCCTTTGGCCTCCAAATGAAAATAGACCTGAAAGGAATAAACATAGTCACATTATAGGTAGAATGGCAATACAATTGATAAAACATGACACTTCACTATTTCAGATTAAAGCAACAAATCAAACTCTCCAAGTTCTTAAGCGCAACCGACACAATTATCAAAATTACCCTGAACCATAACTACTAAACGAGTTAATGTAGCTAATTTTCTCATCCCTCACCACAATCGGCCCATTTAGTGTTGACTTGATAAAAAAAAAAGCTAGGGAAATCTTTACAGCATGACTGCCCCATGAATGAAAGACAATACCAAAAAAGTATTCAAAGCTCGCTCAACGGAAATGATTGTGACATCCTTGAGGGGGGTAAAAAAGGTTCTGGAAATGCATATCAGATGCAAAATGCTCTACCACAACAGAATAATATGATTCAGTGAGAGAAGCAGAGTCCAACCTCGAACTACCAGATGCCAAAACATCATCTCGTGGATGTAGCTTGTTCACAGGACTGATAGTTGTAATATTTGGATCCATAACCTCAGCAACTAATTGGCCTGTACTGATATCTATGAAATCAATGGGATGCAGGGCAGCTCCATTATAATTTTCACTTATATAACGACCAATAACTGCAAGGGATTCCGATGGATCCTGCAATAAATACATAATAATTAATTTCCTAAGATCCAAGGAAAAGAATTTAAGCAACCTAAAGGTAAGCATTTCAAGTAATATGATATCACCTTTGGATCCCATTCAGCTCGAAAAGGTGTCAGATGGCGATTAAAATCATGACTGTGCACAATTTCTCTGCTTGGGGAATCCAAATTGCCGAAGATTGAATCCCAAATACGAAGTCGGTTGTCCTGTGAAGTGGTAAGGATTTTGCTGCCAGACGGAGAGAAATATGCCGAGTTAACAACACGTTTGTGAGCAAGGTCATGGAGAGAAGATCCAGCTTTTAATCGCCGTATGTCCCATATACGAGCCTGGAGTGATAAAATAATATGACTTTTAGAACTGGCATGACCAGAATAATAAATGTAAGCAAGATGATTAGCAAACGCATACCACCAAGCAGAATCTTACAAACAGCTGAATTGCCAGGGAAATTAGCTTTTCTAATACAATATATTAGTTTCCCGAGATTATAATAGTGAAAAAAAGAAGTTATCAGATAGCAGTTAAATCATGACCCTTGTTGGTGTGCAGTGAAGGAACAAACCATTGAACGGTCATAGAAGTCAGTAAACACAAATTTGAACTAATAAAACTTAAAAACTTACAAAGTGATCATTTCCACAACTTAACAGCAGTTCCGGCTGAATAGGATTACAGTGCAGACCAACAACTTTGCTACCTTTTTGGTGGATCAAGATTGCCTCCCCACTTCTGCTATTGGTTCGTGTATCCACCCTAAGACAAGGAATAACAACCAACTTTTACTTTCATTCTTTTCAATCCCAGATTATTCAATTAATTTACTTTAAGTTAAAAATGATAATCAAACGCGTGTGGCATGCAGCTGAAAATTCAGTAATATTTCTACCTAACACAAAATGTAAAGTTTCTCAAACATTGTAAGTACACCAGAGAACTTTGCTGCAGAGCCAAGCAGCCATTCGGTGAGTAAAGCACTGGCAAATTCTAACTAGCATAATCCTTGCAGCAGAATCCGCAAGAACTAGATGATCACAACCACTAATAATTGATGGGTTTGACAATTTAGCAAGGCAACCTCTCTGGCAACATTAAAGTTAACTTCTTGGTGGGCATGATTATCAGCCTAATTTCATATCCTCCCTCATCCTATAGCTGACACATCAATAAAATGATTCATATAGCAAAGAGAACAACCTTCTATTCAGAAAACTGTCATTGACCATATGCCACTTTCTGTTTTCTGGAACAAAATTTCATTTTTCCCAAACATTCACAACATGCTGTTGATCTTGAATTTTGTCAACAGACACTAGGAAAAGGACAACAAGGAAATAGCTAGCAAGCTTAGCAGTGTCACCAAGTGGGCAAGCCTTTCATAAGCTTTTCTGCATCTCTTGTATCCCAATCACAAACATATACGCTGTAACTATAGCAAAAAAGAAAATAACTTACAGGTAGAGCAAACCAAAATTATCAGCAACAAGTACAACCCCTTTTTCTGAATTGATATCCATGCCATAAAGCATCCTCCAAGTACGTGGGCCCTAAATACAAGCCATATATTAGTCACATAAATCTCATGCTGGATAATAAAATATCAGCATGAATATGAAATAATCAGATCAACGCATGCTTTATGAACTCAAGAAGTAAAACAAAATAAAATATTACATGCCATCCATTAGGGTTGATGTTCATCAAAGATAATGCCAAGCCAGTCTCCAAGTCCGTGCAACTGACAGTTCCATCAGAGGATGCAGCATAAACAGTACCATCATTTGTAGGATTAAACCTGTAAATGACTGGATACATTTTACACACCCAAACTGTACTAGCACAGGACAAGAATGGCTGAATGTTAAGGCTTCACAAAGAGATGACTGACCTTATGTTATTGACTATACAGGAATGTATGTTTCCATAAACTATCTTTTCAGATACTTTGTAAAAATCCCAGACTCCAACTTGTCCTTTCTTTTACCATGAACCAGAAAACAGGGAACATGTGTCAATAGTCATGAAATCCAAACATCCTTAAATTGATGAAACTTGAACAAAAAATAAAATATTATACAAGCACGACTAACCTTATCTCCAGATAAAAGGATGTGATTATTTGTTGGATGGAACTCTAAACATGTCACACGTCGACTATGATATCTGATAACTGCACAGTTTACTTGATCTGGGATCACATGTGCAGGCTTCATCTATTGAACATAATTGCAGCAAAATCAATATGAAGGGAATTGCACAAAACCCCACACTATAATGTAACAACTAAGCATAAAATGGAGAACAAAATAAGTCAGCATCAGATATAGCACATACTCATGAAGCACACACTGAATGCTATAGACAGTCGGCGCAAACACAAAGGAAACCAGTGTCAACGACTTTACTCCTTGGGACATAATTTGACACATAACAACCATTTGCACATACAAGTATCATGCAGAGATTAAGTAAACATAATAATGACAATTTAAAATTAAAAAGAAAAAAAAAAAAAAAACACTTACATGGGGCATGTTGGGTCTGAGCTGTCGCTCAAAGACATATTCTACTGGGTTGCCAGCATTTCTATGGGATGCTGGAGTCACCCCATACTCAGTAGCAACTCTATGAGGGCAACTCATTGTAGTGTGACCTTCAATTTTCGAAAAATTTAAATTAAAAAAAATCCACGTAAGATCATCGTATTTGTAAATTATACAATATGACCCAACGATGTAAAGTAAAGACACGGTAACAACCAACAAGATACCTATTCAATATCAACTGAACAGCAATGTTATTCTAAATGGAAAAACAGAACTACTTTACCTGGCATTTTGCAAAGAAAGCAAGGTTTCATTGGACAATCTATATATGTTGCTCCTTTAAATCCTGCTTCATGACCCGGCTTTTTACAAACCTAAAACCCCAACAAAACATGTAATTGGAATAAAAATACTAAGAAGACTAGGGCGGAAAAAAATTCAATCTTTTCCTAGAAGGGCTTACTTTGCAAACTTTCTTAAGACTGATAGTAATAGGAGCTTTCCCTTTTCTCTTTGCATCCAAATCCTCTTCAATTTTCTCTTCACGTACATTCTCCGTTACTTCTTCTTCCGATTCTGAAAGTGGGCCCTCCTCTTGGTCTTCCTCTTCGTCTTCTGATGAGCTCTGCTCAGTGTCCGTGTCTCTCTCAATCACAACTCTCGGAAACGCCGTTCTTCTTGTTTGCGGGGCCATTTTCGTCAATTCACATACAATCAGATGAAAACAAACGCGACGACAACTATCGTGGAATCGAATCGAATTCACTCCGGACAATATTACACAAATACAAGTTGGGAACTGGAACGGACGTTCAAACGTGGTTGGGCATTGAAAATGGGGTACCAAAACACCGACTCGTTGCCTCGTCGCACGTGTGCACTACTAAATTACTCAAATACCCCCGAAATGTTTGTATAGTTCACCACATTTTGTCTGGTTGCTTCCGGCATTTTATAGTTCTTTGAATGGCGGGAAATACGTGGCGCACTATTAGCCCTTCACATGCAAAATACGACGAGTCAGTGAGAGTATGATTAATATCTTTCATAAACAAAGGACTACAGTGCTCATTATTTCTTGGGCCACAAACGCCATCGATGACGTCAAAATCAGATAGGGAGAGAGTTATCCCCGAGAACAATCAGTCGACTAAGTTTCATGTCGTTGCTCCTCCATCGCTTTGCTTGTCCACTAAAAATCTCGAGGCTCAGAACGCTTCCGTTTCACCGTAGGCAAACTACTCAAAGTCAATGCCGTATGTGGCGGCAAATATATAACAACAACAACTGAATAACTGAAAATCAAGAAGAAGAAGAAGAATAAACGACAAGTTAGTTCATCGCTAGAAGGCTTAGCTTAAACGGGAATAATGTTACCCTTGCACGTGAATTCTCCAGTTCCAAACACTCTCTTTGCTCCGAAACTCAATCCTTCGCGCTCCCAAACCCGCATCACACCTCCGTTTTCTCTTCGCAAGCTTCAAGCTCGAGGAAGCTCTGCGGAAGTCGCTGTCAAGGAAAATGAGCAGCAGCGGCGGCGGCGTTCGAATGAGAGGGTTTCAGATTTGTCTTTGGAGGGGGAGTTGCCGGCGGGACTAAATAGAGAGGCGATGCCGAGACACGTGGCGGTTATAATGGACGGGAACGTGAGGTGGGCCCGGCAGCGAGGGTTGCCGTCCTCTGCGGGACACGAGGCGGGCGTACGGTCTTTGAGAGAACTCGTGGAGCTTTGTTGTCGATGGGGAGTTAAAGTTCTAACCGTTTTTGCTTTCTCTTATGATAACTGGGTTCGGCCTCAGGTGAATCAGTTAACTCTTGACCGTCCCCTTTTTTAAAAATTTTTAACGCAAAATTGTTGCTTAATTTTAAAATCACAGTAGCTAAAGAACGAACGATTGTTTTTATAACCACGTACTTACACTCAACGACTATGATTTCATTTCATTTTACAGTAACTTTGGATTTAAAGCCACGACACCCCCATACCAGCTGGCTAATTAATTCATCGAGTAACGATAAACGTACAAAATAAATTTGTAACAAAGCGTCAAAACAACATCGTTTTGAGGAATTTGTTTTTGCCACTTGTTTGTGTGCTTATCATTTTTCTAATTAATATTTATTGGTTAAAAGTGCAGGTGGAGGTCGAATTCTTGATGAAACTGTTCGAAAAATCCATAAAGTCAGAGCTGGAGGGTTTCATAAGGTAATTGTAGATGGTCGTTCCTTAATTTTTTCAGTATATTTGTAACTGTTGCGCTTCATATTAATTTTAAAAACATCATAGTAATGAAAGGGTTCGATAAATACTCGGTTTTTTCATTCCTCGGCAGCTTTAAAGTATATTGGACCTAATTTGTTTGTTTTCTTTTGGAAATTTTGTTTTTGTTTCTCAAAATAGACATGTCAACTCTATAGGCTATATTTATATTTTAGCTCAGCTGATCAGAAGCTTATAGGTAAAGATTATCCTCAACATGTTTTCATTTCCTTGATGACCAAATTGAGAACAAGAAGTATCTGCAGATAGTTCTACGCTTGTTTGATTTTTAGTTGTCGCATTCTATGTTGGCTTGAAGTAGCTCTTGCAGTTGCAGGTTATTACTTTCTTTGAGAAGGTTCTTACAAGTAAATGGATTCTGTTGCACATGCTTCTGGTTTATTTATATAACTTCTCTAGCGTATTTCGTCTGCTAGACTTTCTGGTATAACGAGTTATTATTCACAAAGACTAAAAACAATACCTTTAAGCGCCGAGAATAAAAATGATTGCCGCAACGAGTAGCTGTATGGACTTCTTAAATCATTTAGTTAAGCAAACTACCGTTTAGGAAACTCACTTATGGAATTTTTATCTCCAGATGTTAAGTTCATGTACCTTATAGATGCATCTTTTCCTTCAACAGAGAAGGTATTCGAATATCTATGATTGGGGATTCATCAAAACTCCCGGGGACTCTGCGGGAACTTGTAAGTGATGCAGAGGAGAGAACAAAAAATAACTCAAATTTCCAACTCATTGTGGCAGTTAGCTACAGCGGGAAATATGATGTTGTACAGGCGTGCAAAAGTATTGCACAGAAAGCGAAGGACGATGTTATTCGACCAGACGACATCAATGAAAGCCTGATTGAGCAAGAACTAGAAACCAGCTGTACTGATTACCCATACCCGGACCTACTGATTAGAACCAGCGGCGAACTAAGAGTTAGTAACTTCTTACTTTGGCAGTTGGCATACACCGAGTTTTTCTTTGTACAGACGCTTTGGCCTGATTTTGGCAAAGCCGAGTTTGTAGAGGCCTTAACTTCATTTCAGCAAAGGAAGAGGCGGTATGGCAGACGAGATTCATAAGTTGGCAATTGTCTGTGTTCTTTATTAGATATTAGGCTGTAGCTCTAAAACTAATATAGTAAAAAGTCTAGTCGAAGTATTGCAGCCATGTAATATAAAATAAAAGCATTGCTCTCTTCATATCTTCATATAATTCCAGAGCAATATCCGTCCTCAGCCCGTTTCATTCACAGGCACTAGAATCATATATCAACAGAAGTTTGAAATGTTTCTCAAGAAAAATATATGCTCTAAATGCTTGGCTAATATTGCTTCACTTGGTGCTCATTTTTGTAGGGGGCAAGAATATAAGTATCGCACATGGCTTTAGTACTAATGGTAAGCAAACTTCCATCTACAAGTTAAATGAAACTTTACACCCTATCTTCATCCCTTCTGAACTCTGTGTTGATAGTATTTTTGGTCATAGAAGCGTTGCTGGTCAATAAAAGTAGCACCAATTTAATTCAAATATCTGTAGTTACTTTAAACTGAATCTAGTACTGCAAGTTGTAATGCTTTTGTAAATTCTCTTTCTCTGTCTTTCTCCTTATCTGCTGTTCAAATCACCTGGCCACCAAAGGTCAAATTTCTCCACTCGCATTAGACTAGATAAAGTGGGATAATGATGAGACCCCTTAAAAGCCGACTTCTACTGTTCACATTGGAGATGATTAAAACACACCTCATTGCTGGGGACAGAGAATTAGCGTTGACCTTATCCATTTGATTGTTATTTACATTAATGACAGGGAGCCCATGCCTGCTTGTTTCCAATTTTTTCTTAAGTGGATATGTTTATTGAGTTTCTCGGAATTTAGAATTTTTATTCCAACTATAATCTTATGCTTATACAGGAGGGATAAATCGTCTCGATTTAAGTGAAAGTCATGTATATATGTCATATGAGTTGTAATACGAACTTTATTTATAGCAGTGCTCCTTAATATAATTTTTTAAGTAGCAAAGAGGGAGAGAACCATTCTCAATTTGATATTATTTTTCGTTCACAGTGCCATTATACATAATACCTTAAAGACTCTCGGATTCACTATTTTTTATTTATTCATATATTTACAATCCTATTAATGTTGATCCAACTGAATATATATATATATATATATGTATAATATTATAAATTTTAATTATATATTTAATTGTAAATATATGATGTAATTTTATAATACGGTGTGTAGTTAATATTTAAAAAAGAAAATTGAATATACATGCGTGTGAAAGGGAGAAAAGGAGAGAGAGTCTATGTGGCAATTTTAATTAGTTACAACTAGAGAACAGCGATGATTCTCCAACCCAAATAAAGTAATAAACTTTAAAACCTCCATGTTTGACTAGGACGCATGTCTCATCCAGAAACTCAGAGGTGGATAAACCTTCAATAAATTAAGTTCTTATCTTATTCATTCTAGTTGTGTATTATATAATCGTCTAATCAGGGGTTGTCTGGATAGGATGGCAATTTTACAATTATGCAGTTGTATATTAAAGAAATGTCAAAACTGAGGCCAGCGCCAACGGGTATTGGCCTTTCTCCATAAACCGCTTTACGGTGCCGTTGATTTTCAGCTCATAATCGCCACGTCACACACATTACCGCATGTTGCAGCTACCCGCTGATCTACCGTTTCTTCCAGAAATTTAAGGATACTTTTGCGAAATTCCATTTCTGTCCCTATATCATCTAAACAATTTTTTTTTTTTTTATTTTGATGTGCGATCTAAACAATTAAATTATAACAAAGTAGGTAACATGTCTAAATAATCTATAATTTTCATCGCCTAAATGTTCTCGACGGCCGCTTTCTAATTTCTAGAGTTTGTCACCTAGACTCTCACTAATGAATTCAAGGATTCAAGTCTTTTAATATGTATCAGGTTGATCTAAAATCAAAACAATTTCAATCAATTTATAATACATTATTAGTATACACACACAGAACTTTTAATTTGGTAATCATCACTATTATGTAAAATGCAATGAAATAATAAAAATATCATGGATAATATATTCATAACTAAGTTATAGATATCTATTTTAATTTCATTCTTCGTGATAATTATGTGTACAATAGTTAAATTGTTTAAGTTTTATTTATATACTGTATTTTCATAATTTCTATATTTATAATAAGGATAACTCTATAACTAATTACTTAACTACTTTGTATTTTTCGATAAACAATTTTTATCTATTGGAATAAGCCATATCTTCTTAATAGAAAATATCTGTACGAAAAATCTTAAATTCTTCTAAAATATCACTAACTTATAATTCTTTTATTTTTTTTCCTTAATAAATTTTCAGTATCGTTAAAAAAAAAGTTACAGATGTCCACAGCGAAGTCATGCTTTCTGAATTTTTTTAATAAAGGTCAATGCTTCAGATATAATACTTGTAATTTATTTATATTATTTAATTTACATAAGTTATTATTCTATGGATGAGTTTGACTTGTTACTCGCACATAGTTGGGTTGTTCATAAAAGGGCAAATACGTAATTGCAGACCCTCCTGTTCTTCGTCTGATAAGAAGTTTCAACAAGTCATAACAGACAGTGTTTTAAGGTAGAGCCTAAAACTCCACTGGCTTGTCTCCGATTCTATTAATCAAGAAAAAATTTTATTAAAAACCTTAAAGCCACCAAATTTTTCTTTTTATTTATAAATTTTCTATTGGATTTTGTGTTTTGTTGATGGGAATTAGTTTCCGGGAAAATACCCGGCCATGGGAAAACCGTCTTTCAAGGATTCGCTCAAAGCGCTCGAAGCCGATATTCAGCACGCCAACACACTGTAACTCTCTCTCTCCCTCGTTTCAATTCCTGGATTTTTTTTCGGTTATCCATCAAATTTTAAATTTTTATTTTCTAAATACCATTTTATTGTTTGTTTATTTAGGTGTCTGTATGTTCGTTAATTAATCACGATATCGTTTTGCTCTTCAAACACGTGCGTTTTAGATTTTTTTTTCCTCACTTGTGACATCATTATTCAAGTAAAAATCGGAACGGTTGTTCTTGTAAATTTTGGTTCTTTGGAATGTTTGTGACACATAAGAAGTATTAATTGTATTCATGTTTAAAATTTATCGTTTTAGTTGAAACTTTGCATTAAAGGTACAATCTTTGTTGATTTTTACTTTTGTTAAACAGCTTTTAGTATTTGGAGTTATTGGTTTTGTATATTTGCTAATTGTGTATCGTGCTTTTTGTTTCTCTTGTTATTTGCAGGGCATTAGATTACCCGAGGGAGACAGATGGAGCTCGTCTTCAAATGAGACTGTCATACAGTCCTGCTGCTCAATTTTTCCTTTTTCTTGTTCAGTGGACTGATTGTCACCTCGCTGGTGCCCTTGGTTTGCTTAGAGTTCTTATTTATATGGTATGATAATTAATCAATAGATGTCTGTGTTGCACATTTCAGTTTGTCATTTTTTGTCTGTCATGTTTTCTGTATTTTGTTGCCTGCAAAATTATAACTTCAGTGACTTTGATTATAGACCTATGCTGATGGCAAGACCACTATGTCTGTTCATGAAAGGAAAGCAAGCGTCCGAGAATTTTATGGTGAGTGTGATTTGTAGAAGTTAAAAATATTTTAAACTGTGGGCAATTTTTTTCTGTTGATGTAACCCTTTTGCTTATAGTTAGCCTGTAAACCTAGCTGATATTGCTTTTAACAGGGGTGATATTTCCTTCTTTGTTGCAACTTCAAAGGGGCATCACTGATCTGGAAGATAGGAAACAGAAGGATCTCTGTACTCTCAGATACCGAAAGAAGGATGAATTGGAAAGGGGGAAGAGCTCTGAAATTGACTTAGAAAGAGAAGAGGAGTGTGGGATTTGCTTGGAGATGAACAGCAAGGTTGTATTGCCTAATTGCAGCCATTCTCTGTGTTTGAAGTGTTATCGGGACTGGTATGTTTTTACAATGACGTATAGGTATTTCATTTCATTAATTACCTTCTGTAGTGATTCATGGGCCACGGAGCCTTGGGATTTTTGTATGATTTCTTTACATCCATTTGCTGATTGCATTTTTCTTGCACTAGGAAAATTTCAACTGTCAAACAAGTTCCACCTGTTCATGTTGTTGGCATTTTACTTTTTCCTTTTTATTTGCTATTCAATTTTGAATTTATTTTATTGATTTCATTTTCAGGTGCACATTGTATGATTTCTTTATATCCTCTTTTGATGAGTGCATTTTTCTTGCACTAATAATAGTTTTTGACTGTCAAACAAGTGCCACCTGATCATTTTATTGGCATATGACTTTTTGCTTGTTAGTTGTTATTTGATATCGAAAATTGCAGCTTTCTTTTTGTTGATTTCACTTTCTGGTGCACATTGTATGATTTCTTTATATCTATTTTTGATGAGTGCTTTTTTCTTGCGCTAAGAAAATTTCAACTGTCAAACAAGTGCCACCTGATCTTGTTGTTGGCATATTACTTCTTCCCGGTTGTTATTTGATATTGAAAATCTCAGCTTTCTTTTTGTTGATTTCATTTTCTGGTGCACATGAATCACTGTTCCCAGTGCGCATGTATCTCCATCCGTGGTGCATAGACATGATTTTTCATGCACATGCTACTTGGGGCATACACATGTTCATGTATTGGAAGCACCATTTATCTAGATTACTGAGCTTAAGAAATTAACAAAAGATGTTTACAGGAGTAAGAGTTCTATCCTGCTTAACATTTGCATTCTGTTAAACATGATGATGTAGTATTTGGTCTTAACTCCAGGCATGCACGGTCCCAGTCATGTCCTTTTTGCCGGGATAGTCTTAGAAGGGTCGACTCCGGTGATCTATGGATCTACACAGATAAGTGTGATGTTGTTGATTTATCCACAATTTTGAGAGAAAACTGTAAGAGGCTTTTCCTTTACATTGATAAGTTACCGCTTATCATTCCAGATTCCGTAATTGTCCCCTATGATACTCATGTTAGGTGAGTACTCATATTTACAGGGTTTTGGATCTTACTGTATATGATGAACTTTCTGACTATTTATGTACATGCCTTCTATGAAACTCCCAATTGTACATGTGTATTGGTTTTTTTTTTTTTTAGGCATTACCTTAATACAGCTATTTTCTTTTGTTTCGACTTGCGACCAAAATAGTGTTGTTGATTCTTGAATATGCGGTTTTTATTTTTTTTTTATTTTTTGCTTTTAGTAGTGTTTCTAGTGAAAACTTTTGACTCACACAAGATGGACTAATCAAATCAAATTTGACCGCTTTTTTAAAAGTTCAACATGAAAAGAATAGACAATTAGAAATGTTTTATATTATATACAATTGATACTATCCGAAAAAAGAAACAAAGCCATCTGGCAAATGTAACTGAACCAGTAACTATGAAGCAGTGGCAATCTAGTCATGATTGTTCGCTTGCATTCACATGTAATCAGCATAAAAGCGAGGATGATTTTCTTCGGGATGAGCAACATAATCAAGATATCTAGCCATGCAATTTCTTCATCTACTAGGATTCTCAGCATCTAAGCTTATGAAGGGCATAAAACAGATGTAACCCACCCGTTTCGAGGCCATTGGGTCCGACCGCACCGCTATCCCCTGAGTTACATTTGAGCAAAAATGCCTGTGAGTGCCAGGCCCCAAGCACCACGACAGTGCAATTGGGTTAATCGTAATGGGTCATCGAAGTTCAGTTTGATCGCCAGAATGTTGAGCCCAATCAAGACCCAAGCTGCGAAATACCCGCAAGAGTAATCGTCGGCCGAATAGTGTTACAAGTCTAGCAGTTGAGCCGGCTAGCGTAGTCGTGGCAGCAGTCCTTCCCACAGCAGTCCAGTTACCTTGATGAGTTGTATTAGGGTACGCTACAGGAATTTATCAAATGAGCTAGGATTGAACCCAGATCAAGCAACCAAATCCATAGTAGGATTTGGAAATGCCCCAAGAACTCGTGTCGCATTATGCCACGCATTACTGTTAATGAACCCCAAAGCCCAGCAACCCCACCAGCTAAATGCACAACGCCACTCAAAAATGATGCAAGTCGAATGGCAGCTAAGCTATTCTTGAGTTTGAGAACTTTCACTAGTTGTGCATTCTAATTCAGAGACTTGAAGAAGTAAACGGATAGAGTTATAACCTGGATGCTCCGTACGCAGCCAAAAATGAGGACACGTTCTAACAAATGGGCAGTAGCAGCCTAATGCTAATATATATATATAAGGCGTCCGTGGCCACAACATTACAAAATATATCATGCATAACGCATGTCTCTTCTTGATTATGTGAGAAGCCAAATTAGTATGGACATTGTCGTTACATGCATGATTTTGGTTGAGTTGAGACTCTTCACTTCACCAAACTAACTGTAGAATCCTTTGGACAATTTATATATATATATAATTATTTTCATTAGATATTAAATCATTTTCAAGACGCTCTACTTAGCGGCAAGTGTAAGGTTTCCATTCACCCTCCAGATTTTTCTTTTTCTTTTTTTTTTCCCCCACAATTCTAAGCTTGATAACTCACCTAAATAGATAGAAGAGAAAATCTTTAGGGAGACAATTTCACCACATCATCTGGTATGAATCACGGGTCGCTGAAAATGTTTGAAACAAGCAAAGTTGACTGATCACTCATACACCATTATGAGATTACATTAATGGCCCTGCATGCTCCTTGTCTTCCATCCTTGGCTTTCTGAACAGCCAAGGAGACAAAAGCCTTTGATTGTATGTCAAAATCAATGTCGTCGTGTTACAAAATGACGACTTGTCTATTCACACACAAGTAGGGTGTCTTGTTTTCTTTCATCTAAAATATAAATAATGCAAAAGCCACATGATTTTCATCCCTCCTTAAACCAACGAGAAATGGGAAAGACAAGCAAGCAAATATATCCAATACTTCCAAATGAAGATATAACTGATCATATGATGCCATGCAATTCATCTGCCAAAACGTTTCATGGTAACAACTTGTGAATGCCAAGTGGATATTGCCGTTGACCTACAATTGACCTACAATAAATTCGCATACAGACAACAGCATCTGTGCTTAAATTCTATGTACAAATGGTAGTCGTGGAAGGTGTCAAAACGCTTTTGCATAGCTGCCATAATCTCCTCCTGCAGTTCGGCTTGTGAGGGAAGGTCTCATAGTCACAATTGCAGATTCATTGGCTCCAGCTCTTAAAGCAGCCTTTCCAGCTTCAAGGAATCTCTTGACTGCATCCTCTGCATATCTGTTGGCTTCACCCGCTGTCATACTTTTGCCCATATCCGGGTAAGTATTCAGGACATAATCACCAACTAGCTGGGCTGCAAGCTGGATCAGTTCAACTTGGAACTCTGAGAGTTCCTTGTCTTCCCTAGGTCCCCATGGTCTAAGAGATCTTGTCACCTCAGGTAGAGTAACTGTGTAAAAGTTTCAGGGTTAATGTGTATCATAGACACAATGAGACGAACTAAAACTCAATCAGAAAAAGTTATCCAAATGAACCTCATACTGCAACCTTAGGTCAGGAAAAGCACCATAAATTTACTAGCAGCAAATCCATATCACTACGACCCCCAGTACTACACGGCTCTCAGTTAAGGGATTATATAAGAGAAACAATCTCACAGTGATTGGAACAAAGCCATTCACATGTTGCATATATTCACCATGAGGGCCTCTATTAACTAAGGCCAAAAAGCACAAAGAAAACACATATCAAGTTTTATGATCAAGGGGTTTCATTCCAACCTGGACAATCATCACGTGGAGCTTTACGGAGTTGAAGGAACTTCTCAAAAGTGCCAGCCCATGCATCCCTCTTTGTCAAAAAGTTGGATTTTAGGTTGAAAAGCTTCTTCACAGTTGCAGGTATAGACGAATGTTCAAATTCTGAATGTGGAGTTGGTCCATTTGGTCCATGGATCACTGCACAAAACTCAAAATGGTTAATCAAAGGTCAAAGAACAAAAAAACATAATTTAAATCCAGAGGTCCAGGCAAACAATATAGACCTAAAAGTTAATGTCTGGTTTTCATTTTTCAAGATCAACTAGTATAAAGATGTGTTAAAACCCCGCGGTTCCATTAACAAGAGCATAAAAAGCAGAATTCTAAGTTTCATTCTTCATGTCCTGAGTTCAAAACATAAGCTGTTAAATTATTGTTTTGATCAGACACTGGAGAAATAATATCACCTAGCCATCAAATTGAAATTTCAACTACTCCCTGATTTTGGGGGGAAAAGTGTACAGTATACAAGATTTGCACAATAGACTGAGAAATTACATTAGTTTAGGACTAGACTCCTTTATATATAACCATATTCTTGTACCAAAGTACAGCAATAAAGTAGCCTTCGCCAATAGATTTTGTTTGTTTTAAGTATTACTTGCTGCCAAACTATCAGTGGAACCTATTTTAAGATCTCTGGAAAAAGAACTTGAGTTGAGGTTTCTTCTCCTTACAACAACATCCCAACTATGTTTGCAGCAGCCAGATACAGGAGGCTGCTTACCTATCAAATGAGGCTTACAAATATTTTCTCAATCTCTCAAAAATACAGAACAACCATAGTGTTAGAAGCTAAACAGATTCCAAATTGACAAAATCAGCAAATACCCCGAACACACAAAGGATAGATGATACACAATTAACATCAAAAACTAACTAAATATAGCCATAGGAAACTTCATATAACAACCAGCAGAGAATCTCAAGCCACATGGCAAAATGATGTAGGAAAACAAAACTCAACCAACCCAAATAAAAGACCCAAAATCTAACCCTATGCCACAAACATCAAAAACCCTTTATATTAATAGATAAACAGAAAAAAGGAAATTATCCAACTAAATCCTAATGTTTGCTCCAGATTGAGCAAAGCACAATTCTAAGTTAATTAAACATCATGCACAAAACAGAATCAAGAATCCATGCACTGAAAGCAGATAAATAAATAAACAACTTCAAACTTAAATAATGAGCAACATTTGAACTCAAATAACTCCAATGCTACAACCCAATATAGACAACATAAAAATCAATAATACTAAACTTACAAACCGAGGATACAAAAACAAAATGGGGAGAAACTACCTTCACATATTACGCTTGTCAAGTTTTTTTCAATTAATGATCACAGATTCTTCATTACTGGTCATAAATTACAATTACGAACTTAAGCCTTAACTTGACCTGATGATGCAAAAATCTGAGATCATAATTGTTGAAAGATAGAAGTGCATCACATATGACGTGGCACTACCATAGTTACTAGTTAGCCATGTGTCTAAAGAGTATATTCATCTTGTACAAATTTGCACGTATGTAAACATCAGTATTTGGCATAAAAATGAGAAATTATTTTAAAAGCTACAAATCGTTAGTAATGTACAGAACAAAATAAATAAATAAGTAAACAAAAACATAACGACTCACCAGTGCCCTTATCAATCCACGGCGAAATCAACAAAGTCGGGACCCGAACGCCCAACCGGTCAAACCGAAAGAAAAACGGGTCAGGCCCGATAACCCCATCGGGGCTAGGCACGTGAGAAACGGGAGTGGGCACGTGATCAAAAAAGCCGCCATGCTCATCGTACGTGATCAGGAAAGCCATTTCGTTCCACTGGGGGCTACTCCTCAGGGTCTCGTACACCTCCTTCACGAACCTCTGCCCTTCCGCCACGTCATGCGACGGATGATCGTCGTTCGCCGGAAATAACGAGATGTCAAAGTACCGCTGCTCAATCACCGCATAGTTCGGCAACTTGCCGAGCCTTGCGTGCCTCTTGAACTTCAACCCGTAGCTGTGGAATTTAGTCAAGTGCTTTAACTTTCGCAAAGATTTGAAAAACAACGTGGCGGGGATATTTTGGTAATAAATCCCGAAGGTGAGGCCATTTTCGTCAACTGAATCAAAAATCGTTTTTTGAGGGAATCCGTGGATTAGATCTTTCTTCACGTTGCTCTGGCAACCGTGCGACGTGGCAGAGTGAACGTAGAACCGGTTCGGCTGAGTCGACGACGGAACGGAAGCGAACCACCGGTCGAAGACAGCGAACTCGTTAGCCAACTCAGTGTAAATCGGTAAAACCTCCGGTTTGAACCCGCTCATGACGGTTCTCGCCATGTCGGGGTCCATACTCACCGCCTGCTGGACAAACCCGTTCATCATTGGAGCAGAGTCGGGGGAGGTGACATTCGACCCGAAGATTTGTTCGCGAATCGCTTGAAAGGAATGGCCAGGGTCGGAGTCAACGAAAATTGCGTCGTCAGAAACGGAGACTTTGGGAGACTTGGGGTCGGAAACGTTGACCGGGTTTGACTCATTGCCTGTGAGGCCGTCGATGTCGGGGCGGGTTGACTTGAGCCAGCCGAGGATGTGATCAAAGGAGCGGTTTTCCATGATGAGGACTACTATAGTTTTGATCGGGCCTTGGATTTTGCTGTGGGCTTTGTGCAAATTGTCAAAGTCGAGAGACTGGGATGAAATTATGATGTAGAGGAACAAAATGAAGGCGAAGGGTATTCCTCCTCGTCGACGGTAATTCGCCATCGCCGGCAGCTGAGAAATTCCAATGATTAAAGGAATGGAGTTGCTTAAGAGTTTAGTAAAGTAGGAAACATGAAGAATCCGTATACTCTACTCGTTTGGGCTTTGAAGATAAGAGGCTTCGGAGAAAGAAACGTACTTATACTTTTCAGTTTTGTGTGGGGAAGATAGAATTTGAGTGGGAGCATTCGACCCGTTAATCCGACACGTGGCTGGCGCTTAAGCAATCATTCGGCACTGAATCTGTTATAGGAGCGTTTCGGAGCAGCCATTAAGATAATTTATTAAAAAACTATGATTTTTAAGGACAAAATACAGTTTAACGTCGTTTAGTATCGAAATACAAGCTGTTATTTAACGTCAATTTAATGCTAGCTTTTAATCATTTTCCTTGTTAAAATTGTAAGTATACGTGTTTCACTTACATTCTACTTCTGACACGTCCTTTGTCGTGAACTCTTACGAGAGGCCAAAATGTAGCTTTTAGTTCTGTATTGATTAATGCGACAACTTATAATTTTAATCTAGGACAGTCTGACGTATATAAAAAGTATCGTTTTATACAATAGTTATAGATTAATAACAATGTTAAATATGACTAAAATATTATTTGCTATAAGATTTTTGTCCTGCTCACCAGCGTGTTAATCCATTGGTGGATATTCTAGGATTGATTCCTCGGTTGTTCTTCAGCCGACTGGGCTTTATCATCTTGTATATTTTATTAGTCTTAGTGGTTGTTTTCCGTTCCAAGGATTGATGCTCGTGTCATATGCTCTTTCATGATTTTAGTAAAAAGGATTTGGACGTCTTTTTCATTCAAACTTAAAAAGTTGAAAGCTTTTGTCGGTGGTGATATTTTAGCAACCGCACAGCCAATCGGAGGCTGAGGGTAAGGTTAATATCAATTTAATATTTACTGGCTGTGAACGGATTCGGATTCCAGAACGAAAACTAAAGTCTTAATTGAAGAGTTCAATTGCATCCCGTCAGACTCTCTCTGCATATACACACTGCACACGTACACACTATTCACTCAATTCAGAATTGTTAAAACATACTTTATGAAATAAATATAGAAAATGAAGTATTAGAATAAGTTCACCTCGCTCAAAGACTGCTCTGGTAAAAAATTTATCTAGATAGCGACCGAGTTCAAACCATGGACTAGGTCTAAAGGTGAGACATTTACCTAAACTATTCGTTCGGCCTGAGCCTGACTGCCTCTAACCCCAAGATGATGTGCTCTAAAAAAGATGAAGAGACATCTTGAAGTTGTTCTGTTTCCATTTGGGAAGCTCATAAAAGGCTCTTTTGGTCATTTTGAATCTTTCTTGAAATTCTTCTTCAGATAAATATGCCTGAATGGAAGAAGAAAGTGCAGATGGTTATGGCATTGTACTGAAGACTGGTATTAGCATAAAAAGCAAGAGGCATCTAATGCTTAAACTGACTTTTTTTTTTTTTAATTCAGAGTTACACTGACTTAAGCAAGCTATTCCAAGATAAAAGCAACAACAGGTGATACCTCTCTTTTGGTCACATCTATGCCTATCACAGGGTTCCTTGAATCTACTCGCAATCGTTCATATGAATATATCGATGAGCTTACCCCAGCTTCACTTCCATTAACCTGAACTGATTTAGTGCTCTCACAAGGGGAGCTTGGCTCTCCAGTCAGAGAATCTGCAATAACAATGATTAATCTACATATCAACAGCGTTTTCAAGATCTTAGAGGAATATTGAGGGGAAAAAAAAAACATAATAATGATCTCAAGAAATATAGAGCTAATCGTAAAACAGTCTAGTGATATTTGAATGAGTATTAATGAGACTAAATCGAGATTCAATTTGCGGGATCTCTTCAATGCGACTCAACCTGTCTCATTTCAGTTGCAGAATCTTAATACATAAACCTTAATTTTAACTGTTTTGTGGCTTCAGGACAAATTAAAGGATGATTCATTAGCAGAGCTACCTTTATCAAGAGTCGATTCTGAAAAGAGCTGCCGGGCGGTTGGAGTTTCACAGAATGCTGTGTGTCTGTCTGAAGAGTTCAATTTTGAGCTTGATATGCTTAGTATAGGACTCCCACTATCTCGCAAACCATTTGAACTGGCGGATCTGCTTCTCAAATCATCTGAAGTAGTCTCTCTGGAGTAAGCTTTCCATGAGTTTCTTACAGATGCCTGAATGATCAGTTATAGCATAAGTAAAATAAGTCTTTCGATGGGAACTAGTGAGTGAATCTCCGCTCCAACAAATCTATATTCTTAAGAAATTGTACCCTAAATAGATATAAAAATATAAAGCAAAACATAAAGCAAATCTGATTTCCCTTAAATGCATGGCATGTGTTAGCTAACAGACAATCAGGCATATAAAACTGTTGTCACTTACTTCTATACTTGGTCTTCCCTTCAAAATAGCAAGCTTCCGCTCAAATGAGTTACCATGCATCTGAAACCAGCAAAAATATTAACTTAGTCATTTACATGATATCCTCAAATATATATGCTACCTGGACATATATCATGCGTGTCTACATTGGTTTTCACGATAATGTCCATGAAGTAAGGTTAAAGTAATTCCAAATCCTGGAGGAGAGCAAAAATGGTATCAACTAAGATGGCAGGTGCTCCACTTACTTTTGATTTCAAGGGATCCCATGTGAAGAAGCAGGTGAAAAAAGGTGGTTCATGCCCTTCTGTAACGACATAGATAGGAGTCTCCAGAGACAGTCCTTCAACCAGAATGTCTGTCTCAAGGAATTTCTGCAGTTGTAGGAGTAAAAGAAAATGATAGCATAAATAAGGTGAAAAGTATCAAGTATGCACCATAATCAGCCAATCCAGATCTTGCATCTAATGATTTAAGTGTTCAATTACTTGTAGCTGACAATGCATTACCACAAAAGTGATTATGAACTTTAGACTAACACAAAACATAAACAAATGACTAATTTCTTAAGAAGCATTGAATTTAGATCCAGTACCAATTTAGGGCATATCCTCTGAAATAATTCCAATAAATGAATGAGGTCAACACTAACATAAGCATCGAGGTAAACTGTCAGACTCACAACAGCCATCAAAGTAACCGATCAAAAGAACTTCAACTAGAACATTGCAAGTTGAAATGAATAATTACCTGGCCAATATTGAGGGTCTGTTGTCTTGAATTAAGAGCTGAATGACATCCAATCCAAACATATATTTCTCTGCAGCAGTCCAGCACTAAAATGTCTTCAGTAGTTAAATCATCCTGCGTGAAGTTGTATATCTCCTTCACCTGAAAGTTAGGTCGCACCAACAGTCAGTCAACAACTCTACAAGAAAACTTCTGACTTCATGAGACTGCACTAGCTTGATTATTCACTATACTGTTTGTTCCTAATAACAGAAGTGAAGATCCTGAAAGCCTGAACTGAATTTCCCTTTTAAAATTTAAATTTCTTCAGGTAAAGAGAATGTATATTTATTGAATTTCAGAAAAACAACTGCCTTCAGAATCCGGAGTAGTTCTAAAGAACAAAACAAAACAGCATCAAAAAGTGTAGCAGCCAATAATTTAAACAGACAGAATTGATGTACAGAGAATGGAAAAAAGAAACGCTGGGAGGGGGTTCCCATTAAATAAGAGTTTACTTTTATGAAGTTTGGTAAGCAAATAAGTTGTGTGAATCAGTATTTTCTTGACTCTAAACAAATAAAATTTAATTAACAGGTATTTCTTCAATTTTCACAACATACTATCTGCTTGTAAAGAATTAATCTGCTACAATTGCCTTAACTATTATCTCTAAAGGTAAATAACTATCAAAATGTTTGCATGTCAGTCTATAAAATAGCACACATGTGTACCTTGAGATCACCTGAAAAGGAAGAATGATCCAAGCAGCAACAGAACAACGCGCAATTAGAGAAGAATTACAGCCACTACAGCTAGGATGCTTCTGATTCAAGACCCAACCAAATTACCTTTGAGAAAATAAACTAAAAAGAAAGGCTGTTCTGCTTACCTTCGGTCAAGGTACATGTGAATAGATGTGGATCTTCAATGAATCCCTTTATCTCTTTTTCTCGTGGATACTCTGATTTTCCACCGATTGCATTCCAGAAAACTTCTGGTTCACTTCCTTCCCTCACTGATATGGGTTGCCACATTGGCTGAAAATGCCAGCAAGAGAGGATGAAAAAGGAGAATTGTTATGATGAAGTGCAGGCAACAAAAGAAAACTTAGTAATGTTTGATATAATCATGTAATTAGCACTTTAGACTTTAGTCCCAAAGGAATTTTTAGTGTGATATTTAGAGCATCAACGATTTAAGTCATTTTAAATCTTGTAGTGGATACGTTGATAAAATCTTGCTCCTGTTGAAGATTCTAATATCATGTTCAAGTTCAGAAGACGTTGTACACACATTAATCAATTCAACCATTCTGTCAAGAAGGTCATGGTCTCTACTAGACGACAGATTCCCAATCCAAGTAAAAACAGATGCTCCATTTTGCAGGATGTAACAGTAAGATGAATTCAGGCAAGTTGAAACCTGCAACAATTTGTTTCAAAATTAATTACTACTCAATGATAGAGGGGCTCATAGTAGCATAACAAACCAAATAAAAAAAATAAAAAGATGGACTCATGCAATTTTCATTCTGAAGACCAGAAAGAAAGAAAGCCGCCACCTTGGAGATTATTTCCGGAGCTCAAACTTACTTGATCAACTTGGAATGCTTGCATGTTGCTGGGACTTGTGCCTTGAATACGGAAAAGAGCCATCTTTTTTTCATCATAAGTTTCATCCACAATATCTTTCTCTACAATAAACTTCCTGTATCGTGTACTTAAACCTCCCTAGAAGAAAAGGCAAGACAAAAAGACTAAAGCACATGTCATTTTTATCCATGTATTTCCTCCAAACCCAAAAAATACTCTCCATTAGACTGAGTTTTAAAGAAATAAAATAAAAAGGAACCTTCAAGGTACAAACCTTAAAGACAATCAATGATTGAAAGATCAAGAAAAATTGAACTGGCTCCATATCCTGATGAACTTGAGCCTAAATCATATCCATATAAGTTACATTACTAAGAAGTCACTTCATTGAGCAATTCAGCAAGAGCAATTAAATAATCATGGACACAATGTTGACAAGTATTATTATCAACTTCATCTGCAGTACTTGAAGTGTTTCAATGATTTGTGCACAAGAGAACATACCATAACTGACTCCCCTCTGGTTGAATCAACCATGGCACTCATATGGGAGATGGCATCAGCTCTATCATGCTGAAACATATAAAAACTAAGAAATAAAAGAAGGCAAAAGCATGATCTGAGAGTTTATTAAGGAATAAAGAGAAAAAAATAACTAATTCAATAAATTGTTTTGATAACCATTGAGGCCCACTAAGAAAATGTCCATCACTCATATGCTAAGCTTACCATCATACTCTCATGACCAAACCATGCATAAATAACGTTCTCATCCCTTCCATTGCCAGGGTATGTGTATTTCACAATATAGCAATCTCCACTAAAAAGCTTCATCTGTTCTGCTGCTGGAAGAAGTGACAGTTCATCACCATTTACCCGCCAAACCTGAAATTTCAACATTGCATCAGCACAAAATATATGAAAATAAGCTAAATTAGAGAAGTGGTCTTAGAAAGAAGAAATAAAATAGGAAGAAAGAGAAAGAGTTACTTTAAGTATGCCTCTGCAATTAATATAGGGCTCAAAGTCTTCTTCAGGAAGCTCCTTCACATCATGACCTTGTTGCTTGAATATTGCTGGTGTCAAAAGAGGAAAAGAAATTTACATGCATGAGGACTAGAGCAATATCATTAGAAACAAAGCTGCAATTTCCTTGCAACACTTACAAACCTGCTACTTTTTCTCGACCTTCATCATAAAGCTTGGGTTCTGCTATCTGAGGCCAACTATCAAAGTAAGATCTAAATACAGTAGTTTCTAGACCTTCAGTTAAAAAAGTTAAATGAGTTCCAGTTGATCTGCCCTGATTTCTGAGAAAGTCCTGCAAAAGAGAAGCTAGTAACTAAGTCAGGAATAATACCCTAGTAATTGGCTTGTAAATACTGTCAGTCACAATGTCACATTCATAAACAAACACGTTCTTCCCCGTATGAATGACCCATCTTCCAAACTTTCAGTGGACCACATTGTATATTTATTAACTTAATACTTATGTGGTATACATTGCTGAGGTACAAGTTTATAGAGCCATTACCGTAACTCTTGTGGAGCTACAAATATACAACTACCAAGGTTGACTCTAATACAATGAACTTTCATGCTAAGACAGAAGGTAGTGTTTTAGGAAAGTCCATCTTGTAAGGGTCTGAACAGCTTCAGCATGTCTGTGTAGAGAGAGAGAGAGAGAAGAGAGTTCTTACTTCCGAAGCAGAGATGGATATTCTCCGTTCTGTTATTGAGGTATTTCTTCCCATCCAAACAAAAACTTCATTGCCACAGTCCAACATATAGCACTTATCTCTTTCAAGCATATCTTTGTTCAACAAATTGGTTGCAATTTGACATAATTTTCCCTGAAGATTAATCCTGCCAATAAAAGAAGAACGTTAGAAGGATAATCAGAAGCTTTGTATGATAAAAATGTGAAAAGAACAAGACGACTAAGAGAATGATGACATCACACAAGTTGATGAGTTTGAAAAAGCCTTTGTTTATAAACTAAGAAAAATAGGTACAAAATATATTTCAATTACATATACATGCAACTTAATTCCACTCATCTAATGCTTGACCAAGAATTGGTAATTTGGAATGGTAAAACACAAGCTTCACAATGATGAGGAACAAAAGCAGAATCAAATCACATAGATTTCTCAAAACACCAAGACAAAACTAACCAGAAAAACGTAGTGGAAGGAGTATTGGGTTGCTGCTGAAAAGCAGAAGGTGAATCCCGGGGAATAGGAGCGTAACCACCAAATAAACTCCAAAATTCACCAACATCAGAATCTCCAACAAATTTCCCATCCTCTGCAACAACAGAAACGTTAACAAGTAGAATACTCTTTAGAAAGAACAAAAATCAGGAAATAGAAAGATTCCGACCTACAGTTGCCACCTCGCACTTTCCGCCATGTTTATCTTCTTTAATATACTGAACAACCTCCAAGGCTTTAGCCCTTTCTTGGATGCTAGAGTTGCAACCACTGAAGAGGAAAATTTTTGATGCAGTGTCAAGTATGAAAATATCATTGTGGTTCAAAGATGACCGAGAAAAAGGCACCTGATTAGAACACACGCCATGCAAAAAATATGAATATATAGAAAATCATAGAGAATATGATAAGTGCTAGCAAATATCATTAAAAGCAAAGAAAGAAAGATGGATTTTTTTTTTCTTTTAAGCAACAATTGGCTAACTGCTTTCCCTTTCCTTCTTCGAATTTCCCTTTCGTTCAAGGAAGTTAACTGAGTTTAGTTACATACTAAACTTATCTAACTTCAAACGTAGCTTACTTCTTTAACATGAACAACGTGATCTCCTTTGCATGTTAACATGCTGATTTTGTATGTTTCGCCATTTGATTTCCCTGGTTGCAAAGAGTATTTTCCTTCAAAAGGTATAATACATGGTCTGAAATAAGACAAGAATTTCTCTGTCTCTTGGCCTTGAACTTCTCTATATTGCACAGAACAGGAGCCAAGAGCTGCATCTAACTCAAGTGCTTTATCAGATACCAAAGTTGAGTCCTCCTGCCAACACAATGAGCAACCTCAAAACCTTGTGGACTGAAGGAGATGTCAAATATCAAAGTTGGTTAATAAAATATAACTCAAATCACAGAACTGAACAAAAATCATAACCTACCTCATTCACATCATTTCCCAGCCAATAATGTACGTCATGCTGAGGAGAACCACTTTTTAGCAAAGTAGTCTGTCTCAGACAATCGAGAGGAATAAACTTGTATTAAAGATCAACCAGTGAATTTTCAAAATAAACAACAAGATATCAAATGTCAAGTAAGGTTTATGGAGTCCATCCATGGCTTAAGAATTTGAAATGAAATTGGATTAAATCCCGCAAAACTTACATTTAGAATGATATAGGCACTTCCGGTATAGAATTTGCCATGCGAAGACTTAGGAACGGGTACCAACTGAAGATTCTCAATGCACCAGATCTCCAAACCACTATACATAATTTGGTTAAGGACACTAGGATAGAATAAATGACCTAGTCTAAAACCAAATCTTCTAGAACTTTGATTTTAATTGCTTCAAGACAAAATGCTAATACAAGTTTCCTCGTAAAGGAAGTTGATGCTATATTTTTGCAATTAAGTAAAAGACAACTCCAGTAGTTCATTTATCTCAGAAATTTTAAAACAAATAAACGATAAGGAATAAAGGATACAGCTTCGTTCCTGCACCCTTGAATGCCGAATCAATGTCCTTGCTGTAAAGAGACATTGTCTCTCGTAACTCTGAAACTCCACCAAACGACACGTCGCAACAATTACAATATAAATCTGCAGAGGCCAAGGCCAAGCGCCGAATTTCAGTATCTTACAGTTTTTTCTTCGTCTTTCTTTCTGAGGCAAAACAAAAAAAAAAAAATTAAACATGCTCCATTTTCATACAGCGGCGATCATAATAAACAACCAAAAGATGAATAATAATCAAAATAAACAAAAATTTAAATCTGTCCAAATATGATCTAATTCAAAACAAAAACAACAATAGATAAACAAAAGTTAGTTAACAACCTTTCCTCTATTTAGATTTGAACAAAAGAATGAAGGAGAGTTGTTTTGTTTGAATCTGTCAATGAATTGAAATTTTGGTCAAAAAATTAATTATGATGAACGTGGAAATTGGAAACGCAATTTGAGTAATTAAAAAGTTTAAAGAGAGAGAAGGAGGAGGATGAATGACATGTTTGGCATTATCGTCCAGCTAAAGCGGGGCCCACTCCTGAAAGTGGTGAGCTTTTTGTTGTTTAATTAAAAAAAATGAAAGGAAATTTGAATTGCCGAGCTGCCGAAGGCTGACTGGCTGATGAGTGACGCGAAGGCGGGAATGCGTGGCCGGTGGCCGCGTGCGGCTGGGCTCAGAGATCACGAGTTGCCGCCAGATTAAGGGTGTTTTCCCGCTACAATCTTTTCAACTTTTTGGCGAAACGGCGTGGCTGGCTTGCGTTTTTCGAGTGGGACCCAAGCGTGCTAATTGATCAATCGCAAGTGACAAATGTTGATGATGATAACAAAAAATTGAGGTGCATCACACGAACAATATTAATAATAAAAATAGTACTTTAGTGCTGCCCATGAATAAATTTCGATTAAATTTATTTTAGTAAAATATAATGTTTTGTTATGAATTTATTAAAATAAATGTGGATATTTATAATATATATTTTTTAATTCTCTCATTATTTCATTAGTAATTTTTGGCTTATTTATAATTTTCATTATCACACAAGAAATTATGATTTATAAAATTTTCACTAATTTTATAGAGTGATTATATAACTATGAAAGAAGAGCTTATATCTTTATTTTGTACACACTTAGAATGAATAAGATCACTCTATAATATATTATTCTCTCATTTTACTTTTTATCTTATGTTGCTCATTTATTTTGTATTACGGGTTAATGACTTTTCTAATACATTATCAACACGGGACTTTAATAAAGTATTGATTCTTTTATTTTTTATATCTAGCAACTTTAATTATTATATAACTATAATTGTTCGTTACCAATAACATGTCCTGTTAGTTATTAATATCATGTTTGTATTTGCAATAAGATTGACTTCTCAATATATATTACTTGTCTTCAATATGCCTCTTGAAATATGCATAATTGATGGTATAAGATTTGAAATGAAGTTTACAGTATAATATGTGATGATTATAAAACTTTATTATTATATTACCATGAGTGATTATATTACATATCTAATATTTACTTGTTAATAATGAATCAATTATCTATCTTTGTTTATATTATTTTATAGCTATATGAAAATGTCAAATTTCGCCAAATTTGACATTTGTGGCACTTGATATCTCCGGCGATAATTATCGATCATGAGTTTTAGATGCTGAAATCAATCTTGATGTAATGAATGTTAAATAAAATAATGATACATCAACCCAAGACCGTGCCAAGGCGATGATTTTTTTTTGCCACCATCTTCATAAATAATTGAAAAGTGAGTATCTTATGATCAAAAAATCATATGTCCTTTAAGAATGTCTTAATGAAAGATATAATCACCAAAAAACTGTTATACTTCCAAAAACTTATTATAATTAGATGTACTTATGATTACAAAATTTTAAATTTGTTAGTCAATACAATTCCATATTATTCAAAAGTGTTTCTCAATTAAAATTATGTGGAGTGAAGATCATTGATACAGATTTGTTGGAAAAGAAATTTTTTACTTTTCATATTTTGAATTTGCTGCTACAGTAGCAATCAAGAGCAACTATTTAGAGAGTGTTATGAATTAATCTCATATCTTTTAGTGACTGAAAAAAATAATAAACTTTTTTTGAGAAACCATCAATCTCATCCAATTGGATCCGTACCTCTCTCTAAAGTAAATAGTACGTCAGTCGATAATCGTAATGCTAATCAAGGTTGTGGTCGAGGCTATAGTTACAAAGATAATCAAGGTCGTGGTAGTTATAACAAGAAATATTAATCAAACCACTCAAAGTAGAATAACTGTAATGAGAAACAATAAAAAGAACCATAAAAGAAATCCCCAAAGGATCATGAAAATGTTTGCTTGTGGTGTGAAAGGAAAGTGGTCTCTATTTGTTGCACACCAAAACATTTAATTGATCTTTATCAAATATCCAAAAAGGTAAAAAGAAAAAAAATTTGAGCCAAATTTCATTGATCATAAAAATCTAATTAATATAACTCATTAGGATGTTTTAGATTTTTTTTAAAGATTCAAATGATAAAATTGACCATTTAATTAGTGATGAACATATAAAGACCAATTAAGAGTACTACACTTGGTAGTGTATTATTTTTTCAAATCTAATATGTTTAAATTCTAAAACAAGTACTAGTGTGTATAAAGTTGGGTGTATTTCTTTGCAGTTATGACATGTTTAAGTTTATATTACAAGAGTATTTAGTATTTTGAGTGTTATATGATAATTTAGTGTGTAATTTTTCAATTTCCTTAATAAAACATTTTCTGTAATGTTTTCTTTATACTACTTGAATATACTTTACATTTAATTTACTTATTTTATATCTATGTGTGAAAATATGCAATGAATTTGAACAATCACTTAGTGAATAAATAAAGATGGATGTTTAGTGGATAATGCGACAATGCACATAATTCTACGAAATAAAAAAATATTTTCATAATTTAATATTAGTTAAGGCTAATGTTAATATAATATGTGGTTTTTCTAATCTAATTAAAGGTTCAAGAAGAGCTAATATTATGCTATCAAATGGAACAAAATTATAAATAAATGATACTTTATACTCCAGCCGATCTAACAGAAATTTACTTAATTTCAAGGATATTCGTAAAAAATGATACCACATTGAAATGTATAGTGAAGGTAATTATACATTTCTTTGTATTACTTCAACTATTTCATGCCAGAAGCATGAACTGGAAAATCTACCTTCTCTTTCTTTTGGGTTGTATTATATAATTATTAGAACAATAAAAATAAAGTTTACAATGAACCAAAATTTCTTTGATCCAAATATTTTTAAACTTTGTCATGATTGATTTGAGCAACATGGATCAATCATGACAAGTTGTATTATAAAAAAGTTCACATGAACATCAATTAAAGAACCAAAAGTTTCTTTTACCAACTGAAAGTCCATTTGTTCCTTATTCTCAAGGGAAGCTAATAATTCGATCATTTCCAATGAAAATAAGTCTTAAATCTCCTAAATTTTTTTAAAAAATACAAAAAGAGATATATGGTCCTAAACATCCAAGTTGTAGACCATTTCATTATTTCTAACTCTTAATAGATGCATCAACTAGATAGTCACATGTCTATTTACTTTCTAGTGCGGTATTTGCCTTATTTCTTGCTCAAATCATTAGATTAAGAGCACAATTTCTTAATTTTTCTATTTAAAAAAAAATTAAACTTGATAACGTTGGTGAATTCATATCTAAATCTTTTAATAATTATTGCATGTCTATTGGAATTAATGTTGATCATTCTATTGTACACATTTATACATAAAATAGTTTAGCTAAATCTTTAATTAAGTGTTCACACTTAATGTAGGGGACATGTAATACTACATGCTGAAGTATTAATTTGCATTTGACCAAATTCTTATCATACATATTCACCTTCACAACTTGTTTTTAGTCAACAACTAAATATTTCTCATTTAAAAATTTTTAGATGTGTTATTTATATCCAAGTTACTCCCCTATAAAGAAATAAAATGAATTTGCAACGAAGACTTAGAATTTATGTTGATTTCAATTCTTTACCAATTATTATGTATCTTGAACCTTTAACTGGAGTTTTTTTATTACACAATTTATGGATTATTATTTTGATGAACAAGTTTTTCTGTTATTAAGGGAGAAAAGATAAAAATAAATGGATGACATGAAATTACATAACATGCATCATCATTATCTCATCTTGAGCAAATCAATGTGAACTTAAATTTCAAAGGATCATTCATTTGTAAAATATTATAAATCAAATTTCTAATACATTTACTAATTCAAGAAAATAATAAAATCACATATTCTAACTGAAAATCCCCCCATATGTGTTGAGATCCTTAAAGGACAACATAACAAAATTAATAAAACTAAAGTACATCTACAATGTGAAAGCTCAATTGGCTCAAAGGACAAAATTATCCAGAAAAGGAAAACACACAAAAAGTTACAAAATAAAATTAGCACTCTTATAAAGTCATTCCCTAGTAATCAAATAATATAGATTGATTAATTAAATAGTATTCATCCCATTGACCCAGAAGAAGTAAATTTGTCAACAATTGAAGAAGTATCATTTTCTCTTGAAGAGAAATAAAATGATGAAATTGCAATTAGTTTTGTTGGTTTAGAAAAATCTTTAGATCAAAATAAAATAATTATTGATAATTTTATTTATTTACTGTTGCTCTTAATATCACAAATAACGATAAGGATCCTAATAAAAAAAACTATGGAGAATGTCGACATAAAAATGATTGGTTATAGTAAAAAAAAATGCTATTCAAGCATAGGTAAATTCACTTATGAAAAGTAAAGTATTTGAACTAATAGTCCTGACACTTGAAGATGTCAAATTTATTGGTTATAAATGGGCATTCGTTAAAGAACGAAATGGAAAAAAAGAAATTGTGAGATCTAACCTTATAAAAAAAAAAGAAAGAAATTGTGAGATCTAACCTTATAAAAAAAAAAGAAAGAAATTGTGAGATCTAACCTTATAAAAAAAAAAAAGAAATTGTGAGATATAAAGCAAGATTAGTAGCACAAAATTTCCCTTAAAAACCTAGCGCCAATTATAAAGAGACATATTCTCCTATTATGAATATAATTACATTTTGATTTTTTGTTAGTCTAGCAGCCTCTAAAGGACTTGATATGCATTTTATAGATTTTGTGACTACATATCTATATGATTCTTTCGATACATATATTTATATGAAAATCCCTAAAGGATTTAAAATGCCTGAAGCAAATAAATTTAAACCTTGTAATTTATATTCTGTGAAAGTACAGCGATCCTTTTATAGATTAAAATAATATAGGCATATGTGCTACAATCGTCTAAGCAATTATTTATTAAAAAAATTATATGTAAATAACCTAATTTGTCCTTGTGTTTTTATTAAAAAATATGAAATTAGATTTGCAATAGTGCAATATATGTTGATGATTTAAATTTTATTGGAACTCCTAAAGAGCTTTCAAAAACAGCGTCTTAATTAAAAATGAATTGAATATAAAAGATTTGGAAAAACAAAATTTTGTCTTAGCTTACAAATTGAGTATTTGCCAAGTGGAATACTCTTACATCACTCAACACACACTAGAAAAGTTTTGAAGCGTTTTTATATAGATGAAGCCCAATCATTAAGTATTCTAATAGTGGTGCAATCACTTAATATGGAAAAAGACTTATTTTGTCTTAAAGAAGATGGCGAAGTAATTCTTAAGCCTAAAGTACGATATTTAAGTGCAATTGGTACACTCATATATCTTGCAAATTGTACTCTACCTAATATTTCATTTTTAGTTAATTTATTAGTAAAATATAGTTGTAATCAACTTATAAGCATTAGAATGGTGTAAAGCATGTATTTTACTATTGTCGTCAAACAATTGACATGGATTTATTTTATTCAAATAGATCAAAATCCGCATTAATTGATATACAGATCCTCGATATCTCTTTGATCCACATAAAGTTTGGTCTCAAATAGGTTATTTATTTACCTTTGGTAATAGTGTTGTATCATAAAGATTAATGAAACAAATAATAATTGCAATATCTTCAAATCATTCAGAATTATTTGTTATTCATGAAGCAAATTGTAAATACATTTGGTTAAGATCAATGATACAACACATTCATATAAAGTGGATTGCCATCAATAAAAAATAACCCCACAATTTTATATGAGGACAATAAAACATGCATTGGCCAAACTAAAGATGGTTATATAAAAGGTAATAAGATCAAGCATATCTCATTAAAATTCTTTTATACATACGAGCCTTAAAAAAATCATGATATAGATATTCAATAAATACGATTAAGTGACAATCTTGCATATTTATTTACAAAATCTCTACCATTTACAACATTTCAAAAATTAGCACATAGAATTGGGATGCATCAACTCAAAGATTTTTCTCCAATTCTTGAAGAATCTATGTCAAGATGAGAGAGAGCATACTAGTTGGGCCAAATAATTTATTTTGGAGAAAATTTTATATGTTGAACTCTTTTTTCTTATTTAGTTTTTATCCTATAAGGTTTTTCCTAGTAAGGTTTTAATAAGGCAACTCTATATCTCTAAAATTATTTATTTTGAGATATAAATGAATAAGGTACTCTTTTTCCTTTACTAATTTTTTTGGTCATAAGAATTTTTTTAGTAAAAGTTTTAATGAGACACATTGTTTTATAATAAATATCTAAGGGGGAATGTTATAAATTTATTAAAACAAATGTGGATGTTCATAATATACATCTTTTAGTATTTCCACTATCTCCCACTTGGCTTATTTATAACTCCCACTATCTCATAAAGAATTATAATCCATAATATTTTCATTAATTCTATAGAGTGATTATGTAATTAGAAAAGGATAACTTATCTCTTTATTTTGTACACACTTGGAATAAATAAAATCATTCTATAATATATTGCTCTCTCATTTTACTTTTTATCTTGTGTTGCTCCTTTATTTTGTGTTGCTGGCTAATAACTTTTTTAATATATTTCTTATAATAGAGTTTGTCATGTATATTACAGATGTGAGCATTAGGTATTTTAATAGTTATAAATAAATAAAATTGTAAATATTGTGAAATAAAAAAAAGGTATAAGATGCTAAAAAAAATTTATAGTTAATTAAGAGTCCGTTTTGAGATTGTGTTTAGAAGTTTCAAAAGTGATTTAAAAAATTTAAAAACTAATTTTAGTGTTTAGTAATTTTTTTTTAAATCACTTTTGACAAAATCACTTCATCTTACAGCAAATATTGAAACCTAGGTAAAGAGTAGCTTTTCAAAATCTAATCTTGACAATCAATTTTATACTTAATATAATTTTGTATAAATCACCATATATATTATAAAAATTAAAAATTATCCTTATTTTCTAGGAAATAAAATTATTAACTTTAAAGAGAATATTATTATTACCAATTAATATTGAGATAACAAAACAAAAAATAAAATTGATGATGTAAAATATTTATTTTATTCATCAATTATTAAATATACACAATAAAAAAAATATTTTATATACATTTTTTTATAAATGTGTAAATAAACTTTATTTAACATTATATCCAATTCAGTCATTTATATTATTATAACAATTTAATATTAAAATTTACTAAATACATATGAGTACTTTTAAAATTTACAACATTTTTAAAAATAAATTTTATGTTATTTTTAAAATGTTTAATTAATTCTCATCACAATAGAAAATTTCTACAATATATCTAGCAACAATTATTTTAAAATTCATAGTATCACCAAACTAGTCTTAAGTCTCAAAAGACAAAAAAAGGGTGGTAGATGATACAACTACTACATTGTAGCCAAACCCATACTAGAGCACTAGATTGAATTAGATTGTTATATATATATACATAAATAGAAATGTTCTAATTTGAAATTTTAAAGTGCAGAAAAGTTCAGAAAAATGCATAGACTCTACAATTTAAGCATTTTAAGTTTTAAACTTTTAAAGCCCTGTGATTTTAAATTTTTCTCGAACTTTTCTCACATTTTAAAATCCAAACCAAAAAACTATTATATACATAAAATTGTGTGTTGAACTTAAAATGCAATAAGATTGGATGCATAATGAAAAAAAGAAAAAAAGAAAATGAGTGATGAATTTTGTTAATATGGACTACTTATTGTTGGAACCAACGGAGCTCTAGAATTGAATAAAGATATCGAGTGATGAACTGGTTGTTCTTTTTTTTTTTTCCCTTTGTCGGAAGGGATGAAGGTTTTAATGGTGTGTTTATTAAATTGAAATAAGAATGGACTAGAATCGGAATAAGCAGGAATGAGAACAGAAAATAAAAATTAAAATAAATTGTGTACTTGAATTGCAAAAATTGGAATCAGAATGACTTAGTTTACCATAAATATATTTATTTTATCTTCAAATCATAATCAAAATAAGTTATAGTGTAATAAATTACTAAAAATACTTAATAAATTGTTGTCATAATTATTATTTTATGTTTTAACTATACTGATTATTTATTAAAAAATAATTATTATTAACAATTATTGTTAATAATATATTAATTAATTGTAAAAAAAATTAATTATAATAATGTATTAATATATTCATTAATTATAACAATTAATTAATTAGTATTAGTATTAGTAATAATAATAATAATAATAATAATAATAATAATAATAATAATAATAATAATAATAATAATAATAATAATAATAATAATAATAATAATAATAATAATAATAATAATAATAATAATAATAACAACAACAATAACTAAGGACAAAATGGATATTTTTTATTTCGTGGGGGCCAAAATGGTCATTCTAAGAAATGAGAGACTCAACCATGCCACATTCCTCGGGAATCAATCACTCATTCCTCATTCTCAAATTGAGGTGGATCTCATGAGTTCAATTTCAGTTCTTGACTCTATTTTGTGAAGTAAACGCTATCAATAATTCTAGTTCTGAATTCTAATTTCCCAATATGAGAGACACCTAATTAAAATGTGAATAAAATGACGAATTATGAGAAGAAAGAGTGACGGATGAAACAAGAAATACTAGGCGTCCCAACAATTAAGTCCCAATTTAAGTCTTATTAATGTGGTATTCATCCATTAGATGGTGATTTAGTAATTTTATAAATTATGAAATTTATTATCTCATAAATAAGTGACATATAACATTAGAATTTAAGTTAAAACTCAAGTTATGACTCGAACGTTAAGATTTCTAATATTATTGTGGATAAAATTGCTTTCAATGATACAAATTCACAATGTGTACAAAATATAATTTCCAAATCCACACCGTAAAAAATTAATGCTCGTGCCTTGCTTTCACTTAACACTGCCGCAAATTGCTTGCACGCTTAAATCATAGTAACTGGACCCAGCTCATACATTGTATGGTAAGAATATTTAACCGTAAATATTGGTGGGAATAACTTTAAAACTCGGGCCTGCCTTGACATCAGCTAATTATCTCATGCCAAAGAAAAGAATTATTAAATTGAAAAGTTCAACCATAAAAGTTTAATTAATGAATTAAAGTGCGAGGACAAAAAGGGCAGATGTAATATTTGAAAGATATTTCACCAGGTCAATTAACTGGCACGAAATAAGATACTAATAAGTTAATTTTTCTTTTTTGAAAAAAAGTAAAGTTAATTAATACCATAAATATATAATCGTTTAGTTGTTTGATACCTCCATCTTTTAAAAATAAAGTTAATAATTTGAATATTTCAAGTGATTGTAAAATAGTTTGAATACATTCATACGTACGTACACACATATGTATATATATAGGGCTCGCGCAGATGTGCAACAGTTTTTGTCTTTTTCGGTAAAATATTATTTAGGTTCCTTACACTTTTTATAAAATAAAATAAGTAGAAAAAATTATAAATATTTACATATAAGTTCTTTTTCATATTTATTTTAAACAAATAATTTTATAAATATTTACATATAAGTCCTTTTTCATATCTATTTTTATTATTTATTTTTTTATTAATTATATTTAATTATTATTTTATTAGTTATTAATATATAAATATAATATGATATAATAAAATAATTTTCTAATATAATTTATTTTTATATTATAATATTTACATATAAATTTTTTTTGATAAAATGACATTTGAAAAAAATTTTAATAGTTATTATTATTATTATTATTGCTATTAAATTTTTTTATTTTTATTTATTTTAATTATTATTATTAATAAAATTTATTACTTTTATTATTTTAATATTTATTAGACCGTAATTAATTTATTATTATTAGTATTAATATTTCTATTATTAAAATATATTAACCGTATTATTTTAATTACTATTAATTATTATTATTATTATTAATAAAATTTATTAATAATTTTTTATTATTTTAATTATTATCATCGTTAATATTATTATGCTATTAATTTCATTGTTATTTTATTCTTATTATTAAATTTTATTAATTTTTTTCTAATATTATTGCCATTATTAATAACTAATACAATAATAATTAAATATAAAAAAACTACAAATAATAAGGAGTTTGAATTATAATAAGTTATTTACTTAAGATATAGAAATTGAAATCGGAATGAACAACATTCTCATTAATGTGTTTACTTTATTTTATAATTGAAATAGATTGTTGCAAATAACTAAAATACTATTTGTTAATTATATCCCTAATATTATTTGTATGTATTATAATTAAAATAATAATAATAATAATTAAAATAATAAAAAATTATTAATAAATTTTATTAATAATAATAATAATAATCATAATAATAATAATAATTTTAATGGTTGTTGTTGTTGTTGTTATTATTATTATTATTATTATTATTATTATTATTGTTATTAAATTTTGTTATTTTTATGTATTTTAATTATTATTATTAATAAAATTTATTACTTTTATTATTTTACTTGTTATTATACAGTAATTAATTTATTATTATTAGTATTAATATTTCTATTATTAAAATATATTAACTGTATTATTTTAATTACTATTAATTATTGTTATTATTAAAATTTATTAATAATTTTTTATTATTTTAATTATTATTAATGGGAATGTTATTTTATTAAAATAATAAAAGTAATAAATAATTTTACTATTAATAATTAAAATAATAAAAAAATTATTAATAAATTTTAATAATAATAATAATTAATAGTAATTAAAATAATACAGTTAATATATTTTAATAATAGAAATATTAATACTAATAATAATAAATTAATTACGGTCTAATAAAAATTAAAATAATAAAAGTAATAAATTTTAATAATAATAATAATAATAATAACAACAACAACAACAACAACAACTATTAAAATTCTTTTCAAATCTCATTTTATAAAAAAAAATTTATATGTAAATACTATAATATAAAAATAAATTATATTAGAATATTATTTATTTTTTTATTAATTATATTTATATATTAATAACTAATAAAATAATAATTAAATATAATTAATAAAAAAATAAATAATAAAAATAGATATGAAAAAGGACTTATATGTAAATATTTAAACAATTATCTGTTTAAAATAAATATAAAAAAGAACTTATATGTAAATATTTATAATAGTGTCTGTGTATTATATTTTATAAAAAGTATAAGGGACCTAAATGATATTTTACCACAAAAAATTGTTTCGCGTTGCAACGTAGGCGGACCCATATATATAATCACTTAAAATTTTATTATAAAATATATTTACTTAAAATTTTATTATGTTTAAAATTCTTATTTATAAAAAAAATAATAAAAAAATAATTTACATAATAAAAAATAAATTTATTTAATAAAAATATTATAAGTCTGTTAAAATATTTTATCATTAAAATAAAAATAAAAATAAAAATAAGTGATAAGAAATGAATAAAATAAAAACTATAAATAATTAATATTCACACTTTTGATAAAAAAACCAAAAAAAAAAAACCCTTAGACTCCAATAGGAAACATCGATATATGGCTAATCACTATTTCAGCGAAGGCTCTCTCCGTCAAAATTTATTTTCTTATTTTATTTTATTTTATAGAACTTGAAATCTTCTTTCCCTTCTTCAGTCCTTTCGCACAGCGAGATGAATCCCTTAACACAGGTGAAAAGGATTCACCAAATAAATTCAAAGGAAGCGGATCTGGGGATATCCGACGACGCGTCGTGGCATGCCAAGTACAAAGATTCGGCTTACGTTTACGTCGGCGGCATCCCTTTCGATCTGACTGAAGGCGACCTCCTCGCCGTTTTTGCCCAGTAAATACATACTTATATGTCTATTAAGCATTTATTCAAACAGTTAATATGCGAACTTTTGTGAACTTCTTTTCCTTTTAGCTTATAATATTAGGGCAGTTGCACATGCGAGATCTTAACTTCTAAGTGTGGGCATTTATGTTCATGTGTTGAAAATACTGTGAATAATTAACTTATCGTAGGATAGAAGTATTTATTTACTTGTTTGTTGGGAACTAAATTCTGGTTCGCAATTGAATATTTTCAGATATGGAGAGATTGTTGATGTTAATCTTATAAGAGACAAGGGTACTGGAAAACCCAGGGGTTTCGCTTTTATTGCATATGAGGACCAAAGAAGCACGATTCTCTCTGTAGGTTGTTTGCCATCTGCTGCTGGCTCATTTAAAGTTGTTAGAGCTTATTGTTAGGGCAAGCTTGTTTATGGAATGTAATTTTAATTAATTTCTGTGAATTGTCTGTCAGATAATCTGAATGGTGCTCAGATATTAGGACGAACTATAAGAGTTGATCATGTCGCTAAATACAAAAAGAAAGAAGAAGAGGATGAAGAGACACAGCAGCGGAAGCGGGAGGAACGAGGAGTCTGCCGTGCTTTCCAGAGAGGTGAATGTACCCGCGGAGACGGATGCAAATTTTCCCATAATGAGCAGGTAAAGGTCTATATGTCTCGTAGGAAGGCATCATTACAATTATTCATTGTTTCTTTGGCTGGCTAATTAATATTTTTCTTTAAATAGTGAATTGATAGAATCAACCTACCAACACATAATTCGGTGCCTTAGTCAAGTGTTTCTCCAGAGAAAACTTATAATCAAGGGACTATGTATGTGCTACTATTTGTTGGAAGTCAAATCTTAGAGCTGATTGTCTAGCAAATTATGCAAATAATATTGTGGCCAGGCGCCAATTAACTGGCATTGCAAATTTGAAGACACAGTTACAAACAACCCAAGATGACTGCAGACATGCATTTAGGAGCAGACTGTGTTTATCTAGATAAACCTAATTCTAAAAAATTCTATTTCATGCTCCCTTCTAATATGTTTAAGACCTGTTCTAAGGAAAAAAGGAAAAAAAATCATGTATTGTTGCAAGTAAATCCATTATTGAAAATTTGAAAATGCCTTTTTGGTGTTTGTTATCAATTAACCATTAACGATATAAGAAAGAAATATTTTCAGTTGGTTCATGCAAATGTTACCAAAGCATCATAATCATGCATGTGGTGAATTGGATATGATGTCCAAACTATTTCAAAATATACATTCGTGGTCTTTCACAGGTTGATTATTTCATGATTTGCTTTTTCTTTATCCAGAGAGCTGCAAATACAGGTGGAGGTCCTCAGGATAGAAGTTCGAGATGGGGACATGAGAAGTTTGAAGATTTTAGCTGGCATAAGAATGATTCAAGTTCCACAGCAACAGGCAGTGGAAGGCTGGCCCTAGAGGGTAACCCAGATCAAAGTGATCGAAGGGAGGAAAAGAGATCAATAAGGCATGATCATAGAGAGAAACCAAGAGAAGATCAAGGTCATAGTAGGAGGGAAGATAAGAGATCGCGAAGGCATAGTGACAACGATGAATTTGTGGCAAGGTCCAGAGAAGATCATTACAGGAGGGACAAAAAGAGACCTAAAAGGCATGAATCTGAATCCTATTTAAGAGAGGACCAGGACAGAAGAGGAGGGGACAGATCCGCAACTCAGCACAGGGACTCATCCTCCCACCATCATAGAGAGAGATGATCAACAACATAAATCAAGTAGATGAGAATGCTACAAGAATTTATGGTGAAGCTTTACATTGTGGGTGCCCATTATACGCAACATTTCTGTTTACCAATTGATGTTTATCGAACTGTACTGTATTTTACTTAGATTGTTCTATCTCCTTATATGTATCAATTATTGACAATCACAGCTTAGCAGACTGTCCGTAGTGTGGGACCAAGTCACCTAGATGGTCTGTTTTTAACCTGGAACGTTTCATGTTAGTTTGTTGGTACAATTAGGATTAGCTAATTTTCAGAGTTGTTGACTGAACTTTGGTGGCAAAGCATCCTTAAATGTCTGCACAATGCAGTATGTTGTTGCTAGCATCAGTTTGGTAAAAGAATAGGTTCCGGCTTAAATTTGGATTAAGTTTTCTGGATTTACACGGTGGGGTGATGAAATGGATTCGTCAAAATTTCTCCTGGCTGATCCAAATCATGCATCGTGGGACCGTCAGATTAAGAAAATAGAAGTATAAATGTATGGGATTGCATTAGCTTCCCGAATAATCAATTCCTTTTATAAATAATTTGGTGATTTTGGATTGTTAAATAATCGTTTGTCAAATAATCTATCGTACATGTTTGATAAGTTAATTATAAAAGTACACACACACATATATGGCCAAAATAGAGTTATTGTAATTAATAACTATTATAAAATATAAATAGAAAGTTAAACAAATTGAAAAATATTATCAATGCTAATTAATGTAATAAATTTATCAATTACCATATATGATTATAGATAGTTATTCATGATCTCCTGCTT
This sequence comes from Luvunga scandens, assembly GCA_030449905.1. Taxonomy (NCBI): domain Eukaryota; kingdom Viridiplantae; phylum Streptophyta; class Magnoliopsida; order Sapindales; family Rutaceae; genus Luvunga; species Luvunga scandens. Next base: position 933,548 of record JASUUG010001235.1, read on the forward strand.
GTTTCACATGCTACTATATACTACTATGTCTTCATATAAAATCTTAGTTAAATTAAATTTGTAACAGGGGATATTAATGGAATTGTATATTATTTTCATGGCACTCTTGGTATTGAAACAAATATTTAATTGTTTAGTTCAGACTTGAGAAAAGCTTGGGCCGGAGGGCAGAAATTTAATCTCAAAGAGAGGCAAATTTGCTTGAACTTGGAAATGGGAAATCCAAAATGGTTTTGAATAGATTTCTTCGGACGCTTGGCCCTCCAGCCCCTCCAACAGGTAAACAGGATGACCAGTATGTATGGGTAATAACTATAATTTTGCCCATATAGCAAAGAAATTGCTTAATTTTGAAATATTAACGCCACATAATTTTGTACAATTTTTACAAGCATTCAGTTGGCTGAACCTGACATAGACCATCCATGTAATGTATAATTCAGATGAAATATCACACAAAGCTAAAAATAATATTATCCTCTTTTTTTTTCCTACTTGATTTTGTTCGATCATGAAATAGACTAAATTAATGGATATCTTGTAATCGAATAAATTTTTTTTTCATTGCTTAAATCGATCTTAGAAGCCAGCTTGTTATTTATCATAACTAATGATTCAAGCTCTGTCTGTTATTTTCTGAGAAAATTAACTGAATGTAATTCGTGTATATAATAAAACAGAGGTAATCATATAAATTAGTAACTCTTGCATGATTTTATGCGCGCGTGCACACATACATAGCACAACGATGTTTCTGTGCTCATGGACTTGGAAGTTTTATCACTCATTGCAAGCCTCGACCCATCATTACTGATAGTAGGCACCAATAGAGAATGATTTTGTCTCTGTATTTTTTTTCCCCTTTTGGGACAAATTGCATATGAATGCAATTGATAGTAAAGATGCAAAGATTAATTTATACCAGCTATGCACATATGTATAGACGAAGGAAGAGGAATCTCCTTGTGTCTTTAAGTGTGATATCTTTTTGATAAAGGATTGATTCTCCCATATTCTTGATCGGCGTTGTTAATTTAATTAGAATGTCAATATCAATGACAAGTTTACATTGTATGACTCGGGTGTCCTTATTACAAGAAGCAAACTCAAAAGATGAAATCGATCATGAGGCTGCCTTAAGCTTCTAGTCTTCTACTTCCATTGACTGGAAAAGGTCAGCGACTGAGCTCTATAAATTATGAGATCAAAAGAGGTGTTCTCAAAAATTGCAGCTCCCTAGAATTCTACATCTATACATCTATGCAGTGCACTTGCCATTCATCTCTGTAGTTAATTGCTCAGTCAGTCCATCTCATAATTCACATTCCAACTCAAATCTTCCAATGAAAATATTTATCATCAATGAAACTGTTCCATAGCCTCCTCTAATTTATAGGATAAATGATATAAGAACTGGATTCAAAATCTCACCTACTATATGTATTCATTTTTGCTTAATTTTGTTAACACTATACATTAAAAGCATGCATATATATAGTCTTTTAGGACATCAAGACGTGTAATTTTTTATTTAAAAGAAACTACCAAGAAGGTGGGGAGTTAGGCAGAACTTCTACTTATAATATAAATTAATAAATAAGTCAATACAAAAAGAGGGAGACATAAACCAAACTTCTTAAAGCAAATGTATGTACATAAGAAGGAAAAGAGAAGTATAAAACTATCAAATAGAATAAAAAATTCATCAATCCTAACATCTGACATGAGAAACAATTTGCGCATTCAAATAGAAAATGTCAGATAAGCCTGAAAGAAGATCACGAGAATACAATAAATGCCGACTAACTCGATGTGTACAGGCTCAATTGGCCAAAAAATCTACAACAGAAATGGCCTCCTGAAACACATGCCTAATTGAAATAGGAGAAGAAAAAATCAAAGCACACACCCGACGTAGGGAATAAGCATAATCCTAATGAACAGGAGCTTGGGAATGTTCCAAGAAATCACCGTGGCCAAGTTCAACTCTACCTCAAGCATAGAGTAACCTAACTGAACAACAAAATCCAACTCCTCACAAGCTGCCTTAAGCTCAACATAAAGAATCGATTGGTGTCCAAGAAAAGATCCAAAAACAGTCAAAACTGCACCCGATAATCACAAGAAATACCATCCGAAACAACTATCCTAAGATTGCCCCTAGAACAACCATCCATAGTCAGCTTCACAATCCCAGAAGGCGGCCTCATCTAAGAAACTATTCAATGAGGATTGATTATATCTGTGGGCTGGCATTAAATATTCAATTTACCATTTCAGTATATATTAATTAGACTATCATGTAAATCATTTGTGCAACAACTTTTACCGTACAACGTTTCTAGGCCTCATGGACTCGGAAACTTTGCTTTCCTCCTCCGTTGACTTTGATTGATTGTTTTGATATCTTCTGTCATATCCTGATGATTTACTATCAAAATATAGTATTATTAGTAACTAATAAGGAAAAAACATATGACAACAAAGAAACAAGATTGAAATACATATTAGGCAAAGGACGAGGAATCTTCATTCATCTCTTCGATTATTTTCTCATTTTAATTAAAGATTGACTCCCATTCTTGAACGGCCAGCATTATTTATCTAATTGGGTATCTTATCAATAATTTTTGCTTATGAATCCAGTTACCTTGTGATGGCAAGAAGCCAGAGCGACTGTGATCTATAAATTATGGGATCAAAGAGGTGGCATCGGAGCCTAATGTCTCATTTCCTTTAAGTAAAAAAAAAAAAAAATCTAACACTAAAAGTGCGGCTTCCTAGAATTCGACGTCTGTCAAGTGCACTTGCCTTTCTTCTCTGGTGTACTTTCACCCCATCGTAACCAGTTCCAACGGGATAGGTCGTCTTACATTACTCCCTCGCCATGGTGTCACAGCTTCACGATCCACGTTGGAGTCACAAGTTCATGAAATACTTACTTTCGACTTATATCAATGGGGGGGAATAACCTGTGGTAGTGGGCACAAAAGAGTGACTAAGTTAGGCCTGGGAAACCATTGCATAGGAGGTTTCATTATCGCCTAATGCTGGAAATCTCATTTTTCACGGGTACATCAACATTGCAGACAACGGCTTCCAGGGTGAAATTCCTAGTGAGTTTGTTCGTCTGCCCAGGCTTGAAAATCTAGTACCGGCCAATAATTCTTTTCCTGGTAAAATACCAACCAATTTATCCCATTGCTCCAAACTTATTAGCTTTAAGGTGAAGCACTGGCCCAACCATGAACAATCGATGATTTAGATCACCAGAACAGCATATGGCTCTAACTCAAGAAATGCATTTATAATTATACGGTTGACATCTTTGAATCTTTGAGGAAGCTTCAGAAAAGTGCATGGCCCCCATCCCTATTAAACAAAGGAGAAGGCAAAACACATGCAGGAACCGGGTTGATAATAGCTGGGATTAACAACTCATGATCTGAAGATTCAAATACAGTGCTGATCCCATCCTCACGAGTTGGTAAATTCAGCGTGAGACCCAGGAATCCCACATTAGTAGTTAAAAATATGTACGAAGGTAGAGTCAGCTCCTTATCAATGCCAACCATGGACGCACAAAAGAAATCGAGAGCTAACCGGGCAACTCAGAGGGAGCCTGAGTTAGGGCGGGATGATACAGTATTTTTAACATTGGGCAAGTGACTTCCCACAACCAGTGTATTCTGGGGTTTTCTTAAAAACATATGGAAGAGGCGGATCTACAGGGGGGAAGTCAATAATACAGATTCTTGGTTGTGAATCTGTTAGTTATTTGGTGTATGCATCAACCCAAGGAGCAAACGCTAGCTTCGTAGACAGGATGGTGACTGAAATTCGATCATCCGGATAGATTAAAAGCTTCGGAAACTCAAGGGTTGACACAAGGTGACCAATTCCTGGTGATGGAACTAATATGAGATCTGCTCTCTTCATCTCAGCTTTTCAAACTTTTCCTTCTAGATCCACCAATTCCGCTTGTCAATCCTTATCTAATGTTCTGCTTCTTCCTCCACAAGCTCAAAAGCAAGAAATAGAAAAGTCACCTAGGAATGGTTGATACTTTATCCACCACTACGCTACAGCAAATCTCTAACTTCAAGCAACATATACAATAATCACTGATGCGCCCTTTAAAATTGATAGGCACAGCCCACTACGCGTCATGAATAATTCCATTGAAAAATAATAAAATAAAGGAAAAATTATAGCTTCCCAGGACTAGAAACTGTGTAAGGTTACTCAAATTGCAACATAAACCCACGAAAAAAGGAACAATTTTTAACGAAGGTTCACACTTTTTTTTTTTACACTAAATTTACGAAATTGAAAATTTCACAAACCAATCAGCATTTGCTATCATAGTCAACGACTTCGGATTCAGTCACCGACCGCGAGTGTTGAACAATCGCGCGGCCAATCGAATTGATCCACTCCTCTTTTTCCTTCTCAGTATCAGCCACAAAGTACATCGTGTATTCCCCCGTGGAGAGCTCGAAGGCGAAGGGTTTGTTCAGAGAGTCCTCGGCGCCTTTGACTGTGAGGCAAGTGCCCACAGGGATGACGCCACGTGGAGTGGAGCCGCGGGTGATGTTGTGGGAGTCTTTGAACCAAAAGAGCTTGCCCTGTTTTAGAATGAACCAACGGCGGCGCCACGTTTTGATGTAGTCGCCTTGCTTTGTTAACCAGCCCGATCGCTCCGGGTTAGACCAAAACTCTATGCCTCTGTAATCTTCCGGGTTCGGGTCCTGACCCGATAAGGCACGCCAGAGATTCTCCATTGAAGTTGAAGCACTTTCTACTGAACCGGCAGTCCTCTTTTCTTTTGTGCGTGCGGGCGTGGGCGTGTGAGAGAGAGATTTCGTAAAAGATTAGGAGGAGTTTATTAATATAAATGAGAAAACGGAAATTAGTTTAATTTCATTCGGTACGACACGTAGAGCGCGTGCGAGGAAGAGTGGTACGCTGTCGTTTAGCTGCCAGTTCAGTCTTAGTTTTTATCCAGCTGTCAAAAATCAGACACTGTTTCATTAATGAAGTTTATCTAAGTACATAGACGCAGGTCAGACAATTCGCAAAGACGGAAACCAAAACCAAAACCAAAACCTTTCCTTTACTTTCAGAGTTGGACGGAGAGCGGCACCCACCGTAATGATTGCAATCACAAAAACACACATACCATTGGTGCTATATAATATCACGAGAACACGACGTCGTCCTACCGCATTACACTGTTAGATAAGACTGAAGAGCAAGTACTTGTTTTTTTGGTAATTAGCTGGTAATTGAATAATTTAGGCCGCTGGACTACAACAAGTATATATAATTCAACGACTCTGCAAGTAAAACTTAATTTAATTAATCATGAAGCAAAAGTATGGCTTTCAATTAGCGGAAAACAGAAAGTAACATTATCACTTCAACTGGATAAGTTCCCAGCCATGCAGCAGGGGTATCAAAATTCAAGGCTTTCTATGCTAAAGCATGAGCAGTAGAATTACAAGTGCTTGGAATACATTGGATTTGGGATCGAATTAAGCTCCTCAAGCTAGCTTGAATTGCGGCTATTATCCAGAATATGAAAAGCCAGCCATTATTTGAAGTGACTTCAAAAATACTTGGACATGCAACAGAAAACTCCCAAGTAACACAGCCTTTCCCTGAATGCAAATGTAATTCCATCCAGCTGTCTAGAGATTAAAAAAAATGTGTGAAAGCTTGCCCGAGCCTCGGACCAAGAAACTAAAACCAACTCCTAGGACACACAATACAAAGTTACAAACTAGTTACGAACGCAATAAGGATCCTATTTCATTCCTCTCCTAATCTACGCAAGCATTTATCTGAATGCATGTCAAGCTTGGGATACGATGCATAAATTGGTCATATTTGCTAACATGGTACATCATTTGCTAACATAATAAGTACACGTGGAAGCTCCAAAGATTGAGCTTTGTGCACAGGCCCGCTTTCATTTTTAAAGGCAGAAGATTTTATTTCACAGGTTTCCCTTGATAAATTACAGTTGAGTATTTCTTCACAATCAGATACACTGTGTACAAGAATTTGTTAGGATCAATGTTTGAGCTTCTTTGCTATTTCAGCAACATACTTTCCCTGGTGAAAGGCCTGTTGGAGTTCTAGATCTGTGGGTTGGCGGGAACCACCTGCTGCAAACGTTCCAGCGCCATAAGAAGAGCCACCCTTCACCTCATTCATCTCAAACATGCCGCTGCCAAAGGTGTAACCAAGTGGAACAAACAGCATACCATGATGTGCTAGTTGTGTTACGGCAGTCAATCTGTAAAATGAGTTAAAGGGCAAACAATCATATACCAAATTTTCTTTACAAAATCGAATTGAAGGAGACATGCAACGCATGAAGACAACAAATTACAAGTAATGTAAAAAATACCAACAGCAATAAACAACAAAGGTCCTTCAACATATGACAAAGGTAATGCTCTCCAAGATCAATATGCGCAGAACAGTTAATAAACCTCTAATGAAGTAACTAGATAGAATCATTTGGAACTCACGCGGTAAGCTCCTGGCCTCCCCCATGAAAACCAGTACTCCAGAAGATTCCAGCAGGTTTGCCAGCAAGTGCTTGTGATGCCCATAGCTCATAAGTCGCATCAAAGAATGCCTTGCACTGGGCTGCCATGACCCCAAAACGAGAAGGAAACCCAAAGAGAAAACCATCAGCCTCCTTTAGTTGGTGGGGCCTGATCACTGGGACATCATTTGCTTTAGGAGGAGCTTTCATCTTTTGCAAAATCACACTGGAAAGTGTCTCAGGTATCTATGTATTCCAATCAAGTCAAGGAAAACTTCGCATCATCAAATGGCCTCTTGAGCCCTTTAGCACTCCTAGAGCATTGCTCCTTAACCATTGACAATTTGCCACGTGCGCGTGCAAATCATCATGATTGGTTGAAGCATACACATGGGAAGGAATAACTGGAAAAAGAGCAATGCTCTAGGGACAACCAAGAATTTTTCCTTCCTCTTAAGCATATTACTCCATTTTGATAGTTTCTAATTCTTTCCATCAGTAAAAAGTACCTGCCAAAGTGTTGCTTCAACCCCCAGAACAGAGTTAGCTCCTCGCTGCACTTCCCTTGCCATAGTCTCCACATGTCCATGCAAAGAGTAATACCTGTGAAAAGCCAAAGGATTAAGATTATGGGAGAAGAAAAAGAGAGAAAATGAACCAAATTAACTTAATTGTGATTGCTCCCACTCGTTTGTGTGTGTGTGTGAGAGAGAGAAAGAGAGACAGAGAGAGTACACTATGTAAATCTTGGTGGCCATGGTAGTTACAGACTTGATGGAATCTAAGTAATCTTGAGAACACTGTCAGCTATGCAGATACACAAACCTAACTGCCCTCCTGCACTGAAGACAAACCAATACTATTATACATAATATGCACGTTATCTCCTTGGAAAGTACAAATTCATCAACAGATTCAAATCCTCATTGGTAGTGATTTTTTTTTATAAATACCACACTCCACATCTTAGGATCAAGTATTTTATGAATAAAGAACAGTAATGTTCAACGACTAGGATTTCATCCAACTACTCTGTATGTAGAATTAACGGGCACCCATTCTACATGCATAACTCCAAAGCCAACCACAAATTATCAACAGGTTTAAAACCCATCCAGTTGATACATGCTTAAAATATTAACAAGAAAACGAGAGAACCTTTTGTAACTTGTCATGCTGCTGCTCAATTTCGACAGAACATTTGATTACAAAAAATTTTGATAAACAGGGCAGTTAATGCCACTCGTATATGGCAACTAGTAATTCCATTTCACAGCAACTGTTAATTAAAAATCAATTTCTTTTTCCTGTTGGGGGTTTCATATCATACTTACCATGATCCAAGCAACCCACTTTGCATATTCATGAATTCAAATGATTAATGGTAAAGAGGACTCACAGGTTACACGGTGACGAATGGCTGGATGGCCTGTCAGAGACAACGGCAACGAACGGCTGGAGTTTACGAAGGAACAGATGATGTAGCTTGTAGGCTGTAACGTTGGTGTCCTCTTCGAGGCAAGGAAGGGCTCTTTAGGCAACGAACGTAGAGTCTATCCGGTGTCGGATTTTATTTAAATAAAATTTTTCCGCGTTCGTTAAAACTTTAGCCGCACATATTTGTAAACTGACTCAAATGCCCCTTAAGCTTCAGCAGTGATACGCTCCCCGAATTTTAAACCCCGAATAGAACCCAAAAAAATAGCTCATTGGGAGTTCAGCTAGATTTACCTCGGAGACTCTAATATCATCTCCCTAAATTCTTATGGTTCAGAAAATATAAGTGATATTTATTTATAGTCCTTTTTTAAATAGAAAATAATATTCACCTACTAATGAATCATATGAAACCCGACTTAAGTAAAATAAAATAACAAAAAATAATTTAAATGACGTTGAGGTATAAAAATATGTAAATGATGGAGCATATATCATTTCTCTTTTTTAATCTATTAAATTGTTTTATAAAACTGAAGAGATATCAATTATTGAGTTCCACATTATTTAAGTGATGGTAATTTTTTTTCTTTTTTTTTTTTCCTTTCTTTTGAATTGATTGTAAAATTTAATTTGTAAATAGCAATGAATCTCTACTTATGATGAAAAATGAATTTTTAATCATTTGGTTTAAGGGTAATTTAGGTAGTTTCACAAGTGTGTTTGGGAACCTTTAGGGTTAATTATCCATGAGTGACACTTCTTTGGATAAATTTAAAAAAAAGTGACACATTTTCTAAAATTACTTGAGCAAGTGATAATATGTTAACTTTACAGTTAATTTTAATGGGAACAATAAATGAATTACAAAATATGATTTTTGCCCCTAGAATTAATTATAAAATCACATTTCTACCCCTATAATAGCTACAAAATAATATTTCTATCCTTACTATTAGTTACCAAATGATGTTTCAAATCCTACTCACTTATTTTTAATTTTTTAAATAGAAAAATTATAAAAATTACATTTAAGTCTAATTAATGGGCTCTTTTTTTTTTGTTGAATCATACAATTTTTTTTTAAAAAAAAATTCTTGTTGAATAAAAAAAAAATTAAAGTTAACAGCAAAGTTTAATTCAACAATAATTTTTTAAAAAAGATTTGTTTGATCTAACAAAAAAATTGTTAATTACACTTAGATGTAATTTTTTATATATTTTTTTATTTAAAAAATAAAAAATAATTGGATAAGGACAAAAACATATTTTGTAACTAATTGTATAACTATTTTTCATCATATTATTATTATTATTATTATTAATTTCATCATCTTGATTATGCTTCAATCGAACAAACTGAAAAATCGAATACAACAGTCTAAATTAAAAGGTTGATTCCATTACATTATCCGGTGATTATATTATATACATGCCGTACTAAGTTTTTGAATTAATTAGTAGATTGACATAAATGATTTTAAAAACATTATTCTTATGAAATAGAAAAGTTTGCGTCATGGCTTTGATCAATACAACATCATCAAATTGTTGCTGGTCAAGACAATATCCGCATGCACTTTTCAATTCAATTATCACGAGAATATTGTTATTTAATTACTATAATAACTTTTTTTTTTTTTTGGGTACAATCGATTCAAAATTAAAAGTTTTTATTTTATTTGAATTTGAACTTTGAAGAAAACTAGAAAAGGTTGCATTTGATATTATTGCATGCTATACCCCGTGATTTTTTGAGGAGAATAGAATGGTTGAATACTGTTGTAGCCTAATCCGTACTTTACTGCTCTTCTCCATTCAAAGGTACGTTACGTGCGTATCTGCCTGCTATATACATCTGCAAATGTATAAATGCTCGCACTGCATGCACCAATCTAAAGTTGTATCGAATTAGAAGTGGTAGCTCTGAAAGAAATATTGCAAACAAAAAAAAAATAATAATAATAGTAATTGGCGCGATCAATGAATGATGTCGGTTTCATTAGAAGCACTAGCAATGACAGGAGCGGATTGTGCTGAATGGGGCATGGACGTTGAAGAATGGGAACGAGAGGATGACTTCACGCCGCCACATTTGCTTGCCGATGAAGAAGAAGATCATTTGACGTTGCCATCAAGTCATTTTTCTGAAGATGAAGATGATTGTGATAATATTAATAATTTTGAGACCACTTGGTGTACGGGTACTAGTGTTGGTGATCAAAAGGATAGTGAAGGAAGATTTGTTGGAGAATGGGTGAGGTCAATTGTGAAAGCCATCACCAAACTGTTGACAAAAATTAATTGTAGCTTGCGAGGATATATCCAGACTCTGGTAGTAATTTGTTAAAAGCTCTTTTCACAGAAATATCTCCCCATGAATTTTTGTTGAAGAGATTAAATTAATGAATAGAATGCTCCCGAGAGTATATATTGCATTTAAATTATTTATCATTTTCCGACATCCTTCAAATACCATTTTGTAGCTATTATAAGAGTAGAAATGTCATTTTTTAATCAATTATAGGGACAAAAATATCATTTTATAATTAATTTACTATTTCAATTAAAATTAACCACAAAATTAACAGATTGTCACCTACTCAAATATTTTTAAAAAATGTGTCACTTTCTTTAAATTTGTCGAAAGAAGTATCACCAGAGGTGATTAACACAATTTTTTCCAAAACTTTCAAATTGAAAATTTCACGTGGCCGATAATAAATCAATCCACCTATTATCAAAACGAGCCTTGGCTGGCAATAAATTATTCAGCGTATTTCCCCAACGAGCACACTACGTTTACACTTACGAAATCACGCCACATCCCCTGCACACTACATTTTTTAAAAAGGCAAGTTTACAACCTTACCTTAAACTAAAGAATGGTTTTAGAGTGAAACTAGAGTATTTAAAAAATGTTTGACTCTTATAAATTCATCACCCATCAATTGCTTCCTATATTTCAAATAATCGAAACATAATCAACGCTCACCAAGCATGGCATGAGGCCTAACATTGTTTTTTGCTTCTGATGCCTCAACTTATCGATTTATGACCAGAGACGAAATATCAACAAAAATCAAGGGACTCCATAAGGCATAAATTTTGATCATTTATCGACAAATGAGGACTCTGCAACATCAATGGCACGCGCAAGACCAGCAGCTTTGTTCTCGCACTCTTTCTGCTCATCATTAGGGTCGCTGTCAGCCACAATTCCAGCCCCAGCTTGCAAATGAGCGATCCATTCCCTTCGCTTGTCCACATCTTTGTATGAATACATAGTGTCATAGCGTGTAGCAGTTGGGAAGACTATAGTTCTGAGAGCAAGGGCAATGTCCATATCACCAGTAAATGAAATGCCTCCAAATCCACCACTATAGGGCCCACGCCTTGTGACTTCCAGCTCATCAATCAACTCCATGGCTTTTACCTTAGTTACAGCAGAACGGATAAAGAGAACCACAATAACTCACATGAATGAAGGTTTCAGGCTTTATCTTTCTTTTAAAATTGAAAGGCAACCAATAAATTGATAATATCTAAGAATTTAGAAGAACAATAAATCAAGGAAACACTCCTGTGAGGTTTTAAGTGTACCTTGGGTGCTCCACTAACAGTCCCAACAGGTAGTGCTGCACGCAACACATCCCAGCTAGTTAACTGATCGAGCAACTCTCCAGAAACCTGCAAAGATAAACAGATACTGTCGGTTTGCTGATTGAGGAACAGATCACTATAGGAACACTTCTAAGTGAATTAGTTTAAACAATGTGGAAATTGCATTGAACTTTTTGTTATTGAAACCAACAAAATAAGAAGACATCCACAAATTTCAGAATTCACATCCACAAGCAACACCCCTGTATTTCAATTTGTGTGATTTTAAGTGAACTTTTGCTCAGATATGTGAAATAGGTGCAAATTAATACATATTCCATTAATAGCATGTGATTAGGAATACATACTGTTGAACTTATGTGCATCACATGGGAATAATGTTCAATATTCATGAGCTTTTCAACCTTCACAGAACCAGGTTTTGAAACCTGCAGACACAGCCAACCTCAAAATCAAATCTATGGGCACAAACCAACATGGACAAGTTCATGAAATATGAAAAAAAAAAAAAAAGCTTGGAAAAATATAATTAGGAATTAACCTTTCCAACATCATTCCTTCCCAAGTCAACAAGCATAATGTGCTCTGCACATTGCTTTTCATCATTCAAAAGCTCCTTTTCAAACACTAGATCTTCTTTAGGCGTCTTACCCCTTCTAACAGTGCCAGCAAGGGGTCGATTAGTAATCTTTCTCTGCAAACAATAATAAAATGTGAAATCTGCATTCATCACAGCAATGCAAACAAAAATTCTGATAGCAGGAAATAATAAATTCCAATCAACTTGCAGAAGCTGAGTCAGTAAAAAACTTAAATAGTCATTATGTCTTCCTAAAAACAAAACATCAAGGGGAAAGAGGAGAAGAATGTGAAATCAATCATCCTGAAATTCCGTCGAGTATTACTAACCTTCTTCACACGTGTAAGAATTTCTGGACTAGAAGCAACCAGTATACACCCTCTAGCCTGATTAGAGAAATAAATACATAAACACAAAGTTTGGAAACTAAACATTATTTCTCCAAACAATAGTATTAGGGAAAAGCTGGCAAACTTGTAAGTAAGTCATGTATGGACTTGGATTAACAATCCTCAGTGCTCTGTAGATTTCAAATGGGTCTGCAAAAGTTCGCCTTTCAAAACGCTGACTTAATACAATCTGGAAAATGTCACCAGCAAGGATATGCTCCTTGGCCTGCAATACAGCCTCCTTGTACGCTTCACTTGTCATGCTTGAACTCTCCAATTTAGGACCAAAATGACGAGTGTGTAACTTTATTGAACCTGTGCGGAGCCGTGGTCTGAAATTGGATTATACATAAAATGTCAAAAAAGTTATCTTGAAGAAACATCAATGAAGTAAATGATATTAAACATTCAGCACACAAGTAATTACTCACGGAACTATATCATGTACTCTAGATACTAAGTTTTCCAACCGGTTCATTCCGTCATTAAAAGCCTCCTCAACAGATGAATATCGATCTAGTCGCACCCAGTGAATTACATATGCTTTCTGAGGTCAACAAAATTACTGAATTAAGAAACAGGAAATGTACTGACAAAAGAAATTACGTAACCAACTCCAGTAAAAAATTTCCATTAAAATTTAAAGGTGTCAAGCTTCATCCATATATATCTAACAGTGGCCTAATGATAGAATTCTAGAGATCTACACAAAGACAAAGGGAAAACCCCAAAGCATGAGCATCTTCTTTTTTTTTTTTTTTAATAAAATTAAACAATCTGTTATCAGAGTAAAAGTACCTTCTCTACATGATCAAACACAATGACATCATCATAGAGGCCTAGATGAACATCAGGAAGGTTCCTATCATCTTCTGGGGCACTACAGAACGGCAGCTTTTTGGTCTCCACATAACGAATGGTATCATAAGAAAAATAACCAACCCATCCACCTGGCCAACGAGACAACTTATGAAATGAAAATTTATGCACTGATAGCACCCCTATTCACTGAAAGATCCATTAGTTAGGACTGAGCTACAAAGTAATATCAAAATACGGTTTTGCAGTAACATGATAAATATATCTATGCAGGCATTTTGCGACAAATAAATACTGAAGAATGTTAACCACAAGAGAGAAGACCTAGAATTTAGTAAAATTAAGGAATGACTTGAAGTCCAGTAAATAACACTCCCCAGTTCACATGGAGAGACCATAACAAAAGAAATGTGTACAATGAATTGCGTAACTTGCAAATTTAATCACAAATAGATCACCATTTGCAGACAACTAAACCAAGCAAAAACTATGGTGGAACTGCTTTTGAAACATAACTTGAAGATTGGGATACGCCATTAAGTGATCTACCAACAAAATAAGTTGTTTACCAATATAATTCTTACCACAAAATGCTTCTGGAAGTTCATCAATAAGTTGAGGTTTCCATCCATCCATGATTCTCCTAGGAACCACCATTGGATCGTCCACAATCTCCTCAGTTCTCTGACCACCCTCATGGTCCAAAATCGTAACCATATTCTCCTTTGCTACAATTTCTATGGCTGGCTGAGCTCCAACAACACTATACCTTCCCTAACATAATTAATGCAAAAAAAAAAAAAAGCTGACTACAAATGCATGATAATACAAAGAAATAAGTACAATGAAGAAGTAGACTAAATGGCTTACAATACTGGAAGCTTGCGAACCAGGCTCAACCGACTCGAATAAAAAGCTCGGAGCATCTCTATCATCTTCCTTAACCAAACACCTGTACGCAAGAACTGGAGTTAAGTGGTCCGAGAATATGCACCGGTACAGAGGAATTAAATTCCCCTTCTTCGAAGCTTCTTGAAATTTTGCTGACTGATCAACTAGAATTGCCCAGTCATTAAAAACAGAGAAAAAAAATTCAACAAATTAGATTAAAGATACACAAGGCCCAGGCATTGGGTGCTTAAAAACCAGAGAAACAGATTCCAACAAATGGACCATTCAAGCTTCAACCAACATGAAACAGAAACCCGCAACTAATTTATTTCCTTTTCCTCCAATTATTAGCAAGAAAAATCTAAGCATTAATTCATTTTTTTTTCATATTTTTTTAACCTCCAATTACAATCCTTCAAAGCCAAGCTTAACCAGGTAGTCGTAGCAGCTGATTAAAATCATAAATTACTCTACTAAATCAGCATGAATTATTAAAACAGTCTTAGCTTGCATTTCCTTCTTGTAGAATCCGACTACTTTTAACAATAATAAAAGAAAAAGGGGTAATTCATTAGCTTTCTTTATTAAATTTAGTAAATCCAACATTTCACTGATATCAAACGGAAATAGAATTGCAAACCACGAAATCGAAACTTAAAAGTGCGAGTGAATACCGAATAAAAGAGAGGCCGAGGCGGCGCATGTAAGTGTACGGGCACGATAGCTGGGGCGGGTAAAAGAGAGGGACTTTGAGCGCCATTTTGAGGAAGCAACTCTGTCGTTTAAGTTAACGGAGACAGTTGAGGAGAAACCGACAGTTGACGGAAGTTGAGAGGGCGTGAGGGCTAGGGTTTCCATGTGCAGAGCATTCATTACTGCTGCCTCCTGTACGATGTTTTTTGATAGAGCAGAACAAAGAATGCGATGTTTTGGTCACATAAGAAAAAGAATAGAAAAGAACACACACACATATATATATAGGTAGTTTCTTTTACGAGTGCATGTTTTCAACATGTCCAGGCATTGGATGGCGGCAACTCATTGACAGAAAAGGGTTTTCCAAGTCCAACATTAAATAAAGCACACACAAAATTCTGTTGCTTTTCTTCCGAGAGAAAAAAAGAGTCGTGTCCATTTTAGTTTTATTTTTATTTTTGTTTTTATTTTAAGGAAAGTTAAATTATTAAAAATTTAAAACTGAAGTGCTGTTTTTCTGTTGTCCCTGTCAAAGAGTCTGCGCCTCCCAATGAATACCATACAATGTGATTGAATTCGTTTGAAACTGGGTTTAGTTCCGCGTATTCTTTTTTATTAAAAAAATAATAAAAAATTGCATGAAATCATTCACATTAGCAGCCACATAACAAGCAAACACTACCATTCAATGCCCAAATTTCATTTAAAACTGATTACGTGGAACCCACAATTCAATTTGATTACTAAGGGTGATTTTTTATTTATTTAGTCTACCAAAGTAACCGCGATATGCTTCACTGCTTGTACTAGGTTTTTTTTTGTTTCATTGATTTTCCAAAATTCTTTACCGGCTATCCGTGCAGTCAGGCTCAGCCAAACTGAGAAAATAGTACATTATACAAACAAATGAAATGGCTCTTTTTATAGATATAATATGGGGGAAAGAAAAAGGTACAATTCAGCTAGTAATGCAGCTACAGGAATGTATAAATCTGTATTAAATTTGCCTGCTCTGTATATACATTTATATCTTCCACATTTGGCAATTTCGAGCTCTTAATCCTGTATGAGTACATAACCCTTATCAGCAAAGTTATTGAAGACAATTTCTAAAGAAACGAACTCCCTGCATAATCAACATAAGCAAAAGCAATGTCTTAGGTGACAAGCCGGGATGAAAATACTCAACTCCTAGGGAGATGAACAAAATGAAATAAGCACATAAAAGCAAAACATTAAGAATGTAGATTTTCTCAGTCCATACCTGCAATGCAAAAGTGATGTCGGATTCATCTGCTTTCAATGTTACTCTTTTTAACTTATCATCACGGGACTGACCTACTTTGAGTATCCCCTGCATTGATTATATCTCAGCATCATTTTCATAATCATATTTGAGGTAAAAAGAATCTCCTCATACTGAACCTCAAGAGTGTTGTTTAGTTACCTGGTCATGTAGCACCCTGCACATACTAAAAAATTCCAGAGTTCCAACTGGTGGGATTAGTGATGTTTTACAGATGTTCATGTATGATTTATTTAGCTGCAAACACATCCATGTAACAAACCTCAGATAATGATAAAAATATGTTCTTTGACTCTATTATGCTGAGCAAGTGAGAAACTCACCTCCCCTACAGTCATATCTTTCTTTCCTCCTCGGAAGAACTTCACAGCAGAGCAAAGTAGAATCTGAAATTGTAGTATCATAGAGAGAAGAGTTCATGCACTAGAAGATTGATCTGCAACATTGTAATTGTTATAGGTGTTAAATACAAAAATTAATGTTGTTAGCAAGAACTTACTTGTTGATGTTGTGGAAGAGACTTTATGGTATCAACCATTGGTGATTTGAATGTATTTGATAAAGCAACAGCCATATGATCAACCCTCACCTGTACAGAATTCAAGCTTGTAAGACAACATCACAAAATTTGTTAGAGTCAGAAAGTATGGTATTAATAAGTTTTAGTCTAAGACAGATGTATATGATACTAATAGCAAGAAAAAATTATTTGCCTGAGAATTGAAGAATTCAAAAGCTGAAGCTGCCTGTTGATCAAATAACCCTTGCCTGGCTGAAGCTAAGTCCATTTTGCCTGCAGATTCTCTCAACTCTGCTTCTAGAATCTCAATTGCACTCCTGGAAGAAATTCAAGAAAATATTGATTATGTTGTCATCTCTTTAGGTTATAATCAATTGAGTTTGTACAACATGATATGTAATCCTACAAGAGACTGACCTGCAAACACTCAGAGCTTTACGCATGTCTCCAGATGCAGCTGCAACTTTCTGTTGTATTTGCAAAAGTTAGTGCCAAGAGTAATATTTTGAAAGACAAAAAGTGGAGATCATTAACTAGAGCATGCTAAATACAAGTATGACTCACTCTGGCACAGAGTTCCAATGCTTGTGGCTGAAACACAATGTAAGGAAGTACCTGTTGGAAGAGAGTAACAGCTATGAAAAAAAATATGGATTTATTATCTCCTCTATTTTGAATACTATGCACAAGACCAGAAGCACATCTAGAAGGAATGTCGATGACACTGAACATTTTGATTATTTTTAAGCCAAACTTTGGTACAACCATTGTGTGAACAAATCAATAGCAGCTTGGCTATTTATTGGAAGAAAAGAAGGAACAAAGTAATTACCATGAGCCTCTCCTGAAGTATTCTGATGATTTGATCTTTAGAGTAAGCCCGAAAATTGACAACAAGAGGTTTGCCTTGCAAGAAGAAATTAAAACCAGCCAGTTAGCACTTCTCCCAAGCTGCTGCAAATATAAAATTAGGAAGGGTGCCAATCTAAGGAGATATGAAGAAGGAATGTCTACACAAATTGTAAATCTAATCAAAAGATAATTTATGATTTTTTCAGACTAATACTATAAGATCAAATAACAACTCACAATTCATTGATTGCAGCCTTGGAAGAAAGCGATCTGCTAGATCTATGGCATTTGCTATTCCTGCAAAAGCAAAGACGGTATAAGTTCATATCTCAGAGACAGTTAACAATTAAGAATGTGAAAAATTATGATGCTCATTCAAAACAATCCCACAGCACTGGAGAAAATTTCTCTATGAGATATCTGCTGCAAAGTGTACCTATCAGTATAAATCTAGAAAATGGGAAGGTTGTAAGCATGAAAAGATCATGGAGGACAGCTCGGTCTCTAGTGATCAAATAATCCAACTCATCAGCAATTACTAGCCTGCAAAAAGCAAGCTATGATGAGAATTGTGCTTCTGGCAAATTGTGTTTTCTACTTCTGTGAACGCCATGAAATGTTTCAAAACAACCCATAAAACGATTCATCAATTTCCAAAATATCTAATTCAAGCATGTCATCTTGAATTGTTCAACCAATGCCAGGCACTGCATGCATATCTGGGTGCGTGCTTGTAAGGCAGGCAGAGACAATTATAATACATGGATGAGGATAAGTCCCTTACATCATCTTCATGCCAGATGAATGCGGCTTTTGAGAATACAGGTTCTGAAGATGTTGAAAAGGTGAAATGGAGCCATTAAGTTTCTTCCTTGGTTGGAGTTTAAGAAGAATCTGTCAAGACAATCACCATTTCAGCATTTATTATTTCTTAAATCTTGACATTAGGCCAAAAAACTCTTCTTGCTTGTACCTTGCTGAAAATTTCAGATGTATTTGTAAGTGAAGTACAATTTATGGAGAATACTTCTGGCTGCTGAAGATCTGCCTGATAGAAATAACAAAAACTTCATGATCATTGATGTTCAGAAAGCGGGATAATGGTAAGATGATTTAGTAACAGGAAAACTGCTGCGTGGTGACCTGTATACCATTTAGTCTTGCAAGTTCAAAACATTCCCTATGTCACAGAACATTTAAGGAAAGCCATGGCAGTTTTCAAAATCTACATGGCGTATTCCTAAATCATATAAGTGTATTGAACTTTTTCTTTAACCAATGATAAGATAATGTTTCTCAACTACACTAGAAGTTGCATACTCAGACACCGTGTTTTCTCTTCGGCACAAAAAAAATAAAATAAGCAACATGATTTTATAACAAACTTATGCACAACAACAAGGCAACAAAAACCAGTTGATAAGCCCGATACCATAAAACTAGATCATCATTTAGGATTCTGGAAAACACTCGACAAAACACCATAATTGCTTCTCAAAAGGTAACACGAGTGGCTGCGATCATATACCTCTTCAGCCCAATCAACCAAAGAATGCTTCACTTTCTCCATTGACAATGACTTCCCAGCCCCTGGGCACCCGCACACGTACAAACTCCCTGCTTTCTCTTCTTCCAGATTCTTCTTGCAAAACTCCAAAGCCTTTTCATGCTCATCTTCACGACAAACAACCGTAGATGGTGCAGTTGACACATGCAGTGCCTCCCTAACCGCACTCATATGCTCCACATCTAAAAGTTATATAATTACAGCAACTTTATTATACTCGGATCCTTTACTCACAAATTTATCAGTTTCATGTACAAAATCAACCGAGTATAATTAACAATTAGACAGCTATAACCATTTATTAGAGCAAAAATCTAAATAAACGCATAGATTAATAATTAATAAAGCTTACCTTGAGGGTTCCAATTTGGTTTAGATTTAAAACTGTCACATAATTTCTTCTTAACCGGTGATTTACGCGTACTCATAAGTTTTTCATTTATCTCCTTTTCAATTCCCTGCATTTAAGAGTTCAAATAAATGAAAAAAAAAAGGCACAGAAATTAATCAAATCAATAGCAATTCGGTTGACTGACGTTGACTAATCGGTAAATCTTAGGTTGTTAAGTGCTAAATTACTTACATTAGCCGCGCTGTTTGGACTCGAATTGACGCATCGACGAGGCGATTTCAACTTCATCGGCGTCGAAACCGGGCTCATATTCTCTACAGCCGCGGCATCAGATCTTAATCTCCGCTTCTGAGTGGTTGAACCGCCGTTGGATCTGGCGATGTCGCCGGCATTCTCCGACTTGACGGCCATGATCGAATCCTGACTGGCGATGGCAGGCATTATTTGATATCCTTTTTTTTTTACTCTTTATAATGTAAATTTGCCGCGAAGTGTGTTTGGATTCTAATAAAATTTTGTTGATAGAATGGGTTAAGTAAAAGGGGGAGAAATGTGGGCAAATGGCGGGTTTTCAGCTTTTAGCGCGAAACTTCAACCGTAACAAATTCGTCTCCCGCGCTCTTCTTTATTAATTTGAAGTGTTTATGGCAATGGGACTATATTGCATCAGACCTCCAAGTTTTGGCCCAATCTGTTGGATCCGGCTCGCCCGCAACCCTGCCTCGCTATCAAATCAACCCTCTCTAAAAATCCGGGTATGCGATAATCAATAACATTTACAAAATAAAAATACAAAATTTGTATATCAATAATTAAGGTGTGAAATATATGTGTTAATTAATTTTGATGTTAATTATGAATATTTTGTTAAATAACACATATCAACGATTATCACAACATTTGGTACATTAATTTAGAAAATTTATATCTCAAATTTGTATGCTTAGTAATATTTTTGAGACAATATGCATTAACCAATATGGTCTTATATCGCAGTAAAAAACGCATAATGTTTACTTGAAAGACAAAAGTGTTACATATCCACTCTTATATATTTTGAGATCAACCCATTTTTAATCTAAGAATTTACACCCTAAGCTCCCCTTATTTGATTGTCCTGCATCGTAGCTTTATATCTTTCATAATTGTTATTATAGACAAAGTTTTCCATGCAATCACATCATACCTATAGAGAGATATGTTTGGGAATTCTTTGAAGATTGAATATTCTTACTCAATAAGTAATGATAGTATCATAAATTTTATCTCAAATAATGTATCATTTTATTGGGTAATTGATAATTTTTTATAAAATTCAAGTAAATTTAAAAAATTAATGAATATGACATTATTTGAAACAATTTTTAAAATTAAAAAAAAAATTGGGATGTCTAACCCAACTCACATTCAATTTCATATAAATAGAAGTGGTTTCTTGGTGGGAACAGGGGTCAAGGCACTATAAAATATAAATCTTGCGAAATGACGATGAGCCTCGCTGTTACAAAGACAAATAAATATGTGATTTGAAATGTGCGTACAATGATATTATTATTTCTATGGTAACATCAATGAAAAAAATTAATGAATTTGTTCACACCAAGTCGTCATCTCAGTATTATGATATTTGAACTTTCAGTGGAAGTAGATGTATAAACACATATCGAATTTGATTGATGGTACGCATATGGTACTGAATGCAAAATTATTAGTAGAGATTTTAAAGGGGGGGAAAGAAAATAGATGCACTCACATCAAATCATACAACAACTCTTAACATCGATCGATATATACACTTGCGTTTATGATTTTGCAATTTCTATAGACTTTGTATGGATTTGAATGGCCGAACCACCCGGAGCTCAACGGCGCAAAATCAATAAAAGGAAAACTCAAAACAGCTGAACAAGGCTGGGTCCCCAAAAACGACATCGTCGGCCAAAAGGGCATACTGAGTCACTTGCATGTCAGAGAGGGGAGGGCCACTAACTCTTAGATATTTTTTTCTTTCACTTGACACAAGATCTCATCACTGCTCCAATAAAGAATTTGAAGATAATATATAGCGAATATAAGGCACAAATTTTTGGACTTTCAAATAAAATTTAAATACAATCTAATAAATAAGAGAACAAAATTAGTTTTGTTATTTTTAGTCAGAGTTAACATCATAGAGTACACTGGTAACAAGCTGACTCAACTTTGAATGTACAACGGTCAAAGTGTTTGATGAGCACTTACTTGTGTTTGGCAGATATTTTTTTTTTTTTAGCACTAGCCACTTATTATACTTAATAACTATTGATATATTATTCCATTGGACAACGACAATTGATTAATATTCACAACCCCCCAATCCCAAATATAGGGCTATATCAGCAAATAAAAAAATGACAAGTGGTCCAAGCCTCCAAGAAAAGCATAGGTTAGAATGCATATTTGGTAAGAAATTGATGAGAGGGCAATACATATACGGTGCGTTTATTTTTTAGATTGGAGTGGGAATCTTGAGGATTGGGAGTATGGAGTGGAGTGAGACTAGGTTGTTTACTTACACTAGGATAAAAGTATGGAATCGGAGTAAATAGTTTCAAATTATAATTTTACCCTTATTTAAATAATTGTAATTTTTTATTACAAAATTAATAAAAAAATATTTTTTAAAAAATAAATATTTTATTTTATTGTATTTGTAAATTAATAATAACTATTAATATTCTTAATTATGTAAATTATTATTTTTTATTAATTTTAATTTTAATTATGTAAATAAAAAATTATTGATAAGAGTAGCACAAATGAAATATTATTATTATAATATAGTATAAAATTAATTTTTTTAGAATAAAATATTTATAATTATTAATTACTAATATTAAATAAATATAATACTATTATTTTTAAATAAATATTTTTAAATAAAATAGTACATAATAATATTATTAATTCTTTATGAATATAATAATATTATTTTTAATTAAGTATCATAATATTATATTTAAATAAGTTTAATATTATTATTTTTAATAAATATATAATATAATATAATATAATATTATTATTTTAATAAATTATGATTATTTATAAGAGTAAAAAAGAAAGAGGGGAGAGTGGATTCCCACTCTCACCCCCCATGGGAGTGGGAATCTCACTCCCCACTCAAAAAATAAGTGGGATCCATAGAGTGAGAATTCCACTCATTCTTTATTTATGTAAATAAACATTGGAATCCACACCCCTCACTTCTAAACGCAGCCATAAATGACTAATAAAAGGCATTTGATTGGATGGGAGAGGAGGATGGAAGAGAAGATGGGACGATAAGGAGATTGGCGTGGCATTGGCGTCCTCATGTCTCTGTCCGGTCTTTTTAGTTTTAGCCCATGTGAATTTGAGTCCTCTCCCGGCTTTTTCCTTCTGTTTTGGCCCTTCTTTAGCTTAATGCCAACAGCTTGACTCTCCCCGCGAACGATCCATTGCCTCTTTTTCTTTTCCCTTCTCTGAATGCCACGACAAGTTATTAAGTTATCTCAAAGATTTCCCTTCGATTCTAATTCCACGTAATTTAATTCGTTTTATATATTTGTTTCTTATAAAACAAACACACACACACACACACACACAGACATATAACGAGTGATTTTCTTGTTCAGACGTCTGGGTAGACGCATGCACTGATGTACCTACTTAGTGAGAAATTTAGTTTTTGAGTACGGCAAGTCGAAAGCATTTCAGGAAAAACCCTTGGAGAAAGAGAGTTAAAGCGATAAACGGGACCAATCCAGGACATGAAATAGAAACGAAGAAAATGGACTTTCACGTTACTTGAGGAGGATCAAACGGCTGAAAAGGAGTACGGCTAGCAAATGTATCATGTGATCGCCATTGCATGTACATATATATTGTTGATTGCCCAAAGCAACTTCAATATCTGAATAATTGTTTCTTGGGGAATAACAGCACAAATCCTAACTTAAACATCGATTCGAACACAACTCCCCGCACATGTCAACTACAAAACATGGTTTGGATATGCCGGAGGGACTTCAGCGTGGAGAAGGGAAAATGAATTGACAAAACTGGAAAAAAAAAGCCGAAGTTCAAGTAAAAAGCAAGTGGCCAAGTGATTGTTAGTTAGAGTCTTCAGTTGAATTTGCCAACTCCTTTCTCTGTGTCCTCTTTGGTTTAAATAGGCTCTTTTTAGTAGGCAAAACTATTTCCTTGATTTTTAGCCCGTTCCATCCTCTAGTGATAGGCGATTTCCACTAGTTACGGGTGGCTGAATGGATCCCTTAAAAAGTAAGACAATTCTTTCTAGTCTCTCAACGAAATATTATCTTTCGGTCGATCTCATGCCGCTCTAGTATATTTTTTTTTCCTGGTCGGACTAACTAGCTCACCTTATTAACACGGTAAATTTTAGATGAGCTTGACTTGATTGTTCTCCTTGGCGACATTTGAAAAATTAGACGCCACCACATATCCTCGTGCACAACAACCCATCGTATCAAAATTGAGACAAGGAAATGAATTCCACGGTTTTGTGATGTAATCAGATTTATGAACAAAGGGTGCTTTTAAGTACACATCATCAATTACCAAACATGGCCTATCGGTAACGACTTATGGCATTTTTGTACATTACGTGGACACCAATTAATAAGCAATGGTATCTGCTCGAACTTAGGGCCAGTTTGGGATTGCGGAGACTGATGAAATAAGCTGTTTGTGCTGTGCAGATGAAATAAACTGCTGATTAAAAAAGTAGCTTGGTGTTTGGTAAAATGTGTTGTTGCAGTTGCGGTGGGTTTGAAAAGTAGAGTATATACGTTTGGTAAATTTTATTACGAAATGTTGTTTTATTAGACAATGACCAAAATAGACATAAATTTTAATTACTTTTTATTTTTATAGTATGTTTAATAAATTATTTAAACATATTTTTTTCTTAACTATGTAAAATTATATTAAAAGAACTTAATTAAAAAAATTTAAAGAATTTCATAATTTATTATATAAAATATGATAGAAATAAAGGTATGATTTATATATTAAGATTTATAGATAAGTATGATATAATTATTTTTTTTTATTAAAAATTAAGGTTATAATGGAGATTTTAAAAAGGTGTGGCAGCCTATTGAATAAGCTGCTGACAAAATGAAAAAAATTATGAAATAAGTTATTTTTACAAAATTTACCAAATATTATTTTAATAAAAAATTATGAAATAAGCAGTTTATTGAATTTCAATCGCAATCCTAAACTGGCCCTTAAATTCCGACTAAACCACACAATGGTTAAAAATAAAATTACCAAAAAAAGGAGGTTTTGTTACCTTACATTAACAAATAACAATCGTTGGATCCCTTAATATGAAAATCTAAAAACTGTGAAAATATACTGTAACGGAAATAAAAATTATAGAAAACTGAGAATTCTTGTCAAATCTATAATGTTTATTTCTTTATTGTGTAAGGGAATAAGGGTGCAAAAAAAAAAAAAAAAAGAGAGAAACAAATACACTTGGGTGGGGTTCGGTACGGGGTTTAACTGTTTAAGTTAGGTCTGCTCAGAGCAGAAATCGTTTTCCTCAATTAATTGCACGGCACGTTCTACGGCATGTGCTCGTCTCAATTTTCATTTCCCTCCCATTTTATGGGCTTTTATTTCAATAAAGTTAATTATTAATACAGTACCACCATACGAGTCTGTGGGCCGACACATGCACAGATGCTGTCGTGCTTGAAGTTTCTAGTACAAAGATAATGCATCAGTATCAGGAAAGCGAGGTGCATGGCAATTTCCTACCATGGCCCCAAATCAAAGCATTTGACAAGCCGGCTCAAGCCTCACCAGTGGTGGCTTAAGAAATGGGAAATTGACAAAAATAACCAAATTTTTTTTATAATTTTCAAATTTAACCTATTGTAATTTTTTCTATCATAAATAGCCAACTATCATGTTATTAGACTAAAGTACCCTCATCACTTTCAACAAATTTTCAAACACATGCCATTCCAGCAAAAATTCCAGCAAAATTCAAAGCTCCCAACCCTCAACAATTAACCAAAACTTTCATCAGTCTCAACGAAATCAACCACTTTTCATAAATCAACAAATTTCATCAAACAAGCATTGTACAACTGAAGATATACATACTTGAAAAGCTTATTAAGGTTAGTATATGTTCTCACTAATATTTGATTTCAATATATTGAGAGTTGAACAAATAAGTTCGAAATTAAAGTATATTTTGTTAGGGTTGTTATTATTTTTCATTTATAAAAGAATGGGATTTGTTAAAGTTCCAATTTGAGTTGAGAAATGAAAGAAAAAATTGGAAACAATAAAAATTCGAGCAAAAAATAAAGCCTAGAAATTTAGTGAGACAGGCAGTGGGAAAGGTGCCTGTCTCACAAAAAATCAGAACCGATTATGTGAGACGAGCTCCTGTCCCACTGCCTGTCTCACTAAATTTGGTGAGACAGGCTGCCTGTCCATTATTGAAGATGCCTGTCTCACCAAAGTTAGTGAGGGCGGGATGGGACAGTCTGCTCTCACAAAAATCGAGAATTGATTAGTGGGGAAGACAGCACGCCCCATTTCCTGTCTCACTAAACTTCAAAAATTTTTCGAAAGTTATATCTTGGGCTATATGTGTCCGTTTTGAACATACAATATACCGTTTCGAAGCTTGTGACAAGAAGAATGAAATCCTAAATTGTGTACTTCATTCTTTCACTTGGTCGAACTAAAATTTTTACTGAACTTATTAGTTATCATGTAGCATGTAATATAATTTCTTTTGTTTTTTTTATGATTTTTAGGTTTAATGGATTGATTGTGCTTGATTGTGTTACGACGGTTGGTGGGAGACATTCATAGATGGCCGTGTGGAGTACATGAATGACAAGAATACTGCTTTTTTAGTTCGAAAAGATTGTACATTTGAGCAATTCCTGGCAAGAGTGTATGAAGTTTTGCAGATAAATCCTAATGAATATAGTATGACGATGAAAACAACTTTGAGGTACAGTAACACAAGCTATCGTGCATGTTCACAACCTATGGACATTTATAATGATGAAATGGTGAAGGTTGTGTTGCACATGGCCGCTGATATGGTTAACTATGGATGCATCCCTATATTTGTCACCACAGCCCATCGAGTTCCGGCCGAAGATCCTGAACCATTTATAAAAACTGAAAGTTCATTTAGAGCAAATGACTCTGTTCCAGAAATTGAAGAAGAGATGGTACGTCAGCCGATGTCGTTACAGCAACGTTGCTCTCCACTCCATGACAATAATGACACTGTTGATGGCAACGGCATAACGTTAGCAGATGTTGAAGTAGAAGTGTTACCATTAACGGCATCGTTGGGGTCACAATACTCTCCATTCCTTAACAATGAATTCCGCAGCCATGATAGTCCTGTTGATAATGGCGGCATCGGTCCGTCCGATATTCATATCAATGATGAGGCTGAGCAGCAGTATGATATTCCTATTAATAACAGAGAGAACCAACATGTTCCTCCAATGGCCCGTTCGAGAAGGAGGACAACAGTTGATCCGCTTGTCAGTCTTGCTCCAGTCCTGCCTTCAAACTTGGTTGCCCCAGATTTAGTTCGAAGCTGTAATTCTGCTGATATTGGTGTTGGTAAATTGTTCACTGAGAAAAAAGAGTTAATACTGGAACTCCGCAAAGTTGCCTTGAGGGATAAATTTGACATCAAGATTGCACGGTCCACAACGACCCGCTTTGAGGCCCATTGTTCTTCGGAATCATGTAAATGGCGTATTAGAGCAACGCGAGGTTCAAATGAGCAAAATGTTCCTTGGGTTGTGAAAAGAGTTGACAATGAACACACTTGCTCTAATGAGATAGTGCCTGGTGGTCTCCGTCAAGTCAGGAGTCGAGTTGTTGGTCATCTGATTGCTGATAAATTTATCCAGGATAAACGAATATATACTCCAAATGACATTAGAGCAGACATGCAGCAGGAATACGGTGTCCAGTTAACGTATCAGCAGACATATCGGGCAAAAGAAGTTGGCCTTGAAATAGTTCGAGGGAACCCTGCAGAATCATATAACCTACTTCCATCGTACTCTTATGTTCTGACCAAAGCGAATGAAGGTACTGTTACTCATCTTGAGCGGGATGGAGATGACAATTTCTTATACTACTTTGTATGGCTTGGATCTTCCATCAAGGGTTTTATGCAGTACATCAGGCCTGTGATTGCTGTAGACGGTACTCATCTAAAGGGGCTATATCGTGGAAGCATGTTCGTCGCAACATGTTTGGACGGTAATAATCAACTGTATCCGTTAGCAATTGGGGTTATGGATTCGGAAAATAATGATGCTTGGGAATGGTTTATGACGAAGTTGCATGAAGTGATTGGCGATAGGTCAGAGTTAGTAATTATCTCTGATCGATGCACTGCCATCAAAAGAGCCGTTCTCAGAGTATTTCACACTGCTGCTCATGGTGTTTGTTTCTACCATGTCAAAGGTAACATTAAGGCAAAATTCAGGATGTCCAAATCTCTTTGGGATGAATTTAAGCCTGCTTTTATTAATGCAGCAAAAACATATGGACATGAAGAATTTAAACAACAACTTGAAGGGTTGTGGATGCTCCACTCGGGGGCAGCTGATTACTTGGAGAATAATGTGGGTACGTGTAATTGGGCAAGGTCTGAGTTTGAGGGTAGGAGATACAGTATACTTGCTACCAATATCGCGGAGAGTGTGAATTCTTTTATGAGGGAACCTCGAAAATTTCCTGTTACTCATCTTGTCGATCACTTTAGGAAAACATTGCAGCAATGGTTTTATGATAGGAAAATTGTGGCTGAATCAATGGCTACTCGACTAACAACATGGGCAGACGAGATAATCAGTGAGAGAAGAAATATGGCCGAAAGAATGACTGTTCGTCCTATGTCTCAGTATCGATTCCATGTTTTGGGTGGTGGTCTAAAAGAAGGGATAGTTGACATACAGAATAAGACTTGCTCCTGTAGAGTTTTCCAACTCGATCAGCTTGTATGTGCACATGCAATTTTTTGCTTGTTTGTGATCGAGTGGATTACATAAGTCTTTGTTCTAATTATTACTTTAAAGAATCATTGGTCATGGCATATACACAACCAGTAGAGCCGGTCGGTGACATGGCTGATTGGGACATTCCAGCTGAAATTCAGGGAATGAAGGTTCACCCACCGATCGAAACACCACCACCTGGCCGTCGTTGAGAGCTCAGAATACCTTCTATCGGTGAGGACGTTGATCGGAGGACTGTGAGATGCAGCAGGTGCAACGAACCAGGCCATAATCGCAAAAGATGCAAGAATCCCATTGCGTCAAATCGAAACTAATTGTATCGTTTCGTTTGAAGTATTTATGTTTTTTTAACTTTAATTTTTGGTGTGTTTAACAATTATATGTAATGGCAAGCTTTTTTGTGTACAATGGCATATTAATAAATAAAATATAGTGTTTTCAGACATATGCTTACAATCCAATGTCGTCGTTAAATATATCTACAGCAATTTTCTTTCTAAAGTATTGGCCGTGGCTACTATGAAAATTAAGTTTGCGGCCAAACATCAAATACAATGTAAACATCAACATAAAAACTCCGCAATCACCAGTTCCAAGCTCTTGTTGTGGCACATCCTTAACAACTCTTACTTTCCAAGGGTTGTCGCTTCGTAGCTCCGGTCGGATGTTGTAGAATCCAACATCTTCAAGCCATTGAGGGAAGACGACATTAAGTGGCTTGAATTGACCCAAGTACGTTTTGTCGTTGCGACATGTCGAAGAATTAGTCGTAAACCGCACCTCTTCGTGCAAAGGTCTGCTCGAGCTAGTACCCAATGATCACCGCCCAAAATCACGGGGATGAGTATCTGCAAACAAAAAGTCATAAATTAATCTAATGGTACGTCCTAAAATTGTTACCAAAATACAATGCACAAGAATTAGTAGTAAAACGAACCACATCGATGTCCGTGAACTGTTTAGACATGATCTCTTCTCGCCCGTCAATATAGCTGTTAAAGTTGTTGCTATAGTGTAATGAATGGACATCACAGTCTCCATTGTTCCATAACTGCTTTACGAACACCTAGTATAAAATATTACACAACGATTAACGAATTAAAAAGATTTCAACATTACAAAATATAAGAAATTTTAATAAGTAATTACCCAGAAATACGTGTCCGTATGTGTGATCCGCTGAGGTAAAGCATTTGGATATTGTCGTTGCTTCATATTAATCAAGCGGAAATATGCATGGATATGCTGTGTATGAATAGAAACATGTGAATTTGCATTGCTTTACGTACAGAAAGTAATATGAACATGATTTCGCCATTTTCACCACCAAGAACACATACCTCATCACCAAGCCACCCCATTGAAGCATTCCCCAAAAGTATTTCAAAAAATTGTTTGGATCGTTGGACAGGACGTGGCATACTTATCATGCCAGCAAACCACTGATCACACTGCTCAAATAGCCTTGGATCTTCAAGGGCCCTTAGTGGATTTATGTCCACACTCTAATTTTCATCAATCTCACAGTTCGTTATTTGCAGTGTAGGTAGAGGCCTAACATTCCTAACTTTCTTGGAAGGAAGAACGAAGAAATGACTGTTAAAGACATAGGATGGTATGTACGGACGTCCAAATTTGCTAACGCCAGCAGGTGCCTCCGTGAGGATTTGCAAACTGTCACCACTTACATCCTCATAAACACTATACAATGACCTAGGCGTGTGATCATCACGGTTAGCACCATCAGTGTACGGACTATAGTCATCGGGGGCCTGTCGAATCGTCTTTTTTAGAATTTTAAACTCACATACAATTTAAAAGTAACATAACATTACTAAATCATGTGAAACTTTCTTACCCTGTACGAGCGTCCCATCGGAGAATCACTGTACGTGCGCTTTGAAGAATCATCAGTAAACGAAGCCATAAATTTCATGACAGCATCTCGATATTGTTCATTAATGGAACATTCGATTCTGTCCATCCGTTGAATGAAATCATCATTGCGGAACTTTGTCCTTAACTGTTATCATGAAACATCAAAGTATTAAGAAAGCGCACAACTCAATTATGAATGCTGGGACAGAATGATGTCTTAAATAAAAAAATAACCTCTGCATCATGTGTCTCAGCATCATCTTGGGCATATTCGTAAGGCTCGTCGGTAGCAAAGTCATCCTCAACGGGATTGTCATGATCTTTTGGTAGGCTCGTAGTGTCATCATCCGCCTCGTTTGTCCCTCCAACAGATGGTGCGTTGATTGAAGGTTGGTGCTACACAAAGTTAAACAGAGAATTAGTAAATACCACGGAAAACATTTTTGCATTTTTATTATCTTTTAAACTACACAAAGTTAAAGGATACCCACATTACGAACCCAAGTAGGGATATATGGCACGTACTCCTCGACACTCTTCCAAAATTTTTTCCCTTTCTCCTTTGCATTGGGTTCGATGGTTTGTAAAATATTTTCCTACCGTAAAAGATACCAAATATTCAATTAATATAATCATCTAGTATTTGATAACTATATACACACATAGATATATATTACTTAAAATTTTAGAATCGTCATTGAGATATGAATACACTTCACCGTAGTTTATCTTGGAAGAAGACATGGGCTTCCACTGTACAATCCGAGGAATCTTCCTTTTAATTTTCACGACCCACTGTGATGGTAGTTCTCCAATCGCTTCAAAAATCCATGCCTTCAACAATTAGAGAAATAAGGTCATTAAATTAGTCATGGGCCTATTCATTATAATAAAACCAAGTTAAAAAAAAAAAGGAATAACACACCTGCACTCCAGACGTAAAGCCATAAACATTGTATTTTTCAATTTTATGCTCAGGGTTTTTTGAGCATTCTTTCTTAAATTTGTGGCCTTTGCTGTTCAATGCATTATTAAGACTTTCATATATCGTTTCCCACGACAAACGACCCCACAGACGATTTCGAAAGTGATCTATGTCATCTACCTCGTTAAGCAAGTTGAAATTGATTTTACAATGATCCTTTCTTCCATTGAGTACTCTGTCCGCAAAGTAAAACAAGGCGATCTTTAGCGCATCATCATCATCCATTGCCTCGAATTCTAAGTCCATAAATCTTTCATCAAACGGGGCAAGATTAATCTTGCGGAACAATCCACTAAAATACTTCTTCAGTAACCGGTGCGTTGTTTTATGATTTCTCAGCACCACATCTTTACCATAGCAAAGACCCGTTACTAGGCACCACTCTCCAATAGACAAGCGTATCAAGTTCTCACCAATTTGAAACCATAACTGATTATTGTGCTTACTTTCACCATGGGACACTTGCCTCAGCAAAAGGTTATGAACAATAACTCCACTGAATGGAAAGGTTCGGCACTCTAGGAAATGCCCAAATATATCATCCTTAAATAACTTCAACTGCTGCTTTGTTAATTTTTCTCGGATGGCATTTACAACCGTATCCAATTTACACATACTTGTGATACGGCCGGGAAAGTGATCGCCATAAGGTATCTTCATCATTTCCGGTTCTTTCGGAGGTCCGGGCGGATTATACATTGCTACTTTTGATTTTGCCATTTATCTGATATAAATTAAACAATAAATTACATGTCAAACATTTTCCAACCAAAAAAAAAAAAAATACTTTGTGCGACGTGCACCAAGAAAGGCGCTGCCTCTTGGTGAGACGGGCGCCCGTCTCACCAGGAGACACCACCTTATGGTGCCCGTCTCACCTCTTCGTGCGACGTGCACCAAGAGGGGTGCTACCTCTTGGTGAGACGGGCGCCCGTCTCACTAGGAGACACCACCTCTTGGTGCCCGTGGCACGAAGAGATGCGCTGCCTCTTGGTGAGACGGGCGCCTGTCTCACCAGGAGACACCACCTTATGGTGCCCGTCGCAAATTTAATTAGTAATCATATTGATCAATGTAAACACAAAGTTAAATTTATATCAAATTTAAGCTGCTTTAATATAAATTTCATCATGAAATTGTATACATAGCCATTACATTGCAAAGAAAACTTATTTCATCCATTAATCTATACTATAAACCAAGACAAAAAATTACATTAATTAATTCATTTGAAAAAGAAAAAAAATTAGTTTCTTGGAATACAAAGTTAATACCTATCATCTGATCATCAATTCATCTTCTCAACTTTTTATGTGTTACAATTCTAGATATTCTAGTTTAAAATATTATTTTTCTTATTTATTTGTTTGTTTTGTTTTTGTAATGGTTTTAATGAAAGTAAAAAGGATATCTTCTCTTCTATCCAAAAAAAAAAGGACATCTTCTTCACTTTATTTTAGGTTTTGTTTTAAAGAATTTTTAAAATCTTCTTAATTATTGTTAAAATTCAAGAATTAAATACGAAACGAACTTTGAGATATTTTATATTTTTTTAATATTAAAGTCACAGAATAAAAAAAAATCTCATAAAAAAATTTACTTAAAGCCCCAAAAACTCTAAAGCCATCCCTAAACCTCACCAACATGAAAATATTTCACGCCCATCTATTATTTCTAAAAGACAAACACAGAGCGTTTCTTTTTGCGAGTTATGCCCACTTCATATTTCGTTTTTTCCTTCCGATAATTTCTCCCTTAAAGCATCTTAATTGGCATTTTCCTTTTGCAATTCTGCATTCGTCTCATTTTAAAGCTACCTAGCATTTGTCTTAACCGTCACGCATTATAAAGTGGGTGCTGCAATTTCTCTACATAAGGTGCATGTGATTAATCGCATGCTCTTTCCTCTTTTGTTTCACAATACCGTTATGGTCTCTAAGGCTCAAAATTTAGAACATGTCTACATTAGTTCACCATTTATGTACATACCAACCGAGGCAATTATCGTGGACCAGACCTATTTCTCAAGGTAGCTAAATGTATCTTTCATGGTTAAGTAAGTATAACGGAAGCCGCATATGGCTCCACAGCTAGCAGATATTGTGACAGAATACTAAAAAAAATAAAAAAATTAAAAGGTTGATAACGAAAGATTATGGTTAAAATCTTAAAATTTGGCTATATCAAGATACGATAAGAGAAGCATCTGAATATTGTCGTTAATGATATAACATATAGTGTTTAAGGATTTAATTCTGAAATTCGTAGGAGGTTTAAAAAAATGATTCTGACTTTGAGAAGCCTAAACAGGGGAATTTAGCTTAATCCTGACATTTCATATGGAAAATACGAATTATACAGATTTTGTCAAAGATTTCGAGACAATATTTAATAAAGTTAAACAAGACCCGCCAAAGTTAAACCACGCCACATGTCTGACGTTACCAAGGAGACAAAAATGTACATAAAAAATGATTTTCTAAGATAAGTATCAAGAGAAAATTGGAAGATATTGGTGAGCATTTGCTCCGTTATCCCGCTCGCAAGATCACGATAAAGAGCTCGATGTTGCCTGGGATGTTGGCCAAATTGACCATATTTCCAAGAAAAAAGATCTTCGAATTTTCTCTTGGACCAACCACGTCGAAGTTCAATTTTCTTCGGAGAAGAAAAAAAAAAGGTGACAACTCACAAGGTTTTGGTCATTCGAGATTATCCCCGATTTGACAAATACGCACTGAATTTGAAGCCAAATCAGAGTCTAAAACCAAGAGAAAGAAACAAAAGAGTGGGCAGCGTTGGTGAAGAGAAATCCGAATCCTTGCTTGGAGTTGGAGAACGGCAACAGCAATACACGAGCATATGAGATGCATGGGAAATGAGAAATACATCTCTGCGTATCGTGCCTTTTAGATTCATTGGCCGAACTGGACCCTACACTTCTGAACGCTGCTTGGTCCTACAAGTTTCACCTAAATGACTGCGCATACACAATTTTTTTTTTATTAAATTTTCTTCAAATATGTAACCTTTCGAGTAATTATACGTGTAAAACAAGGAGAAAATGGTAAATGCAAATTGGTGTCTATATTTTAAATTAAATATTTATTTAGTATCTATATTTTAAAAAAATATCTTAAAATATCTTCGTAATTAAATATGTTACACTATTATCATTTTTTATTTAAATAATCACTATTATCATTTTTTATTTAAATAATACCCTCGCAATAATCTTTATAATAATTTTTATGTCAAAAACTAAATTAATATCAAATTGTAAGCACTAAAAATAGAGCCACCTACACTACACCACCTGTCCTTCAAAAACTTTATTTAAACAATAGGTATATTTCATATTGCTCCCATATATAAAGATCGATATAACATTGCTTGCATTCATTAATTTTGGAGTATAAACCAATATAGGATGTTTCACATGACAAAGCCAGTGATAATCAATTCGAAAAAGTTGATAAGTAACAGTACGTGGTTGCTAACAAAACCACATGCTATGCTAAGAGTTTGAAAACGGACAAAAACAGTTGTTAAATCTAATGACCTAATTCAAATTAAGAAAATAAATGACAAATATTTAAATATAAAAAATATTCTTCCGCCAAGCAATTTTCTTTCGGTTTATAAATAGGAGACTAAAGATTGAGAAACGGTCTCTTAGCCGATTCTATAATTAAATTAAGAGAAAATTTAGATCTAAATTAGCTTTCAAACCTCCAAACACTTACTTAAAGCGTTGAAATATCTTTTGCAGGCACATAGTTGAGTTCATTGAATCTATTTCACATGAGAATTGAGAGCTAAATTTAGAGTAATAAGAGGAATCAAGTATCGTTTCTTATCTTCTCTACTTCAAATTATCTTACATCTTATGAGTGGAGGTTTAAGAACTTACAAGTAACCCGAAGGGTAAAATATAAAATAATAGAAAGAAATATTTTACATTAATTTTTATTTACTTTTATAGTTAATTTGATAAAATAATGTTTTTTTATTAATGTCCCTAAGATTATTGCAATGATGTTTTTTGTAAAAGTTCATAAAAAAAACAAGAACAAAAGTGTAGCATTCTTAACGATGAGAGTGTATTGAGATATTTTTTAAAAATGTAGATACTAAACAACATTTACCTAAAATAGAAAATAAAGGTGTGATATGAATCTGACGAACAAGACGAGAACAATATGGTGAACTTCTAACATTTTTCTACTTATGACGCACAATGAAATATTTTTCATGTTTTAAAGGTTTTTAAATGTTACGAATGGTTTCTAATTGTTTTTCCTATTTAGTGCAATTAACAATTTAAATGTGGCATCAACGTAGCATGGCAATATTGAACGTATGAGTGGTTGTAAGTCTCGGATTCTTCGAATTAAGTAGGTACCAGAACCGTCGTCACCTTCGCAATAAATATCAACTAGTTCAAGATGATTTAAATTAAATTAAATCAAATTGGATTTTTAACTCTTTATCTAATATAAGATTCAAATGTGATCGATTAAAGAACAGTGCGTGAAAACTGCCCCGTCAAGCCTCTAGGAGCTTAATTTAAAATAAATTATTTATCAAACTTTCTGAACTATTATTTTCGACATTATTCCTAACAAGCACTCTTTGCGTATAAAGCCTTTATTATTATTTTTTTAACAAAAAATGTACATGTTTCAAATAACTAAGATGTATTGTCAACAGATCATTTTTCTTTTTTTAAAAAGGTTCATAATTGTTCATGAACATGTGATGTTTAGATGATTTAATTGCATGTTTAGTTTGATTAAATATAAGAGAGGAGAGGAGAGAAAAAGAAGAGAAAGGAAAGAAATAAAAGAAAAAATTATATGTTCAACTAAAAAATAATTGACATTTTTTTTATTCATTTTCTCGTCTCCTTTTTTCTTTTAATTTCTCTCTTCTCCTATTATTTCTTTTAACTAAACATTCTACCCAGCAGTTTTCTTACACATTCCCCATATGATAAGAGTCTCAACCATTTTGGCTCGCGGGATTAAAGAAATAAATCATCTTATCAAAATGATAAGCAAAATTAAAGTTTTGATGATTCTGTATCAACACGGCGTTTGTGGCACAACACAAACAAGAGACGATAACGTCAAGTGGATCCTGTGTTGTATTAATAACTTACAGTACAGTCGTCAAAAATATATTAATAACTAAAAACATGACAGCAACTTGTTGCAAATTGCCCAATTTAATAAATTTCATTCGAAGATAAGATAATTGATGGTGCTAATGAAAGGACGAGAGGATCTTATTGAAAAATAAGATTATGAAATGACATTGCGATAGAATTAGTATCGACCGTTGAAAAGATCACAGTTGGTAAATATTAGCCGTTGAAATTTACGTGGGGTCACTATCGCCAGTCGCTTCCTTCTCCTTGCTGATGTTTCCACTTGAGCTAGCTAGCTGGCTCAACAGCTCTCTTCTTCTGAGCATTCGTTTTGGACCGTCGAATTCTCACCTCTTTGGCAACAGCTAGATATTTATTACCATTTCAATTTCTCTATCATCTGGCAAAAATAAACTATTAATTTATGAGAAACTTCAGAAAATGTCACGTGTCGTTTTATAACGCAAATTGACAAAAACACCTTCTATTGGTTTTTCTTTGGCCCTCTATTAGTCGATTATTATTATATGGTACTTAGCAGTAATCTATATTGCATATTGCTCTCAATATATATGTGTGTTCACATAAATATATATATATAAGGAAATCAATAATCGCTCTGCATTGTGTTTTATCGACTTGATCAATGTGCCATTTTTTTTTCTTTTTTTGAAATAAAGAACAATGCATGTTTGTTCTTCACTTAACTAAACATTTCAAATCTATAAAAAAAAAATAGAAAACTAATTTCTAGTATTTACAAATGATTTGAACATAAATTTATTAGTTGACAGGTAATGAGACTAAAATAAAAAAAATGCCAACCATTAAAATTAAGCGTGTCTCTTAATAAGTTTAAAAACGTAATTTTCATAACATTGTTCAACATGGATTATAAAATTGGAGTAAAAAAATATAAAACTTCTTTTTTTTTTCGCATCATAAAATATACAAATACCATAACATAACGTGTTTATAATTACATAATTTAGACATTTGATTACAAAATTTCGTTTTCACACGATAAATTACATTGACTTTAAATAACAAAAACAAATCAAAATTGTATTTTGAACAAATCTAAGCAATCTAACGTCCTGTTTCCCTTTGAATAAATATACCAATTGATATATTAAGTCAAATAAAATATTACACTCCACTAACACCTAAGGTTAGTCTGGACATTTCATCTAATACATTAAAGTAGCCTTTTCTTTTCCGACGAATCGTGACCACATTCGATTAAGGCATTAACCTCAATTTGCAGCGTGATCACGGGAGGGACAATGTTGCTTAAGCAAGATTGTTATAATTATTAAATTACTAACATTAGTACACAAAAATCATGCGCTATTTCCAAGTTGCTACTACACTGTCTATACACATCACCGTCGCTATTGCATACAATCGCTTTGTACACCCCCAAAACAGAAAGGAGAGGGACACGTGTCAGTAGATCAACAACTGGGTCGGTGTGATTCACGTTTCACGGGTTTCACATTTACACAAACCATTTTATTATAACTGAGCTGATGGTCGGTGCGACAAGTGGCGTATTAGCAGCGGTCAGATGAGAAAATTACTTACGCGTGGAACAGTTAAATAAAATCTTGTGACGCCTTCCAACTTATTCCCCACTTGCGTCACGAGGTATAGGTTGCGTCGCTTGCGTCACGAGGTATAGGTTACGTTTTAGTATTTATTTAATTTGAGTTTTGATAAATATAATTTATATAAAAAAATTAATTGTTTTATTATCAATGAGTGTTTTTATTAAAAATTAAAAAATTATTTTCATAGGTTAATTTAAAATTATGTTATGAAATGAATGTAGTAAGATAGTCAAATAAGTAAAATATATTTTAAATTTTTAATATTTTAAATTGTGAGTTTTTACTAATAAGGATAAAATAACTTATTTAATTTTTAAATGCTCAACTCAAAAAATGAAATAACAATAAAAAAATATGAAATAAACTTAGACAAGTAAACAACTATTTATAGCCACTGGATAAATTATATCAAATTAGAACAACAATTACAGTTAATAAAATCTAAAATAAAAGTAAAAATTCATCACCGTACACTTCATTTATCCTTATATTTGAATAAAAACGTGAAAAGCTAATGTTCTCTTTAAACTTTAAAATAAATTAAAAATTATCATTTTATGTGGGGGAAAAATTTTAATTTACATTGGTTATGACTCATGATTATTTGTTTACTTTTAAAATGAATATGCAATATTCAGCTAAGTTTCTTTCGTTACTTTTTATTTTTATCCTTTTAAATTTTACAAAATCATAGGGATATAGATCTTTGCAGTGAACTCACATGAATCTCCCACTTAACCTAACTTCGAACTTCCACTATTGAAACGAATATCAAAAGTTAAAAGAAAAAAATAAATATAATTTCCTCTATTAAACAAATATGTAATATTTCATTCAAACCAATAAATAATGAAGAGTAATGATAGGTATTTTAATATTTTATAATAAATTTCATCTCAATTTACGTGATATATGACTTATAAATTTTCGTAAATTCTAAGTTTATAATCTCATATAATATGTAATGAAATCTTGTGATAAATTTTGTAACATCTAGAACAAATCAATAATGAAATGTTGAAAATTTTAAATAGGTCATCTCATTTGATTTCATCATATATGAATTTTAATAAACTGTTTTTTTATTAAATCTTAAAAGTTAATTCGGCTTGTTAGCAGTTAAAAAAGTATTTCTTTAGTGGGGAGGAAAAAAAAAAGGAAACCCGCGAACCTTATTGCAATCTCGTTAAGATTATGTATATTCATACCTTTTAAATTTAGTGTTACGCAAGCCGCAAGGGGAGGTTCCTGTATATTTAGCGATTATCTCCAAAAGTTTGCAGTTTTGTAAAATATTAGGGAGTGAAGTGAGACATAGTCATTTTCTCCTGATTCAGATTCATTTGGTCCGTGAAACTAGCCGCGTAGGACTGAAATATCCCAAAACTAGTGTCCTGGAACCGGCTGCTGACTCGGATCCCCAAACTAAACCCTCTCGAGCATCAACTCTCCACTAAATCTAACCGGTTACCGGAACTACCCGTCCTATACTGTATTTATACGGTACACAGTTTCTTTTTTTATTTTAATTTATTCTCCGATTTTTTTTTTAAAAATTTCGGTTTATATATAACGCTCACGGGCTCCTCTGCACTTCTGATAAAGTGAAGCTGCACGGGTCGTACTTCGCTTCAGGAGCTTCACCGGTAATTTTCGCCGGAGCTGCATCGGAGAAAAGGAAAATTTGTAAATCATTGAAATCGTACCAAATCTAACGTGAGTTCTTCAAGGTCATCCCTTTAGGAATTTCCACTTTTTTGGGATCTACCACGATTTATCAAATTTTAAACTTTTTTCCCTTCTTGAGCTTGGGAAAGTAAAGTAATTTCTTGAAATTGTTTCCTTTTTTGGTTGATTTGTTAACTTATTTCTCTGATTTTTCAGGTTAAAGGCGATAAAAAGCGAAGACCTTTTTCTGGATCTGTTTATAATTAAAATTTCGAGGAAGAAATCTTTTGAGAAATGGGCGTGAAAGTAGCAAACACATGTTTACAGTGGACACAGCGGATAATTCCTCAGTCTCCGTCTTCTTCACAAGCCCTA
This sequence comes from Luvunga scandens, assembly GCA_030449905.1. Lineage (NCBI taxonomy): Eukaryota > Viridiplantae > Streptophyta > Magnoliopsida > Sapindales > Rutaceae > Luvunga > Luvunga scandens. The sequence continues at coordinate 973,894 of JASUUG010001235.1, forward strand.
GCATCCGCTATCTCTTCGCCTTCTTCAAAACGACGCAGTCGCAGCAGCTGCAGCAGCGAAATCGGACCGCTCGTGTGCCGCTACGTCCAAGGAGTGGACCGATCAGCTCTGTTCGGTCCTCAATTAGCGAAGCAGCTTCACCGCTCTCGCTCCTGCGACTATTGTCCAAAGCCAAGAATCCCACACGCCGTTAGAAGAACTTGCAGCGCCAGCTTGGACGCCTTTGACGAAAACGAAAATGAAAACGAAGCTAACTGCCGCGATGACGCCGTCAACTCAGAATCAGAATCTCGAGATTCTAGAGACGGCTCTGTGGATCCTCCATGGGAAGAAGACGAAATAATTCAAGAGACTATTGAACGGAAGGCTAACAGTGTTGACCTTCCTTTATCGCTCCGAATTATAAAGAGGAAGTTACAATGGCAGGATGGGTTTAAAGAAGCGGGGGAGTCGGCTTATTGTTCAGTTAAAAAGGCTTTCTCATCGATGGTGTTTATAATCCGTGAGCTTCATAGCTTCACTTTACAAATGAGAGAAATTTTATTCTACGAAGACTTGCAAGGGATTTTTGTTCGTGTTCAAAAAGAAATGCACGCGTCATTTGTATGGCTGTTTCAGCAAGTGTTTTCGCATACGCCCACCTTAATGGTGTATGTGATGATTCTGTTAGCGAATTTTACGGTACATTCTATGGCAAGTAACACTTCACTTGCAGCAACTCCGCCACCAGCGGCAGCGTATCACGAATCCGCTTCCATGGTTGAAGTTCAAGTCCAAAGGAGCCATAAATTTGATTCATCATCAGTCAAATCTTTCTCAGTTTTTTCTTCTAGGAGTGGGAAGATGACTTCAATTGGCGGTAACAATGGCGGTGGCGGGAAAATCCGGCCGGTTTCCAGCGGGACAGATGGAGACGGCGGGTTTGATCGGATGGATCATTTTAGAACGATTGTCCCAGATGGTGCTTCTCAGCTGTCGTCTTTTGGGACGACTAGAGAAGCAGAGTCGGTGTCGGGGCAAGTTGATGGAGAAGAAGAATTGAATTTGTGGAACTCAATTGTGGATGAAGCTTCACAAATGCAAGTGACTGACGAGTCGCTTGATCAGGAGACTATGAAGAGATTTGTTTCTCCTGTAACGGCCAATATTGAAGCTGATGATTATGCTGATTATTTCAGAGCAGAGCTGCTTTATCAAACAGGATTAGCACAAGAACCTAATAATTCTTTGCTTCTTGCTAATTACGCTCAGTTCCTCTACATCGTTGCTCATGATTACGACAGGTATCTTAATTTTTTAAGTTAATTAAGTTTGATTTTGGTCATGGAATTTTAAGTTCAGAATATCTTCAGGGAATTAAAAAAAATATATACTATAGCAAACGTTGTCGTTCTGCCATTTCTATTGTAGGTTTGGTTTCTTGAATCTTTCTTGTTTGCTAGAGAAATGTGTGGTGTGCCTTTCCCCCTTCGACTCTCGTGTAGTCGTGTTGAAATACCACTTTTTCTATCACCTTATGCGCGTGACTCCGCACGCTTTCGCTAGAAAAGATCCCTTCTTTGTTGACTTTGAACGGATGATATGCGGTGTTGGTTAGAAATATTTTTTGTGAGCTAAATGATCGGCAATTAAAAGTTTTGAAGTTTTGGTTAGACTAGTGTTTGACTAATTTGATTGTTTGTGTATGCAGAGCGGAAGAGTATTTTAAGAGAGCGATCGCGGTGGAGCCGCCGGATGCGGAGTCGTTCAGCAAGTATGCGAGCTTTTTATGGAGAGTAAGAAATGATTTATGGGGAGCTGAAGAAACTTTCTTGGAAGCCATTTCTGCTGATCCTACAAACTCATATTATGCTGCTAATTATGCTCACTTCCTTTGGAACACTGGTGGCGAGGACACGTGTTTCCCTCTCAGCTCTCCAGATACGACCCAAGAAGCTTAATTTCCCGGAAAAAGGAAAATAACCAAAAAAAATTCTATACAAAAGGACAAGAAAACCCACCACCAAATGCATGTGATCTTCTCACCCTCTCCTGATTTTTCCTGGAGTTTTATAAATAAAAATATTCACAAAAAAAAAAAGAGATATAAAGAGAGAAGTTCTCTTGATTTTTCTTGGATTTTTTTTTCCTCAAAGGAATATCTGGGCAGGGGACATTGCGTTAGCCTTTGATATTCAAGCTTGGGCGGGTGGCTGGCTGGCTGGCTGGCTGGCTAGCCCGCCCTTGGTTGGAAATTGGAGATCGGAATGAGGAATGGTATCTGCTGCTGGCACGATTTTTGCTTTCTGTTTTGCACAGTTTAATATAATTTGTTTTTTTAATCTTTTGAGTGACAAACCACATGACAAATTGTAATTAGAATTTAGACTGCTGTTAATATATCTTTCTAGAAAATCAATGTCAAATTTAGCAAAGAACCAGCCTCGTGCGTGCCTTCCATCTCATGCAATTTGTAATTATAATAATTCCTTATTGTTTCTTAGTGCGTGTTTGATGCAATACATCCCGTATTGCTTTGATTTGGAGCTAATGGTTCCTTTAAATTTAGTTCTTTCTTTCTTTTTTTGTTAAACACGTTTGGAGAATAAAGAACCCATTATGGAATTAAAGGCTGACCTAAACGTAATTGAATAATTTGCTTTGTTTATTGAATTTTGCATGTAAAGCAAAATATGCTCTGTCCATGCATAGTTTGTTTAAGTTGGATTTTTGGTGGGGAAAAAATAACAGTCCCATGCAGGAAGGGGAGGACTCAGCCAAATGCGCATGCCCCTTAAAAGACTCAAAAGCTCAAACCGATGCTACCAAGCTGGAACTTTATGGACTTTAATGCGTGAACACTGCACTACGAGCGCAGCAAAAGCAGCAGATCTTGCGTGTTGTTTGATTCTGCCTTTTCCAGACAAGAAGATCAAGTTAACACCATGCGAACAGAATGGGTAATTAATTCTATCAAACATAGACAAATAAATGAACTTTGTAATTAATTTCAAAAAAGTACTTTCTACGCGCCCCACAGTCGCAAAGTTCCTTTCTCTAAAATGAAGGTCTGTCATCGACTTACAGCATCTTTTATCTCTATGTCGAACGGCGAGAGTTAAATCATTATGAGTCATGAGACTTTCTTTGTTGTACATGTTAATAGATCTATGGTAAATCACTAAATCCTTTCCTTCACTAAACATAAATTTTTGAGTTATACATTACACAACATATCCTTGGGTGTTCTATAACTGTTGGATTTAAACTCTCAACCAAACCTCAATTATAATAATGTATGTTGATTGCAATATAATCTCATTATAGATTTCTGAGTTCTTGCTTCTGCTCGTCATTTCCCTGACTATATTAATAATAAGAATGTAATGTAAAGTCCAGGCAGGCGTAATATAGGTGGAAATGTTAAAGCAATAAAAGGTGATTTTTTTTTTTTTGACATTCTTAAGTTAAATGGGCAAATTCACAAAAAGGTGCATAGAGATTATAAAGGAAGTTGATATACGTATTCTGCCAACCTTTCTATTCTAAATTAAAATTATTGTTACTCTTTAGCTTGTGATGGTTTGTTTTGTTGGAAGTTCCTGCTTTGTTTGTACATGTGTAAATGGAGAAGCATTAATCAAGGTCCAATAAACACATGGGACTTCAATGCCACGAGCAACTCTTGTGGCTTGGTCCCCGGGATTGAGATTAGGCCAACGAGAAAGTGATGGCTGGTCACGTGATGAGATGGTCATTTTGAGCGACTTTCATGGGTTCTCCTTTGCCCTCCCATCACTGTTCACTGGCCACCTGTCCCTTTGCCTCTCGCTCTCTCCTCGTAAATTCCACGTTTCTACAATGTACCAATCAGCATCCAAATTATTGGATACTAATGAAGTTTAGAATTCAAACTCCAAAGTCGTGAGTGGATCTCCCCATGATACGTTTTTAAAATGAAAGTACCACAGTGGCGATGGAAAAAAATAATAATAAAAGAAAAGACTAATTTAATTTAAATTGCATCCTCAATTGAAGTGTTTCATCATAAAATTATTTTGATCTACGCTAGAAATATATTAATATTGTTTGATCTGTACTGTGGGAAGGAGTCGAAGCCTCATGCATGTAGTTAGTTATATGTGTGCGTATGTACGAGTGAGGGGAGATGTTCTTTTAAATATTTGGAAACAATTTTACCCGTTCTCACCCAGATCTTTATATAAATAATTAGGATATATCAAATTGTTTGTTTTTCTTATTTTATGATGATTTTAAGAAACTTTAATTATGATTGATGTGCAAAATTAAAATAAATAAAAAATGATTAGAGGGAACTAGTTTCTCTTTCAAGAAAAAAAACAAAAAAGAGAGAGAGAAAGATAATTAATTGACAATTTAATTTTTTTATTGCAATTATCAATTTTTAGGATGGCAATAGTATCTGCAACCAACCCAAACCTGCCTGTCAAAACTTGTCTATTTCAAGTAGTTTTGTGGGTTTCGAGTGGATTTGATATTATAAATTGAAAGTGGCACTAGATTGCGAGTCGGGTTGATATTAGCCAAATATTTGGCAGATACCCATACTTGTAGTTTTTATAAAAATATTTTTAATTTAATTTTAATTGAAAAATATTTAAATCTAAAAACATATAAAGTAAATAATATAAAGTGCAAATATGTGTGTAAGTTTCAACGTGCCTAAGTCCTAATAGGCTTTAACTTAATACATGAATTATTATATACTTATTATAATTTTGTATGGACTATTATTTTTTAACTTAATTCATGTATTATTTAATTATTATAATTTTATTTTTTGGATCAGTATTTAAAAAGTATTACTTTGTACAAAATATTAATCTTAATTATTATTGCAGAAATCGTGTTGGATGGGTGCTACTAGTGATAAATAAAATGAACTTGTCTTCGAGCTCGTGCCGAATGATAATATGAAATGATAATTGTTATTTTTAAATATTAGTTGTGGTTTTTTTTTTCATGGATTTGTGTATTTTATATACTTAAATTTAAGAATTTTTGTTAGATTGATGTTAAAATTTTAATTTTCCATTTATATGGATTAAATTTAGAATTAAGTATGTTATGTAGAATTTTAAATTATTAATATAAATTTAAATATTAAACATTTATGATTTTAAATGTGTAAATCCTTAAAAAATCTACTAAGGACTATTGCGAGTTCAGTAATTGTCAAAACTCATAGCAGATGGGCTTTTTTTAAAAAAACTAAAACCTGCAACGGGTTATAAGTGATTTTAATAATTTAAATTTTATACAAGTTCAGATTTAATAATAACAAACTTATTGTGAGCAGTGTCCGTTGCCATCCCTGTCTTAGGCATTTAAAAAACTTTTTGTTACGAACATTAGTTTTCGGCTTAAGCAAAATATATCCGCTTTGGGCCCAATGAAGTTGAGTCCCTATTGCTTGGTTACAGGGCACTAACACTGGCCCAACCAGTTTACAAACGGTAGTCACGGGTCAGAATTCTCATTTCTAAGAAAATGTTTCTTTTTTCCCCTTTTTTTGGGTAAATTGAATCTGATTAACAACAATATGTGAAAGAATTCCGGATGAGATTTCCCGTCAAAATATTGAACAGAAAATGTGTAGACCATACCTCAGGATTATTAACCTCAACCTTAAACATGAATAATTTACATAATATAATACAGTGTATTTTTACGACCCTAACATGTAGTGTAACTATAACGAAGTATCGTGTTCCACTATAATATAATATATTGTATTTGTATCATCTAAAATGAAATGTAACATAATTAGAATTTTTTTTATTGCTGTTCAAGTGTTCATTCGTTTCCATATTGCCAAGTAGCTCAAACTTGGGCAATGAACTTCTAGATAGATTACCTTTCTGTTGTCATTTTGGCCAGAACTTTAGTCAACTTGGCGGATTTAGCTCATCCAATCCTAATCGTGGGTTTAAGCTGTACAAATAAAAACGATGGCCATGAAAGCAGTTAAAACAAGAGCTCACACACAATCCTCCTGAATTTCATCACCCTAATAATTTCCATTAAATATTTCATAAATGAATGGGGCACCCGCTATTTTTTATTATGCCACTGACTTACCAAAATCGACCTTCTTTGATTTGTTACAAAAGTAGTGTTAAAATAGGGGTAAAGTCGTCTTATCAACAAGGGCAAATCATACTTATCCGAAATTCGCGAGCGCCCAAATCACACTATCTACTAGCCAAACTTTCCAATTTTCTTCAAATTTTATGTAGAATATTAATAAAAATGATTATTTATTATGAATTTAATAACGAACCCACTAATGCCTCCATCTCATATTTACTTTTGTCTGAGAGAGGAAGCCCAGGAGTTACAGCCAGTAGCAAACATCAGCCCTTGGATTCACCTCCTGATCAACGGCCATTACGCCATGTAGCACATTACAAGGCTTGTTATAAGCTCGTGTCACCTTCTATAATGGGTGTTTCTTTCCTTTCTTTTTCATTTTTCTTACAAGGTAGCTAACTAGAAAAATTGAAGCCAAAATTGAAGCTTTCTTTGAATTCAACGCCCTTTTTAATAGCCCTTATTGATTTCACTTCTTCGTCTAATATCTCCTGAAATGGAAGCAGCAGCAGCAAGAGAAGGAGGAGGAGGAGGAGGAGGAGGCGGCAACACTAGCCTTAGGTATCAAAATTTACAACAGAATAACAAGCCTCATCATCATGTGTATCGCCCAAGTCCTCCATTAACGGCCATAGACAGATTCTTATGGAGCCAAAGCAATTTCCCACAGCAACAGCAACAACAAACGCAAAACATTGCGAGAAATAATAAAGAGAGAGTTATTTCGTTGTGTGCTGTTTCTTCGTCAAGCGGTGCAAGTACTGCAGCAGCATATGGTGGGCAGCATGAAGCTTTGTGGCCAAGCACTACTACTACTACTACACTAGAGCCAACAAGCTTCGTTGATGGGTTCTTTGCTGGCGGCACTCCTACTGATCAGAGTCTTATAAATTGGTCATATGACAGAATTTACAAAGAAGGTTCAAAGAGTGCTTGTAATAATAATAAAGGGATGATTGGGCATAAAAGATCTAATAAGAAAAGCGGTTCTGTTGCTTTAATCAAAGGCCAATGGACTGATGAAGAAGATAGGTGATGTAACATATTTCGTTAGTCATTATATAGTTTGTTTTATGCAAATTAACTGATTTATTTTTATTTATTTATTATTATGATTATTATTATTATTATTATTATTTGGTTCTGTTTGGTTACTAAAGTGTGTTAGGGTTTTCTTTGTACGTTTGTTTGTTTGTTTTAAAGGAAACTTATCAAGTTGGTGAAGCAGTATGGCGTGCGAAAATGGGCTCAAATATCAGAGAGAATGGCTGGTAGAGCTGGGAAACAATGTCGAGAGAGATGGCACAATCATTTGCGCCCTGATATTAAGGCATGTTTCTCAATCATTTTCTTGAATTATCAGCTTTAAGAAGCCTTACTGGGCATCTGAGAACTCTATTTTGCGGTTTAGATTTTCATTTTGGGTTCTTAAGTATTCAATGCCAAAGATATGCATTTTCAGATTTTGTTGTCTTATTGAAAGACAAAGATTTTACTCAAATTATCAAGGATCTATCCAAGAATCCATTATTAGGTTTTTGCATTTACCATAATTATTTCTTGCGAGTAATAATTTTGTCTAATAAAAAGAGAGCTAGGGTTTCAACTTGGAAGACTAGTGCTTCTGCTTTTGTATACAAAGGTTCATCTACTAGTCTTTAGACCCTCCCAATCTAAATTCTGTGCTATGTTTATGGACCACAATAATTAATTTAGTTTAAAAAGTGTCTAGGGTTTGTTTTACCTGTTATGATCCTCTCACATTTCTTCATTTTTCATGTGACCTAATAGTCATACCATAAATAAGGTCATGCTTTTGGTATTTTAGCACTCAAAAAACATTTAACTATCTTATGAAATTCTAATTAAATGAAAATGTGTTTTCATGATTGATTCAGAAAGATAGCTGGAGTGAAGAAGAAGAGAGAATCTTAGTTCAAGCTCATGCTAGAATCGGAAACCGATGGGCGGAAATCGCTAAGCACATACCAGGAAGAACTGAAAATTCGATTAAGAATCATTGGAATGCAACGAAAAGAAGGCAAAATTCAAGGAGGAAGAACAAACAAAATGAAAATGAAAAGCAAAACGGAAATAAAAATAAGCCTCAATCTTCGGTCCTTCAAGACTACATTAGAAGCAAAAATAGTAATAACAATAGCCCAAGTTGCTCAACTTTGTCAGGAGATCCATCAACCCATGATCATCATCATCATTTCAATTACTTACTCCCGGAACTATCGGAATCGACAACCGATGATTCTCCACCGTTGATTGCTGAAACATATGATGAAGAATTGAGCTTTATGCAAAATTACTTCCCCAGCAGCAATTGCAATCAGCCGCCCACTGAGCAGCATTATAATCATCAGCATCAGCATCAGCAGCTCACTGATGTCGCCAACCAAGCAGTACAAGCGCTAGAACCTCCTGCTGCTGCTACCAACATGTATTCGGATCTCTATTTGTCTTGTCTTCTTAACGGGACAAGTATTTCTTCTTCTATGGAATGTGGCCACGGGTACATTAACGACACGAACATCTACTTGTTGCAGCAGCAGCAGCAGCAGCAGCATGGGGCAGATCATGAGAGGCAAGAGATGGATTTGATGGAGATGGTTTCTTCTTCTCAGTTCTTTAGTTAACAATTGGACTTAGGATTTTTTTTTATGGTTTTATGGAATGTTTTTGCTATGTACTTATGTCCAGTGGCCAGCTAACTAGCCTGTTTGTCATAAACGAATTAATGATGGTGGCTTGTTTCCATTAATTTTCTGTTATTTTACTTTTAGCCGGGACTCAAAGTAAGTGTTTTCAATTTCATGTGGAATAGTTTTAATTTGTATTCTTCTCCATTTCTGTTTGATTCTTTGAACGTTTTGTTGACCAAAGTTTAGCCGGTACTCAGCATTGATGAACGAGGCGTTTGTTTGTAATAATCCTATCCAGTTATGAATGACTTGTCCCAGAGTGTTTTTACGGCGTCCACGAATTTTTTTTAATATTAACGGAAAAGAACACTCAGCCCCACAAATTTTGCTTTAATATGTGGATATTCTAGAAATGACACACAAACCCTTTCCATTAGCCGTTCTACTTTTTTGAGATACGCCACTAGACTCACTCTACATTTTAAGGTCCATGCGGTGGCGAGATTTGAGTTCATGAAAGGGACACTCAAACTTGGAATTTGTTCTTTGATGTACAAAAGTCTTGACATTACACAAGTAAGTATTCGTGGACAGAGTTGAGCGGCAAAATAAAATAACGTACAAGTTCATAACAATCAGAAAAGAGAGAGACCATGTAGTTTCATACCTCCGAATAGGATTGTCAATATAGAATAAATTTTCTGTTTTCTTCTTAAAACAATTCCGCAAAAAAAAAAAAAAGGATTCCTTTTGAATTCCTTTTGTTTTCTGTAATAATGAACAAAATGCTTTAAGACCTTTTAATCATCAAGCAGTTTGCATATTGGAGAAATTGAAAATTTTATCCTCTGGCTAAGCTAGCTTCTGCTGCTTCCAGATTGTTAATCATCGAACAATTTTTACTTCTCCCATTTGACTAATTTTGATGTATGTAACTTATTTTCGGAGATTAATTCAAGGCCAAATTCTTGAGACTTCGAATCACGACATTTTGGCTCTGGCAAAGAAAATTCCAGCGAAAAGACCTGAAAGAAGTATGAATCGGTTAACACAAAACGACAATCAAACACACTCACACACTCACACACACACAATAAACAAGAAATCGTATTAAGCAAAATCGAATTTTTGGTTACCAAAAAGTATGCTGAACATATTTGGCACACTGAGTGGAACGTTGAATAAGACTAAACCAGCAAGCGATATTGGAATCTTGTTCAAAGAACCCACCAAACTGCAAGCACAGGAGGACGCAGTATGTCGGAGGCTTGTGGCCACACCTTAGATATAGTGCTTTCAAAATTAAGATAAGGCACAACAGTTACAACCAACAATTAATTATATTACCTATAAGTCGTTGGGCCAGTTTGCTGTAGAAACCACATAGAAGTGAAGCTAATAGCAAGTCCAAGTAATCCACTCGCTGTTGCAGCAACCCAGAACATTGGCAATTCAATTACGCCCCTGCAAATTATAACCTCCAGATTCGTTAAAAGGCAAAGCACTTAGTTAAAGTACTTTAAGGCATTCACTTACGCGTTCATTACATGTCTCCATTCATCAAATATGAGAATCAAGAATATGGCAAAAGGAAGAGACAATAAATTGTTCAGAAACACCATTGAAACTTCATTCAGAGACCCTGATCTTGTAGCCTGCTTTGCCTTGTCCATGACACGCCGGAGGGTAAGCTGTCACAACGTGCAGCTGTTACATGCTAGTTTGATGGCAAAATTTCACAACGATTTGCTCAAAATTGATTATTCCGAAACAAAATTTCAATCTCAGGAGATGGTCAAAAAACAATTAATACCGAGTAGCTTGCCGTTAGGATACAATTCGTAATCTGCCACGCATACCCTGTTGCGTCAAATGAGAGATCTGTAATGCTACTGCTGACAGCAGAGATAATCTGCAGAGCATAATAAGGACTTTTAATAGCAAGAGATAGAAAATTTGTACACGAAAGGAATACAAGGGGCAGAGATGTGAAAATGGAAACAAAAAAAAAAAAAAAATCATTTTTTTGGTGATGCAATGACCATTTGCATTACCACATTTACCATTAAAAACATAGCAGTCCAAACTTTCTGATTCTGACGTTTTCGAAACATATATAATTCACCAACTGCAGTTAAAATGTTTGTCATATTCTTGAGAATTGTCACCATTGCAATATTGATGTATTTCAAACTGAAAAAGAAACATATATCAAACGGATTATTACTAATTCGTTAGCTGTATGTGGCATCAGTTGGAAAGAGAAGTTACATAAGCTGCAGTTCAAATCTTACCTGTACATGCCTGAAACAAGCATTCCGATAAAGATTAAATTGACAGGTATCCAAAGCTTGATCAGCTTCCAATTTAACTTTTCTACTGAAACTGCTCCAAGAAACCCGAACACCGCAACAACTAGAGTACTAATCAAATTCTGCAATGAAGAGCAGCTAAAAGAATAAGCCTAGGGTACATTTCATCTTCTTGCTAGCACTGCCAACGGAAATGGGGCTGAATAAGTAGCATACTTGATAAAACATCAGTGATATGCCGGCGTTAAAATTGTAAGTTGACAGAACGACTTTGTTCAGCAAGGTCATGCTGCAAGAAGAGATACAGTAAGCTGTTCCGGATATTAGAGGTCCAGATTTTACTGCTGATCCGTGCTCTCGCTTTTCATCCCCTTCAACAGGAAGCTTGAAATTGCCACCAAGTGCAGCTCTACTCCCTCTAAAGAACCTACTTGATATAAAAAGTAAACAGACTTTAGAAATCAACAATTGAAAAAGGTTAATGCGAAGGCCAAATGAAGTATTTTTACCTGTCAGTCAATCCTCTGTATCCTTGACTTTGAATATTACTGGTTTCACTTACCGTCACTTTCCTAGTAGGGGAGCTTGCTGCTGGCTCCTCGGAATGGCCACGAATCACTACATCTAGCTTGAAATTAGACATGTCACCAACCTGAAAATTGGCAAATGAAAGAAACTCAAAGCAAGTAACAACCAAGAAAATATAAATACTTATTACTAGTACACTAACATAGATAGCAGAAGGGATCTTAAAAATGAGCCAGCCAGCGACTTATCAAGCTTTTAAGAACAAAAGTTCTTACTTACCCTTGTTCTGATTCTTTAATAAGCTCACTGATAAAGAAGTAAATGATGGCAAGTGCTAACCAGAAGAGAGAAAAAAGAAAGAATTTATGTTCTTTCAAATTTAATGAAAAAAACAGTCTTATGATTTTCCGTTACAAACAGACTGAAAAAGGCCGATACATCATACGGATGACGTGGAAAGGATGTTGTGAGTTGTGACAGAGAGGAAAGGGGAGTAGTAACAGCATGAGCTTTGAACTTTTAACAAGCACGCAAAGGGAAGCGAAAGGGATGGATCTGAAGGCATTGTTTGATAATAAAATCTGCAGGATTTGATGTGTACGAATTAATAATACTAAGGGAATTGCGGAAGACGTAGTGAGCGAGGTTCAAGGAAAAAGAGGGCCGCCCAAAGAGTTGAATAATATTTGTGACGGTGCCATTTTTCGAGGTTTCTTCAAAGTCAGATGATTCCATTTGTAATGTGTTGTATTTATTGCGTTGCTCGACTCGATTGAGTGAACTGCAAAGTGAAGGAAGCTGGATGTAGCAGCAACCTTCAACGAGGGAATGCAATGCATATGCGCTAGTTTGAACATCGAGCACTTCTCCGCGGAAAATGTGCCTTGGTGGCTCAGAAAGCAAGGTGGGCCGGCACTTTTAATGGATCCAGCCCATTATCAGTCTCTTATGAGCCCAACAAAGACTTGCTTTGGTCCAAGTTACCCAAAGATTCATTGTGATCCAACGCAAATGCCCTGCTCAATGCTTATAGCCTTGTATCCATCACTATTCACTCCTCTCCTTTTGAAAATTGGATCCACATTGTACGTGGGGGGTTTTCATCACGAATTATATAATTGTCTTCGGATAGAAGTTTCTCCAAACATGCCGTGTCTGTTAATGACAGCGTGTTAAACAACCATAATCAATCACAAGAATTTTACTCGTGAGAAGATTAAATCACGAGGAAATTTTGATTTTGAGGTCTTAGTAATTTATTTTTGTAGGTCTTTGCACACTGGTTATGTTTTTGCAAAAGCTTTTCCAATTGCAAGCTGTTGAATTTGCTTTTGATAGCGGTGGGTTGTTTGTGTAAACTGAGTGTGGCTCAAGGCTTGAGCCCTGATTTATCTTGTATACAAAATGAATTCATTTTTTTCACCAAGGCAACTTCGTTCAAGCTGGATTACTATTGTGGTAGAATAATTTCCACCAAGCGTCATCAATCATCATTAATGCTATCATAATTTTTAGATAGGTAATTATGGTATTGAATAAGCAAGCCAAATTGGAGCTGTAGCTCCGCACTTAATTCTCCACGTGTGAAAATAAATAGTTGTGCTTATGACTATGTTTTCTTTTCGTCAATTCATTCGCCTCGCTTTGCTGGAATCCCTATTTCACTTTTTTTTTTCTTTGGATAAGATCCCTATTTCATCTTTGTTCTTAGCAATTAGCGCTTTGAAGGCCCGAATAATAACTGATGATGCTGTCCCGTTGTTAGAGAATAGCCTGGCCAGTGGCCCCCTGTGTAGTTTCCTAAAGCTTGATTACGGTCGAGTGGTCGATTCCTTTTATTATTATTTTTCAACGAAAGATGATGTATCTTTTCTTTAAACAAAGCAAAGTGAGTTAAAGCTTTGGACAATAGCTGTTCCAGACCACCGCCTGAAGCTAGTAATTATGCTAGATCAAGAGACTACGCTGGCCGACACATATATTTATAATTCGCTCTTATCTTTTAGGGACCGTGTCCAAGACGCCAAGAGAAAAATGAAAAATATCTGTATCTGCTCAGCCTAATTAAAATGAACCAAAGCTAATTACACCCAAGCCAAGCCACGTAAGAAATTTTGTTTTGGGGAAGGGTTTCTGTTCTCCCTTTGTTTGGTTGATAAATTAGGGCGGCTAGAATTGAACCTTTTTTAAAGCATAAATTCGACTCGCCTCTCTGTTCGAGCAGCCTAGTTGGTAACACTGAGCAGAATTCAGCAAGTAAACAATTGAATTGGGGACAAATCCGGTCAAGGCCACTTTCCAACCTTGTGTGAAAATTTAAAGATAAGGTTTTACCTATTGTTTGGGGAATGAAATAGGGTGACCGAATCTCCTTTAAGAAAAATGTGAGTAGATAGCTGATAGGCTTTAAGGAGGTAGTTCTTGATATTATGAGCATATGACCTCGAGAAAGAAATAGCTCTTGATATCATGAGCAGGTATAATAACTATATCTCAATAACTATTTCGTAACGATCTAATAACTACTCTGTAACCAACTCATTAACTAATAATTTAAATGAGCATTCAACTCAGTAACAACTACATACATGGGTGCTTATAAAAGCCTTAGGAAATCTAAAGCATGGAAATTTTTTTCTCTTATAATTTCTCTTTTTGAAAGATTTATTATTTTCTTTTTCCTTAAAATTTGCTAATCCTTGACTTGAGCGTTGGAGGGTTTACGTTGGAAAAACTTCTGGCGCCTCTTATCGTTTTTCATGATTTTAAGGGTTTGGTATCGAAACACCAACTGACTCAGCCTAACTCAGCCGGATTTCAACATCAACACCCATAAAACCCACAATGTCGTGATTCTAGAGATGTAGGGAGATAGAGTCTTATTTGAAAATCCACAATTCTAGAATTAAGGGAAGTAAAAAAGGGGAGCTCTATCTAAAAAAAGGTACTCCACCAAGATCCAGCGATAGAGTATTCATACTGCTATATAACTCCCAAAATGCTAAGGGACAGGGGGTTCCAATTTTGAACTCTCAAGAGTCCTACCTAATTTAAAATAGAAAATAACACTTTCACAACATATAGCACATCATTAAACACTGAACGGTGCGTTTTGGGCGTGTTATAAATTCAACCCAATTAGTTCTCACATTTCTCACATGCTGAAAACACAGCCCAACCCTTTCCTCTATTGCCTCACCACAACGATCTCCTCTGTCACTCCTCTCCTCAGTCACCTCATGAACAAAATCAGTTCCACAACCAAATTGAATAAATGAGACAAATTACCTCAACAATTGATTACTGCAGCTGAAGACGAGTGAAAGAAAGCTGAGAGAATGAAGCCGCAAGTGAATTTTATCACACAAACGAGAGAATGAGACACCGTGAGGGAGAGTCGATGGTCAAAGGCGTGAGAATTTTCTGGTCAAATTTGGCTTCAGTGAGCTGATTTTGTGCGTGACGGAGGAGAGGGGGCTATAGACGAGAGTCTTGAGTGAGCTGGTTTTGTGCGATAGAGGAGAGGGGGCGGCGACAGAGGAGAGTCTTCAGTGAACTAGTTTTGTGCGTGACAGAGAGGGATGGCCTTTGTTTTGTAGCGCATGAGGATGTGAGAATTGGTATTGGGTTGAATTTATATAACGCTCAAAACGCACCATTTGGTGCTTAATGGTGTACTATATGTTGTGTGAATATCGGCACCAATTTAAAATTGAAGAAACATATCTTATCTTGAGGATTTTTTGAATTCCAATGACCACCATTCCTCATTATCATCATTCTTTCCTATTTAAGGGAGGATTTCTGTTAATTAAGCTCCTTTTGGTTTGATTTTGATTAGTTTTCTTGATACAAATATTTAAATATTCTGTTATCTTGTGAAAACCATTAAAACTGACTTGAACGTCGAAGCATTAACACCAAAAAAAACTTCTGGCACTCTTGACCATTCTTCTGGTTGCAGGTATCTTACTCGCCAATTCATGCTCGAGCCTACGAGACTTCTAGTCGTCATCTTCTGCTTGGATTGTTGAATTTAGGCCAGGAACCGTCCTTCCACATAAACAGATTTAAATCCTGGTGTTGGAATTTGATAGGTAACCCACTCATCAACACAATTATATTTTGGCGTCAACACCCTTATTTGGTGCTGTTGCTATATATTTTTGTATCCTGCCATATTCTTCTATAAACATCTCATGATCTGCTTTTCAAAAAATGAAATTTGAAAACTGATGTTAAATTTAATACTTTTAGCTGTAAATTTTGACTGGCTTGAAAATTTCATACCAAATAAATAAAAAACAAGAGCACAAGTGCACGTTGAGAGGGAAGACCTCCATGTTCAACGCGCGCGCGCGCACACACAATTAATTAATTAATTCGGCTCCTCTGATCGCTCTCTGTCACCCTGCAGATGAACTAAACAATGCCAATGTCAACTCAAGATAACGTAATTTTAGCATTATCCCATTTAATTACATGAAAAACCAAACAAATGAACCAAATCAAAACAAGTTCTTATGGCGTTCACTAAGTCAGCACTTAAACACTAACACTCAAAAAGTCTCAAACCATGAACAACTATAATGATTTGAACGATTAGCGGCACCGCACTTCAATTTATCCGCGTACCATTTATCTTCTTCTGTTTCAGTTATCTTAACCTTGCAAGTAACATTGCCCTTCCGAGATCTCTCCATTGTTGATGGGACTAGCTCCCAGCTGCCTTCTTCTGATTTTCATAAACTACTAAATTGTCATTATGCCGATCAGTTGTACTCAACTAACCACCATCATTATGCTGATCATGATTAGTAGTTGTTTTGGGGAGAAAAAGAAAGAAAGAGAGAAATTTACGGGCAGCTGCGACCATGACGGCCACAACACCATTGATAGCTTATCATGTATTGACTAAGTAGGACAAATTAAACTACAGCAAGCAGTCATGGGCATATTTCTTGGGACCCACATCAAGAACCAGCAACCAGAAGTCCATCGCCACCGCTCATTTACAGTACAAAACTTTGTCACAAAATAAGATTACATACATGCAGATTGCAGATTAAAGTTTCTCAGGAGATTTAACAGAACACGCGGTCCCAACACGACCGTCATCACACAGTGTACACAATCACAAAGCAAGGAAGCACAGCCCTCGGATTAAAGACCAAAAGCTCCTCATCGTCGTCCACTCTCGAGTGGACCCCACCGGCACCCCTCCCGACGACCGAGTCAAACCCACCATTCTCCTTCGCCACGTCAACGTCAACGTCATCATTGGCATCACACCCGACCCGACCCGCCACGACCCGGCAGACCAACATTGCCCGTTTCACGTTCATGAACTTGAACTCCTCCTCAATCTCCTCAGGGATCGCCACATGGGCTCTCCAGCTACTTGACAGCGTGGAAATTCCGTCCAACTTGGGTGAGAATCCCGACTTTATGATCCCACACACGCTGCAATACGTCTGATTGCAAATGCTGGAATTCCCGCTTTGCCCCAGGTCACATACAAAAGTTGAGCAGTAAAATCTCAGAAGCTCGTTGCCGTCAGCAATACACCTCTCGTCCCGCTTCCGTACGGCGCCGTTTCTCGCTGCTTTAGTTTTGACAAACTCTCTGTGCTCTTCAAATCTTGATAGAATCTTTGAGCTGTTATGGATCTTCAAGATTCTATGTATCTCAGGATTTCTCTCCTTATTAGACCAGCCCGTTTTGAATATTATGTTCACAATATTCTTGCCGGAATCGCCATCGATGAGCTCTGACACTGCATGTTTGATAGATTGGTGTTGTTCTAGAAGATGGGGTTTCTGAAAAATCTCACCACAAGCCGTGCATGGGAAGATATCGTTACGTAGAGGGAAGAACGGGTTGTGATCAGCAGCTGAGATGTCGGTTTCCGGGACACGCGGAGGTATGTCTGACAAGTGAATTTGATGATCAGGCGGGACCAGCGAATGCTGAGATGACCTCGCGGAGGAAATTATATTTGATGCTGATGAGGTAGAGCTCGTCTGGGACAAGCTGGGTTTTAGGGTTTTTGAATTAGCGAAGATACGTTTGAGATAGGACCAAGAAGATGAGAGAGCCTTGTGGGGTTTAGTTTTAAGGCGAGACGGGGAGTACGGAGATGGAGAGAGAGGAGAGGCCTTGCGTTTCTTTCTTGTTGGTGAGGGATTGTTGTTGGATGGGAAAATGAAGCAACCCAAGTGAAGGAGGAGGAGAAAGAGAGAGAGGAACTTGTAGAAGAACGACCCAATGCTTACTGTTGTTTTCGCCATTGATGTATGGGCTTGAAGCAGCTAGCTACCTTTGGTGTACGTTTCAGGGCGTCAATGAGTCATTGTTTGTTGTGAGTGTGACTGTGTGAGAGAGAGAGAAAGAGAGTGAATGATGAAAGAAGAAAGGAAAGGCAAAGAAACATGTAAAGGTAGCTGATGTGTTTTGGTGGGGGCACACACGCACACACACACACATATATATGTATGTATGTGGGTGTGTAGAAGCAGAATAAAGCTAAGAGTAGGTGTAACGCAACTTCATTGCACATTGGCATACATGTTGTTTGTGCCAATGTGATCAACCTTATTTATTTGTACACTTATCTAGCTGTGGATCTCACTGTGCGTCATATGATCCGGTAAATGCATGGGTGTCGGTTAGGATATATTGCTGTTATGCAACAACAGTAAAGTGTTTGATAAAATATTTATAAAATTTAGAAATTAGTACTTTTATTTTAAAATTTGTGATAAAAAAATTTATATTCTTCTTTTAAGCAAATATTTTAATCGTGCGTGAAAATCTTTATTTATAAAAAAAAAAATAAAGAAGAAAGAGAAAGACATTCTTAAAGGCATTAATGAGAGCTTTACCCCTTAAAACTGATAAAACATACATATAAGCCTTACTCTCTTATTCAAATTATAAATTTAAAAGCCATATTTACCACTATTATTAATTTTTATTTCATTATTAGAGCTTTTATTTTATGCTAACGGTAACTTTCAAGTCATAAGCCCATATCACTACAATACCAAACCAACCTAAATATTAATTAGAACTTATAATATCATTGATAAAAAAAAGAATTAGAACAAAACAGAAAGCAAGAAGTTTCTCTTTAGCTTTCATTGATAGTACTAGGATGTCAGTTTATGTAGTCTTTAGCCGAAAGTAATTATGTATGTCATTTTGCTATCCTCTCCCACCCCTTTCTCTTTTCGAACTCTCTTTTCTTTTACTTATTTTTCAAAATTTCTTGTGGCACGGTTGTTAAGGGAAGCAGTGCATTCATGTTACACATATAACAGAGGCTGTGTTTCCTTAACTATTTTCAAAAATCTTAAGCTATATGCATTTAATTACTTTCGCATTCTTAATATCAATAGCTCAGTTATCTACTTATATTACGCCAAAGGAAAACACGTATAAAAGACAATATTGGTCCCATCGTTTAACTCAATGGAAATTTGAAAGCCTAGATATAACATAGACATTAATTATTGCAAGCAAGTTTAATGGGATTTGCATGTGCAATTCCCCATTTAAGCTGAAGATTCAACTTAATATTATCTTTGAAAAAGGATGTAATTTGAATCCTCCTAGTTATGGCATGAACGTGGCTCCACACATGTGCATGATTTGTGAGCATTATTACCACTTCTCAAGGGGAATCCGATGCCTGCTCTGTACTGCATGCACTCACTCAATTCTCTGCCCAATTTCAGATCAACTTTTGCTTTGATTCCCCAAACTCACAAGAAATACGCAACACATGATTTTGTCTAATCGCTCAACTCTGCTACACCTTTAAAAAAACTTTTTACAAGTAAAAATAATATGTCTGTGTGGTTTTGTATTTGTCAGAAAGACAAATCTCTCCCGTCCTGTATGGGAGCATAAATATTTAAGAAGCTAATTTCGAGTAACAAAAAGATTTTTGGCACTCACAATTATGGCCTCTAGCGGCCATTTTGAGGTCATAAAACACTTTTTAAAGTGAGTTTTTTTTTTTTTTTTTTATAAATTTCAGTAATGTTCTTGGCGTTTGTTGCTGCATTTGTGCAATCCCACGTTTCTTCCAATATTTTACTGCTTATTTGACAAGTAATACGGTAGTTTCGGACTTGGTGGTGTTGTCACTTTATTAGCTACTTTTTAAAGCTATATAAAGCAAATAATAAACACTGTTCATGTGAATAGAGGAAATGTTTTTATCTTATGCTGTGTCCTTTTGCTTAAAAGTTGATAAATAAACTTCAAAATTAAGTAGTTGTTGGATAAACATATTACTTTCATGATAGCAATTTATTTGTTTCGTGGGTTTCATCTAATTGAGGTGCTAAAGTTTTTTGTGTTTAAAATGAAAAGTTGGAATTCGAGTTCTACTCAAATGAATAAGAGAAAATTGAATTGTCGTTACACCAAATAAAAATAATTTCAATTGCAAATTAGATGTTCACATTTTGTTACAAAAATTAGTAAAATAAAACAAAATCGCTAACTTTTGCAGCTCATCATACAAAAAATTGAATAAAATTTACATTTTACTAACACTTTGTAAAAACACTAATATTAACAATATTATCAAAATTATGCTAAAATAGGGATGTCCACATAAGAAAATCGAAACCATCAATCAACATCATCTTTTTCGGCTGTAGGGGAACATGTAGAGAAATTTCTAGATAAAAGCTAGCTAGATCATATCTTCTAAAGGCAAAGAAGAGCTGGAAATAAGCTTGGAGGTTCAACATCAAATTTGATCTTCTAAAGTAAGGCAAAATAATCTGCGGGAAATAATTGTTGCTTTGAATTTTTGTTTCTATCTTCATCTACATCTTCGATCGGGCGATGTATGTATACTACCCTTGGATTCTAAAATTTATAAGGGTCCAGTTGTGTTTAAATTGTTTTATAATAAAGCATTGTTGATAACCCTACAATTATAAAAATAAATATTAAATTTATATTTAATTTGACAGTCATTATCAACACTCTACCATAAATTAACTCCACCACAGCGATAGTCGGGATTTATCATAATAATAATAATAATAATAATAATAATAATAATAATAATAATAATAATAATATTATTATTATTATTATTATTATTATTATTATTATTATTATTATTATTATTATTATTATTATTATTAATTGAGGTGATTTTATCAGAATTTTAATGTGGGCCACATGATCCTGATAGCGTACGATCATTGCTTTTTGCGTGGGCCACCCATCACCTTGTCTTAGTTTGATATAAAAAAAAATCTGATATGATCTCCCCGTGTCTCCCGTTCATTAATCTCTTTATAATTGTCTTAAAATACAGAGTAAACAAGTTTAAGTGCCTGTGGTTTGATTTCCCGCAGAACGTGGGGCGGTCTTGTTTGTTAATGTTCACGAAATTAAAGGTAAATTTTGATCCTTACTGTCATGAATTAATTGCTCAGGTAATTTTTATATTTTTAAAAAACTATTAGGAATTTAAGAATTTTTTGTCAATATTAATATCAATAAATTTTAATTAAATATGAATTAGTCATGTCTGAATTGAAAGTAGCAAGAGTACATAATTAGAACTTAAAAAACTTGCCCACCACATAAATTAATTTACTTAAAGCATTAAAAGTGATCGCATGAAGATTTAAAGCAGTGAATGATACATTCGGAATATTTCACTTTAGAGATAAGAATATATGCAAGGCAGCCCCATATGATCATCACTATCTCAATTAATCTTTTAATTTCGTGATATAAAAGTCCATTAATGGGGATCAGGACCAAGTGGGAACAGCGTCTCCAAACATTCTTCGCTCACAAGTTTATTTGACGAGTATTTTCATGCAGATAGAGCACTAACCCTTTGTTACTTTCATACACGGACATCACAGTCGATACGTAATTGACTTTGACCAAGATGTGGAGGCAAAAGAAGCCGAGTTTTTTAGGTTTCTTTCATGGTGACCCTGCATTTCGGATTCTGCAATCTCTTCCTTATTTATTTTAATTTTTTTCTTTTCTTCTTTGGCCACTACGACGGATTACAAAGGTTGCTGACCCAACTGATTTTGGTCACTATTTATTGAAGATTTGGCACTTAAAATTTTAGGCTAGTGGCCATTTTCAGAAGGGTAGTGTGGGGAATAACAATAATTATCTAGTGTTATGCTACGTTGCTTTTCATAGACACCAGTACATATAATGCTTGGCATGCATCTCATCTCATGTGCTATTGCCATAATTGATTACGACCCCGTTCTTGTGCCTAACCATGCACCCGTGATACACGTTTATATGGGGGAGAGAATGATCTCTTTCCATTTACTCATCTCAGTACTTTTTTTTTTCTTTCATAACTTATGAAATAACAGGAGACGTACATGTCCAGTAAAGCGTACATCAAGCGGCTAAAAATACGCTTTCAAATGAATTACGATTCTATCTCTTTTATTTTGAAGGTGAACCTTGGAATTGAGGTAAATGAATTATGATTCTCTCTTGATATAATTTTTTTTTTTTTATTGTTTTAGGATCATTTGATGCATGTACAAATTTATTCATATATATGATCATTATTTGTCTTCTATTACATACTACCTTATATATTATAATTACCAAATCAAGTCAAGATACTACATGTATGTGCTAAAGTTTCCTTTTGAACAACATTTAAGTGTTAAGTTTAGCCATGAAGACAGTGTAGCTAGATTCGCACATCTGAATAGACTTCTGGCCCCTATCTTTGATCTAGCTGACCATTTTATCGAATTATGTGTGTGTGTGTGTATATATATATACATATATGCACAACATGGATGTACGATATGACAAGATGATCGAATTGAAGAAATCTTGTCTATGGTAGGTAAAAAGAGCTAACCGAGCACAAGAAAAATGACAAAAGTTATTCATTATAGTGTTGTGGAATTGTCGACCCAGAATATATATATATATATATATATATATATATATATATATATTGTGTATGAAATGAAATGACACTATCAAATTATCAAATAATACTTTCAAAAAAGTGGGTGAAAAAGAAAACGAAGGAATTGTAATCATATAATTTATAAACAATTAAACTTGTGGCAACAATTACCCAGATCTCTAATCCAGTCATCAAGCACCGCATGCATGGTTTTAATTAACAGCGTAAATAAAAAACTTCCACAAGTATGATTGCCTCATTTCTTTTCTTCTCCCTTTCACCCCTCTCAGATGGTATATCAATACTTCCCTTTTCTATTGCTGCCCCAATTGGCCCGGTAGCTGATGCCTCCTTGAGTTACAAGTCTTGTCAATTTTCAGTCTCGTAGCCAGCATCAGGCATCATCTTCAACACATAATTGCGATGACACAAGCTTTAAGCTACATCCGCACTCCAAAAGTCTTCACATTTATGACAACGCAGCTGAAAAATATTACATCTGGGGCCAGCACTCGGCAAAACTATTGGCCTCGTCCATCAGTAATTATTATTTGGTACTTGGTCAATTAAAGACACGTAATTTAAAGAAGTATTCATGTGCAAGAGCTGCGAAATGTGAGTTGTGTTGCTGGCCATAAAAGAGGTTCTGGCTGTATTATTTTGAAAGATAATGTAGTGGCTACTATAGATGAAGTGCAGAATAAAAGAAATAAAAGATTTCTGAAAAGTATTGTCGAGGGTCGAGTCTTTTTTTCAATTGTGGTGGGATCGGGGCAAAGGTGAGAATATTTTTCTTTTTTGCTTTTATTTTATTTTTTCTTTATAGTTGACCGATCTCCCTTCTCTTCTACGAGAACCCTATTTTTCGTTTTGGACTGTAATAACTCATTTCATTCAGTCAATGTTATTTTTAAGAAGCCCTCCTTTCATTAGGATCAATGATATTTTCGCCCCTTGATTGCAAACTTTAAACAGAATTGATCTGACCACTTTGTAGTCACATAATGCTACTCTTCTATAGTAATGTTCTAAAAGATTCAATATCAATTAATGTGACATTCATCTATTAAATGAATGAATAATAGTTAAATTTTAAGGAGGTTGTGATAATTAAATTAAAGTGCTTGATTTCTTAAACCCTTACTATATTGGGAAAATTATAATTTTAAAACTATGTTTACTATTGAAAAAATTAGCAATAGTAAAATAAAAGTCAATAGTTTGTATTGAGTATAACTTTTAAATAATAATTTTTACACAAATAAAAATATATTATAAGTTTTTCATCATATAAGTAGTTGATTAAATTAACTTAGCTCATACTTCGCATTAGCCAGTGTTGTAGATTTTAAGTTATTGCCCAATCTCAAAACCAAACAAGTTTCAAGAGATTATTTACAATTATAGATTGCTTTGATGAATGATTTCAATCTCTCCGGTTTCAAAAAGTTTTCTTAGTTGAATTGATGGTGTCTATTCTTTAGTCGTGAGTTTGAGAACACATTCAATAATGACTCGAACAATTTGTGACTTGGAGAGTGATTAGATTTTCGCGATATACTTTTTGAGTAATCCTCTAGGTAATAAAACATGAAATAAAATATTCTTGATACAACATTCTAATAAAACATTTGTTAAAATGACATAAAAAATTAACCTTTTCAGTTTTCCTACCAAAAAAAAAACAGCAAACGACGTAAATAAATCTTGAACAACCCCAGCTTTTACAGTAAGCATCACCTTTGTTCATTGAGCCCATCACCTAATTAGCCCATGAAAGTCAGAAGATGGGCCAAATTCAAACAGAGCTTGAGTCAAGTGCCCACGAATACCAGCCCAAATTCGTCAAAACAATCACAGGAAAGCTGTAGATAAAAAGAATCAAAAGCCGCCAACGGAATTCGTTTTCAGTTAGTTCTTTAACAACCCAATCCACTCCCTCCGTCCGCCACGTGTCCAGTCTCTTGCCATTTGCACAATTAATATCTCTCTCGCTCTCTTCAAAAACCTTTAAAAATCTTCACTCGCTCGCAAAATCATTGAACAGTTGAACTCACTCACGCCATGAGCGGGAGAGCTCTCTTTTACTCACCGATTGTACAATCTCCGCCCTACATCTCGTCCCGAAACAAATTGTCGAGAGCGGAACTTCGGCCGCGGGGCCTGCCTCGGCTTCTACGTGGGGTTCTGTCCAGAGACAGGAGTTGCTCGTTTCGAGTATCCGTTCGGGGTGTGAAGTCCGACTCGTGCAATGTGTCGGAGAAATCTGTGAAGTTTGAGGAGGCGTTGAACGATGTCGCGCTGAGGAGTGAGGATTTGGGCTTGGACGCGGAGAGCTCGGTTCCCTGGTTGGAGCAGTTCCCCAAACGTTGGGTTATTGTTGTTTTGTGCTTTTCGGCTTTCTTGCTTTGCAACATGGACAGGGTAAACTTTTAGCTCTTTTTAATTAAACGATGTCGTCCCCTCCCTCTCGGTTTTTTTTTTCCTCCCTCGTTTTTCTGATTAGTTAAGTTATAACGTATTAACCCGTCTTTCAGTCTTTGAACATGGAAATTGACCCTTAGTTTTAGGAAGTTTCGCTCATTATGTTTTGACTGATTATACAGTCACAAACTCTTGTACAAATTTATCTTGTACAAACTGATTTGGAATTAACTATTGGTTGAATAAAAATACAAAATAATTAAAACAAACTATTAGTTTTGTTGAATAACTCATTAGTTTTAGTAGAAGTGTGTTTACCAAACAATTTAGTATGGTTGATGTGCCTCTAAAGTTAAGCTAAAACATAACAGTTACAAGCAGACTATTAGTCTGTGTGTTGGCAACTTTGAACAGATTTTTATTGGTTTTGGGCAGGTAAACATGAGCATCGCTATACTTCCCATGTCAGCGGAATTTAATTGGAACCCAGCAACTGTTGGTTTGATACAATCTTCCTTTTTCTGGGGTTACCTTCTTACTCAGGTGTTTTCTTTTTCCTTTTTCATGATTATGAATTCATGATATAACTGGCATACGGCTCTGAGTTTATTGAACGAATGTCCAAGTATACTATTAAACATTGACTTAGGATCTGGCATTTTAATTGCTGTCTGTCATTTTTAGGGTCCATCTTATTCAGCATTATTACCTATAATGTAGGAAGTGTTCTGCATTTTCTTCTAAGTTGTAGTTGTCAGTGACAGATTGCTGGTGGCATATGGGCAGACACTGTTGGTGGGAAGGCCGTCCTGGGATTTGGTGTAGTTTGGTGGTCCATTGCTACAGCTTTTACACCAGTTGCTGCTAAACTTGGCCTGCCATTTCTACTTGTTGTTCGTGTTTTCATGGGGATTGGTGAGGTTGGTTCTTCTGTACCCAAAAGATGTTTCTTCTCTAATATGAAGATAAATTCTTTAAACTGGGCAGTAAAGAATGCTAACTAACAATTATGTCATTGGGTTTTAGTACTGTGTTATGCCGTCTTATGTAATTTCAGGATATGGTTTCTTTTATAGTGTTCAGGATATGGTTTCTTTTACAGTGTTCAAAGCTAGATTTGGTTGTTGATTTTCTTGTTGGATATGCGCTTAGTTAGTTTGGTTCTTTTTCAGGGTGTTGCTATGCCTGCAATGAATAATATTCTGTCCAAATGGGTTCCCGTAGCAGAGAGAAGTAGATCATTAGCTCTGGTTTACAGTGGGATGTACCTTGGATCGGTTACTGGCCTGGCGTTCTCACCTTTTCTAATACATCAATTTGGATGGCCATCAGTCTTTTACTCCTTTGGTTCTTTGGGGGCAGTTTGGTTTACTGTTTGGCTAAGTAAGGTACCATTGGAGAACAGTAATGGTTTTTTGATAGACATACTTCTTTCATGGAGATTCCAAGGTTTCTTGAATTGTTATGTCTGATGTTGGAAACACTTGGCAGTTAAATGCATTTGACTGATGATGGTGTTGACCTTTTTTTTTTCTATCAAGGATTTAGTGGCCTTTCTTTGGGAGTATAATTGTATATTGTCTTATATAATTGCCACTCTTATTCAGGTATGGATTTGCCATGTTACCTTTTCTATTCTTTGTGCTGTAGGCATATAGTTCACCTATCGAGGATCCTCAACTGAGACCTGCAGAGAAGAAGCTAATTGTTTCAAGCTATGCATCCAAGGAGCCTGTAAAAACAATACCTTGGGGATTAATCTTGTCAAAACCACCCGTATGGGCCCTTATAGTGTCTCACTTTTGTCACAACTGGGGGACTTTCATTCTCCTGACATGGATGCCAACATACTATAATCAAGTAAGTTCTTTTGGCAGTAAAACTCTTTATGAAACCGTGCGGGCGTGCACAATTATAATTAGTTAATGGATGTTTCATGGAACGGTCCATGAAGCTTTAGGGAACTGCAAATATCGTGTCTACAAATTTCAGGTAAAGTTAATGGGGGGTGTAAGAATTATTGGAAAGCTGGATTGTCAATCCGATAATTTTGATTTTCCACGAGTCAGATGCTCAACTGCTATTAGGATATGTCATATTTTCCTTGGCCATGGATTAAATATTCAATTTTGCAATCTCGTTGTATGTCTTTGGACATGAGTCCTATTAAAGTTTCTGTTTTCTGCTTACTACTTTCTGTTACAAAATCTGTTGAAGCCTGGAAGTTTACACTGCATTGAATGCTGCCTAATTGAACTACATTTAATGAATAATTAAGCTTCTTGTTATCTTTTAAAAGACTGTTGGTACTTGCCACCATAATATTGACTGAAACAGCGGTTTATTTTGTTACCATATAGGTCCTGAATTTCAATCTTACAGAATCTGGGCTGTTCTGCGTTTTACCCTGGCTTACAATGGCATTTT
This sequence comes from Luvunga scandens, assembly GCA_030449905.1. Taxonomy (NCBI): domain Eukaryota; kingdom Viridiplantae; phylum Streptophyta; class Magnoliopsida; order Sapindales; family Rutaceae; genus Luvunga; species Luvunga scandens. The sequence goes on from JASUUG010001235.1 coordinate 1,001,304, forward strand.
CTGCAAATCTTGGTGGGTGGATTGCAGATACACTTGTGAGCAAGGGTTTATCTGTAACAACAGTTCGCAAGGTATCACAGAGTTGTCTGATAGGTTACATACTAATATGTGCCTTACCCATGGAATTATCTTGTGCAACATTTTCATTTTTCTCAGGAAGCACAATCCATTTTTGGCATTTCTATTCATAGTCTGTCATGGCTTGTGCTTGTCTGATAGGCTACCTACTAATTGAGGGATGATTCTCTGATAGTGTCATAATTGTGCTTGTCTGATAGTGCTATACTTATTATACTCTTCTTCTCTCCTTTATGACACTCATATACAATTGCTTCAGCTCATATTTCTGAAGAGAGGATTATTCTTTTTTTTTTTAAGTTACCAAATTTTGAGGAGTTGGCATCAATTTATGCCTAATTGCTCCACAGATAGTTCCTAGAAGGTGCTTCAAGTCACCCTTACTTTCTGCTAAGTGCATTGGCCACAGCAGTTGTTAGTATGTTTTCTTGGTTCAACTTTATGTGCTAAAGCTCATGCAATGTTCTCTATGTTATGTTTCACAGATAATGCAATCAATTGGATTTCTTGGACCTGCCTTTTTTCTAACTCAGTTGAGCCATGTTGATTCTCCTGCAATGGCTGTTTTGTGCATGGCCTGCAGTCAGGTTTGCACTATATACTCTTCAGAACTCACGGTTGTTTGCTTTTCTAGCTAGAGGAATTGTAAAAGTTTAAAACATGGTAGATTAATTTCTGTATGGGCTGCTTTTCTACTGATGGAACAGATCTAGGTGATAGGTTCTCATATAGCCATGTATTTTATTCAATTGCTTATGAGGAAAATATTGTTCGGAAAATTTAATCATATGGTATTTGCTAGATTGCAAGAACAATGTAACTATTATTTAACATTTTTTTTCACTTTCCTTTTCCTGAATAGGGAACTGATGCATTCTCGCAGTCTGGTCTGTATTCAAATCATCAGGATATTGCCCCTCGCTATTCTGTGAGTATTATTTCTATTAATATTCTTAGAGGCCCAAGATCAAATTGCATATTGTGTTTGAATGCTGGTGCCAAAAACATACAATTTTTCTAGCGCACATCAATTCCCTGCCAATGGGGAACGGTTTTTTCAATTAGTCTCTTCCATGTCAGAGCACCATAACATAGTGCTAACTGCTAATACTGCTTCTCCAGTTGACAAACTAACAAGTTTCAGTCAATTCTTAATTCTTTGAAAATATGTTTTCAGGGAGTATTGCTTGGTCTGTCCAATACTGCAGGAGTTCTGGCAGGAGTGTTTGGAACTGCAGCTACTGGCTATATCTTGCAACATGGTCAGAATTGCTGCCGTATTTTTATCACCATCACCTGTGGCTTAAATCGAGATGATAGCTGCTAAATTAGCTGATTCATGAATGTTTCCCTTGTTTCCACGCTTAATTTTTCAGGTTCTTGGGACGATGTTTTCAAGGTTTCTGTCGGGCTCTATCTGGTTGGAACTGTGGTGTGGAATCTCTTTTCAACTGGTGAGAAAGTTGTGGATTAACTCGTAGGGGACCCAATAACAAGCATCGGCTCAAGCCTGAGCTAGTATAGCGGAGACTTCAACTGATTCATTTGACAGAAGATCAAAACATTGAAATTGCAAGAAATTTCATTTTGGATTCTTGATCTTGAATATTGACTGAATTTTCCAAAGGCCCAGGAAACCGCCGGCTTAATGAAATTTGTCGAAGAATCCAGTTCAATTCTCAGAAAAGTTGCATCCAAGAATCCATCTAAAATTCTCAATGAAGAAGATTACATTTGTAAGAAAAATTTTAAAGACACAAAAGGAAGACAGACGAAAGATAGAATGATTATTACACTGTTAATTGATTTTTCTTTTTTACCCCTAGTATATCGTATGGTGTAATAATTAATTCTGTTTTCTTTCTATTTAACTTTTTTTTTTGTTTAAATAGCATTGCTCTATTTGTAACGTAGCTCTATCACAGACTGTAAATGTTGTTATTAATTTTTTCATGCGTGTTATTTAGGTTAATGGGTATTAGAATCTGTGGAGAATTGAAATGGTGTAAGAGATTCGGTTTCAAATCCACTCAATGAACATAATTTCTAGGCATGCAATGCCTAAACAAAAGGGTAAACATAATTACGAGTATATAACTTACGTTTTATTGATGAAGTTAAAAACATTTAATCTGAAAACCCATATCGACTGACATGGAATATAAGTAATATCAACATTACAAAGTACACACTTTCCCAATTTTCACAACCCAGCATGCACAGACACTCTATATGAAAATAAATGAAAGTAAAACAAATTGAATGACTTATATTGGCAGCTTGGTGACCGTTTTGTCCTCATCCCTTGGCATGTGCTTCCAATTTTGACCTTATGTAGCAAGATTACGTGGATGCAAGAACACTCGAAGCCCATGTTTCATGAACAATGTAAGAGACATCTTCTGCTCCACACGGTGACCAGGAACCGGCGACAGCCGGTAACGCAGCAGCACAGCTGAAGCGGCTGACTTCATTTGTAAGTAAGCCAAGTCCTTGCCTAAACAAGTTCTCGGTCCGGCATTAAAAGCCACAAACTTGTATCCATCTTTTGGCGGCTCGAACCGGTCACCTTCGGCCGAAAGCCACCTCTCTGGCTTGAACTCCAAGCAATCTTCGCCCCATATAGTCTTCATTCTCCCCACTGAATATATCGAATACGTAACCGTTGAACCCGCCGGAACAAAAGTTCCATCTGGCAAAACGTCGTCGGATACAACATACTTGAAATCCTCTGGGACCGAGGGGTACAAACGCAGCGTTTCGGCTAATGCCGCTTTGAGATAGATCAACTTATCGGCTTCGTCGAACGCCAAAGGCTCCTCTGTCCATTTCTTGACGTTGCTGCCGCGTGTTTCTTTAAGAACCGTTGAGATTTCATCAACGATCTTCTGTTCTACGCAGGGATGGTTCATGACGAGCCAGAAAAACCAGCTGAGAGCAACTGATGACGTGTCACGGCCAGCAAGAACAAAGTTTAAAGCAATACGTTGAAGCACTGCGCTTGGAAATAAGTTGCCGTCAACGTCTCTCTTCTTCATAAATCTCGACAACAAATCATCGGAGGGGCTTTCTTTTCGCGCCTCAATAGCTCCGTCCATGTAGCTCTCGACCACTTTAAGGCTCTTCTTCAATCTTTTCTCAGCACCGATACCAAACATTTTCTCCAGTCTCCACAGGAACCCCGGGTACAGAAGCCTCTGAAGGGTAGCTTCGGTGGCGGTATCAAAGGCGATGGAGAAAGGATTTTCAGGTAGCTCCGGTGAGAGGGTTTCAGGATCTTTACCAAACGTAAGCCCGCAAATATTATCAAAAGTTAAACGAAGCAGCAAGTCTTGCAAGTCTACGGGGAAACTCTGTTCGGCAGCTTCATCCAAAATGCGCCACAAACGGTTCTTGATCGTCCGGTTCACCCACCGAGCCATTGCTTGCCTTAGCGTTCTTGTTGTGAACTCAAGAGCAGCAGTCTTGCGTTGAATGAGCCAGGTTTCACCATCACTGTTGAAAATCCCTTGCCCTAACAGATCATGAAAGGCCTTTTGCCACGTCGGCCCTTTCGGATAGTTCTCGAACCGGGTTCGAAGGATATGCTCGATGTTTTTAGGGTGGCAAGTGACTGTATAAAACCCTTGTTTGGTGGCAAAATAAGGTAGAGCAATGGTGGTTGTTTGGTAAGTAGCTGAACCTCCGGTGGCTCGAAGATTGTTCGCCATCCAATCGTGTAGTCTCTTCCGGTTCTTTATTAGAGTCGGAAGACTACCAACGAAGGGATATACCTTCAACCCGGTTAATTTCCGAGATAGAAGATAGAACCATAATGCATAAGTCGATACGGCGGCCGTTAAGCTGAAGAAAATAGCTAAGGTTTCCATTTTGGTTGGTGAAAAGTGGTAAAGAATTGTGTCTACTTAAAAGCCTTAAGAGCTCTTGAGCTAATGCATGAGAGAGACGATAAAGAATTGTGTTATATATAGCAGATATTATAAGAAAGTTTTTAGGAGAAGTTGTTGAGAATTTTGTGAAATTTGAGAATGAAGGATCGCTGTTGGGTTGATAGGAACTTCGTGAGAGAATAAATATACACGAAAGCCTCTATCGAAAGCAAATAAATAAAATAAAATAAAATAAACACGAAAACCATGCATAATTCATTTGATTGTTATTAACTCCACCTACATTTAGTTGTGAGAGGCTTATACTTTTAGCCCTTACAGTGAATCGTGTCATTTTGATGAATTTTTAAATTACTCAATTGCCAACTGAATTAATCAATTTAGTGTTATGGATCTATATATATATATATATGTATATACTTAAGAGTAACTTTGTACTAAATATGGACTTATAAATACATGGTGAATTTTCTTTAACAAGATTAATATTTATACAAATTTTGAGATTGTGTAGTCCAAATATGAGAGATCGTCAATTTTTCCCAGCTAAAATTAATGTATAACACTTGTCCCCAACTATCTTCATAATAACCAATAACCCCTGATATATAATTTTATAATATTGACTTTATTTTGAAATACACTTTTATTCATATTTATTATAAATTAAATAACTCATATAAAGGAAAATCAAAATTAAAAATATTTGAAGTACTAAATATAAGAAATATATGTTTCAATGTGAATAAAAATTAATTATAAGATATTTTTATTGTACTTTTTTTATTTTTTAAATATTTTTCTTATAATAAATATATATTCTATATTCCTAAGATAAATTATCAAGCAATTAACCCATCTTTCTTCTTTAAATTTTTGGTACCAAGAGGGCTTTTGGATATTATGAAAACATAATGGGGTAAGTGGTATATATTAATTTCTGTAGAAAGAAATTGACAAACTTCCTCTAAATATTCATATTGATATCTAAATATATTGGACTTAAAATGGGTTAAATATTTACATCTTTTTCTAATATATTTGGGAAAAAAAGTCTGATTAATGCACAAAGAGAAACTTGAATATCTATGGAAGGAAAGTGTTTTACCATATACTATCGAATACTTCCCAAGCATATCTATTTCATTGCATTAACGGACTTTAAAAATACATGTACAGATACATAAACTATACTTTTTGAGCATATGCTACCTTTTTACTTGCAAGGAAATCTTCATTAATTAATTGCATCCTATATAATCTTTTAAAATGGTTAATGAATAAAATATGTCAACTATATGTACTTCCTTTTGCTTTCTCATCACAAAAACTTCTAGCAAATGGACGTCCCTAATTCTTCAGATTAAATATGAACGCGGGTCCAACATTTCTTAGTTTTCTAGAAGATATGTCTCTCCTCTTCAATAACAAAATGAAGTGAAAGTTTATATATATTTATATATACAAAAAGGTTCTCCTGTATTGTTCCTTCTGTACATAGTTATAAGCGTGGGAGACTTGTGACATGTGGGGACCCGTATTAAACGTTTTATATTCATTTATGGTTAAGATACTATGCTTGATAGAGATTCAATATATGATTTAGTAAGTCCAACCAATAAGCAAAAGTGAATAAGCGCTTAACTGGCAAAAGCACTTACTTGGTCTTAGATTAATTAAAAGAGTTTACCTACTGAAGATGACCAAGCCCTTGTGACGTGCTCCAATTATAACCTCTATCTTCTTCTATCTAAGCTTTCTTAATTCTTGATTGATGACTCTTGTTTCAGCAGTGGCAGTTAGAGACGGTTAAACGGCAATGAGAAAATGGGTTTGTTTATAATCCTAGAAAAAGTAAAGGAAAAAATAAAAACAATAGAATATGAATGGGAAGCAAAACAAATTGGCCCTAAGAGGAAGCAAATTTGACTCTATTTGAGTGAGTAGTTTTCAGGGGAGGAAGCTTTAGGAAAACGAAAATGAAAGGAAATGCCCCTTTGCCTTTTCTTTAGCAAATTGGCACCAAACCTTTGAACCCCTTTAGATTTTTGGATATCCAATCATATAGAGCAATAGGGTCAGTCAAATACCAGCAACCTTGAATAAATGTGTCTTAATTCATTCGCTATCTGTGGACTGTGGTTGATATCCAATACACCTGCATGTATATGCTTTCACATTAAACAAAATTGCATTACAGTTGCACAAGCATTGTTCCATTAGAGTTTGTAATCGTTTTCAAAATTTATTTCAGCTAGTGCATTATTGCATAACAGAGACGTAAACACTACGTTGTTCATAATTTTTGGTCATTATTTTCAACATTTACTATATAAATGGCACCATCCCTGGAGTACATAATCTAAATTTTAAATCCTTAAGAATTTTCATGGATTACACTGTCTTTATAATCAAGTTTCAGTTTACTCTATATAGAAAATTTGGAGGAGCAAATATACACTCCTGATCTCTCAAAATTGATGAAAAGAGGTCGAATTTATTTTATATTTTATGTCTAATACTTCTTACGCGAGGGAAAAACAGAAAGAAATAACTATGGAAATATATAGGAGAGGAAAAAAAAACCATTTTATTAAAAAATATCATGCTTGTTACATCATCATCTCCAAATTAATAGAAGGAAAGAAAATAAAGCATGATTTTTTATACTCAAAATTTAAATCTGTTGAGGGCTAGGCATAAGATTTCAAAATATTTAACTCGAAAGGCTAAATTATTGAGTGGAAAATTCTATCTATTTATAAATTTGAGTGACTTTCCTTAACTAGCCAATATCAGACACAATTTAACAAAACCAAACACTCACATTAAAAAATGACCAAGACGCCGTTATAACCTTGAAAAAGCAGCCATACGATAACAATACTTAACAAAATTTAAGCACAATATCGCCTCATGACAGGTTCAATAAACAAATTAAAACATATTGTTAACCGCATATTTCATCGAGGCCAATGTCATTTGAGCAACTTCGAAGCAATTTGTTCTCAAAACATAAGGAACACCATCGCCGCCATTTCATGCGGGAGAGTGACAAGCGACGTTATTCAATTCCCTTTCGTCTGGTTATCATTGTTCGCCGCAGCCTGCATGCCCATTTGTTTATATAGCACACACGGCAGAGCAACCAGCATTAATTATTAATTACAAGTGGTAATGCAACAATATTAGCAAACAAGAATGAGCTTTATATATAACTGATTCCCTTAATTTACTCTATCTAGCTACACTCTCAGAGATAACATTATCAAATTAAAACATATTATTGAGGCTGAAGTATCTTTGTATATTATTAATTCGAGAATTTCCATTTCACCCTTTATTTCTATCTGTTGATCATTTTGTTTCTAGAAAATGATCCGAACATTTTTATGGACCGAACTTACAGTTTAGGCCGAGCCGAAAGTTTATATTTTAAGCCCAAAGTAGCTAGCTTTCCGTCTCCAACAGATATAACTTCTGTTAAACTCCCCTCTCTGTTATTTGATGAGGAACATAACAAGGCTAGCAAGCCATAGGCTGGGTGGCAGAGTATCCTTCCCCTATCCAATTCGGTATATGCATTTAAAAGTCAAAACGACATAAATTAATTACTCTTATATTATGGAGGGAGGCACACGGCACCGTCTTTCATCACAGTTCTTCCGTACGCCAACCCAATCTGGATTCATTCTGCCCGGATTGGGTTACGACCGTCGTCTTCACAAACAGCTATTTTTACGCTGGCATTAATATATTCCAATTTATACGGCTTGTTATTAGTTTCGTAATAACAAAAATTAACCATAATATATGATAAGAATAAAAATTAAACTATAAATTTTTGTGCGAGCTGATACGGCATAATTTAATTGGATGACTCAAATAGTTCTTGACACACATGATTTATTTTTTATCATTTTATATTTTCATTTAACCAATGAATTTAAGTCATGTCAATTTATACGAAATAAAATTATATAAAAATTTGTAACTCTATCATCACTTGTAAGATAAATGTGAAAATGAATTGAATTTCATGTTCTATGTAGTTAGTGTTTTATTATTTTTTGGTTACATAATATAATTCTAGCGGACACTCAATATTTTTATATGTAATGAAGATTATTAATTTTCCAATAATATTAATAACGTGTTAGTTTCAATTATTACTATAAATATTTACTTGTAATATTGGTCCTAATTAAAGAATTCATGTTAATATGATTCCCATTATTGACATGCATTCTGTAACGCTTGGAATTTATTTTTATTCACCAGGTTCTGCTTATGAAAAAATGAAATTAGTGATGAGAGAAAATATTAAAAATAAGGAAATTAATTTAATTAAAGTTAGTGTGGGAATTATGAGAGTTCTATAAAGTAAAAGTTTAAGTTTTGAAATTTGATAACGGAGCGTAAAGTAAATGGGTATTATGGTTCGGGTCAAAACCTAAGCAGATGAATCATATTAGATCAATGGGCTTTGTTTGGGTAGGGGAAGCTCTAGCATCCCTTCTTAGAACTCTATGAAAACCCACTTATCATACAGGTTACAGTGGAGCTTAATTAAATATTAATTTTTTTTTTTTAATAAAAATACGGATGAGGATATTTAAACTCATTAAATTCTTCTTGAACACACATTTTATTAATTTATACTACTATCAAATCATTAATTTAAAAATTTTTACACTATAAAACCTTCAACATACCTAAATTAACCCTAACCGTATCTTTGTTATTATATTTTAGTTTTACCAGCCATTCTTCATTTTTTTTCTTTTTTTCTTTTTCTTTTTTCCTTTTTTCATTCTTCTTCTCTTCTCTTTATTCTCCATTCTTTTTATTTGTTTAGAAATTTGGTTAATTCCATGAAGCAAATCATAATACTATTTTCAGCTTGTTGTAGGCCATTGAAATGACCAACAATCTAACAAAGCGTGGAGGAAAAATATCAGATGGCAATTATTATTTGCAATAATTGATTATCCAATGATTCCATAAGCAAAGTAAAACAGGAAAAAAAAAATCAGGAAAAGAGGATGGTAATTGTCTTAACCGAATTTTTGATAAGATTCGATTCGAATCATTAAGTGGTTGTTTTCATCGGATCCAAGTTAAATCCGATTAAAACAAATAAAATTTATATTTTTAGTGGGAAATTAGGCTAAAATTGAGTTTATATGTATTTTCTGATGTTTGGAGTTGGAAGAATACCTGTGGTGATTTGCGAGGTGAGTGACGGTGACTTGAAAAATAAGCTGAGAGGTGATTTACGAGGTGAGTTACGGGGGATTCTGAGTTGGGAATTGAAAAAAGAAAAAGGGTAGGTGGTTTCAAGAACCTTGAGGATGAGGTTAAAGGTTAAAATTGAAAGAGGTTGGGATTCGTTCTTGCAATAATTTATTGGGTTCGTATCTGAAAGTGGTTAAAACTGCAAATGGGTTAGCAGGACAAGTGCCGAACAGTACACACGAATACGACGGACGTTAGGCGAAACGGAATTTTCAAAAGTCTTGACGGCGAGATCAAAACGCGGGCGATGGCCATCGAGGTGAAGCAGTCAGTAGAGTGTTGTCATGATTCGTGGTTTCAATTACTGGGGTAATCCGAATGAAGAAAATAAAAAAAAAAGGTGGGGAAGGAACTAATGGAAAGGGAAAAAAATATGTGGACGAATTAATTACGTGAAACACAATGACCGACGATAAAGATATCCACTGCTCCTTAGAAAATATCGGGGAAATGAAATCTTAGCGGCATGAATTAGTATTACTATTACCTACTCTAGGCTATGATCTGAAAGTGCACGAGCGGCATGAATTACCCACTCCGGGCAATGAGTAGATCTCACACCGTAAAGCATGCGAAGAAGAATGATGGCTCTCTAAAAGTAAAACACTAGCAGTGACTCATGCAAAGTCTAGTCTAGGCTTTATTTTTTGTGCATATAATATAGTCCGGAGCAGAGAGCAGGCTACCAATTAGCTAGTATTTGTATTTCCAGAGAGCGCGTCAAACCCTCTTCAATCTTCATCTCGAAATTTACATCTTTTTGTCCTGCTTTCCTCTTCTATCCCTTGAAGGCTTGAACCTGTTTGGGAGAGACTGATGTTACTCATATTGTCACCGACAAAATGCAACACCTACAGCAGTCTCTATCGGGTACGTTCGTTCAATTTTACCCATTAACCGAAAAAAATGGCGAAAAATTTTCCCGTGAGGGAACTTATTTTACGGAGGCCATAGCAAAATGCCCTCCGAAAGAGTTAGCCGATCTCAACGTGATGAATAAGCCCTGCCGTCAAGTTCATGTGAAATGCAGAATTTAAGGCTTGTTAATGTCAATCGTATTAAGTATATCAATTCAATTGCATAGTACTAGTTAAAAGTTCAATAATTTGATCTTGTAACACTCATTTGTATAAGATTTGTTGCGCCCGATTGTTTGATATGTTTTTAAAAAAAGAAGAATATTTTTCATTAATGCGGATACGTTTGGACACGTTTTTAGACAGTAAAATTTAAGAGAGTTAATTTTTAATTTTATTTAAACTGTTTGATTTTATAATTTATTTAAAAATAATTTTTTAAAATTCTTTGATTTAAAAATGTGTCTACATTAAAAAAAATATATATAGGCCCCATTATCTTCGAAATTAGAATGATTATATATATATGTGTGAAAATATTTTCGTTTCAAACTCTATTTTAAAATTAATAGATTATATTTCGGCCTAAAATGAGATAATTTATCTTGCGTTTTAAAATATAATTCTAAATTCATTTTCTATTCCTTGTTTTTCCAAGATATTTTTGTTTCCAACATTTTGCTAATTAAGTTTAATTAATATTTTACACGTAGTTAAGAATCCTCTCATAATAGTATATCTATTCGAAGAATTTTTTTTACACATACACTGTATACATCTTTCTTAATATACAATCAAGATTTATTTATATATTTATTATCTATCATGATTATATTTGCTCGCCAGAGAATTTTGATCGTGTGTCATTTTATTAAAAATTTTCTTTGTTCAGTGTCAATTCAAAAATAATAATAAAAAAGGGAAATAGGAAGCGCATGGATTGCCAACCTACCACGTGGCAAACCCATATCCATATCTACTCAAGACGATCTTTCGTCCCTCGATTTTGTTTCCTCCTCTCAAAATAAAAACATTTATATGAAAAAACCGATGAAATAAATTATGAGAGTGAAGAAGATAAGGCAATTGTGGAGAGCTCGTGCCACGGGCACTTCCAATTCCTCCTATTCACAATCCAATCCCAAATCCAACGGCTCACATTTCATCATCACGCCACCTAAAAAAATACAGAAAAGAAAATATTACCAGAACCGCAAAACACACTCTCTCCATTTTAAACCATTTTCACTCAAAATACAGAAAAGAAAAGCAGAGGAAGCAATAATGGCATCACTTTCCATAATAAGCTTTGCACCAGCAACAGTGAGAGTGTATGCAGCAACAGCAGCAAAGGGAGCTGGTGGTAGCAAAGAAGAGAAAAGTTTGTTTGATTGGATTCTTGGGGGTCTGCAGAAAGAAGATCAGTTTTATGAAACTGATCCAATTTTGAAGAAAGCTGAAGACGAGAGTCCTCCAAATGGCCGCGGCACAACAAATGGCCGCAAGAACTCTGCTTCTGTGCCTCAGCCTCAGAAGAAGAAGGGTGGCTTTGGACTTGGGGGTCTCTTTGCGAAGAAATGATTCTTTTTTTTTTGAAAAAGAAAGAAAAGAAAGTACTATTAATATGTTGTATGGCTATTGCTTTTTGTCATTCTTGAACCTTAATTAAGTTGTCATCAAACTTCCTTCTCTTTTAAACCGTGCATTTTATTTTAAATCGGCCGCCATCTCTACATGAACATATGGGTATATTCGAGCCGTCAAGTAACTTTAATTAAATTCATAGTTGCTGCCGGGGCCTGTGAGGAATAAAATAAGTGAGTAGTTAGTAAAGATTAGCGGCTAAATAAAAGTAGGCGGTTGGTCAAGTTGTTATTGTCATGTTAACTGATGTGGTTCATCATTAATTTCTGTGTTTTAAGCGGTTAATTATCTTATTTTAATTTTTACGCGGTGGTTTCTGAGAAGCTCACTTCTAAGGCTCATGCGTCTGCTAATATAAATTTTGTAGTCTATCATGGCCAGATGAATTCTCAGGAATGATGCAGAGAAGCAGCTGCATAAATCATAATCAAACTGCACGTCTTAAGTACCGTAATTCGTCATGTCCTTGCTAACTTTTTACTTTTTATCACAGAGAAATGGGGACGGGTTAATGCTTGATACAAAAACTAGGTTGGCACGAAGTGGGGGATTTACTAAAAGTTGATTAGACTAAATCCATGGACCATTGTAATTACTGGAGATAAACAGTAACAGCCATTAACTTAGTGGAAATAACAGCAACAGCCTTTGACAGTACTGTACATTTACTATAGCAAGGAATAGGCAAAAACGCTTTCTTGATTAATCAAGTGAACAAGTTGGGCATTTTCCCTTGGACGATATTGACGCAAGGCATCGACGAAAACAAAGCCAGTTTTCCCCCACCTAAACCTACCGTAAACAAGATCACGTGATTTGTCACTGGCGCTAAGTCCATGGGAATTGGGAACTACCGGAGCAGACATGCAACTTGCAACAGGTTCATCATTTTCATGGTTAGTTAATAATAATGAATGAATTGGAGTTGAAGATTGTGAATGAGCCATCAAAGAAAAATTGATCTGGTTTTCTTTCTGGTTTGTTGCGTTCACTTCTACTAATAAGAGAGAGATGGAAACAAACCGTTTTATGTAGTATTTTAGTACTGAAACCAGAACACAACTATATGGTTTACAAGAGGACTTTGAGACATGTTATGATGATACAATAAAGTTTTAAGAAGCATTTGTAGAAACAGAGTTTGATCTTGGTAGAGAAGAAGAAGAGTTGATGAACTCGATGCAATCTTCAATGGCTTCACTTCTATGAGAATCAACAGGAATCACAGAAGGCTTTGATCTTCCTGATGAAGAGACAGTGGCTGAAACTGTAGCTGAATGTCTATTCTTAAAGTACGCAAAGCACAGACCTCTTGCCATCCTTCTGCTAAGATGCTTGAAAAATCTAACTGGTGAGACCTCTGATCTTTTTGGTAGCCTGATTCCGCAGCCCCCACCAGGCCTCTTCTTCGCCGCAACTTTGTTAATACAGTTTCTTTTGTTGATTTTGTTCTCCTTTTTAGTGCTGGGAATGCAACTCACTTGGTTTCTCCCCTTTGTTTCACAAGACTCGGTGGCTTCCACGGTCCCGACAACTCTGTTAATAGAGTTCTGCTTCTGGGCTATGCTTATGCTTGCTTTGCTACTCACCTGGCTACTCTCTTTTGCTGACATCTTCCGCAAAGACCGATTAGGATAGATAGAGAGATTGAGGACAGAGCTGCGGAAGGGGCAAAAATGAAGGGCAGTAAGTGGAAAATGGGGGTGCGAAATTCTAGTGAACGTATGAATGCTAAGGCCTTGACAAATTTATAAAAGGAGGGAAAGCTAAAACAGTAAGCTAAAAGGGCTAAGAGAGGCAGTGAAAAAGAACATGATTATCTTTGATCTAACACTTCAAATGCATTATCTCACAACCATGAGAATATGGGTTTGAGTCCTCACGGATTTAATTCTCAATTGAGCATGATTATGGTGTGAATTTATAAAGCCTTTCTCCTTTGTATTGCAATGCTGAGTGGAGCAGAAACATTTCTCTAATGCGAGGATTATTTATCTAGACAAACACTTCATAAAATATTATGTAATATTATAAGTTTCAATTGTAAATATCTGATGTAATAAAGCACTTCATAAAATATATTATGTAATATTATAAGTCTTAGTTATAAATGTTTGAATTTTACTAAATAAACACTTTATAAAATATTATGTGATATTATAAGTTCTAATTATAAATACTTATGTAATAAATATTTGATATAATTTAGTAATATGGTGTGTAACCAATATTAAAAGAAAAAAAAACACTTCACATAAAGTAAAATGCTGAAAAGTGTTAGTAATCAAACAGAAATAATTAGATTTTAGGATTTAAGCTATAATTAACTTTAGTGAAAAATGGGAACTAGTGGTAACTGACTTCTAGATTTAATACACTGCAAGCTGGAGACAGTGATGTGAATAGCAATAAGAGAACATAATATTGAAGGGTTCACACAAAGCACAAGAATTAATGTTTGCTCTAGTTGTCAATCACATAAAGAATTGCTAATTTGCTGTCAACAGGATTACTAAATACGACTCTCTCACATTCCCAAACGAGGAGTGAGCAGACCAAAATGTTGCAGCAAAGTTTATGGATGAAATTTACTAATATTTTATAGGGTACGAGAAAAAGAAATGAGAGTTAATAAAAATTTAAAAGCTTTTAAGTGTGGTTCAAGTAAGATAAAATTTTATACGGATAAGAGTTGTTTAAAGTTACTTAAGTCAGAAAAATGTTAAAAGACTTAAAACTTGTTTTAGGTAAGGTATAAAACCTTATGCCTTAAATTGATAAGAGTTGCTTAAAATTGCTTAAGCCAATAATTGAAGTTATAAGCTCAAAATGCCGGGAGATGAGGTATAAAACTTAAAACTTACTCAACTTTTAGTCCATGATGAGGTTAATTTTAGCAACCCTGAGCCGACTAAGGGAAGATACCTTTAATTCACTTTAAACTTATAAAGTTTCTAGTTTTGATTTATTACACTTTCATCACTAGACACTAGGAGACTAGTGTTTGGAGATAAAAAGATAGAGGAACTAATTAATAAAGAGGAAGGAATTGTTGGGGGAAATTTTCCAAAAAGCACTCCTCAACTTTCTTAACCACCCATTCTAGCAATAGCCGAACTACCCTTACCAAAGCCTAGCGAATCAGTGAAGGGCAACACAATAGACCTACGGGGAGGGGGGCATGAATGGTCGAAACAAGGAATTAAGATGGAAAAAAACTCATCACCATCACCAGCATCATGATCATCCTAATATTTACATTATGATTTTGAATATTCATCATCCATTTCGTCACCTATATCATCATCATCATCATCATCTACAACTGCATGAGAAATTATTCATTTTGTTTTAATTTCCATAAATTGATTTAAGTGTTAGAGGGTTAATACTAAAAAAAATTTTGACGCCTTTTATCGTCCTTTATAATTTTAGGTGTTTGTGGATTATTTATAAGTTGCTTCCTCATCAAACAAATTTAATAATGACACAAGGGTTTAGTATCAAGCTACTAACTGACTCCACTGGACTCGGGCGCCAACACAACTCTCTTACATTCCCAAGCGAGGTGTGAGCAGACCAAAATGTTGCAATAAAATATTTGACTGATGATCTTTTCTACTTTCTCAGTGTACATCTCTATGTAAGAATATAAAAATACTTGCTTTGTGAATAGAATACCAAGATGCTCATTTGCATAACTACAAATGAAAAATGGCCTGCTATGATTGTTTCCATTTTGTGGTGGGACAATCAATTTCTTAAGTGTGAACAAAAGAATAGTCTGTGCAGTACTATCTAATAAAAATATATTATATCTAGCAGGAAAGAACTCAAAAGAAAATTAGCTAAAGAAAGCCAAGCCCTAAAAGAAATTTAAAGTGGAAACAGGAGAAGACAACAGTCTCAACCTCCTATCAAATTCTTGCTTTTTCAGATGCTTTTGATCCCTAGCTATTATAATTTTTCCAGTAGCGGTCCTCACAGTCTATTGTCAACTGATCACGGTGGAATCAACATCTTTCTTTTTGATCCATTCCTTATAAAAGGAGGTTCTAGGTGAAGCAGCCTTTCGGTAAATACTGTTTTGGTTGTCGTCCAAATGTATATAATAATTAAAACCTTTTTGAATCTTAGAAAGGTTTAAATAATTTTTACACATTAAACTCATAAATCAACTATGTGTTACTTAACCCAAAAAAACAAAATAGATGTCAAACGATGAGCATAAAGAATATTGAACAGTTCAAAAAACAAGCAACTTCAAGACATAAAGAGCCTTAAGTTCCAACCCTGAACCTCAAGACAGGATCCCTAAGGCTAAATCTATATCTCTGTAGCTACATAAAAATGAAAAACGTTTGATTTGACATGACAAAAGTTGCATTATGGTCACACTGATTGATCTAAAATCCATAAGAAAAACAACAACATTAACGCTAGCTTACAGAAAGTTAACTTCAAAAGCTCATATTTTGCTCAAAGAAAGTAACAACCTAATTGTGTATCAATCATTCAATGTATTCATTTTATCTTGCCTCCTAAGTGAATCATTTCAGTATAAGTCAACAACAGAACTGATACTATCTGGAAGACGTGGCATTCACAATAATCGCAGCAGAATTAAATATCAAACATACATCATATTTTTGGAACAGCAAGGATGTAAACCCCTATCAAGTTATACATGTATGACCAGAAACATGCCGACAGACAAGCAAGCTAAAGGAAGCCAGCACTTTCAGCATTTAGCTTGAAAAACTAAATTAAGGGTCTCAGTCTCACAACCCTTGCGCACTGGGTTGGCGCGTGCACGCTCACAATATAATGTTTAAATGGGCTATGCTAGTAAAGAGCTGTGTTGTCCCTCCAAAAATTAGTTTCTTTTCCAATAAGATGTGAGAGCCTAAAATAAGCCTAATTATTCGGCCAAATAATGCATACCTACTTTTCAATTTTACCACGCAAATTTTCGATCACTTTCATCACTGCAATAAAAAAAATACAAACACAGTATCTAACTACATTAGTTCCTTCTAAGTATCAGGTTTTCTAAATGACATTACTTACCCCTCCAGGGTGAAGACTAAAAGCATGAAATCTCTTTTCCCATCTTTCCATTTCAACAAATTACACTTGCAAAAGACAAGCACCCCACCAATCAATGAAGCACACTATTCTGCCCTCAATTTTGAGTACAAAACAGAATATCACAACCTGGAGTTAATGTAATCATGCAAAGGTGGACTAGAGCTGGAAAGACTTCATCTGGAAATCTTATCTCAAATAGTTGCATATTAAGTACTCAATTATAAGCTGTCTCTCGTGTTCAATTTAAATGGACAACAAAGAAATCCAAACAATGTTACTTATCGAAGAAATTTTAAATTTACAACATTTTTTTTTAAAAAATTAATAACCGATCACGGAAGCTCAGAAAACTACCAGCTAAATTATACTAGAATAAGCAAGTTCACACTCTGTCAACTGATTAAATCTTGTGCGACACATGTGTATGACTGATCATAAGAAGCAACATTCTAGTATAAGTTACACCAATTTGGGAGGTTTTAACACTGACCATAATAGTCCACGAGGAGTGTAACCAGATTCTTCCGCAGAGATCTTGAAGATGTAAGATGTTAAGTACATCTTCATTCAACCACCCCTTTCAAGGCATGATCATCTGCAGCTGATATATACAACAGAGTCTATTCACATAATATGCACAAGCTGGTTGCAGTCAACAATCAGAGAAAACAAATGCTCACTCCTTATCATTCTTAACAAGAAAAACCTCCCCACCAAGACCAATAACATAATCTAAGAACTCCCTAACTTCTTCGCTATCTTTAAAACACTGAGGAGCATGAAAATCACTATCCAAATTATACCAAACCCCATCAATCTTTCGCAACGTAACCCAATGTCTACTCCTCCAAAGCCCAGCATACCGGGTAACTGGAACATTAATCACAATACCCATCAAACTATTTTCCCCACCATCAAGATCAATTGACGATGCCTCATTTCGACGATCATGCCATGCGACACTCTTTCCTCTGCCTTCAAGAGCAGCAATAAGCACGTTTATATCGTAATTTCCAGTCAATGCATTATAGTGAGGCTTAAAGACTACAGACATGGGAGTCCACGTTTGCTTATTTGGATCATCAAGCACGAGTTTCTCGGCAATTTCATTCAAGCTTGCTCGCGTAAATGCATCTTCTTGCTGAATTATAACATAGCCATGTTATTCAACACAAACCCATAACAAATTCTCATCAAAATAACAGAACAAACAAGTAAAAAGAAACGGAGAAACGAGAGATGGGCATTACCTGAAAGAGATTATTGAGTGAGTGCATGAGGCAGAACTGTAATTTTTGCCTCTCGTGATAGATTTTGCAATTTTTGCTCGCCATATATTGGGGGGCTGGTATCAATTCTTTTGCAGAGATGGAATCAAAGAATTATGTTAACGAGAATTGAGTTCAGAGAAATTCTAGGGCTTTAGATCTTGAATTGAATTAGGAGAGGAGCCTCGTTATTAATTAATAAATTATTCTCATTATAATCGCAAGAGGTGGTGAACAAAACAGCGCCGTCGACGATCGGAAACAAGGGGCGCCTGGCGCCAAGCTAGCTATTACTTGATTGACTTGAACTGGCTAACTCGAAATTAAAAATAGATTTATCTGATAGATTATTCCCATTTTAGAATGACATGACAGAATTAGGTTTTCGAATCGTTTCCTCAGTTTAATTTTTAAATGTGGCATACAAAGTTTTTATTGTATAAATGTAGAGGAAAAGCTAAGAAATAAACTGACCGCCCAAACTACATTTTAATTACCATCGGTTTAGTATTTATTTCTTTATTTTTTTCCAGAGGGGTCGGCAAAGAAAAATTCATTAATGTAACCCAAAAATTAGGATTTTTAACTGAAAGAGTGAGGAGCAAGCACCACTACGAAAACAGTTTTTAATGAAAAAGAAAAATGGCACCAAGTTAACGTTATATTATACAGATTTTATCAACACATTCATGTCCAATTTGCCATGAGCTATCCTAAATAAAATTCGGGTAGTTGATTGGCGAAGAGAAGTTGAAAAATACTTGTGCAACACTAGAATTAAATCTTTGAAAACTCCCAAACAAAAAGAAAAGAAAAGGAAAGAAAAGAAAGAAAATCTCTGTGTCACATTAGTATCCTAATTCATTATGAGCAAAATACTGTTAAATTAGTTATGATGAAAATAATATTTGAAATCACTACTAAATATGATTTACGAGAATAATATGATCTATTTTCAAGACATTTACAATCACCATCACATTTCTATTTAATTTGTTGTAGGAAACGTGCATACAATCCCACGATTATGCTCAAAGGATCTTGTACCTCAAAATTAGAATAAATAATGATCAATTGATCATACCCGAGTCAAACAAACGTTTAGCTAATAAAAAAGAAACAATAGACGATTACGCAGCAAGGGAAAGATTACAAATAGAGCATTTCTTTTATTTGAATATAACATAATTATGAACAAGAAAAAGAGATGACTAGGTTCCTACTGATCTGCAGATCACTTCGTTTCAGCTTTTTAGCAGAGAAACTTCTTCTCACAGCATTCAAACCAATAGAAACGTTGATTTACTTTACCAGAAACACTGGAAACAACCAGAATTGAAATAGAAAGTGTCCCTTGGTCTAGGTCTCATGTGCCCGTGAAGAAGATGATGAGATGAACCATCAAGCATTTTACCAGTCTAGGGTGCATTGGCTATGACCTATCAGAGGATAGCATCTATTTTCAACTCAGATCTAGTCTCGACCGGATGAACTTACTCGAGACCAATTTCAGAGATTAGTAGTCAAATGTTCTTCCTGGATTTCTCAAAGAAATTAGCATAACCAAACAATCAATTGTAAAGGAAAGATGCCCTGCATCCACCAAGTATCACAACCTCACCATTGCTGCCTTGCAAGTAAAATCTTAAAAACAAACACCACCTTAAAAGAACATGATATCAAGACTGAAATATGAATATATAAAATGATATGATGAAAATCTAAAGAAAATACAAAGAGAATGGTGAAAATTTGACAATCAACTTTAACAAAAAGAGACATATATCCAACACGAATACTGATAAAAGAGACATGTTGTTAATTTAAAAAAATAAAAAAATAAAAAGGACTACACAAACGGCACCAAGGAGATATGATTTCTGTCGCCATGGTGACAATTTATCAGTACTTACCCAACACACTCAAATAATTGAATCTTCTTTCAATTCCATATTCTAAATCATGTGGAGTTAACGTTTGATTTCTATTTATTGGTCCTTTCCTCTTGTTTTATCCATCTAAGCAATTTAAAAACCCCACACTCAAGGTTTGATTTCTGAGATTTTACTCTCAGCCTGATAGGTACATAGATTAACATATAAAAGCACCAACCGATTTTATTTCTGTAAACTGGGTCACAAAGCTACATCACTTCATCGGTTGACCAGACCAAGTCACTAATAAACTACTCTCCAAGCCACGCAATAGTAATTGAACACAATCGACAACACTTTTAACAATCATCCAAAAAGCTTTAGAATCTATAAACAAGCATCCTAGATACTCAATTACAGGTTTCAAACTACCATCATCAATGTAGCAGTTCAACATCAATCTATAACAAGAGTAGCGCATCTTACAATTATATGGAATACCAACAACTGAGGTAACAAATAGGAACACTGCATATACATATGCTGACCGCATTACAAGTAGCAAATTTTAGTGAACAAGTCAACATGGAAATCATCAATATTCATCATCAAGAAGTGTTCTTCTAACAATTTAAAACTATATAGGCATCACATAAGTACACAACAAATGTTTTAAAACAACAATATAAACACAAAATATAAATGCATATGTTTGCTATTCACAGGTCCACCTCCAGCAGCTCATTTGACCACATTATTAGAAAGCCACAGCAAAAGCTCAAATTTTCCTTCAAGCATGCTAGATAACTCATTGGAAACTATCTGCCCCCAAGGGCGTGGTCGAGTTGGTTCGCAGTGTAGCTGTCGCCCCTCACACTCGTGTGGACTCGGGTTCGATCCTTAGGGGTGGTCAGGGGGATAAAAACTGATTTGGGCTTCCCCCCTTACCTTTTAAAAAAAGAAGAAAAAAAAAAAACTCATTGGAAACTATCTATCAAACAAGCCAAACTCATCGGAAACTATCTATCAAATGAGGCTTCAAGAACTAAATCACCCAATATAGAGCTGTTTTTGAAAATGCAACTGGAGCTCTTCAGTTTTTAAAAATCCATAAGAGGGAAAATAAATATAAAGACAAACATATATACAAATATATTCATCAAAGCACAAGCCAAACTCAAACACATGAAAACAAATTTATTAAAATTTACTTTAAAGCCTTATAATCACTAAAAATTACTTCAATAATCATAACGATAATCGCTATAACTGTAATTCTCCCTTGGTGTGAATTCACTCTCAGCCCTTTTCTCCTTCCCCTTTCTATTAACCTCTTCTTCTAAACTCAACCCTCCAAATTGCTTTTGCAGTTTCTGATCGTATGGCGAGTAATCAACAGGAGCTGACGGCCCACTGCCACTTGGCACTCCGTAGCCCGTCGCCCGAGGCTGCGTCTGCAACGACGGCTGCTTGTAATCTTGCGAGGGTGAGAAATCGACCGGAGCTGAAGGGACACTCGAGCTGCCACTTGGCAAAGTGTAACTGGACGCTCGACTGAGCAAAGGTCGAGGCGGCGCTGGAGGCTGAGGAGTGTAATACGAAGTGTAGTAACTGTAGTCACGTGATGGAGGGGGGAAAGGCAAGGGAGGGGCAGAATAGTAATAATGGCTGAAATCAGGGGCACTTTGATAATCTTGGCTCGGCGGAGGCGGAGGCCAAGGCCGCTCCTTAAGCACGAGTTTCACGCGGATTTTACCTTGAGGGCGTCCGGAGGGGCGGAGAACCTCGAGGTTGCGGACGTACTGAGTTGGCTCGCACGAGTCCGAGTCGACGAGGTGTACAAGGGGGAATTTAACTGAGCCGACGAGGGGTTTGGGAGTTTCGGAGACTTTAGAGTGGAAGATCTCGAGCGTCAGGACCGATTCGCGGAAGGAGTGAGTGATTGGGAGCGTGGATCGCTCATTCCAGACCGGGCGAGTGGAGCCGGAGTCGTCCGAGTGGGTGGCGAGTCGGTAGTCCGGGTCGACGTAAAAAACGACGTAGGGTTTGAGATCGCCACCGTTTCGCCAGTTGACGTTTTTGAGGTGCTTCGCGCAGATTATTGTGATTTCGAGATCGTGAGTGGTCGGCGAAGACATGTGGGAGTGAGAGGAGTTTAACGCGGCGGTGGTCATTGCTAACGTGCGCCTTGTGCGTCGTGCTGGGACAAGGATTTTCGACAAACAGATAAACGGGTGATGTGGATAATGTTACTTAAAACTGCTCGAAAAAAAGCATCCGTGGGACCTGTGAATTTTTTATGTAGGGACATTCCTTGACCGGGACGGCACCGTTTGTTACCTAATTTGAGATATTACATTTGATTACCCATATGTAACTTCAATTGTGATTTGAGCTCTCAAATTCTGATTATCATATCTCGTGAATCCTAAATAATAATGATCCTCATAAGTAGGAGTGGGTAAATAACCCAACCTAACTCGATTTGGCCAAAAAATTTTGAGTTCGGATCGAGTTTGGATGAAAGTTCTAACTTGATTGGGGTTGGATTTTGGCCAACCAGATTGGATCGAATCAAACCCAATTTGATTTGAAAATTTTAGGTTCGGATGAAGATTTAGCTCGATTGGGTTAGATTTTGGCCAACCCGATTCAATTATAAAATCTGAAAAAATTATAATTAAAACAAGCAAAAATTATTGATCCGATTTGATTCGATCCGACTATGTTTAGATCATATTGAATCACATGTTTGTGTTGAGTTTGGGTTACATTCGATCCGATCCAATTCGAATATGTTCGAATTAAATCGAATCACTTGTTCGGATTGAGTTCAGATTACATTTTTTCAACCCATTTAACTCAAAATCTGATTGGATTGATCCAAACCTAAATTTGCCCACTCCTACTAAGAAGCAATCCAATTCATTCTTAGCTCAACTACTTAAAAGAGAATAAATTTATGAAGTAAATTTGGAAAACCTAAATATGTCGATATTGATAGCAGAATTGAAAAACCAAGAAGTATATTGACTTACATAGTTATAATGAGACATTGTTTAATAAAAAGTCATTGCCGCCCCATAATTCACTCCATTCGATTAAGTGAAGAATGAGAATTAAGGTTAATAATTAAAAAAAAAATTGAAGAATTTTACTACTAATAAAAGTTAATTTTACTCTTAAGCAATATAAACTTACAACTCTTTACATTTTCGTAAAGTTTTAATAGCTAACCATTTTAACAAAATAGAAGTACAATTATACCCTTCATTGTACAAATTCAAATATAGTGTAGAGTCTGTAGATGCATTCTTTTCTAATTTCCAACTCTTCGTGCGTCCGACGGTGTTTAAGGGACTGAGCAATGAGTTTTTTTTATTTAAATATATCTGATTTGTCACTAAATATCAAACCTATACTCTTATATATATATATATATATATGCCTCATGAGAAAAAAATCAAAAATATCATTAAAAAACTATTTATCTACATTTTTTTTCTTCTCTCATAGTTTCTCCCTCTCGCCATTTATTTCTTACAATTTCTTCTTCTCACCATTTTCTTCCTCTCTCATTATTTCATCTCTTACCTCTAATGCAAAGATTTTTGATAAATATAAACTCTTCAAAAGGTGTATTATCAAGTGGTGGATAATATATGTTTGAAATGTAAACATTTTGTATGCTCAGGGTTTGATTTGATTTCATTACAAGTATAATTGTTGATGATTTATGGGCTTAATTGTACATTATTCATTTTCGTGCTTACACACACACACACTATTGCATAAAATGTAGGGATTTAAGACATTAATTTAAATTATGATTGACTGAGAAATCATTATAAGAAGAAGTCGAGTATGAAGTCAAGTATGAGGTTGAGGAAGTCAAGTATGAAGTTGAGCAAGTCGAGTAGAGTATTTAATCAAGCAGAAAGTCAAGTAAAGAAATAAAATAAATCGAGTCAATTATAATGTAAATCGAGTATTGAGTCAAAAAATATGTCAAGTAAGAATAAGTTTAGTAGTAAAATATACTTGACTCTTTGCCTGACTTAATTAAATTAAAGGAAATTTTTTATTTCAATTTTAGTTGAGTATTTTCGACTAGTTATCAAACTTTCACGAAAAGTCGAGAAGTTTGCTAATTGAATACTTAGACAAAGTTAAATGAAGATTAAGTATCCTTAACTTTTTACCTAACTTAATTAAATAAGATTTTTTTTTCATTTTAATTTAAGTCGACTATTCTCTACTAGTTATTAGACTTTCATAAAAAGCTGGGAATTTTTGCTGAATGAATACTTGAGTAAGGTTAATTTAAGGTCGAGTATTCTCAACTCTTCACTCGACTTACATAAAAAAGTCGAGAACTCTCCAAATAATTTTTTATTTTAATTGAAATCGAGTATTCTCAACTATTTACCCGACGAAAATAAAAAAAGTTAAGAGTTTATGATGAATTACTAATTGTGCATGGTTTGGTTGAAGTCCATTATTTTTTATTATTTACCTGACTTCAAAGATATGAGTCCAGTTTTATGAGAATTTAATTAAGATTATTTTTATACTTTCTCTGATTTTTTTTAAGTATTAATAACTGTAAAATTTAAGAATGTTATAATTTGAGGCATATATTTAATATTATATTGTGAGAGAAATGGGTTATATCCTACGCAATTCTCCCCTGAGCAACCCCAATCCGGATAACGATACTAGTAAGTAGTAGCGAAGCTCACTCACAGCTTCAATATACAAATCACCAAAAATTTCTCTAACAATGGCAGCCTCGTCTTCATCTCTTTCATTTTTCTCCTCCACAATCTTCCTCTCTTCATCTTCTAACAAAACGCCAAAGCCCATTCAACTCGCCAAGCCAAATTCCCTAATAAATCTCCCGCCAAAGCCACTCATTATCTCATCTCAACTCGCCACTCCGCTCCCGATACTGTCCTTCACCGGCGAAAAAATCGGCGAGACGTACCTCGAACTAAAGTTGGCCGCACCCGACACAGCACGTGCAGTCGTCCACCGGGCGTTGATCACCGACATGCAGAACAAGCGACGCGGCACCGCGTCGACTCTCACGCGCGGGGAGGTCAGAGGTGGGGGACGGAAACCCTACTCTCAAAAGAAAACGGGTAGGGCTCGTCGCGGATCGAACAGGACCCCGCTTCGGCCCGGAGGAGGCGTCATTTTTGGACCCAAGCCGAGGGACTGGTCGATTAAGATAAACAAGAAGGAGAAACGGCTGGCGATTTCGACGGCGATAGCGAGCGCCGCAGCGGCGGAGAATACGATTGTGGTGGAGGAATTTGATGGGAAGTTTGAGAAGCCGAAGACGAAGGAGTTTATTGCGGCGATGAGGAGGTGGGGTTTGGACCCGAAGCAGAAAGCGACGTTTTTGGTGATGGGGGTGAGCGAGAATGTGGAGAAATCGAGTAGGAATATTGGGACTTTGAAGATGTTGACGCCGAGGACATTGAATTTGTTTGATATTTTGGATGCGGAGACGCTGGTGTTGACGCCGTCAACTGTTGATTTCCTGAATGGCAGGTATGGGGTCGACTTCGAGGGATATGGCGATGAAGAAGAAGAAGAAGAAGAAGAGAGTGAAGGTTAGTGTTTGATTGTTTGAACAAATTTTCTTGTAAGTACTTGGACATGCTTGAGTTATGTGCCGCTGAATGCTAAATTGCCTACATTTATCTGTAGCCGCTGCTGCATTTGATTGTTTATATGTTGCTTTACAAGTAACAAGTATTAGTGTTTTGGATAGGCAGCCAGTTTCCCATTTGTTTGCATTTAGGAGCTGACTCAACTGCAAATTTGCATGTGTTTAGCTGTATTTGTTGACATGACCTGCAAGATTGATGTGTTTCAATTGTTTTGCGGGTGTTTTATAGATTTGATCTATGGAGCATGAAGAGTCTATTGAAGATTTTTCTTTTGTTGTTTGATATTTCTTTGTTCTTTAATTCGGGATGCAGCAAGTGAGGCAGAGGAGGAAAGTGATGCAGCACAATAATGATTCAATCTTGTAGCAAGTTTTCCCCTTGATTGACCTAGAATCCATTTTATTGCGACACACTTGATTATAAAGATGGTTTTTTTTTTTCTTTTTCTTTTAATGCCTAAGCCAACAATTGCGTAATGTTGCAGGCTGTAGCTCGATCAAGCCTATTTTTTGGCATATTAATATGTGAATCTTTCTTGTATTCTTGAACATGCTCCTCTGTTAAAAATATATGCAGATTTATGTATTCGTCCAACTTGTCATATGTATTGGCAACTCTTGACTGTTTAGTTTCCAAGATATATTACTTTCATTGTCCCTTTTTTGGTCTGTTGTTTGTCATGTATTTATCATGTAAAAACTCAGACTTGATCATGATTACAAGGTGGTAGGGAAAAAAATGTTTGTGGCAGTAGAATTTGAGATTTATTTTTATTGTGCATCATCAATAAGGTATTTTCTAATGAGAAGTTATGCAAAGAAAATGTTAAACATATTGATCAGGGCAGTTTTACAAGGATTACTCTGAATCGGAATTGGGAAGTCTTTGAATGAAAGACTCTGCAGTTTCTTTCGGTTTGTTTACAGGGAATAGGAGGGTGTGTACACCCGTGCTGTAATTACATTGCCTTAATGCCATGGTTCGATGGATGCTGTGATTGGCAGCTTTCATGGGATTGGCTTAAATTTGTAGGTTCTTGGAAATAGTAAAGGGATTCAGTTCTATTAACAACTTATATCTTTCGTAGAGAAGAAAAGAGGCCAAACAAAGATGTCCGTTTCTCATTTGCCGTCAATATCAAAGACTCAACAGAAACAGCATCTACGTACTCGGTCATATAGCTTTGGAACCGACCAGCCTTATTCCACCATTTTGCTTGAACATTTCCGTAAACAGCATCGATGTATTTCAACCTTGAATTCTAAATGTCTACACTGCAGTCAATATCCAAAACAGGTTACTAAGTAATGCATCACAGGTGAAGCACGAAAATGGCTAACCACTATGGTATAAGTTTCATTATTAATCAATCACACTAATCGGCAGCAACAACTAATGATTCAGGCACTAAAACAGTGCCTGAAGGGTTTCTTTTTCTTCTTAAAAGACATTGGAAGATGTTCCATTCCCTTTAAAAGACCATTTTGGCTAAGAATTACACTATACTTTCTAATAATCTGTTTATTTATTTTTTTACTAGGTATACTTTACGGCCAGTGTATTATGACTCTACAGACGGAAGAACGACTGAACAAAGTTTTGTTCAATCAGTGGCTGAATTGCAATTGGTTAGTTTCAGTGAAATTAGCCATTGGTCTGATAAGCCAGGAGGCTGGACAAGAAGCTGAATCTGCCCACATGGATCAGCTAGCCCAAAACCATAAATGGGAGCTCCTTTCCTGTTCAAGCACAAAAAAAAGGAAAAAGCACACTCCCTACGCAGGCATTAACCTGTTCAGGTTCAAAGGGACTTTCTCAGCCTGCTCTGCCCGCATCCTGGCCAATTGGCTAGTGCTAAAGCAGACACAGGCACCCCTGGTGCATTTCTCACGTTAATAAAAAGCAAAAGAAAAGAAAAAAGTCTTCGATAGAATATCTGGGAGAAACATTTTATTACAAGAGGCTCACTGAAACAAGAAGAACAAAGTCTTTAAAAACTTATTGACTCCTCCGAAAAAGGGTGAAAATAAAAAATAAAAAAAAGCACTGATAATTACTCACCTACAGCCTGAAAGTAAAGACTCCATATAACTGATTTTGACAAGCCAATCATCCATATGGGCTGCAGGAGCTTTCATCTGATTCTCTCACTATATGGTCCTGTCAGATAGCATCATTGAGTTATTTAGAAATTGCGGAGTACACAATCAGACATGTTTAATAATTTTGATAAAAACACAATCCTGAATGCTCTGCTGAGATTTTTAAGAGCAGATGAAAACAAATTGATAATTTACAAAGAAAGAAGTCACAATCAGCATTTCTTCTTCTTCATTTTCAAGTATTGAGCAGCGACAATGTATGTTGCATTTTCCAAAGAATTAAAAATGATTTTTGGCAAATGATTAATATATTTGTGAATGATTATATGCTGGATTAAGAAGTCAAAATCTTTATATCTTTACTTTTGAGCCCGTTTTGAAGTTATACCTTCTATCTTCTCATTAACAAAAGGAAAATAAGATAATACTGACCTTGATTTCTGAGAGGAGCTGATGTAGCTTTCCGGCAAATATATTTCTCCACCAACTTCGCCGTGTTGTTCCCCACTAACAGTTTTCTTGGCAGCCAGGAATTCAGCGCTCATAGCATCCATACCTTGCTGCAGAGCTTCCTCAGCACTCCCATAACCATGCTCCTCAGCATACTTACGCACATCCTCTGTTATCTTCATTGAGCAGAACTTGGGACCACACATAGAGCAAAAATGTGCAACTTTTGCACCTTCTGATGGCAGGGTTTCATCATGGAAGGACATTGCAGTCATGGGGTCCAAAGACAAAGCAAATTGGTCCATCCATCGGAATTCAAATCTTGCCTTGCTTAATGCATCATCCCATGCCTGAGCAAGTGGGTGACCTTTAGCTAAATCGGCGGCATGAGCAGCTATTTTATATGCTATAACCCCAGCCTTCACATCATCCCTATTAGGCAATCCAAGGTGTTCTTTTGGCGTTACATAACAGAGAAGTGCAGTGCCTAGGGCCCCAATGTTGGCAGCTCCTATGGCTGAGGTGATGTGATCATAACCAGGAGCGATATCAGTTGTCAATGGACCAAGAGTGTAGAAAGGCGCTTCATTACACCACTCCAGCTGTTTTTGCATGTTTTCAGGGATCTTGTGAATTGGAATGTGTCCCGGTCCTTCATTCATGACCTGAAAGCACAACAATGGGATCCCAGGTCACTAATATTTTTTTTAAAAAAAAAAAAAGTAAAAGAAATGGCATTAATCAAAATGTCTAAATCAAGATAAACAGAAATGACATTACTTGGGGATTCAAGCTTTGTGACCAGTAAGGAAAATTACCCACTTCACATGCACTTGACACATCATGCATGAAGCCCTTGCATAGTATTAATTATATGATTACCTGTACATCCTTTTCCCATGCTCTACGGGTCAGTTCTCCTTGAGTTAAAAGCTCTGCAAACTGAGCAGTGTCATTAGCATCATATATGGACCCCGGTCTCAGCCCATCACCAATTGACAAAGCCACATCATACTGATTACAAATATCAAGTATTTCATCCCAGTGCTCATAAGCAAAGTTTTCTTTGTGATAAGCTAAACACCACTTTGCATGAATGGATCCCCCACGGGAAACGATTCCAGTCATGCGCTTTGCTGTTAAAGGGATGTACCGCAAAAGAACTCCAGCATGGATTGTGAAGTAATCTACTCCCTGCTCTGCTTGTTCAATCAGGGTGTCTCTGAAGACCTCCCAGCTAAGATTTTCAGCAATTCCATTAACTTTTTCAAGTGCTTGATATATGGGCACAGTCCCCACTGGCACAGCAGAGTTACGTAAAATCCACTCACGCGTCTCATGAATATGTCTGCCTGTAGACAGATCCATAACAGTGTCGGCACCCCACATGGTTGCCCATTGAACCTTGTAAACTTCTTCCTCAATAGAGCTAGCAACAGCAGAATTACCAATATTTGCATTAACTTTGACCAAAAAATTTCTTCCGACTATCATTGGTTCTAGTTCCAAGTGCTTCTTGTTGGAAGGAATGATTGCTCGGCCACGAGCAACCTCTGCCCTCACAAATTCTGGGTCAAGCTTCTCACGAGTAGCACAATACAGCATTTCCTCTGTTATTACTCCCTGCTTGGCATAGTACATTTGGGTGTATCTTGGTGCCCCTAAATTCTCACGCCTGTCAATCCAGTCTTTCCGCAGTTTAGGAAGTCCTGTTTAACGTGTTATGTACAAAATTAGGATTATTCAAGCTCAACTAAGCCCATAATAAGCATCAGTGTTAAAATTGTCTGAAACTTCACGAATGAGAAAATATATAAAGATAATCTTGAGGTCTATACCAACTCGAGGGCTAATGTTTTGAGGACCACTAGTGTCATAGGTGTCAAAGTTCAGTTCATCCCCACTCAAGTGAATCCGTCGAAAGGGCACTTGAAGTATGTGTCCAGATTCTTCATGAGTAATTTCCCTGTTTGGCAATTATCGCATATGTAATTTATCAACAAAAGAAACAAGAGCAAGCGATATATTGCAAAATGAAATTCATCAGAAACAAAGCAACTATAGGAGTGAAAAAGACACACCTGCACTCCTTGGAGCTCTTTGGGAAACATTGTTCAAATGATGGAAGTGGTAGAAAATCAGGAGAAGCAGGATCAGCAGTATGCTTTCTTTGTCTGGTTTTCTCAGAATTTGTTGTTGGGGGATCAAACGTCAAAGCGGCTCTAATTCCTGAGCTCATGAAAGAACATATTTCCTTCTTGCCTGAAGTTGAAAGACGCCCAACCACATCAAACCCGGGCAAGAAAGAAGTACTTGGAAGCTTCGCAGGTGTGGAATGGATACCATTCTTGCACACAATTGAAGACATTGTTGCATGCACTGAAGCCATCTCAAGTCAAGCTAAAAAATGACAAAGCATTCAGATTAAAATCCAATCAACAACATCAACAACCAATAAACCTACAACTGTAGTATTTACAACCAAGAAATGTTGATCCAGACAATAACAGCAGTTAAATCCCAAATGTAATCTTCGTATAACTCACAATGTAACAGATTTAAGGTAAGTTTGTAACTATTATGCTTCTACTTAATTTTAAAATCGTAGAGACTATATAGTTCGTTAAACACTTGCCTTCATTAGTTAGCAAATGTTTTTCCTAACTACCAACTCCATGATACTCGAAATCTAGTAATCCTCAAACATAACTTTAGACAAACAATACTGAATAAGTGAATATCAAAATAATTCCATAACCAATCAATATTTTCAGATTAAATATTCAATCAATATTTTCATATTAAATATTTTATTAATTCCCCCTCCCCTCATCTCCCCCCCCCCCAAAAAAAAAAGATGTTCATTTCACGTTTATTTTCAGAAACTTGAAAAAAGAAAGGTTTTCATGATCTGAAACCACAAGAAAATTATTTCGCTCATTTGATCTTGATTACTCTCACCAAGTTGTTTAAGTCCTCTCTTTTCCTTTTCCCTTTTTGTTTTATGAATAGACTACTGGCTACTGGTAATTAAATCCTCTTCCACCTATCGTTCGAATCCGATGTCTCTCGATTAAACTCAAGAGATTTCAATTTGTTGTATAAATCTAACACATCGGATCGCGATTAATTTGTCAGATTTATACAACAAATTCGTGAGAAAATTTTGATTTTTAAATGCATTGTATGCGCGAATTATGGTAATAAAATTCGAAAACAAGGATTGAATAGGCGAATCATGGTAATAAAATTCGAAAACAAGGCACGCATACGATCAACAGACATCGTGAAAGTAAAATTGCATGAAACGCATGAAGAATAAACATACGGAAATTGAGATGGAGTCGTATGAAGCAAGTAAATGGAAGTAAAAATAAAAGATGATTTTGAAGATGAGAAAAAGAACCTGGTGTTATTACTTCGCACTTTGTAACCCTCAGACTCTGAATGAGCACACGCAAAGCTCTCGCTCCCTGCATTGATTTAATAGGAAGGCTTTCATCAACAAGGCTACCCAACAAAAAAGTGAAAGCTGACGTGGAGCCTTCTTTTAGATATTTTGTTTCTGGAAGTAGTTAACCACGGCAGCGATAAGAATCTCGTGAGAATCACGAGCTCTTCTTGACGTGGTCGTTGCTCGTTAGTCAGGAATCCCTGTTAAAAAGATGGTTATCACCAGTAAAAACCACGATAAGTCCGTAAATATTTTCTCTGATGACAGAGAAAATTCTAACATTCTAGCAATACACACAAATCCCCACTTTAAATTTTTTTCCATTGCTCATTTCCTTTGTTGAAAATTATTATGTTCATACAAAAATGCTGAAGGTCTACCTTTTTCGTTAGGACAAACTTTGGGAGTTTACGAGTCATTTTTCCAATTACTAGATTTTATCTTTTCCTGAAATGTTTTTACTGAAAAACCGATTATTAATTTCTTTGAAGACCAAATAAAATTTACAACAAATTCTTATAATTTTGGCGAAATTTTGTTTGGCCACTTGTTATGCCAAATATGGCATGGAGAACAACGGAGAGCCGATCACCTCAAATATTGAAAATCAACATTTGATGAAGGTAATGACAATAAAATGGTCCACACACAACATGCATCGAGATCGAGTGACCTTGGATTTTTATGTAATATGGGACGTAGAGCCTAGTCATATTCCGAAAACAACTCTGATATTTTGGTTTAGTTCAAAAATATCAACCATCAAATCACTAGAACCCTTCATTCTTCCCCATAAAGAAACAAGAAAAATGAAAGCATTGTGCCTTTTTCTCCATTTCCGAAAAAAATGGAAAAAAAAAAAAAAAGACCCTTACTTTTTATTTTGTTCTCAAAAACATCTGTGGCTTACGGCATGCAATTGGGAAGCGCCCAATTTGGATTCAAAACAGGAATTGCATAATTTGGGTGCTTCTCATTCAGGCAGAGTTTTCGGACAGCACCAGCAGCCATCGGATAGAGGAGTTAACGGTACAAAATGCAAAAAATTATATTTGACAGATTCATTATGTATGTAAGACACACCTGTTACAATTGCTAATAATCGGGAATATATGTATTAACTGAAATAATAGCCAATATACAAATGATTTTGAGATCGACCAATGTGTTCACTTGTAATGTCAAAACAGTAAGACACTTGAGAAGACTAATAAAAAGTAAATGTTATGCTTTCCCAACCTTATTTCCTCGAGTTTTTCACTATAACATCGTGAGTTAGAACAAAAGGACAGGCTAGAAGTGTCAAATGAGATCAAATTTACCTCCCTGGAAATTTACATATGTTGTAATAGTGGGTTAATGCCAATAATGCATGTGTCTGTAGAAGTGATCTGAAATGAAGAGCGGTAAGATAGCTCTGTTTGCTTCAATGTTGAGTAGAGCAGTGAACAGTAGTTGTTACCCAGAGCTTCCTTGGAGCGGGAGAAGAGATCCATGTACAGGGGGAAGCGCCTCTTGTCTGCCAGCAAAGAAGTTCGAGAGTTCTTTAGGCGCAACCACCATTCCCAACCATTCTTGCAGCTCTTCCCCTTCTACTTTCTCTTTTTCTGAAACATGAATAAGAGTTAGAACACCGTTACAACTACTGCACCAACTTTCTATGAGAAGAATCTATAAGGCAACTAACTCTCTATGCAACTAAATAATGGACCCATACTGGACTACAGCATCCACAGATCAAAGGAAGTTAAGATAATAAGATAACTCGATGACAACGATACAAGGTTAGCAGTGACATAATTACCTTCCAGACAGGCACCAAGCCCCTCCAAAATGTCAGGATTAGCACGAACAACACAGAGTGCTACTTCCAGGGCTGATTGCAACAATGCTTTCACCTCCCTTTGTACAAGGTCAACCAGCTGCCCCTGTTACATAATAATTAGTATAAGATCAGTCTACACAACAACAAAAAAAAAAAAAGAAAGGAACAAAGAAATAAACTAACAAAAGCAGAGAACCTGATCTCTTCCCCATGGAACACCTCCCCCAGATTCATCAATCCCACCACTCGAAAGCGTGGCTATAGACACAGGGCCTATTGTCCGATTAAGGCCATATTCAGCTATCGCCTTGTACGCCAGGTCGGTTGCTCGCCGTATGTCATCAAGAGCACCAGTGGAAATACGACCAGAATAAGCAACTTCTTCTGCTGCACGTCCTCCAAGTAGAGTAACCAGGCGACCACATAACTCATCAATGAACAGCAGATATCTGTCCTCATTTGCTGGAGTATAAGTAAATCCCAGTGCCCCTCCTGTCCTCGGCAATATGCTTAGTTTCTGATGAGATGAAATCAAATAAGTGTTGTCAGATCATCTGTCTTCTGAGCACCAATGAGTATATAATTGATGTGTGCTTAATGGATATTAGTGGAACTCTATATCTCGTTCCGAACCAGAAAACTCATGGAATGCGGACAGTCTCAAGTGACGTACATATGGTTCAATAACCACTTAAGTGGTCTTTTTAAGATCAGGTCGTCTCAAGAGAGACATATCAAATGATTAATGCCTTGTTACACATGCATGACATACACAGAGATTTTGAATCTCTCCAATCCTTTACCTCCACACGTGGCTGTCCAGGAAGAAGACTTGCAACTGCAGTGCCTACTACTGCATGACCAGCTTCATGCCTTGCAACCACAGCCTTCTCACTCCCCTTTAACTTTGCAGTTTTCTTCTCTATGCCCTATAAAAAGTTATATATTTCAGTTTTCCCATCTTTTCACAGCTATTTAATATTTTCTGATTATTTTCACTGCAATGCTGGATCAATCAAAACCAAGATATCACAGTTCACAAAACAAAAGGACCTTTTTTTTTATTTGGGGGGGGGGGGTGTGGAAAGGTGGTGTAAGACATAAAGAATCAGGAGAGTTCAACAAAACTAAGAAAGCAAGTAGAGGGGGAATAAACATCCAAAATCAACTTGGACAAAAGAGGAAAATACGTCAACTGTTGAATCAATAGTTGTGTTGGCCACAAAATTATTATCCCTTCCCAAATAATAAATTTTGCTTAAAATTAAAGTAAAACAACCGTGGAAGAACTTAAAGCAAATTGAGGCATATGGATGCTTGGAGAGAGAGAGAGACAGAGAAAGAAAGATACAGCTATCGAGCGCTCCACTGCTTGAATAAAATCAATTTTCTCCACAACAACTTTGTTTAGTCTTCCAGCCAGCAAAGCAGCTTCATTTACCAAATTTGCAAGATCTGCCCTGCATAATTTAGAAAATGAAAAAGTTACTGCTTTGTATTAATGAAAAATATTTTAAGAAAAGTGAGAAAAGGAAAGGAATAGCTCTAATAGGGGCTAATGCGGAAGGCAAGGAAATACCCAGTAAAACCAGTTGTCATAGAAGCAATGTCCCCAAGGTCAATATCCTTTGCAAGAGGAAGTTCTTTCCTGGAAACATGTACTTTTAAAATGGCTTCTCTTCCAATCCTATCAGGTGTCTCTACCTAAAAATCATATGAGAAGTAATATTAGTTAGACCACTGTCAATGAACATTAAATAAAATTTCAACATCCAGCTGAATCAAAATACAAACCATAACCACACGATCAAATCTCCCTGGTCGGCGAAGTGCTGGGTCCAGGACATCAGAGCGATTTGTTGCTCCAAGAACTATCACAGCAGAGTTGCTATCAAATCCATCCATCTCCTGCAAGGCAAATCCAGACACATCATCTTGAATGATATGTTTTTGCTAAGAAATTCTATAACCATATAGAAAACTATCCAAGAAAGCTTACAGTCAGCAACTGGTTTAAGGTTTGCTCGCGCTCATCATTGCTAACAATGCGAAATCGGCCATCACGACTTTTTGCCACAGCATCTATCTGCATAAAAGGGATAATATGACTGAATCCATCAAAACACTTCCATAGGCTGCCACCAACCAAAAATTCTCAAATCATAAAGACTAACCTCATCTATAAAGATTATTGATGGGGCCTCCTTCTTTGCACGTGCGAAGAGATCCCTCACACGTGAGGCACCCATGCCAACATACAACTCAACAAATTCACTAGCAGAACAACTTATAAAGGGAACTTCAGCTTCCCCAGCTACAGCCTTTGCTAGAAGAGTCTTACCCGTCCCAGGAAGACCCACCTGTAAGATAAACAAAACCATACTTACAAAATACAAATCATATGAAAAAAATTACGTCAAGATGTAACATGTAAGCCTGCAAAATCCATCCTCAAGTAAAAGAGTAATTCACTAACATACAAGCTCTGGATGGCAACCATTTCAATAAGTTGAACTTTGAAAAACATTTCGGCCATGTCATAAAACAGAATTATCCAGGCTAATGCAAATCAATCAGCATCAGAAAAGTCTCAGATTCAACTCACCAAAAGAACACCCCGGGGAGGACGGGCACCAAGACGTGTATACCTGTCAGGACTCCTCAAGAATTCCTGGGCAGTAAACATGAGCATATAAAGACCATTTCCTGAATCAGTAAGAAAATTTCACTACAAAATTTGATAATCTCTTGACAATTACAGATACGTTTGAGGAATTCCTATCATACCACAATTTCTTCCAGCTCCTCCTTTGCCTCATCAACACCTGCAACATCAGCAAAAGTGATAGTTTCCCCTTGCTCAGACACCTTAGCACCTCCCAGACCACGTGTCTTGCGGTGACCCACCTGCCCAGCTGTCTGCTGCCCACATGCTAAATCTCACCAAGAAATCTTTGCCAGAAAGCATGAATTTCAATGTACGCATGGAGTATGAATGTTCGTACCTGAGAAAAGCTTACAGGAAATCGGTGAAGAAGCCCTGCAAGCACAGCCACATAAAACAAAGCTATCTGCAAGCAACAGAGCAAATTTAAAATAAAGAACATTAACTGGTAGAAGAAAAGTAAAATTATATGTTCAATTTAAGGTATATTTATTACTGCTGCTTCAGCTAAAGTAGCAAGGAATTCTGCTCCCAACAGCTGTGGATTATTCCACAGCACCTCAATCCCAAACATACACCTACTTTTATTTACAAAGAATCCAGTAGCACTAGAGCATTTAAATGTAGTTTAATATTGAATTACTAATCTTTAATAAACTTCATAATCTTTTTTTAAAATACACATTTAATACCGTTCATTAGTAGCGCACATATTCTCCCAGACAACTTCAAACAAAACAATGAATTTGACTCCCAGAACTCACCAAAGCTGAGTTCAAGAATCCACCAGACCGCTTATCTGGCGACCCGAACTCCACCTGATTCTCCAGCATCTTCTCATAGGGAGTTTTGATATCACTTGGCCGCGTGGTAGTATACACAATCCTCTTAGTTGGCGTCACACTCTTTAATAAAGACTCGGATTCTTGAAACTTATTAGTAATCACTTCACTCTCTTGAATATTCCCATCGTTTTTTAACTTAAACATTATATGTACACCATCGACTTCCACTTTAGCCACCTGGTTACTATTGATTTTACTCAAAAAATCACTGTACGGTACGCTCACAAAAGTCGTCGAGGTTCTTGGCTCCGAACCTGGCAACGGAATCCCCGGTCGGAGCAACCGCATAACAAACATAACTATCCCTAATTGCAAAAGCAAAACCCCAATTTCCTGAGCTTGAATTATCGGCTGCCACTTAAATTTCTTCCCTTTCGACCACCAAAACCCACTGCTTTTGTTTCTCTTTTCTCTCCTTTGACTCGTCGGTGAATCGGTACTCGTCGGACTCTGCGTTTGACTTTGACTTTGACCATCGCTCTCGCTCGTTTCGCTCGATTCTCCGTCGTTCGAACTCGCTAGGATTTTAATCTCTCTTAAATTCTGATTACTGTACAATAAGCCTTTCTTGAGGCTAAATTTTTGCTGGCTGTTCGATATATTAACTGAAGGAAACACGATTGCGTTGGAGGCAAAACGGTACGTATTGTGATAATAAACCCTACATCTACTGTGACAGAAGCTTCCGCCATGAAGACTATAGCTCGAATTCGCATAAAGGAATCTGTTGTGAATCGTCGAACGGAGAAATTCAATCGATGACATTTTTGTGAAAGATGCCCTAGAAATTGAGGAAAACGAATATTTGGTTTTTCTTTTTTTAGGTACTTATATGTTAAGGAAGACAGTCAAGGAGAAAGCAAGTTAGAATCTGAGCCGTTGGATTTAGAAAGTGCGGCTGATTTTTAACCGTCGACTGCTCGTTTTGGGCCGTCAGTACCTCTTGGCCTCGCTCATTGTGTAGGCCAATCATAGAGGTTAGTTAGATACTGGGAGAAAGTATCTCGTGTGGTGAGGCGTACGAAGAGTTTGTATCCTTGAGGTTCTGGTTGAGGACACGTGTGGCTGAAAAAGAGAGAAATGATGTGGAACGTTGAGTGCAACTGACCACATACTTAGCTTTGACTGCGTAGCACACGCTTCGTTTACGATGACCAGAGATTTTTAGCAAATTTTGAATCCTAACCTTTGTTTATTAAGTTCGGATTTTTAATTAGCATATTTATTAATGTGTCGTTAATTATTTAATATTATAATACTACGGGTATGATATTAATTAATTTTATTATTAATTATTAATTTATGATTGTTACAATATACTTAATGAATGATTTATAAGATATTACATCATTACTTATTCCAATTGCGTATTCAAAGTTAATAAATATAGTATTAATCATATCATAATTTTTATTTTAATAATAATTTTTCTATTTATTGGTGTAGAGGAGAAACAAATTGATAGAAAAAATGGACATCAAACAAAAGATTTTCATGGGTCTATTTCAACTTTTTAGTTCTTTTTAATAATAATATTATTTTTTATTTTAATAAGGATGTTGAAAAAGATGTCATACATGGGTTGTTTGCATCCAAAATAACATATCACCAATTTCTTACCATATGTTAAGTGATAGAAACTTATGATTAAAATATTATCTTAAGCCAACTATCATTAACTGACAAGTCAGATACCAGGTCACTAAAGATATAAATTATAAATGTCAGTTTTTCATATACAACATCACTCTTTTGTCTTATAAATGACACCCATTATTCTAGAAAAATCATTAAAATTATTATGTAACAGTGCGCAAAGTGGATGTTTATCCACTGCTCAAACAAACAGAGACTTGTAGGGAGAGGGCTTATGACAGTTTCGACATCGAGCACACTATCACGAGATGAGTATTTTGTAAAGCAACACATGTGGCACTTAGACAACTTTTAGCATAAAAGTCGCTACGTAAGCCTTTCAATCTTCTCAAGCTAGGCAAGAAATGATGCTTGTGGAAATGCTAAAGAGAAGAGAGGCCATGGTGGCCAAATATAATTTTCTTACTCACAAAAAAAAAAAAAAAAGAAGCTTTGTATAAGAGAGCTTGATTGGCTTATACTAGGCGAGTCGTGTGTGTGGTGGTGAGCAAAATGGTGAGGGCTCACCCGTGTATATAGAGTTGGGTGCTAACTCATGAAGCTTCCTAGCAAGTGAGTGCAACTTGCCTAAATGTTTAGTTAACTAAGGACTAAAGTGCAAAAGTGTGGAAACTTATAGGCCATTTACAATTGTAGAGAATTCTAGAATTTAAGCTAAGCTTATTCACTTGCTAAGCACATCACAATTGACTAATTATAGGGGACGGCCTAGTGTTGAGTGTATATGGTTGTTGAGTGGATTTTTACTGAGCGTACTCATATGAGCCAATTTAATCTCAATTTGCAAGAGATTTAAGTAGCTCGTAACAACACCCTTTATTTCTTTAGCAAGTGGGAGCCTAATCAACTGTGAATGGGCTACAGGCACATCACCCTGATCTTATTGGCTAGTGTGCAAAAGAGGTTTGAATAAATAAACTACAGGCTATTGCATATGGATGTGTACTTATCTCATCATTGCTTGCTATCAACCATGGTTTATACTCAACATCATTTCTTTGGTTAGAAAAATCTATAAATAGAGAGCATTGTTCATATAAATGTTGTACGATTTTCAATTCCTAGCTCACTGAAATAATAAGCCTTATTAAGTGTTTCACTCTGTAGCTTTATATCATATAGCTCACTTGTCTCTGTATCATTTATATTATCTATTAAAATTAATAAAAGCTTCCAACTTAAATTCGTCAATATTATAATATGTTATCATCACAAACTATCTCTCTAGTACAAGAAGTATCTTATCTCACACTCTTTGTTTTACTAGTTTATTTAATAAAACTATTCTTATAAGTATGCTTTGTAGTTGTTAATAAATTTATACTTCCACGTAAGAAAATAAGTCTAGTTATTGTATTTTTCTTGTTTACTTTATGCTACTAATATTACAAGCAAAGACCAAAGCATATTGTTAAAGTGAAATCAAGACCAAAGTATAGAAAGTTCAATTTGAAGCCATAGAGTCACAAGATTAAAGGCCATTTATGTAAAGCCACAAATTTGAATATTCTGAAGCCCCTAAATATTAATTGACGATGGTGAATCCAATGATGCCTAAATTTAAAGCTTATAGTATTTTTAATGAAAATTATTTATCTTGAATTCTACCTTAGTAATTTATCAAGAAGCCCTATGCATCAATAATTCATCTAGAAGATATAGGACTCACTAACACTATTGGGCTCAAAGTCATTGTTTTAACTAAAACAAATAAATTACTTAAAGACATAATATCTCATCTAAGTGAAATCAATTTCAATTGCAATATTTCAAGCTAGTCCATGATTACAACTTTGTTCTTTACAGAATCACAACACAATTGAAGATATGTGAAAAGAAAATCACCAAATGAAGAAGATATTCTCAAAATTTCATGCTTTTAAACATGATTCTATTGCAACAATATTGAGTTCACTAGCTTCACAGGCACAAAGCCAGTTTTTAAAGGCAAATGATATCATACAAAATCATAGTGAGAATCATTGACATGACGAGGTCACAGTCACGCTAAAAATTATGGTTACATTTATGATGTTGTTACTTTCCTTAAGAAATGATCACTGACTTCATGGTGATAGTACATATTTAGATATCTTAAATACATGATGTGAGAACAATTGACTTAACTAGTGACGGAGATATCCATTCCAATTAAGATTATTATTAAATTTTATAAGGTTTTTATATTTGTA
Source organism: Luvunga scandens (assembly GCA_030449905.1). Classification (NCBI taxonomy): domain Eukaryota; kingdom Viridiplantae; phylum Streptophyta; class Magnoliopsida; order Sapindales; family Rutaceae; genus Luvunga; species Luvunga scandens. Next base: position 1,042,174 of record JASUUG010001235.1, read on the forward strand.
TCTTTTTTTATTTTATATTTACAATGTTAGCATATTTTTCTTTTGGAAGGACATGGATCTTCAAAAAGGATTGCATGATAGAGAAATGTGTTTAGATGACAATGCAATTACACATGCCATCCTTCGAAATAAAAATACTCATGAGTTTAACATCATTTGAAGCTAAGTTAAATACTATATGAGGTCTTGCAAATTTGATTGAGATGTTCATATTAGTGAGTGGTATAGAGTTATATATCCATGATGTTCTATATTCATTTAAATCTAGAAAAAATCTTTTAAGCTTAAAAAATATTCGTCATAATGAGTTTCATATGGAGATAATATGTGAGAATAATATAAAATATCAATGTACTACTTTTGATGTCTCAGGCCAAAAACTTATATTGGAGAAGTTCTTTCTCGTATGGCTTCAATTATTCAAAGATGAAAAATAGTTGAGTGCTACGTAGCCATGAATTAGAAACTTTATGATCCAAAAGCTTTTATGCTTTGGCACAACTGTTTTGGCCACACTATATTAACGAGAATACATAGAATTGTTGAGAATTCTCATAGACATTCTTTAAAGATTTAATTTTTTTTATCTGAAGAGAATAGTTGTATTACTTGTTTAAAAGATAAATTGGTAATTAGACCATCTCCTTTTTCAGTTGGTTTTGAATCTCCAGTATTTTTACGAAAAATCCAGGGAGATATCTGTGAATTTAATCTATTAACCCACTTAGTAGTCTATTTAATTATTTTATGATTTTGATTAATGCATCTATGCGATGATCACATATTTGTTTGTATTCAAGATGTAATACTAGTTTTCTTAGATTGCTTGCACATATTATCAAGTTATACTCGCATCATTTCATTGGTTAGAAAATCTATAAATAGAGGGCATTTCTCTCCTAAATGTTGTACAAATTTCAATTCCCAGCTCACTGAAATAATTAGCTTAATTAAGTGCTTACTCTCTAGCTTTATATCACTCCGGCCCATTATCTTTATATCATCTATATTATTTACTAAAATTATTAAATATTTCCTACTTAAATCCGTCAATATTATAATAAAAATAAAAATTTTAACTTTTTGTTGATTCATTATTTCTTTTCAATATTATATAACTAGTCCCTAAAAGAAATATTAAAAGGACTGCAAAATGACAAAAATAAGAATTGTGTGGGCAATTGTTATTTACGAATAAGTTAACAAGTCATGCGACACAAATACATTAGTTTACTGCAATAACAACCGCCACTTTCTCACATAACTGTTTTCTATTTTGTCCTTTCTCATTCCCAAAATAGAAGGCCCAAAATCTCCTGAATTACAGGATCTCACAGGAGCTACAAGCCATACAAATTAACGTTTCTAAAAAAGAAAACCCATTTCCTAGTCAACAGAGTTTTATTTTATTTTTTTATTCATCAACTTTTCTCTCGTGCATATTGTTTATCCAACTTTCTTTTGCATCAAAAGAGAAAAGTAATTATAACGTTCGTGTGTTGTTGCTGTTGTTCAGTCTAGATTGTTCGAAGAAACAAAAATATGGCAATTGATGCAAAGAATATTCAATATTTCGTATGGAAAATTGTTAAATTTTCCATGAATAGTTGTCGTAGATTTGTGCAAAAGCATCCATTTGTTTCCTGCGCCGTGTCATTGTTCTTCCTTCTCTATTTGTTTCTTCCTTCTGTTTTCTTCTTTTTGATTTACTCTTCCTCTGTTATTGTCTGCATTTATGTGTTTCTGAGATATTACTTCGAACGGAAACAACCCGAAATCAAGAAAGACACAAGGGTTGATGAGAAATCATCTGTTGAATCCAAGTCTCTTCCTGCTGATGCTGCTGTTGTTGTTAGTAGAAATGACAACGAGCCTGTGATGCATGATAATCAAATGAGCAGACGAAAAAATGTCATCAAAGATTTAGAGGCGGAAGGAAAATATAAGGAAACGGGTATGATTCTAGATACATTCCCATCGCGGAATGTATCTGGTGCTGATAATGCTCAACTGCTTGATCAACGCGTCTCAGTCTTGGAATCCGAACCGTCAATGGATGATCCCATTGAGCAAAAGGTCTTGATTGAACGTTCTGAAAAAGGAAATGTTGCAGCTGGTGGTGAGGAGGAAGAGGAAAGCTCGGATGAAGAAGAGATGCAGCAGGGTGGGAGCAATGCTGTGGAATGGACAGCAGATGATCAGCAGAATCTCATGGATCTTGGGGATTCGGAGCTAGAAAGAAATAAAAGACTCGAAAGTCTAATTGCAAGACGAAGAGCAAGGAAGCTATTCAAAATGGCTGTTGATAAAAGAGTGACGGAATCAGGCAGTGGAGGTCAAGTGCCTCCACTTTCTATTGTGAGAAACAACATTTTGAACAGCATTCCAAATAACCAAGATTTTGTTGAAGGCCTGCAAGTTCCTGGTTCAGCTCCTTCTGTTCTGTTGCCGGCAAGAAACCCTTTTGATATTCCCTACGACCCATGTGAGGAAAGACCAAATCTTACCGGTGACAGTTTCCACGAAGAATTCTCGATTCACCAAAGGGAATTGCTCTTTTGTAGACATGAGAGCTTCTTTTTGGGACCTTCTTTCTCGGTTGAATCACAGCAAGACCAACACGAATCCCATGTCGGTCCATATGGTGCAGACAAGAGGACTGCACCAGGACTGAGATTGTCCAGATATAGAACTGTTTCAGGCAAGATAATTAACTTCTTTTGTTTCCTTATCCTATTCAAATTTTATGCCTGAATCACGTGTTAATTGAAAAAAAAAAATTCATTTTGCAGATATGAGTGCTCATGACCAGCTAATTGAAGACTTATTGGCCTCCCAAGCAGGTGAAGCTCTGTCGCGCAATATCAGCGCAACTGATCTTGTTGATCTAGGAAGCCAATCTCCGAAAGAAACAAAGAGTTCCGAGGAATCCAAACATGGCATGGTAGGAATGAAGGAAGAGGCCGTAGAAAATTCAGTAGATAGAAATGAATTTCAAATGGAGACTGATTCAACCAGAGACAATAGTAGTGAACCCTGCTCATTGGCTTCTAATGAAGCTAGTGAACTGAGTTTCCATACAAACACATCTTCAAATATAGGAAATTTGGGACCAAAAGTGGATAAACCTCGTCAAAATCTCAGTGATCGAGTCAAATCATCCCTTACTTTCACAATTCCTGAAGGCATAGCTCTAAATGGGCCTTCATATGATTCTAGTCCATCTGCATTTGACAAGCCAAGAATGGATGACCGTTTGTTTTACAGAGATAAAGGGCCTTGTCATAGCCCTGGCTATTCCATAGCTTCTGACTTGCAAGTTGAGGTCTCAGAACTTGGCTCTCCACCACTGCCAATCGATGGAACCATGTCGCCTGCTGATGCAGAATCCTCATATGACGGGGACATTGAAAAGGACATTACGTCTGGCAGTGAAGAAATGTGGGGAGCCTCATGTCACCTGGCGGGTGTAGATGAAAATGAATCAAGATCAAGAGAAGTTAATGAGGTCAGTGTAGAGGATATTTTAGGAGCAGGACTTTCTGGTATGAAGCAAAATCTTCAGAATCAAATTGCATCATCTTCACTTCCAGAACAGATAGCTGAACAAGATAACAGTAGCACAAGTTCATTGTCATCTTCAAGAACTGAAATGCAAGATGAAGATCACAATAATAAAGTGTCCGGAAATGTCAAACAATATTTAGAAGAAGTACCAAAGCCGTCTATTTCTTCAATTGGATTGCCACCTCAAATTCCCCAAAAAGCATCACCTGCAGTAAAGGAGTCACCATCTCATCCACCTAGTGAAGTTTCTTCCAATGAGCCAGAGGTTAGTTTATTATTTAAAATTTTTTGTTTCATAAAACTGGCCAGTAAGCATAAGAACATGAGCATTTAGTGCGTCAAATATGCATTAAATGAGCAAACGGGAAAGACGTACAAAATAATAAATTTTCATGTTTAAGACGAACAAAATAATAAATTTTCATGTTTAAGTAGACTTATTTTTCTATCATCTGATGAACTACAACTTTCTTTGTAGAAGAATAATTAGAAAATGATGCTTAGACTCACAATCTTAACTCTTATATAACCAACAGGTATTATCTACTCTGCCTGCTGATAAGTCTGGAGAAGTGAATGCCTCTCTTGAGGTTAAGGATGAAGTAGTGCAAGCAAGCAATGAAAATGAGAACTTGGAATTATCTGAGAAGGTGGATAGTGGATCTCAAATATCTACCAACAAAGAAGCTATAATGGACCTGCCACGACCAGCTGAGAATATTAGATCAGAATCAAGCAACGATATTGAGCAGAACATTGACAAACCTGCCAAACAACAAACTGTGATCGAGCCTAAAGCAGACTCTCCAAAGCTAAATGAACACGGAGAAACAGGGAGCTCGTCAATGAAAACTGAGGTTCAGGCCGAGCAAAACACCGCAGAAGCAGGAGTTTCTGGAGTAGACCAGAGTTTTGATAATCCTATTATGTCACCACCCCTGCCCCAAATACTGGAAGTTGATCAAATTTCCACCGTTTCAAGTTCATGCTCATCTCCAAGGTCAGTATTGCCAGGAAAAAACAGAAGGTCATCTTCAGCAAGCTTTGATCAACAGATACCTATACAGAACGATGAATCACAATCCATTGATGATGACATAGCCAGAAACAATTCATTAAATGACACGTCTGCTGTAAGTATAAATCAAATATCTCCACCCAGAAATTCGCAGCATCTGGTAGCAGATCCCATGGACCTTCCATCACCTAGTAGCGATGTCAGAATATCAGAGGTCAGTATACTATAAATAACCAAACAGTTTGCACCAAATATATATATCATCAAAGAGAATCAAAGGTTGATTCTTCTTGATGGTGGATTTATGATGCGCAAAATTTTAAACAGGAACCTTCAGCTGAAGTCGTAGAATGTACATCGGAACCTGTGATCAGTCTTGAGACAGCTACTATACTGCCAGAGTGTATCGATGGCAGCCCATCTAAAACAGAAGAGATTGCTTTTGAATCAAATGGCCCCACAAGTATGGTGAAAGAAGAGGTAGAACCGCTAACCATAAAACAAGTTTATTAGTTCTCCTTAGTGAACTTCGAGTATTATATCCTTAGCGTTGTTTGTTATTTAAAGAACTGAACTAATGCATGCACCTCATGTGATATTGAGCAGGAGACCTCAAATTCTCTAGCGCAATCCACCAGAGAATCCGACCTCACTAGCAGCAAAAACTATTCAGTGGAGAATGAGAAAGAAGATAAGGGGAAGTCCGTTGTAGGCTGTGAAGGCGAATCCAAAATTGTCGTGGAGAATGAAGCAGCAGTTGAAACCGCTGTAGAAAAGGTAAAATAAATTGAGACAGCAGGAGACAATGAACGTTAAAATGAATATTGGATTTAACCAATAAGTTTATTACCAACCCTGGCATAGCATCTTCTTTCTTTCTTGCTGTATAAGTTAAATGTGTTGTTTCATTTACGATAATTGAGTTTTTTGTATTTTTCCATCTGAAGGAAAGTTACTTTCACATTTTCATTCTCTGTGTCATCGGATACATAGGGACCATCTGACCCTCTTTCGCAGAAACCTGAAGTAGAAGCTGCTGTTGTGCACAATGTGAATGAAACAGTAGGTGATGATACAAGCAACGAGAAAAGCTTGATTCATCGGGAGAATGTTTCTGATCAATTAAAGACCATCGAAGATTATAATCACGAACCAGATCATACTAAGGTGGTTGGGGAACCATCAACATCAATAAAACCTGAAGTCAAGGAAGCTCCAAAGAATGAAACCAACACAGCAGAATCAGGTGAATAATGTCATTTTTCAGTCTTGAAGCCAGATGTTGTATTCTCGAATCAAGCTAACATTTTGAAACTGGCCCATTTTTGAGGACATTTTTTATTTTTTTTTCGTTTTAGTTTCTTCATAGTCATAGAAGCTCTGCTATAAATTTCCAAATGTCAGCTCAAATATATGAGCGAAAAATTAACACATTATATTCACCAGTGTGATTCTGATTTTCCTATGTCTTATTTGAAATTAAATTCATATTTGTAGAATACTGAGCTTGCCAACCGTGCTGCAGGATTTAGGCTCCATTTGATACTGCTGTTGGTTTTTCAAGCATTATCAACTTTATTTTACAAATAAGCTTTTATTTCACAGCAGCTTTGCTCTGTAGGATACTAGGGCGAATGAATTGCATTAGTGCGATTTGGCTAGCTGAATCGCCCACCGAACAAATCGCCAACTTGCTGCTCTTTGTCTAAGATTGGAGCTTAAAAGCCAAAATAATCCAATTCCAAATAGAGCCGTAGTTTCTAGCTCTGCAGCCAAGATTTCAAATTTTGAACCCTTACATGATTCATTCCCCACACCCCCAACCAAAAAGCAAAAAGAAAAAAAACCCCACTAATCCAACTTCTGGCCTAACTTTATAATCCTTTACTTTGCATCCTATCTGGTTGTAAAATAAAATTTCAGTGTAGTATGGGACAGTGAAGACCCGTTAGTTGAGGACTACGGGATATTTCATGATTATATTTACGTAATATCCGATGCCTGAGTTCAAACTTCTATTAATCTTTTTTATTCTTAATCAATGTCTTTCACAATACCTGATTGTGAATTTTTCAGTTGATGAACGAGAATAAAACGTGTAACGATATTGACATTTTCAAGTGGAGTGAAGTTGCTATTTAGTGAAGCTGTTATTGGATAAGATAAGTGGATGAAATTGAGAGATTTTAGGAATCAAAAAGATCATAGAAAAATCGAGTTAAAAGGATGATTTAAAGTTGGTAAAATCCAATTATATAGTTTGAGATTTAAAATTCTCATATCTTGCAAAATCTCAGAAGTTAGTTGAGTGATCCAATCATTTCAATCTTTTTTACTTTTCCTGAATATATAAAAAGGAGAATGCGCTCTCACTGCCAGTATCCTTGATCACTAGGTCCTTGATTGCTAAGCAAGCCTAGTGAGTTAAAATCAAATTATCTGTTTTAGATCTCGTTTTGTTGTAGATCTCTTTGTTTAGAGTAGCAAAAGAACAACAATGCCAGCTATAGCCCTAGCAGAAACTGGCAATGGCAAGGATTTCCCGGCCAAACTCACGTGCCAAGTTGTTGTTTGTAGCATTATTGCAGCCTTTGGTGGCCTCATGTTTGGCTACGACATTGGAATTTCAGGTATATATATATATGTATGAGTAACAATTTCATTTCTTGTTTTAGTATCGAGCCTTAAATGATATTGCTAATATTAATGTTTACAGCTGGCGTAACAACAATGGATGACTTCCTGATAAAGTTTTTCCCACTTGTTTATGAGAAAAAGCACCGTGCAAAAGAAGATAATTACTGCAAATATGATAACCAATATCTGCAACTGTTCACTTCTTCGCTTTACCTAGCAGCCATTGTTGCTTGTTTTTTCGCCTCTATCTTTTGCAGAAAATTTGGCCGAAAACCAACCATGCAAACAGCTTCAGTTTTCTTTCTTATCGGTGCTATTTTGAACTGTCTGGCTCAAAATTTAGGCATGTTAATTGCTGGAAGGTTGTCTCTTGGCATTGGCGTTGGATTTGGTAACCAGGTAACAAACATTTTATTTGTTACATACAGTTTTATCAAATCTAATGGAATATTAATGTGTACCACAGGCGGTGCCTCTGTTCATATCGGAAATCGCTCCAGCAAAATACAGAGGAGGCCTCAACATTTGCTTTCAAATGCTTATCACAATTGGTATTCTAATTGCAAATCTGATTAATTATGGCACTTCAAGAGTTCGCTCATATGGCTGGAGAATATCACTGGGAGGTGCAGCAGTACCGGCGCTTTTTCTCCTTCTTGGATCCTGCGTAATTGTCGAAACCCCAGCAAGCCTTATAGAGAGAGGGAAGCAAGAACAAGGATTGTACACCCTAAGGAAGATTAGAGGTGTGCAAGATGTCGAAAAAGAGTATGCGGAAATCTGCCACGCTACTGAATTATCTAAATTGATCAAACACCCTTACAGAAGCCTAATGAAAAAGAACAGCAGGCCTCAGTTAATTTGCGGTACATTCATTCATATGTTACAGCAGCTCTCGGGTATCAATGTGGTCATGTTCTATGCTCCGGTGCTCTTTCAAACGATGGGATACGGAAGTAACGCATCACTGTTATCAGCCGTGATCTCGGGTACAATTAACGTAGCATCCACACTTGTAGCAATTGCCCTTGTGGATAAAGTTGGAAGAAAGATTTTGCTTGTTCAAGCAGCAATACAAATGATTATTTGCCAGGTCAGCTAATGAAATTAACAACGAAATAAAAAGTTTGTCAAGCATTAATCAGTTGATGGTTAGTAATTTTATTTTTCTCTTTTGCTTGCAGTGCGCAATAGGGGTGCTTCTGAAGATGTTTTTGTTGACCACGAACACGATGCCATCCGTACCGGCTAAAGTTGTGGTGATTTTGGTGTGTGTTTTTGTTGCTGGATTTGCGTGGTCATGGGGACCAATATGCTGGTTGATTTCAAGTGAAATTTACCCACTGGAGACTCGAAATGCCGGTTACTTTTTCGCAGTCAGCACGAACATGATCTTCACATTTGTCATTGCTCAAGCATTTCTCACAATGTTATGCAAAATGAGATGGGGACTCTACTTTTTCTTTGCTGGATGGCTTTTGATATCATTGATGTTTTCCTCTACCTTGTTGCCTGAAACAAAAGGTATCCCAATTGATGAAATGATGGACAGAGTTTGGAAGAAGCATTGGTACTGGAAGAGCTACTTCAGAAATGATGATCATGATGGCAGCAAACGCACAGAAGTTCCAGCTGAAATAGAGGAAAAGCCAGCCGCATAAGTTGTTTTGTTGGTTTTTTCGTTTTCTTTATGTTTTTTTGTCATTTCAATTACGTAAATAAGAAGCTTCCATTTTGTTACGTTTAGGAAATTTTTAGATTGTAGCGGTGTGTTTAGTCACGTTGTTGCTTTACTGGCCAACAAATAATTTTTTTATTTTTTTTGTTCTTAATTTGCACATAATTGTTTTGCACTATCCTGCAAATTGCTTTGCATGTACATTTTCTATCCCACCTCCTTTATAATTTTAGGTCCCGAGAGAATGATCACAAATATATATCAAAATTTGCCCCATTTAATAATATATATATATATATGGAAAAAAAAAAAGGAAAAAATAAGTTTCCTATCTATATATATCATAAGTAAATTACCACATCCACGACATGAGTGTCTCCACTCCACGCAGGAACCCAAAGGCCAAATCTTCGCGATCAAATTATCAATCGTGTTATTACCCAAATGACGTCTCATCTCAAAACATTAGACACATACGTCTTATCGTATGTTAACTTGAAAAATTATCGACATTGTGATGAGGCAAATAAAGTAACGATGACTGTCGGAGGCACCAGTCGCATAACTGCCACTCATTTTGTAACATGAAACCGCTTTTGCATAACTGCCACTCAATTCCCGCTAGTTTAAAAAAAAAAAAAAGACTTCTCTGGTTCTTCCTTTATTATTGACATTGAAATCAGAACTTTAGAAGCAAAGTAGAGCTGTAGAGGCAATGATGGAGTGCATTTACAGGAACCCACATGCTCATGTTGAGGATCGAATCAAAGACCTTCTCTCTCGCATGACTTTGAAGGAGAAAATTGGTCAAATGACCCAGATCGAGCGCAGAGTCGCCACTCCATCTGTTCTCAAAGACTTATCTATTGGTACCCTTGTCTCTCGATTTAGGTTAAATTTTACTAATTGAGCAATTGGGTCGCACTTGTAGTTGTTTTCTGTTCACTGAGGCATTTGTTCGAGTACTGGTGGGCTAATTTTCCTTGCAGGGAGTATTTTAAGTTCAGGAGGGAGCATGCCGTTTGAGAATGCGTTGTCAGCTGACTGGGCGGATATGGTTGATGGATTCCAGAAGGCGGCACTCGCGTCGAGGCTTGGGATACCATTGATTTATGGGATTGATGCGGTTCATGGTAACAATAGTGTATATGGTGCCACCATATTTCCTCACAATGTTAACCTTGGAGCTACAAGGTCGGTATAGTAATTATTGTTGTTTGATCGATGAACAGGGTTACGGAAACAAATGAAACTTGGTCTGGATATCCTTGTGTGCTATATGAAAACATAAAAAGAGGCAATAAAAGTTAAAACAATTAGAATATAAAGACTTATGAAGCATATGCCTTTTTTCTTGTGGCTTTTTGTGTGTGACAGAGATGGAGATTTGGCTCGAAGGATTGGGGTTGCAACGGCTCTTGAAGTTCGGGCAAGCGGCATTCATTATACTTTTGCTCCATGTGTGGCTGTAAGTTATTGGAAATGCTACTTGTTGCTCTTTGTTTACGTGATAGTCTTCAACTTGGTTGTTGAATTAATTTTACATTGCCACAAATGAGATTGAGTTGTTATAAGTTTGCTGCTGTTGCAAAACTTAATGTGAACTGCCGGCATTTTTTATTCTGACAGGTAGGAAAAGATCCCAGATGGGGAAGACACTATGAGAGTTATAGTGAAGATACTGAGATTGTTAGAAAGATGTCTTCCATTGTCTCAGGCTTGCAGGGACAGCCACCCAAAGAGCACCCCAAAGGCTACCCATATGTAGCTGGAAGGTAAAATGAAATCATCTTATAATTTTCTTTTCTACTGCTTTTATAACCATACTCATCTGCCTTTGAACTAGGTATTGATAAATTCAGAGTTTGGGTTCCATATGCACTGTTTAAGAAAAGGACAATACTGTAAAATTTACTCCATGTACTTTTTCTGGTTCTTGAATAACCATACTACAAATTTAGTTTATGCCTCCTAGTTTGTGCATTCACTCTTCATCTTATTCTACCCATAATGTGGTCCCACACAGTGATGGATTTCCGTTTTAGATGTCACAGACGATATGTTCACTCAATTGGCAATTTTTCTCATCGGTTTACTTGATGTGATTTCAGAAACAATGTTATTGCATGTGCTAAGCATTTTGTTGGAGATGGGGGTACGGAAAGAGGTATAAATGAAGGGAATACCATATCAACATATGATGACTTAGAGAAAATTCATATGGCACCTTATCTGGACTGCATTTCTCAAGGAGTTTGTACTGTCATGGCATCCTATTCTAGTTGGAATGGTCGCAAACTGCACGCAGACCATTTTCTCCTGACAGAAGTTTTGAAAAATAAGCTAGGTTTTAAGGTAGAAAGCCATGCTGCTTGCGTAGAATTGTCAGTACTTCTGGGATTTTCCAGAGCTCTTTCTATCAAAGTGAATCATTATGATTGCATATGCTAATGTGAAACAGTATTTGTACTGCTAATTTCTGAATACTAGAGTGATGCAATCAGTCTTGGTTTTTGTAATTACCTTCTCTCCATCCTTTCCTAATTTTTTGTTCAGTTCATTCAAGTGTCAGTACAAAACAAATTGCTGAATGTCTTGATCTAGTGGAACCTTATGCTTGCAGGGTTTTGTAATCTCTGATTGGGAAGGTCTGGATCGACTTAGCCAGCCTCATGGATCCAACTATGGTTACTGCATTTCTGCTGCTGTTAATGCTGGAATCGACATGGTATGGTCTAAATCCCTAAAGTCTAATTACAGGTTGCTTTCCTTGATTCATGCCATCAATTTCTTATCAAGGAAGTATGCAGGTCATGGTTCCTCATAGATTCGATCAATTTTTTGAGGATTTGACATCTCTGGTAGAATCAGGGGAGGTACCAATGTCCAGGATTGATGATGCTGTTGAACGGATACTGAGAGTGAAATTTGCTGCTGGACTTTTTGAGTATCCCTTCTCCGATCGGTCTTTACTTAATACAGTTGGCTGCAAGGTAAAGAACTCAACACATGCTTTAACCTCATTACATGTTATGAATGTCTAGTCACTAGAAAACATAAAATTTCTTTTATCTATCAGCAGTCAAGGTCTTCATTGCTTAGACTTTACTTGGGGGTGGTTGCCTCCTGCAGCTGTTTTTCCTTTCTCATCTAAATATGCTATTGGCTTCCCTTGCTATTGGTGTTAGTTTTTGTTTATATCCTTTATTTTCAGCTCTCTGCCTGGAGTTTCTCAACTTTTTAACTTCTTGCATTCGATGATGGAAAAAGCCCATTTTATTCCCCCTTAATTATGTTTTTGGATTACTGTTCTTTCTATCTGTTTTTATTAAATTAGCCTCTGATGAGGTTTGATCTAAAAAGAAAAATCTCCAGACTGCATATTTTAACTGCTTTTCTACGACCTATTTCTATTAAAGAAATTCCCTTATTAAGGCCTTATTTGATATTCAAGTGCTGTAACTTTTAAGCGATAGCATGAAAAAAATGCTCTAACTATGAAAATAAAAGTTGAGAGTGTGTGGTAAGTATAGCTTTTATATAATAATTTTGACAAAAAATGTAAAATATTATAGGTTTTAATTACACAAGTATGGAATCAAATCAACTTAGCTTCTAAACCATAACAACAAGTGTTTTCTAATCACTTTAGTAAAGCTACAGCTACCCAACCTGAATACCAAATAAGGCTAAAATCTTACAACTTTTGATTTTAGTTGGTTACTTGTGATTAATTTTGGATAAGATTTTTCTTATGAAGTGTGTAAATATTACTTCCACATTTCTATATTACACAACTTAGCCCCTTCATGTTCTTGGTTCTGTGATAGGACATTTCGGTTCCATATACTTGTCCTCATAATCATCAGTGTTTTCGGAGGTTAGGGCTGATGACATCCGGCACGTACATTTCTCCTTATAATTACAAGTATATTTACATGTGTTTTTGATAAACTGGAGTAAGATTTTTCATGTGATATCGACTATTCTTAATGATTTTTCTGCAGCCGCATAGAGAACTGGCTCGCGAGGCAGTTCGCAAGTCCTTGATTCTTTTAAAGAATGGAAAGAAGCCAGAGAAACCTTTTCTTCCACTGGACAGAAATGCTAAAAGAATTCTTGTTGTTGGAACACATGCTGATGATCTGGGTTATCAGTGTGGAGGATGGACAAAAACTTGGTTTGGAATGAGTGGCAAGATTACAATTGGTATGCAGTTCTATAAATCTTTGCTTTTAACCTACAAGGTTGCTTAGTAGTTGTCTCTCTGGTCAGATATGAAGTAATTCATAGTGCGGCACTCCACAATCATGCACAATCACACATGTTCAAGCATAACAACCATAAATGTTTAAGATAGTATGATTTTTATTTTTATTACCCAGCCATTGTGTGTCTAATTTTGAACAGTGATGGAGCAATACACACTTCTTCTTGTTATTATTACTATTATTATTATTTTCAAATTGACCTAATTTCTGTCTCATGTCTGTGAAGCAAGGAGGAAACAGGCATTGAGAGTATCATTTTTTGTCTATTTGCTCTTTTAGCTTGTGTTCCGTGTTTCAGCACCATACTTTAATCTCTCACAAAATTATTTGATTCCAGGAACAACCATTTTGGAGGCAGTAAAAGAAGCAGTTGGAGACAAAACAGAAGTGATTTATGAAAAATATCCATCCCTGTACACCTTAGCAGCAGGAGATTTTTCTTTTGCCATTGCAGCTGTCGGTGAAGAACCATATGCTGAAACCGTTGGTGACAACTCAGAGCTTATAATCCCCTTGAATGGAGGTGATGTTATAAGCTTGGTTGCTGAAAGAATCCCCACATTGGCAATTTTGATCTCTGGAAGGCCCTTAGTTCTGGAGCCACAGTTGTTGGAAAAGGCAGATGCAGTGGTCGCTGCTTGGTTGCCAGGAAGTGAAGGAAGGGGAATTGCTGATGTTGTATTTGGAGATTATGATTTCACGGGTCGACTTCCAGTCACGTGGTTTAGAAGCGTTCAACAGCTACCAATGAATGTTGCAGATAACGACTATGACCCTTTATTTCCTCTTGGGTTTGGGTTGACGTACAAGAAGGAGAAATCCTTGCACTAAATGATTTATGGCCAATGCTGGAAAAAGGTTTGAGATGCTTGAAATCCCTCAGTTTCTGCTCACTTGCCACTACTAGGAGACTTGTGCTGATTTATCACATTGTCATTCTACAAATAACCCATGTTCACTATTTCCTACTCATAATTGTGTCAGTAGCATTGCAGGGCCTAGTCTGCTTTTCCTCGAGGCCGATTATAGTTTGTCTAGGTAGTCAAGTTGCTTCTAATAATCAGCTATGAGCAAGTAGTTACTATGCTGAGAACTGACATGTCTACGTCAGTGCATATAGCTGATTATTGAAAGCAGTAAGGGTAATTCTAGAGTCTAGACAGAGTCCAAGATGAACTGCTGTACCGGATTTACAGACACCATTGAATTCGGAATATGGAACTCTTTATATCTAGTTGCAGATTCCAGCCTCAGTTCTGTACATCAGATTATAAGTGTGATTTTCACTAAAGCATACAAAGAGAAGAATCAGAATGTTGTTCGGGACGCTAAAGAGAACTCAAGATAACCGAAAGTGTTTAGTTCTGATATGATGAATGTGGTTATAACTAGTTGAGTTGTTGACAAAACAAAGAATAAAGTAAATAGAAACAAAAGTGCTTTTCTCGTGCAACTTGCAGCAGAGGCTTTGCTTTTGTAAAGGACGGTGAATGGTTTTGTCATTTACCTTCGAGAAAAAGGTTAATACGAGTCGTTTAATCATTTTTGTCCAGACGTTTTCAACTCTAGTTTGCTCAATAATGTAGCAGAATATGCTGTGCGTTTTTTGTGATCGAACGAAAATGGCAGGCACGGTAGTTGTTGCAGCCACATGTGAAAATAAAATATACAGATGGTAACAAAATATAAATAAGTGGGAATTCTGTATTTCTATAATAGAGAGCGGCTCTATTACCCATCTTACATCACAAGTTGGAATTTCAAATTAAGAAATTGAGATTTGTAACAGAACAATTTACTCACAACAATTTAAAGTGGGAACCGCTCTATAAATTTAGGCCCTCTACTAATTGTTTATTTATAGAAAGAGAGAGGAAGAGAAAGGAAGAGCGAAACTTTACAAGAATTGTTTATTTATAGCATTTGCCCATTTTATCAAATGCTCAGCTTAAAAATTGTGATTAGATACTTTTCACAACAAATGTGTGTGAATTAGATAAATGGAAAAGATGTGTGTGAATTAGATATTTTTCACAACAAAAACCTTGCAAATAATAGGAGTGGATAATGGATGGGTAAATAAATGTCAAGAAATAACTCCTCTAGCTAATTCCACAATCAATCATCATTGCTGTTTTGTCATTACAGCATATGATTATATTCAACGCCGCAATCAACTTTCAAGAAGATTCGTTCATGTGTTAATGAGTTTGCTTGTGTAAGAGAGCAAAAATTCAAAATGATCATTCATTGAATATTAAGCAAAATAATAATACTAACCCATCATTGGTACTTTTGTCTAAATATGAGAAGATGATGTATGATTAGTTCCAAAAAGCACTTAATTACTAAGCAGATTCTTTCCCTCTAACAACGAATGACTATTGCTTACAGATAATTAATTATTGTGATCTACACTAATTAATAATTAAAAAAAAAATTAAAGCTAAAGATCTCTTTCTGCTGCCTGTTGAAAAGCTAGATATTTTGTGATTTTGTCTCCACGAAGAGTAGAGTATAGTGAAATCTTTATTTTTATGTTTTATGTAGTTGGTTTGCTGCCGTACACTTTGAATAGACAATCATTATGCTTTATTTGACTGGGTTAGAACAAAACAAGCTGATAAATCATCATATAATCTGACCTGAATCTTGCTCTGTAGTTTGTACTATAATCTCTGCTAAAATAATCAATAGTTTAATGCTATAAAGAGGGATCTTCTTTCTAGGAGGATTTATGAGAGGGAAAAAAAAAATTAAAAAGCAGACCCTTCGAGTGAAGTTGAAATTAGTGGAATTTAGAGTCAGCCTCAACTACTGCTTTGAAGGTCAAGCACTAGTCAAGCGGGGTTTCTTTTGATTGTACAAGAAAATGGATTAGAGAAAATGGATTAGATAATAGCTTCATCTTTAAGGCCAAGGGCTAAAAGAAGCGAATGACTGTAGTATATACACCGTTGTATCATATAGCACTTGCATCTCCACTCTTTTTTGAGAAGCCTCAAGCCTCAAGCCTCAAGCTTTCAAGTTTTTCATTGTTCATTCTCCAGGTTTTTGCTTTTAACCCTCAATTCACGCCATATTATGACTAATACTTAGAAAGAATACTCTGTTGGTAGAAGTACAAGGAAAACGTAGAGGTTTTCTCATAACGGGGAGATTACCAGTGAAAGATAACTGTGCCCTTTAAAAAGTTGGTAATTACATATTATGGACCTCTCTAAATTGAGTGTTTTGTGAATCAGCCAAATTGAGGCTGAAATTTTTGACTTTTGATCATAGTTTTAGCCATTTGACTACGATCACAAGATAAATTATTGGGGTTGACACAAATTCAAAGATGCCCATTGAATAGGAAAGCACACGACGGTCCCATTTCCTTCGTAGTATCAATAATATGACTCATAGACAATTGACAATTTATGACACTTATTTACATCACCGACCATAATAATTTGAAGATGCTTATCTGCAGATGCCTTTATTCATGCTCCACGAGCACTTGAAATTCCATCGCCATGCTTGCACCTCTTTCTGCATTCCAAATCTTATCTCACAGCAACCATCTTAAGGTATCAAAACGCGGGACTAAACTTGCTGCCTAATCTTGACTCGAGCTTTAACGCAACAATATCCACAATAATCGACACAGAAATTCGCCAAGCTGGTTCAATCATCAACCAAAACCTCAAGACTTTTCACAATTGAAAAGGAGAAATATAGAATCATACATACAATGGAAATCCGAAGTCCCTCCACAAAGTTCTCTAATACCATGAATAATCTTTAAGTTCTCCATAACATATTCACATAATAACCAGAACTTAAAAAAGAAAAAAAGAAAAAGGTACAAACACAACTATACTAATGAGTAGAATTTGAACATGGCTGCAAACTGCGCCAGACATAACTCAGCCTTGAGGGTACTGCATCTGAAATGCCAAATTTTGAAGTCCAAAGTGAGGTTCATGAGCTGCATCTCTTTGCAGATTCTGTCCTGGCATTTTAATCCCATATGAGTTAATGCCATAAGGAGATGTCATGAACATATTTCCTTGTGTGGAACCAAAAGCAGTGACGGCTCCATTATTTGGCTGATGCCACTGGAAATTCGTTCTGGACAAAGCACCACCAGAATTGGCTTGCTGCTGAGAAATCCCCGGAGTAACCTGGTCTGGTGAAGGAGCTCTTTGAGTGTCTGGCGAAGATGTTCTAGTCTCATTGAGATTGACTGTTGTTATGTCATGAATGCTAGCTCTCCTCTTATCTTTTCCTCCGGAGAGCTGCCTGATAAAGTACTTCTGAGCGTGACTAGCTACTTGAGTTGGTGTTCTACTTGTAACAAAATTTCGGGAAATGTTTCTCCAATCTCCTTTGCCATGCTTCTTCAATCCCAATAGAAACAGCCTGTTGAAAATCAAATATAACATCCAAATCTACAGAATCAGCCCACATATTAGAACATGCCTTTTTAGGACTGGTCTTCAAATACAAAATTAACTCAAAATGGTTCCAATTGCAAGTACATAGACTAAATTGCCAAGCCGATATCAGTTCAAGACTTCAAGTTACAAAATTTTGTACTATAATTGCATAAGTCAACTCTCAGCAACAGCAAGTATCCAAAACAAAGGCATAAAACGAAATTCAATGGAAAATCTTACTTATGTTCCTCTTCCGTCCACGGAACTCCTTTCTTCCTTTCATGTTCAGCAGGCCGAACCGATGAGGATCTCTTGCCACCAACTGCATATGGATGCTTAAACCCATCATAGCTATGACTGTTAACCCACTCCAATGTAAATGGAGAAGAATTACTATACCCTGGAAGTGGAATTAGCCCTGCTTCAATATTGCTAATATCAGCTTCCAATTCTTTGTACTGCTTAATTACATCGACCACTGTCTTCCCTGGAATCATGGCAGCCACTTTTTGCCATCTATCAGGAGAGTCCTTATCATAAACAGCTAAAGCATTTTCGAACATCTTGTTCTCAGCTGCTGTCCATTTTGTGCTCTTGCCCTCTTCAAGCAGCCAATTCGAGCTTGAAATATGAGATGCAGGGGAGATTACTTCTGTTTCCCACTTCATCGCGACAAACTTAGCAAGGAAAGATACCAAAAGAAGTTTTAATTTTGACCCAACATGCTCTGATGAGTTGAAACCGATTCAGTATTTTAAGGATTGTTTTCGCAGTGATTTGTGTAATTCAAGATTGAAGATTCGGGTTTAGAAGTTGAGTCGATGAAACAGAGGAAAAAAAGCAGAGCAAGAAGCAGAGCACTCAAGAGGAAACGGAAATGCAGAGAAGTGGAGGTATCAGAAAAAAAAAAAATCAATGTTAAATCATGAAGCATTTGCAAGGAATCAGAATAGCTTTTTCATCTATAGGGGCATACATGAGGAATCTAAAAAAGACGCATCTTTCAACCAACTTAAAAAAAAAAATCCCAGATATTTAAAACACAAATATTAACTCTAAATTGTCCCTAGCTAAACAACCCTAAGAGGCTAAAAACCAGTCAAGTAAAATCTGAACCAGTAAGCTCTCAAGGAAAACAAATAAAAAGTCGAAAACAAAATTGAAAAACGAAAACCCAGATACAGTTTCAACGAAGCTAAACACAAACTGAAACGACAACAACTAAAAGCGACAAGCCACTTATGTGGCTTCAACTGCTTGTTTAATGTTCAAACTTGCATAGATACAAGAAGAAAACAAAAAGCATGGAAATGGAAAACAAAACAAAACAAAACAAAGCCAGTTGAGGAAACTATAAATTCAGTGAAAAAAGACGGTAAAAGATCTCTTCTTTCTTTCTTTTCCTTGAGGTTTGAGCAGCGAAGAAAAGAAAAGAAAGAAGGAAAAAAAGAAAGCACAAAAGCAATAGATGAAGCTATGAAATATCAATGACAGATGAAATAAAAGGAAAGAAACAAGTGCTTAAACTGAGAAGCAAGCTAGCCAAAGCTTGAAGAAATGAATCTAAATTATGCTTAAAAGGCTGACGCTTTGCAGAAAGAGAGAGCGAAGCGAAGATGGTGGTGGGTTGTGATTGGAGGTTATGGGGTTTGTGGATACTGCAACTCATGAAAAGTTCCCTCTTATTATAATGGACGTTCTTTTTCTTTCAATATTAAAATACTAATACTGTAAAATATATATATATATATAAATAATAAAATAAAAACAAAAGCCACAGTTTTCTATTATTATTGGATCCTTATTGTTATTATTATTATTCTTTTTTCTTATGCCTGAGCTGTGGCTGCTCATGATGAATGATAGAAGGCAGAAGCCCTCTCCTCTGTCTTGCACGAGTCAATGAGATGTTTCTAGACCGCATTGATAGCGCTAAGTGACGTTGTAATTAAAATAAAAGTAATTAGTAAGAGTAAATAAAATGATCCGACAACTAATTTCCCCTGCTCATGTTAAGTGATTAACCTGACACTAACAGCTCTATACCTTGATGATATGATAGAAGTTGAAAATTAGCCACCTCGTCCAATGCATCATTGCTTAGTAATTATATACGAGGCCACCTAAATAGTTTTTTTTCTTTTTAAGTTATAGTTTAATGAAAATCTAATTCTCTCTCAAATCATATGAACCACATTTGAATTCTGTACCTCTTTACTTTCACTCGAGAAATTTCATTGCCTGAACTGACAAAATACCCACAAGCAACTCAAATAATTTACTCAATGTATTTAATTTACTTAAATTTAAAGTTTAAGATAAAGACTATCGACTAAGTATTTCACACATGCAAATATTTGTACATACAACAGTAAATTTAAGCATCTCATACATGCAAATATTTGTACATATAACAAATAAAATCGACCATACAAATGTAATTATTTTTTCCCTGGAAGTTGTTTAGCTTACTTCTTAGGCTATTTATTATTATTAGTAGTAGTAGTAGTAGTAGTAATTGAAATTAACCCATAATAATGCCAACTTTATATTGGCTTTAAACTGTTCAGCTGGAATTTTGATTAAACTCAAATAGAAATAACAAAATAATAATCTTGTCATAGACAAATAGAAAACATATGCATGGACGGTGTGTTTGTCACACCAAATTATATAGAATTGTATTTGTTAATACAATACAATTCTATATTTAGTAAATCTTCTTATATATATTACAGTGTATTATAATATACTATAATGTGAATACTGTTGCATTAGTTTGTATAATATAGTACTATTCACATTTTTTTTTATTTCTTAATAAAAATTCAATAAAAATGTATAATATTAAATAAAATAAAAAACTTAAATATATTACTGCTAGTGTTGATAAATTATCGACTATAGTTCAATGCCGATTGTCCATGGTATAACATCATGTTTTGCACTATGATTTGGTACTGTTTTAGAATCCTTATTATCGAGGCTATGCAATAATGAGATTATTATTGGCAAAAAGCTATTGCTTTCAGTAAATCTACAGTTAAAAATTTTAAAACTAAAATTTTGACTATAAACCTAAGCAAATGAAAATTTCTTTGCTAGTAATAGTGCAGTATTGCATAGCCTCAACAATAAAGATTTTGATGGTACCAAAAAATATTTTTAAAAAAAAAAAAGAGACCAAAATATAGTTTAAATGACACTAAAATATGGCAACCAATAACGGCTTGTGATGGTTAACAGTAAAAGTTATTTATTTTAATTATTAAAATTTAAATTATTAATTTAATATAAATATTATTTTATCCAATTTAGTAGACACTACACTAACTATAACATTATATTACGAACTAATATGATATAATATAATACAATATACTACAATGTGCGTAAACACTCTTGATTCCTTATCTGGTCAATAAAAATACTTGGAACTTTAACTACTATAAAATCCACTAACAAAATCTGATTAAATAGTTTTTAATTGCTATAACATTTAATTGTTATTAAAATGTTTTAAGATAAAAACTCAACCCACTTTTTTTTTTCCTCTTTTCCTTTGGGAGGCGGTGGCGTTCATAAGGTCAATTTCAAGATGCACCCGGCCAAATGAACAGTCGCGATCAACGTTAAATTGCACTGGCCAAGTAAATGCTGTGGGCCCCGAGACGGTTTCAACTCCCTGATTGGCCAGTGTCCCACATAATTGTTTGGGTTACAATCTCAAGGAGCTCAATCAGTCAAAAGTCACTGTTCTATCAGGTGTCGACGTAGCATTGGTAAAGATAAGGATAGTTCACGCGTAATCGGAAGGAAATACTGTATCTTTTAAAATAAATATAGTTAGTTATATTATAAAAATAATTAATTAAAAAAAATTAGTTAAATATTTAATACGATATGTTTTAAAAAATATCATGAATTTTAAAAATAGTTATTATTGTTTGATAAATTTTACTGTTAAATCGTTATGAAAAAATAAATGACTAAAATATAAATAATATAAGATAAAATTTACTTACACATATAAAAACATACATATACAATATTTTTAATTACATATTATAATAATTTAAACTAAAAATAAAATTTAGACTATATTACCATATAGAACTATTGATGTAATGTAAAATATAAAAAAAAATAATATAAATAAAAGGAATGCGTGAATTATAATAAAAATTATTCAAATATTAATTTTATTTTTAATTTAAATAAGGATAATTTAGATTTAGTTGATAATTATATGGATATTTATGTAATTATATTAAATGATAAAATTAATTTTCAAAATCAGAATCTAAAAGCTACTCTTTTCATACTTTTTAAAATCAGCTACAGGAGAGGCTAATTTTGACAAAAGTAATTTTAATTTTTTTTGCTAAATACTAAAATTAACTTTTAAATTTTTAAAATCACTTTTATGTCTTTCAAAAGTAATATTAAACAGCATTTAATTGAATATGAATTCAATTAACATGTGCTCTATACTGGGATATTTAAAATAATATATTGATAGTATTAAAAAAATTATATATAATTAAATATAACAGTACACTACAGTAAGGCTGCGTTTACTTATTGAAGTGAGAGTGAGGAGTGTGGATTCCTCCTACTCTAGTGTTTATTTACACAAATAAGGAAGGAGTGGGATTCCCACTCTGTGGGTCCCACCCATTTTTGGAGTGTGGAGTGAGATTCCCATCCATGAGGGGGTGGGAGTGGGAATCCACTCCCACCTCTCCCTTTTTTACCCTTTTAAATAATAATATTAAATAATAATAATTTATTTAAATTATAATAATATATTATTTTATAAAATATATTTATTAAAAATAATAATATTAAACTTATTTAAATATAATATTATGATACTTAATTAAAAATAATATTATTATATTCATAAAGAATTAATAATATTATTATATACTATTTTATCTGAAAATATAATATTATTATATTTATTTAATATTAGTAATTAATAATTATAAATATTTTATTATAAAAAAAATTAATTTTATACTATATTATAATAATAATAATATTTCATTTGGGCTACTCTTATCAATAATTTTTTATTTACATAATTAAAATTAAAATTAATAAAAAATAATAATTTACATAATTAAGAATATTAATAGTTATTATTAACTTACAAATACAATAAAATAAACTTTTTTATTTTTTAAAATATATTTTTTTATTAATTTTGTAATAAAAAATTACAATTCTTTAAATAAGGGTAGAATTGTAATTTGAAACTATTTACTCCAATTTCATACTCTCATCCTAGTGTAAGTAAACAACCTAATCTCACTCCACTCCATACTCCCAATCCCCTCCCAATCTCAGGATTCCCACTCTTCAGGATTCCCACTCCAATCCAAAAAGTAAACGCACCGTAAATGTATGTGCAATCAAAAGTTATCATCCCATTTTTTGTAATCATAATTCTATTATTATTGAAAACTACGTAAAAGACAAATATGAATTGAATTAGATTAAGATATCTTCATAAATCATGGACACTAACAATTTTTTAATATATAATATAGTTAAATTTTTTGATAAAATCAAAATAATTTTGAATCAATAAAGAAATTAATTATCTAATAAAAATAATTTTATTTGTGAAAAAGTAAAATTGATAGTGATTTTATTAAAATTCTGTTGTAACTTTATGCTTTTTTAATATTATAAAAAAATAAAATGAAAATAAAAAGTGAGATTTCTTAAGAATTTATAAAAGGAGTGGTAGAACCCCTGCTCATGTGAAAAAAACTTCACCACCACGCACAACAATCGATTCCGAACCTCTCGGGAATCTGCTTTTATCCAAGTAGGTGGAGCCACGTATGAACCTGCAACTCTAATTCTGGGTTGTTGCCGCAGCGGAATAATGCAACCATACGCCGGCCGACGACCGCCTCCATGTGGCATCTCCAATGGCTTTTATCACAATGTTTGGTTAGTGCTCTACGCTCCTTCTCGGCGTGTGCAGCGCACCTGCTAATGAGCTTGTAGAAGTTAATAGAATGTTAGGTGATTCTCGTAATACCATCGTTCTTAAAATTCATAATATTCACTAGTCTTTAAACGTTTCGGCCCACAGAACTGTTTCCCAAACAAGTTTTTGTCTTTAAAAGAACAAATTTCGATTTCTCATTTCTAATTGAAAACGAAAACAAAAGCAATTATTCCGGCCAATCGAGAATCGAAAGCTAGACTATAGTTTCGCATTTAAAACTCTCTTTTTTTTTAAAAAAAAAAAAAAGTTGTTCGGTTGGGTCCGAGTGTTTGGGCATGTTAGCTGTGTGACCCACACCTTTTGTTCATTTTGCTTTGTCTAGCGAACAAGGCAGGCTTAACAAATACAACAAACAACAAAAGAGGGGCGGTCCCCTTCCGATGTGACCAACTGCTCCTTGTCCTCTCTCACTTCCGCACTTATTTGACCTCCCATTGGCAAATAGCAACACACCCCCCCCCCCCCCCCCCCCACTGCCCACATTCACACCCACCACCACCACCCCCACTATTTTCCTTTGCTGAGCTCCCCTCAAACTTACTGCTTACATCTTCATTTATGGCCTCCTTGACGTTCAATTAATTCTTATTCGCTCACGCTTGTGGCTTATGGGACTTGTTAGGATAAAAATTTGGCCTATTTATTAAGAATTAAAATTGGTACCCAATGAGAGTAGCGACGATATGTTTATGCGTGTGTTGTTTGTTTATAATAAATAGAGAGCGATATTCTTGCACTCTACCAATATTCCAATAATGACACGACCTCTGAAAGAAATTTTTAAAAAAAATCTTGGAAGGGTATTTTGGATATTTAACCTCCAGTGGCTATGGATCTCCACGTCTGCATCTCCAGTTGGTTACAAGTTAATTGCATTAAAAGGGCCAGATAAGATTGCTATTTTGGAGATCATACCATGACCTGTTCACTCTATTACAGCGTGATTATCACCTTTTACACGTCGTGTGTTGCTGTTTTGGTTGCGTACCTTCTTAAATCTTCACCGGCAATTAGTTTACTAGTTCAAAGATAATTTGGTTTTTATACCGATCTTAATCATTGAATCAGTGTATGTCAAGATCATTGCATGAATGGTAAAAATGTTGGTCCTGTAGATGTAATCATAAGAAAACTATTGTTAAACTATAAATCACCTATAATTAAGAATTACTAAAACAAAAGAATTCTTAATAACTCTTAACATATTAAACTCCTTTTTTTTTTTTGGGTGATATGAAATACGTATAACAGAATTTATTTATAGACTATTAATTATTATTCATCAAATTTTTTATACGTATGTGACTCTTAAGCATATCTCCTTAAAAAAGTAGTTATAATTATATTTAAACCGTATTCGCTAAAAACTCAACGAACAATATGAACAATACAAGTGATATTAGCAGTGTAGATGTAATTGAAAAATGCGAGATTAAAATTGAAATGAGTTTATACAAAAATCTTCATTAGGCTACCTCAAACCTATTAATATTATAAATTTTTAATAAAAGAGAAATGAGTTACGCATATGAACTCTTATCTTTTAAAACATGATTTAATCAAGAATGATAACGACAATTGAAGCAATGTAATCACGACAATCATTGCAGTCTTTTTATTATGGTGGCTAAGGCACAGTTTCAAGGGACCGAAATGATTTGCTCCGGTTCTTCACTCCTGTCATTGTTGACTTACTCCGTTGGAAAACTTCTATTGGGAGTCATGTGTGTTGTTGCAGACGAATTAACGTTAGCCACTGATGCCACGTGCAATTTGTTACTTTAGACATCACCCTTCTAAGTTCTAACGCCATTAGAAATTTAGAATCCACCTCTAAAGTGAATTTGACGGGATGGTGACGGCCACGGACATTAGATTCTCCGTTTTTTTTTTTTTTTAATACCTTTTCTTATTTTCACTTTGTGGAAATCCAAACAACACATTAATTCTAAATACAACAATTACTTTTTTCTAACAATTTTCAAGTGAACGCGTTTTCATATTTATTAAAATATAAATTTGGCTCCATGGGCCGTGTCAAAGTAGGTGAAATCTCCTCTTGTCTAACAAATTTAAATGATAACCCCTAACCTCACGTTTAAGAACCCATAAAAATCCTATTATTAGACATCATCAAAAGATTCTTTAAATGAGATTTAATTTCTTATTTGAAGAGTCATATTAATAATAAGAATTAAAAAATATATATATTTAAATGAGATTGTTCTTTTGTTTCTTCATTATTGAAGAAAGTGAGCACTAAATAATATTATATTATCATTGTTGAAAAAGAAAAGAAAATAGTTAAATTTGGTAAAAGAAAGTTTTAATTAAAATAAACCTGTTTATATTTAAAGAGTTTTCTAAAAAAAGAGCCCAATTTTTTTAATCCTTCTATTTCTTATGTACTATGTAGGTGAGTAAATAAATATTTGAAAAATAAAATTAAAAGAGTTTGTAGTTGAAGCCCTAACCTTCGTAGGTAGGTTTAGACGGCGAAATACTCTTTTTAGACAGCAGCATCTTTGATTTAGGGATTGGCTGGAAATGTACACGTGGCTTGAGTCGAATTTACCCAGGGCTTGTTGAACCCACCAACACTCGCTTGGGATGTATCAATTTTTGCTTTTTTTCTCTTTTGGGTTTTTCGACGGAAGCGTAGAAAGGCCAATAGAATCAAAACGAACTTTGTTATCTCCCACAAACTCGATCCAAAATCCCTTCAAAACCAGCCTTAAAATCTTATACCGAAACAACGCCTGGAGAAATTGATAGCGAAAGCGACGAGTAATGTGAGAAAGAAAGGAGATCTCCAAAACCGGAAAAAACGCAATGAAAATCGTGACAAGGGAGTTCTTTGGCAGCAACGATGACATCCAATTAACAACGAAAAGTGGGGATTTGAATTTTGATGGCATTGTTTTTTTTGGTTATTCATATTACGTTAGATATTTATAATTGTTAATAATTGCTATTTCAGCATACAATTAACCCTCATAAATATTCAAAAAATATTTATTTTATATGCGTTTTGCAAAGAAGAAAGATTACAAATTAGTTTGGCAAAGGAGAAAGATTATAAATTAACTTCACTCAATCATACTTGATTGAGGAAGAAATTAAAAAAATTATAAATTAACTTCACTCAATCATCTTTAAAAGAATTATAAATTAACTTCACTCAATCATACTTAAAAAAAAATTGAATCCATAAGGACTCAAACCTCTGCCTTCACATTTGTGAAAGCAAGTGCAGAGTGGCAATTTTGATGGCATTGTTGCGCGTGGTCTTCGAAGGTGTTTTTGTTTTTTTCCTTTTGAAGGTTAATTTCATAAATGAATGGTGGTAGCAAAGAATGGGGTTGGATCGGCTGCTTCCGATGAGTCCCACTCCCGGGGTTATTTTGCAACGGACATGGGTAGAATTATGAATCAGAGCTTTGGGTGTGTTACAGACTAAGGACAAAAAATGTTTTTTTTTTCTTTTCAGTAGTGATTATACTGATTCTTAAAAGTTATTGTAAAAAAAGAAAAAAAGAATGTCCTATTAAAAAATAGCATTTGATAATCTTTATTCAACACCAATACTAGGGAGAATTGATAGATTTTAAAATATGAGGAGAATATCGCTTAATTTTATTAAAAAGGCGGGATGTTGCTCATTTTCCTTGAACATCAATATGTGTACTTGTTAGGGACCAAATTCATATTTACTTTATCTTTACATCATCTAAAAGTTTTCTTTAAACCTTTTTCGAATTTTGCAGTTATTTTCACATTATACAAACAAACAAACAAACAAAATAAATCAAAGTACACGTTCAAATTAAAAAAAACGTGGTCAAATAATCATAAAATTAAACAAATTTTACTCTCCCGCAAACTATTGATCCTGAATTTTTTTTTTTTTCACGTTTAAAAACTAACGAACGATGAGTTCTCTTTTGACGGCGTCTCAAAGTAAAGATTGATTTCACAATTCAGAAAGCAAATTGATCAAATTTGTCATCTTTGTGTAAGGACAACCGAACAAGTGGGGGAATTCCAGGCTGCATCGAAGGGGCGAGATGCTTTCTGTGTCACATGTAACATGTTCTTTTGCGTCACCAGTCACCATCATCTCTTTTGGGCACCTCGAATCCTGCATCCCCAATTCAATGGGACAACGTGCCCATTAATTACTAGTTACTAAACTGAGGTGTCTCATACTCGTTACTGCCCCTCACAACTTCCCATGCGCCCATAATCAATAATTCGTGCGTCGCTTTCGTTATCCCACCAAAATATAAAGTTACTGCTCACGAACACATTTAATCTTATTTGCATTCTTTCATCTATCTTTCCATAAGTATCTTCCGCTTTTTTTTCACTCGTGCACAAAGTCGCCCAAGGGCAATGAACTCGCTCGTAGGGGTGGCAAATTCCGGGTTCGTGTCTGGGTCTAGTCTTTTCGATTTTATATTTGGATGATAATTTATCTTATCGGATCCGGATATAAATCTGAATTATTTAATTTCGGGCTCGATTTGGGTTTAGCCTGAAAAAATTTGAGTTTTCGAATGGCAAATTCTAAACCTAGTAGTTAAATGAAGGTAAACTTAATGTTTTTCACTTTTGCCCTCTTTCTAATTACAGAAGCAGAAAATAATTAGATAAATTTATGAGATCTCAACTAAATTTGCTTGTTTCAATAATGAAATTTATAATTATATCGATATTATGTGTTAAAATGCTACATTTGGCTATTTACAACAGTAAAAAATATAATAATTACCGAAAATAAGTAAAAGCAAAAAAGTAAAAAAGAAATTACTTTGATTTATCAAGCCATAGTTAACGCAATGTGATCGTTGGTGAGAAGGGGTTAGCGGCTATTGACAAGTGGCAAAGCTCGCTCTCTTGTTAATATTAAGTTGGTTTCTCGTAATTTTTAATTTACGATATTAAACTATTTATTAATTATTAATTGTTATAATTTGATAATTCAATTAATTTGTTCTACTATTTATATGATAAAAAATTATAACATTTTTATTATTTTGTTTAAATTATCATTAAAAAATCATATCCAATACACTAGTATTAAGTTTTATTTTACATTTATATTTTTTTCTACAACAACAATAACTTTTAAACTAGAATATCTTAATACCAAACAAAACCTTAATTTTTTTAATATAATAATAGTATTTTCTCTAAAATTAAAATAAATTTCCTCTCAATATGAAAGTTATACTTTTTTTAATTGAGTCATAATAGCAATGATGATGAATAGTCCAGTAACTTCGTAACTGAAATGACTTGTATAATTGTATGTATAATATTATTGATATTGTATAATTAAGGACATTTGTGTAATTTTGTTTTTTTAAATTCGAATGTGAGCTGATTATTAGTGGCTTCAAACACTTTCTTAAACTTGTTAATGATTTTATAAACATACGATTTATGGCTCTCACGTGCAATCTCGTGTCGGGAATCTGGTTTCAAATAAGAATTAATATATTTTTAAAAAACTTGATGGGTATAATTGAACATTATATAATCATCTCTATTGGAACTGTTGCTCCTGTCACTAATTTTTTTATCTCTAAATATTTATATTACAATTTAAACATGGGGAACATCAGAAAAATGAAATGAAGCCGTTGTTTAGTTTTTTGATCTTATAATATTAAAATTAAATGTTGTCGGCTGGCCCCTGGTTCACCAAATTGTTGGATGTGCCAACATTAATCAAAAGTTGCAGCCAGTGCTTGTATAAAATAATCGCAATTATTCCTTCTGATGCCCTGCACTACAACTATTATTTTATTTCTTATGCATTAAAATCACACATCTTGAAATTCATATTTTTTTTGTACCCATGAACCTTGAAATTTGTACAAATTCATTGTTGATTTAAAATTAACATATGAGTTATGAGACATTGTTATTGTTAACATATGAGTGTATGATCATGTTGGATATATCTATTAGTTATGAAGATTTGATATGGTGGTATTGTAGTTTTGAAGCTATATCATTTATGGAGTAAAAATTATATCTATTTAGTAAATATTGATAAAGTGTTTGATAAGTACAACTAAATGAGAAAAAGGACGAAATCTTCTTATAAAAATTAAAACTTTATACTTAATGAGATAAGATAAGTAAGTCTCAAATTATAATAAGTTCTAATTCATTAAATATTTTTTAAAAAATTTAGATTTCAAAGTCTCTATCAATAGATCCAACTATTGAAGCATCATTATCCAAAGTTCAAGATTAAAAAAAAAAGATCATAATGTGAAGTCTAGGTACAGATCAAGGCGGCGTTTGTTTTTTAACTTAATAACTTAAAGTGACTTAACTTAATTAATTAAGTTAATTAGATGTGTTTATTTTTATAACTTAATAGGACCTTTCAGATAATTTTGACTTAATAAAAGAAGCCAATTTTTTTAGCTTTTTGTTGAATAGAAGAATTTGAATTAAGTCAATTAATTTCTAATGTCAAAAATATCCCTATTTTATAATTTATTTTTCATATATATTCCAAAACTCACCCATAAACATTTATTCTACATAATCTCATCTTTACATGAGACAACTTTAAGATGAAATAACAAATTAACTATTTCAATCATTTTGTTAGTTTTTTTTCTTATATTATGTATTATTATTGAGAATTAGTAATACAATTTAAAATTTATGGTATTTTATATATTATAATTCTAAAATCATTATGTATTTACTTGAATATAGTTTTACTTATAAATATTAAAATATTATGGTATTTAATGTATTATTTATTTGACATTTAAATTTAATAAGGGTACAAATGTAAAAATATATATTTTTAGATTTTTAAGTTTAAAAAAAATAACTTAATACTTATTTTCAGAGATTCAGATAAAAAAAATAAACACATTATTCAGATTCAGACATTCAAATTTATTCAGAATTCAAACTAATTCAAATCTATTTAAATTTCAGATAAAAAAACGAACGCCACATAACACTATCATTCAGTGAAATTTGTCTATATTTATAATCATATTACAAAATTATCTGTCACATATATATTATATACATTTCCTTCGTGTCCAACTAGGGCAATTGTCCCTTGACACGCAAACGGGGGCGCGAAGGCCAGGGCCATTGCTAATGCAACGACAAAAAGAAAAAATGAGGTGTCACAATTATAATAATTGAGTGGTGGGGGCGGGGGAGTAGGGTGAGGCCATAGGGGAGCTTGTCTAAATTGGCTAGTGGCTGTGGCGATCACCACCATGAAATTTTTTTTTTTGCCATTAAAGGGAAGATTCTATTTTAATGTTGGTTCCAAAAAGTCAAAAAGTCAAAGACAAATTTCTTTTTCATTTATTATTTAATAACTTGCGCACCCGCGCCGATATGCGTGTGCGCGCATCTACTCAATTGTCACGCCCGCACGCGCGTGCCACTTTCCACAATTAATAATAATAGCAGATATTATTGGATGATTAAAATTAAACACTCTTCCGATCCAAATATCGCGAGTGCTTTGGAAATTTTTTGAACCATGCATCAATGTTATATTATAACTCATGCTTATACGTAGAGAAACGATTAAAAAATTTATTTCATTTTATTTTTTGAAAAAGGAGAAGATATTTAGGTTCACTTTTTTTTTTTTTAATTTGAGTAACTTTAATTATTATTTTGTATGTCAAAAAATATATCTACTTCCACTGCAACACGTGTCAATTAAAAATCGTTAATTCAAAAAATGAATGTATTTTATGTTAGTCTCAGATTAAGGACTAATATAAGTACAAGTCTCAGATTAAGGACTAATATAAGTACAAGTCATTTTGATTTTGGATTATAAATCAATATTGGGTATAAGTTATATTTAATCCCCAATTTAAGCTCAATATCCCTAGGATCATTTGCATGAAAGATTCGGATAAAATTAATGACGATCGACCTAAATGTTTTGATAACTAGCAGCGTATGATTTCATTAGTAATTATGTACAAATAATTTAAATACAGACAAAAATGGTTATTAGATCAAATGGCATATGTTAAACACAAAAAAATAGAAGGCCGAGAAATTAAGATCTAAAAAAATTTCTCAAACAAATAACTAACTTGAGCATCATAACATCTTTGACAAGTATATGTTTAAGTATAATTTAGAAGAATTATCAAGAATGACAAGCAGAATTAATAAAGCAAATAAGGTACAACTCATTGTCAATTTTACATTAAGTATCGTGCATTGGATTAGTGAAGGTTTTAGAACCTTCAATGGATTATATAGATAAGGAGTTTGGCTATTATAACCCAGAGAAAAAAAAAGTAAGAAACAAACTTGAGTTATAACTAGCTCATAAAATGTTTTTATATGCGATTTTTTAAATTTTATGAAATCTTGAGTAAGTTCAATAACTTTATCTACTGTTTTGTGTTTCTCACTTTTATTTTTTTAAATTTTAAAACTCAACAATGGTGCATCTTCATAAATTCGGTTTAAAATTTAATTTGTGTCATAATAAAAACAATTAGTTAGGTTTTAGTACATTTTTTAATTTTAGATACAAATATCGATGTTAAAGTAAAAAGAGTTAATCTCACAATTACGTTTACACAATGGATTACCAAATAAAGACATGGGTCGAGTCTTCAACCGGAAGTTAAGAAATGTAAGCCGTGGCCCAAATGAATCATTACTCTGACGCCAGCAAACATAAAGCCTTACATTGCCAAAACGATGAGGCCCAAAGCTCAGATTTTCCAAGTGGCTGCCAACTAACGAGAAAATTATTCGATGATTGCTCAGAGAATTAAACGACGAATTCTTTCAAAGATTTCAAGCAACAAAATATGTATATAATTACATGCACTCGAAACTGAAAAAACACAAAACGAGGAGACGAACAAGGTTTCACTATCATTGTACTCAATTCTGTGTTGCTTGTTTTAGCATGCTCGAAAGAACTCGTCTTATTAAATCTTGACCATTCAGCAATCTTTTCTTGTCTGTGGTTTTTTTCACTTATCTATATGTTTTGGTTCAAACGGACTAAGTCATTTGTATAATTGAAATCTTGGGCTGTCGCTAGCACTTGGGAAGATCACTTGGAGGCGGCAAAAGTGATTCGTTCGGCCCTCTGCCATTGTCGACAATAAATGCCATCTTAAGTCCCCATGTCGTGTGCACTTCCAAATGGCAATGCATGAACCAAACTCCTGTAATTTTTTTTTTTAAATGGCAGGTAAAATTATTTTTAAATAAAAACTCTTCTATTTAAAAAAAAAAAATTGAGTTCTTATACCTGGATTGTCTGCTCGAAACCTGATAGCAGTCCATCCGCCGGAAGGGACACCAATCGTGTTCCTTTCTACAGGATCGACAAGATTGAATTTCTTCGGATCTTTTTTCGAATTGAAGTTCCCTAGCCCTCTTCCAACCTCGAAAAAATTGAAGCCATGCAAATGAAGGGGGTGATTTTCGGGAGCAATCATGCCAGTATCTTGTAACACCAATTGCACAGTAGAATTATAAGGGAGCCTATAAAGCCTGGTCCCATTGTTCGTCTGTAAATTCGCTGGCTGTGTGCCTGTAAAGTTATAAGTCATCGGTGGGTTCCCCGGAAAATCATCTGTAAAAACTCCACCGATTTTGAAGAAATGAGCTTGGAGAAGAGAAATTGTAGGCATAACAAAAGTGACATTGTTAATGTCAGCCACGACGCGGCTGCCATTGACACAGGTGGCACAAGGATTGATTCCAAGGCCAATGGTGAAATAAAGAGAATGGTCAATCTTCAACGGGACTCTAGCGGGGTACTTTTTCGAGTTCAAGCTTCTGAGCGAAGCGGTAAAGTTGGTGGCGACCGGGGTGGCGTTTCTAGGGGTCGGGAAGGTGAGGGTGGTGGCGGTGCTACCGAGTGTGCCTGAGTAGTGAACGGTGGCGGTGGCGGTCTTGTTGTCGACTAAAATTGCCGGGGTGTCCATGAAAGGTGAGGCAGCTACCAAGTATTTCCCAGTTGCATGGGCAGCCGACAAGAGAACGTTTGTGGTTTGTCCTGGGGCTATCAAAACGGTTTCGATTTTGAATGGTTTTACGTACGCTGCATCAACTTCAACGACTGTGAGTTTATGGCCGGCGATTTTAAAGAAGAGTTCTTCATTCAGTGCAGCATTGATGAGCCTCAGCATGTACGTCTTCCCGGATTCTACTGGCAATTTGAATCCTCCTGGAAATAAGAGTAATTATTTGTCAAAAATGCATACATTCAAAATAAAAATATTTTAATATTGCACTTGTTTTTATTTATTATTATCATATTTTAATATTCATTTACCCTGTGAAGGGCAACTCGAGAGAGGCCCTGGATGTCCATTGATGGTGTGAGCATCTGATACATTAGGGGCCAAGCCAGATTTCAAAGCTTCGTTAATCACGGCTTCAACATCTGATTTCCACCATTCGGCTGCAAGTACAAATTTTAAAGTCCCATATTATTAATCATGTATTTGGAAAATTATATTCTTATAAAATTATGAGCGATTGATGTGTCACAGGCTCACATAATATAACGGTGACTTCTTCGTGGGGCTTCGGGAAGGGATAAGGAACGCCGCTTTTAGGCAAGATGACAATGCCACCATGGACTGTGGCTCTGAGCCAGAGGATGTGAGCATGCCACCAAAGTGTGCCCCTTTGGCCCTTAAGGGTAAAGTTGTAAATAAATTTTTGGCCCGGCTGAATGGGGCACTGTGTTATGTAGGCCGGACCATCGGCCCAACCAGTCCGCAATTGCCTCACTCCATGCCTGCATGCATGCCACATAAAAATTAATTAGGAATTATGCGAACGTGCCTGTGATCACCTTGAAACACACGCGTAATAGATTTTATAATCAAAATGAGACGCAAGCTCGCTCACCAGTGGATGCTGACATTATATTTGACATGATTGACGACTTTTACGAGCACGGTGTCGTCTTCTCGGGCAACGATGGTTGGACCAGGGAACTTTCCGTTGACGGTGACGATGGGTTTGGTTGAGCATAATCTAGTGGCGTTCTTCATCACAACCTGCGATATGATGAAATCATCAGTGTTTGTAATAAATATAAGCCACGCCATGTGGTGGGCTAGAGTCACCAAACTTTAGTGGGGGCTCAACAACACCACCACTTTGCTGTTCGATCAAGACTCATTAGCTGAAGACTTTAGTTAATTATTTAATCAATTTAATTACCACCTCTTGTCTCCGATTAATTTTCAACCTGTGCTCAATTGAATCTTGTTTCATTTCAGCTGTTGCTCAGTCACTTCTAATTATAAAAATCTTTTCGTAATAACCGGCATTAATTTCAAATTAAACTAATTGAGTAATGAAAAGGAGAAGAAGTTACATGCTTATTAAACTCAATACAAAGAATAATGAGAAAGTGCGCGTCAGCATGCTCCGTGGATTTGCAAACTTTAAGAAAATGATTAAGGTAAAACAAGACCATCAACTTGACAAAAGCTTGCATGCATGCATTTTCTTGTAGCAGTGGCTTTTAATAAATGATATGATCCTTTGAAAATTTCCTCCTATGTCTAATTTTCACTTGATCAACTAATGAATTACTTCAAAATAACTATTCTCCCAATCGAAACGTAAACATGAAGCTCCTCAGAGCTTCCCCGACTCATTCAAAGCAGCGAAAAAAAAATTGAAAAGCACTTTTCATATGGTTCTTCAAAAGCTCGAATTACTTCATCTTGGTCTACATACGTCATGTGGGAGGGGGGGGGGGGGGGAGAACAAAAACCAAATATCTGAAGAAACTAACCAGCAATTGGAAAACCATACCGTCAGAAAGCTATCTTGTTATGCATTCATGAAGAAGAAGCACCAGTTAAATGTTAAGTGCTTTTGGAGAATGTGCTTACATTGAACTTGTAGTGTCGAACCATGCATTGGACCGATGCCGGAAACAGGCAAGCCACCAGCAATAGAACACGAATCCATGGCACCACCTCCATTTTCTCCTTCCTAGTATCTGCCTTTCAAGTTATTTTCCTATTTCAGGTTTCTATCGTAATTTATTTTTGTGCACTTTGGGCAAAACGACCAGCGCAACTTATAAAGAGCTCGTCAAAGACTCTGCTGCCATGTCGTTTTTACTAGTTAGGTGGATACTATCTACAAAGAACACTTGAGAGGCAAGCTCTGCATTCAAAAATATATTAAAAAACTTAAGAGAAAATGACGCCAGACTTCTAAAGTTTGGCCCACTGTACATGTAGATTCTCAACGTTTCAACCATGGAGGCACAAATTCCCTTTTGTTAATTTATTTTTTGTTTATTTTGGATATCATACAGTCAGATTATTATTTGAAATCTACGTGGTGATGAGATTGATTTCACCTAATTAGGGTCTATATGTATATTAGGCGAAACTTTAAGGGACTGAGTGTTCTTTTCTCAAATAATAATAATAAAAAAAAATGAAAATCATGAATTCTTTTATTATTATTATTTTTTCTTGTTTATTAAACAAAGTAGTTATAAGACACTTTTGGAAGCGAAGCTAGTGGAGCTTTTGTGACATTTTTCAATTGACTGGGTGGTTTGGTCCAACCGTATTGGGTAAAGTACACCCATTCCTCAGCTAACTTAACCACAATCGTCTAGTAGAAAAATGTAGATTGGTTCCTCTTTTAGGTCAAAAATATGACCTAGACTCCAAATTTGGACAGAACGCACTTGATTTTCACTTGTTTTAGCTTATATTTTCGTTGTTTCGGATAAAAAAAAAAAAAAACTTTTTGTTTTGTTTTCTTCTTCGGGATTATAATAATCAAAAGTACCGGACAAATGTATGCACGATTGCTATTATGATTAGTTAGAAAAAGTTAAAACATATAATGTAGAAAATTAAGATGTGATTATTATTGTAAAGATTAATGTGACGAGTAGCTAGTTTATGCGGCTAATTTAGATTTGGAGTTTCATTCCTATTATATAAAGTTTTTTCACAATTTTTGTGGAGTGTTACCTGTGTTTGTGTGTGTGTGTGTGTTTTTTTTTTCCATTTTTTAAAAATTACTATGCCTTGTTGGTTTTTAGTTTGAATTAGTTGATAACAGAGGGTTACGGGTGTAGTTCAGTTGATCGTGAATGTATTTTGAGCTGATTACTCGAATCCAAGTAATAATAAGAGATAAAATTTTGGTGTTTAAACCAAGCATGGAATCTTGTATATATCTAATGCCGTGCTAGATAAACTACATGCTTGACCCAGTAGCTCATAGGCCTCAACGTCAACTATAAGTACCCCTTGATTAGTGATCAAACGAAGAATATATTTGTTGTCGTTATCGTTAACGTAAATTCTAGTGTGGTTTAACTAATGGCTTAAATTTTCACCACTCGATATATATATATATATGATGGAAGCGTGCTTCGAGAAGACGTAGATCTGAAAAGTGAGGCGGCAGACGAGTTCGCTATGATAAAATGCCTGTTAAAGATATTCAAACCAACAAGTGCACGCAGCATGCATGTAGTTAAGAAATGCTTTTCATGGATTGTTGCGGTGGGGAAGTTTTGTTTTTGAAAGCTAAAGATTTATAATATGGGGTGGGTGGGTAACAGCTCATCTAATCATCCTGTTACCTTGTTTATATATATGTAAAAGCTAAAATTTCACTTTTAGGGCTTGATCATTTTATCACACATGTTGTTGATTCTCCTAATTAATAAGCGGGTTTTGATGATTTATTTAATGCGTTGTGGCTTTCTCTTTCAAAATAAGAGGGAAAAGTGATTTTGTTATTCTTTTTACAATGATTTTATCATTGTATAACAGGTTGTTCTATAAGCAATCATATTGAGGACCAATTTAAAAGTATTTTGAGTGGAGTTTGGATAGCCATTTTTGTTAGTTTTGTAACATCCGTGAAAGTTCTTCGAAGATTAAGAAATTTATATATATTTCCAATTCGGAATTAAAGTTGAAGATGAATTTACCATATCGTAAATTGATTTTTACAATGTTGTATTGATTTGGGTATCATCAATTTATCCCATATTTTAAATTTGGATTTGATACACACACGTAATCCTTCTCTAGTGCAGGTGCCATTTTTTTTTTTTTTATAAGTACATACTTTTAAACCACGTGGTTTAATGGAGTTAGATTTTATTATTATTAAGCTGCAGAGTTTTATATTGCATTAAAAAAAATCTTATTAAGCTACACGGTTAATCAAACTTAAGGAAGATAGAATGAACTACAATAATATATGATTTTATAGTGTCATCTTATTTCTTTTTTTCTTCTACACCATATAGGTTTATAGTTTATTCTATCTTCCTTCCGTTTATTTATTTATCTTTAAATAACACTGCTATTAGACAAATATATCAATACAATTCCCATCCAAGAATAGGGAGGAATAAAATATGCACTAACGATTTAATTTGAAAGATGTCTTCATAACAATTAACATTCACACAATGCAATAAAGCTCTACGTACACACTCTTCAAATTTGTTGTTTCTTCACAATGGCCCCATCCTCAAACCAATGCCCCTAATTCCACTACTTCCCGTGGACGCTTGAACCAAATTTGAGTAAATCATCAATCATGGATCCAGCCAGCAGCCATTCGGCTAACCGCTGATTTGGTATAGGGTAAAAGGGAAAAGCTTAACGTCCACCCATAATCTCGGTAGTGATTCGGAACAATTTTATTGCTATCATTCCCAAAACAAAATTAGCATTGATTTTGAAAGTTTTGCAAGAAACTTTGATGAGAAATATGTCCAATATTTTTGTAATATAGGTGTGAATTGTGATTGTGTGAACAACAAGCCCAGCACCTGCTGTAAACAAAGTGCCGGCCAGGGGGCGTCATCCTTCGCTCAGAGATAGACATACAAAGAATAATTTTACACTTAAAAACAAATGAGACACGTGTCTCTCCTTACAGTCGTATATCTATCGTCATTTTGATGAAAAGTTCAACACCCAAAAGCTGGACTATTTTATTGTATTCACACTTGATGATGCCAAAGCTATTCACATCGAATCAATAATACGAGATTTTTCTTTGTTGACTAAAAATATTCCAAGAGTTGGAATCTAGTTATTTATTGAGCCTTGCATCATTTAATTCCAACCAGCAGAACTGTTAGTGTTTTTTTTTTTTTTTTTTTGAATTAATGAATCAGAAAATAGGATTAGCTATATAAAAATAGGAGACCACATTGGGACGGACGATTCTTCGTTGCTCTAATTATTAGAAACTTTTAATACGTAAAAACCCTGTGTAATAATAATTAAAAACAAAAAAAAAAAACCAAATTATTTGATTGAAATGTTGTACGGTCCTTCTCCTTCAAATTATTTTATTTGAAAAATTGTTTTTTGTATCATATAAGATTCCATACGTAACGGAGATGCCGACATGTAGCCACAAATAAACAGGTGATTACGGAGTCTTCTATATAGAAATACAAATTAATTAGTCAATTCAGTAAACTCTTTTTAAACAATTATTAATTCAATGATTACAGCTGATTGTGCAGAAGCACGAAGCTGGATTCTTGATATAAGCAAGCATCTAGGAGTTTTTAAGATGAGGAGATCCACCAAAAGCTTGTTAGAATTTGAATCGAGATTTACTTGCTCCTGCGCAATAAATTTGGGATGAAAAACACACTAAGGTAGGAGATATTTTTTTATTTTTATTTTTAATTTGATTGCCATTAATCTTTGCAGCAAAAATCAGTTTCCATTTTTGACTTATCATTCATAGTAGTAGCACAGAAATGTTTAAACGAGCTAAATCCACACCTTTTAAAGTAGTTGCCATCATCTTGTTATAATATAAATCATATAATTCTGTATTAACTAACGTTCATGTTGCTTTATGAGCTCAATAACTGGTCAGATATGAATGTCCAAATTTTTGTAAAATACGTACAGACTTGAATTAGTTGCTAGGGACGAGCTGATATGAAAAGGTCCAATATTTTTTTATACAAAATTATTATGGTAAAATTCATTATTATTGTTTTGTCGTTGCTAATTTTTTTTTTTAATTTACATGAGACTAATGTTCAGAGTACAGTTCATATTACATGAGATTATAACTACTGGGACTAATATTATAATAATTCTTTATGAAGTACAGTCAAAATTTTACATGAGACTAATGTTTAGAGTACAATTCATATTACATGAGATTATAACTACTGAGACTAATATTACAATAATTTTTTATGAAGTACAGTCTAAATTTTAACCCTCTCTAATATTTGAGGAATGTCTACTCTACTAACACCCATATTTTGGGTATGGGAGAAGACTACCTCCACTTACAATTTATAAGAAAAAAAATTACCCCCACGAACTTTTGAGAGGGTTCGAACTGGTGCCCTCCAATTTGGAGGGCAGCAGCCCTTGCCACTCGGCCTTTGGCCGAGTGTTGTCGTTGCTAATTACTTTACTAGCCAATTAGCTTAAGCTGCACCCCATAATGACCCTTGATTTGATTTGTATGATAATACATAAAGCGAAAACGTTGACTTGGCCTCCCCTAGTTTCTGAAATCCATATGTAAGCAGTGAAGTTTGCTTGCCGTGGCCGTATCTTGTATAGATTGGACCAATAATATCCGTCTCTTTCAATTTCTTCCCATTAGTACAAGCTTTTCTTTCCGCTCACATTGTGTTAGGAATTTTGAAGTCAAAGCCTTTAACTAAACAGGGAAGGCAGCCCCCGTAGTATTAGTAGTTTTACGTCAATTTTGCTGTTTATTGATTGGACAAAGCTAATAAGAGCTAACCATTAGCTCATTATTAAGCAGTGACTTATTCTTTATGCTATTAATAGTCCCTTGTATTGTCTAGTGCTTGTGCAACTAATGCTGCTTCTGTGTGGACATTTGGATGAATTGCGTAACTTGCCAAGATTCAGGTATCGATTTTTCTTTTATAGTTTATTTGTTTATTTTGTTTCCTGGGTTGCTGTACCACTGTGCGTTCTGCTTTGCTTCTGCAACAGAAGTATTGTTGTGAGAACTTGAATCGGTTCTTGTGTGAATGAGTCAAAGTATAATATATATATATATATATTTTTTTTTTCTGAACTTGAGTCATCTTAAACTCTCTAATGATTCAGTTCTTCGTAGTACGTTTTCTAGGAAGCACTTAATTATTACTTTCTTGAGTCTGAAAATCAACTGGGTTAATTCTGCACAGCTGGATTTCTAATGGATTTTGTTTTGAAAATGCGCTTAAATTTGCTAGTGATAGGTAGTCGTGTGTTCCGTGGCATGACTATTTATAAGATATTTTCGTGCACAATGTTTACTGCAGATACGCACATCTGATTTTGAATAGATCTCTACGAAAAGAAAGAGCGAAGGAGAGAAAGAAATAATCAAGCTTTCAAGTATCCGATAAAGCGATGGGAGAAGAAGAAGATATTTACACGAAAGATGGGACATTAGATTACAAAGGAAACCCAGCAGATAAAACTAAAACTGGAACCTGGAAGGCCTGCCCCTTTATTTTAGGTACTTGTTTTGCTGATCTCTTGATCTATGAAAATGGTAAAAATCCAGGAAACGGTTTTAAGTTTTAGTTTCGATGAACAGGAAATGAGTGTTGTGAAAGATTGGCATACTATGGGATGAGCACAAATCTGGTGCGTTACTTCAAGCACCAGTTAGGTCAGAGCAGTTCTACAGCTTCGAAAAACGTCTTGGACTGGAGTGGAACATGCTACATCACGCCGTTGATTGGTGCATTTCTGGCTGATGCTTATCTGGGAAGATACTGGACTATTGCCATTTTCTCAATCATTTATGTTATTGTAAGTTTCATTAGCTTGGAGCACTTGGTATCTTGTGGCTTTGGTGTTAGCATTCTACTTGTATGAAATTGAACAAAATGGGAAGGTTTTACTTCCCCTTGAGTTTGTTTGCATATTTGATCGAATTGGTAGAGTCTTAAAGTTACATTCAGTGTCTAAATTTTCAAAATATGGTAAACAAACCTGAGATTTAGGAGCAAGGTTTTCGTTGAATCTATGTTCTTTCTCGGTGATTAATGAGAATATTAACTTTCATTCAGGGAATGACATTTCTAACAGTGACAGCATCAGTCTCTGGCCTAAAGCCAATATGTCATGGACCTCGTGGAGAAGAAACTTGCCAAGTAACAGATGCACAAAGTGCAGCTTTCTTTGTAGCACTCTACCTGATAGCTCTTGGCACTGGTGGGATTAAGCCTTGTGTCTCATCTTATGGAGCGGATCAGTTTGATGATGCTGATGAAGCTGAGAAGAAGCACAAGAGTTCTTTCTTCAACTGGTTTTATTTTTCAATCAATATAGGCGCTCTTATTGCTTCTTCCGTGCTTGTCTGGGTACAAGATAATGAGGGTTGGGGATGGGGATTTGGCATTCCAGCTGTAACAATGGCAATTGCTGTTGTAAGTTTCTTTTCAGGTACTCGATTATTCAGGAACCAAAAGCCTGGAGGCAGCCCTCTCACACGCATCTGTCAGGTGGTGGTGGCATCCATAAGGAAATGCAAAGTTGAATTACCAGCTGATAAGTCTCTTTTATATGAGACTGCTGATGCTGAGTCTAATATCACAGGTAGCCGCAAGCTTGATCACACGAAAGATTTGAGGTTTGTCTGTAACTGATTAGCTGCATTTGCATTAGAGCTGGTTTAGAGATACAGTATAATCTCATGTTAAACACTACAATAAACAAAACATTATTCTTTCTTACCTATTACCAATT
Organism: Luvunga scandens; assembly: GCA_030449905.1. Taxonomy (NCBI): domain Eukaryota; kingdom Viridiplantae; phylum Streptophyta; class Magnoliopsida; order Sapindales; family Rutaceae; genus Luvunga; species Luvunga scandens. Next base: position 1,084,603 of record JASUUG010001235.1, read on the forward strand.
TCAGTTTCTTCGACAAGGCAGCGGTAGAGATACAATCAGACAACATAAAGGAGTCAGTAAACCCGTGGAGACTCTGCACTGTTACTCAAGTAGAGGAGCTGAAAGCTATCGTAAGGTTGCTTCCAATATGGGCCACTGGCATAATCTTTTCTACCGTGTACAGTCAGATGAGCAGTTTATTTGTGTTGCAAGGTGAAAGAATGGACACTCATGTTGGGAACTCTAGCTTCAAGATCCCACCAGCAGCGCTGTCTATATTTGACACTCTCAGTGTCATCTTTTGGGTCCCTATCTATGACAGAATCATTGTCCCAGTCACTAGGAAATTCACAGGCCACAAAAATGGCCTAACTCAGCTGCAGCGGATGGGCATTGGCCTCTTTATATCCATCCTTTCGATGATAGCAGCAGCAGTTTTAGAGCTCATAAGACTCAGAATGGTGAGAGAGCACAATTACTATGACCTTCCAGAAATGCCAATGTCGATAATGTGGCAAGTTCCACAATATTTCCTCATAGGATGTGCCGAAGTCTTCACATTCATCGGGCAGTTGGAATTTTTCTATGAACAAGCACCCGATGCCATGAGGAGCCTATGCTCTGCTCTGTCACTCACCACTGTTGCACTTGGGAACTACTTGAGCTCTTTGCTTGTAACTATTGTTACATCGATAAGTACCAGGAATGGGAATCTTGGATGGATACCGGATAACTTGAACCGCGGTCACCTCCATTACTTCTTCTGGCTGTTGACGGCGCTGAGTGTATTGAACTTGGGAGCTTACCTTTTGGTGTCAAAGTGGTATACATATAAGAGGCCAGTGGGGAGTCTTCGTTGATTGTGTTGTTGGCTTCAATATCTCAGCTCTGGTTATGTCAATAAGTTCATTCTGCTTAAAGAAAAGCATTCTCTTCATTGCAGTGTTTTTATATGTTGTGTAACGGAGTAATTATGTTGTGTAACAGATTAATTGTTGTCTTCAGAAAAAGTGTACCTCAAGTAAATCAAAGCAAATTTCTGGACTTTTTAGTAAATTGAAGGGTGACATTATTTGCTACTAATTTTTCTTTTAACCTTATGGTATCCTAAATTATTCTTTAATACTGAAATCTACTGTGAATTACATTGTAATGGTGGTAGTTAATCTGACTTGCGGGTTTCCACTTTGCAAAAATTAATTGGGTGTAAAGGACGTCATTTAGTAAAGAACTACTTTATAGCTCCCATGCAATCATGTTCTGCCATGTCAGCATTTTTCGTTTGAACGTAAAGCCTTGTGAGTCAAGTACCATTCCATATTCTAAGCAATTGCTCCCCACTTCGCTCTAAATCGTCATCAAGACATCAAAATTCACAAAGTTGATCGAGAATCTGATTTGCAGGCAGAATGGTTCTCAAACGATATCAAATAGCCAAAACAGGTAATCCCCAGGAACCCAAAATCTCTAAACAAACTGTTTCGTCACTTTCAAATTCTATTAAACAAATTAAAATGTCGCCTCCGATTTGTTCGATAAAACGCTTGAACGGAGTGTACTCCAACTGTTCGATAGAAAGTTTGACTGATTAACTGTAAATTATATATACCTACTCCGTTGCATTTTTCAGGTTTCGAAGCATTGAAATCCTTTGATGCCAACAAGTACCTAAAGAAAATAGGCCTCGGCAAAGAAGACTATTACTTCTGGAAGCAAGTAGGCAAGGCTTTGCTTTGCACATACACGTTGTTTGGCGTTGCATGGATTTACAACGAAACTTCACCGTTGGGTTGGTGGACACTGAAGCCAAAGCCAAAGGAAGAAAAGGAGCTAGCCCACCTCTATGAGAGGATAAAGTTTCCGTACCCAGGTGATACAGAATCCATGGAAGAGTTCCTTAAGAAAGGTGGCATGATTGGCTCTGTTATTGGGCCAAAAGGAACGATTGAATCTGATAAAGTTAAGAAGGACTTGCAGGACAAGCATTTTGGCCTAGAAGCTCAGAAGATGTGGTTGAGGATGAGGAATGAGGTCATTCAAGAGCTCCAAGAGCAGGGATATGATGTTGAGTGAGCGAGCGAGCAGTCTAAGCTTTTTCTGAGCAAAATTCAACGTGTTTATTAGATGAAATTACAAGAAAAATTAAATCCCCGATCCGGAAAGGGCTCTTATCAGTTCATGTATGTACACTTAGAACAGTGTGGCTGATCCATGCAATGGTTTGATTGCTAGAGATGTTCGATTTTAGGATTTTAATGGTTAATGACTTGGTAATTCTATATCAACTTTCTTGCTTGATCGCCAAAGTTGATGTCCTTTTCATTTTAGTTCGTTTATGCTGAAGAGAGATAGATTTGATCTCTTGTTTCATTATGACTTGTCTTCAAAACTCGACTCCTTGAAATGGGAATTATACTCTTATTACATATAAAACAAATCATAGGCACAAACATGGCAAAGCTTTCATTCAAGTCTCACCATTTTACCAATCTTGAGAAGAAACAAATGTGATAACAGCTGAAGCTAGCCGAATAATCATGTTCAAACCAGACTTTATGGACAAAACTTATCTTAAGTTCAATCACTCGACTCTTAAAGGTAAATTTGTTATTGGTATTTGTTCTTTTATTGCAGCGAAGGGTGGGCTGTACAGAAGCTTCTTGTTACCTATCATGTTTTAAGTTGAAAAGTAGTTGAAGCCCATTTTCAGAAGATCGTCATAATAAAATTTGTATTGTGAAGTCTAGTGTCATAGGGAGTAATCCGCTGAAGGTTATTAAATAAAATTTGCAATAAATACTTGACATGACGCCACTCTAGGGAACAGTGTTAAGCGGAAGCTACGGGATCCTATGCAGGTATTCCAAATTTCCTATGGGTTGGTTCATTTAGCTAATAAAATACAATCACATAGCAAACAGACAAACAATTGTTGGCACGTGCCCCATGGGGCAAGGCCCATGGCTTCTCAGTAGGATCCTATGCAGGATCTTACACATTGGCTTCAGAAGCCAAGTTTGCAGCTCAACAACTAAAATAACTGCTAAAAATAACATTCAGCCGTAAAGGAGCACCCAAAAAGAAAAAACTGAAGCGAGCGTGCGGATGCCTCTCACTGAATAAAATGTACTGCCAACCGGCTGTGGCCATAATTGCCAAGGATATTAAGATGCCCTAGCCGCTATTTAATTAAATGCATAAGCTCACATCCAAGTCTACTCCAAGCAAAAATATCCCAGAAAGCATAGAACAGGAGTTAAATTGTAAGTGATTCGAACTATCAAGCCCATGTAGAGACTATCCATGTTTGTCAAATTCAAGTTGATATTGAAAACATACTTGCATTATATATTGTGAGAAGTAGTATTAAGGAACAATCACATGCTCCATGAGAAACTGATTAGTACTCAAGATAACGGGCCACAGAGCCTTCAATCTGAAGGACAACACCTCCATGAATCAGCAGCAAGTACAGTCCACAATTACATTCTTGAAGCATCGTTCCATTAAAGTCTCATATCAGTGCATTTTCAGCATGACAAACTATGAATTGCCATGCAATGATGCTTTAATGTTTCATCGTTCTCAAGATATGGGCTTCACCCATGCTACCATCACTACTACCAGATGCCAATTCCCATATGCCAAGTACTTCAAAACTAGCACAAGAGTACTAGGCAAACAATAAAACCACATAAATTAACCAAATGCTAAGCTACCTAATTATCAACAATAGTAACTAAGCATTTCTCCAAGTTCCATTGCTCCATTATTACTAATCAAAAAACATGCCAAGCAGATAAAGGGAACAATATGATGAGCTTTAATCTATAAAACAAGGAGAAACATGTTGATTGCATATCTTTACAACAAAATATTCCATTGAAGAAGGGTCAATGACCTTTACAAGCCATCCATGGCCACAGATTGCAGGTTCTTTAGCCCACTTCTTCCAGATTTGCTTCTCCTGTAGCTCCTCATTGGTGTCAAGTAGAACCTTAATAGCCCATTATCAAGGTTACTTGGAGAATATGTGGTACTCCTGTTCCTTTGCAGCACAAGCTCATCTTTATCCCTCCCACCATTCTCCTTCGCCTCAACACCATTCACACCATTGAAAAATCCATCCACTTGGAATGAACTCCTAGCGCTAACACTGTAACTACGAACAAGCTTCTCACTAATGGTACCACCATTTGATTCTCCATTGGCGACCATCTTCAGCTTTTGCACCAATGGCCCATCAACCGCATTCAATTTCCCTCCATGGAGCCTCTCTTCATCCACACATTTATCCTCATTCCTCTTCTGTGTAAACCCCCATATATTCAACACATTTCGCCACCTCAACGACTTCTTAAACTTGAATCCCTTCTCAGTAACTTCCCCACCAACATAACCCACATTCTTAGAATCAGATGCAACACAGTCGGCACTATAATCTTTGATCGAATACCAATTCGAATCCCTCAACTCTTTCTCTGTAACCAACAACTTCGCCCCATGAAACAATCCAACAGTTTCAGGGGACACCTTTGCATTTGATATCCCCGATTTATTATTATTATTATTATTATTATTATTAACACTACTACCATTAACCCCATCAACATCGAGAAACCCGGCTCTCTTACCCGAACTGGACTTATCAAAACTTCTCCTCCTCCTCTGCATACCCAATGCGCCATAATAATCTCTCGTCTGCTTCGATCCACCGGGACTCTTCTCTTCTTCATTCCCCTCACTCTCTTTCTCCTTCTCCTTGTCCTTCTCATCAACAATAGCCAAAGGCGGCGCGAGAAGCCTTGGATAAGCCTTGCCAATCAAGTACCCGTCCCACGAAGCCCTCGGCTCATCAAACGAATACCTCCCATTATCAACTGATAATCTCGGATCCGTGTCGCAGGATCTCCTCCCAAAATACTCGTGCAGTCCAATTTCTGACGCCGTCTCTACTGTCGCTCTCCCGGGCGCGGCAACATAACCCTCGCTTTCTTTCTTGTTGTTCCGTTGTTGCTGCTTCTGCTTCCATTTCAGTAACTTCTTGCTGAAAGCCGAAGCAGCACTTTCCCAGAAACTGAATCTGCTGCTGCCATTTTTTCTTTCCAATTCAAGATCTATGAACTCCTTCATTGTTCTGAACTCGCCGTCCTCTTCTTCATCTTCTTCTTCTTTCAACACAACGACCGCATTAATTACAGGGTCACGACCCTTTATCACGGGTTTTGATACGTCGTCGTCAGCGAGGGAGAAGAGGTTGGAGAGGGTGTTGGCGTGGGGCCGAACGTCGCAGGAATTGCGGCGTGGCTCCGAAGTGGACGCGCCATTTGGTAGGTTTTTGTTGGAGGAGGAGGAGGAGGAGTGAGATTTGGTGCGGCGCAGGTGGGGGCTTGTTGCTGTGGGGGTGACGGAGTCTTCGATGGTGGAGAGGCGTTCGCGGAGACAGGAGGCGCAGAAGCCAGTGATGGGCTTGGTGGTGGGGTGACGGTGACACGTGGACAGCCGGTGATGAGCCTGGAGTGCAGTCATGGTCATGGCTTTGAGTGAAGAACACCGAGTGGTGTGCTCATGTTACAAACAAAGATACAGAGAGTGTGAGTCAGTGATAACTGATAAGAGAGCAGCGAGTGTTGAAGGCCGAAAGATAATTGTTATGGTGAATGAAATTGGAAAACCCTTAAAAAACCTCTTCTTGCATTTATTAAATGGATGACTAATATTTGGTAATAACCAATAATATATTTTAATTAACATTTTGAACTTATTTTTTATTAAATAAAAAATTAATAATTATAATTCATTTTGTACTTTTAACTTTTTTTTTTATCTAACAACTATTGATATGTTCAGTAAAAATTCATGTCAACACTAAATTTTTGATTATTTCAATTAATGGGAGGTTCGATTTTGATCCAGTTGAATTATTGTTAAATTAAATTTAAAAAATAATTTAATAAATGTGACTTAACCATTTACAATTTAAAACCTTTTTCATTCCACAACCAATTAAATGCTTATAAAAGTTTAAGTATATAAAATCATAGAATAAATCAAAACGACTTTTTAAATAAAAAATAAATAAGCACATAAAAATTATGGAATAAAATAAAATTAGAAAATTAGATACAAAATTTTGTATCTCATCACCTATTTAAGAATAATATTACTATTAGTTTTTGAGTGCTAACGATAACATAATTAGAGATCTCCCTAAAGCTAATATACAATTTATGATATTTTTAATAATTTCTTACCCATCATTATTATTATTTTATTTAATATTTTTTTCAAAAGAACCCAAACTATTTATTAAAAAGCTTTCGTTCCATCTTGAGTCATGAAAATCAATTTTCAATAGTTGTTTGCATTATAAACTTGAAATTTCCCATCTTATTTCGTAATTTATCTTATAAGAAATGATTCTCGAAAATTTTCTTCAATCTTTTTTTTTTGGGAAAATGTTTTTGTTATATTGTTGGAAATGGCGACCAACACCATATCGATTTTCAGCCCACTTTGGAAATGCTTGAGTGAATCGAGGAGCCCAAAGATGCACTGGATACAATTTGCTCCTCGTGTGCGTCCACAAAATCTAAAGTCAACTTCACTCAAGACACGACATTTAGAACTAAAAAATCCAAAGAAAACTGATTATTCCTAGAGTGTGCTTTGGACACGAGGCTTTAGTTCTTAGAATTAAGAGCCCAATAATATTTAATTCATTAATTCCCAAGAAAAATATAAACCGTTTTCCAATTAACAAACAAGTTTTTCGCATGAATACGCAGATACCAGATAATTCCCAAGAAATTCCAGGACGTTTCAATGGTGTTGATTAAAGCACCAAAATGAATGCGCAGATAGCAGATAATTCCCAAGAAATTCCATGACATTTCAATGGTACTGACTTAAGCAATAAAAAGGGTTAATTATCTTTAAGTGACATATATTTTGATAAATTTTTAAAAAATGATACAATTTTTAAAATATTCGAATGGGTGGTATTCTATTAATTTTTACCATTAATTTTAAATAAAATTAGAAAAAAATATTTTTTAATGAAGTTAAAGTAATAAAAATATTGGATTTATATAATACTTTACAACCTATAAGAGACTTGCTTTTTTATGTTCACAAATCAGTTTGATTGAACAATTTTTTTTTAAATTTATTTAATTTAACAAAAAAAAACCCTATTAATTAGAGTTAGATTTAATTTTTTTAATATATTTTTCTATTTAAAAATTAAAAATAAGTGAGTAGGGATATAAACATCATTTTGTGACTAATTGTAGAGGTAAAAATATTATTTCGTAACTAATTGTAGGGATAGCAATGCCATTTTGTAATTAATTTTATGAGCAATTTGTAACTAATTTACTATTCCTATTAAAGTTAAAGGCAGAGTTAACATAATGTCACATGTTCTAATATTTTTAAAAAATATATCATTTTTTACAAAAATTATCAAAATATATGTCACTAAAAAATAATTAACCCGCACTAAAAAAATATGCAGACACTAAATAACTTCGGGGAATTGACAAAAATAACCTAATAATTTTTTTCATTTTCCCATTTAGCCAACTAAAATATTTTCTATCAAAATTAGCCAAAAAGGAAAATTTTGGCCCAAATTACCCTCTCCTTCCACAAGCCAAATCGTATCTAGCCACCTTCAATAGTTCTACATGAGGAACGGTGACCGGCGACCGGCGACCGGTGAACGGCGATAGCAACGGCGAGACGACGGCGGCGAGACAAGGACCTAACCTAACCTAAAGAAATCCATACGAATCGGAAACAAATCCAACAATTACAAAGAATCTACAACCTAGGTAAGAAAACTTCACAATTTTCTAATAATTTGAGTGAGTTTGATTGGTGTTGTAGAAGAATGTATGTTGTTGGAGTGATGAAATGGAAAAATATTGTTTGAGTGATAAGTTTTAAAATATCGCATATCAAATGTTTGATAAAATTACTCTAAGAATTAAGTTGTATAATGAAAGTGGAATGAGGGGATTATTTAAGTTGTGTTGGTTGTTATATGTGAGATGGCATGAAAAAATTTGAAGTGTGGGTTTTGTTGGATAGAGGGGGTACCATTGTGCACGGGACGCACGGGAATGGAGCGTGAGGAGCGCGGGAGGCGCAGGAGACTAGCGCAGGGGAGACCGTCGCACGCAAAGGGCGTGCGGGCTACCCCGTCTCACGAGTCTAGCTTGCGCTACGAGCGCGCGCAAGGGCGTGTGACAGGTGAAGCCTGTTGCACCAAGAGACGCTGTCTCTTGGTGAGACGGCCGCCCGTCTCACCAAGAGGCAGCGCCCCTCTTGGTGCCCGTCGCACCAAGAGGGGCTGTCTCCTGGTGAGACGGGTGCCCGTCGCACCAAGAGGGGCTGTCTCCTAGTGAGACGGGTGCCTGTCTCACCAAGAGGCAGCGCATCTCTTGGTGCCACGGGCACCAAGAGGTGGTGTCTCCTAGTGAGACGGGCTTGGTGGTGTCTCCTAGTGAGACGGGCGCCCGTCTCACCAAGAGGCAGCGCTTCTCTTTGTGCCCGTCGCACAAAGTATTTTTTTTTTTGTTGTTGGAAAATGTTTGACATGTAATTTATTTTTTAATTTATATAAGATAAATGGTGAAATCAAAAGTAGCAATGTATAATCCGCCCGGACCTCCGAAAGAACCGGGAATGATGAAGATACCTTATGGCGATCACTTTCCCGGCCGTATCACAAGTATGTGTAAATTGGATACGGTTGTAAATGCCATTCGAGAAAAATTAACAAAGCGGCAGTTAAAGTTATTTAAGGATGACATATTTGGGCATTTCCTGGAGTGCCGAACCTTTCCATTTAGTGGCGTTATTGTTCATAACTTTTTGCTGAGGCAAGTGTCCCATGGTGAAAGTAAGCAGAATAATCAGTTATGGTTTCAAATTGGTGAGAACTTGATACGCTTGTCTATTGGAGAGTGGTGTCTAGTAACGGGTCTTTACTATGGTAAAGATGTGATGCTGAGAAATCATAAAACAACGCACCGGTTACTGAAGAAGTATTTTGGTGGATTGTTCCGCAAGATTAATCTTGCCCAGTTTGATGAAAGATTTATGGACTTAGAATTCAAGGCAATGGATGATGATGATGCGCTAAAGATCGCCTTATTTTACTTTGCGGACAGAGTACTCAATAGAAGAAAGGATCATTGTAAAATCAATTTCAACTTGCTTAACGAAGTAGATGACATAGATCACTTTCGAAATCGTCCGTGGGGTCGTTTGTCGTGGGAAACGATATATGAAAGTCTTAATAATGCATTGAACAGCTAAGGGCACAAATTTAAGAAAGAATGCTCAGCAAACCCTGAGCATAAAATTGAAAAATACAATGTTTATGGCTTTACGTCTGGAGTGCAGGTGTGTTATTCCTTTATTTTTTATAACTTAGTTTTGTTATAATGAATAGGCCCATGACACATTTAATGACCTTATTTCTCTCATTGTTGAAGGCATGGATTTTTGAAGCGATTGGAGAACTACCATCAGAGTGGGTCGTGAAAATTAAAAGGAAGATTCCTCGGATTGTGCAGTGGAAGCCTATGTCTTCTTCCAAGATAAACTATGGTAAAGTGTATTCATATCTCAATGACGATTCTAAAATTGTAAGTAATATATATCTATGTGTGTGTATAGTTTTCAAATACTAGATGATTATATTAATTGAATATTTGATATTTTTTACGGCAGGAAAACATTTTACAAACCATCGAACCGAATGCAAAGGAGAAAGGCAAAAAATTTTGGAAGAGTGTCGAGGAGTACGTGCCATATATCCCTACTTGGGTCCGTAATGTAGGTATCCTTTATTGCATCATTTAAAAGATAATGAAAAAGCAAAAATATTTTCCGTGGTATTTACTAATTCTCTGTTTAACTTTGTGTAGCACCAACCTTCAATCAACGCACCATCTGTTAGAGGGACAAAAGAGGCGGATGATGACACTACGAGCCTACCAAAAGATCATGACAATCCCGTTGAGGATGACTTTGCTGCCGACGAGCAGTACGAATCTGCACAAGATGATGCTGAGACACATGATTCAGAGGTTATTTTCTGATTTGAGACATCATCCTGTCCTAGCATTCATAAATGAGTTGTGCGCTTTCTTAATACTTTCATGTTTCATTATAACAGTTAAGGACAAAGTTCCGCAATGATGATTTTATTCAACGGATGGACAGGATCGAATGTTCCATTAATGAACTGAAGTCGGAATTTCAGGCAGAACGCAGAGAACAACAACAATATCGAGACGTTGTCATGAAATTTATGGCTTCGTTTACTGATGGTTCTTCTAAGCGCACGTACAGTGAATCTTCGATGGGACGCTCGTACAGGGTAAGAAAGTTTCACATGATCCAGTAATGTTCTGTTACTTTTAAATTCTATGTGAGTTTTAAAATCTAAAATAGACAATTCGACAGGCCCCCGATGACTATAGTCCGTACACTGATGGTGAGAACCGTGATGATCACACGCCCAGGTCATTGTATAGTCTTTATGAGGATGTAAGTGGCGACAGTTTGCAAATCCTCACGGAGGCACCTGCAGGCGTTAGCAAATTTGGACGTCTGTACATACCGTCCTATGTCTTTAACAGTCCTTTCTTCGTTCCTCATTCCAAGAAAGTTAGAAACGTTATACCTCTACCTACACTCCAAATAACGAACTGTGAGATTGATGAAAATAAGATTGTGGACATAAATCCACTAAGGGCCCTTGAAGATCCAAGGTTATTTCAACAGTTTAATCAGTGGTTTGCTGGCAGGATAAGTATGCCTCGTCCTGTCCAACGATCAAAATAATTTTTTGAAATACTCTTGGGCAATGCTTCAATGGGGTGACTTGGTGATAAGGTATGTGTTTTTAGTGGTGAAAATGGCGAAATCATGTTCATATTACTTTCTGTACGTAAAGCAATGCAAATTCACATGTTTCTATTCATACACAGCATATCCACGCATATTTCCGCTTGATTTGTATGAAGTAACGAAAATATCCAAATGCTTTACCTCAGCGGATCACACATACGGACACGTATTTCTGGGTAATTACTGATTATAATTTCTTATATTTTGTAATGTTGAAATCTTTTTAATTCGTTAATCGTTGTGTAATATTTTATACTAGGTGTTCGTAAAGCAGTTATGGAACAATAGAGACTGTGATGTTCATTCATTACACTATAGCAATAACTTTAACAGCTATATTGACGGGCGAGAAGAGATCATGTCTAAACGGTTCACGGACATCGATGTGGTTCGTTTTACTACTCATTCTTGTGCATTGTATTTTGGTAACAATTTGAGGACGTACCATTAGCTTAATTTATGACTTTTTGTTTGCAGATACTCATCCCCGTGATTTTGGGCGGTGATCATTGGGTACTAGCTCGAGCAGACCTTTGCACGAAGAGGGTACGGATTTACGACTTGTTACTGACATGTCGCAATGACAAAACGTACTTGGGTCAATTCAAGCCACTTAAAGTCGTCTTCCCTCAATGGCTTGAAGATGTTGGATTCGACCGGAGCTACGAAGCGACAACCCTTGGAAAGTAAGAGTTGTTAAGGATGTGCCACAACAAGAGCTTGGAACTAGTGATTGCGGAGTTTTTATGTTGATGTTTACATTGTATTTAATGTTTGGCCGCAAACTTAATTTTGATAGTAGCCACGGCCAATACTTTAGAAAGAAAATTGCTATAGATATATTTAACGACGACATTAGATTGTAAGCATATGTATGAATACAATATATTTTTTTTATTAATATGCTATTGTACACAAAAAAGCTTTCTCCTACATATAATTGTTAAACACACCAAAAATTAAAGTTAAAAAAACATAAATACTTCAAACGAAACGATACAATTAGTTTCGATTTGACGCAATAGGATTCTTGCATCTCTTGCGATTATGGCCTGGTTCGTTACACCTGCCGCATCTCACAGTCCTCCGATCAACGTCCTCACCGATAGAAGGTATTCTGATATCTCGACGACGGCCAGGTGGTGGTGTTTCGATCGGTGGGTGAACCTTCATTCCCTGAATTTCAGCTGGAATGTCCCAATCAGTGATGTCACCAACCGGCTCTACTGGTTGTGTATATGCCATGACCAATGATTCTTTAAAGTAATAATTAGAACAAAGACTTATGTAATCCACTCGGACTGTCAAACAAGCAGCAATTGCATGTGCACATACAAGCTGATCGAATTGGAAAACTCTACAGGAGTAAGTCTTATTCTGTATGTCAACTATCTCTTCCTTTAGACCACCACCCAAAACATGGAATCGATACTGAGACACAGGATGAAAAGTCATTCTTTTGGCCATATTTCTCCTCTCACTGACTATCTCGTCTGCCCATGTTGTTAGTCGAGTAGCCATTAATTCAGCCACAATTTTCCTATCATAAAACCATTGCTGCAATGTTTTCCTAAAGTGATCGACAAGATGAGTAACAGGAAATTTTCGGGGTTCCCTCATAAAAGAATTCACACTCTCCGCGATATTCGTAGTAAGTATATTGTATCTCCTACCTTCAAACTCAGACCTTGCCCAATTACACGTACCCACATTATTCTCTAAGTAATCAGCTGCCCCCGAGTGGAGCATCCATAACCCTTCAAGTTGTTGTTTAAATTCTTCATGTCCATATGCTTTTGCTGCATTAATAAAAGCAGGCTCAAATTCATCCCAAAGAGCTTTGGACATCCTGAATTTTGCCTTAATGTTACCTTTGACATGGTAGAAACAAACACCATGAGCAGCAGTGTGAAATACTCTGAGAACGGCTCTTTTGATGGCAGTGCATCGATCAGAGATAATTACTAACTCTGACCTATCGCCAATTACTTCATGCAACTTCGTCATAAACCATTCCCAAGCATCATTATTTTCTGAATCCATAACCCCAATTGCTAACGGATACAGTTGATTATTACCGTCCAAACATGTTGCGACGAACATGCTTCCATGATATAGCCCCTTTAGATGAGTACCGTCTACAGCAATCACAGGCCTAATGTACTGCATAAAACCCTTGATGGAAGATCCAAGCGATACAAAGTAGTATAAGAAATTGTCATCTCCATCCCGCTCAAGATGAGTAACAGTACCTTCATTCGCTTTGGTCAGAACATGAGAGTACGACGGAAGTAGGTTATATGATTCTGCATGATTCCCTCGAACTATTTCAAGGCCAACTTCTTTTGCCTGATATGCCTGCTGATACGTTAATTAGACACCGTATTCTTGCTGCATGTCTGCTCTAATGTCATTTGGAGTATATATTCGTTTATCCTGGATAAATTTATCAGCGATCAGATGACCAACAACTCGACTCCTGACTTGACGGAGACCACCAGGCACTATCTCATTAGAGCAAGTGTGTTCATTGTCAACTCTTTTCACAACCCAAGGAACATTCTACTCATTTGAACCTCTCGTTGCTCGAATACGCCATTTACATGATTCCGAAGAATAATGGGCCTCAAAGCGGGTCGTTGTGGACCGTGCAATCTTGATGTCAAATTTATCCCTTAATGCAACTTTGCGGAGTTCCAGTATTAACCATTTTTTCTCAGTGAACAATTTACCAACACCAATATCAGCAGAATTACAGTTTCGAACTAAATCTGGGGCAACCAAGTTTGAAGGCAGCACTGGAGCAAGACTGACGAGAGGATCAACTGTTGTCCTCCTTCTCGAACGGGGCATTGGAGGAACATGTTGGTTCTCTCTGTTATTAATAGGAATATCATACTGCTGTTCAGCCTCATCATTGATAGGAATATCAGATGGACCGATGCCGCCATCATCAACAGGACTATCATTGCTGTGGAATTCATTGTTAAGGAATGGAGAGTATTGTGGTCCTAACGATGCCGTTAATGGTAACACTTATTCTTCAACATCTGCTAACGTTATGTCGTTCCCATCAACAATGTCATTATTGTCATGGAGTGGAGAGCAACGTTGCTGTAATGACATCGGCTGAAGTACCACCTCTTCTTCAATTTCTGGAACAGAGTCATTTGCTCTAAATGAACTTTCAGTTTCTATAAATGGTTCAGGATCTTCGACCGGAACTCGATGGGCTGTGGTGACAAATATAGGGATGCATCCATAGTTAACCATATCAGCGGCCATGTGCAACACAACCTTCACCATTTCATCATTATAAATGTCCATAGGTTATGACCATACACGATAGCTTGTGTTACTGGACCTCAAAGTTGTTTTCATCGTCATACGATATTCATTAAGATTTATCTGCAAAACTCCATACACTCTTGCCAGGAATTGCTCAAATGTACAATCTTTTCGAACTAAAAAATCAGTATTCTTGCCATTCATGTACTCCACATGGCCATCTATGAATATCTCCCACCAACCGTCGTAACACAATTGAAGCACAACTGAATCTATTAAACCTAAAAATCATAAAAAAATAAAAGAAATTATATTACATGCTACATAATAACTAATAAGTTCAGTAAAAATTTTAGTTCGACCAAGTGAAAGAATGAAGTACACAATTTAGGATTTCATTCTTCTTGTTACAAGCTTCGAAACAGTATATTGTATGTTTAAAACAGACACATATAGCCCAAGATATAACTTTCGAAAAATTTCTGAAGTTTAGTGAGACAGGCAGTGGGATAGGTGCCTGTCCCACTAATCAATTCTAATTTTTTGTGAGACAGACACCTGTCCCACTGCCTGCCTCACTAACTTTGGTGAGACATGCATCTTCAACAATGGATAGGCAGCCTGTCTCACCAAATTTAGTGAGACAGGCAGTGGGACATGTGCCTGTCTCATAAAAAATCAGAACTGATTATGTGAGACGGGCACCTGTCTCACTGTCTGTCTCACTAAATTTGGTGAGACAGGAGTCTTCAACAAGTGAGACACTCAACCTGTCTCACCAAATTTAGTGAGACAGCGGTGGGGACAGTGTGTCTGTCTCACAAAAAAATCGGGAGCGATTATGTGAGACGGGACTGTCACCGCCCCGTCTCACTAAATTTGGTGAGACAAGAGTCTTCAACAAGTGAGACACTCAACCTGTCTCACCAAATTTAGTGAGACAGGCAGTGGGACAGGTGCCCGTCTCACATAATCAGTTCTGATTATTCTGGGCTTTATTTTTTGCTCGAATTTTAATTGTTTTCAATTTTTTCTTTCATTTTTCAACTCAAATTGGAACTTTAACAAATCCCATTCTTTTATAAATGAAAAATAATAACATTTCTAACAAAATATACTTTAATTTCGAATTTATTTGTTCAACTCTCAATATATTGAAATTAAATATTAGTGAGAACATATACTAACCTTAATAAGCTTTTCAAGTATGTATATCTTCAGTTGTACAATACTTGTTTGATGAAATTTGTTGATTTATGAAGAGTGGTTGAGTTCGTTGAGAGTGATGAAAGTTTTGGTTAATTATTGAGGGTTGAGAACTTTTAATTTTGCTGGAATTTTTGCTGGAATTTTTCAAATGACATGTGTTTGAAAATTTGTTGAAAGTGATGAGGGTACTTTAGTCTAATAACATGGTAGTTGGTTATTTATGATAGAAAAAATTTCAATGAGCTAAATCTGAAAATTGTAAAATTTTTTGGTTATTTTTGCCAATTTCCCAATAACTTCTCTACCGGATAATAACATTTGGCGCTCTATGTTAAAATTTTCTTGCAAATAAGAATAAGGTTTATCGATTTGTATCAAATATGTGCCCATTCCCTCTTGAAATGACCAAACCCATATCCACCGATGTATGACCTTACTAGTGTCAGTAGTGTGTTGTTTTTTAATCTTTATTTCGTTTTTTCAAAACACAAAAAAACAAAGTTGGCTCAATACAACAATTTTCTTTATATTTTATGATTTCAGTTTGTATTTTAAAAATTCGAATAAAATCAATCTTTTTCCTGGAACGATTCTCAAAATATTACCCTTGATTTTTCAAATAACAATGTATGTAACCTGATGACACTACTGGAGTATTTTGGTATTTTTGTGAGGATAGTGGCTTACCGATTTACGGATTTAGGGACCCATTTGATACAAATTAAAACTTATGTACTTATCTGAAAACTAATAAAAATTGAAGACTCAAATGTTATTACTTCATTTCTCATTTTCTCTATTCGAAGACAGAACGGAAAGCGATCTGGAAGCAAAGGGTATCTTGATGATTTCAGCGGCCTTGTGCAATCTGGCCTTGTGAAACGATCGGGACGGTTGCTGTTGCCCGCAAATCAACGCCGTGAAACCGCCGGTAAGTCGCTTTAACAATCTCAAATCAAGTCAGCTATCCATTTTGAACGCCAAAAATTTATGCTAGCATTTATTCGATTCAATCGCAAATCCTAAATCTTCAAATCGGTTGCTTATGTAATCCTGTTAAATATTGAAGTTTCTAAACGACGTCGTATACGGAAAAGTACATTAGCTGAAGCTGTGAAACATGCTCACTAGGAGATTTAAATCAATACGATTCTCGACGTTGTCGAGATTTCTATCGACACTTTTGAAAATTGACTGTTTTATATTGTTATTTTTGTAAGAGTGGGAAATGGAGAAGGCGAGACAGTGTTTGGAACTGAACCAGGAAGAATCAGATAGTGTGGCTCGACTTGCCATTCACCCGTACCGAGTTGGGGCAGCTGAACTTAGCTTCTATGAAGACTTTGCCTTGAGAGGTATAAGAGTTGATCGAGTGGAGCCAGGGCTTGTCTCCTGTACTTTCAAAGTCCCTCCTCGTCTGACGGTAAGCTCAACTGTCAACCAAAATCATTAGTTATATTGTTAGATAAATGAGGGTATGATTATGTTGATTGGGGTTTTATTGTGGCAGGATCGGAATGGATATTTGGCTAACGGTGCGATTGCAAACCTTGTGGATGAAGTTGGTGGGGCTGTCATCTATGTTGAGGGTCTTCCCATGAATGTTTCAGTGGACATGTCCATCTCCTTTGTATCAACTGCTAAAGTTAATGTAAGCATGCAAAGTCTGGATAACCCTGATTCTGTACAACATGAGCATTTACTTAAATAGATGTCTATAGTTTAAATGAGTGTTGCCAACATTCTTTTGGAACAAAAAGTCTTTTGTAGATCCCATACAAACCTGTTATCTAATTGCCATGAACTTTCTAGGATTGAGTATCAGCCACTGACTTGATACTGATGATTTTGACGCGTGAGATCATGATGTGTTAGTGAGAAATCAGTCATTACATGTTCACCATCTTGGTGTGAGTTGTAAATTTGTTAGCTCTTGCTTGAAATTTTTTTGTTTAACTTTGTATTGTTCAACTCCTGAACAATGGCTCGTTTTCTTTATATGCACTATGGAACATGGCCTTGCTGTAGTGTATTTGAAGAAATAAATGAAACTTGTATCTTGTTTGGTACCATTTTGATGTGAAGTTTGCATATTACAGGATGAGTTGGAGATTACGGGAAGGGTATTAGGACAGAGAGGAGGTTACTCTGGAACGATCGTTCTTATAAGAAACAAAGCAACTGGCGAAGTTATTGCTGAAGGACGACATTCATTGTTTGGTCAACAGCCTAGCAAGATGTGATTTAATTTGACATTTGTATATGAATGCTATCCATACATTCAACAAATATGGGTTAGTGCACTAGTGCTTGTTGGAAGTTCCAAGTGCTGATTTTGCTTCTTGTAATTAGCTTGCATACATTCTGAATGAATTATGTTTGAGAGTTCAATTTGAATCTCACAATCTGTTATAAAGAGCAAGCAAATCATGCTAATTTGCCAAAGTTTGATTTGCTGAAAGCATGTTGGTTATGAGACAATGTATCAAAGGAAGAATAGGAATCATTGCAAACACTCCCCTTGAAGGATAATATATTTATCAATGAGGTGCATCTAATACAACATTTATCTCTTGTAATCTACATTATTATTTTTAATTACATTATAATTTTTAATATTTACAATTAAAAATATACCTAAATATTCAAAATCTAGACTTTTAAATAGAGCTTATCCCAGTAGCAAGTTACATCAATGTCTGAATATTTTAAAAGAAAAAAAAGTAGGAGTAGTTGTTGCTTGGGATAAAAAATATATATATAGCTGATGGCGTATGTGGCATTGGGAACCTACGACATTTGATTAGCGGGATCAGCTGTTAGCGGATAGACATGTATATTTTTTCAAAAGAAAGATTTATCGGATGTTGTAGAGAAAATGTTATCAAATACCAAAAAATGGATAACAAGTAAAAATATTATTTAATCCTTTTTTATCATTTTCATTTACCACGACGACACAGTGAGGAGCCAAACGGATAAAACACCTAATTTTGAATATAATATCTGCAGTTACACTTCAAACCTCTCATTATCCATAAACTACAAATCTACCGTCACAGTTATTAAAAAACGCGAGGGTATATTAGCCATTACATAGATTCAACGGTTTTTTTAATTCCTAGCGGTTTTCTCAGAGTTTCCGCCTCACACTCAACATGAGCTCTTTTTCGCTCGCACTGTATCGACCAATACAAGTTCACAGCAACAACAAATTCATTCGAATTAAATCGATCAACCTTCAATTTTCTTCACAATTTCCTTACAAATCAACGAACCGAAAACTCTTCAGAAACGTTTCTTCGAACAGTGGCTCACTTGGATTGCGTACGATTGTCGGATGTCGAGTGAGGACGGGAGTTTCATCGAACGACAAGCCATTTGATTTGGCGCCGAACGAGGATGAAGCGCAGGCGCGGAATTTTGTGGAGTTTATTACTTCGGAGAGAGTCAAAGTTGTGGCGATGCTTGCTTTGTCGCTGGCGCTTTGTAATGCTGATAGAGTTGTGATGTCGGTGGCGATTGTACCGTTGTCCCTGGCTCATGGTTGGAGCCGATCGTTTTCCGGTATCGTTCAGGTTGTTTTTTCCCCTCTCTTTGTTTTTTAACTTATATCACCTTCAATTGTCATAATTATTGAGCCTTTTTCAATTGTTTATAACTTTTTTTTTCCGGTTGCTGAGGAAAGTGAGCTTAAATGAGTTACTGGAAATTATTTATGTCCTTAGCTTCGAGAGATTTGGATGTTGAAGTTATTAAACTCTTTAAAAAAAATTAAGTGCCTATGTTTTGGCGTGCTTTTTTCTCAAATAAATCAAATTAACATGTGATAAAGTTGCTCTTGCTTGTGGCACGTCTCAACTTTGAAAATGGAAACCTTTAGGATTTTGTCCTGGCAAATGATTAGAATTTTCCACTAGAGAGAGCATCTTAAATGCAGTGAACAAATGAATTGGGCATCTTAAATGTAATGAAAAAATGACAAGCAAATGAAGATAGATACTATACTTGAGCTTTAATTGGGTAGCAATGTCAGTTCTTGTGAAGTGATTTTTAACAGGTCCTGTCTAGGCTTGAGGTGTTTTCCAAATAATCAATGGTGATACTGATAACCATGCTTCTATCAAAACAGTTCACATAATTTAGTTTTATCTGACCAATTAATGAACACTTGTGGCAGTCATCTTTCCTCTGGGGATACCTGGTTTCACCGATAGCTGGAGGAACTTTGGTGGATTTTTATGGTGGGAAGATAGTCATGGCATGGGGTGTGGCGTTATGGTCATTAGCTACTTTTCTTACTCCGTGGGCTGCTGATGCTTCTTTATTGGCTCTGCTGGCAATGAGAGCTATTGTTGGACTCGCAGAAGGTGTGGCTCTTCCTGCGATGAACAATATGGTTGTAAGGTAAAGCCATTGCTATTTGATGATGACTTGCATAAATTGACATCATGTGCCCGTAAATAAGTTCTGTATTAATGTAAAAGGTCTGTGAAATGTTGAGAAACTCCTATGCTCTTTTAGATGGTTTCCACAAACAGAACGAGCTAGGGCTGTTGCTATTGCAATGGGTGGATTTACATCTGGAAATGCAATAGGACTGGTGTTATCCCCAATTCTCATGTCACAAGCTGGTATTTTCGGGCCGTTTGTAATTTTTGGATTATCTGGATTTCTGTGGGTTTTGGTTTGGTTGTCTGCAACATCAAGTACCCCTGATCAACATCCGCAGATATCAAAGTACGAGTTGGGGTATATAATGGGCGAGAAACAGAAGCCCTTGCCGATGGGTAATAAACATAAGCCTGCAACAGTAATTCCACCTTTCAGGCGGCTGCTCTCAAAAATGCCTACATGGTCCATAATTGTTGCAAATGCCATGCATAGCTGGGTAATGCATACACCTCTTTCCCTAGTTTTCTTAAAAATTATGTTTAAAGGGAAAAATGTAGCCATAGCAATTTATTGGTCCTTTTTCTGGTAAAGCTGTACCTGCTTTTTAACAGATAAAGTAGCAATTTAGTAATTGGAGAATTTTGGTTGGAGTAAATATTTCCACCGGCTTTGAAGATGTGTATTCTGCATTATACTCCCTCTTATGTGGTAAAAATTTATGCAAACTAATCTTCTGAAAAATCTTTTGCAGGGTTTTTTTGTTATTCTTTCATGGATGCCAATCTACTTCAACTTTGTAAGGCTTTATAATTTTTTGTCCATGATTTTTCATCATGATTGGAGCATACCTACTTGAACACAGACCTTTTATGGGTTCCAGGTATATCATGTTGATCTGAGACAAGCATCATGGTTTAGTGCTGTTCCTTGGAGTGTTATGGCATTTACAGGATACTTGGGTGGTTTATTGTCTGACATGTTGATACAGAGGGGCACAAGTGTGACTTTGACTCGCAAGATCATGCAGGTATGGTGCTCATTGCCATCAGCGTATATCTGCTAAGGGTCTGTCTTTTTATCCTGGGCTCATGAGCCTACTTTGGTAACATCCTTTTATTTTTTTCCTTTTCTCTTTTTTTCACTGATCATATAAAAAGTCAAAGAAAAATCACACCAACTTTTTTCAAGGAAACTTAGCATGTGATTTATATGAGGCTATATAACCATAGTTTTGAAAGAATTTGGTTCCGATATGGAAAAGAAGGAATTGAGATTAAAAATAGCAATCAGTGAATGCACTTGGAAAAATTATATTGTACATTTATCCTGTCATGTGCTCCAACAAAAGTTACTTTTCTATAAAACTGTGCATGTGAAAGTAGAATTTATTTTGGAAAAAAAAAGAAGAAAATTTATAAAAGTTTTGTTGGTAGTTCTTGAAATATGTTCTTAGGCATCAAGCTATCTCAGTATCTCTTTCTTGGTTGTGCTTGCATCATACTTTCTTTTCGTTCCATAGGTGATGAGTATAAACATCTACCAAATAGTTACAGTCAAGCACACTCTTACTAATTAAGTGGTTCAGAAAATTTTGTAAACCTGGAAAGTAGGCGAAGTAGACTACTGTTCAATTTCCTTTGAATGTTGGCTTTCTTCGTGTATTTCATTAACTCTTTTATTGCTTCATTGTTCTTCTTGTAAGAATTGGATCCATGGCTTTTTTTTTTTCAGTCAATTGGTTTTATTGCACCGGGAATTGCACTTATTGGTTTAACTGCAGCAAAAAGTCCAGTAATGGCATCTGCATGGCTGACTTTAGCCATTGGAATGAAATCTTTCAGTCACTCTGGTTTTCTTGTGAATCTTCAGGTTTGGGTTCTAAAACCGAAGAAATTGTAGTATGAACCAAAATTATGTTTTCACTTTCTTCTTACCTGTCACTCTTTTGTTTCTGTCACAGGAGATTGCTCCCCAATATTCTGGTGTTTTGCACGGTATATGAAATCTGTTTCTTTGTGTATGTTGGATCTCATATAGTCATATTTTCTCCTTCTCATGAAATATTCAAAAGCGCGCTAAATCTCTGAATTGATAACAAATGTTCTCTCTCTTGTGATAGGAATGTCAAATACTGCCGGAACATTTGCTGCCATTTTAGGAACAGTTGGAGCTGGTTTTTTTGTTGAGCTTGTGGGCTCTTTCCAAGGGTTTCTGTTGCTTACATCGCTCTTATACTTCCTCTCTGCCCTTTTCTACATCGTCTTTTCTACAGGAGAGA
This sequence comes from Luvunga scandens, assembly GCA_030449905.1. Lineage (NCBI taxonomy): Eukaryota > Viridiplantae > Streptophyta > Magnoliopsida > Sapindales > Rutaceae > Luvunga > Luvunga scandens. The sequence continues at coordinate 1,106,684 of JASUUG010001235.1, forward strand.
GAGTGAATTTTGATGAAGCTGGTGAGTTTCTTCTGCTATAATGATTTCTTTCTTTTGTCTGTAGCTTGGTTATTGTTTTCTCAAATCTTATAGGAGGTTAGCAAGGCTATTAAGACGTCATTTGGCATTTGAGCAACATGCTAAACAAAAAATTATAATTTCATAAAATCAAAGATTTATCAATCATCTTTTACACTACCTGTTTTATGTACTTGTTATTCTGTTAAACTGAGTCAAGTAGTTTGATTCCCTCCATTATTGTCCTGAAAGACATTTTACTATATTTTGCTCAACAGCTTTATGAACAAGGTCCAAGACTCCTGCCAAACAGCAAGTTGAATCCTGTTTTTTTTTTTTTAAAAAGGCTTTTTTCTTTTCTCTTTTTCCCTGCAAAATAAAAGAATTGTACAGGGTATGATCTTTGCATTATTGCATCCCCAATTGTACCAAAGTTGTAGCATCTTGTATGAGGTAAGATACAGAGTGCATTTATCTGAGGCATAGTTTTCATTTTTACCTTTTCATTTGATTATATATATTCTCGTTTTCAGAGACAAGATCATGCTTGCTTCTTTCTCTGAAGTCTGATCTCTCATCCAGTGTAGCCATACAATTTTTATTTAAGTTGCTTACTTAAAAGAATGAAGCCATGGCTGCCCTAAGTGATATTTGAAAAAAGATTATTGACCTTTGCCAGATAGATAATCTAAGGTTAAACTCAGGTTTAGCTGCCCTGAGTCATAGTTCAAGAAAGCAGAGTTGTGGATGTTTAATATTCAGTTAACAAAAGCCAGTTCTGTCTGTCTGCACATTGTACTGAGAACAACTTTTTTGTAAAGTTGTTAGACGGCAGGCCATTTCGAGCAATGGGAAATTTGATATTTGAATATCATACAGTCGTATTCAATAGCTATTGCAAAAAAAAAAAAAAAAGGAATAAATCCGCTTGGAGATCTGATTACCTTTCGGGTCATGACAGCGTGGGATTGCGCAAAACTGCAAATGCTATAAATGTACCACATTTTCTAGGGTGTATCCAACAAGAATAGATAATTTAAAGAGTAGACTTGGGTTGATCACAGCGCGTTAGTGGGAAATTTGCTGCCTGGATCACTGGTGCTTAATGAGTTTGAGCTTTTACAAGACTTATTTTAATCCCAATCTCAAATACATTAGTAATAGTAGATTTTGGAACTAATACTCGGCATACTTCCAGCAGTGGGATATGCGTATATATCCAGAGTCCTAACAGATTTCAGATTGTAATATAGTATAATTAGATTTAAAAACTTTAAAAAAAGAAGAAAAAAAAAAAAAAAACTCCATTCAACCATTTTTAAGTATTGACTGGCGATATATTCTATTCATTTCCCGAGTGCAATTGTCTTTGATTGTTTCATTTTTATATTGATTTTGCCGTTTGTCATTCACTACACATCAAGTAAATAATATATATTCCCGCTTGAATCGGTCTTCAAACATCAAATACAATCACACAAAACATGAACACAGCTAAAGCCATTTTCCTTCAAACTTTGGCAAAAGATATGATCAGATCACTCAGAACCGCAAGCTCTGCAGATGAAGAAAACACCAAATCCTCATATCGTTTACTCAAGCCAAATGAAAGAGAAATCTGATTCCCGTCATGAGAAAATCAGTATAAACAATAACCACACTTTCCCTGGCCTGATTTATATCATAGATGCGGCCAAGAAAGTAACTGCAATATTCAGAATCTTTCTTCCCAGGCAACAAAAGTCTAATATCAGAAATGGTGCAATTGATGACGGCGGAAGTGCCAGTCAAGTCAGCAGACCGACATGTAAGTCATTGTACATATCTGCAACCATGATAAAGTTTTAGTTGAATGAATTTTTCACTTATAAATTCCTGTCTGATGTGAAATCAACAGATCATTCGACAGAAAGTCACACTAAGAGTTTAAGAAATTCCTCGCGTTCCTATGCTTCTTCTTCTAGTTCCAAGAGTGGACAGGCCACCACAATCAATTTCTCCTTTGAAGAGATATACAAGGCAACTGAAAATTTCTCACCAGCAAATAAACTTGGGGAAGGCGGGTCGGGAACGGTATACAAGGGAAAGCTCAAGGATGGATCTATTGTTGCTGTGAAGCGTGCTAGAAAGGTAAACAATTAAGTCATATTCTCCGTTTATGAGTTTTATCTATCAATGTGCTTGACAATGTCAATACTGTGGCGGGACAAGCATGACAAGTACTTATTGCTGGAGTTCAAGAATGAAATATTGACCTTGTCAAAGATTGAGCATCTGAATTTGGTGAAGTTGTTTGGATTTCTCGAGCATGGAGATGAGAGGATCATTGTTGTTGAATATGTTGGCAATGGAACTCTTCGGGAACATTTGGATGGTAAGTCACAGCAAACCCTGAAATATGAAACTAATAATTGACATTGGGACTACGGATTCTTAATTAAAGAAAAGCATTTTATTGATGTAGGTAGAGGAGGAAATGGCCTTGAACTAGCGGAACGTTTGGACATTGCAATTGACGTAGCTCATGCACTCACCTATCTTCATACATATTCAGGTATGTACATCATAAAACAAATATCACTTCAACCTAAAATTTAATATTAGATGGTTCCTTAGTTATAATTAATGTATACATTTCGAATTTTGAATCGAGAACTGTCATCTCTAGGCCATAAGATATACACACCGTTTTAGGAATTGTGAAAGCCAAGCTGAATTTTATTTGCTAAAAATCAACAGATCCCCCTATAATACACAGAGATGTAAAAGCATCAAACATACTCATTACAGACAATCTCCGGGCCAAAGTGACAGACTTTGGATTTGCGCGAATGTCAGAAGAAGATTCTGCTGTAACTCACATCTCTACTCAAGTTAAAGGAACAGCTGGTTACTTGGATCCTGATTATCTCAGGACTTATCAACTGACTGAAAAGAGTGATGTGTACTCCTTCGGCGTATTGCTTGTTGAAATGATGACAGGAAGATACCCAATTGAATCAAAGAAACCAATGAAGGAGAGAGTAACAATAAGATGGGTAAGTACTCTCATGACCCCTCATTTTGTTACCATGCCTTCAGCATATGATGCTTTGCTTTTTAGAGTACATGAGCACTACAATTTAATTGCCAATAGTATGCAATGCAGGCAATGCAGAGCTTAAAAGCAGGAGATGCCATACTTGTAATGGATCCAAGACTGAGGAGGAATCCAGCATCAAACATGGCAGTAGAGGAAATTCTTAGACTTGCTCATGTATGCCTCGCGCCTACAAGACAAACAAGACCTACCATGAAGAAATGTGCAGAGGTTTTATGGAAAATTCGAAAAGATTTCAGAGAAAAGGCATTCTCTTCTTCTTCTTCCCGTGCTTCTGCTTCTGACCATTCATCTCATTATCCCATCAGAGATGCAAAGAAGAAGAGCAGGCACATTTCATTTGGTAATGATGCAGGTGCTAGCTATAAATTTGTTTCTGCATGAAATTTGCTAATTCTTTCCAAAATTTTTCACATCATGCTCTTGTAAATTTCCTTGTACCACGTGTGAAGTGATTGATAAACAGACCTCAAGTGAGGATGGCTTATTGAGCATGTTTCAATTCCCATCATCTTGATATTGTTGGAGATTTGTTTTTAATGCTGTTGTTAAATTCTTACCTTTAAACTTAAGAATCTAATAACTTAACATTTGACTTATTTTTAACATTATTATTAAAGCCATGACTTGTTCTAACATAACCGAATTCTATTATTAATTAGTGAATTTAGTTACCTTACATGATAATATAAGACTAATAACTGTTTCACAATTATTTATATTTTCAACGACAGTAAAAATATAAAATAATAAAATTTTATCATTTTTATAATTTTTAAATTTTTATTAAATAATTATGAAATAATTATATACATTACATAATTACTTAAAAGTAACAAACTCCGTAATTAATTACTTTCCGACTTATGCATTTAATTTTAGCGGTTTCTCTAACGACGCACAACAGACTTCTTCTGCTGCCAACAATTACATGTTAGATTGTCAAGTTGCCGCGGGACCTGATCCTTTCAATAAATGAATATCCTGTGCGAAGCTTCTTTTTGAATCGCTGATTGATACTCCTGTAAGAGAAAAAGCAGCCGCTGCGCACATGCATAATGACTGGGGCATTTTTTCGCCGCACATGTTACATCAATCATCATAATCGTCCTCACCAATTTTAGCTGAAAGCATCTGCGCAGTTGGAACTCGGACGTACACGTACTCCACTCACCGAATAACGTGCAAAATTGATTCTGTCTATAACGTGACAGATTACTTGGTCGTTGCCCTTCTTTTTAATACTAACTATTTAAACCAAAAAAATGGTAAAAGCGAGCTGCACAGTCTGCACTGCATGAAAGAAAGAAAGTTGGTTTTATTTGCATCACAATTTTCTTAAAAGGCAGAAAGAAATGGTAACAAAAATAAACATAAAAATATCTTCGCAAAAAAAATTGACGACGCGGACAGATTCATCTGTCCACTTGTTTATCCAGCGCTCCTCGAACCCGTGACCTTTTCACTTTGCTCGATATCCGTGAGTCAATCAACCCCGCCCAGACGGGACCCACATCACAGTACCCGCCCTATTCATTAAATGCTTCCACGTGTCCTTTTGATGTTTGAAAGATAAAAAATTATCATATAAAAGCGCCCAATCCCCAAAATCGAATCGTACCATGTCCACCTCTTACTCTTGTAACCATCACCTTTTCTTCACTCTCTCACTCTCATGCGATATTTTTTGCCCTTTAGAAAAACAATCACTTCAAAGCTCTTGTTCGTTTCCTCCTCTTAGCATATTCTCTCTCACTCCAATACTTTCTTCATAACAATATCTTCTCTTACAATTCATTTATATTTTAGACTGCTTTCCGTTTCGTGTCGCTTCTGAAACAAGTAAGTAATTGTAATTTAAAATTTCTTATTGAAGTTTTATTTCAATTTGATTTACAGGTCACTGAAATTTATAAAAATGTTTTGGTTTTTCCTTTTTCCTGGAACTGGCAGTAATTTGTGGAATCAAATGGCGCATGAGAAAGTAAACGGAAAAAATGAGGCGGCCAAACTGGCGAAAATTCCGGCGGCTGCGAATCCGTTGGCCAATGAACCATCGGCGATTGCATCAAATATAAGTTACCACGTGCAGTACAGTCCTCATTTCTCGCCGACTAAGTTCGAGCCGGAGCAAGCTTTCTTTGCCACGGCGGAGAGTGTCCGCGATCGTCTTATTCAAGTAAAATTTCTAAGCTATCAGTGAAGTTTCATCTTTTATTCTTCTTATATGTATAAATATATAATATTGATAATGACTTGAAGTTTAGTTACAGTTTGCTTCCTTGCTTCCTTCTCTTCGTGTGTATATACGTATATATTTATTTATTTTTTTATGTGGTTAGATCTGTTTGGTTATGTCATGATTCTTTTTTGATATCTTATTTTTATTTAAAATAATGGAAGAGAATAGAAAATGATTTTTCATTCTTTTAGTGAAATCATGTCATGTCACTTTGTATGGATGAGTTTTTGTAGTTAATTTGTACGTGTAGTAGTACTCATGTTCTTTATAACCTTAATGACACGACATAGAGTTTGCATTATCGTAGAAATAGAAACTCATGGAATATACAACAGCTACAATATATCTTTTGCTTTTTAGCTGGATAGACTATAAGGAAATGATCCATGAATCATTGCATGGTTGACTGTAATGCATGTATGATATGACGATTTGTTATCTGAGATTAACAAAGCTGTAATTACTTCATGATATGATTAGTTTGATGATATTTTCTAAAATTTTAAATCATGATTTACAAATTGGTTAAATGTTTTTGTTTTGTTTATCATTTGATTGTTTTGACAGCAATGGAATGAGACATACCACCATTTTAATAAAGTTGATCCAAAGCAAACATACTACCTATCAATGGAATTTCTTCAAGGAAGGACTTTGACCAATGCAATTGGCAATTTGGACATTCAGAATGCATATGCTGATGCTTTAAATAAGTTGGGGCATGTCCTTGAGGAGATAGCTGAACAGGTAAATGGATTTCAGGCCTGTGGTTTCGTAAGGCATGATCTTGATGGTGTTGAACTTATTAATTCCAATTCTAGCATGGAGGTCTTTGCGCTTTTCTCCATGGCGTCCCCAAATCAGACTTTTACTATACCCTTTCTCTTTTATTGAGGCAATGATAATCCTACTATCTTGTGGTTGAGTAGCCATAAATTGATCTATTAACAGGGCCCCAAATCGTACCGAGTTTCTGCTGTTGGTTTACAGTGGACCTTGATATGGATCCGACTTCAGGTGCACTGTTCAGAAAGTTGATGATGTTATTTGAATTGGAAATTTGCAGGAGAAAGATGCCGCACTAGGAAATGGTGGGCTGGGCAGACTAGCTTCATGCTTCTTAGACTCCATGGCAACATTGAATTTGCCTGCGTGGGGTTATGGTTTGAGATACCGGTATGGGCTGTTCAAGCAGAAGATCACCAAGCACGGTCAAGAAGAAGTTGCTGAAGATTGGCTTGAGGTTTAACTCTACATGGAGGTTCCGTCTTGTATTTCTTATTCCTTGGAAAATTGCTGATGGATTACTTTCATGGTAATGTTGCAGAAATTTAGTCCTTGGGAAGTTGTCAGGCATGATGTGGTATTTCCAGTCAGATTTTTTGGGAGCGTTGTGGTTAATCCAAATGGAACGTAAGTGTCAATTTTAGAATTAATTATTGCATAGTGTGTAGTAGTTAATACATTTTCATTCCTATAAGTTCATCTTTGAAGTATCCCTGATGTATTTCCAATGCTTTTGCCAGCTGCACAAGCAGTATGGTTTCTCTAAAACATATAATTCATCAAGTGATACCTACCTTTGAATGTGTTACAGGAGAAAATGGGTTGGGGGTGAAGTTGTTCAAGCTGTAGCTTATGATATACCAATTCCAGGGTACAAAACCAACAACACTATCAGTCTTCGTCTCTGGGACGCTAAAGCTAGTGTTGAGGATTTCAATTTATTTCAGTTTAATGATGGACAATACGAATCTGCTGCACAGCTTCATTCTCGAGCTCGACAGGTTAGCTATCGAGAATCCTTAGATTGAATATGATCTAATGAAAATTTGCCCGTATATGAAAGTACCTACTTTGCTTAGTTTATGATAATTGAGTAACAATCTCCGGCCATCACCTTCTTGGTTTTGCTTAAATATGGATATTTTCTTGGTCAAAAACCTCAACATCAAAAAGCTCCTCTCTCTCCTCTTTCCCCTTTCTTTCATTTAAGCTGTATAGAAAGAATATTATAAATGACCATCTTCTGTTTCCAAGCTTTTAAAGGAAACAGATTGTTATTTTCTTGGTCTAGTCTTATCATTCCACACTACTAGTCCAAGTCTACCCTTTTGCATGTTTGTATAATTTTTACCTTCATTAAATGGTTAATATGCAGATTTGTGCTGTGCTATACCCCGGGGATGCTACTGAAGAAGGGAAGCTTTTAAGGCTGAAACAACAATTCTTTCTCTGCAGTGCTTCACTTCAGGTTGGTCAATTCAGCCTTTAATGACTATATAGGCCTGCTGGTAAATTGGCTCAGTGACCATTTGCTATTTAGTTAAGTTTATACTGCGTCTGCAGAACCTGAAGATAAACCATTTACACCTAGATGTTCACACCAATCTTATGTAATGATTTAGTCCGTGATGTATGGAATTAACTTGAACTTGTTAGTTCATAAGAAGTGAACATGTTTATAGGTTTTGAGTTCAAACAAAATGTATAAATTTAGATTCTTCTATGTTCGCCAAGTGGAGTTTTCTACTCAAATGATGTACAAATAAGAGTTGTTTCAACACCCCAGATTCATCATATCACATTTTATTTGCTGCCTTCAAGGATGCTATCCTTCTTTTGATTGTACTGCTGATTTTGAGACTAAATATTAGATATATTATTGTTTCCTTTTGGCTCTAAATTTGAGCTTGATACAGGATATGATTCTTAGATTCAAGGAGAGGAAAAGTGGAAGGCAATGGTCTGAATTTCCCAGCAAGGTAGCCATACAACTGAATGATACTCATCCAACACTTGCAATTCCAGAGTTGATGCGATTGCTAATGGATGAGGAAGGACTTGGATGGGATGAAGCATGGGATATAACAACAAGGTGCCTTGCTTTATTTTCTGAAACTTTTCAATTTACAGCATCCACTGCTGAAGTTGCTTTTGGCCTTTGTGGTGCATAATTGCTTTGGGACCTAATCAGTGAAAAATATGCAATGGAACCAGGACTGTTGCTTATACCAATCACACAGTACTTCCTGAAGCACTTGAGAAGTGGTCACAAGCAGTAATGTGGAAGCTTCTTCCTCGCCATATGGAAATAATTGAAGAGATTGACAAGAGAGTATATCCCCCACATCTTATATCTGTTATCTATCTTCTACTAGTGATGTATTTTATATTCTAATTGTTATATTTTGCAGTTCATCGCAATGGTCCATTCCACAAGGAGTGACCTTGAGAGTAAGATTCCCAGCATGTGCATCTTGGATAATAATCCCGGAAAGCCGGTTGTTAGGATGGCAAACTTATGTGTAGTATCAGCACATACGGTAAGAGGTCTATTCCTCTGAACTTTTAAGATGAAGTTCATCTTTTCTGATTGTTAGAATTTGAGCTTATTGCTGATAATATTTGATATATGGATAGCTGTTTCACAATAAATGTAAATCATCTTGTTAAAGCTATTAATTTTAAAGGTTCTCCCTCTGAAAAAGATCTTTTTTGATTGTTAGAATATAATCTTATTGCTGGTGTATTTATTCCATCCAACAATCACCCATTGCAAAAGATTGAGTCTTAAAGGTCATAGTTTTCCATGTAGACCTTATTATTGTTAGGTTGAAAGATTGAACCACTATTTGTTCGGATACATTCATTTACTTTTCTTTCCAGTCCCTTATTTGTCATTCCTTAACTATCTTAACTCTCTTCTACCTTTTATTTGTTTTCCACTTTTCCTGGGGAGCCTCTTTTTCTCTCTGGATCTGATTGGATTTGATCTAAGTCCTTAGCCTAAAATAGCTTATCCCTTTGCAGGTAAATGGTGTTGCTCAGTTGCACAGCGATATCTTAAAGGCCGACTTGTTCGCTGACTATGTTTCTATATGGCCAAACAAACTCCAAAATAAAACTAATGGCATTACTCCTCGTCGATGGCTCCGGTTTTGCAATCCTGATCTCAGCAAAATTATCACCAAATGGTTAAAAACCGATCAGTGGGTTACAAACCTTGACCTGCTTATGGGTCTTCGACAGGTATATATGAAATAAAAGTTTCTAGAAGGAAATGATTCCTGTAGTTAGCGATAAGGTTGTTGTTGTACTGATACTTGCTTCTAAAGTTTGCTGACAACACAGAACTCCAAGCTGAATGGGAATCTGCTAAGATGACGAGTAAGAAACATTTAGCAGACTACATACAGCGAGTAACAGGTGTAACCATTGATCCTAATAGCTTATTTGACATACAAGTCAAGCGCATCCATGAATACAAGAGACAACTGCTAAATATTTTGGGCGCAATCTACAGATACAAGAAGTTGAAGGTATTATAAGCTTATGACACTTCCAGTCGTAAGTTATTAATCATTGTTAATGACAATTATCATTCAAATATAGTCATGTAGACCAATTTTGTAGCTCAATTCAGCAAATACCAGGATCTTTATAATCAAACTCTTCCTTCTGTTTTTACTAAATGCTGCATTCATCTTCGTGTGTTTTTCATGGATTCATTTCTGTATTTTCAACTTTGGCAAGTATATGTGTGTGTATGTGTAATAAAACTTTCATCAAAGATATGCATGTGTAAACTTGTTTTTGTACATTCATGTATATTTGATCTTTATAATCAAACTCTTCCTTCTGTTTTTACTAAATGCTGCATTCATCTTCGTGTGTTTTTCATGGATTCATTTCTGTATTTTCAACTTTGGCAAGTATATGTGTGTGTATGTGTAATAAAACTTTCATCAAAGATATGCATGTGTAAACTTGTTTTTGTACATTCATGTATATTTGTTTATTCTGTCTTATGCATGTAACATACTGCAATTTCGCTCTAACCTTAAAGACTACAACAGGAGATGAGCCCTGAGGAGCGGAAGAAAACTACTCCACGCACCATAATGATTGGAGGGAAAGCATTTGCAACATATACAAACGCGAAAAGAATAGTAAAGTTGGTTAATGATGTTGGTGAAGTTGTCAACACCGATCCTGAGGTCAATAGTTATTTGAAGGTGGTATTTGTTCCAAATTACAATGTCTCTGTTGCAGAGTTGCTTATTCCAGGAAGTGAGCTATCTCAGCATATTAGCACAGCAGGCATGGAGGCAAGTGGCACAAGCAACATGAAATTTTCTCTAAATGGTTGCCTCATTATAGGGACACTGGATGGAGCTAATGTGGAAATCAGGCAGGAGATAGGAGAGGAGAATTTCTTTCTCTTTGGTGCAGAAGCAGAACAAGTCCCTAAGCTGCGTAAGGAAAGAGAAGATGGATTGGTATAAAATTGTGTTTCTTCCGTTAGTTCAGTAGATTAAACAGCAAATATTTTATTTTGAGATGATACCAAGTATTGACCAGGCAACTTAAATTTCCTTGTCTAACATTAGCCGTGTCAATCATACAGTTCAAACCAGATCCTCGGTTTGAAGAGGCCAAGCAATTTATAAGAAGTGGAGCATTTGGAAGCTATGACTACAACCCGCTTCTTGATTCCCTGGAGGGGAACACTGGTTATGGTCGTGGTGATTATTTTCTAGTTGGTTACGACTTCCCAAGTTACTTAGAGGCTCAGGAGAGGGTTGACCATGCTTACAAGTAAGACATTCGCAATCCTAATATAAAGTCCAAAAGTATTATATCTTCAACTAGACTTGTAATGCAGTATTTTATCTGCATGCAAAAGCATCATATATAAAACCTTTATGAGACTGACTTTGATGACATCTGACCTTGTTGTCAATCTCTTTCTTCAAACACAAATGTGTTTCTTTTACCAGCCTAAACGAGGCACACTCTTCCCTAGATCTAAAATATCAAACTTATTCCTTCTTTACAAGAAAACCACACCACAATTCAACTGTAAAAAAATTTCATGTTTAACTTCCCCCTAGCTTGATACAAAAGGCAAATGTAGAGGTTGGACAGACATGCTGTAAGCAAATAATTTTAGCTCACTATCCAACCAACATAAGCTGTAAGCCTGTAAGCTCAGACTGAACTGGGTCTGTAGGTTAAAGCCTGAACCCTAATGATCTCAAGTTTGCTGTTTCGTTCTTGTATCCTGGCTGTCTTTATAATATTCAATACGCTTATAAATTCTAATGTTGTATCTTATGTTGTTGTGATGTATGTCTGCTGTCAGGGACCGGAAGAAGTGGCTGAAGATGTCTATATTAAGTACAGCTGGCAGTGGGAAATTCAGCAGTGATCGCACAATTGCACAGTATGCTAAGGAAATCTGGAACATAACAGAGTGCCGTACAGCATGATTCAACTGCAAAAAAATTTCATGTGGAATAGGTTATATAATTTCTCGAAGGATGTATTAAGACGGGAAGAAAATGACAGGGAATCCACAATCTGTGGGGATCACTAAATAAGCCCGTCTCCATCTTAATCATCATTTGTTTACTCGAACATCGTTCTGTCGGATACGTTTTAAGTTGTAATCTCTTGAACAATGTTATTTTTATAAGAATTTCATTTGTCATTACAAGTATAGTACAAAGCAATTATGATATGCCGTTTCTTAACCACCAACACCCCAACCCCCCGACACACACCCCCCCCCCCCCCTCCCCCACCCCAAAAAGATAAAAAAAATAGATGTCACGCTCTGCTCGTGGGCTACCACCGGCTTCCGCATCCAACAGTCTGGCGCACGGCCAACTTTGTTACCGTACTGTAAAGTTGAATAAGTGGAGCTGAGCACCGAAATGCACCTGCATCGATGATTTACAACGCTTCATATGAAAGGCCACATTACGCGTCCAGTATAAAAAGGAGCGGGTTTGTATCGAGGAAGATCCAAGGAAAGATCCAAAATTCAGGCACAGGATACACAAGGCACCATCAGAAATCTTATTTTCTCTGTAAAATCGACTTAAACAGTATCTTTAAACAGGCCATGAAAAACAAAAGCATAAAACTTGGAATCACAGACTTTAACAAGAGAAACCCAACCCACCTCGCAACATGAAGAACAAAACCACACAACACACAGAAACAAGTTGCTAGCCATGACATCGAATCAAACAAACTAAATCAAAATTAGACATTGCGAAAAAACAGGAGGAAAAAAGAAGGCTCATACTAATACACGGTTAATATTTGCCATAAGCCAATTATTAATAAGAGTCACAAACTAGGTCACTGCATAACTAAGAATAAGCTCCACATATGCAGAAGGATGCCAGCAATGGCCAGATATCTCTAGAACACAGACCTTTATAGACTACATAGGACAATCAAGTTCATCTTATGATGAATTAGGTGAAGCAGACCTAGAGCTAACAGATCTCGAGACAGATCTAGAACTTGCACTTGGGCTCCTAGAGTAACTCCATCTAGAGTTACCCGGCTTGGATGATCCCCCGCGGGAAAGACTCTTCCTAGGTATTGGGGATACACTTCGAGAGTAGCTCCTCCTCGAGCTTCTTGAGTTAATCCTCCGCTTGGGGCTAATACTACGTGAATAGCTCCTCTTAGAGCTTCTCCTTCGTGGCGGTGTAGGACTTCGGGAAAATGAATGATAACGGTCCCTTGCGTAGTATCGGTCATCCGACGAGTCAGATGGAGAGTACGAACGGTCACGCCTCCGATGGTAACGGTCATCATATCTGGAGTCATATGGAGAGTATGAACGATCAAGCCTCCGATAGGAGCGGTCATCATATCTAGAATCATATGGAGAGTAAGAATGGTCATGCCTTCGATAGTAGCGGTCATCTGGAGACCTACTATAAGGGGAATGGGAACGCGAATAAGAACGGCGCCGACTGTAGTAAGATGAGTATGATCTACGCTGACTATAGTATGGGGAGTAAGACCGCCTCCTCCTATAGTCAGGAGAGTCAGATCTGTCCCTGTTCCGCTCGGATGAATAACTAGAAGAACGACTTCTGCTCCGACGATAAGAAGAGTAGCTTGGAGATCGACGAGGAGGAGAGTAGCTAGGTGATCGACGACGGACTGCATCAACATCAACAATGCAAAGAGATGATCACAAAAACAGAAATCTAACTAACTAGTAAAAGATGTATACCATTACAAGATCAATAGGACCGCATAAGTCACCTACCACGAATGGTTCTCAGCCCCAAATACCTTCCTGGAGTGGGAGTTCTCCCTCTCCGCCTCCTTGCCTACAAGAGATGAGTGAGATGGACAAATTAGCAAACCAATAAACAAAAAGGAGATGGCTCGAAGATGCATTTGTTACCTTGCCTTTTTCCCTATACTTTTTAATAGATAGGATATATCACAAATACATTCAGGTATACTTAGTTACATAAAATTGATTCAATTATCAACATTATAATAATAAACTGAACAGCACAAGATTTAATTGCTAAAAGAAGAGAGAAATGCAGGGCATACAACCCTAACAGTCTGATTCTTGTTGATGTATTTGATTTGTTTGTTTGTTAAGTTGTATGACTTTTGGAGTTTGGTGAAGAGCTGCTACACACAGCTAACCTGCTGCCACAAAAACTTCAAAGTGGAAAGAAGCAAACAACTTTCAAATTCAAAGAACCAATAACAAATCATCCGAACTTCGAATACACTAATAAGCGAACAATAATCAAGAATTCAATGAATCAATCAGTAAAACCAACAGGCTTGAATTGTGTAAACTATTACCTTCTCCACCGTAATGATGCGACCCTCAAGAACAGAACGATCCAAATACTTGATGCAACGATCAGCCTCCTCAACTGTGGCCATCGTAACAAACCCAAAACCACGAGACTCTCTTGTCCAAGGATCGACCACAAGGTGAACATCAATCACCTAAACAAAAACAGCACGTAAGAATCACTCTCACATAGGATTAAACCATGATTTCACTCATCACCCTTTTGAGTAATGGAAAAGAAAACAATGTATAAAATGCTAACCTTTCCCTCAGCTGCAAAATGCTTCTCCAGTTCTCTTTTGGTGATACGAGGCGACAATCCTGTCACATACAAATTGTTGCCAGGGTTTTCCGCATCAGTCGATTGGCTCCTGCCAAGAAAATTTAAAATGAAAAAATTTGCAAAAATTAATAAACCAGAACAAGCAGAAAATGAACAAAGGAAGAGCATATATAATACCTTGATCGGCTGCGAGACATTGACCTAGACATTGACCTGCTGTATCTCTTGTATGGTGATGGAGAGTGTGAATACCTTGACCTCCTAGAGTAAGACATCTATAACAAATCAAAAGACAAGACATCATTCTTAATCATCAATTGCACATGATATTCAATTCTATTTCATTTTTTCATTTAAAAAAAGCCACATAATTTACGAATACTTATACAATTTCAATTAATACTTATACAATTACACAAACTAATTAAATACAAAATCTTTATCCAAACATACACTTGAGACTTTTCTTTTTCAATTTAGATACAAAATTGCAAAATTGAAAAAGAAAAATAAAACTATCTTCAAATTTAAAATTAGATTTTCTGATCACTTTAAGATTATATCTCTAAAAACTCCTAATCAATTTTCTGTTTCACCAATTTCCAGAAACAAAGAATTACACATAAAATGCTAAAGATTGCAAACATCCTAATTAAATTATATCAGAAACTTTAGTGCTCCAATTGTAACATAAATTAATAAACAATTTTAAATTAGCATCTAAAATCTACCATTCAAGACTCTTATCAATCTTCTGTTCTGTATTTCTAATTTCCGGAAACAAATTATTATATCAATATGATAAAAATTGCAAATATTATATTTAAATTATATCAGAAAATTTCAATTCTACTACCTCTACTTGAATTTTAACTAATTATGCTAAATAATTTAAGAGTAAATTCTATGAAACTAAAAATCTCATTGGCAATCAAAATTATTATCGAAATTACAAATAACTATGGCTGTAACAAAAGCAAGGAACGTACCGCATCAAGTACTTATAAAATCGATTCTCTAGCCTGTGTATTTCGAGATTCTTCGTCAGGTTAGAGTTTGCTTCTCCTTCGATCTCACAAGATCTTAGCACTAAATTCAACAAGGTTGATAAGCGAGTGCGTTATATTGCAATTGATTTGAGAGAAGTTTCCAGAGAAGCGGACGTGACGCAACGTTTAATTCCATTTTAGATTCTTCTTTGGCGTCCGAAAAAGCTGTTGCGCTAATCAGAGTGGGGCACGTAATAGTTGAGTTTTTTTAAAATTTTTGGACCAAAGAGGTTTTTTTTTTTTGGTTAATAGGAAGAGGGAAAATGTGAAAAATGCCAAATATAACCTCACTGGTTAACGTAGCGTCTTGTGTACTGTTCATGAATGTCAATCGAACGGTAAGACACCGCTCTTGAGGATAAGCACGTGTCGGAATTTGGATCACATGCGGAGTTTAAATTTTAATACTCTTCCGAATTGAGTTTTTTTATTTATTAAGGTTATGTTTGGAAGTTAGGATTAAGTGTTGGATTAGATTAGTTTTGGGATTAAATATTTTTTTTTTATTTTTGACAAATTTGTTTGGATTGGATTAGTTAAATTTAGTCCTTAAATCATGAGATTAACACTCTTAATTATAAGTGAGTTTAGATGGAATTAGAATAAGAGAAACAATTTATTCAGTGGCAATATTTCTTTCATATATAACACTATTTTTATTATCACTTAAAATTTATTTATTTAATTTATTCATGATTTAGTTGAAATTTATTTTTTATTTTACTTTTATAATCTAATTAAATTGGTACTTTTACCCCAATAAAATTAACTATTTAATAATTTATTACAATAATTGATTATATTAAATTCAATATTACTAATGTAATATTAAAAATAATCATGAAAATTAATATACAAGTAATTAATTAATTTTATATATATTATTTTGCTAACTTTTTGATAAAATAAATATATCTAAAATATCTTATAAAAATTAATTAAATAATTAAATAATTTTATTATTTTATATTTGTTTATTATAATTATGACTATCCAATAACTAATTTACTGAATATTTAATGTTCTTATTAATTACCTTTAAATTAATTTTAATTATTACTCTTAAATATTCACAAATATTTTTTGTATTTAAATATGATTTAATATTTTCCAATACAATATCATACCAAACAATATATAATATTATATAATCTAACATAATCTAATCTAAATTAATCCAGTCCAATCATAATATTTAGTCCAATCAAATTTTATATGCCAAACACAGCCCTATTTTTTTTAGTAAAGTCTTCATCAAGTTACCAAAAGAAAACAAATTATGCCTTTCATCATTTTTTTTTTTCAAATCTACTAACTTTCCAATTAAGATTATTTATCAAGATTTTCTATACATATAAATATTATTAGGGCACATTGTATTGTATTATACTAGTTATATTGCATTATACTGTATTCAATTGTAATGCAAATATTATGTTTAATGTAATTCAGATGGTATTATATAAAATAATATTTTTATTTTCATATTTATATTAAATTAATACCTTAAGATTATTTGAGTTTTTAATTTTATCTACTATTATGTATTTTTATTTATTATTATTATTATTTTAACTAAAAATAATAATGTGAATAGTGCCATATTACACAAACTCAACCCCACGTTGGTTTTATTTAATATTATTTACATTATGTTGTGTTATAGAGTAATGTTACATATCTTAAATTTTTTATTCCAAAAAACTATCTTAAATAATGTGATATTCATTCATTGGTTGATAAGAATTATAAAATTATTTCACCTAGATCTTATAAAAAATTATCAACTAATTAATGAATGACATTTCATTTGAACGAAATTTCGAGTAAAAAATTTACAATATCTATCATTACTCTAATACATTATGGTATGAAAAAAAAAAATTTACCAAACCTGAGACTGTATTGTGAAAAAAAAAAATTTACCAAACCTGAGACTGTATTGCATTAGCTGATGCAATTCCATATAATATGGTATGCCAAATATACGCTTGTGTCGTTGCTCTAAAGTCTACTGACCATATTTCAAAAACCAACGCTCAGTACAAATTCCCATTATTAAGCAAAGAATCTCATTGACATCTTTTTTCCTAACAAGTCATACTAGGCAACTAGCAATACGATGCCAAAAAATAATTTCAACAGCTCAATTTGTTTTTTCAGAAAATAATAGCATGAATCCAAATGCAACTCTCTAAGCCTGCTAACTCACAAAATATGGTTAAAATATGCCGAATTAAGTTTCAGCATAAATCTTCTTATGTGGTACATAGAAAAGGAAAAATGAATTCATAAAACTGAAAATGAGGTGAAATTCAAGGGATATTAGGCTCTTGTTAAAGATCATATAATGTCCTATAGAAATTTTTAATTGAATTTGCTAACCGCTTCCTCTAGTACTCTCTCTAAGCTCAAATAGGCTCCTAGTCATGGATAGTTATTTCCTTATCTCCGGAGGCTCGCTCAGTAATTTTTACTAGTTGAGGGTGATATAAAAGATCATTGCGCTCATCCAACGAAAAAAAATAGGATATACTTGACTCAACCTGAACAAATAAATTGCCACTCTTAACAATTTCTACCAGTTCAGGGTGATTTAAAAGATCGTTATACTTATCCAACTTCCCTAAAAAATAGGATATGTTTGACTCAACTAACAATGCATGCATCCCCTCTTAGGAGCCACATAAAACACCGGAGATGTATAACAGTAAAAACTTAAAAATGAAAAATAAAACTAGCACAAAAATTCAAAAAAGAGGGAGTAATGAAATGACCACCACCAGACACCAAAGACCACCGGCATCGGAACTTTTGAATACTGGTGTAAACCCACATTAAAAGTGATGGAATTTGTAGATCAAAAAAAAAATACCAACTTTTAAGAGGGACAGACTTTTCAAAAAAACAAAAGAGGGTCAGAACAAAATTACATTAGATAGCCATGAGCTAGAAGCAACAGTATGGTTTCAGTTTCACTGTTGTGGTAACCCCTGTGATGCAGAAACCGGAGGACCAGAAGTCGATGGGCCAGATGCAGCAGGTGGAGGCCCCGGCGGTGCCGATGAAGAGGGTGCAGATGTCTGTGGCACAGGATGCTGATACTGTTGCATCAGTGGTGGAGCATTAGGCCGGGGCATTGAAGACTGATAGGGTGGAGGGTACTGCTGGTAGGGCACCATAGGTGGCATATACCCATATGGTGGATAAAGCTGCTGGGGATATTGCCCATGTGGAGGTGGCATGGGTGGTCGATAAGGATAATGCTGTCCTTGTTGCTGCTTCTCTGGACCAGACCTGTTCTCACCTTCCTGGGATGGGACAAGAGCTCCCATTCTTTGAGGATCCATTGATGGATAATAGGCTCTATCCTGCTGAGGTGGTGGAGGAATATTGAAGTAGGGGGTGGGTGCAGCTTGGTCCTGAGCACCAGCCTGCTGATATTGATTCTGCTGCTGTGAAACAAGTGAACGAGGCAACATCCCACTATGAGCAATTGCAGCCTGTTGCCTAGCTTCATCTGAGCTTTCACCCTCAGGCCTTTGTGTCTGGGGCTTACCCCACATGAGCTTCAGCCTCAGACCCTTTATGACAAGTTTGTTAGAGAGCTCTTCTGCAGCCTTCTCTGCACCTTCTCTTGTTGTGTAGGTTACAAAAGCAAATGCTTTTTGTGGATGCATCTTTATGGATTCAATCTCACCATGGGCATAAAAGTTATCCCTTAGATCTTGCTCAGTGATTCTTGCATCAACCCCGCCAACATAAAGAGTTTTAATGCTTTCATCCTCAGGAGGTTCCAGGGAGGGCATCTCACCTGCCTTGTTGAGTAGCTTCAGTGCAACAGGATCGTTCACCCTGCAAACATTCCAGAAAAGAAAAATAAATTAATTTCATGCAAAGACTGCAACCTTCTAACAAGTAACATTTAACATGAAATTTTGCCCAAGCGTGTGTATGAATTGACATAATTTAACTATTTGATTGAGAAGCAAAGGTATCGAAAAGCATAAGAAGATCAAATCCCTCACTCTTTGACACCAAATCTAGTCCCACATTTCCACAAGGACAATGAACGAAATAACCATTTCAAACAAAGCAAACAGGAATCCAAGTCCATTCCTTCAAAAATACAACAATTCACAAAAGACAGCTTCACCCAAAATGATCAGGGCAACAGCCAAGGAATGGCCAAATAAATTCTGACACCACTAAATAATTGGGAATTCATGACAGCATACTATCCCATTCAAGGATAACAGATAGCATGCTTAACCATCAGAAAGGAAATGAAAACAAACAAATAAATAAAAATAATGGAAGAAACAGTAGCAAAGAGTGTACAAGACTGAAGGGATTATCAACTATTGCACTTACCCATAGTAACGATCTTTAATATTTTGCTGAGATAACTCCCCAGTTACAGGCATCTCATGCCTATATGGACACTCAGCACCTCTTGTGCATTCACCACGAACATAGAAACTGCAAACATGTGCTCTATTTCTTTTGTAGTAAGGCTGTGTTCTCTGAAGCTTCAGGATAGTATCATTTGGTCGAACCTTCCCATATGAGGATTCATAGTCTATACCAGCTCTAGCCTGCAAGGAACAGCAATACATCAAATCGTAATACAATAGAGTAAAGAATTGGGAAATTGACAATAGACACAAAAGAGAAACTAATAGCAAAAACATTTTCATTTACAAACTATAAAGCTTACAGCTGAAATAATTGGCATGGCTCTGCCATTAAGATTAAGTCAACCAAACATAGATTTCCACCTTAGAAGCTTGTAAATATTAGAACTCTACTAAGAGATGGAAAGAAAATGAGGGATCAGAAAGTATCAACAATGATTTGGGCTTCCGGAACCACGACAGATATACAAAACATAAGAACAACAAAAATTACATAATAAAGGTATACTCAACTCCATAACTTTGCAAATTCCCAATAATTCATCCCTATGGAACATACTCAATGCATAAATATAAGAGAGAAAATAATGATGATGAGAAGATTATTAGAAATTGCAACACTACACCAAACATAAAATAATTTGAGCATTAATATACACGCATAAACATACATTTTTATTTACAATAATTTCATCAACTGAAAATATAGTCTAGGAACAAGCATAATTGCATAAATAAACCAAGGCACATATTAACTTATATTAGCACCTCTAGTCAATCCAATAACAAAATAACAAGACCAGTAAAATTTGCTGCATGAACATAAAAGCCACCACAACTCGCTTGAACTGTAGAATGCACATACCCTACGGTCATGTTCCTCGGCAAAGTACTCCCTGTTCACATCACTCTTTGGAATGGCATCATTGGAATCGATACTCAGAGCAGTATCTCGAACTTGAACTGGCAATCCATAATCCAGATCCAGAAGACATACTTGACAAACATTTTTCAACTTACTGCATGTCTGGCAAATCTCTGTCTTCTTAAATCTTGCATCACGACCAGGCCTCCACCTAAAAACAGTAAATGGCCGCGTGCAAATCTTGCACTCCTTATCATAGTCTGCTTTGGTCTGCATCCAAATATGCCCCCAACAACAATACATTAAAACAAACTAAAATAAAAACCATATCTAGGTCAAGCACTACAAAGCAAAAAAATTTAATAAACAATAAATCATACAATACAACATTTTCCTCGAAGTCTAAGTCAACTCATACCCACCAACTGATATTCTTCAAAACTCTAGCTGAACACAGCATAGACAATTCCAAAAGAGAATATGATAGGATCAATTGCTTACATGCTTGCTACAAGAAACCAAATTCCATAATCATTGAATAATAGCTAACATTTTGGTTTAATCAACTGTTGCCATAATCCTATCTAGCTAAAAGAAGTTCCACTCTAAAGCAAAGTGACCTAGTAATAATAAGAGCAGGGTGTTAACAAACTCAACCCATCTGAAAATCACCATTAGAAGTCTAAGTTAACAAAATCAAGAGGATAAAAGGGCGATTCTAGGTCTTCCATATCAAATATAATCATTCCTTTTTTTTTCCTAAGGGTTGGGTCTATTCTAGCTAAAGCGCCTGTATAGGCCAAGACGCCAAGTATCAAAATCAATTACAGGGAACCATCCCTAAAATTAAAATAAAATAAAATAATTAAAATCACTTTTCTAAAATTTGAATTACCATTCGAACATAGGGATTGTCACCGAGGCATGACTCGCAAATAATAGGAAAATCAGACCGTTCCCAGCCATCGGCTTCGTGATCTCTTAACAATCGATGAGCCATCTACTTCTATATATATATTTTTACTGCCTTCAATTCTCTAAAACTATCTTTATATAACTTTGCTAACCAGCACGACTAATATGAAAGCGGCGGGTTACTAGATTAGTTGAAGGGAGGGGGGAATGGAAAACAGTATAATTACAAGAGGCCGTGCGACGGCAAAGACATGAACTGACGAAGAGATGGCGCGCACAACGGGGGAGTGGAGGAGAAGAGGCGGTGACCGGGATTGGTGATTTCGGATCACAATAAACGAATGGACAGAAATTAGGGTTTCTGTTTTCTTTTCTTTTTCTTTTTCTGGATGAAGATTGTGAATGGATTAATTGTTAATGGACCCTTGTGGTTTATGAAAATAACAGAAACGTTTAAATATGTTTAGTAACGGCACATGGACCCATTGGCCATTGTCTGCCGACTGCCGCTGACCAATTAGGTGCTATTGTCCGAAGGTTGGGTAACCAGTAATAATTAAGCACGTTTTATTTTTTAACGACTATTTTTCAACTCACTAATTTTCTTTCGGCTCTCTTTGTCTGGAATGTAAAAAATAAAAATTACAAATTTTCGTACAGCTTGTGAATGTATATTTTTTTGGTCAAATTCTCTAGAATGCAAACTTTATACGATATGTTAATAGGTAAGAAGGAATGTTGTTGAGTGTGCTCAAGAGAACGATGTTTTATGATTTAGCCTTTATTTGATATTATGGTATTATAATTTTTAAGTCATAATTATTATGAAATTAAAATTGATTGTGTTCAACACATATGATATGTAACTAATAAGTTTGTTAAAATAGTAAAATCTTTAATCTATAAATACTGAATATCAAACAAAGTTTTAGTGGAAAAAGAATAAAAAAATAGAAAAAAAATTCAAGAATAGTTTTAATTAATTTATATTTTAAATAATGTGATATATAAAATTTTTATGCATTGATAAATAGTGCCATATTGATGTCAGATTATCCCGTTAATAGTGTAAAATAAAATAAATAATAATTAATATTTGATAAAATTTAACTGGTGACATATCATTTGAAATAAAAATTATGCATTCAACTGTGTATATATTATAATGTTGATCTATGAACATTTGCTACAAGTAATCCGTTAAAATTTCCTTGAATGATCAATGTGACGGAATTGGATATCTCACCTAATCAACCATTTTTAAGAATTAAAAAATCTAAAAGAAAGAAACTATCTATTGATACTCACTAAATCAACTATGCGATGAGATTATCTAATATGCGAATAAATATTTAAGAAAATAATAATCAACTTTCACGATGAAAAAGAAAAAAAAAACAACACACAACTCCGACAAAGCAAATGGAGCTGATATTAGTCCATAATAGTGGAAAAGATGGCTACCCAAGAAGCTCCTGTGTAGTGATTGTAATAGACACAACTTACAATGAGTTTGCCCCTATTAAATTTATACCCGCACAAATTTTAAATTATTAAATCTACTCGTAACTAGCTGCGGATTTTAATTTTTTTAAAAAAACTCACCACGGGTTTTGATAATTACCAAACCCGTAGTAGATGTCTGACGGATTTTTTACGGATTTTCACATTTGGAATCGTAAATGTTCAATATGTAAATTTATAATAATAACATAAAATTCTACATAATACACTCAATTCTAAATTTAACCAATATAAATGAAAAATTAAAATTTCAATATCAATCCAACATAATTATTATTTTTAAATATAACTTGTGACTTTTTTTAATGAATTTGTATATTTTATACTTAATATAAAGAATATTACTTTTTAAATTATAAAATAATCCGAAGAATAAAATTATAATAATGAAATAATCTATGCATTAAGTAAAAAAAAAATCAAAATTATAATAATTATGTAACTATAGTTTTAGATTTAAATATTTCTTCAATTAAAATTCATTATTAAAATTCAATCAAAATTATAATAATTATGTAACTATAGTTTTAGATTTAAATATTTCTTCAATTAAAATTCAATCAAAATTATAATAATTATGTAACTATATTTTTATATTTAAATATTTTTTTCAATTCAAATTCAATTAAAAAATAATTTTAAAAAGTTGTGGATTTGACGAATATCTATACGAGTACCTATTGAATTTTTTATTAATACCAAACCCACTCGCAACCTAATACAGATTTCAATTTATAATACTAAATCCGTCCACACCCCATAAAATTACCCGCAACAGACAGATTTTAGCGAACTAATTTGGATAAATTTACGGATACCATTACCATCTTTATTCCTGAGTAATTTGGAAGAAGAAAATGTTTACTAAAAGTATTTTTTATTATTTTATTTTTTAACATAATAATTATTTGATTCTTTTTTTTTTTCTGATAAGATAATTATTTGATTCTTAAGATCACCGGATTAATCCCAAGCCACACTCTTTATAAATTTGTTTATAATCTTATTATTTCCGTAACACCGAGTGACTGCTCTCTTAGATCTCTTTCATGTACAACACTTAAACCCGCGAAAAGCATAAACCCTTTGAATAAAAAACGAAACGAAATTCACTTCACTTTTACGGGTTTTTTATTTAAATATACCCCATTTACCCTTAAATATCAAATCTATACCCTATTACATATATATGCTTCATGAAAGTGAAAAAAGTCAAAAATACCCTTAAAAAATTATTTATCTACATTTTTAATAAGAAGTCGAGTACGAAGTCGAGTATTTAGTCGAATAAAAAACAAAGTGAGAGAGTTGAGTAAGTCGAGTATTTAGTCGAGTGAGAAGTGAAGTAAGGAAGTGAAGTAAGTCGAGTAAGTTATAATGTAAGTCGAGTAATAGTAAGTCTAGTCGAGTAAAAAATGAAGTGAGAAAGTTGAATAAGTCGAGTATCTAGTCGAGCGGAAAATCGAGTAAATAGGTGAAGTAAGTCGAGTAAGTTATAATGTAAGTCGAGTAAGTTATAATGTAGGTCGAGTAAGTTATAATGTAGGTCGAGTAAGTTATAATATAAGTCGAGTATTAAGTCGAGAAATATGTCGAGTAAGAGTAAATTTAGTCGAGTAAAAAATGAAGTCGAGTATTCTCAATTATTTACCAGATTTTGAGGATATGATCAGTCTTATAAGAATTTAATTAGGGTTATTTTTGTACTTTTTCTGATTTTTTTAAGTATATATGTGTAAAGTTTAAGAGTGTTATAATTTTAGGTATATATTGGGTATTTTTGAGGAAATGAGGTATATCCCACACAATTACCCCTTTACATTTCCCAAAAATTTTTTAAAAAAAATTCTCATAACGGAGTCCGCCGATAAGGCAAATGAACCGGATCCAAGCCACGAACGAGCTCGCTTTTCGGGTCGGATTCTCCGGCCACAGCGGCCATCTCAGAGTCGAGCCGCTCTACACTGTTGAAGACCGCACTGACCCCATAAAATCTCTCCCCGATTTTATCCTTGTAATTTCATTTTGCTTTTTTAAGTTTATCATTTACACGACAATAAGCATTTGGACTCGATTGTGTTTGTAGTTGTTTGATTCTTTACTTCGTAGTGAAGTAAAAGTGATGTCATTTTTTGACCTTTTAGGGTTTGGCTGACAAGTGCTTGAATTGGGTGATTATGCTTAAGCTAGCCTTCATTTTCGTCTTCCGTCATTTACTCGTTAGTTTCTTTTTTCAATCATTTTAATGTTTGCAATGTCTTAAAATGGTTAATGAATTCCACTTGTGTGGCTTTTAATCCACAGCTGCTACATAATGCAGTCACTAGCTGTGAAGTATATGTGGATGGGTAGTTAGTAAATGTTAGATGCAAAGCAAAGTTGGTTGTTAATCACTTTCAAAATTTAGCTGAAACAAAAGATACCTAATAATATAGGATTGCAACTATTGAAACTGAACTTTGACTTACATAAAAATGAATCATGAAGTGATAAATGGGTATTATTAATCATAATGCTTTTCAGAATGGAATTTGTTTCGCTGATTGGATGGGGGATATAAATCAAGAATATTTGGATTTTTGTTAGTTGACTCTGTTAAATAACCTACTAGTATAGTGCCAACTTTCATGAATTCCTCTGAGTGCTTCAATTTTCTAAGTGGCAGAATAGGGGAGGTTATAATTTCTTGTACCCTATGAGTTGGATTCTTTCTACTCTACTAACTTATGTCTTTACATATCTTAGCCACCTGCGTTTCCTAGGGAGACTGCTGAATCGATAAAGGAGCATATAGAGGATAAATATCTATCAATGGGATTGGACACCGATGAATTTTCGCCAGAAAAGGTTGGAAGGCAGTGGGATTTTGATTGGTTTGATATGGCAAAGGTTCCCCTAGAGCCATCCTTGGCTCAGTCTGTTGTGGCCCCAGTGTGGGAAGTACCATTCAGACGACAAACAAAACAAGGGAAATGGGAACCCAATTCGGTGCAGGTTGAATAAACTCATTTGCTAAATTTGTTGTTTCATTATTGGTACTTATCAGAGTTGGTTGTTTCATTATTGGTACTTATCAGAGTTATCTTTTGTTTATAACTTTGGCCACGGAATTGGATTTTTATATTGTTTTAGGTGGATGTATCAGAACTGATGCTAGGAGCTCAAGATTCGGGTCCTCTGCCACGTGTGGCTGGACCGGCAAAAGATTTTGTAAGAGGAAGCATCAATAGCCGTCCATTTCGTCCTGGAGGTTTAGAGGATTCCCAATCCTTAGAGAGGATTCTTCCTGATGGTGCTTCAAATGGTGAATGGGTGCAAGAAATTTTGAAAGGTGGTCCTGCTCAGGTTGTTCCTCCAAGCTTTAAGCAAGGATTAGACCTTGGTGAGCTACAGGTATTTTACTTGACTGAGGATGCAAATTGAAAATCTCAGCTGAAAGCCCTATGTGGTTTGAGAAATAATCAATTATTTTAGTTGCTACATTTTTTCTTGTTCTATTGACATTACCCTCTCTGAAGGCATATCCTTGTTCGTGGAACTGCTACAAAGACCAGGACCACAGTTCTCTCAAAAGCAAGTCAGATGAAAAGTTGGTTAGTTTGCATTATTGTGGAATTAATACATGTGATTCAAATTTATGTGCTTTTGTGAAATAGACCAACATGTATTCTGGCATCTTATTTTCAATTGATGTTTAATCTGTTAATGGTATTTGCAGAATGAGTTGTCTGTACAGTTTGATGATTTATTCAAGAAGGCTTGGGAAGAGGATGTTGCAGAGTTTGAGAAAGATGGTATGTCAAGTCTGCATGTAGACAATTTTTTTAAGGGGTTCAACAGTATGTGAATTTTTTATATACAAGCTTAGCTAGCTTTGCCTTGACACAATTGCTGATGAGAATGATGATCAGCCTATCATATGTGTTTACTGATGAGAATGGTGATCAGCCTATCATATGTTGATAAACATAGTTGATCATTGAGCTCAACCTTGACTCACCATACAAAATGGAAGTTTTCGTTGACTTGTATGGCTTAGATTGCCTACTTGCTATTAATTTGACATTCTAGGTAGCAGCTAAAGCCATTAAATTGACTCAATTCAGTTATACTGAAGTTTGCCAGAAATGTAGGATATTCTTATAACTAAGTTTCTGCTTCCAATGGCTGATGGATTAGAGAATATGCAAGTTTGCTGGATAAATTTGATATTTAAAAATCAAATACCCATATAGAACAAGTTCTGGAATTGCCAATTTTCAGAATTATACTATTGAGACAGAATAATTGGGCATCAAAATTTTGAGAATGAATCTCATAGCAGAGAAGTTATCTTTCTGCAGCCTACGGCTGCTTTTCCTGTGGTGGAAATACTGATGTCCATATTCATATTTGCATACTAGCAGCATCATAGTATTTGCCTCTTTGGTTCCTTTTCTATAGTAAGTTAAGCAGCAAATTGCTCAAGGAAGTCGCACTCAGCTTGATTGCCCTGGTTAAGATCCATTTATCAGTTTGTAGGGATAGAAGTCAATAGAAAGACATAACTTGGAAATCTTTCTCAGACTGGTTTGTATCAGTCTAGCTGCTTCCTTCGAAGTTAAAAGTTCCCTAGACTACTTGATAAGGATTGGTTATCTAATCGAATTAAAATTATGTTTTATTGGAGGTTGCATCCATTTAGCAATACGCAGCACAAGCTCAAAAAAAAAAGGTGTTTTTCGCATGTGGTTTTTTAGCTTGTAATTATTTGTCCTCATATCAGTGCTGTTATTTAGGTCCTCAGTTGGAACCGGAGTCTATTGATTCTGATGCTGAAGGAAAAACAACTGTTGGGTTCAACAGTGTGAAAGAGACTGATCTATCTGTATTAGATGAGATATTGTCTGTTAAATCTGGAGGATCAACATCAATATTGGATGATGGTGGTGGACCGCAGCAGGAGGTAATTAGTTAAACAAAAGCAGTAGAAAAACTTTTCACAAGTGAACATTGTCACATCTGGTGTTCTT
Organism: Luvunga scandens; assembly: GCA_030449905.1. Lineage (NCBI taxonomy): Eukaryota > Viridiplantae > Streptophyta > Magnoliopsida > Sapindales > Rutaceae > Luvunga > Luvunga scandens. The sequence goes on from JASUUG010001235.1 coordinate 1,134,754, forward strand.
TGATCCGTTTCCTCTGCTGGCTTTACAATGCTTTTGCTTATCAATACAATTTACTGCAGGCATGGGCTGTTAGTGGAAGTACTGAAACAATTGCAGATCGCTTTCATGAACTTGTTCCCGACATGGCACTTGATTTTCCTTTTGAGTTAGATAACTTCCAAAAGGAGGTATCGGTTAATGCTACTTTTGTTCTTTTTTTCTTTCTTATATTTGTTGAATACGGTTATTATGTTTCAACTTAGATGTTACTTTTGAGCCAGGAGACGAGACATTGATGAAACATTTGATGTTTAAGTTAAGATGTGGATTTGCAGACTTAAATTTATGCTTGTATTCTTTTTTCAACTCAGCATTGCCTTAAGGTGGATAAAGCATGTACTTAATTGGGTTTTCATATAACTTATTACTTAGTCTGGAAAACAACTTTACAAATTCATGGTGTCTCGGGTAGTCCGGAAAACAACTTTGCAAATGCATGGTATCTCCGATTCCTTCTTTTGTTCCTGCTACATCTTTTTCTTCATATTGACTTACTTTTAGTTTTGGCATGTTTGAGAAGTTTAAGAGTTTTTGTCGCATTTCGGCTAGCAATCTCTGAGGCGTCTAAAATGCTGGCTGTAACCAAAATTTTTATCTATAAGCTTGACAAAGTTTTGATGTACTAAAACAACTGCATTGATGGAAGTGTGCAATGAAAGCATCTTTACGACAGTGGCATGTTATTTGATGGACCTAGTTTTATCCATGTTATAATCTTGAGCTGTTGGCCAAATGTTTTCTTTTATTTTTGTTACTACAATAATTTGCAGTGGCTATGCAAAATAAATTATGTTTGGATTATAATTACAGGCTATCTATTATCTGGAAAATGGGGATTCTGTTTTTGTTGCTGCTCATACTTCAGCTGGGAAGACTGTTGTTGCAGAATATGCATTCGCTCTGGCAACAAAAGTATGACCTGAATCTTCCAAATGCTTGGTCATTTTCCATTGTATTGATAGAGTGATTTGTTATTGTTTTTAAATAAGACAACCGTATTCTCTTTTCTGATAGCTGGAAAATCTGGATGATTTTAAGATTTGTGTATGAATTCATGGTGTTCTTTCATGTCATGCAGCACTGTACAAGGGCTGTATATACTGCTCCTATCAAAACCATCAGCAACCAAAAGTATAGGGATTTTTCTGGGAAATTCGATGTTGGCCTTCTCACTGGTGACGTTAGCTTGAGGCCAGAGGCTTCTTGTCTCATCATGACCACTGAAATATTAAGGTCAATGCTTTACCGAGGTGCTGATATTATACGTGATATTGAATGGGTAAAGGAATTCATTTCATGTGCTATCATTTTTTCAAAGTTTAACTCCCCTCTTCTGCTTATTGATCAAGTTTTTTCACTTATGCAGTTCTTTTTATCATTATTACTGAAATTCTTTCCTTTGTTTTGTTTCTGGGTTGATGAAAAGATAGGTCATATTTGATGAAGTGCACTATGTCAATGATATTGAAAGAGGTGTTGTTTGGGAAGAAGTTATAATTATGCTCCCAAGGCATATCAACATTGTCCTCCTTTCTGCCACGGTACTTACTTCTTGTTGACATTTGATTGAATATTGCAATGTGGACTTGCTGTTAATAACATCAATACTGACTTTGATCTTTCATTTTCCACTTTCCCTGTTTTTAGCTTTGAGTGATTATTGCTAGAGTAGTGTCTGAAGCTTCACATGCAGTTGCCAGCCTGCAAAGCATCTTAATGCTTGCTTCAATCTGTAAATTATGAAGCGAGATAAAGTTATCTGGTGCCATTATCCCTCAGTTGTCAGTCTCATGATAAGCAAATTTTAGTCTTTTGAATTTTAATGGAACACTCCTTCTGGTCTATCTCATGTGATAACATGCATATGAGCTTTATGTTTATTGAAAAGTAGTGCATGTGCCAAAGTTATTCGGCTCTGTTGGTTCCACCAAGGTTTGACTGCTCTTTAAAGAAATTGAGGGTATTGCAGATTTTGTAATGGGTTTGGATTGTTTTTTGATGCTGAAACGCATCACTGATCCTGTCCAATTGCCACTTTCCTTTGGATCATGTTTTCTCCTAACCTCTTTTTTTATTTTTTATTTTATTTTACTTTATTTATTTATTTATTTATTTATTTATTATTATTATTATTATTATTTTGGGCTCAGAATGGAGTATTGTTAAATTGGTTAGGTAATCAGTAATCTCAATGCTTTGCCCAGGGAAAATTTGAAGTTGATGGATGTGAAAGGCTGGTGCAGAAATATCCTTTCTTAATTGAAATATAATCATATTATTGAATATATCTTGTAAACATTATGAATCCTGATTCTGTAAGAAATAATAATTTAAGTTGCTTTCTTCAGACTTAATTGGGTCATTTACCGTGCATTATTGTGTTCTTAAAGATTATAGGTTCCCACACATGCACACAAGCAAAAAACAAAACTTGCATAACCCATCTTTGGTCTGCACATCCCTTTCTTTATTTACATCATTGATATGATAAACTGTTTATTATCTTGCAGGTACCAAACACAGTTGAATTCGCTGATTGGATTGGTAGAACAAAGCAAAAGAAAATACGTGTTACTGGGTGAGTAGTGAATCTTTATGATGGAGTTAAATTCTTTTGGCCGTTCCTATTTTGTGAGTTCTTCAGTGTCTTCCAATTAACACGTTTCTTTTCTTCCCTTAATTATATGCAGTGGAAAGTGATTTTTACTTTATTTTAGTTACCTCACTGTTAATGTTTTCCCGTGTTTTGTTTATTAGCACTACGAAAAGACCTGTTCCTCTGGAGCACTGCCTTTTCTACTCTGGAGAGTTCTATAAAGTATGTGAAAATGAAACTTTTATATCTCAAGGGTGGAAAGCTGCTAAAAATGCATACAAAAAAAAGAACTTAAGTGCAGTTAGTGGTGCTACCGGATCATATGCTGGAGCTTCGGCACCTCGTGATGGGGCTCGGGCTCAGAAACGTGAACATCCTAATCGCGGTAAACAGAACAAGCATTCTGGTATGCAGAATTCAGGGAATTACTCTGGAAGTGGTTGGAATCAAAATAATGGTGGTAGCCAGAACAATTGGGGGTTACGGAGATCAGAAGTGTCTATCTGGTTGACATTAATAAACAAGCTCTCAAAGAAATCACTATTGCCAGTATGCAAATTCCATATTTAACATATTTTTATATAGTGAGTGCAGTTGACTCTGGTCATATCTGAGATTGACATTCCACTAACCTCTCAAGGTTTATCCTGTTTATGTTTTTTAATCTTTTCTTTTTGTTCAAACTTGGAGAGGAAGGCACAGAGGTTCTGTTGAATTTTGAAATGCAGGCCGATATTAGAGGAAGTTTTTGGATGGAAAACACCTTTGCTAAAAAGTAAAAATGGAAAATTGCTACCTAGCACAGTTTATGTGCAATTTTTCATTGTTGTCAATGGATAAAAACTCTAGCTTCCATGGCAAAACATGGCATCACAGTTATAGCTCTATTATCTTTGAAATAATAATTAGTTCCTGATTGTTTTTGTTTCCTTGAAAGAACAATTTGAATTCAATATATTTTACTGTTTTGTTATTAATTAATCTTTTCAAAGTTGTACTTAATTTTAAACTTGGCTGACTTTCAAACTTATGATAACTCATGCACTAGCTTGAATCAGACACATGAGGTATCTATATGTTTTTGTAAGCATCAAATAGATACGTGTGGGTTTCGTCCATTCATGTTTTAATGAAGAAAACTATTCCAATTATGTCATTGGGGTTTCTCTTCTCTTATTCATTTTGGCCTTGATTTGTGTCTCCAGGTGGTTATATTTTGTTTCTCGAAGAATCATTGCGATAAATTAGCTGATAGTATGTCTGGAACCGATCTCACTAGTAGTTCTGAGAAAAGTGATATACGAGTTTTTTGTGACAAAGCATTTTCACGGTTAAAGGGCTCTGATAGAAATTTACCACAGGTCTGCCGGCTTACAGATTGATTTATTTCTTAGTAAAAACCACTTTGACTTTATTCATATTAAATTGATGTAATTTATAGATTGTCCGAGTGCAAAGCCTTCTTCGTCGGGGAATTGGCATCCATCATGCAGGGTTGCTTCCCATTGTTAAAGAAGTTATTGAAATGCTCTTTTGTCGAGGTGTGGTTAAGGTGAGGCTGTTATATATGATAACTTTTCTGTTTTTAAATTACTGCAGTTGTTAGTGGTGATGTTTCTAAAAGGTTAAGAATGTAGGCATTATTTATAAATTTTCATTAAAATATATGATGTTTGAGATTGCATTCTTGGCATGCTATTGGATTATATTGGTCAGTTTAGGAGTTGCTAGTGATTGACACTTTTCTCTGTTCTTGCTCTAGGTTTTGTTTTCAACAGAGACATTTGCAATGGGGGTTAATGCTCCAGCTAGGACGGTGAGTAATTGAATTGTTGCTGAAATTGGAATTATATTTATCTGCAGTAGCTATCTATCTAGTAGGTCCATCATCTGTATTTCTTCAGAAGTTTTCATTAACTAATTCTGTTTTAATTAGTGTGCGTTTAGATCTTGTACATTTGAGGTATCATTAACTTTGAGAAAATGATGCATCTGCTACACCAATGGATGAATCTGTGTCAAAATATTTGGCTAATCTATTTAGGTGGAATTCGATCCATAAAAAAGTGTATACTTAGTAAAAGGTTGAAAATGTTACTTGCCTCAGGAGCGCTTTTTCTGTTGTATTTAATCTTTTAGCGGTTTATACTTGTTGATAAGTTAGTACGGTAGATTTTGGAATATCATGAACTATCCTCCATGAAAATCATTAGTTGCAGTGCACAATATTTGTATACTTATGATTAATTATATTGATATGCAAAATGTTACCTATTTTGTATTTTCTTTCTTACTTGGCTGCGCCCAGCCATAATCTTGTTTATATGACATGTTCATAGGTTAGATGCTGACTTGGATTGAGATTTTTTGCAGGTCGTTTTTGATAATTTAAGGAAGTTCGATGGCAGGGAATTTAGGCAATTACTTCCTGGAGAATACACTCAAATGGCGGGTCGTGCTGGTAGAAGAGGACTTGATAAAATTGGTACGGTTGTTGTATTGTGCCGCGATGAAATCCCGGAAGAGAATGATTTGAACCATATTATAGTTGGAAGTGCAACCAGGTTGGAGTCTCAGTTTCGACTGACATATATTATGATCCTTCATCTTCTTCGTGTTGAAGAACTGAAGGTATTAGAACTTATAGATTTTGCAATGGATGGAAGTTATTTCCATCAGGATGGATGAGAATTTATTGAATTTGCCCATATTCTTTAACTTTTTCTGCTAGCTATTCCTTGCCATTTATCACTCAATTGACTGGTTTTCGAAACATTTTGTTCTATAATTGCATGGGCAGTGAACCATTATAGTATAGTTAATGATTATTTTTAAAATTTTTAAATTGAAAAAGAAAAGTTTATTCTTTGTGCATTCACTTCTGCACATACTCATGTTTGCTGGCTTGTTTTTCTCATGTGTGATAATTGCTTCTGTTGGGTTTACTATCTATATCTGTTTCTTTCCTTGATAATAAATGTGAGAAAATAAATTATCTCCCTTGAAAAAATTTACAAGAAATGAAGATGTTTTTATCTTTTTGATAGATTTTTTTCCATATTAAAGCAAAATGGTTCATTTATTTCAACCATATCAGCTTCTTTAATTCCCCTTGTGCATTTAATCTATCATTCTTTGCAGCCTTAAAATTAGGGAAAGGGTCATTGCCAAAGAGTATTTGTTCAATTTATTCAACCTCGTTTCTAGATGTGGGGTCTAATTCAGTCTAAATGATTGAAATCCATGACCATGCGGTCCAAGCTTCTGTTAGAACATAGAGTTTTATGATGTGGCTCATGATATCTAAACTGATACTATTCATCTATGAACTCTTTCGTACTTGGGAGATATTTATTTTCACTGATAATGGTCGTGGGTCCTTTTCTCCTTTTCATGTTGGATGCAATTACATATATTAGATAATCCTAATGTTTCTCGAAGCCAGTTCCTTTTTGTCATTTTACTAGTGTTGATTGGGGACTGCAAATGTAGGTGGAGGACATGCTGAAAAGAAGTTTTGCTGAATTCCATTCTCAGAAAAAACTTCCAGAACAGCAACAACTTTTGATGCGAAAACTTGCTCAGCCACCAAAAACCATTGGGTAAGTATTTGAATAGCAGAATCATGATGATTTTTCATAATTAATATTCTATTTCGGAATGCAGGTTCTCTTATGTGCTAGAAGACATGTTAAATCTTCATGTCTGTTATCTTATAATTTCAGTAATTGCCAGGCAGTTGCTTTTTCATCTGTCACTAAGTTTTTTTCTTACTGACTGTGATTGTATAGCTCACAAACATGACTTTTTCCTTGTAGATGTATTAAGGGTGAACCTGCAATTGAGGAATACTATGACATGTACAACGAAGCAGAGAAGTACAACAACCAGATAACTGAGGCGCTCATGCAGTCTGCCCACCAATTCCTAATGCCTGGAAGGGTGATATTTGTGAAATCCCAGACTGTAAGTTCTTGTCTATGGTTTTTTTTGTATATGTTTCAGCAGTATGAATTTGATTTATTTGTTTATTTTTCCCCTTTTCCTTTTTGTACCACATAGAATTTCTTGCTTTCTGAAGTTTAGTAATCAGCTGCTATCCTGCTTCAGTATTTTCGTGGGGGATGATGCTTGCTTAGAATCCAAACAACTTGTTCTAGCGCTGGACCTATTTTGACAGGCAGCATTTGAACTATGTTAATATGCCTCAAAACTGTAGTAATTTATGCCAAGTTAGACTACAAGTAAACTCCATCAAAACTGTAGTGATTCATCAGTGCAATGTGCATTGTCTTTCAATAGTACCTTGATTAATAACTTCTTAATGTTCTTGTTTATTTACTTTTCATTCAGAGTAATTATGGTTGCTAAACCCAAATCATTAACTGACACAGGGCCAGGATCACTTGCTAGGAGCTGTTGTGAAAGCACCTTCTGCTAATAATAAACAGTACATTGTAATGTTGCTGAAACCTGATTTACCATCAGCAGCAGAAACTTCCTTGGATAAGAAAAGTGGGGACTTCTCAGAAGGCTATTTTGTGATACCAAAATCAAAACGTGGTCTTGAGGAAGAGTATTGTGGTTCTGTTTCTCACCGTAAAGGCTCAGGTGTTATCAACATAAACTTACCTTACCATGGTGCTGCTGCTGGAGTGAGTTATGAGGTCAGAGGAATTGATAAAAAAGAGCTATTATGCATATGCAATTGCAAGATAAAGATTGATCAAGTTGGGCTTCTCGAAGATGTCAGCAGTGCTGCTTTTTCAAAGACAGTTCAGCAGCTTGTGGTTTTGAAATCTGATGAAAACAAATATCCTCAAGCCCTTGATCCATTGAAAGGTATTAACATTATTATTGGTGATTTGGGACAGATGAACTGCATGGTGTGTTTTGTGTCTTTGAGTTTGTGGGATTGTATTCTTCAGTGACATCATTTAACCGAAAATAATGAAGTTGAAAAGTTTAATAATATCTTCTCATCTCAGGTTTTTTCAGTTCCACAGATACAATGCTTTCTTTTATGGGGTGCAATAAGTATTCTCAGTTATGCATCAGTTGGTTAGTGTCGTTTGATTTTTTGATGGCTGAATTTGTTGCTAGACTATTTTGATGGAACAGCAACTCTGGTCTCATCATGACACACTTTATGGTATACTTATTGGCTGTAATTATGTTACAAAAAACTAATTAAACACCCAAAATTTTAGAAGAAATATCTGTGAGAGAGAAAAGTATTAATCAGATAAAGAAGTATGAACCTTGAGTTCTAAACATAAAAAGTATGAACCATGTAGTTATGAGGCCTACTAACATAATGACCTCACGAGCGTCTTGTCTTCCACTACCTAAATCTGTGCCTTTCTAATTGTAATGTCTCCCTTTGGCACCCCCTAAGTAGCGAGCAATTATAACTAGTTGTGCATTTTGGTTTTAGTTTGTAACTTACCCTTGAAGTGACTTATGCTGTGGTGATCCTCTTTCAGATTTGAAGCTGAAAGACATGAACCTAGTGGAAGCATACTACAAATGGGCTGGCCTATTGCAGAAGATGGCAGCAAACAAGTGTCATGGTTGTATAAAATTGGATGAGCACATCAAGTTAGCAAAAGAGAATAAGAGGCACAAAGACGAAGTTAATGCTCTGAAATTTCAAATGTCTGATGAAGCACTTCAACAAATGCCAGATTTTCAGGGCCGGGTAATTTTTCTAATGTCCCCTGTTGCTCTGTTATCCCCTGGGTCATTTGCACAACTCCCTCTTAATGTTTTAAGCTAATATGCAGATAGATGTTCTGAAGGAAATTGGTTGTATAGATGCTGATCTTGTAGTTCAAATTAAAGGCCGCGTTGCTTGTGAGATGAACTCGGGGGAGGAGTTAATATGCACAGAGTGTTTATTTGAGAATCAACTTGTTGACCTGGAACCAGAAGAGGCAGTAGCTATAATGTCTGCATTTGTGTTCCAGCAGAGGAATACTTCCAAACCTTCTCTTACTCCTAAACTTTCTATGGCTAAAGAAAGGTTAGATGTTTCATTCTTCTTCCTTTGCTCTCGATATACCTAGAAGATTTAATTATTAGATGTTTTGTTACTTAATAAATCCTGCCTACTATTTATGTTTTAAAAAATAGGATCTTTGTAATTGAATCCTGATTTTACTTTGCTACCAATACACAGAAGTATGATGCCATGCAGCTAGAGTGTTCCAGAATTTAGCCAATTGCTGGGCGTTAGTAGGATGTCCATATGACCTTGGTACTTGCCCTTCTTAGGTGCTAATATTCACATTTCAATGTCTAGTTGCCAATGTGGTATGAGAAATGAGAGAGAGGATTCTGCTACAGTGGGTGTGCACTTGAGAAAACCTGAACTGTAGTTCTGGAATAACTTTATTGAGAAATTTTAGTTAGATAGGTTTTTTGCTTCAGGGGTGTACCATTGAGAAACCCTTGGTTGTAATTCTGCAGAACATTTTTTAGTGTTATGATTGACATCTGCTGTTGTTTCATTTGTCTTCACATCCTTTATGACATTTGTTTAGTATTCAATCTAAATCCAAAATTTATTGGATTCAGATTGTACAATACAGCGATTAGACTCGGAGAGCTTCAAGCCCATTTCAAAGTACAGATAGATCCCGAGGAGTATGCCCGTGACAATCTCAAGTTTGGTCTTGTTGAAGTGGTTTATGAATGGGCAAAGGTTTACTTTTACCTCTACTGACGTCCTGTTAAACTAGCAGTTGCCTTGTGCATGGTTTGCCATCTCATATTTCTTCCTTCTTGCAGGGCACTCCTTTCGCAGATATCTGTGAGCTAACCGATGTACCTGAAGGCCTGATAGTGCGAACCATCGTCAGATTGGATGAAACATGCCGTGAATTTAGAAATGCTGCGGCTATTATGGGTAACTCTGCCCTGTACAAGAAGATGGAAACTGCTTCCAATGCAATAAAGCGCGACATTGTTTTTGCGGCCAGCTTGTACATTACTGGAGTATAGGCATCTCAGAGCCGGAAAACATCTTTTTCCCGGATCATCTTCAAAAGAAAGGAAGCAAATTTGAAAATTTTTGTGTTGATGCTGCTATTCCATAGCTGCCCAAACTGTATCAGTTTAATTCAATTTCAAGTTGTATTAAAAAAGAGTATGGTAGATTAAATTGTACAGAACAAAAATTAATTAATTTATCTAAGTTGAAGAAATTAAAATGAATTGGAGCCGTGTACAGCGAAAGGCAAGTTCCGAATGCTGGCGTGGGACCCACTATCTGAAAAGTAGACGGCAGCGAGTAGAGATAATAATTTGGCAGTGTCAGAGAATGTATCATTTTCCTTATAATAATAAGTAATATTCATTAAAAAATAAGTTTTTACGAGAGTTATAATATTAAAATATTTAATGAATATTAATTGATATAATTTTAGAATTAGGTTAATTTGATTATATATTCATACAGTAAAAAATTTATAATATATTTATTAATACTAACATGTTAAGGTGGTGGGATGAGATGATTCAGTAAAGTTTTATTGTACTATAGGGTAGTGAGTTTTTAGGTGGAAGAATTAGGATTTGTCAATTTTTATAATAATAAATTTAATGGATTCCATTTGAGGCCGTGCCACACTACATGGCAATAAGCTCTTAGACTTCTCCCTTATTTTATCATTTTAATTTTAAATATAGTTAAGAGGAAACCATTTCAAAATAAGATTTTCTCTTGATTTGAATTATATTAAATTTTTAAAGATTTTTTAGCATATGTCTTTTAGTAGCAGTATATACACAAGATTTAATTTTTTTTTATTTTTACTTATTAATTATCAATCCGTATTTGAGTTATTTACTTATTTTTTTAGTATATAATCAGATCAAAAGAGAGAATTTTAATCCATCCCATTTCACTATCACTATATCGTAATTGGTAAAATATAAAAGACAATTGTAAAGCTTCACAATATAATAATGATGAGGTGGTAAGACTTGCTTACATAATTTTTCTCTAATTTGACACCCAGGCATTATCACTAATTCGGATTCAAATCTTCTATCCACCTTGATTTTTTTTTTTTTTTGGGTCTTTATTAAATGGTTGAGATATTGTGTTCCTTATTAATTTAGATGGCTGTGATTTATTGGTTTGTATTAAAAAAAAATACACACACTTAAGAATAAAACAGAGCAGAGTATCTTAACCCAACTAACGCCCTATTGAACATTTTGGGTCGACCGAGAGTTTAGCTCAGCTCCAGTCGTTCGCATCTTTCATTCTAATCTCATGCCCTCGTGTCTTATCAAACAGGCACTTCGTTTGCTCATTTTATCACTGAAGTGTATGTCACACTCAAGAATCATTCAACTACTGACACGTCCCTAGTCCTTACATTACAAAATAGAGTCATCCTGCCATGCATCGCTGTATTCCATACAGCGGCATGCACCAACCGGTATAACCGGTTTTTAACCGGTTAATATAATAAAAATTACATTTTTATTTATTTTTTATGTGAAAAAATTATAAAAAAAATAAAGATAAAAGATAAAATTGTAAAAAAAAATGAGGCAAAAGATTGTAATAATTTTAAATTTATAAATAGTATAAAAATTATAAAAATAGTACAAAATATGTCATAAAATTGTTATATTCCTACTTATTTTGTCACATTTCAATATTTATAGTGTATATTTCAAGTTTACTTTTCAAATTCCTATTTTCTGTTCCGATTTATCTAAATTTTGGTAAGTTATTTCAATTCATTTTCTACCAATTTTTGGTTCTATATTTTCACTTTTTTCATTAAATTACAACTTTTAAGGTGAAAATTTCAAGTTTATTTTTTATATCCCTACATTCGCTTAGACTTTATCTAGTTTTTGGTAAGCTGTTTTGATTTACTTTTCCACTGCTTCTCAGTTCCATATTACTACTCTTTTTATTGAATTTCAACATCTTTTGTAAATATTTCAAGTTTAGTTTTAAATTCCTACTTCCCATTAAAATTTATCAAATTCTTAATAAATTATTTCAACTTTTTGGTTAAGCTTCTTAACTCTTATCTCCACCAAGTTTTGATTCTATATTCCTACACTTTTTATTACATTCCAAAATTTTGGTTGATATATCAAGTTCAATTTTTAGATCCCTATTTTCCATTGCATTTTATCGTATTCTTGGTTAGTCATTTCAACTTTTTGGTTAAAATATTTAACTCTTGTTCCCATTACTTTTTTGTTCTGTATTCCTACTCTTTTCATTGAATTCTAATATTTTATATAGATATTTCAAGTTCATTTTTTAAATTCCTACTTACTGTTATAATTTATCGAATTCTTAGTAAGTCGTTTTAACTTTTAGGTTAAGTTCTTTAACTCTTGTTTCCATTATTTTTTAGTTCTATATTTCTATTATTGTCATTGAATTCCAACATTTTGTGTGGATGTTTTAAGTTTATTTTTTAAGTCCCTACTCACTGTTAGATTTATTAGATTCTAGATAATTCTTTTCCAACTTTTGGGTTAAGGTTTTCAGCTCTTATTTCTATCACTTTTTGATTCTACATTCCTACTCTTTTAATTGATTTCCAATATTTTGCGTGTATGTTTCAAGTTTATTTTTTAAATTCCTACCTACCGTTGAAATTTATCAAATTATTGATAAGTAATTACAACTTTTAAGTTAAGCTTTCTAACTGTGGTTTCCACCACTTTTTGCTTCTATATTTCTACTTTTTTTTATTAAATTCCAACATTTTGGGTGGATATTTCAAGTTTATTTTTAAAATCACTACTTCTCATTGGAATTTATCATTTTCTTTGTAAGTTATTCCAACTTTTGTGTTAACCTCTTAAACTCTTTTTCCAAACACATTTTGATTCTATATTCCTACTCTTTTTATTAAATTCCAACATTTGAGTAAATATTTCAAGTTTATTTTTTAAATTTCTACTTCTCATTAGAATTCATTAATAAAGCTCTTCTACTCCTTTTTTTCCATTGTTTTTTAGCTCTACATTCCCACTCTTTGCATTAAGTTTCAATATTTTAAGTAGATATTTCAAATTTATTTTTGGTATCCCTACTTTCCGAAAATCAATTCCCACTTTATTTCCACGATTTCTTGGTTACATATTTCTACTCTTTTAAGTGTATTCCAATATTTCGGGTAATGTTCTAAACTTACTTTATAAATTCTTGCTCTCTGTTTTAATTTTTCAACTTTTGAGTAAATTGTTCCTACTTTTAAGTTAAGTTGTTCCTACTCTTTTACAACTTATAATGGTTTTATATTACTATTATTTTCATTATATTCCAATACTATAGGTACATGTTCCAGATCCTATTTTTAACTAATAATAATATTAATTTTTAAAATAACAACAATATCAATAAGGTGAATTATATTTGACCCCTTACTATTTTAACAAATATCAATTTACCATATAACACTAAATTTTTTTTATTGCAACCCTTTATCATTTTCAACATTTTAAGTCCATAATATAAGTCTCTTCCCCAATCCCCCTCGCCCCCCCCCCCCCCAATTACTTCATGAGATCTTTTGAACTTAACTTTTAATCTTTATACATATTTATTCCCATTTTATCATTTTAATTAATAGTATCTAGTTGTATTTAAAATAAATTTATGCATTTATTTTCATTAATTCTAATTATTTATTTTCATTAAATTTTACCATTTCAATTAATTCTAATTATTTATATTTTTAAAAAAATTTATCAAAAAAACTTTATTCATATAAAGTTTTTACCACTCTATTTTCTTTTCAAAATAGTTTCTTTAGTTTCACAAAACTTCAGCAATGAAGTTATGTTATTATAAGTAGTATTATTATTTTATTTGTATTTCTTCTACTATTATTATTTATTTATAATGTTACTATCATGCCTCATGAGATTTATAGTTAAATATAATAAGAATGTATATATGCTTATGTCCTACACTATTTTTGTACTCTTTTAAATTAGTAAGTTATTTTTAAAATATTTTGATTGTACAATTGATTTCTACAAGTTACAAAACTTATGGCCCTGGAATATATTTTTTTAGTTGAGACATTATTCATTACTTTAGGAGATTTGATCATGAATCTATATTAGAGATTTTAACCTTTGTTCACATTTATACTTATTTATCATTTAAATAATTATAATTTGTTAACAAAAAATTAAAACTTTCTTAATCTTGTTATATTGAATTATCTTTTTCCCTTTTTTTTTGGGATCAGTTGATTTCATGAGATTTCTTGAACTTAAATTTATTCATACTTAACTTTTAATTTTTAAAAACTTTTTTCCCATTTTGTCATTCAATTAATTATATTTATTTATCTTTGAACTAAAATAAATCAAGAATGAAGATTTTTTCAATTCACATTAAATTTTTACCACTCTATTTTCTTTTCAAATTAGTTTTCTTAGTTTCTTATTACTTTAACAAAAAATTGATGCTATTAATTAGCAATATTATTATATCATACTTGTATTATTATCACCGCTGTTATTTACTTTTTAACTTTAGCTACAATAATTGTTATTACCATCCAGCCTCATGAGATTTGTTAACAACATTTTATTTTTACCGTGAGTATCCTTCTTTTTCGTTTTCAAGTACGCATAAAATTTTCAATTTATAAAACAAGTTCTTTAATTTTCAAGACTTAGCTAAAATAATTTTTAAAAGTTTATTATAGCCAATATGACATTATGTAAATCTAACACTATAGTAACAACATTTTTTAATATGATTTCGCGTGTTTAATTAACTTACCTTCTTCAGATGGTCTTTTATTCTTCGATTTGTTGGCATTTATTTGCAAATAAAATTACAATGTCCTATTAATTTATCTGATGTACTTAAAAATTGATAAAATAAAAAAATACAAGAATGAGAGCTTCTATCACTTATGCAATTTGTGCAATAATGAACTGATGTGAGAGCCACTAAAAATAATGAATTGCAGAAAGAAACGAGCCTAAAACCACTTCTGTTGAGAATTTTTTTTAAAAACTTTTAACATCAATAAAACCAATACAAAATTAAATCAATTTATAGCTTCCAAAAGCTAAACTTTCAGATGCTGCTAATTTGAGATTTAGATTTCGTGGGTCTCTGCATACACAAAAAAAAGACAAACCAAATGATATTAAACAAAAAAAAGACTGCAAAAAAAAAATATATATTCAAATTTCAAATGCATGATCTAAATTCTTAGGCAGGATTAGATGTATATTGTTTTCAATAGAAAAATTGAAACTTAAATATAAAATAAACACAAAACTACATTCTAATTATAACAACATTTTTTGATGAATTTTTTAATAGCAATATTTAGAATATAAAAATTATTCTCAGCTGGCATACTTAATAACTTTTATATCTACTTTCATTTAACAGCAAACTAATTTAACCACAAACTGATCTTGGCGATAAAGATAGTGGAGAATACATCCAAATAAATAAGAATAAAATTTCACAACTACCAATTCATGATTGGTATGAATCAATATAGATAATGAAATAGCATCTTAATGAAAAACTTACAAAACGCAATAGAAACTAAGCACCTAAAAATAACTAACAAATTTGTAAGCATATATATTCATTCGTGAGTACAATGCATTCAAAATAAAGCCTTGTTTATTTATTTATTTGTTTATTGTAGTATACACAATTCTTATAATTTATCAGCATACATAAAAAAACTGTTCAAGTACCCAAAATACTTAAAAATGACTAGGTTACTAATTACCAAAGCACGTCAAATGCAGGATTACCAATACCACAACAGGAGGGGGAAAAAAAAGCAACTCAAATCAAGGAAATTGGTATCAAACCAATCTATTACCATAATCAATTAGCCATCTAGCTAAAATAGAAAAATAAACCACACTTATAAAGCAAACGAAGCCAATCAATTTTTTTAGGAAGACATCTCTATTGTATTGTATCATTTTTTGTACTTCCTCCAAGATATTCCATGAACCAGAAACACCATTTCCTAATTCAACATTCATCATTACATCAGTTCATGGGCTTATTCGCATCAATATAGCCTAAACATTTCACCATCACAAACTTATCCTTCTAGAAGCAATGAGATAATTAATAGACTTTTAACTTTCACTTTGCATACAAGTTCCCTTACCCATGTAGTCATTCTAAACATGTGCATGTAGCCATCCTCACTTCTCTAGTTTTTAAGAAGCCTTACTAAGCTTTCACAGCTTGAACAAGTTGTCATTTTTTCATTATAAGACAATAAATATAGCATGAAGATAAAACTCTTTTCATAGCTAAATAATTAAAATTGAATACAAACAGAGACAACTATCTCAACCAGCTCCAAATTCACACCTTGTAAAATGTCATTGTTCAATTCAATCAGCCTTTATCCTCCTCTCCACATTCAATCTCACTGCAAAATCAACAAGCATTATAGAACCTCAACATCTACAATTTTACAGTCCCTTCCCCATAAACAATGTTAAGATCCACAATATTTTGTGCAGAAAAAATGATCTAATGTCTTTAGCACCTTCAGTTTACTCAATTCAATCATAATGTAATTCAAGTCAGTCAATAATGAAGTCAATCCCTAATTGAATTGAGAGAAAAGCTAAAAAGGCAAGACTTATCATATTCACACAATAGTTTACTTTTTCTTTTCAAGTTGAAATAATTGTAAGACTTAATATGAAATCAGAACACAATTAAACTCTGCATCATAAAAATTTTAAAAAAAAATTAGAATTCAATAGAAAAGCAGAACATGCTCAAACTAAGTACGAATATTAGAAGCATCAGAGCTTTTAACATCTGAAATGTGCAACTTGATTAAATTCTAAGTTGCACTCCGTAGAAAGCAGTGGCAAAGGTTGAAACTGCAGTAAGCTTATAAATAAATAAAAACAATGAGGCAAATGATAAGCAAGAAAGAGAAGATATGAAATGTGCTTCCAGTAAATAATCATATTATTTTATCTGTGATTTGAATGACACAAAGATACTAACATATTCATCACTTTAAGGAAATGAATAAATAATTCCAGTCTAAATTCTACTCACAATCAGATGTATGTTCTTATAATCAGACTGAGTAGACAATGAATGGAGATCATAATCTCTGTAAAAAGAATATGGAGCTTCAAAGCACTCAGGTTGCTTCACATTATTCCCTTTAGCCTCAAAAGAATTTGAAATAACATCAGGAGAAGTTGTCTTGGGCAGGTGCACATAATTGGCGATGTGTTTATATTTGAAAAGCTTAGAAGCGCTGCTAGGGGAGATATGATAAGGACGTTTCCCTTTGCCTTGCAACATTCTGTCCTTATTGGAAAAGGGCTTATTTGCTCCTCCAACCTACAATTTTTTCAAAGTAATATAATTTTAGAAAATACCCATAATCAATTGTAAACTCAAAGCTCCATACTTAATCCATCAAAATACAGAGCAAGTATATAGAAAAAGAAAAGACAAATGTGCCATAAAAAGATATTCCCAATATTCTGAATTAATTAGAGTCCAAGAACTATGGACAATGAGCATAAAATTGGCAGTAATGACATTTGATAAGCATTTCCAAGGCATTACCCGAAGTGATATTAGCAAACATAAATCTTGATAAAACATTTCCAAAGATGAGAGTCAAATACAATGGCAACAATGTCCCCTCACCACCCATGTAAGCTACAGATTTGAACCGCAGACCTCTTGTACTATACCAAAAGAAATCAAAATCAACATGAGACCATTTTTTTGGATCAAACATAAGACCAAGAATTATATAAAGAAAAAAAAATTAGTAAACAAACACAAAAATAATATGCATTGCTGCTCAATCCGAAAATAAAAATTCAAAGTAAAAAAAAAAAAACTAGTTTGTGAACTAAAGGCATATAAACTGGCTCAACTTGGTGCTGTAAACAAGTAACTGAAGGAACCAATCAAAGAAACCAGCTCTGTAAAGCACTTTCAATTTATAAAAAAATCAGTAACATTTAACTGAAATTTCATCTTAAATTTATCCAATTAAATAAAGAGAAAATTTAAAAACTTATAAACATGCAAGAATTTGTGAAATAAGGAACAAAGAGTGAGGATTTACCGTGAATCCGCTGCAAGAATTTGTCAAAACCTCTACTTGCACTAATCTTCTTTTATGAAAAGAACAGCACCATTCATCACTCATATGTCTACACCCCAAAAGCTTCATTTCACCTTTACCGCCACCGTCACCGTCACGTCACCATACCACCATCCGATTACAATTACATGAAAAATATTTATATATTAACATTTTGAGTAAAAATTAAAAGCAAACAAGAAAAGGATGTTGAATGAAGACTCACCGTAACCTAATAGAATTGAGTTAACCGAGGCCAAAAGAGCACAAATGAATGCATACTTGTTCAGCCCTTTCTTTTGATGACCCGCACCCGCGTCTACATTTTGATGATTATCGAGCCCCCATGCTCCAGCGGCCTCTATTTTCGGCTCCAATCAACCTCGTAGCTATGCTTGTGATGGTGAATCCGACAACAGTTTAGTCATGTTGGAGTAGCGATGGTAGCTCGGCTGGTGGCCGATGAGGCTTTGAGTGCGTAAGGGCTGAGATCATTTGAGAGCGGCTAGGGTTTCTAAGGTAATATTAGAATACAAAGTATTTATAGTTTGGGTTAAAAATTATAGAAATTCAATTTGATACAAATTAAAAATAGAATAAAATTTGTTAAATATTTCATTTGGGCGCTAATTTTGCCCACCTAAGTGAAAAATAATTGATTTACTTATATTATTAGAAAAAAAACTTGATTTTAAAAAATTTTATATCCATTTTTTAACTCCTTACCTCCCCAAAATTCAAACTTAGGCAGCCAATTAAAATAAAGCTATTTAAAACTCATTCAGCCACACCCTTTGGATCCTAAACTAATTTGATATTATCATACTAATACTTTATAATAATGATAAGATCCCAATATTTATAACCTAATTTATATCCTAAATACATATGTTGCTCATCTATTTTTCACCATTTAGATCCTTTTTTTGAACAATTATGCCAAGATGAAATACATTTTGGTTACTATATTTAAAGCGCATAATTATCCAAACATATGTGCATGTGATTATTATGAGATTAAGATGGGGTTTTTATCATAATTTGCTAAACAACAAACTTTTCCCTAACATTTACTATACAATGGGAATACAAACTGTAATTATAACTAATAATATTACTAAATCCTAAAGATGCAAGCGAAACTCATGTAAGACTCTAAACTCCGCCTCTATAATTATTAAAAACATAATAATTGCAAACTTACGTAGTTCAAAGTTGCTATTTGTATCATTAGTTATGTATCATGCATAATTAATTGTCATGTGTAAGGTGTTAGCTAACTTTGTTATTTATTATTTGTATGTTAATTTTATAACCTTTATTAATGAGTGACTCGTCATTTACGACATAAACTATGTAAAATGTAATATTACTCTTAATAGTATTCACACCAACCATTATATTATGTGTGAAAAATAACGTGTATAGTGTTTAAGCCCCACTCACATTGATTGGGAGGGAATTAGGTTGTTGTTAGGTTATAATTAAAAAAAATTAACTATATTAATGTTGAGTGTTCTTATAATGTTAATTACAATTCCATATCTATAGTATTTATTATGTAATAGACATTCAAAGCTGCATGAAATAATTTTTAATATTACTTTAATTTGTATGAGATAATTTACATAAGAAGTTGTATGCATATTACTCAAAATATCATATTAATTACAATTCCATATCTATAGTATTTCTTATGTAATAAACATTCAAAGCTGCATGAAATAATTTTTAATATTACTTTAATTTGTATGAGATAATTTACATAAGAAGTTGTATGCATATTACTCAAAATATCATATTAATATTCGAAATTATGGTAGCTTATCTTTATAGCGTATTACTAAAAATATCAAATCAATACTCCATATGATGATGCTTTGTATTTGTATAAAAATTTAGTTTTGTTAAATTAATATTAATATAATTTGATTAGTAACTTTAACGTTTCCTAGTTAAAAAAAAATTAACATTTCCAATTTAACTTTGTTCACGTTAAATTGAGGGGGTCTTTGACAATTTTCCAATTTAAATAGGTATAATTTGAATTTATATAAAGTACAAGCGGTTAATTGAGAGTTCACTTTGATATCTGCCATCTATCCATTGTTTACCGCCGGTTTCGGTAGCCAGATTTAATTACAAAATGTCTCAACTGTCGGATGGCCTCACAAGAAATCCAACGGTTTATGAATTTTAAATAAAAAATTCAAATGCCGCTGTATGTGATGCAGCGTTGTATTACAGGTGGAGCCTACAAAATATATACTGACTGTACCTGCTCAAAAACATCCCCAAGTTGGTAACTTGAATGTGGTTCTTGCATGAGCTCTAGTCCCCTCTCTCTTCAGTCTTCACCATCTCTGTATCTCAAACAAAAACGAAAACCAATACATTTTTCTTTACAATTTGAAAACAGTTTCCTCCCTTGTTTCAAAGGCTCTTCATCAATCATGTCTGATTGGGATCACCGTATGATGTGAGTTTTTGTTTTTTTCTTTTTTAATTTTCAAGTTTTTTCTCAAACTAATTTGCTTAATTTTAATGGGATTGTTTAGTTTAATTATTTTTATTTATTTATTTATTTCGGCAGGTTTGATAGGTATTTGTATGATTATATGAGAAAAAAGAACATGCATCAAACCGCAGATATTTTCAGGAGAGAGGCCAATGTTGTACTGCATCCTTCACTTCCTCCGGGTATTGTATTGCATTTGTATTTCTAATTTATACGATTAAAAAAATTATTGTTATTTAATAGTCATTTGAGAGAAAGTTTATTGTTCTTTGGTCCTGCTAACCGACTCAGAATCAATTTATAATTTATTTTGATCACAAGCGTTAATTTACTTACAGTCTTCTCATAATTAGTGTGAGGATTTGTGAATGAGAATATCAAAGCGACTAGCGAGTCGCGACTTGATGACAATGACAAAAACAGTCATGAACTTCAATGCAATTTTTTTTTGGGTGTCACTGTAGAGTGCTTTTTGTCGTTGTTGTCTAGTTGCTGGCCATCTGCACTTGATGAGGACTCTTTAATTGGTGAAGCAAATTTCCCTTCTAAACTTGCTAAACTGCGCAAATGGTTATTGGTTTTTAACAGATATTTATTGATTTTTCATTTTTCTAGGGATTGATGTACCTGATGGCTTTCTGCATGAGTGGTGGTTAGTATTCTATGACATGTATAGATCACAGCAGCTAAGGGGCCATGCTCCAGGGGAGGGTCCGAATATGATGGTGCTGGTTAATTAAATTTTTATCCCTTTTTTCTCCATTCGATGGATTTTTTATTAATGCTTTTGGATGTAATTTAGTCATTTCTTTGCTGGATTTTTTTTTTTAATTAGATTGAACAACTGATAGGAGCTAGACGACGGACTGATCCTTCTCCACTAGGACAGCATGAGATGAATCAGCAAGCAATTTCACGTGTGATAACGGATGCCAATTCTTGTATGTCCCTAGACGTACCTGTGGTTCAGTTCAATATTGGAGAATTAATTGCTACAATGATTTTTTTAGTACATCTTTTGAATTAGTTACTTAGTCAACCTTGTTTATGGACGACAGTGTGACAATGGCTTCCCTTCCCTAGTTTCATGCTAAATTCATTAAAGATATTTTTCATCTTTACTGTATAGTGGTGCTGCTAATTAAGTTCTGAAGGACAACCATACGGTGGCTTGATTATTTTCCATTTAAAATCAGAAATTAACTTCTTGGATATCTTCTTAAGCCTTTTTGGAGTGATCTTGATTAAACTGAAAAAACGAAAATACAAGCTGCCCCAACAGGAGCATTTACTTTGGAGTTTATCCTGTTAAGATGCTATATGTGTAAAAAAAGAATTATGTACTGTGCTTCATGTGTGTGTTTGGCAGCGTTCAACTCTGGGGTCAGTGCAATGGGATCAAGGAGGTCCCCTTTAATAGTGAGCATTGTTATAAGATTCAGTTTTTTTTGTTCTCTCCAAATTCCTTTTCAAGGAACTGTATATGTTAAGGGTTAAATTGACTATGTTCACATTACAGGGAGCTGAGCTAGTTCCTCAAGGCATCTCGTCATCTTCTCATCAACTTAATTTATTAACATCCAAGTCTGTGCCATATCCTCCAGGAAACCCTGCCAATTTACCTGTTCGAGAAGTTGGCTGTTCACTTATTGCAGCAACGAGAAAAGATAAGGATATTATGACAGAAGAGGTAGTGGCCTTCTAATTGATGTACTGTATTTGGACATGTTACATGTAATCTTGCTTACACGCATGCATAAACATGCTGTACATATATATTTGCATTAACAATTTAACATGCTTACACACATGCACAAACTTGCTATGCGTGTATACTTGCATTAAGATCTGAATATATGCAGCCCACCAGTTATCATTTGAGATTCAGTGGCTATAAACTAAGTAGTTGATACTTTATCTCATACGTTTTATAGGAAAATGAGCTAATCCTTCCACCTCCAAGATTTGAGAATTATGCATTAAACTCACTTTGGGTGACAGAGAAACATCAGCAAGAGCTCAGGGACAAATCAGTCGTAGCTCAGGTGGTATGGTTACTATACCTTAAGAGAGAAGTCTACATATATTGTACTGTCCACTCATCACTTATTAGTAGATTCCCTTGCCACTGAAGAACAACCTGGAATTGTTTGACCCATGCATACGTGTCATTGTCCAGTAGGTTTTCTTTTTCGATTTTTTCTATTAAATGTGTCTTTCTTAAAGCCACAAAATCTAAATTGAATTATGTATTAACTCCCCAACAAGTGCCTTAAATTGATCATGTATTATGTTGCTGTTTCTTTTCAATATTGTGTTACAACTTTGAGCTACTCCAATGAAAACCTTTTATTGCTTGCTCATCCAAGCATGTAGTATGTTTTACAATTTTACTCTTGAATTGTGTGCTTTTATATTTTGTGGATCAGAGCGGTGGAAAGAGTGTAAACACAACAGACTCCATAGATGGACTCTGCAATGGATCAAGCGATATGGATATTTCTTCTGATGCTTCCTTAACAAAATTCAAGCCCAATGATGATAATGTCAAATCATCTTCTCCAAATGCTGAAGGAAACAAAGATAATGCAGATTCTTCTGATGATGATTTGAAAGGTATTCTGTTTATTAACTAAATGAGAGTAAATTTGGGGTAGTGCATGTATCTTCTCAGTGATATTTAGCAATTTGGGATGACAAGTACTAACCTTTTTTTTTTGGGTGGGGGAGGGGGAAGGGGACAAGTACCAACCTTAGACAATCTATAAAACAACAATTTTTAGTTAAGATAGTTTTTCATTGGAAAGATATTAAAACTTTTTAAATTTCTTTTTATCTGGAATACCAAATTTTTCACATTGAAAGTGGTGATTTAAATAATCTGTTTGTGTTCTTAAGTGCTTAATTTTCTTACCTTTACCTTGTAAGATCCCTATTTTTACATTTTTTTTTTCTGTTCTTATTAAATCACTAATTGAATTTAATACTGCACAAAAGCTATCAGTCATTTGGGATTTGCCACAGGGACCATTTCTGAAATGCATTCAAATCTCTGGTATATCATATAATTAGAGTTAGTTGTGCTCTCTTATTCAATATGTGTTGAGAACAGGGATTTCAGGCTTTCAGGCTCGTGCTTATCGGGTTGATACTAACATTTTTGTGTTTGAAGCTGACATTTTTTTCCAGTTTTGTTCCCTCTATTATATAATTTCAGATCGAGGTCTAATTGCAGAACTTTTCCTCACAGTCCATCAAGTTTTGGAATCCAAAAAAGAGGTGTAAATCAATAACTGTTTCAAGCACATGACGGCTTAATGTCTGCATTAACAGATTCCTTTGTGCCCAAATTTTGCTTGGGTGGACTTGATCAATATGTGAAGATACAGAAAAGAAACTTTGTCATATATATGTCTCTAGTTTTTTGTTCAGCATGCGGATACAGGCTCCTTGCCTTTGATAGTGACTATATTTTATTTCTTCTATCTCTTTTTTTAGGGGGTGGGATGTGCATATGCTTATCCTCTGCTTCTAAAAATATGAATGGCTTCAACTAGATGTCATAAATTTTCTAGCTTAGAACAGAGCAATGGCTTTTATGACTATTAGGTCTTCTTCTTATCTTTCTAGGTGGAGGATATTCCGGAGGAAGAGTTTGAAATTTTAGTTGCAGATTGACAATCTCTTCTTAGGCAAGTGAGACATAATAGTATAGACACAACATGGAGATGGAAATTCTCAAAAAATTAAACCACAGTAAAAAGAAAATCTATGTTTGCAATATAATAATTATGTAATAGTATAGGCGCAACATGGATTCCAATATATGCAGCATAACTGGTTATAGCACCATAGGTTCTTTGATCTTGACTTTTTATTCTTCTTCTGTTTGCTTCTGGGGAACCATTGATCTCTGAGGACAGTAACCACAGCTTGATATTTGATAAACTTATAGTGTGGAAATGTGAACACATTCACATGGATGTTCGAACATCAGAAGAAAATTCCTTTTTGCTTACAAATTTCTACATTCATGTAATACGGGTGTCCTAGTTATTCATTTCTGTTTCCCATCTATTCATAGACTTGAAATGTTAGCATCCTCTTCTAGAGTTAAAGTCAGTCAAAAACCACACATTCACTACCCACAATTAGGCTGGAAGGAACAGCTGTAGCCTGCATATTGGAATAAATAGAGGATCTGCCCCAATTTATATCCTTATTAACACTAATTCAGAACCAAGAAACATACAACTTGGTTCACTATGGAACTGGAATGAGACATTGTAAGACTATCTCAAACTGTAATATGATTGAGTGGGCTTCTTTTGAATGTTCCTACCATTCCTTAATAGAAGATTTAGGTGAATAATGAGAAGGATAAATTTTGATGATTTATGGTTCCCTTTTCTAAGAAAAAAAATTGATAATGTTGAAAGATTTTGTATTATTATTTATCCTGCAGCTTTTGAATGTGTCAGAAAAACAAAAAGAACATTAAGAAGTTTATTCTGTGCCAGAGTTGGTGTTTGAATTTTGAATTGTAACTGGACCGAGCTTGTTAAGGCATATAAAAAATTGGGACCTTTAACATGTTTGAGACAATAATAAGGTAATTGCTATAGTTATTGTTTACTTTCTTTTGGAAGGGTAAAAAAATGCTTTGTTGGTAAAACTTCTCTGGCTATTCTTGTTTTAGAGTTTGCTAGGTAACATATGGAAAAGTGAAATGATTGATCAAGCAGAAGAAAAAAATGCTATCGTCATTTCCATATGATTGATACACAGACTGAGATGCAACTTACTATATTTTAGTAAATCCTATCGTTATTTGCAGTAGTCAATCCAATGTAGCTCCGATGAAAGAGAAATGCGGCATTTTTGGTTGGGGGTCAGTGGAGAGTGTTCTTAACTGGAGGAAAGTGCAAGTACATTGAAATCTTAAAGCCAGAGGCTCTACATTTTGTCCAGAACTCATTGACTTCTATTTTCTTTCAATAATGCCCTTATATACCCTTCTATTATTGCTTACGTGTTTAAGCACTAGCAATCACAAGAAAAAATCTGTTTGTTTCCACATAAGATAAATAAAGTTTGATTAAATGGTAATAAAACACTTTTGCTTAATTATTTGGTCATTAATGTTTTTTTATTATTGTTTGTTCTTTTCTGCTATTGTAATCAATGCCATTAAAATTATAATTCCAGTGTGTTTCTCCTCAATATTGAAATTCTATCTTACATTTGTCATTTACTTGACCGTCGTGTTATGAATGCAGGTGGGATATCGTTGGAATCATTCATATCAATAGCAATTTTGACAATTCCAAATATGAGATATATTCCTTATATGCTCATGTTTGGAACTTCTTGAGGATCCCACTTCGTTATTTGTCGTGTTTTAGACTGTGATAACAAATTGTAGGTAACAAATTGTGACCTTTAACATGCTTGAGACAATAATAAGGTAACTGCTGCAGTAACTGTTTATTTTCTTTCTGAAGGCTCCAGCTATTCTTGTTTTAGTACCTGCTAGCTAACATGGAAATGTGCAATGATTGAAAAGCTTAAATCAGAAGAAAATATCTGTTCTTTTCCATGTAAGTAAATCTTATCATTATTTACTTTAGTTAATGCTAGTGCAGTGCTAGTGTAGTTTTGGTGGAAAACAGATGAGGCTTTTCAGAAGTGGGGTGGGCAGTATGGGGGGTGTTGTCAGGGCTTGGGATAGTGAGTTTGTAACTGGAGGAAGGTGTGAGACTATTGAAATTTTGTTTCATTGGCCTTCAATATTCTTCTTATTGTTGCTTCTATGTTCTGGAAATAGCAGTCAATAGAATACGCTGTTTGTTTCTGGACTTGGGGCCATATGACAGATAAGGTTTGATCACATGGTAATAGAACACTTGTAGTTGAATTACCTGGTCCTTATTGCTTAATTTTTCGTTGTTAGTTTGTTCTGTTATGATAGTCAGTGGTTAAAAGCATAATTCCATTTGTTTCTCCCTAAAATTGAATTTCTATCTTTCTGTTGTTTTATTAAATGCAGATTGGATACTTATCAGAGGCATTTTTATTGGTTACATTTTGACAATTCCATATATGCAATATATTCCTCATTTTTGGAACTTCAGAAAGATCCCATTGATTTGGTTGTTATCAGGTTTGAATTTTTGGTAAGATACTTCAACACAGAAGCTGTATGCTCACTTAATAGTTACAAATATCACAAAGTGGATGGCATTACAATTTAGATTTCTGCAAAATGTTTTGATGAGATACTTCAACAAACAAGTTGTTTTTCCACTTAACCACGGAGTTTTTGTAAATGCTTCATTTCATTCCTTTCAAATTGCTTGGGTTAGGCATGCTTCAACAGCTGCACAAGTTGAATATATATATTCCTGAATAACTACTGTATTCTTCTCATTTCTTCTGCCCTTTTCTTTTCTTAAAAATTTATATCTGGTTATCTATCATCAACTTTATTCTCACATGGTGGTAGAAGAAATTTTGCACTGCTTCCAAACGCTGCCTGCTCTTTTTCGTCATGAATATACATGGTTAGCATAAGTTGACAGTACTCCAAGCTGCCACCAGTGTAGCTAGAGCACAGGCAAAACGCTGGTATGATTTTGAGGAATTTTCTTCACCACATAAGTACTTATATATTTTATTCTGCAAAAAATTTCCCTTTCCATTTCTACTGTGGTAGACAATGCATCTGACTTCTTAGATTCAATAATGAAAGACGTGTATCACTCGCATTGCTCTTTAATTTCATGATAGTAGTTGATTAACTGAACTCAGTAGATTTGGAGCAAAGGCTTATTGAATTCAGATGTTCTTGTTCCACGTCAAAGATTCGAGAGTTGCTTGGCAACATTTTTTGGCTGAAGAAAAAGATCAGTTTCTTCAATGGAAGTGAAGGCTGTGAATAGAAGCCACTTCAGCACAAGTTACCTCAAAAAGAAATGAGCAAGTGGGTGCCGCCCCGAAAAAGACTAGCCATCATTTTAGATTACTTCTCCGTAGTAAAGTGTTAATGTTCAACTTTCATTTAAAAGAGTGTTTTCGCATAACCTTTCTCTGAACAGACCTTATGCTTATTAAATAATAAATTCATCATAGGAGTTCGATGGAATTACAATTCAAATACCACAAGCGTCTACAGGCTACATAACACACCCCACACAACCATTCTTATCCCTCCTTGATCAAAATCAGAAGACAGAAGAAGCCGGCAACACCGCCTAGCTCTTCGTTCGAAGACAATAGCCTTGTCAATTCTCACTCCTTTTTGGCTTGTCTGAAGAAAAAACAACCTGAAACAAAGAAATGATGCAATCAAGTGAGGACAATGTAAAAGCCTATATACATATATATGTGTGTAAAATATATACTGAAGTTGAAGTACCGAATCATCTGCAGATGGAATCCACTCATTAGTCGCTGGGTTCCCCTTGCAGGAGCAGTGATGGGTATCGTTGTTGTCCGGAGCCAGGATGACGGATTCGCCATTTGCATTTTCCATTTTGATAAATCCTGTTCCTGTCTGGAAACAAGAAACAAGACAAGCTTACGATGAATCATGTTCAAGACGTAACATTTCCTTTTTCATTTTCTGAACTGTGTTATGCAAGATTGCTTCGAACTTATAATTATTTGGATAAGCAAGGGCAGATATAGTGCGCGTGGCAAGTTATGATTGGGCTCCGTATATGATTTCAGTGTTGCAAGAGTTGCAAAATGAAAAAGGAAATTTGACAGTGATAGTTCTACCGTGTGGTGCTCCTTGTTAATGCGGTTGAGATCTTTGTAGTATTCAGTCTCATGGAACTCCTCTGTCACTTCGCTTCCATTCCAAATGACCTTCTGCTGTCGGATGAAGCATTCAGCAGCAATTAGAAACGCACAAGTGAACCAAAATAGAAGATTACATTGATTCAATATTAACAAGCTCTTGAATATTTTCTAGAGCAGTATGCATTTGTCGTTCAACGGTTAGCATAATTGCCTTCCAAGTAACAGACCCCGGTTTCGACCCGGCAAACGCACAAATTAAAATAGCTCGAAATGAAAACCAACCTGCGAATCGTTTTCTCGGAGGCCCTGAAACTGCAAATACTCTTGGTTGGAATCATTGCCATTGGCAAAAGCATCCACATACTGAGAAGAATAGTCACTCCTCTGAGGCTTAGTATGGCGCTTGGGAGCCAAACTTTCAAAATGCTCCCTCACCTCCTCTTCTATTTTAGCCTCTTCCTCCCTTGACAAGTGAATATCACTTCTGTTTGGCCTCCTCACACCCTCCATCTTTTCACACTTATTTTTCTAAGTCTGAGCTTTATGTATGCGATGATTGATTGCATATGGGCATCCACAAAGATATTTATTTCCGTAGCTTTTTTGTTGTACGGATAGTCGGCGTCTTGATGACCCAGAAAATATCTTGCTAAAATATCTTGGAAACCTTATCCCCTACTCGTATGTTTGAATAGAACGGGTGTTGGGCAATTCTTGCTGCTTGAATATGACGGGTAGTTGGGAAATTCTTGCCTGTACTTGCATGGTTGGTTGTATTTGCATTCAGTTCTGTTGAAGAGAGTAATGGCTGAAGCGGGGCACCTACCAACCAATCATATATCGCCAAGTGTGGAATACATGGCTCGTTATTAATTTGGTTCTGATTGAGCTCCGCTTTTGCGTTCCCGTTTAGCTGGCGCTTGAAAAGTTTGACATTTAGTTCCAAGGAATATGCGGCAGCCTAACAATTTGAGCTTTGATTAATTTTTAGTTTGTAAATGAAAGAAATTATGTGTTTCTTGATCCTTCTTTTGTACTTAAGTTTAGCATTCTGACGCTGGAAGTGGACAAAGATCCAGTTCGAAGGGCTTGCCTTAATTACTCTGAATGATCAGCAACAACTGTACTTCTCTAATTAAACCTTTCAGCTGAGACATTAGTCCATTTAATAACAACAAATTTGTTCTGCAATTTTATTCCGCACATACTTCATAATTTCAGCATACACACAAGGGACTGATCAAAGTTAAACCTAGTTTACAGCTAAAATGATAAACCAATCTTCAAATAAGGAGTCAAAATCAAGCAGAACAGCAAAAGTCTTAAAGCTTTGATTTAGACTGCTCATTACTGAATTGGGAAACGCTTGAAGATGTTAAAAAATGAAAAATCTTTAACACGAGGGGTAAAAATTATACCAAAATATCGTGCAATCATTAACATTAAAATTTAAAACCAGCATGTAGTACATTAATTTATGAATAAAGAGACATGTCGTACAGTTGTGTAAAAAAAAATTGCACGTTAGGTCGTACAGGTTAAGCCGATGTTTATTTTATATGTACGACATGTTGACGTGTTGCATAAATCCAAGACGACATATCGTCCAGAAATCAGAAAGCAGTGAAGGACGATGCATTATTTATTTCAAATGTAATAAGCTTTTCGCTAACGCCAATTGGCAAGGGTTCCATTCTTAATGACACATCAGAGCTGGTCAACCTCTGCACGTCATGTCATGTATTTTTTATATATATACATAATTTTCACTCAACTGGCTACTGAGATCTCGACACCTGCCCAACTTAAACCAAATGCTTGATTACATTTCTGATTGAAAGGATGAGAATCTCGAAGAGCGTCAACTTAACAGTTTCACATGCATAATCCACACAGACAGAACAAGTAGCCCCTGTTTCATCTTTTTGATTCAAGCCATGTACTTTGTCGTAAAGCTCGACACTCCAAACACCTCTGCCAAAATCATTTTCCTTCCTCATTCAACACCAGCCTCATAATGACAACAGAAAATTAATCAAACTGCCCTTACTGTCTTGAAATTTAGTGTCCGCGTCCAAATGCAATGCACTAGAATAATACTGACAGGAGAATAGCAACGAACTACAGCAAAGCACTTGCCAAATTTATCACAGAGAAGAATTTAATTATGAAGAACCGTTCCATGTCTTGCACCTATAAATCCTCTAAATGGCGAAACACAACACACAATGCATGCAACCAGTACCGTATAATGTTAGAAGAGAAGTGTCCAAATCTTCGATAATTTGAAAAAATTCTGAGCGGTGACTTTGAGTTTAACATTTGGAGGTTCTTATCAAATTGAACACCTTTCTTTTGTCACGTCCTTATTGCAGTATCAGTATACTACGTGATCTTTATATAGTCATGCATTTTGGGGTACCTGTTTATTGTATCGGTCTCCAATATCTTCTTCTCTCTCTATATTTGTGAGACTAAGACAATGATCCCTAGTGTGTTCTTCTGTTCCATGCGCCATGGCAGTTCAAGGTAATCATCTTAACCTTTAATTTGATACTGAATCTTGATGCTGTCAAGATTTCATCCATGGAGACTGACATTTGCTTGGCACAGGGCTTATACTGAAACATAGCTTTTTCTTTGGGCTCATCCTTCATGCAATTTTGATTTGCTGCAATTCAATCAACAACATTATGTTCAAATACAATGATCACATCAGATCTCACAGTCCCCACTTTCTCTCTGAACTTTTTAGATCCTCTGATTTCAAGCTATACAATCTTGTTTGCAGACTCAGCAACTCAAGTTACAATCATCAAAGCACATTTTTCAGGGATTCATCAAACACATCAGAATTGAATCAAAGATTACAGAGATAAAAAAGCCTATTTAATTTTAGTAGCATGGTCGTTTGGACTAGGATCAAGAGCTTAAGAAACAGAAAGCCCAGTTATTTCCTGCAGATAGTATAAAAACTTTGCACCAAATTTAACTTTCTGCCCTTTCAAATATGAAATAGGCACACAATAGGCTAACACTGGCTTCAATTTTCACTACAAAATCACTCATATAGTAACGTGGGATGGCCCTCTTAAGCTTGTGAGCCTACTCCATCACCTTTCCTCAGAACCCAGTACTTCCAACGCATCCATTTCAACTTTAACTAAAAGCTTTATGCTTTTTTTCCTGTGGCAAATGATTCTGCTCGTGATAAAGCAAAAATTACGCCAGCCCAATTGTTATCATAGTCATTTGATCTTAGATTCTAAAAAGTCTTCACCAGTTTGGAATCAACGAATCTAGGATAAAAAAGCAACCACTAGCAGAATCAATACGAGTAACAAACATTATACCCCAGTCACTCTCAGCTCAAAACTAGACGCTGATCCCAATCATAGCTACCAACTTGCGATCTAAACCATATAAGTGTCCCAAAACCTCACAAGTCCTTCCATTTCTACTCTTGCGTTCACTGACTGGAAGTTCGAATAGTTTCTTAAAAGATTGATTTTTTTTTTTAATTTTGCGTTAATTTTTCAGGAAGCAGAAGAACAACCCAAATGACCTGGAAGTAGAACCAAAAGACTTGGAGTTTTGGAACTCTGTTCAGTTCAACAGAGATCTGTTACACAACCAAAACCGACCAAGATTCAATTTACGATCTGATGATAGCCACATAAACAGGTTAGTTGCACTACTTATGGGTCTTGTTTACCAAATAATAGTCCTTAAAATTTTAGTATTATTGTTATTTTTCTGAAAAGTTTACTCAGTAGTATAATAAAATGAAATGACAATATTGATCATAATTAACTTCTTTATAATTAAGTAGAGTGATGTCTTAGATGCAAGTCTTGCATCCTCTATTATATTATTATCAAGTGTATATTCATTGATTAATTGAAAAATACACACGACAAAATTATAGGGGATTAAAGAATGTGTACAAGGCCTATTTTTGAACCCAGAATTCAAGATGAGAGAGAGATTGAATCATTAGACAAAAGTGATTCTTGACTCTTTGAGAATGACTTTTGTACAACTACTTTACCTCCAACTTATACGTTTCACAAATTTCAATCTCAATGTTTTTTTTTTTTTTCAATTTACTTCCAATTTATATTGCATCACATACATTACATAAAAATGGAAGTGCTAGCAACGAAAAAAAAAAAAAAAAGTAGTTGCTGAAGAGTGGGAGTCCTACAATTATAGCAGATATATCATTTTTTATTGTTTACAGATATATTGCATAATCTGAATTTTATTAGCATTGTAAATATATACACTTTGCAACACAGCGGCATAACTAAAAAATCTAGATACATGTGATGATAATACTGTGAACCTACTAGTTACTTTCACAAACCATATTGATAATTTGACATGACGGTATCAATATTTATTATTATTATCTGCATAACCACATGGGATCGGGGGTAGAGAGACAGAGGGTTATTAATTTATATAGTAAAGTGGCAAGGATGCGGCATTAACTCTCTCCTCCCACATTTTATCTCTGCTTACTGGCTTTCCGTCACTCGGGTGCTTTTGACAGAAACGGTTCGTTTAAGGTGAAGAAGAAAGGAGATATGGCAACAAGAGTGTCAAACTTCTCCGATCTGATACAGAGGGTGACTGCTTCTTGCTTGCTTCACCCACTTGCGAATATCCGTCAAGATTCCCAAAATGTCGCCGTCGAAGAATACGGAGAACAAAACGACGACGATTACAACAACTCCTCTGAAGAAGACGACGAAGAAGAGAAGACAAAAGGGAGAGGGATTGATAACAGCAGCAAGGTGGTGAGTATAGAGAGAGCGATGGAATTAGAAACTATAATGAACGAGGTATTCGACGCCGTTTCGGCGATGAAGAGGGCCTACGTGAGCTTACAAGAGGCGCATTGCCCGTGGGACCCGGAGAGAATGAGGGTGGCTGACGTGGCAGTGGTGGGGGAGCTGAGGAAGATTGGTGTTTTGAGAGAGAGGTTTAAGCGGAGGAGCTTTGGTGGTGGTCGTCGCCGTGGCGATGTCAGTGGCGGGGCTCTGGTGAGGGAGGTGGTGGAACCGTACGAGGCGGCGGTGGTGGAGTTGAAGAGGGAACTGAAGGCTAGAGAAGTTGAAGTTGATAACTTAAAGGAGAAGCTCCAGACTACAACTGGTCTCAACAACAATGGAGGCAAAAAGGGAAGGTCTCTTTCCAGGAGGAAAGTCAACTGCAGCAGTCAAGGTACGAAATCATGCCACCTACCAACATACATTATAAATATTGAAATGAATAAATATGTACATAATTGCAAAAATAAGTGCAGAAATCTCACATAGTGCCAATTACTGTTAACAGTTGCGGCAGCACCATCGCCGGACTTGTTTGAAGTAACAATGTGCCAAGTGAAAGAATCATCCAAGTCATTCACATTGCAGCTGCTATCCCTCATGCGCGCTGCACACTGGGACATAGCTGCAGCTGTTCGTTCCATTGAGGCAGCAACTACCAATGGCCCTGACACCATCAACAGCTCTGCAACCTCTGTTGTATCAACCCATCATGCCAAGTATGCACTCGAGTCCTACATTTCTCGCAAAATCTTCCAAGGGTTTGATCATGAGACTTTCTACATGGATGGTAGCCTCTCCTCACTTATCAACCCAGATCAGTACCGCCGTGAATGCTTCACACAATACCGTGATATGAAGGCCATGGATCCTGTTGAGCTTCTGGGAATTTTGCCCACCTGTCATTTTGGCAAATTCTGTGCCAAGAAGTATCTAGCTATTGTTCATCCCAAGATGGAAGAGTCCTTGTTTGGAGACTTGGAGCAGCAACGCCAAGTATTGGCTGGAAACCATCCAAGAAGTCAGTTTTATGGCGAGTTCTTAGGGTTGGCTAAAGCAGTTTGGTTGCTTCACTTACTAGCATTCTCACTTGACCCAGCACCTTGTCAGTTTGAGGCAAGCAGGGGAGCTGAGTTTCACCCACAGTATATGGAAAGTGTTGTCAAATTTTCTGGTGGCAGGCTGCCTGCAGGGCAGATTGTGGGGTTTCCAGTAAGCCCTGGGTTCAAGCTCGGAAATGGATCCATCATCAAGGCTAGGGTTTACCTCTCTTCCAAGACATAAGGTGTTTCCGGCTAGCTTGTTACACATGGTTCAAAGGGTTTTGGAAGCATGAAGTGACTAGTCTGTATACTTTCAGGTATCTGTCGTTTTTCCTTAGGGTACTATTATGTTGGTAGGATTACTATGTAATTAACGATACTGGATGTATGAACATGTGCTATTTTGGTAATTTGGATCAATCCCTTTAAATTTTAGACTGAAATATGTAATCAATATGTTAGAACTGATGGAGCGATATAAATCGGTATAAGGAGACATCAGTGGTATGGCAAGCAACCTATTCTTTTGTCTTCCAACTTGAATCAAAGTTTAAGGAGACATCAATGCAGTTGCCGCACATATGAACTGGCACTGTCTCTCTCTCACGCTATAGAACATGAAAGCAATACTTATTGAAGGCTTAGAAAGCGTGTTTTGCATCATTCCGAATACAGTGTAGCATTGTATCAAATATTTCAATTTCAAATAACATGGAGAAGAACTAGCTTGTAGTCTTAATCCTGATAAATCTAATGTCAAGTCCAATGAATATTAACAAGGATACTATTTCCTCTCTATAAATGGAAGTGGAAAATAATATGTGCAGAGCCAACTTTCTCTCTTCAGGAAAACTTTACTTTGGTGGGACTATCAAGCAAAAGCTGCTAGTTCCGCATGTAAAACTCAAAATCAGTCAAAATACACTTCCCTGATGAAAACTTTCTTTGCCTGTCATGGAGATTAGAAAGAGGGTAAGCATTTTCATGACTGAAAAAGGATGGCCTTTTTGAGATCATTGTAATGTGTCAAGTAGAAGCAAATAGAAAACCTACCAACAACGCAATTAACAAATAATAGAGAATAGCATGAAATGTACCAAAAATCATTTACAAAACGCAAAGAAATAATAGAGAAAGACTAGAATTGATAACAGCTTTATGGTCTTACTTGCTCAAGGGTCAGAAACATGATCACGTTCCAAGATCCCATTCGGCTAAAATTTGGTAGAAACCCCTTATAGAAGGCTAAGAATCCCTGCAATACATTAGCTTTATTAAGTTTCTACTCACTGGAAAAGGCAATCTGTCTTTCATACAATATGTTACAGGCTGACGAATCTGTGAAGAACGGAACCATCCGAATAGGAAACAACCAGCTATCTCTAATAGATGTTATACAGCTCATAAAATACCACGTATCAAGGATTTTTATCAATTTCAAGACTTTATACATGTCAGTTGCTCCAATGCAATAATTAAAATCTTTTTTTTTTTGGATGAAAGGTGATGCTTAAACCCTAAAAAAGCTGTAAAAGAGAAAATATAAAAATTAATGTAGCATACCTCATACTTCAAGGTCTTGATGAAGCAATCAACAGTATTTTTGTAGGCTGAATCTCCCATCATTCTAGATTTCACCTGGAATATAGATGCATGGCATTCAAACCAATACTGATTCAATAATTCATCCATCAATAAGCATATTAAAATCACTTCATAATACAGGGAAAAAAACTTTAAGAACTCTTTTATTTTACAGCCTTGATACGGTCTGCATTACCCAAAATGTAGATTACACTACAACCCTAACAACAGTGTTCAAATTAAGAGTTATTACACACTTATACAACAAACACAAACATTCATGTTTATCAGCTTTACTCATCCATTCAATGGTGCCAATTCCAATCAATAATGCTGTTTTCTATTACGTGGCGACTGTGACTGGTTCTATAGACTTACAAAGAAAGCTTGGAAAATAATTCCACCCACCGAGGACCAGTGTCAATTGGAAAACAGAAAAATTACAAGATGATGAGGATCAAATATGCACATTCTTCATAGTTTCTAACATATGCTGGTTGTTTTTTCAACAACAAAAGGCAGCATACTTTAATTGTCAGCCTATAGAATGATATTGATCTATTGGGAGCTGCTAGACTATTATTCTTTGCTGAAAGTAGAAGTGGAAACAGAAACCCTACCACATCAATGGGAGAGCCAATACAGACAGCAAACAGGCCTGCACCAAGACCAGCTAGGATATGAGTGAAAATATTGTCCGTGAACCCTGGAATTTTCAAAATTGTCTGCATAAGTATGAAGATATTAGGACATAACCAGAACAATCATACAAGTAATAGCAACAACTTTAAAACTGTCAAAAAGTATATCGAGCTGACTCAATGCAATGAATTCACCTCTTTTACTTGATCATAACTGGCTAGTTCAGCAGCATTTACAATAGCATTTCGTGCTATATTGGGTCCAAGTCCAGTCCACAAGGCCCCCAGTCCTTCCTAAAGTTTGAAATAGTATAAATAACTAAATATATAAAACACAAACAAAGAATTATTATAGAAACTACCTGTCTGACTATAGTGTAATAAGCATCCAAAGCCCCATAATAACGCCTAGGCACCCCAGATGGCAATTTCCCTTCAGCCTGAAGTCGAACTTTAACAAGATCAGTTGGATTAGCCACCACAATTGCTATAGCACCTGTTCCAAGGGAATTTTTTTTTTTAATTACATTTGGTTAAACTAGAATATACTTAACAAATCAAAATGCAGAATCAAAATGCAAAGAAATAACAGGCACAGTGCACCTACACGTAGGCAAGCCAAGATTTTAATGTAAGATCTACCCACTTTAGCGCAGCAGGCAATCAACAAATGAACTCACCAGTCAGCAAAGCTGCAAATATTTTTTGGTACAAAGGAATATCTCCAACAAAATCACTGCCAACTAAAAAGGTTTTAACCTGTCCAATGAGCATTTTGTGAATAAAGATCAACTTGTATCACATCAATGAATAGGAAACATACACCAGACTTACAGGATCATATAACCCAATTCTTAAGCCTCCATAAATGCACTGGCGATGTAACCCTGCTATTATGCCATTCCACAGAGCCCATAAACCCTCTTCCCTAGCAATCGTTACGACTGTACCCATTAATCCTCTGTATTTAGATACACTAACCCCATCACCGCTAGCTGTTTTCTTCTGGAGCTGAAGCCTTACTTTAGCTGTATCTAAAGGGATAGTACAAAGCTGCAAAACCCATTCGCAAAATAACAAGTAAATGCAACCAGAACTCATTAAAAACAATAACAAGAAGAACAAATATAAATTGGTCAGCTGCAATATTCAAAGCATTAAGCAGCATGATCCCAAATAAACCGTGAAGTAATTAAACTTGTGACTCATGTCAAACACCAAATTCAAGTGATGGGTACTTGTTATTTTAGTAAATCAAACCAAATATTGTTAAAAATATTAAAATAGTTGATTAAATAAGTAAAACAAGTTGATTAAGGCTGGATACGCACGGTTACATATATTAAAATGTGAAACTCTCGAATTCAACGAATCAAAAACGATTCAAACCAAATTAACCACGTGGATTAGACAAACTTTTTTTAGACAAATTTAAGATTAAATTGGTAACATCTTGAGAAAGCTAACTAAACTTCTGCTGAAATTTCCACTTAAATCACGATTTCATCTTGTAGTTTTCTGAAAATCCAAATATAGATAATTCTTACTACAGTTTCATTTTAACAACTCAAATAACAAGCCCAGAAACTAGAATCAAACTTTACAGAAAGAAAAATGCACAAAAAGTCAAACAGAGCGTGTGTAGTTAAGCTTTACTTCAAAAACCAAACTGGTGATTAACCCGATTAATGCACATTATAATGATCATGTGAGAAAAGTTTAGAGAGAGAATCAAAGGAGCTATTAATTAACAAAAATGAGGATAATAATACCTCAGCAAAACAAGCAGCAAAAGCACTGCACAAGAAGGTCTCAGCGAATGAGATCTCAGGCCTGAGCTTGAGATCTGACATCTTGGGAAGCAGCAAATGAAAGGTGGCAAGCTGTGATTGGCCAATCAATACAAGCAGAATATGATTTATAAGCTTCTAGTTTTTATAAAGTTTCGAGAAAAGTGATTCTCCAATATATATACACTAGCTGTCAAGTAAGGAGAGGACACACTGAGCAAGGAGACAATAACAGTCCTTTTAAATAATAACAATAATAATAATAATCCCAAAAAATAATAATCGTAACTAATTTTGCTGCTCTCGTTCTCCCCGTCAATATCATTTTTGCGCTGCTTGTTGGAGCGGTTATATCTTACTTTTCTTTTTCTTTTTTGTTCTCTTTCTTTTTTTTTGTAAATCTGAATTGGCTGGTGGACAAAATTAAAACTGATTTTTGGAAAATGATATTAACAGCAGGGCGATAAAAATGGCTTCTTTTGTTTTCTACATTTTGTTTGGGGGGGGTGGGGAAGATATATATATAGATATATCAACAAGTAAGGGACAAAAAAAGCAATGGGTGTTGTTTCTGTGGCTCTCTTATTGTCTTTATGGTAAAATATATTGCTCTAGAATTTTTTTTTTCCTGTCTGATTGTAAGTTAATTATAAAAAAATTACTTAAAATCCATATATCAAAACTTTGGGGCTGATTTTTTCCTACATAAATTGAATAATCGGTTTAATGTCATATATCAATCGATTGATACTTATAACTTCGTCAAATATCTCATACATGTTGTAACTTGGATTTTTTTAAATTTGAACAGACTGAATTTGCAGAAATTTTTCTCTCATGGTGCACCATAGGTACTGTAACTCGTATATGAATCGAGTGAGTTTGATTTTCGGTTCTATATCATAAGAAAATTTTATTTCAAACTTTAAAAAAAAAATTATTGTGCAATAAAAAAATGAATTATGTGATTTCTTAAAAATGCTTTTTAGATTGTAGTACGTCAATTTTCACACCCAGTTTAACTAAACTCCGTGGATTGTTACCTATTGGCATTACACAATCTGGATAACGGATCGGGACCTACGGTGCACCATACCCATTCTTTTTGTCTTTTTTGACTGCACCCCCTAATCTCTTATGTATTTACAGTTTGTTAAAAGTAATTTATTTTTCCTCTTTCCTCAACCCTTCACCTCTTCATTCTTCTGGACTTTTTCCATTTTCAATTAAAACTGCAATCATCCAATTGTAATCCATAAGAGAAACTTGACATTCTCATTGAAGCTACTTCCTCATTACCTTAAGATTCACTTGCAGTATATCACATAAGCAATAATAAATTTAACTTTTTTATATAAAAGAAAATCACATAAATATATTTTTATACCCACAATCTATTCATCATACAAGGGAATTTAAGTGTAAGTAAATTGAATTTTTTTATGTTTTATTATGTGTCTTCTTCCCCTCTTCTCCTCCATGCGTCTCTCTATTTTGTCTTTAACCAATTTAACTCTAGGGCTTTCTAATAATTGAATAATTATTATAAGCATTATTATTATTTTATTAGTAAAACTCCTCTTATTATGTCAATGAGTTTGCTTTCTTATGTTAAAAGAATATTTTAACAAATGATCAAAAGTAAGAGCTTTAACAAAAATTCAAAATCTGTCTTAGTTTGTATTATCTTTCATGTTTCTAGCATGTTTTATCTCTTGATTATAACTTGCAAAAGTGGACATTATAACACAATGATAATGATTGATGATTCGTGCTAGGAGAATTTGAGAAAAAAAGATGCTGGAGTAAAATTTTGTAAACTTTAACTTTTTACAATTTTTAACAAGGATTGCATTATTAATAAACAATCAAATACATTGCTATCATTAAAACTACTTTTGTGTCAACTCACAACACAAAAAGACAAAAAGTGGTGTATGGTGTTTCTCTTGCACCGCATGAATTTTATCATCTTCTTTAATTTTCTTTTATGAAAGTTTATTGGGAAATTGATAAAAATAACTTAAAAACTTTCACAATTTTCAGATTTAGTCTACTGAAATTTTTTCTATCATAACTAACCAAATACCATGTTATTAGACTAAATCACCCTCATCACTTTCAACAAATTTTTAAACATATGCCATTTGAAAAATTCCAGCAAAATTAAAAACTCCCAACCCTCAACAATTAACCAAAACTTTCATCACTCTCCACGAACTCCATCACTCTTCATAAATCAACAAATTTTATCAAACAAACATTGCATAACTGAAGATATATCTACTTGAAAAGCTTATTAAGGTTAGTTTATGTTCTCACATAATATTTACTTTTAATATATTAAGAGTTCAACAAATAAGTTCGAAATTAAAGTATATTTTGTTAGAAACGTTATTATTTTTCATTTATAAAACAATGAGATTTGTTAAAGTTCCAATTTGAGTTGAGAAATGAAAAAAAAAATTGGAAACAACAAAAATTCGAACAAAAAATAAAGCCCAGAAATTTAGTGAGACAGGCAGTGGGACAGGTGCCTGTCTCACAAAAAATCAGAGCTGATTATGTGAGACGGACACCTGTCCCACTACTTGTCTCACTAAATTTGGTGAAACAGGCGTCTTCAACAAGTGGGATAGGCAGTCTGTCTCACTAAATTTTTGGGCTTTCTCACATAATTTTTGCACCTATCCCCGCCGTCTCACTAAATTTGCTTTTTTTCCAATTTTTTTTTTCATTTCTCAACTCAAATTAGAACTTTGACAAATCTCATTATTTTATAAATGAAAAATAATAACATTTCTAACAAAAAATATTTTAATTTCGAACTTATTTGTTGAACTCTTAATATATTAAAAGTAAATATTATGTGAGAACATATACTAATCTTAATAAGCTTTTCAAGTAGATATATCTTCAGTTATGCAATGTTTGTTTGATGAAATTTGTTGATTTATGAAGAGTGATGGAGTTCGTGGAGAGTGATGAAAGTTTTGGTTAATTGTTGAGGGTTGGGAGTTTTTAATTTTGCTGAAATTTTTTAAATGGCATATGTTTGAAAATTTGTTGAAAGTGATGAGGGTGATTTAGTCCAATAACAGGGTATTTGGCTAGTTATGATAGAAAAAATTTCAGTAGGCTAAATCTGAAAATTGTGAAAGTTTTTCAGTTATTTTTATCAATTTCTCAAGTTTATTCTTATACTAACTCCCCCCGAAAAAAAAAAAAAGACAACTTTTTTTCTAACAAGATGACACATTTATTTAAAAAAGAACGTATGGATCATGAACCCATATAATTTAGAATAACACCGAGCATTTTAAAGAATATCCCATATGTTAGGTATTGAAGCCATATTATATTTATGGGTAATAATGTAATAATAAATTTTTGCGCAATCTAATGACATAATTTCATTAATTGGATGAAACTACTACATGACTCCTGTAATATTATTATAAGTTAAACCAATGGGTTTGTATAACATGATAGCAATTCTAATTATTGGTACGGAGGTTATAGCAAAATTCAACATATAATTTAAAAATAGGAAATACGTTATTATCGTTTTCAATATATTAAAATATAATTTGAATATTGAATTCTATAAACATTTTTGCATTTAAAAGATTATATAATAAGCACACATGTTAAACAGGCTTATCCATTAATTTTCGGAACTAAAAAAAATTAGAAAACCCAGTTTTTTTCCCCATAAAGTTAGGGAAATGTCTTTTTTTTCATAAAATTATTTTGCTTATAAAAAGATAATTGGTTTGGTGTAGCTAGTATTATATGCCTTACCGCACTGGATCACCGCCTCCCACAGAAAGCATAGCGGGAACCAATCCCGCCAATTTATTCACTTTCCCGCGAATATAAGTCCAAAACCTTAAACCCTCGTCTTCAAGTCTTCCCTTTCTTTCTTTCAGACCCAAACCCTAACCCTAATTTCCCAAGGAACTCACAGCTGAAAATGCTTGAGCTAAGGCTAGTTCAAGGATCCCTTCTCAAGAAAGTGCTGGAGGCCATCAAGGAGCTGGTTAACGATGCCAACTTTGACTGCTCGGCCACCGGTTTCTCTCTTCAAGCCATGGACTCCAGCCACGTGGCGCTGGTGGCCCTGCTGCTCAGATCGGAAGGCTTCGAGCACTACCGCTGTGACCGGAATATCTCTATGGGAATGAATCTCAACAACGTGTCGAAGATGCTTAAGTGTGCTGGTAATGATGACATCATCACTCTCAAGGCCGACGATGGCAGCGATACCGTTACTTTCATGTTTGAAAGTCCCAGTAAGTTCGCTTTTTGATTTTGGTTTTGTTGTTTTTGTGAAGTGATGTTAATATTATTGTTACTATTATTATTATTTTTGTACGTTCGTTAGGGTTTAGTTTTTCCATTTTGGTGTCAAATTGAGTTTTTTTGCTCGTTGAATGGCGTCTTTGGTGAATTCAATTTTTGCGAGTATCTGTTTTTATAAGAAATTTTCTTACCCTTTTGTTTGAATTTGAGCCCTTGATGCATAAACAAATATGTTCTTGCAATTTCTGGATTTATGTTAGTTATTTCAAGAGTTGGGGATGCAAAAGTGGCCAACTATCCAATTTTTT
The DNA here is from genome assembly GCA_030449905.1 of Luvunga scandens. Taxonomy (NCBI): domain Eukaryota; kingdom Viridiplantae; phylum Streptophyta; class Magnoliopsida; order Sapindales; family Rutaceae; genus Luvunga; species Luvunga scandens. The sequence continues at coordinate 1,177,371 of JASUUG010001235.1, forward strand.
TTTGTAATATTTTCTCTGTTTCCTCTTACTTCCACTATAAATGGAAGATGAAGAGTATAATCGTGTTCATTTGCTTTATTATTATTTGCTTGTAAAAGGGACGTCAATCAACTCAAATTTGATTCTCTTGCTCTAGCGTTTAAAATTCTGTTAATGCTGTTACAAATCTCTAGTTTAGATTTGTATGAATTGCTGAGTGAAGTGAAGCTTTGATCCAAGGGTGTGGCTTGAGGAAGTAAGCTGGCTGCTGACCCTCAAATTCAAATTCACCTCTGATTTTAGCTGTTCTTTGTTAAATCTTGAATCTGTCTCTGATCAAGATTGAATGTAGTTTGTTAATTTGTTAATAGTCCATGAGTCCAAAGCATAACAGAGTGAATGAAGCAAGATTTCTTTTTTGTTTTAGCATTGTGAGCATTTCGTGTTAGGTCAAACTGACATGTTTGTTTGCCATTCATTTGGCAATGGATGGATGGATTGAATTGTAGCTCAAGATAAGATTGCTGATTTTGAGATGAAACTGATGGACATTGATAGTGAGCATCTTGGTATTCCGGAGGCTGAATACCATGCCATTGTAAGGATGCCTTCATCTGAGTTTGCTAGAATTTGTAAAGATCTTGCCAGCATTGGCGACACAGGTACTGTCTTATTGTGTTTGCAAGATTTGAAGGTCTTTCATTCTTATTCTTGGTTTTGTATGAATCTAATTTTCTGGGTTGATGAGCATGAGCAGTCGTGATTTCTGTCACAAAGGAAGGTGTGAAGTTCTCTACTAGAGGTGATATTGGAACTGCTAATATTGTGCTCAGGCAAAATACTACAGTAGACAAGGTATTTTCCTGTACTAATTTTTTATGCACTAGCGTAAATAGCTATCTCAACTCTGTATTTTGAACAAAATGCTGGATCTAATATATTATTTGCTTTCGTGCTTTGGTGGTGAAAATTTTGCAGCCAGAAGAAGCAACAATAATTGAAATGAATGAGCCAGTGTCATTGACTTTTGCTCTGAGATACATGAATTCATTCACAAGGGCTACTCCATTGTCGAATACTGTTACTATCAGCCTATCCTCAGAATTGCCTGTTGTGGTCGAATACAAGATTGCTGAGATGGGTTATATTAGATTCTACCTGGCACCCAAGATAGAAGAAGATGAGGATGAGACCAAGCCTCAAGTTTAAGTGTCATTTGTCTCATAGGCCAGGGGCATTTTGTTGAATGAAGTTAGTCCTATATTTTAAGTTTGCTTTTAGAATATTTCTCACAAATTTTCGTGTTGAAAAACCAAGCATATGTAATTCAGTAGATTGATAAAAATTCCTTTCTTGTGCTTGGCTTTTTTATCCTACCAATGTACATGTAATTGATTCATTTGTCTTTGTTGCTTTGAAGGCAAGGCTTTAATTGACTTGGAACTTTCAGAAATTTATCAAAAATGAACCATAAACAAAATCTTCTGACTGTTAGCGTATTACACGGCAGAGTTATAGAATATGGCATCATATTAGGTGACAGAACGTTTTCATGGATGATCCTGATTAATTCTGTATGTCTCACAATGTAATTACTGGCTGATCAATTTAATTGAAATGATTAACATATCGTTTTGAGTTTTGACACTGCTGCTGCTCTGTTTTTCGGTTAACCGAAGATTGCAATTTCGCAGGGACTGGAAAATTGGACAGCTAACAAAATGCTCTCACGTATTACCGAAATAATAACTGTGATGCTTCAGCCCTTAATGAACAGAACACAATGGTTCAAAGCATTTTAATTCATAACTTATAAATAAATAAACCCCAAAAAGATATTTAATGAAGGGTGATATGAAGGAACAAAATCCAGAGTTGTCCTGCGACGAACTCCCCTGAAACAAAATCTGCTGACATTCGTCAAACTGTGAGCACAGCCTAGTGCTATTTCCTTTTGCTTGAGGTTTCTCTGTTTTCAACATCGATCAATGTATCTAGTCGCTTTTGTCAATGTGGATGAAATGAATCAATATTGTTTAAATTAATTCCCACACATGTACAGGTGAAAATCATTTGCTCCGTCTCTTGGCTTCGTTGTAGAGGATGACCCCAATTACTGTGAGAGTGTAGCCAGCCATACCAGTTACAGATACCGGATTTCTGAATATGAGAATTGATACAACCACTGCAACAGCTCCTTTTGCATTTCCAAGAACCTGAAAGTCAAACACACTTAGTATGTCTGAAAATGATGTATTTTGATTGAACTAAATTCACATAAATATTACCTGAAGAGTTAAGGCACTGGTGTGCTTGGTGACCAAGAAATTGGTCAAATTGACAGAATATGCAAGTGAGGAATTGAACATCAGATACCATAAGAACTCCACATCTTGTTTAGCAATTGCAATTGTGATCCCAACTACGTCTTTTTCCATAATTATTACAGCAGGAAGAAGGAATATAGCAGCTACTGGAGCCATGTACATGAGAAGGTTCATCGAATTAAGCTTTTCTCTGAGACATCAACCAAAGTACACAATCATAAGTAACAAAATTACACGTAGAAAATGTTCAGATTTCAAGTGGGTAAGCTTAAAGAAATCTGATACCCTTCAGAGGAGAGCAAAATCCCTTGCAGGACTGTCTTGAGTGCCCGAGCTCCTGTGGCACTGATGCACATTATGAATCCAAATAGATGAAAACTTGGTTCTCCCTTCACCCAGTAAAAGGAAACAACAAGATCACTAGATAACAACATCATTTGAATAACATAAAACATAAAGGAATATTTCTTTTTCGATGTAATGCCACTAGGCAGACGGAGTCCATTCACATATGAGCCAGTTCAATGCATACGCTTGCGAGTACGACCGCTATGTAATTTGTTCATTGTTCTTCAGTTATCAGCATATGAAATTAATTCGTGAACATTCAAAGCTAATGTAGAAGATAAAAACTAACAAGGAGTGAGAGCCTGGGAAATGTCAAAAACAAGGAAAAATCATTTGTGAAGTACTGTGCGTCCGTTAATTGTGAAATTTGGTGTTAGGATTAGCCGATTAGGCGTTTCCATCGAGCTGAAGCTATAGCTGGTTGCTGAGGGGCCAACCATATCACCTCATAGCATCAAAGCGCTGCACTACACTTTACATCTATACGCGATGTGGCTGGGCTGTCGAGCACCAACGTCACACCACACGTTGACCCCCTACGCAACAGTTGCAGCTGATATTTAAGATTTGACAGAAGCAGCTCTAACTTTTATGACAAGTGATTCCATTCGACAACAATAGCATCTCAGTCCGTTATTTAATTACTCCCCAAATAAACAATAAAAAAAAAACAATTACTAAATATCATAATATATGCAATAACTAAGGAGGTTATGTAAGTCTTATTACCCCACTGGCAATAATAACGCCAGTAACAACAGGAATGAGGGTGACATAGGTAAGCCAGCCCTCCCTCTTGAGGGTCATCAGATAAGCAAAAACCGCCGTGAAAAAAGGCGTTGTGGCCCCCACAGCCTGATTAAACGACACCGGGAGGTACCTCAAAGATACATTGCCACCCACAACCGATAAGCAAAAGATAATCCCAAGAGCAGAGATTTTAAAAAACTGCTTTTGAGACCTTAAATGTTGCATTGGTGCCACTTTCAGCCAAGCCACGGCAACGTAACTCAGCAAAGAACAGGCCATCATGTGGCACAATGTGAGGAAAATTGGGTACTTGAACCCATAACTGCTAAGCAAGTATTTGTTAAGTAATATGACTCCAATATTTGACGAATACCATATTGTAATAAGACCGAATGTGAAAAAACTACCATATTTTTGTGCTTGCATGGAACTGAAAGGAGCTTTCATTTTTTTTTTTTTTTGTGAAGGGAAAACAAAATAAAAAGGCAAGCAATATATAGATGGGAGAAAGGTGGTGGGTTAATTTAGTGATGGTTAGCGTTTCGGAGGCGAGATTAATGGGTGACAAAGGAAGAAAGCTATGGCCGATCTTGAGGGAAAGAGAGAGAGACAAGTGCCTTTAAGATTGAAGGAGAAGAAAAATTTTCTTTGGAAAGGAGGTTTATTAGTATAAGAATTTTATGTTCTTAAAAGGAGGTAAACTTGGAGAAGAGTTCTTTGTTATGTTGCCTTTGTTTTGTTGGCTTTGAGCCGCTGCATAAATTCTAAGTTTAACTGACTTGCTTCAGTTGCTTGTTAAAAATTTATATGTTAGGGTAAAAAGGCAAAAAGCAAATTTACAAAATTGATTCAAAATTAAGGTTAATTTACAAAATAGCCCATTTAAAAACTTTCTTGTTTTAATAATGCAAAGAGTACTTCGGCCCCTAATAAGATGGCTGGCCTGCCATATCTGTCGTGATCCACAATGCCAATGGAGATTTTTTTTTTTTTTTGTAATAAGACAATGTCTACCGATAAACATCAACTTACTTAAAATGCCATTTCTTTTTCTTCTTCTTCTTCTTCTTTTGTTAAGAAAACTGACAAATAATACTGGTTTTGTAAATTGACTCTTAATTTTATACCATTTCCATAAATTTCCATATGATCTCTCAAAGTTAATGAACTTTTTTGGTATTCCAGCTTTTCTAGTTAATTGGTTCATTATCTTGGTGCTGTGTAATTGTATCTTACCTGATACAATGAGTTGGCAGGTATTGGTTGACAGTTAACCTATATAAACCTTAATTGGGACTTTAATTATAACTCTTCTCCTTATTATACAATTTTTTTAATTTCTTTGGAAGAAAAAAAATAACGAGGAGGAAATGCGTAATAAAATTTTTATTCCATGCCTTATCAAGCCTGTAGGAGCCTCTCCTTATTATACCTTGTTGCTTCTTTTGTTATTTGCCCAAAAAGCTATGCTTTGATAATTTAAGGTAGCAAGAATCTCTCCCGCCCAATGCCTACCCAACTTAGGTTATCATTTATCAAGACAACAGTATTTATCATATGCACACGTCCGCTTCTTCTGGAAACATCGTCAGAACTAAATTTGAAAATAAAAATTAAAACTGTATTAGATTACTTTTATTTTTTACCACATTTTGCCACAAAGATAACAGTAATTAAAGTGACTTGGTATGGTACTAGGGGCTTTTGCTCTGTGAACAAGCGCACTTCTTTTTTATTTTTTCTGCGCCTTTCTTTTGGTCAAATTGTCAAGGTTCTCTGGAATTTGTTCTCTCAGTTGCATGCTCTTCTTCAATGTATCTACATATTTCTCCAACAGAGGGAAAAACAAAAAGAAAAAGAAAAAGTAAAGAAAATACAGGACAAAGGAAGCATGTTACAACCGCCCCCAAAAAAAAGGCCAAATAATTGGAAAAGTGAAGATGATTATCAAAGGCTAGAAAAATCAAAAGGAAACCCCCGGTGTATAATCTAATAGGATCAGAAACACTGCCTATAATCTTCACCGGCATAAGTTGCATGATCACCAAGCTCTTCCTCAATGTGAAGCAACTGCAAAAAAGAAAAAAATTTGGACTTTTATTTACACGAAATTGCATGGTGTTAAAAACATGAGATTTATTATCAAATTAACTTCTCCCTGTTTATCAACCCAAGTCAGGAAGCAGAAGCATGATATGGAAGAAAAGCGAATGGTGATGATCAGAAAGCGGACCTGATTGTACTTTGCAAGACGCTCTCCTCTGCAAGGAGCACCTGCTTTGATCTGACCAGAGGCAAGGCCAACAGATAAATCAGCTATAAAAGAATCTTCAGTTTCCCCAGATCTATGAGATATCACCACTCCCCAGCGAACATCATTTGCCAACTTGACCACTTCAATGGCCTCTGTTACTGTTCCTATTTGATTTATCTGAAATAAGACCATTAAAGGCATGAAGATTTGCTTGGTGGATGTTAGATAAATGTTATCCTTAGCCGAACGGAGTTTACATTTTGCAAAAGATGCATCTTATCATTGTCCTTAAATCACATATCTTTTTTTAGCACAAGGAACTTTTTAACAAATAACATAAAGAAAGAAATTTAGGGGTTATTGAAAAAAAAAAAAGCCACTTTGGCAGCACTACGATAAAACAAGCCCAAGACAAAGAAATTGATACAGTTCATCCAAAGATTAGATGGAAACCTTCAGAAGAAGAGCATTGCAAGTGGAATCATGAATTGCTTTCTCTATACGTTTTGGATTTGACATCAACAAGTCATCTCCAACTACCTGCAAAGTCATTCTAGCACTCTTAGAGCCAAACAGCAAGAACTAAGCCATCTGTTTTCACGATTTATTTAGCAATAAAACAAAGAACAAACCTGCTGACAAATTTGAAGAACATACTTAGTATGTTCCCAATCTTCCTTGTCAAAAGGATCCTCAATGGATACAATTGGGTACTCTTAGCACCACAGAAAAGGAGAAAGAGAACATTAATATTTAGGAAATATGAAGAACAGAAAACATATTGTGAGAGTCTGATATACCAGCGCAAAGTTCTTTGTACATCTCAATCATATCCTCTCCTGACTTGAAATTTTGCCCAGACTTGTTCATAGATTTGAAGTCTAAATCGTACTTTGTACCTGTATCATCAAGTAGTCAAAAGAAAATCATTCGTTGTTAACAAGCAAGCTACTCATGGACAAAATCATATCCTAGGTAGTGAAACCCAAGTTGAACAAATAGTAGGAGCAAGCAGATGATGGATTGATGTGGACTATCGTCAGGTGAAAATATACTAGGAGTTTTCATATCAACTACATAAAGCTTTTCAACATGAAAAAATTATGAGTTCAATTTAACACCGTACACTTCAACTGTTAGTGCATGCCGATGCCAAATATGGCTATCAACTAATAGCGCCATTACTTGTAAAGTGAAAAATGAAACTGTATATATATTGTGCATTCTATTTTTGCAGTACAACCATTTGGAGGAAGGAATTCTTCACCTTTGCAAAAATCAGTGGCAGCAACATCAACACCTATCTTTATCTTCCCGTTATACCCTGTTCTGTTGATGGCCTCTTTAACAAAACCCAGTCCTTCTCTTATACTGCCAAAAGTTACGGTAGGAATCAACAAAATAGGGAGAGAAAAAAAATGAAACATGCATGAACCTTTAACCCTTTGGAAGTGATGATGGGAAGAGTGGAAGCATTTGCTAACAATACAGAAACTACCAACAATAAACATCATAAAAAGAAAACTTGCCTAGAGATGTTTGGAGCCAAACCACCATCTTCACCAACATTACATCCGTGAGCACCATATTTTTCTGCAATGACAGCCTGCCCTTTTTAGGTCAGTAATCAAAATAAAGGAGCTTGGAATCGGATCTTGTTGCAAAGGATCAACAGAGAGAGCAGATATATAGTGGCTAAACCATATAGAGCAAAACATTGGCTTGACCATTTAAGCAAATGGAAGCAATAATACTTAGTCAACTTATAACATATGGTTAAAATCTCTGCAAAGGTTCATTCTTTTTTAAACAAAATGTTGAAATGTACATCCAAATAATTGTAATACTGAAGAATTTCAGCATAAGATGCAAAACAATATCTCTTGGTTTCCTTTTTCATGATTAAGCCATTTGAGGTACTTGTAACATTTGAAAATGAAATCCCAAGACCAAACAATTCAGTGGAAAAGAATAATAAATCACCTTCAAGTGATGATAGGTTTCAGAACCCATTTGCAATGCCTCCCCAAAACTACTTGCTCCTATCGGGAGAATCATGATGTCCTGATGATTTCAAATCAAATTGATTCAGTAACATTTCAAACATATAATAACATGAAAAATTTTTCACAAATTTATTTAGAAGCTATCACATGCTCCCAATGAAGATTTAATACAATTTATTTGGACAAAACAAAATACAATGAAGCATTAACAAATATACCTGAATGGCCAGATTATTCCCAGCATGCTTCCCACCACTTATTACAGTGAAGGCAGGGACAGGAAGAGTCAGGTTGGTTTTCCCAGCAAGATCAGCAATATGTTTGTACAGTGGAACCTGGTAATTAATTCCATAGTCAGATCTTTCAGAAAAGCACACTGATTTTCACAATAAACAGGTGAAAATATTAAAGATTCTTATTGACAGAAGTTCATGCCTCCTTTTCAGCAGCTCCTGCTTTGCATGCTGCAATTGATACAGCTAAAATAGCGTTGGCTCCAAGTTCACCCTGTAAGATAATGTAAGCAAGGAAACAGAATGCCTTTAATTTGAGACTGAAGTGTTTAAATATTTATATGATGTTTTCACAAGTATCATACATTACCACCAAAATTAGGCATGCTACCATAAGAATTGACCATCATTTGGGTTGCATTGGAAAATATACCTTCTTTTCTGTTTTGTCCAAGTCTATCATGGCTTGATCAATTTGAGACTGAAGGATTGGATCCATACCAACCAATGCTTCTGATATTCTCTCATTAATGTTCTTGACAGCTCTATTCACACTGTTTCCAAGATAGGTCCCCTTGTCACCATCACGCAACTCAAAAGCTTCATACCTAGATTAACAATCAACACTAATTCAATGATTTTAAACTGGATAACGCCATGTGCCAACTACAAATAAAATCATTTTAAGAAATATTTCTAATCTTCTACTTAATTTTCAATGCACCACAACTAAAGTACTTGGTAAACACTCACTTTTACTTGGCAATTAATATTTATCAAGCATATACTTAACAAGTAGTGATTAATAGTTGTGGCCTTCATAATGAGTAATGCTTATGCATGCAAAGTTTCAAAGCAGCACAATACGGCAAGACAATAAATTCAAATTTTACTACACATACGATTGTCCTTAATTGGTGACACATTAGTTGAGATACTAACAAAAAAAATCCAGATCTTGATAATTGAATTTTATGTTTTTTGACCAACAACTTTGTTGAAATTTCCAAACATTACAATTACATACAAGATATTCCTACAGAATCTAACATAATAAATAAAATGAATACAATTTAACGTCAGCTAAATTAAAGCATGTACACACTGCTGTGCAAAGTTAAAAGCCACAACACCTGAATCTCTAAACAAAAAAAGAACCAGCGTTTGACCACTGAATTTACGTATGTTTACCAGAATTTTTGTTCAAGCTAGCAAATATTGCATGTATGTATATACACAAGACGTTTATAGAAATTCTCTCAAAATAAATGAAATGATTATATTTGAATTTTGAAAAGAATAATGAAAGTGAAACTTTACATTCCGGACTGATCACCGCTAGGAACCGAAGCTCGAAACATGCCTTTATGAGTGAATAAATCAACTTCAATTGTTGGAATTCCTCGGCTGTCCAAAATTTGCCTTGCTTTAATCTTCGTTATCACTGGCGGAACCGCTTTTCGCATGTGATTAGACTGTGATTAAGATTAAATAGAAAAAAATTAGACAGTAAATTAGATTGAGAAAATTTGATGACGATACTAATAATGAGAAGACGAAAATACGATGAAGAGAACGGGATCGGGCGATTTGGCTCTGACAGCGGCGTTGACGGCGTCTTCGATTTTGCGAGAGAGCATGTGCTTGTCTAGATACTCTTGCACCGACATTTTTTTAATGCCGGAGTTAACTGCGGCAGCTTGAAGATTTGACCACCGTGAGAGTTCAAATCACTAGAGCAACGACAACAGTGACGAGTGCAGTTCTGCAGCTTCTGCTTCTGTGTTTCCACTGAAATGATCGGGGAACTGTTTTAAACTTTTAACCATTGGGTGCTACGAAACGAACCCCACCGGATGTGTTACTTTCACATGCAAGGTGAACACTTCAAGCCTTCGTGTGGGGGTTTTTAGGACGTCACCAGGTGTATTTAGATTTTCCCCACGCTGAAAGTAAGTTTGTAAGGCCCATTTTGAGTGCGATCCAGTCCACCATTAAACGCCAAGATCAACTGAGCAGATAATCGGACCTGTAATCTCGTTTGGTAATCCTTTCCATAGGATTATTCTTTTAGGTATATTATTTTTACTCGCTTGTTGAACTGTTATTAATGTGTCAACTACATATCCTTAGTTTTTCTTTTAATAATTGCTTATTAAACTATTAATGCGTTGTTTATTTTCCTAGTTCCTTAATAGTCAACTGCACGTCTTTTACTATTTTTGTTATATATAATATATACACGCATATTGATTATTAAACAAATAATGAGTCAACCGTATGTCATGTGAGAATTTTTTTTTTGAAGTAGAGATTTGTTAATGTTATTATAAGAATATTTCAATATTATGCTGATTTTACTTGATATTTGTATGTTGTTTATTTTAAAACTAATAAATAAACATAACAATTAGCTACATTACTTGTATTCATGAAGCATTATGTTTACAAAATCACGTAATCATGGAGAAGGTAGTGTCTTTTAGAATAAGAGATTAGGGTATGTTTGGTGCATTACATTATGAGGTATTAAAATACTGTTCACATTAAATTAATATTAATACTATGTTTGGAAGAATATGAAAATGGGTTAAAAGGGTCTCTCTAATGCGGCTTGCTTTTGTTTTTTTTTTTTTCTTTTACTTCTGCTTTTGCCTTTGCCTTTGCTTTATAATAATAATAATAATAATAATAATAATAATAATAATAATAATAATAATAAATAGATATAACTTTTTAATATAATATTATATTATTATATAATATTTTTATTTTATAATTATTAATATAAATTAATAAATATATAATTTGTTATTCAATAATATTATATTATATTTTTTATTTTTACATTATAATTTATTAATAAATTTATAATTTAATATAACTAATAATAAATATTTAAATATTAATAAATTTAAATAATATTAATTTAAAATTAATAATAATATAAAATATTAATACAATTCCAATATATTAATATGATATAAAATATTAGTATGAAATAATATATAATTTAAATTAATCACAAAAAAATTAATACAGTATAATATAACACCAAATATTATACAACATTGTTATAATAATTAATACAGTACAATGTAACACCAAATATTGTATAGTATTGTTATAATAAAATGCTAATACAATACAATATAATACAATACATCAACGTTAAAATAATACAATACAACATAATATAATATACTGCGCCAAACGCACCCTTAGTTTCCTAGCGCTCATCAACCTGAAGTTATCTTCTGTTAATACCAGTAACCAGACAAACACAAGCTACATCAATTCAACACCATATGTGTAAGATAATACATATCTTCAGAAAATGCAAAGCATAACAGTTTGAAGGATCTTCTCACGCTACCACAAAAGCACTAGATGAACCAGTGAAATGGCGAGTTGATCCCAACAAGCTTTTTGCTGCCCCAAAATGACGTATTCTATACACGCCTAGAGAAGCGGTTTCTGGAATTCTCCATTCTATTGTTGCCATACTTCGGGCACTTAGTTTTGAAGGTCTAGACCACTTGAAGTGAAGGCAGAAATCATCATCATCATAAGCTGGGGCCCAAGTGTCTTTTCCACGGAGAATCTCAACAAGGGCGAATGTACCTTCAGTCATAAGATCATTTCTCGGGCAAGCTGACCAGAAGGAAACAGTCACCATTTCACCTCTCCTAAAGGTGGTGTTTTGAGGAACATCAGACTTGCAATCCCCAAAATTGACACCCAAAGGCGTGGAGTCCATCACAACGGGTGTAAGAAGGCTTATCTGCTTGTCCAGGAGATCTGGGGGTTGTGGCCCCGATTCAACAGGTTGGCCTCTGAGAAGAGCACTTGCAAGCCTCTTGAACTCTTGAATGTAGGCACTGAGCGTGTGTGGACCATAAAGTGTGGAGGCACCCTGAGGCAGCAAAAAAGTAGTTGGGTAACCAGATATGCATGGTGTTGGCATGTAGCCAACAATGCTTTCTTTGTTCTATTCTTCCATCTCCGACAGAAAGATAAGTATATCATAACAGATAATAACTTTTGCAGATGGAGCAATTGATGAATTCATTGAGTATGTTGTACTTAGTGCTATGACAATTATGGAAAATAATTACTCGAGCATGTTGGTGGTATAAACCAAGTACTGACCTCGTATCTCTGCACCTGGTACTCTTCGAAGGTAGTCACATACTGTGAATAGGAATTAGTCAAGCCAGCTAAAACAACATGAACACTGCTATTGAATTCACCAGTAGTAGTGAGCATCATCTTCACAGCATCACGAAGTCGCCTCCCAGCCATTGTTGTAAACTCTATTATGATACAAAATGATTAACACATGGATCTAAGCAGATGTGTTAAAAGTTAGTTCTGTTAGCATTTCTAGTTGGAGGTATGATGGTATTTCTTCTTATTAGTATTGCTCATAATATATATATACATATGTTGTGGCCTCATGTCACCCATCCTCATCCCAGACTTGCTTTGAATCCAGATGGTAAAGTAACAATTGCAGCTTCTCACTCAAAATTAAATTGGTTTTTTGTTGAGAAAATGGGGGGCAAAAATCTTATTATAATATTAGCCTTAGAAGAGAAGCAAGGAAAAAACAAGGGAAGGTAATACCTCCAGGTACACCAAGAATGACTAGCTGCCCTACTTGGAGGATCTGGATTGGAAGTATTGAAGGCTGCAAAGATCACGAATAATCTATGTTTCATAAGTAATAGTATCAATATTGCAGAAAGAAAATCATGCAAGTATCAATTTGCCACTCATCCTCAACCCTGACTTGCTTTGCAAAATGTGTTTTACCATACATAGAGGATCACATTGACCAATGTAGCAGTATAAGCTGAAAAGGAATTCATCAAATAAGAATCTAATCCACCTAAAAATACTCGAGTTTCAGATGCCTAAGTTTGGAAGGAATTAATTCAACTATTATTGGGACATGGTAAATTATTAAATTCTAGCCTATTCATTTTGAATCAAATCCAAGCAGGATTGTGACTTACTGCCCAATCATATGGTTGCTTCATTTCACCAGTATCAAGTAAGATGGGCTTTGGGTACTGACAATCAATTTGTTCCTTATCTGGTGTTTTAAGTAAGTCGCGTACCAGCCTCCAAAAAGGATTGCCCTGACATAGCATCACAGTAAATTTTAAACATGAAAAACAGGCAGGCAACACAGAACAATTCTAAAACCATGAAAAGAACAATTATATATTACCTTGTCATCTCCTTGGGTAAAATCAAATGCTCCAGGTCCATCAGTTGTTCCTGCACCAAATGCAAACCCCATAGCAGCAGGACATGTTTTTACTGTCTCCGATCCTCCATCTTGTTTAGGAATTGTCACCTCAAGCTGGGAGAAGTCCAGATAACTGTGACGATAGTCAATCTTTACTTCTAATTTTTCAGATGCTTTATTGAAAAGATCTACAGCTTTTCTAAATTGCCTCTCTCCAATAATACGTGTACTTTCAAATTCATCTGGGTAACTGCCAAGATAATTACAGTAGGTTAGTATTCAGAGTTGAATGATAAAGTGCCAAGCTGGAAAGATTCTTAGAACAAAGAGAATTAAATACCCAGGTCCTCGACCATAGCACAGCTCATTCTTCCCACCGCAGGTACTATGATTGAAGTCACAAGGTAGCCCAGAATCTATACAGAATGCTCCAAGCACATTTGGGCTAACATCACCGCAGTTGGACTGACAAAATGCAGATACAAATCCAGGCTTCTCAGCCTCCCTGAGAATACCCCTGACACGTTGCGCAACACTCAGAGTCCTAGTCGCTGCCTTTCCAGGAGGCGACTGGAATGATGCAGCAAGCTCCAGTAACTCATGATCTGCATCAGAAATTCATTAAGTAAATGCAACAATTTTTTGTGATTTAATGATCGAACTGAAAGTAACTTACGATTATCACGATAGTTTGAAATTATGTTTGAAACTCTCTGGGGAATTCCCTCAGAAACTAATTCATCACCAGATGAGCTTCCCACACTATTCTGCTCAAACCAATCTTCCATAAATCGGGCAGCAGCACCCTTGTTGTCCCCACTAATCAAAGAGTTTGTGCGACTCATAGATGTTCCATGAGTTGCAAACCAATTGAAGCTTCCCACTGGACCCCACTGATCATCTACAAACTTCAGAAGAGTCATTTCTTTATCAACATTGTACTTATACTTGCTGCGCTCAGATGCTGGATTATTAAGGTAAGCACTAGGACTGCGATTTATACCAGCATCTAAGAGCTCTCCTGCAAGTTGAAAGCACAACATCTCCATTAGAATATGGATATTCATATACCAATGAATGGTAAACATGCAATAACAACTTTAGTCAATGCACCACACAATCATTGCTGCACTCCAAATGTAAAAATACAGCAAGTTTTCTGATTGTAGGAAGTTATATTTCCATTAAGACAGCATAGAAGTCAAGAAGGAAGCATAAAAGCAAACGATTAGTTTCATCTTGCAACATAGTAATATAAATGATTGTCGAATTTTCCTTTGCATTTGTTTTCTTCCGTGTTACATAATTACATACAAACAGTGAGATCCCTTATATATCCAGTCGTGAATGCCAAAAAGCATAGAACTTGTTTCTCTTACCCTTGTTCACAAAAATTGATCCAGGGCGTAGATTTTCATGAGCTTGTATAATACTTTTCTCAATACCGTCTACAAGGGCATCAAATGACTGGCGAACAAATCCAAGAGATGTCACAATATACACAACATATTGGAGATAACCCCCCGGACCAGCATGTGTGTGAATACCACTAATGGCAACATTCTTTTCAGTATATAGATCCCCATACCTGCCAATTTGATAGCCCAATGTTACTTTACTACCAGATCAATCTACAAGAAGTTTTAAAACCTGAGCTCACAACATAAAAATAGTCACGCATCAAATTGTTGCCGTATTTGTAAGACAACATGAATTATTGTATCAGAAATAAAAATTCCCTACTTCCAATTCCATACAAGATTAGCTTTATATATAACTATTGCAACACAAAATAAAAATATATTGAGATGATAATATAATTACCTTGCCTTCAACCTCTCAATCACTTTAATTTTGACAATTTGTGAAGCCATACAAGCATCAAGATTAACAAACACCACTCGGTTCCCCTGTGGCTCCGCCACTATGAATGTGCGAGCTCGCAACCTGAAGTGAATCCCAGAAGCAATCTGCTCTATGTTAGCATAACCCATCATATTAACATCAGCAGCCGGTCCTGTAATATCATAGCTCCCAAGTCCAATCAAATAATTTGAACCCGATGATACTCCTCTACTGCTCCCTAGCAAGAGTACCAAAAATACCCAGAACCAAATACTTGCATACTGCCTTTTCACTCTCAAGGAATCAAAAAACTCCATCTCACAAACCCACCAAGAAGACCAATCAAAACTTAATCAACTCTTTCCATTCACCTTCATAAAAATAAAAAATTTAAAAGGAAAAAAAAAAACCCACGTTATAACAGATAATTTCAAGAAAAGCAGAACATAACGGGGGAAACAACAAACAAAAATCACGTCCTACAAAAAGCGGAAAATAAGAGATACCCTAAAAAGTTGAGAACTTAGCGATAACCGTCACTAAATAGAACAGAAACTAGTTCAAGCAGAGAAAAAAAAGTTTTGGAAATTTACAAAATGGGCTAAAGGCAAAGAAACTCAGTAGAAGATTGGTACCAAATCCGATTGCTTCTTTAGCAAATTGTGTGGATACTGCGAAATTAAAAAGCTGGGAATAATGGATAATTTAGCATAAAGTTGAATACTTTACATAGCATTAAGCGTTAGGAGGCTAAAGCGATGGATCAAAGCATTGAAAGCTGTACCTACACCTTTAAGACACGAACAGACAGTGAAAGTTTGAGAATGTGGCGTTTGAGAGGGAGAGAGAAAAAATGAAAAAATCAAAAAATGAAAAGAGCTATCATTCGCGTGGAAGCGAAGATAGTGATGAATGATGCGGTTTTTTTATTAAGGCCTTGCAAGTGTTTCCAAATTTCCGGCTGGGATTTGAGTTAGATTGACTGTTTGGTGCGTGGAGTTTCTGTAAATGAAACAGTTTACAACAAATAAGTAAAATATAGTTGGGGTGTGGAACGAGGCGGTGGCTGAACGTGAACGGGATTACACGAATTTCGGATTCCTTGTTGTGTCACATTAACCAAATTAAAGCACAGAGGTCTCCCATGCTTCGTGAATCTGAATTGCTGGCGTTACGAGCAAGGCCTAATGTTCCAAAATGTACGGCCACATAGGAAACATCAAAGTAATTTCTGTGGGCCCAATTTCTTAATCTAAGCCCGTAGCATTCTGCTAAAACTTGCGAAACGCTTGTTCCACGAATACTTCTGATATTTCGGCCGAGTAGCTGGGCTGGCTGGTGCCCTCATAACTGTTGAGGCTGTGAAGAAAACAGTTTAACCCCCTACAATATTTTTGTGAGATTTTAAATTATTTTTTAATTATAATTAAATGAAAGTAATCTATTTCTTTATAAATATAAATTAAATAAACATTCCTCGAATATAGAATATTAGTAAGGATTAAAAATTTACATGGTACTTTTTAAAAAATTATGTAATTAGTCTCAGTAATAATTTCACGTAAATATAAAATATAATTTAATTGTACATATCAGTAATATTCTCGTGTAATATGAGTTATAATTTCATATAACATGAGTTATAAACAAAAAAAGAGCACTTCTGATATTTAGAATAAAACTTTTTTTTAATAATTTTTTTTCATATTTATATATTACAATCAGAGGTCAATTATTAGAGAGAGATTTATTCTACTGTAAATGATGGAAAACAAGTAGACTTCTATTGAAAGAGGAGTGGAGTCCCAACTATTAGTGGCACTTGAGCCCATACAATATAAACAACGTTATAGATAATTATAAAAAATATTGTTATTATATTATATTATGAAATAAATGAAATAAGAATGTGTTATAAATAAACGATATTATAGATAATTTAACTTTTTTTAAAAAAAGGTCTTTAATCTCTACCTTCAAAAATATATAATTTAAGTTTTTACTAATAAAGATAAAATGACTTATGTAATTCTTAAATGCACCTAAAATAAAATCAAGCAACAATAAAATTAAAAGAAAAATTAAATAAACATTTATCACTATTAAATAAGTTATACTGTTTGACGCTAAAAATCATTTTCAGTTGTCAAAACAACATTTCGATGATGTGAATAAAATAATTTAATTTAATTCAAACTCCAGTGTATTACTTAGTACATACACTACTATTCTACCGTCAAGGGCAATACACCTTTGCAATTTAATGCTGATGATTGCATCTATAGATTGAATTGCGTTTGTCTCTTGCAAATGTCGTATTTTCCTGGAAATTTCTTGCCACTTCAAAATCATAGGAAATTGTAGTCTTCTCCTGGGGAAACTAAACTGAGCACTGCAACCGAGACCCTGTTCCTCATTTTTTCTTAAGATTAGGATGATGAATTAGTACTGTTAGAGAGACTTATCGCAAAGGCCTTGGAATGTCACAGATACTTGCTCGAGATTACAAAAGCCTCTGACTGAATGTCTTAGATACCATCCGAGATTACAATCACAATGCATCGTACATATGTTTATACAATAAATGAAACACCTGCTAAGTTTAAACAAAGTAAAACAACATAAACTTCTGATGTTCTCAAGTTCTGGAATTAGATCAAGAAAGGCGCTGGTAAAGCAGATTTTGACACCAAAAAAAAAAAAAAAAACCACCAATATACGCAAAAGCCTCTAATGAAGACCAAAATTCTTAAAGGCATGATGCTTTGAAATCAAGATACAGAATGATCAATGAAATGGACTAAATTTGTAGAATATGTTGCATTGCGTTACCTCTTCTCTACCTACGTTCACGATGCACTTTATAACGTCGTAAAAAGGCATCTTCAATTTTTTCGGAATAGGTAGACCTGAGGTTGGAGAAATTGGTGTTATGATCATATTGTTAATTACTGTAAACTATGTCCGACTGCTCATGAATCCTCCTCTGGCAGCTTTTCTAGTGCTCGATGTAGGATCCACAAGAATGAGAAGTGACTCAAAGGAATGCCGAATGGACTTGATGCCAATGGCATTGTTTTGATAGCTAAACTCGGGGGAAAGCTTGGGACTGACAAGCATTGCCTTGTGCTTATTTGACTTCAGGATTTGCTTGGCATCCAGTTCATGGACGCTGTTGTATAGATGGTTTATGCTGGGCATTTCTGTACAATCTACCCTAGTGGAACAATAAGGAAACTGAAGAGAAAATCAATAGGATCTCCACTTGCTTCTGCATAACACTCCATATTCTTGGATTTGCTCACCATAAGCATAACGTGGTTTTCCCATTCTCATTTAATCCCAGATTCATTCTACATTTGACATAGCTAACCTGATCAAAACCTTCTATTTCACTTCTTAGTTATTAGATTTACATATCGTTTACTGAACAACAAAATGGAGCCATTCAATTTCACCCTTTTCCGCTCAAGCGCCAAAACATGAGCTTTCACCTTTATAATATATCTTTGACAAAAATCATAGAAACTTGTACCATACTCCCAACAACTAATTAATCAAAGTTAGATTCTCCGCTTGATTTTTAAAGCATGACTGCACGAGTTATTTTTCAAGCCACCCATTCACTTGTAACTAATAGTTACTAATTATACAACTCAACAAAAAATCGTAGTTTAAAAATTATAATATCTCAGTATTAAACATACAGTAAATTTAAATTCGTTCTACATCAGATAATATTTAAGTTCTGTCACGTAACCAATTGTGTGACTAAATTGTAGATCTTAAAAGATGGTAAAATTTTCAACTTTTAACAACCTTTGGGATTGAATTAATGCTCCATTTCTCTTATACCAGTTTGTGAAACTAACACCGTAACTAAGTAATGATTTGTGAAAACATGTTTGTCTGATGATCAGCAAACAATGCAGCTGAGCACAAACTGGAGAGCCAGCGATGAAAAACACAAGTAGAAGAGCAGACTTACAGAAAAAGTAAAGTAAAATTTGCATGTGGAGCTCAGCCCTACGCCGTATCTTTGGAAACGATTCTTAATTGGGAAGAAAAGAGCAATGAAGTAATTCACTTGACTCGAGTTCTAGATTTTCGTTTAACGATGAATTTATATTATGGAACTCATGCAAGATGGTTGTCGTATCGAATGGGATCTTAAATTCAGAAATTTTTTTAATAAGTAAACTCATAGCATGTGATTAATTTGTTAATTTAAACAACAAATGGTATAAAATAATATCTCACATTGAAATATGTGTTTTTTTATAAAGTGAATTCACACTCTACCAATTGTCTTATCGTTAATAATAATATGATAAAGACATTCTTTTTTTTTTTAAAAGAAAAAACTTAAATAAAATAATATCTATTATTTTGCTCAACGCTAGCTTGCTGCATATATAAATGGGAAATTAATTGTCTATAAAACTAAAAGTATAAATCTAAATCCTATTAGTTGGTAAGTTTTATCTATTTGAATAAATATAATGACGTTCATTTAATATAATGCCTATCAAAATTAATATACCATAATGAATATAAATGGAAAAGGTTTGGAACTCTGGGGTCCATTTCTAAATTAGAGGGTTTCTGAAGAGATGGAGTCTAATTATCCATTTAGAGAAGTATTGAAGATGTATCTTCTTACCATAAAAATTAATAATCATTCTTTGGTAACTTGGATGATGATATTAATAACGAAGTTATTTATGGTATGCGATTGTACGTTAAATTACAATATCAGTTTCTTAAACACAGATTAATAATCTATTAATCTCGTGATCATGTATTGTCTCCTGGTCTAGAACAGATAAAGTCATTGAATAATGATATGATATTTTAAAGAGTAGTATTTATTCTTCGAGTCAAAGTCACAAAGTTGCTAATAATGAGAAAATACATATCGCCTCACTGTTCTAAAACACCGAATGAATTAATCGCATCAAATAATTTATTAAGCCGAACTATTTGTTATTAAAGTGAGATCACAATTTACGAATTACGCAATGACAGATTGTCTTATTATTCTAGAACCAAAAAATGAGGCATCAAATAATTTTTTAAACAGAAATATTGAAATTGTCTCATTATATATTAAAACGATACATAATTTTCTGAATTTATACATAATTTTCTGAATTACCCGTGCACACATTGGATTACAAACCCAGTACTTAAATTCTAAAAAAACCGCGCGTTATCATTGAAGCTAAAAATTAGTTTCATATAAAGCTAACATAACAAATAACATCTTGAAATATTAATGTAACGGTTTAAAAAGTAAATTCACGCTCGACCAATCGTGCCATCATCATCATGATGATATAAATGATACAAAAAAAAATTATTTTCTTGCTCAATATTAACTGTGTATAAATGGTAAATTGTCTATAAAATGAAAAAAGTAATCTGCTGATCTTATTAATATATTTTCATTTTCTTTTTACAGCAACACACACAAACATGTATATATAGCAAAATATATTTTAAATTGTCTGCAAACACTAAAGAGCAGAAGAGACTCCTTTAGGTCGCCGTCGACACGTACTATGTACTTTTAAGTTGAAAACCACGAGGCACCGTCTTCCCAAAAAAAAAAAAAAAGACTTAATTAATTAATTAACCCCTCGCTTTATTTATTTATTTTAAATATTATAAATATTCAGTTCCAACCCGGCCCGAACATTTTGTCGCCCATTTCTTTTCTCCCTCACTCACAAAACTCAGCTGCTTGTGTTGTTTTAGCTTCTCGAACACTCTTCTCGACGCGTAAGAAAAATCACCCGTATTAGTATAATCAGTTCGTTTATATATTTGCT
The DNA here is from genome assembly GCA_030449905.1 of Luvunga scandens. Classification (NCBI taxonomy): domain Eukaryota; kingdom Viridiplantae; phylum Streptophyta; class Magnoliopsida; order Sapindales; family Rutaceae; genus Luvunga; species Luvunga scandens. Next base: position 1,198,207 of record JASUUG010001235.1, read on the forward strand.
TTTATGTTTTGTGAGTGTTTTTTTTAATTGTTTTAAAACCCTAAGAAATTGATTTTAATTTTGTTTGTTTATTTATTTATTTATTTTTCCAGAGTTTCGTTTATGTTTGGTTAGGGTTACAGGTAGTTACAATCGAAGCACTGAAGAGAAAATTTGAAATTTCAGGTGAGAGGTTTAGGTATAACTTAGCATTGGACTCCTTTTGGTTGCTGAGAAAATTTCTGTATGAAAATGGATGAAAGCATCGAATTCTAAGTCCTGCATTATAATTATTTCGCTCTTTTTTGGCCTTATACTTATTTTTTTAATGACAACGTAATGGTTTGTTGTGTGTATTTTTATAGGCTGATAGTGTGTCGGCTTTGGGAGAGTAGATAATCCCATAGGAGATTATGGGATTTGATAACGAGTGCATACTCAACATTCAATCCTTGGCTGGAGAGTATTTTTGTCCTGTTTGTCGCCTGCTTGTTTATCCAAATGAAGCATTACAGTCACAATGCACTCATTTGTACTGTAAACCATGTTTGACATACATTGTGAGCACCACCCAGGCTTGCCCTTATGATGGCTATTTAGTGACGGAAGCAGATTCCAAGGTTGTTCTCTCTTCAGCCGTCATGGCCTTTCTTCAAGTGTTAAGAAAATAACATATCTTATTGGTATTTTGCGTTATCTGTTCATTGCAGCCACTTGTGGAATCGAATAATGCATTGGCTGAAACCATTGGCAAGATAACTGTTCATTGTCTATTTCATAGAAGTGGCTGTACGTGGCAAGGTCCTTTATCAGAATGCACATCCCATTGCTCTGGGTGTGCATTTGGCAATTCTCCTGTTGTATGCAATAGATGTGCAATACAGATCGTGCATCGTCAAGTGCAGGAACATGCTCAAAACTGTCCTGTAAGTTGGAGTATGCACTTTGTACACTGAAAATATTTATTCTGATGGTCTTGCAATTTTGATGGTTTGACTCTTTTTCGTATTGCTAAACAATAGGGCGTCCAGCCTCAAGCATCACAGCCTGAGGGTGTTCATGATGCTGCAGCTATTGGGACAGCTGCTACTGGTGATCAGAGCCAGGTTGCCACTCAGGCAGGATTGACTGCTTCTCAAGTTCAGACACAAACTATAGCTACAACTCCACCTGGAAAAGATACCAACCAGCAACCCAGCTCAACGTCTCAGCCCATAGCTGTAGTGCAGGCGGCTGTGCCTACTGCAGAGCAATGGTATCAACAGCAACAACAGTATCAGCAATACTATCAGCAGTATCCTGGTTACAATCCATATCAACAACATTATCAACAATACTACCCTTACCAACAACAGACACTTCCCCAATATCAACAACCACAGGCCCAATCTCAATCCCAAACGCAGCCACAGGCACAGGTTCACCCATCTGCTCAGTTCCAATCGCAACTTCAGCCCTCACATCCATCTGTTCAGGCAACAGCAGCTGCTCAACCTCAAAACCAGGCCCAAGTCAATCAACAGCAGCAAGCTCATCCTCTCAATCACGGACAGCTGCTTTCTCAGGCTCTGTCTTATCCCCAAGCTCAACCTCAGTCATATCCTCAATCTCAGCCTCCACAACCCCAACCCATTCAGCCTCATCTTCAGCATATGCAATTGCCTCAATATCAGCAACCTCAGTCTCAAATACAACATACCCCGCCTCAAATTCAGCATCCTGTTCTTCAACCTCAGCCTCAGCCTCAACCTCAACCTCAATCTAATCCACAATCTCTACAAACACTGGTTCAACATCAATCTCAGCCTCAGTCCCATCTTCAACTCCACCCTTCACACCGGGCTCAGGCCCAACAAACTGCAGCTAGTGCGGTGACAAGCCATCATTCTTACTCACAACCACAACCACAACTTCATCAGCAAATTCCATTGAATGGTCCTTTACAACATCCCATGTATGTGCATCCACACACCGGAGCTCCATCGCAAATGCAAAATCAATTTCCTCAACAAACTCTGTCAATGCGTCCAGCTCAATCACATGTTACAATTTCAAATCAGCCGTTGTCCGCTTTGCTGCCGCCATTAGGTCAAGTTGCAAATATCCCTCCCACTCAACAGCTGCCAGTTCGTCCTCATGCTCCTCAACCTGGAGTTCCAGTGTCCCAGCATCCAGTTATGCAGCCTGTTCAACAACCCATGCCTTATCAGTATGGGCAGCAGCATCTGCCTTTTTCAGGACAGCATCAGCAGGGTCCTTTTGTGCAGCCTCAGTTACGACCACAGCGCCCACCTCAATCATTGCAGCTACATCCTCCTGCCTATTCACAACCACCGCAGAATGTTGCCGTAATGAATAGCATGCAATCCCATCAACCTCATAACCTTGGACAGCCTTTGACTCCAAATTATGGAGTACAAGCTCAGTCTTATCAACAATCTGCTACTAGCCTACATGGTAGACCAGCTCAGCTTGGTGCAAACCAATCATCATCAAATCAAAGTAATTTGTCCTGGACCAGCAATCAACTGCAATTGTCTTCTGAACAACAGGCTGGGGCCACTTCAAAACCAGAGATGTCAGAGAAGAATGAAATTGCTGTGAAAATTGCACATGAAAGAGAAGCTGAATCATCCTCTGAAAATGCTGCTAAAACTGATAATTTTGATACACCTGGTCCTCAAGCTGCTGCAGTTGGGATGAAAGTCCCAAAATCTGAAACTGATGTAAAGGCAATGGTTGATGAGATCAAAACTGAAGTTGAAAACAAAACTAATGCGGTTGATACTTCTTCAAAAGAGTTTGTTACAGACTGTGAGTCACATATGGCCGAAAATGTACCGCCCGTAAATAAGATGGTAAAGGAAGAGGTTATAGAAAATGTCGAGGACCAGAAAGATTCAGCTAATGTTGACATTAAACAAGAGGAGCATTCTGTGTCTAAGGAGGTTCAGGAAGAGCCTCTTCTTAAAACTTCCACAATGCAGCAAGGCGCTCAATTCGGTGAACAAAGTGAGAAAGTGCAGAAAGAACTAAAAGTGCCTCAAGCACAGGGGGCTCAAGGTCCTGGAGCTGTTCCTCCAGCTGGTCAGGTGCAAGCTGGAGGTTTTGTTCAGTCCCCTCCATCTCTTTATGGATCCTCTACTCTTCAACAAAGGCCTGCTGCACCTTCAATATTCCAAGCTCCACCCCCTGGAGTAGTACCTAAAACACAAGCTCCTACTCAGTTTAGGCCACCTATGTTCAAGCCTCATGGTGCTGAAATGCCTCCTGGAGGCATTCCAGTTTCAGGCCCTGCAGCATCCTTTGGAAGGGGACCTGGTCACAATGGTCCTCACCAGCATGGCTTTGAATCACCATTGGTTGCTCCTCAAGGACCATATAATCTTGGTCATCCACATCCTTCTCATGTTGGGACTACCAGAATATTGCATGGGGATCCTGTTGGAGTGCCGCCTCTATGCTCTGTACCGGTAAGCGGATTTGACTCACATGTTGGAACGATGGTAGGACCAGCATATGGCCCTGGAGGTCAGACAGATCAGAAGCAACCTAGTAACCCAATGGAAGCCGAACTGTTTGCTAGTCAGAGGCCTGGCTACATGGATGGTAGGGGATCTGACTCTTATTTTCCAGGTTCTCAACAACGGAGTCCACTTGGGCCACCATCTGGTACACGGTCCAATATGATGAGAATGAATGGGGGCGCTGGTCCTGAGCTGCGGGATGAGAGATTTAAGTCCTTTCCAGATGAGCGTTTGAACCCGTTTCCCATTGACCCATCTCGAGGTGTTATAGATCGAGGAGAGTTTGAAGAAGATCTCAAGCAGTTTTCAAGGCCTTCTCATTTGGATGCTGAGCCGGTTCCAAAACTTGGGAGTCACTTTCTCCCATCAAGGCCATTTGACAGGGGTCCTCACGGTTTTGGAATGGATATGGGACCAAGGCCATTTGAAAGGGGACTGAGCTATGATCCTGGGTTGAAATTGGATCCCATGGGTGGCTCTGCCCCTTCAAGATTTTTGCCTGCCTACCATGATGATGCTGCAGGGAGATCAGATTCCTCTCATGCTCATCCAAATTTTCCCAGACCTGGTCGTGCATATGGTCGGCGACATATGGGTGGCTTGAGTCCTAGAAGTCCTTTTAGAGAATTCTGTGGGTTTGGGGGACTTCCTGGAAGTCTTGGTGGTAGCCGATCAGTGCGTGAAGATATTGATGGCAGGGAATTTCTTCGATTTGGTGATCCAATTAGCAATTCTTTTCATGACAGCAGGTTTCCTGTTCTGCCTAGTCATTTGCAAAGGGGTGAGTTTGAGGGGCCTGGTAGGACTGGTGATTTGATTGGTCAGGAGTTTCTGCCTAGCCATTTACGGAGGGGTGAACCCTTAGGTCCTCATAATTTACGGTTGGGAGAGACAGTAGGTGGCTTTCCTGGTCCTGCACGGATGGAAGAATTGGGTGGACCCGGCAACTTCCCTCCTCCTCGGCTTGGTGAGCCTGGATTCAGAAGCAGCTTTTCCCGTCAGGGTTTTCGAAATGATGGTGGATTCTATACAGTTAAGAATACATTTGTTCTTTCTGTTTTTTAACAGTCAAATGTGCTGCCTTTTATATTTGACTCTGTAAGTTTGTTTTAAGGCAGTCTGATCTTATCTAGTTGATGCACATGATAGCTTTCTTTTCTGTTGGTAACTTCAGGGTGACATGGAGTCTATTGACAATTCAAGAAAGAGGAAACCACCAAGCATGGGATGGTGCCGCATTTGTAAGGTTGACTGTGAAACTGTTGATGGTTTGGACCTGCACTCACAAACAAGGGAGCATCAAAAGATGGCTATGGATATGGTTGTAAGCATTAAACAGAATGCAAAGAAACAGAAATTGTAAGTTACCTTCGGTTTGTTGTACTTTGTATCAATGGGTTAGAAACCTCTCTTGCTTAGTTCGTTTCTGCATTTTTGGTTTATAGAACTTCCAGCGATCGTTGCTCAACTGATGATGCAAACAAGTCAAGAAATGTCAATTTTGATGGCCGTGGGAAAAAGCATTAAGTCATTATGGCATACTTGCAAGTTGAACCTTATTGGTTGCTTTGCTGACCCTGGTTGATTTTGTTATTTGGTGATCGCCCTTCCATGCCTCCTTCCACATTCTGGGTGGTTTATGGTAGTCTTGTTATTTCAGGTGCTGCCATGTTAAGGAGATGGGTTTTGGAACTGGAGTTCAATGGCAGTTAAGTCTGTTGGTTTTATTTTGAAATCTTTACCTTAAACTTGGGCTAGAGGCTAGTCTTATGTTAACAACAGCATTATTCAGTTAATAGTGGTTTCATTCCATCAGTTTTACATGTGATGCTCACCTGTAATTATTGAGATGCATTATGTTATGGTCGTTGTCAATCTTCTTAATCATAAAATATTTTGAATGCTTTTAGGTGTTCAGTGTTCAAAAACATTTGCCTAAATAAACAAGTTTAAAATCATGTGTTGGTATTGGAATTAGACTGCTTTTTCTCAGCAAACTGCTCTAGGGTGTTTCTAACATTGTCTTGTTTGGTGATTGTGACATCTTTTGTGGTAAACTATCAGGATAAAATTAAACTTTGTGGTTTCCTTCCTGTGAACTGCTTTTTTTCCTCCATTGGTTTTGCTTCATACACCATTAGGCATATGTGCTTTTATACAATAATGTTATCAATAACGCACCTTTACAATCGTAACTCCTTTGATGGCATGAATCCGGAAAGGACAAATCAAATTGGAGATGATAGAGCACATCTACCTCTGCCTGAGCAGAAATGATATAGAATATATGTTCTTGTTTACTTAATCAGGTGTCTAATATAGAATATGCGATCTTGTGTAATTAATCTGGAGTCTAACAGCTGCTGAATTGTAATTATGTGTTTTATGTATGTGACACAGTGATTTCCTTAACTTTGACTCTAAAAACATGAGCTACTGGTTTTCCAGTTTTATTACTTATATCAAATGTGGAGTATGACTATTTGCTATTCATTTTAGGTAGTTTGACTTGTCACTGTCATATTTTTTGAGGACCCTACTGCAAGAATTCAGAATGATTCTTTTCATTGTAATACTCTCAAGATGAGACATCTGTTAACAAGGATCCTTTGAGGATGGTTGTTATTACTAAAATGTTCCTGGAGGAAAATGCATGTAGTATGTGATATGTTACATAATTGAGGGCCATCTTATGGATACTACATTTACATAGACTAAGAAGTGCTAGATTAAAAGTTTATTAGGCCATGTAGACTGAATGTTTTAATGAAATTTACAGACTTATAGGAACTCGAAAGTAGTAAGAGAAAAACTAGAAGTAGCAGAAGCTAGAGCAAGCCTTGATTTCTTTTGACATGTTACCTGGTGTCAGCTTCATCAAATTACCCTTTGAGGTAAAATGGTGGTTTAAGTGTTTCGGTTCCAGTTTTTGATCCTCCGTGAAGGCTACAAGTGGAACCATGCAGCATGTGATAACCTTTCCTTATCCTTGGACTGTATATTGCCAACTTTAGACTTCAATTAGATATAACTTGTATTAACTGAGGATGACATATTAGTGCCTATGCCATCACAAACCTATATTCTTCTAGCTGGTGTATTTAGGTGAAACTGTTTGGTTTATTTGCTGAAATTTTGTGAAAATACTTTTTTGTTTAACGATTAAAACACTGAAGTCCATTCTTTTGTTCATATCTTATTAGTTTGAGGCCTCATGCATAATACTTACTAGTTATTCTAGCTCAATAGAGTTAATTTTTTGTTTCTGGTGAAATCTTTTTTCTATAATAGATGTTTTCAATTCGACCTGTCCTTTTACGGCAAAGCGGACAACATAAAGGCTTAAGGTTCAGTGGAAAGGTTTACTCGATCATCTTGTTTAGATTTGGTAAGATTGTGTTCAATATGAGGATTTTGTTTGTGGTTAAATTTTATCTTTTAGTATTGATTTTTCTGGATTTCCTTTTTTCACATTGGTTTGAACTGTTTAATTATAATTTGCCACCATTTTATTTTGAAGACTTCAGTTGACAGATCTTTAAGGTACTTTCACAATCTTAGGAAAACAAAACTCTATATTCAATTAGATCACGATTTTGATATCCTTCTTCTCAAAAGCTTGATGATGATTCATGTCTTTCTCCTCAACTACCCTAGCCATGAGATTCTGTCCTTTGCCTTTTATGTAGTTGTATCATATAATGTGTTCGAATAAGTATTAAATGTTTTTATACGATTAAATGTTTTTATACTAACTGCTGTATAAATCTAATAGGATCTCAACTCAAATAGTGGGTCAAAAAATGCATAAACAATTTTAGATCTAAATTAGAAAACTTGGTTTTCCCACAATTGTCAATGGAAGACATATGTAGTTATTTCATTCCATTTTATTTTGATTTCACAGTAGTCTATCCCCTAGTGAAAGGAATTTACTAGTTAACTATTATGTAAAACTAGAAAAAGAAAAAAGCAGAAAAATTAAACATGAGGTGACGGTGGTTATCTTTGCACTTTATTCTCTGGTGAATTACAAGAGGGGCCAGGTGCCCACTAGAGTGACAAATTCACCGTAAAAGGGGTCTGGAGAAATTTGCAGATTGTAGAAGAGCATTGAAAGGCACCTTCACTTGCTGATGGGATGCATGGCAGAGGCTCTCATCCATGCACTCCTCTCTTAACTGTTATTTATTGTAACTCTTATTAAAAAAAAGCAAAATCATCAATATCCTCTTAAAGTAATCATAATATGACAGCTCCAGCCAAGAACAGAACCAGAATATTGAATACAAGAAGTTAACCTAGTATTCCATCCCAAGTAAGGTGAATATGAAAGAAAGATGTAATTGAAATTGTTTAGAACAAAATCAGAAGAGTGACACCACCGCATGTTCTTCTTTGGCATAATTATAAACTAGACCAATATGGTTAACTTCTTGTGGGACAGGATAGAGACAAATTGCTTAGGTTATCGGTTGTGGTATCTGCCATTTCTTCAGTTGTGAACATAAAAAATTCATCAATTTTTGAATTGTTTAAGATCTGGCTTGATTTTCTTTCAATCATTCTTTTGTGTTCTTTGGTATTCTTCACCAAAATTTACTGTTTCCACATGTTATCTTTATTATTTCCTGCTAATTAATTTTCTATTGTAAATAATCTTTTTTGCTGAATTTCCAGACTGAGTAAGTTAATTTATCTTGATTAGATGTCTGATATAATAGCTTTTCCAGTTTCTTGTAGCCAATTCTAACTGTACAGTTGTAAATGAACTTCGGTGATTAGATCTTGATATGTCAAAGGATAACAATGTAAATCTCTATTAACCTCAAAAAAAAAAAAAAAAAAAAAGGTGTAAGTCCTTTGCTTGTGGTGCAAATTTTCTCATAAATTTTGTTTTTATATATCTATCTATCTATATACATATATATATATACATTTTCAACAAAGAACTGTTTGTTAAGATCCCATTACATCAGCTCAAACTGTTTAAATGGTCACCCAAATACCCTATGGCGGTTGGTGAAGAAAGATGGAAGTTCATATTCCTGGATCTTCTGCTTTAACCTTATCTTTCAATAATTAGAGTTAAAACTCAAATAGCTGTAAAACTTTGGAAACAGTATTAATGTACCTGGCTCCGAGATCTTTTATGACACTTTAATAACTTATTACAATTACCTCTCTGTATTTGTAGAAGAAACTGAACTCGTATTAAAAATGAAGGAAAAAAGGGGGGAACCAAGAACTTTAGTATACAAAAGAACACCCATTCAGCCTCTATTATGGTTGATCAACCCCAGGATTTTATCCCACAATCATATGAATATGAGCTTAAAGAACTAAAATTCCAGCCTTATCATCCATGTGTGCAACTCTAACTGATGAAGAATTAATGTTAAATATTGATGTTTTAGGAAGCTAGGAAGCAATTGAATATTGTTAACGATACCATACGGTTTACTTTTGTAATTCTGATATTATGGCCTACTTTTTTTTTTTTTTGTATTTTCTTGTGAAAATTGGGGTTCTAATTGAAGTTATAGGACAACCTTTGCAATGTTGGATGGCAATTCTGGAATGGAAATCATGCTTCTTCGTATGTGTTCTTTCCAGGTTTGCAGTTATGCTTTAAACATTCTTTTTGCTAGAATCTTCCTCTCTTCAATAACTCCTTTTGACCAGTTTTACTTTGAAGATTAAATTGTTTAATCTTTCACATTGCTCGTTGTATATTGGTTTCAGTAGATATTAGAATGTATAGCTCTAGTCACATTATTTAGGAAAGATGGTTGATGTGATTTTATAAATATGGTCCTGGATGTACATAATTATATGATATGAAATAGTAGCTTAGTTATAGGTGTGGCCATAAGGTTGCGAGTCTACTACACTTACCTCTTTTATTATTTTAGCATATACATTGATCAAGTCATTGTTTGACTTAAAAGAAATGGTCCTACTTGTCTAGGCTTAAGGACATTGTGGCTCTCTTAATCAATATTTTGTATGTACTAGAATGCGGTTCTTCTGGCAATTGGTGATAAGTGATGAATGTCAAAAGCTAATGTATCTTTCATTAGAAGAGAAGGGAAAAAATGAAACGTACAAAACATTGTTTAGAAAAAGGAAATAGAAGTTTAAACCTTGAAGCACCGTAGAAGGTTGCCATGATTAAGTTCCAAAGCCTGGAAAATTCTTTCTTCTTGCCTCTAGTGACACGAGTTTAGTAGCTGTTCTATCTGATCTGTGTAATTATCTGAATCATATAATATCTAGGCTTTGCAAACTTCAAATTATAGGTTAGGTTCCTTTCCCAAAAAAAGGGGAAAAAAAAATTATAGGGTAGGTTTGATTTAACTGCTTTACCTTTATGCAATCTTTCTCAGTTTCTCTAGGAAAAAATTCTAGAGATTCTAGCTTTGTACTGTTCATTCATTCAGCTAACTGGATTCTTTCACTATGTTAATTGGTGATTATGTTTTAATGGAACGGTTTGATTACTTTTTCTATATTATAGAGATGGAAATAAATAATTTCCTTCAGGAAAGTGCTCTTATAATTACTCTATCTACTTTTCAGTTTGGCATGGTTTTTTATAATTGCATGATCTACAATTAAAATGTTGATTGATATGTAGATGGCTATTATCCGCATAATTCCCAACATTGGTCTATCTCCTTTCTTTTGTGCTATATTGTATTATTGTTACCCAGACATCAAATAATGCTTTTTCTAAAAACTTGGGACATGTTTTATGTAAATGTCTGGTAATTTTAGGTTGAAATCATATGAATAGGTGGCAATACTCTTATGTGTAAATTTTGGAGACATCTGACTGTCAATATCCAAAGTGATAGAAAGGGATGATTCCCAACTAAACTGCTTGTTATACCATATGTTGGGTATAATTCCCATGCCAAAATACTTTAACCCAACTTCAGCTTCATGGATTCCTTTTAATTTTTCTTTCCAAAGATTTGTAAAAGCAAGTGGCTGTGAGGTCCTTAAGTCCGAGAGGCAAGACTTGTCCACCTTTAATTGGAATGTCATACACACATTCTAAGGTCTTTAAGTCATTTTCCTAAATTACACAGTAGAAAACATTGTCAGAATTGATTCACTAAATCTTGAAATTAGTTCCTAGTAGCATTCAGTGGTATCTTATTAACTGAAGGGGAGAAAAAGAAACCATGTAGCCATATTTTTGGTCAATCTGAGGATCTACCTTTAGATTTATATATGATGCCATAATACTTTGTTAGGACTCATAAATCACAGTAATGCACTGTTTCAATATGTTAGGAAATAGAAACTGACATGCTAAAAGGAGCATGTTCATCTACACTACTTAGGTCTCAGTACTATTGTCACTGGGCTACTTAAAATGTTCATGAAGCTTGCAATTTATTTTCTACTAACCTTAACCCTTTTGTTATCTCTTAAGTGGTGAAATTTTGTAGTGTATCTGCTCTTCTTTGCAAAGGTTTCGGTACAGACAAGGAGGACATTCTTCTCAGAATCTTTCCTTTGTGTGTGAGAAACAATCAAACAAGTGGTTCTTGCACCACCTGTAGCGTGGGTTTCCTTCCCATCTCATGAACAGTTTATACCAACTTTTCTTACTATATTATTCCTTATTCACTTTATTGTAAGGTGAAAATGATTTATCTGGCTGTTAATTTTAATAAAAAGAAAGTTAAATATTACTTTTATCTTAAATTTCTTCTTGGCGCTCTTTCTTGAAGAAACTATAACAATTCGATACACTGTTTGATACGCTTACCCACATTGAAAATGAGTTTTTGCTTTTGTTTTGAAACTTATGATGTGCATCATTATAAAACTTACTTGGGCCGGTAGCACGAAAAACTCGCGAGTCTTTTGATGGAACTTTTATAGGTTTCAAGTTTTCAACGGAAGTTGGTGTTGTTGAATCAAACCAAATTGTATATATCTGAGTGTGTGTGTGTGTAGGCGTTTGTATCTGTAGATGTCATAATATATGAGCTGCCTTATGCCTAAAAATTTTTTGTTTTAGCAGGAGGAGGCAAAATGTGAAATATTATTATTTTGATGGTTTATTGTTACGAAGTAAATGTGAAATAATTGAATTTTATTTTATAATTGATTAATTGTTGAGGACAAGCTTTTTGGCTTTTGGAAACTGCACTAATTTGTTTAATTGTTTTATAGTACAATTTGGAATCGAAGCTCTAGGTTTTGTTTCGAATCACGATGCACGGCCAGCTCTCATCAAGAGGGTGGTGGTAGGTTTATTCTGGCCTTTGACTCGATGAGTTGGATTGAGCTAGCCGGCACGTGCAGTTGCGTGTGTGTGGGTCTGGGATTTCATTTCACCCCGACCTCGCCGCTTACACAACCTACGCTAGTTGCTAAATACTCGTCGTCAAAACTCAAAAAGAGCATGTGGTCACGTGCTGTGCCATGCTGAAACAACCACACGAACGACATCGTCTCATCAAACGGTAGCCAGTCAGTTGAGTCGCCTCCAGCTGTATCCACCAACAATTTGAATTTCAAATTTTTTTCTTCACAACTCACCCTTAACGGTTACTTTCGTATCCGTTGAAAATCTTGAGGTGGTAGCCTAATGACCGTAGATTCTCGCCAATTCGTTAAATAAAATATTCTTAAAACTCTTACTCCCTCTATAAAAAACCTCTCATCGCCATTTTCACCTCCAATAACCTTCAGTTTCAATTTCAAATCTCCTGACCGCTCTGATTCAAAAAGCCCCTGTCAAAAAATGCGTGAAATCCTTCACATCCAAGGTGGCCAATGCGGCAACCAAATCGGAGCCAAGTTCTGGGAGGTGGTCTGTGCTGAACACGGCATTGACTCCACGGGCCGCTATAACGGAGACTCAGATCTTCAACTGGAGAGGATCAATGTCTACTACAACGAAGCTAGTTGTGGTAGGTTTGTTCCTCGTGCTGTTCTCATGGATTTGGAACCCGGAACCATGGACAGCGTTAGATCTGGGCCGTACGGTCAGATTTTCAGGCCTGATAACTTCGTCTTTGGCCAATCCGGTGCCGGCAACAACTGGGCTAAAGGTCATTACACTGAAGGCGCTGAGTTGATTGATTCTGTTCTCGATGTTGTTAGGAAAGAAGCCGAGAACTGCGATTGCTTGCAAGGTATCATTCCTTAAGCTCTTTGAAACATGTTAAGCAGTTGATGATATTAATAATGATGGAATGGAAGAGAAATTACACACTATGTTCCTTATTTGTGATTTTGTCAAAAATAGACGCAGTTGATATTATCTTAAACTTACTGTCATGCTTTTTATTTCTTTGAGACAAATAATGGTTGGACCAGGGCGGAGGGACTTATGTGGGAAAAAAAAAATTACAAATCATGTTCTTATCTGTGAAATCGTGTAAAATTATGGACACAGACAATTTTTTCGCTGGGGGTTAAGGTTGCTGATGGTTGTTTGTTTTCCCCCCTTTTCAGGGTTTCAGGTGTGCCATTCTCTGGGAGGTGGAACTGGATCTGGAATGGGGACGCTGTTGATTTCAAAGATACGAGAAGAGTACCCAGACAGAATGATGATGACTTTCTCTGTGTTTCCATCCCCTAAGGTGTCTGATACTGTCGTGGAGCCCTACAATGCCACTCTGTCGGTCCACCAGCTCGTGGAAAATGCAGATGAGTGTATGGTTCTTGATAACGAGGCCCTCTATGATATTTGCTTCCGGACACTTAAGCTCACCACTCCAAGCTGTAAGTTCCTTTTTGCAATTTGAAGTATAAATCTGTCACAATGTTATATATTTGACTAGTTGTATTGTCATAGTTGAAATGTTTATTAGATGATGAGTCATATAGGATGCTGCATTTATCTCTGAGCATGGATGGTTCATTTCAAAACCCCATCCATTTTAATGTCTAAATGAAAGCCCAACTTGTTAATCCAAGTACTCTGATTCCTAATTTGAAGGTGCTACCACCATTATATGCCAATCACAATTATTGAGTCATAGTTTCAAACCTGATTTAAGCATGACTTTCATCTAATGACTGTTTTTGCATAAGATTTTTATTATCTTTAGGAGCAATTTCAAACTATGTAGTGGCAGTTTTTTGAGACTCAGTATTGAGATTATTTTAAGGTTGGTATTTATGTTGATGTTTCTGACTATGTTTTCATTGTTTATCATGACAGTTGGTGATCTGAATCATTTGATATCTGCAACAATGTCGGGTGTTACATGCTGCTTGAGGTTCCCTGGTCAGCTTAACTCTGATCTGAGGAAACTTGCTGTAAATCTCATCCCATTCCCTCGTCTCCACTTCTTTATGGTGGGCTTTGCTCCTCTCACATCACGTGGGTCACAGCAGTACCGTGCTTTGACAGTTCCTGAGCTCACTCAGCAAATGTGGGATTCAAAGAATATGATGTGTGCAGCTGATCCGCGACATGGCCGCTATCTAACAGCATCAGCCATGTTCCGTGGTAAGATGAGCACCAAGGAAGTAGATGAGCAGATGCTGAATGTTCAGAACAAGAACTCCTCATACTTTGTTGAGTGGATCCCCAACAATGTGAAGTCTACCGTTTGTGATATCCCACCCACCGGTTTGAAGATGGCCTCAACGTTCATTGGGAACTCCACATCTATCCAGGAAATGTTTAGGCGTGTGAGTGAACAATTTACTGCCATGTTTAGGAGAAAAGCTTTCTTACATTGGTATACTGGGGAAGGTATGGATGAGATGGAGTTCACTGAGGCAGAGAGCAACATGAATGATTTGGTTTCAGAGTATCAACAATACCAAGATGCAACAGCTGATGAGGAAGGATATGATGATGAAGAGGATCAGTATGATGAAGACTAGCAGCAATAATTTTGATGGGTGGATTGCTTCTGAAGCAATTCTTTGGAACCTCAACTTCCGGTTGCTGGTTTCTTGTCATGATCTACATAGAAGCAGGAGAAGCCCAGTGGAAATAGTTTCTTCTTTTCTTTTCTTTTCTTTTTTTTAAATTTTGTTGGAACCTTGTATGTTTAAATATGATACTTCAATTTGCTTTTCGAATTCTAAGTACTAGTTTTATTTTTCCTTGCAATTCTGGTTCCAATCTTGTTTCTCCTTGCCTTGGAAGTTGGCTTAAATCTTAATGGCATTTCCCGAGAAATTGAATTGATAAAAACCTGAAAAAGAATAATCGAGAAATTGTGTATGGTTAAATTCTATTTGTTTTTTTTTTTAAAACTAAATCATCACTTCAGATTGTGTAGCGCCATCTGTTGTTATTTAATTGGTGTAGCTTTTATCTTTGAGTTTTGCTAGAATTTGCCTCATTAATGATTTTGGATTACCTTTAAAAAAAAATGGTTTTGTACTAGTTTGTTATAAATTAAAGACTCAAGTTAAATGAAAGTGCTCCCTAAGTTGTGACTGTTTTGTTACTCCTTTCTAAATATAATATTTTAAAGTACTTTTATTTTAAAAAGAAAAACTGATAACATAAAAATAAAAATTGACAACTTGGAGCAAATACGACGTCGTGATCAGCACAGCAGAAACCTCAACAAAAACGCAGCAGCCATTTCAACCTCACTCTCGCTAGAGAAGCAAAAAGCAATGACGAGTCTCGCAAGCAAAGCTCCGCAAAATCAATATCAAACCCTAGGTCTATTAAGACTATCATTAAACTTCCTCAAAAGCTTCAGCACTACTACATCAGCTTCTCCTTCAACTCCAACTTCGGCGCCGGCTTCTTCTTCGACGAAACCAAAACGAAGAAAGAAGAAGAACTTATTCGAGGTGGCGCGGTTTTTACCCAACTGGGGAGTCGGTTACCACATGGCAAAAACTCATTGGGCGAACATCTCTTACGAAATCACCAAGATCAATCTCTACAAGGTTTGATTTTTATTTCTTTTATTCGGCTGCGCTGATTGTGTAATCATGTTCTTTTTTTCTTGGCTTTATTGAAATATTGGGAAAAATGGGAAATGGGATCATTATATTTATGTTCATTTTTATGTTCTATTTTATTTTATTTTTTTTAATAACGGGGGATTTTGGGGTTTAACAATGTTAACGTTTTGTTGCAGGACGGGAAACATGGAAAGGCTTGGGGAATTGTTCATAAAGACGGTTAGTCTATATGATTTGTGATTTCTTTTAACTGATTTTATCTAGCATTTTGGCATTAAAATTGCCACTTGAAATTGGGAAAAAAAATGTATTTGTTAGCATAATCATTTGTTTCTCGTGTCTCATTGTTATGGATTTTATATGTTTCTGTGGGTGGAGAAGGGTGATCTACCGGACAAAAAGTTCCTTTGAGCATTTTTGACATCTTTGAGTGAACTGATTAGTTTGGGAAGCTCTCACAATACAAAATTGCTATGGGGCTCAGTTAGTAGGGACAGTTTTTCTAAATTGATTTCTGTGTGAAATAAATAAACTTATTTTGCTGTTGAAAATTTCGGTTTAGTTTCATGTATCGGAGTTGTTTCTTCCTTCACATTCTAATTTGTGGCTTGTTGGGGGAATATTTTTGTGACTAATCATTTGAAAATTTAGTAGCATAGAAATTCAAGGAATTTTTGTTGCTTTAAGAAATTGAATTTGTGAAAACTTAAGCTGCCTAAGATTTCTTATGTTGGACCACCTTTGATGATTGCTCTTGTGAGGGTTGAATTGCCAGTTGAGGGTGTGAAACAGAATAGGTTGTAGTGGGAATCACTGAAGCAAAATAGGTGGTTACTAATAAGAATTTGTCAGAGTTACATTTCCTTAAGTAGATTAAGTAGTTAGAACGGAGCTGTAGTACAATATGCTCTTTATACACATACTTCTTCTCATAGAACATGTCTAATGTTCGAGGTCGTATTTGATTTTTTCGATCTGCAATTAATGGCCAGTGGCAGCTGCTTCTTAAGATTGGACCATTTTCCCTCATTTTAGTCGTACTTGAAATTGTATGAACTGCTAAAATTCTGTATTATAATTACAGTGTGCTTAGTTTCTAAATGGTGATGTTATTTTCATATAAATGAAGGTCAATGTTGCTGGTGATAAATGCAGGCCTACCAGCTGCTGACTCTCCCAGGAAAATAAGTGGAGTTCACAAGCGCTGCTGGAGGTACATTCCCAGCTTGTCAAAGTCAGTTGAAAGCACCCCAAAAGTAACAGCACCAAAAGAAATTGCCCCTACCGCTGAAGTCCAAGCGGCTTGATTTCTTTTTCTTTTTTTAATTTACATTTTTGGTACTGTTGCACGACCATTCATCCTCTGTTGCCCTCCTTGTCAATGGCCTGTGTTTTGGGCTGCACTCTGTCCTTTGGATATGTTAGCCTCTTAGATCATTCATTTTCTGAATGTAGTTGATGCTTTTTGTGTAACATCTATGTGGCTTGAAACTAGACACGCTTTTAGAAAGGCACATGCAGGTCTGGAGTGAGTAATGTAAAGCAACAGTATTGATTGAAGTTTTTTCTTCTGTTCGGAGTGAATTTTAGTTAGACAAACCTATTTTTAAGGAATCTGGCAAGAAAATTCAGTTTATTTTCCTTTTGTTTGTTATACATTGTTAAATTCTTCTCCAATTGCTTGAAGGGCATATTTGCGGATTTCTGGTTAGGTACTAATTACTAGAAAACTGCAGTTGATGCTGGGAATATGCTTTTTTGCCTTTAACTAAAGCACTTTGTTTTGAGGCATCAATTGGAAGAATATCCCTTTGTTTTGTATTTTGTGTTATATTGTAATGTATGTTGTGTTTCTATACTATGTGAAGAGGGGTTTCACAGATTAAAGTGTATTATACCTGAATGAACACTTTGTGGGTGTGGATTGGTTTACTGGTAAATTCTCTTGGGTGTTACTAAAGATATGAGATTGGAATCTTGCAAACACAAGGATTCACTATTGTCATGGTGTATGTCTGAAGTTTACAGGGTTAGGGTAACTTTCATTAGACTATGATTTCAGTTTTCGATGAACAGATAACGTCAAACTTGTAATTGACTCGTGGAAGAATTATCATGCGGATTAATGTAATAAGCATTTACTATTTGGAATGCAATGGATTAATTACTAGGCTATTTTCTCTTTTTGTGTGTAGATTGAATGCACCAGGGCATCTGATAAGACGGGATGAAGATGGCATTCAGGATTCTACCACACAAGTATCTGATCTCAGATACTCTAAACCTTATGACCATGAATATAAGGTAAAAATACTCTATACCTTATAACTATATGATGTGCAATGCAGACCAGTATCCAGGGGAAAGAGTAACACTTAAGTTGCAGAAACCATCAAGATAATGTCGGGCCAAATTATCAGTCCGGGCCAACACTTAAGAGTCTACATCAAAGCAAGCTACAATAAATTCAACCTCAAACAAACAGACAAAACAGAGGCATTGGAGTTGGCTACAAATACCAATCTCGTTCGGCCAACTCACAACGATGAGTCGATGACCACATAATTTCATAGACTTGCAAAATTCCGAAAATTTTACAGACAGATGTCGCAGTATCAAGTCATGTTGATTTTGTTGCCACCAAAATAACATCGAATACTCCTCCCTTGTTGTTTTATGTTGTCATTGATTATTGGTTTTAGAATAAAAAAATGGCCCATTGCCTTAAATTGCAGGTTATGTTCTTAAGATTCCTCGAATGGTCTGGCTCTGACCCCAATCTTGTCACCACAATTTACAAATCTTCCCCTATATAAATCATAACTCTAAAGCCTCAATCATCACACAAGTATCACGATTTCCAATATAAGAAACAAAGCTTTCTCATAAAAAATGGCCATGATGAAAATGATCCTCTTTCTTGCACTCTACTTCTTCCATCAAGGGGCACTTGGTAGTCTCACGTTCCTTAAATATGGAGTAATATCTACTTGTTGTCTTATATATATGTTCTTCTTTAATGCCTTATTTCTATTTGTTTGGGCAATGCAGGTGGGAGCAATGTAGGTCGGATTATATGTGAGCAGCTGCCTTTGCAACTCTGCTCATACTCGGTATCATCTTCTGGCAAACGGTGCTTGTTGGAGAACTTTGCATCCAGTGATGGGACAGTGACATACCAATGTAAGACGTCCGACGTGGTTGTAGATGTAATTCATGATTGGATTGAAAGTGAGGAATGCACCAATGCCTGTGGAGTTGATAGAAAGTCCGTTGGCATTTCATCCGATTCTCTCCTTCAGCCTCAGTTCACTGCTAAGCTTTGCTCTGATGCTTGCTTTCAGAATTGTCCCAACATTGTGGACCTCTACTTCAACTTGGCTCTAGGTGAAGGTAAGTTTCATCCAACAGTTTGTCTCGCTCGACTGTCAAGTAAACTTCGTGTTTGTCAAACCAGTTTAGCTGTTATATAAGCTTTCAAAATTTACACGAAGCACAGCCATTCCAAATAGGCTCTAAAGCGGCACTTGATCTTGTAACACATTGTTCATTTTTACAGGTGTGTATTTGCCTAGTCTCTGTGAAGCTCAACGAACCAATCCAAGGCGTGCCATGTCTGACATTAAGAGCTCTGGTGTAGCCCGGGGACCATCTTCATCAACAAGCTCTAGTGTTGCCTGTGGTCCTTCTTCATCCACTAGCTCTGGTGAAGCCTGGAGTCATGCTTCTTCATCACCCGGCTATGGTGAAAACTGGAGTCCTGCTCCTTCACCAACTGCCTATGGAGATTGGTGAAACCTGGAGTCATATGACACCACGTCTTGCTCCCGTGGTTGGTGATTGGTGATAATTAAATGACTGTTACTTTTGCTTGTTCCAGTTGCTGAGTTATCAGTGACAATATTTGCTTCAGTTTATTTGATATGATTTATCGATTAGGTTTCTAGCAATTCTACGTGAGTTGAAGTTTATTGTATGTGTATTCATGGGACATGGTTCCTTGGCTTTTTCAAAGTCACCGTTGTGTCACATGTCTAATTATCAGTAACGTTATCTAGTATTAATCTTTAGTATTTCATCTCTGTTCAAATTCCTTCTAAAACCTAATCCTCTATTGCTTTAGACTTCAGAGAGAAGGAATACAGTGGCAAAGACTCTTCTCTCCATCACGGAGGGCATTATTTTTCATTTTTTATTGAATTTATCTGGAATTTAAACTATAATCGGTACTATGTTATAATTGTAAAAAAGATTTGTAATGTAATTTAAAAAAAAAAAATAAACGGACGGAAAGAAACAAGACCATTTGGCCTTCCATAACTCCATGATTGCAATTCGAGTCCCTACGATTTCGAACAGTACAAGCTAATGCACGATTAAGTACTGTTGATACAGAGCTAGCAGTAGTTGTGGTGCTGCTACCCACCTCGGTAGGCCTCAGAAAGGTTGCCTGCAGCTCTACAGAAACTTACCTGCACGTTAATCCAATCACCATGTGAGCAAAAAACACTGTTTAAACAATAGAAGTACATATACATTTATGAACACTTCGGGAAGCTAATAGACAAAAAAAAAAACCTTTTTCATCTCTTTAATAAAAAGTTCTCGTATCTTTATCTTAATTTTTATTAATTAATTGATATAAAAATATTATATTAATTTCGCTTATTATCTATCCCCGCAAGAATACAATATCACAGTCCATTCATTATTCTCCTCACCAACACAACTGTAGTTCCCTTGTCGTTCCTTTGCGTTTCTCTTTCACCAACTCTGCAAAAAAACTGACACATACGGTACATATTTTTTCAGACAGATATTGATACCAAAAAGGAGACAAAACAAACATCTTTTGCCTAAGCTGTGGACTGGTAATACAACTTAAGTCCTTCAAAAGGAAACCAAAAAACCAAATAAAAGCAAACCACCACCATCCTCTCTTTTACAATTGCATGACTTATATTTTTTTTTTTTACTTTGCTGGGTCTCAAAAAAGAAATGTCTTCTTTACAGTCTCCCCGTGATGACGTATCAGTTTCTAGTGACCTTTCCGGTGAAATTGGGGCTCACGGGGACTCAGATTCTTCCTCAGAGGTGGATTTGGAAGGTGGGGTTCTGTTTGTGAAGCTGCATTTGGATGATAAGGCTGAGAGAGATTGTAGGATTTGCCATTTGGGTTTAGAGGGTAATTCTCAAGAACTTATGCCTCCCATTGAATTGGGCTGTTCTTGTAAAGGTGATTTGGGTTATGCTCACAAACAATGTGCTGAGACTTGGTTCAAGGTCAGGGGTAACATGTGAGTGAAGAGATCTTAATTTTCATTTTTGGATAATATGCTCTCTCTTTTTTTCCACTTTTTGTGACAAAATGACGGAGCCGCTTGTTTAAAAAGAAGATTTGTGTATGGTTATGTATTATGTGTGATCAAAAGTGCGATCTTTCGCTAGACTGTGTACGAAATTGTTGATAATTATGGATACCCTTTGGTGGTTTTTGAGTAATTGTGTTATGATCCTAGATTCTCTTTGCTAGTTGATAATTTATCGCGGTGTTTTCTTTGTTGGTTTTTGTGAGTTAAACGTGTTTATGATGGAATCTTGGGTTTCTGGTTTATACTTATTTGCTTTTCGATGTAAAATCATGAATTTATAATTGCCGTTTCCGTACTCTTCTCTCTTTCTTTGACTAAAGGGGAAGGAAAAAGAAAAGGTATCAAAGTAATTATACATTTTATCTTATTGTAATGGGTCATCTATTCGTACTGTCCAAGTACATTATGATGCTCAAATTTGGGAGACTTCTAGGTTTTTCTCAAACATGCTTTTGGTGATTGAATTAGACATTTAGATACCACTAAGGGTAATTTTTGGGGATCAGCATATTTTGCGGTAGAAGATTGGATATGTCAAAGAATCTTAGTTTACCCTGAAGAGCCTCACTTCACTTCAATTTTTATGGAAATACACAAGGATGCAAGCAAACATGATTTAGATGCATGTAACACAACATGATTTAGATGCATGTAACACAGTAGTTTACTTTTTCCTCTCTGTTAATGAGGGATTATTGTCTAATAATAGTTCTTATTCGATCAGAGCCATTGCTAATTATCTGGCTTCATCTTTATATAGGAATATGAACTCCGTGCAACTGTAATTTATGTCATCTTTGAAATGTTGAGCAGTTTACAGAGAATAGTTCATCAAAGTAAAAATAGACAAAAGAAAACTTTATGATCGTAGCAATTGCATCTTCAGAATGTGAAAGCTCTTAATTTTCAATCTGTACCCATTTCATCATGTTGTTCTTTACATTCTAGCATGAAAATATACGGGCGGCTCTACTTCCTTTTCAGTTTTCGTGGATTCTGCTTCAGTTAGAGTAAAATCGTTGACCAATTTAGATAGTTAGTTGACAGATTGTTTGGAAATGCTTGAGGTTTGGAAAGTAACCAAGATTCATTATCGTGCAAGAGAGAAAATTGAAGTGTACGATGTGGTCCTGCTTTTGGAATGGATGCTGACCAAGATGAAAGTACATAAGGATTCAAATTATATCTTAATCATTGCTAACATATTTTATCTTTTTCATTCCAGGACCTGCGAGATTTGTGGCTCTACTGCAGTTAATGTTGCTGGTGAGCAGACAAATCAGTCAAATAGCACTGCTGTTGAAGCCTCATCAACATCAACAGCACCTGTGATATTTGTGGAAACTCAGAACTTGTGGCATGGCCGTCGCATAATGAACTTGTTACTCGCCTGCATGGTCTTTGCCTTCGTCATCTCTTGGCTCTTTCACTTCAAAGTCCTGTCATGAATTTCAAGAGTGTAAGTGTAGCATGTAATCGAGGAAAGCTTGTAATTGCCACCTAGTAGTTTGCATTTGGTCCCGTCTTTTTACTTCTCTAGGTCCCCACAGTTCTTACTTGGTGTTGTATGTCGCCACATATAGCAGTTAAAGCCTTCGTGCTCATGTACTATTATAACGGTGTATGATATCTTACTCTCGACATGGTAGGAATGGCATAATGTTGTCTTTTTAAGACTTTTCACAGCGTTTTTGAATGAGCTATGGAACATTCTCTAGAAAATAGCTTCTACACGCAACTTCTTCAGGTTTAATCCCATGAATCGGCGAAATAAGGTTAAGAAAATATCCAAATCCTTGCTCTACTGCCAACAATGTAATACTTTGTATTACATGCTTGCAGCTCACCTGGTGCCTATGCTACCGTTCAGCAGCTGTGACATGACTTCCAAAAATGTTTCAATGGTAACATACAATGGCGAATGAAACAGCATGTTGGCAAACAAGAAGAAAGCAGCCCTGGAATATAAAGAGAGCACCTTTGAATCGACTCAAATAGTATAAGGTACTCAATGTGTTCAGTTACATTGATAAGCAAATTCTGCCTATACGAGGGCTATCATTCTCAATCACTCTTTTGAATCAATTTTCATAGCCTGTACTTTCTCGCTTGCTCTGAAATCATCAATGGCCTTGGCAAAAGTGCTCCTCACGTGACGACACATCAGCATCAGCTCTTGGCACGAATCTTTCAACACCTCTCTCGCTGGATCACCTGCAAAATTCCAGGCAAGAAACAGAAGTTCATGAAATTGAAGATCCTCAAAATTCACAAAAGTAGATAAATTGTGAAACTAGGGTAAGCTGGAGATAAATTGCCTTACAAATGAACCCACCAAAATCTAAAACCAACTATCAAGAGTCTTCGAAAGAAAATGAGTACATAGATTACAATTTACATGCAATAAGACAAACTATAAAATAACATTAAAGCAGAAAATGAAAAATAGTTAGATAGTTCTTGCCAGAAGCATTAAATCAAAGTTCCTGCTAAGCAATTGGCACCGAATAGCAATATACATTGCTATTCCAATTCAAGGATAAAGATCTCAAACATAAGTGCATACAAATTTATTATACACCCAACTGCATTAAAAAATGGACTAACATGCTGGGAAGATTGTGATAACATTAAACAGCAGCATAAACTTGACATTCTGATGGTATAATCTCAAAAAATTAGGGTAACTTCGTGGCCGAATTTAAAGAAGAACCTTCTACACATGGGTAATGTTCTATATACAGAGTGTGTGGCGGGCACATAATACCTGTTGTCTGGACTCTGATATTGACTCGAGCATCTGAAGGATGAGGAATGCTGTATCCACAGAAAGTTACCCTCGGACTGCAAAAATATTAGTACGTTGGTGTATGGACCAAATTTTCACACAAAAGATCACTCAATTTTCTTTCAGCATCACCTCAGCAGCAGCACAATAGCTTTCTAAGGTTTTTCTACTAGCAAAATATATACTAAATAGCAGTTAATGGGATATCCATAGAAAATCACAAAATTTCAGTTGAAGTCTTGGTTTTTCATAATCCATCTTCGTCAAAAAGTAAACAGACTAAATACACACCGTAAAATTTATCAGAGGGGAATAAACAGAAATTAGCTAAGCTCATACCCGAACTATCTACTAGGCCAAGTCCAATTATGAAAACAAAAAGCAAACATTATTGACAGGAAAGTGTTTTGGAAAACAATATTATACTAACTCTTGATTTAAGGTGAATCTGACAGCATTTGCCAGAGTATGATCTTCTTCAGTCAAAGAAAAAGTCGCATTACTTTGATCCCCAAATGCGCCGTGCTCCATTGCTTAACAATAGTTCTGCAAACCAAATAGATAACCCAGCAACATGATATCAGAAAATCATGCCTTTTCATATTTCTAAATTCAAAATTCAATTTTTGATTAAAACCCTACTCCCTAAACTTGCTAACTACGTCTCTTAAAAAGAGAATATAGGTTTAGCTTAATTTTCTATCTTTTTGCAGAAAAGAGCAATTTCTTTTCAAAAGAAAAAGAAGATTCATTATTTTTTGTTCGACTGAAATTAAGCTAAATGATTTAATTTTTTTAATAAAAAATTAATAACAATAATACTGAAAACAAGACAAATAAAACCCTAACAAGTGCTTTTTGCTAAAGTTTTGTGTTTTATGCTAGAGAAAAGATGATTGATTCATTACCTGGTCAAGTTCGCGTTAAGCTGTAACCGCAAAACGCTGAACGAAAAACCCCTTCATAAAATTCTTACAAGAGTTTAGTACAAGTGTGTTTGTTTGTACTTTGCTACAAGACATGCAACATGCGAAGACTTTGTTCGCGTAAAATTACATTTCACTCCTCCAGAGTTGAGGGTTGGAGTGTAAATTCAAGTTATAGTGCCAGGTGGCATTTATTTCTTTTACCACATGCGCCCTCCGCTAAAACCCTAATCTCTCGGATATATTGAAACTAAAACTTAGGTTTTTCTCTGCGCTTCATCTTGTGATCCGATTTACGAATCTAATTGACGGTGTCCCACTAATTAATTTCTCAAAAGTAAGTGTTTCTAAGCTGAAGATTTGTTTTTTTAATATCACTGGCTTTGTTTTCAATTTTTATAATGATTTTATTTTGGGTGAATTAATGTGAGTCCGTATCCAGATTGTAATGGCTGCCAATAATCCAGTGGGTATCGATAAAGAACAGGTGGGTGCTTTTATCTTGTTCCATATTCCTTTTTTTTGTTGATTATGGTACTATGTAAACGAATTTGAAGTAATGTGGTGGGTATTAAAGTCTGACAAGTGACAATTAGTTCTGATTTTGAAGTGCCTTTTATCTTGTTCCAATAATCCAATGTGTTAGAATTTATGTTATTCAAGTGTAAGAACAATAAGTGAGTCTAGTCTTGACATAGCCTTTTTGAAGTGGTCTTAAAGTTGTGCATTATGTGATTTGATGACATTTATATATGGTAGAGCTTAAAATGATTTAGAGTGGCTTGCCGGAATTTGTCTTTTATGAGTTGTTGAACAACGGCTTTCCTATGACATTTCTCTTAATTTCATGAATTGTGATTTCAAACCTCTGATTTTATATATTGGCCTTGTCATTATGGGATGAGTGCTTTTATCTTGTTCCATATTCCTTTTTTTTGTTGATTATGGTACTATGTAAACGAATTTGAAGTAATGTGGTGGGTATTAAAGTCTGACAAGTGACAATTAGTTCTGATTTGAAGTGCCTTTTATCTTGTTCCAATAATCCAATGTGTTAGAATTTATGTTATTCAAGTGTAAGAACAATAAGTGAGTCTAGTCTTGACATAGCCTTTTTGAATTGGCCGTAAAGTTTTGCATTATGTGATTTGATGACATTTATATATGGTAGAGCTTAAAATGATTTAGAGTGGCTTGCCGGAATTTGTCTTGTATGAGTTGTTGAACAACGGCTTTCCTATGACATTTCTCTCAATTTCATGAATTGTGATTGCAAACCTCTGATTTTATATATTGGCCTTGTCATTATGGGATGATTTTTATCTTGTCTTTTATGCAGGCATTCGGTATGGCGGAAACTGAAATGGAGTACAGGGTAGAATTGTTTAACCGGTAGGCCAATGCATTATTTTTTAACCTTTTGCAAGTCTTATTACTAAAAGATGCCAAAACTCTAATTTGTGTTTGGCGAATGAAATTAGTGCTTTGAAATTGAAATTCATCTAGATTGGCGATTCCAGTCTCCTAACTTCATTTGGACAAGATATTTTCCTTCTCCATTTCGCCTAAACTAATTCCTTTTATATTCTTTTGGTTCAGGCTTGCTCAGACATGTTTTAATAAGTGTGTTGACAAAAGGTAAAAGTATAAGTTTCTTTCTTGCGATTTTTCTGGTCTTTGTATGATCCAGTATGAAATAATTGCTAAGTTTCTGAACTTAACTAATATCAGGTACAAAGAATCCGAGCTAAATATGGGTGAAAACAGTTGCATTGATCGTTGTGTTTCAAAGTATTGGCAGGTAATCTTGGTAAACATTTTTACAGATTCAGTATTCAAGTACTTATTGAAAATATAAAAGGATTTTATGATTCTAAGAATGCTTGGTTCTTTTTCTTAGGAGGAATTTTTTGTTTTTTAAAATATTTAATGAAAACACTTGTCAACAACTTGTATAATATTTGTAAATGTATTTTAACAGTATGGAGCATCAACTTCAAACGAGTTGTGTTGATGGTTGGAAAGATGCATTTATGTTTAAGTTCCCAGCACCTTGTTTCTCCTATGTATATGCTCCTATATTGGGTGGAGCAATGCTATGCATGGGCGGATCTCTTTAATAAGATAATATTGTCATGTCCTTGTTATCAGTTTAATAAGTGATTTTGATAATGTGGTTTTAATAGCACTTCTGATATATTTCAGGTTAATAGTATGATTGGCCAGCTGCTCAGTGCCGGTGGTCGGCCTCCCATGTAAAATTTAGGGGTCTCTTGGTTGAAGTTTGTTTGAACTCAGCATACCAGGCCTACTGCTAGTGGAAAATGGAGACTGATGCTGAACTAGGGATTTTTTCTATGCGTCTTGTATTGATAATTTCTAGTCTTCTGATCTAAACAAAGGAATCAAGTCTATCAAAATTTGTCGTGCTTCTGAGGGTTGGTCATGTGTGGCTTGCAAACATATGGGAAAATAATTTATTTCAGTTTCTCATCGGATAAAATGTTTCAATTTTGAAAGACTGTGCTAAATGCTGAAAAGTGGAAACGTGGTTTTAATTTTAGCTTTCATTGGTCGAAAAGCAAAATTTCACTTCCCAAAGCTGAGTAACGAGTTATTGTCGTTCGGTTTATTATGCCTTTATATCTCCAACGCAACCTTCCAACTGCACGTTTGGGGCAAGAGGCCAGAAATTTGCCACTTCAATAGTTTCCGCATACAATTAATAAATGATGAAACTTAAAAGCAGTTCAAAATTTTAATCCTGATTCATCAAGAAATTAGCGGATACTAAACTTCGAAAGCTGAAAGTACAGCAGAGGATTCAAGGAAAAGAGAATGAGATTCTTTTGGGTCTAGGCTGTGATGATAAAAGTAGAAGCATAACCAACACCATCACATATAAATATTACAACTAATCCTGTGATGCTGTAGAAACCCAATTGCCAAGGAGGTAAAAGAAAGGTAGATACAATGAATATTTAAATAAAATGCCAAAAGGAAGAGGGTGAAAAAAGGGGAAATCTATATACTTTCAGTTTCTATGTTTTTTGGCTTCCAAGTTTGTGCCATCCTTGAGAGTTTCCTGAGCATCATTGTTCATGCCGAGGCTGAAGAGGGCAGCAGCTTGAAGGTAGAAGGCAGTGGGCCAGTCCGGAGATATGACTTGAGATTGCATTGCGTCTCCAAGGGCTTCTTGAGGCATGTCACTCAGCAAGTAACATAAGCATCGTCTAGCAAACACAGTTGGTGATACCATGGTCCCACCGTCAATGAACTTCAGAGATAAACAGGATTGTACAAGTGTCAGTAAAAGGTAGAACCAGTGATAATTCATCACACTAACGGGTTGTGATTAAACTGGTAAAGCTTTTACTGCTTAAATAATTTTTGTGGAATTGTAGCAATAAAAGATGTAGCACATTTTGATTAAGCATTTGTCAAACAGATGACTTACATGTGTGTAACATTCAATGGCAGTGGGGAAGTCTTTAGCTCGAAAAGCAGCATCTCCACGCTTCTTGGAATTCAACGTCTCCTGTATTTGATCTGTCCACATTTGGAAAGAAAGCTGCAATGCAAATGATTGCCAAAGAGACTCAGAATGAAACAAATGTACAAGAGGCATAGAAAAGGTTCCATGAGACCATTCTGTCAATACTGAATCAAGGAATGAAAATAATTCTTTGCTGTCCTTAAGTTTTGCAAGGTGGAAACACTACAATAACAGACAACATAGAAATTACTAACCTCATTTGCAATTCCCTCATCATCCTTGTATCCAACCTTCTCCAATATTTCATGTATTGCAGTAAGGTCAAGTCTGGAACAAGCTTCACCCAGAGGAGTAAGTGTAATTGCTTGCTTGGTGGATGCAGTTCCATGCGGAATACCCATCAAAGTGTATGATGGAACCTATAAAATACCAATGAAGAGATGATTAATATCTCCAGGTGGTCGACTAATATACAATAGCGTTCAAAAGGAAAAAATCAGCTATCAAAGTTTATAATAGTTAAAGTGATGCATGAAAATTGGTCCTTTTTAGGTTTAATAATCAAGAGGATTCCCATATTGTACAAACTCTAACATTCACTAAACTAGTAATTGACAATCAAAATTCACAATTTTTCCAACAGCTTAACAAGGTAGTGCTAGTGCAAGTGCGATGATATGCACATTCTCTATACCATGCAAAAGATCTTAATTGTCATTGCAACACCTCCAAGATGTTGACTGAAGCTGACAGGGCCAGTTGCAGTCATGGGGAGTGTTGGAGATTTAGTCAATTAATTGTAAATATTTTTTGGGGTATCTTTTCCTTTATTATTTGATTTGGTCAGAATAGGGAAGCTTATATTAGGGAGATATTGTAGGATTAGTTTACATAGTTTAGAGATTCTTTATTTTGTTTCCTTTTTTAATTGGCTTTCTAAGTGTATATATTCTGTCAAGATTAATGAGAAAGATGAGCAAGAATCATTCGTTCATCAATATTCTTGTTTCAGGGAGAGAAGAAAGATGGCTTACCTCAGTTTCCTTCTGAAGAGGAGTGAGAGAAGCTACAAGAGACTTTGCATTTGGCCTTTCACGGGGTTCATACTGTAAACAACGTGAAGCTAACCGAACTAGTTCAGTTCCATCATCATTTGAGAAATGACCCTCCAAACATGAGTCCATCAACATCAGAAAATTTTTCCCACGTATGAGGTCAAGAGCCTGCCAAAGAATGATGAAGAAGAATTTAGTTCAGAATCTTCTAAAGTGACAGATTAGAGCAACCAGATACTCTAACCATCCAAACACCAAGAACTTAGGCCAAACAGTTCCCCAGAATATGCTCTAGACAGGCAACATTCATGTGATTGCTGTTTCGAGAACGTTTAGAAATGAAGCACAATACAAAGAAGAAGTATTTACATGACTTGGTGGTATGTGTTTGCCACTGAGAAGATCGAGCAACAGGGTGCCAAAGCTGTAAACAACACTTTCTGGAATAACCCTTCCTGCCACGTGCAGATATCAACATTAGCTGGATTAAAGAACTGGTAGCTTGCGTATGAGAATTTTGAAAGCAGAAAATGCAGTTGAGCAGTAGCTATTACCTGTTCTCAAGTATTCTGGAGGAGTGAAAGCCAAGTTTGTACTATAGCTCTTGCCATCTCTACTATTCTTCATAAGGCCAAAGCAGGAGAGCCTGGGATTACCATCCTGTCAAGTACTAACACGCCATAAGGACCAGCCTAAAAAAGATAGAAACTTTTTGTAAAAATGAAGCAAGCAAGAAGGATGTCAAAGGCCAAAGTACCTGATCAAATAAAATCCTATAAGTATTAAGGTCGTGATATAATGCCCTCCCTTTACTGCTGCAATATTCCAGAGCTTGTGCCAGATACAGAGCCACTCTCACCCTCATTGCCCATTTCATGGGTTGGTTTTCCCCTGAATCATTTCAACATTTAAGCACAGAATCACCCATAAAACCAAAACAGTATAAAAATATATAAGAAATTGACTGGATTATCCAACTAACATAAGCTTTCAACTTCATACTCAAATCCAAAACTGACACTCAGAATTCCATTTTCTTTTTCTTATTCTTCCTCAGCAAGAGCTTTCAAACAGAGTTTAACAACAGCCACTTGCCCAGAAAATACTGTACTGAAATTGACTCAACAACCAAGCAAGCAAATAAATAAACTAGGACGCTGCATAAATTAAAAAAATGGCGAAGATTATTTACAATGGAAAAGATGTTTAGAGAGAGTCTCATTGGGCATAAACTCGGCCACAAGCAATCGCTCCTCGCCTTCATAGCAACACCCTATCAAATTCGCCAACCTCTCACTCCTTAACTGCCCAACTGCTCTCGCCTCCTCCTATGCAACACAAACGACACAATCATAAACCTATCCTATTAGGCTTCAATAAGTAAAAAGTTTTTCTTTTGGCCTCCAAAATGTTTGCTTTTGAAAGGAAACTAACCACACACGGCCTAAGAGTACATCAATTAAAGAAATTACTTAAATCAAGATAGCTCAGTAACTCCAAAAAAAAAAAAGGTGGTTAGTTAACTAATTGTGTAAAAGAGCTAAAGCACAAACAAGAAACTGTCTGGAATCGGGCCACGCCGATCTATTGAAGCGTTTAACGGCGATCCAGCGATCTTCATCAACAAGCCTCCCTTTATAAACCACATTGGGCGCTTTCTCCCCGTGCTCCGATACTATGTTGTCTGTACATAAACCTGACGTGGCAGCTCTTAATTGGTCCAAACTAAACTCTCTGAACCCCGGCAACGCGTCTGTGCTCCCATTCTCTAACAAACACACAAAGAGAAAAATAAAAGCCACTTTTACAATTTTCTCGCGAAAATAACAGATTTTTCTCGGAAAAGTGACGGAAAGACGGAAAGTATGATTTTTTTCACTGACCGAGATCGGAGGAATCGTGGAGGTTTGACTTGAGATTTGACGGCCACCAACAGAGAGACAACTTGGAGCAGCGAGCTCCCATTGGCTAGCAGTGGTAAAGTGTATGTCTTTTAAAAAACTTTCACTCACTTTCTAGCAAGCTTGAGTGGAAAGGCTTCAGCAAAGAGTGAGAAAATGAGCTAGCAAAATATAAGTGTGTGAATGAGGCATTGTGTTTGGTTACCGAGAAAGTTAGGGAAATTTTTTAAAAGGAAAACTCTTTGGATCCAAGGTTTCTCTCTCCTTCTCTCGTTTTTCACTATTTTATCATTCTCTCGTTTTAAAATATTGTCTGGGTCCCTATTTTTAGTAACATCACAATAAATTATGCAATTTAAAAATTATGTTACGTTGATCCAGTCGCTATATTCCATAAAAAATTCGTGGTATCATAATTGATAGTCTCTATATTATCATAACTTGAAAATTTATACCATTAAAGGTGAGCTTCGTATTTATTTTAATTAAAAAATTATTTAAAAAATTTTATCAACGAGGAATTAAATCCAAAACATAAGGTTAAAAGTAAATTTATTATTTGGTTAAAATAGCTTAAAAAATCAATTATTGAATGAGCTGATCTCAAAAGAGTGTAGTGATATTGATGAGATATGTGACGGTTGGGACTTAAATTAAGAAACATTACAAACTACGTCGTTATTTTTATTTATTAAAATTTAGGGACGCAAATGTTACTATTCGTTCTAATCAAACAACGAAAACTCACTCTATCATTTGCCGCGTGAGCCACGCTGTAACGTCAACCCTCGAACACGTGGATAATGACAAGTTACGATTATTATGGGGAGATGTAAGAAATCAAATGATCCGCGATTAGTCGCCGAATGAAATCGCTGGTAAGTGCTTTGGTATGTTTTAATTAACGATTATAGATGTTTATTTAATTTTATAATTTTTTTAAATACAGTTTTTGAAAATTAAACAAATTTTTTATTTGTACCAACAAAAATTTAAATATTAAGCTTTTGAGAGTAAAAATTAATTTTTTTAAATATTAAAATATCTAAAATATTATTTATTTATTTAATAATATTATTTTATTAACAATTAAATAATTAAAATTTTTTATAAAAAATTTATTAATAAAAAATCTATTAAAAAGTTATAATTAAATAAATTTGATTAAAACAGTTATACTAAATAGAGCCTAGGTGGGTTAAATTTGGAAAAGAAAAATAAATAAAATTGCCGAGGCATAGAAATATATAATCTTAAACTATGGAGATATATATAATATCGTGGGCTGTGGCCTTATTCTCAGTTAAAGTTGCATTTGATGGATGATATAATAATGAAAAGTCATTGTCATCAACATAGTATATCGTAAAGAAAATATTTCGCTATTATTGGATATTAGATTTAATAATTAATATTTGAAAATAATTTTTAATTGGAGGGAAAAAGGCGTTGCAGTTTAGGCCACATTTGGTGGCCATAATGGTTGTCAAATTTTTCGATTTCAAGGATGCTTATGAGTTGGCTTCACAAATAACAGAAATGGGTCTTGTTTTATTTAATTCCTTCTCATTCCATGGTGTATAAAGATTTATCAATAACGAGATTGTCACTTTCTCATTGTATATTTTATTTTTATTATTTACTTTTTAACCTTTTCATAATATTAAAAGCAGTTATTTTGTTTTCATACTAAAATTTTCAGTAAAAATTTCAATGCCAAGAATATAACGAACTATTAAGAAAATTATTTATACAAAATATTAAGATGTATTTTGCAATGTTTTCACGAAAGCATTTTGGAAAAAAAAAGTCCATGAAAAATTTAACAAATTAAAATAATTACATTTCAAGCAACAACAACAAAAAAAATCTCTTAGAGTTCTTTTAAATATTATATCATAATATACTTGTATCACTATTAAAAATTTGTTAGAACTTTATCTAAATAGTTATGCAATGACGCAATCAAAATTTGAGCCTAGATCGGCCATTTCGAATTCTTTTGACATTATATTTTTATTGTGTGAATTATTTTTTCAAGGGAGAACGCATGATTCGTTATAAATGTTATATTTACCACTTACTTTCTTACTAGATTTTTAATTATACGTTTCATCTCTCTCATTAAGAAATAATATATAAATTTAATATTTTTTTAAAATTTATTTACTATTTTTATCTTTCCTTAGAGGATTTTATAATATTTCTAAGTAGTTTGGCGTCAAAATTAAAGAGAAGATGAAAGGATTGATTCTATGTAATTACCATTTTCATTTTCTTTCCAATGACACATGGTGGATTTTAATTTTAATTTTAAAATATTACACTTTAAATGACTGTTTTGTCTTCATTTTCATAATTAATTATGTTATCTCTTAATGAGAGAAATGAAACAGGTAATTAAAATCTAATAGGAATAGAAGAGGTAATTATGACATCTATCAGGGATAAAACACGCATTCTCCCTTTTTCCAATATAAAGATACTTTAAAATACTAACCCTGAGATCATCCTTGATTAATTGAACCCAAATTTAGCGGCGCCATTGATCTCATTCCATGGACCCTTTCTGCAAATTTTGTTAATATATAGAGCATTAAAGGTGGCTTTAAGCACTAACGACCAATGTCTATAGACAAGCAAACAGCCTTGACAGAGTATATCATAATACAAGATATTGGAACCCTAAACACCATGTCATGCCCGCCTAAATTGAGAATCTATTGCAGTAAAGAAACGATATAAAATTTTGCAAAGCATTATGGGGGTCTTTAGCAAGACATGCTTCAAATGATGAAGAAACCATTTTAATGTAAAGGGCTAGATTCCTGTCAACCACCTTTTCCAGCTAAATTGACGCAAAGAGTGATTCGAGATAAGTGCTTTTTGCATAGTCTAAGACTAATTAATCTTTGTCCATGCAAGAACAACCACATGGGCACGGACGGGTAGCTATGAACTGAGGATAAATTAATGTAAAGTGCTTTTGGCTAAAATTTCAGCAGAGATAGTGAAGATACTGTCAAGGATCTGTTTGGAAACTTTCCAACATGGGTTTGTAAGGACGCTGTTGGAGTTGGGAAGCACAAGAGCAGAAGATCAGCTCCTTTTAATTTTTCCCTTCACTAAATGTGTTCATTTCCATATTTAAAGCATAAGTCCACGCTGGCTCATGGACCATTTGAGTAAAGCACTTAACCTTTGAAAAAAAAAATGGTGCATGCCCATTTATGTGGTATCGTAATATGTGTTTGTTTAACATTACCATTTCAATTTGTGATAAGAATGTTTTACGTTATCATGAAAGCATTAAGATTTTAGTCTATATTCTGTAGAAGCAAATTAAAAAAATAAACCCCAACATGAGTTTAGAGAGTGATTTTCTTTACTTAGTCACTTGAGTTTGAATTCTAAAATAGATAAGAGTTAGTAAATTAATTCAAATTTTTTTTATCTCCATGAAAAAAAGAAAAAAAAAATTAGATGTACCTACAATACAACATTGTTTGGAATGATGTCTTCCACTCATTGAAAGTCTCTAATTTTTGTTTCATTAGATATTTAGAGGACGTGAAGAAAAACCTGAAAAATCAACTAAAAGTTTCAATTCAAAAAATAAAATAAAAATATTGAAGAAAATTAAGACCATGTTCGGTATTGTTTCCCAACCCAAATACTGTTTTCATGAAATAAAAATGAGAAAAAAAATTACTATTTTTAAATTTTTTTGTTTTCATGAAACAAAAATGAGAAAAAAAATGCTATTTTTAATTTTTTTTAAAAAAATTAAAAATGTGTTCAGTGTCATTTAAAAAAATAATCTTGAAAATGAAAAAAAGTATAATACGTTTGGTAAAATATTGTAAAGAAATATTATTGGAATAATTTCCATAAACTTAAAATTAAGTAATGAATAATCATTTTTATTGTTTAATTGGTTTAATTATTTTAATTTTAAGAATAAAGTAGGCGATCTTGTTGATTTTTTTATTTAAAGAAAAATGATAAACTCTACATATTTGACTTAATTAATATATAAAAACATAAATATTATAATGTATATAAAAAGAAAATTTATTGTGAGGGAAATTGAGTTTTTGGGTATAATAATAATAATCATAATAATAATAATAATAATAATAATAATAATAATAATAATAATAATAATAATGTTGTTATTGTTATTGATATTATTATTATTTTGTGAGATGGCGGAAGAAAATTGTTATTTTGAAACTTAATATTGTATTAGAAAACAAGAAAAACAGAAAAAAAAATTATTTTCTTAATTCTTTTATTAAAAGTGTAGAATAAGTTTTATATTTTTAAAAATATTTTTAAAAACAGTCTATCGAATACGTATTTAGTATTTTCTAAATTTAAAAAACAGAAAATGAGGTCTGAAAACAACACCGATGCACTCTAAGATTTGGCAACCAAGGGTGACAGTGGAAATGAGGTTGAAAATGCAAATACAAAATGGGTTTTACTGCAGTCACTCTCAGCATAATAATTTTCCAATGCTTTTGAAGCTTTCTGCGGAAATGTTTTTTTGGGTGCAGGAACAATTTAAAAGGTTACCTGAAATAGAAAAGCGTAGCCATTAATTTTTGCTCAAAGGGCAGCCTAGCCAGGCTTTTTAACTTGAACTCACTGCATAAAAATGCCTGCAAAGGAAGTGCATGCAGATATAATGATCTCTACTTTTCTCGGGACAAAGACCTCCACTTTTCGATAAAATTGACATTTGTAGGGACAGTTAAAGGGGTGACAGTCACATTAGTACTAAAGATAAGAGCGCAAAAAAGAACAGGTTACAAAATCGGTCCTTCAATGGGGGAGATAAATTAAGAGTAAATTTTTCCTTCTTTTCACATGCAATCAAAATCATATTACCTCGTAAAGTCGCTTGAAGCCAGTACCACGTGTCTTAATGAAACTATCTCAAAAATCAAAAATAGAAAAGAAAAGAAAAGAAAAGGCTTGTGGATGATGGCTCCAATTTCATAACATTAACTTCTATGAAAAGAAAATATAAAGAGTGCACTCACTAGAGTCGAAACTGAAAAGTGGTGACTATCGGTGGGACACTAGACAAGAAGTATTATTAAATTGCATCATTGGTTCTTTGCCGGTCGAAAAAAAGGAATCACATGGCTTCTCATCTTGTCACTGTAACCGAATAATTCATAAGTTCTTTATCTTTACTGAAAAGCAGACACGTAGACCAAAATTGGCATTCCACAAAACGAAAATGATGTCACATATTTTTTCATCATCCGAAAACAAAGATGAAAAGTTAAACTAATGTATTTCATTCTATTTCCACCGACGACACAAATGATATTTATCAGACTTATTATTGATATTTTGGCACAGATCCTGCCCTCCAACAACAGCAGAGCTATCTTCAGCTCGTGCTTACATCTAACTTCTACTCATCGCTGACCATGTGTATTCACTTGTGTTCTATATCGACATAGACAGCAATTAACAGTTGAACCGAAAAAGGCGACCAGAAGATAAAACATCAAATGGTGATTGCAAGTATTCACTGATAATGCATACTCAAATCTCAAATGTCGCCAGAAGTTCCATTATTTGATCTGTGGAGCTCATCTTTGTTCCTTACATCTTTGTCTCTGGTGCTCACTGGTAGGAATTGCAGAGATGTGGATGCATTGGATCGGTCAGGCAGCTCTGAAATTGAAAATAAAGCAGCTTTCAATACATCTCAAGTAACTTCAAATTCAAAACAGCAAGAGATTTTGCATCAAATGAAATACGAGTAAATAATGTTAAAAGTACTGAAAAGAAATTAATTGTGAATACTAACCTGGCAACTTCTTGTCAATAAAAAATACTACCAAAGTTACAGTATACCTGCAAAAGATCAACCAACAGATAATCATTAAGATATATTTCTTTTTCTCATTTTTAATTGATTGGTAAGTAGATCCTCCGTTTACCATGCAACAACAATGTCAACTGTGTAGTGCTTGCGAGATGCTATAATCAGAAGGCTCTCAATAATGGCAAGCAACCAAGCAGATTGCTTGATAAATCTGTAAGCATATACCACAAATTAAGCTAAATAAAAACCTGTAAATAACACATTATGCAGAGCCATAGTCCAGAAACTGATGTCAGGAAGTGATTTTGCCCTACCTGGTAATGCCACTTCAAAATTTGAAACTAATAGACAAGGTCTATGATATCAAGTTGTGGTGAGAAATTACCTTATTGTGCCATATTTGTGATATGTTAGCACAAATAATAAGGTGAAAATCATGTGTGATGAAAATATCAAGTCACCACAACCATATATCACTCCACGAGGAACTGCACATTAATGTAAATTAAACGAGCATCGTTACGTTGTTAAAACTAATCAATAAAACAAAATGTAAATGTTTAAGAAGTTAAATGTAACAGGACTAACAATTGATTAAGAGCACTTCAACTACACTCTCTGGACGGGGCAGCCTGGCAAGTTTTGATCCCTGAAAGAGACATTTGTACCTGATTGTAAAACAATGCTTTAACACGTAGTTAATGGAGTCCAACAATTGAACAATAACCTTGACTACACCAGGAGTCCGAAGTACAACATACTGACACAAACCATGCAAGGTCTTCCAAAATTTTACCTCACGGCAATGATAATTTGGGCCAGGAAGCTGAGTTGAATAGAATGTGACTATCCGAAGCATTTGGCAAACCTGAAAATACAAAATATACCTAAAGAAATTGTCAGAGAAAAATATTTCTAATGGAGGGAAGGATTTTACTACAAAGTTTGAGGACTTGTATCTAGATTCTAGACCCATCTCCAGTAAGCATGTTGTCACCATATTAAGTTAATTGGAGGCATAGTATGAAAGAGCTCATGTCATCACCAGTAAGAAAATGATGCTGATGACTGTAACAAGTACTTACAACTAAACAAGCGAGAACCCTGCACCATATAAGAACCGTATGGAAACTTTTGCTCTGGAAAACGAATGGATGAAAAGTCCACTGCACAAATAACACCATTTTGAATCAATGTACAACCAAATTCTCCATATAAGCATACCTACCATCAATCACCAACACTAATTTGCGACCATTGCAGATATTAATCAGATAGAAATAACTGAAATTTCGCTAAAACAGTCTGATCAATATAAACTAGAAGCTCGAAACAAAGCCTACCAGCACAAAGGAAAAAAAGACAAAGGAGAATAAAGTCTCACTGATGTAAGCTTTATCTTCACCGAGTTCCTAAAATCAAATAAAAGTAAATGGAAATAAACAGTACATAATTTCACATAAAGACCACAGAATCATAATGCAAACAAGAAGCAAAACTAACAGGAATAAACGCGTATCCTGAATCCTGAAGTAATGGTCCTGGCCGATGTAAGTAATGCACTCCATGAGCCGCCAATCCATGTATGTACTGAAACAAAAAAATTCAAACAATCAGAATCAAAATCTCATTTCAGCTTACTTCAGATTATTAATTATTGCAAATATCATTCTTAATGCTAATCATAACAAAGAAATAATAAACTAAAAGAAATGCAGTGAATTACTATAAAGTATTAAACAAGAAGCTTAAAAAGAGCAATTGTTCATTGACTAACATGAACAGAAACTAATTATTAAAAAAATACCTGAAAAATAATTCCTCCAAGTATGATCTTCCAATTTTCTGCGAGTAGCAAAATTTCTATTGTTGTTTCGGAGCAAATCTTCCTCCATAGCTACACATTAAATTGATTAATCAATCAATGAAATAAACAAAAAAAAAAAGTACAGACAGAGAGAAACCTTAGGAGCTTCACGATCGACGTAAACCGGCATTGCAGAATCCGAGATTAAGGTTCACCTTCGACATCAATTAATCAAGAACAAAACTTAAAAATAATAATAATGATGATTTGTTTGCATTTATATTATTTTATCTCCACATAAACCGCTCTAAGTTCGAATTTAAATTATGTAATTTCGATTTCTTCTACCCAAAAAAAAAAAAAAAAGTGAAACCGTATTTCAAATGCGGGATTAAAAATGGCAGCAAATGTGATCGTGGGATGATGATACGGCTCCTTTGAAGAGAAACAAAAAAGTCGTATTTGTCTTTGTTAAGGAAGCAGTTGAGAAAGAAAGTTTCGAGAATCGAATGATTCAATAAACAATTTGCGTTTAAATTTAAAAATCAATAAAATAAAGTTTAAAACGGAATTAGCATTTCTAATTAGGTTTAGAGAAGGGTTTGTGTAAATCGACAGTCGAAACGTTGCTATGAGGATGACTTATCGACCGTTGGATGAGTGCGGGAGTTGCTTTCCGTGGTTGATGGCGTGTGGCCCTCCAGTGGGTTTGGAGAACGAGCCCACGGCTTCTTTTAAGCTAAATTGGGCTATAGATCAGAACCGCATTGCAACTTCTCAAAACCTGTTAAATCATTTCGGCAAAACGAAAAAGTGTTTTGAGTTTGGATCATTGCCATTAATCCAAAATTCTCTTTAAACCCTTTTTATCCACGTTCAATTTTAGCCTTTAATATAATTACATTAACAGACATAAATATATGTAATTTACACGGAAGTATATAATACGTATATACCAAATAATTTTTCTTTTGCTAAAAATTATTTCTTTTTACATCCTGACTAGTGTTAAATTAAATAAGTTTATTTATTTTTCAAATAAAAAATAGAAGTTATAATAAAATTTTCAGATCTCGGAGAGGTTGAAAGCATCAACGATGGAAACTCTTTTACCGTTTACGAATTGGCTTAATTGTGGAGAAAGTAAGCTACAAGAAGAGTTTGTTTTAATTAACAAGAAGTGAAAATGAGTGAGAAGAATATATTTCATATAACTAACAGTTGAAAAATCATATAAGAAAAAAAAATGCTGATATGGACTCTGAACAATATTAAGAAAACTGGAAGTCTTATCAGGAAAAGAGAAGCATACAAAGCTGTGCATAAAAGTAGAGCATGAAGAATAGAGTAAGAAGCGTGAAAGAAAAGTGAAGCATGCAAAGCTGTGCCCAAAAATGGAGTACAGAGTGTGAAGCATGAAAAGTTGAACAATTAAATAAATAACATGAAGTATGGAGCGTGGAGAAGAAATATAAAAAGTGAAAATGAGCCATGCAAAGTAAGAATAAAACATAGGTTATGAAAAATAAAATAATTAATTAAAGTGAAATGCAGTATGGAGTATGAAAAGTCAAATAATTAATTAAAACAAAGTATGCGCATACAAGATAAAGTTGACGGTAAAATAAAAACATAGAGCATGAAAAGTAAAATAATTAATTAAAGTGAAATGAAGCATGGAGCATGAAAAGTCAAATAATTAATTAAAACAGAGTATGCGCATACAAGATAAAGTGAATGTGAAATAAAACATAGGGCATGAAAAGTAAAATAATTAATTAGAGTGAAATGCAGCACGAAAAGTCAAATAATTAATTAAAACAGAGTATGCGCATACAAGATAAAGTGAATGTGAAATAAAACATAGGGCATGAAAAGTAAAATAATTAATTAAAGTGAAATGGAGCATCAAAAGTCAAATAATTAATTAAAATAAAGTATGCGCATACAAGATAAAGTGAATGTGAAATAAAACATAGGGCATGAAAAGTAAAATAATTAATTAAAGTGAAATCGAGCATGAAAAGTTAAATAATTAATTAAAACAAAGTATGCGCATACAAGATAAAGTGAATGTGAAATAAAACATAGGGCATGAAAAGCAAAATAATTAATTAAAGTGAAATAGAGCATGGAGCATGAAAAGTCAAATAATTAATTAAAACAGAGTATGCGCATACAAGATAAAGTGACGGTGAACAAAAAAAAAAGAAAAAAATCTAGAAACTTCAGAGACTAACTTTGAGAAAGAGATAAATATAGGGTTCGAATCAAACTTTTATTAAATGGTGGAAGCAAATTAGAATAAAAAGATATCAACGACTTAAAATATTAAAAAATTATATTATAAATAGAAAGACCTTAATGCATAATGGGCAAGTGAAAATCCAGAGGTAAATAGTTAAAAAATTCATTGTAATTATTATTAAATAGCAAAGGTTGCTCTTTTGACTCCCATGGATGTAGGTCAAGCGTTGAACTATATAAATTCTTTGTTTTATTCTTTATATCATCTTATTTATTTAATTTTTTAATTGACCAAAAACAAATGTCAATAGAAAGACTGGGAGACCTATGAGTAATAGTTTTTAATTAAGGTTATTTTTATAATTATAGGAGGTGTCATAAAAAAATTATATTATTTTAAATACTTTAATATAATAAATAAAGAAAATACTAAGTTTTTGGAGGCGTGCAAATAATCCAACTAAAAAAAAGTTAGATATTTAAAAGGTCACAATTCGAAAACTAGGGATGACAATGGAGTGGGTAGGGGTGAGGATGGGGAGGCCTACCCCATTCCTCATTCTATTAAAAATTTTGTCTGCATTTCCCATCTCATTCCCCATTAAATTTAGTGGGGGTGGGGGTGGGGAATCCCCACATGAGGAATGATTTATCCATCTCCACCTCATTCTCTATTTATTTATTTTATAATAAATTTAGATATATAATTTTAATAAATTAAAGACTTAAATAAAATCATTACCGTATTATAAAGTATTTAAATTAGTTAAAAAATCTAAAAATGTTTGAAACAATATCTTGAAATGATATCGAAATTGGCAAATGTTTGAAGAAAATAATATTTGAAGAGAAAAAAAAACATAATAATATTTTAAGATTGAATAAAAATTATATTGTAGGATTTTCTTTTATATCAAATAAAAAGAAAATTGATTAAATAACACTGTAATTGATAAAATAAAAAATATTTATATATATTGGAGATTGGGGTGGGAGTAAAATAGAGGGTACAAAACTAAACCTCACCCCATTAAAAATTTAAAAATTATTTTTTTTCTATTCCTCATTCTATTCTCAAAAATTTATTTAAAATTCATCTTATTTAAGATGGAGTCCGGTAAAACCCTAAATTCTTGGCGAATTTTCCCAACCCTATCAAAAACCTACGGAGCGCGAGCTAGGAGGCTGTCCACATACTATAGTTTTATTATTATTCTTTTCCCTATATTTTGTGGTAAGCCTAGCAGTCAGTCAAATGGACTTTTCTAATGGTCCATTCTAAAATTGTGGTTGCCAACTAGCCACATTAGTGTTGTTGGACCTAGCAAAGCTTGCGTAAGCTTTTACTTATTAAATAAAAATTAATAGTCTCTGATAAATTTAAATGCAAATAATATTTTTTAATAAATTAATTTAGCTTTTTAATCGTAACAGTAAATACTTATTAAATATTTAAATATTAAACTGCAATTACCCAACCATAATGCCAAACAAGATCTATGATTAGTGTTGCATGATGCGTCTTTGTCAATATCCAGCGTCAACTTCATTTACGCGGTGTAATATAATTGTGCCACATGTGCACTGTACGCATAAAATATTTACACTAACTTTATTAATCCACCATATCAATTTTATTCATTTCCCGTGTGAAAGTTTGCTTAAACTCTATTCACAAGGTACATGTGCTCAAAGGGGAATCTATTCATAGATAAGGATAGGCTATATAGCCAGCCAACATTTGATAAAATTTTTTAAAAATGATTTTTGTTTAACTATAGTTCTAATGGTATAATTTCATAAAATTATCATGCAGTATTTACAATAAATGAGACTATCTGAATCCATTGGTTTTCTTTATATACCGTCTATTTAATTAAAAATTTTATTATTAAAATAATTTTTGATAAAATTACTTAATTAACCATTTATTCTTTTTTCATTCTCAATTTCTCAATTCTCATCAGTTCCTCATATATTGTCTTTTAATTACAAATAATTGGTTTTATTATAGTATATCATAAATGAAGAGGAGCAAAACTCATCATTCAAAATGAAAATCAACAAATTTTTACTAGTTATGAAAGTTAATGAATATCAAGACATTAATATTTACCAAACACAAAGGCCAATGAATATGAAAAAAAAAAATCTCATATGTAGAAGACATTAACTAGAATTATGATTTACTAAGAAAGGCCAAAAAAAAAAAAACACAAAAGAAAGTGAAATTGAGCATTTAGTTTACAAAATGTGAGAATAAAGAGATATTATGCATAAGTCGAGAGAGAAAGAGATTTGTAAAGGGTCATTTTGAGATTTTAAAATTTTTAATTTTTAATAATAAATTTATTTTTTAAAATGAGTGTAGAGATAAATTTGGTGAGTTTCGATAGGCCTATCCATTTACAAAACCACCAATATTGTATTTACAAAATTGCATAGCACTATTTACAAGTTTATCACTGAATTTGTTTAGAAATTAGATTTAATTAGAAACTAGACACTTTCATTTTCCCCAACTTTTTCTTCCTCACTCTATCTTGTTGTAGAAATCTTTTTCCGTCTTAAATAAATTTGTGATTACAAGATATTTTTCTTGTTTAATTAACTTAAATTCAAATGGTGTTTTTCAAGTTCAGGAAGAGTTAATTAAATATTGTGTTTTGATTTAGTACTTTACTTTCAGATTTTTTTTCCACGTCAAAAAAATTAATCTAGCCCGGCCGGAAAAAGATTTCTAAACTTCGCCCCAACTTATGCTCACAAGTCCTAAAGAAATTATCGTGTATTACTGTCTGGTTAATTCAAAACATCGACTTCACTCATCGATATCACGTTATAGGTGACCCGGCCACATGGGTATTGTTATGTTAACCCACCGCCTCAACGGCTCAACCTCATTCACGATGCGCTATATTATCATGTCGTGCTCATAAAAGTATACCCATAGGAGATAATGACATCGCTCGTAGCACTAGTTAATCCACGCATCAACTTCATGCACAAGTTCCTATACTATCATACCACTCGAGTACGCGTGTAGGCCACAGTAGCCGTGCCCCGAAAAAACAAAAAATTCGCCCTCCAGGGTACTTGCGATACCTTTCCCAGATAATTTATTTTATTCTATTTTGTTTTATTTTTTGGGGAATATTACATCCGTGGACTCAAGCGCCGTTTAAGTGCACATTATCGGTAAAAGCAAAATACCACTTACTAATACATTATGCACACTTGCATTCTTGAC
Organism: Luvunga scandens; assembly: GCA_030449905.1. Classification (NCBI taxonomy): domain Eukaryota; kingdom Viridiplantae; phylum Streptophyta; class Magnoliopsida; order Sapindales; family Rutaceae; genus Luvunga; species Luvunga scandens. Next base: position 1,242,331 of record JASUUG010001235.1, read on the forward strand.
TAAGTTTATTTCGGAACATGGTTCGTATTGCTTCTACCGTCAAAACTAAGTACAAAATATAAGCATCTCAAACATTCTAGCATCTATCCCCACTAATATAACGGGCTCGTGGATCTGACAGAAAATTTCCCTCCAAACTTCACAGATGACTATGCCATCTAAAAGCAGATTCCATGCACTGCCTGCGCAGCAAACTGGAAACTGAATGTATGTATCTGTACTTGACCTGTAATTACAAGATCACTTTGCACGTAAAGCTAGACTCGTCCAACTGGAGAAAGTGGAGGATACGCAACGTATCTTGCAGGAACTTCTCCTTCAGTTTGATCAGGAGCTCTTTTTCCATCATTTGGTACTAATACAGTCTCCGTAGAAGCTTTTTCTTCGAATAGGTTACTAGACTCCGAAAATTCACGTGCTTTTCTACTATCTAAAACAGATATACATATGGAAAATGCTTGTAAAAGGGAAAGTGATGAATTGAATTCAACAGCATATATACCATCCTTAAATGGGGCCAAGCTGAAAAGAGGCCGGTTATCTTCTAATCCTCCCTGATGATAAGCATTTAAAGAAAAAGGCTATGTCAATCAACAGTTACCATTAAAATTGGCAAGCAGTTAGCTTGGTCCAAGATTTAAAAGAACTAAATAAAATACCTGACAGAATAGTGCAAAGTGGTTCGATGCGGAACAAGCTTTGGATGAGCCTGCCTTCCCAATGAGTTGATTCCAGTTGTCAAGAATCCTAAGTTTGCAACCCAAATCCCAACCTCCACAGTCACATGAACCGCCTGATCGCCAACGTTGGATCAGTGATGAAGGCTCTCCTTTATGTGGTACAGCATGAACGCCACTTGGTAGTATAACTGTAGCACCAATGTCTTGACTAATTATGCAAGGGTGATTTTGTATTTTTGTTCCACAATTAGAATCAGATGTCACCTCTGGCAAATTATCTTTCAACCGTTCTTTTGGATGATCTTCCTGCATGTCACTACCTCTACTGACTCTCATGGGGATCTTGACAATAATAGCTGCAAGCTCATTGTTTGGCTGCAAATCTGATGTTTGCCAATCTGCCGGTCTATGTGCCACAGAGGACAGAACAAACTCTCTCATGCTAAAGTGATCCACATTGTTCTCTTTGATCAAATTAGAGGAACAAGAACCACGAGCTTTCATTTGCGCAACAACATTGGGGATGTAGTCATGAATTTGGCCTTTGCCTCTGTGATTTAGCCACCTCCCATTCTTCTTTTTCACTTCCTGAATGGTGAAGAATGTATATAGACAACTATAGTCCTCCTTTCTAGAAGTACTAATCTTCTTCAATGTAGCTGCAAGAATGTCACTTTCATTGTCAACAGCAAATGTGAACAAAGGCTGGCCATTCTTGACAGCAACACGCAAAAGAGCTTGGGCTGCCTCTGATCCATGTTTCTTCTCCTGAAGTGAATCATTGACATTGATTGTCGTACAACTGGTCAAATTTAATTTCACTTTCCCTGATTGTGCTGCTACATTCAAAGAATATGGTCCACCATCAGATGAATTGGAGGTCTTATCTTTTGATATTGAGTCTTTTGGCAAAGGATCTGAATTACTACGACCATTTGTTGGTCTCGACTTCAGTATTTGATCCAGTAACCTTCTTAAAGGGCTCGACCTGGCTCGGATTGAGGCATTTCCTTTATCACTACTTGAAGTATCAAGGCCAGAAGAAGCCACAGCATTTTCTGAACCAGACTGACTAGAAACATATGCTGTGTTCAACTGTGGCAAAGCAGAAGCTTCCTTGGAACCAGAACTTTTGCCTATCTTACACATACTAAAGCTCAATCGGTGGAAAGGAGATGTGCTTCTCACTTTTTCAGTTTCTTCTTTACCCATGTTCAGATCCAACCCCATGAGAGGCTCATTGGCAGTGAACTTGTTGATTGTTGTGGTTGATTTTTCATCTTCCAGATTTCTGCCTCCAGATGGACAAATACCTATTTTTGCAGAACGTGGAACTGACTGAGATCTTTTTGATGAGCTGTCAATCTTTGCATCTATTAAGCAGGTTTGCTTCATCTGCAAGAGCTTATTATTACCAACTTTACAAGCCTCTATGTCCTTAGATCTCTCTGAGAAGCTCCTTCGCCTAGTTTCTGCTGGTCGCTGGCCTAATGTCATTGTTAAATCGGGAAGATTGGGTGCTCTGGAAGCATTTCTTTGGGGAATATCTGATGGCAAGTGAAGAATGACAGTTTCTTGTTTTCCAGGAACAAATTGGTCAGCAACAACTAGATTTGCTTCCTCCCGCTTCTCTGCTCTCTTCAAATATTGACCATCTTGAGTCACCTTTGTAGCGGATACAACCTCATATTTCACCCTATTTGGCAGAGCTCCACTTTCTCGACAAATCATTGAATCTGAATCTATTCCCTTGAACTCTTCCAGCTTGGTTTCTGGATGGGCTTTGCCAAAAGGCTTTTCTGTTCTGATGAATTTACTCTGATTATTGAAAGTGTTACTCTGGGCATCTCTGAGATCTTGAAACTTTTGCACATTTTGTCCAACGGATTTGACAGATTGAGGGAAAGCATCTACGGCAGACGATGTAAGATGAAACTGCAGTGAAGGACGACGAATCCTTTGATGAGAAGGAGAGGAAATGTATCCTCTGCCAGACTGAGAAGCTGATGCATCCATGGAGAATGATGAGGATAAATTGCTACTGGAAAGTGAAGACCTGCCACCACAGTATGGCATGTGTTTGTGGCTACACTGCCATTTTTCTAGACGCCCCCAGTCAAGAACACCGACATTCAAAACTTTCTCCTGCAGGGTTTTCCCCTTCTCCAGATAATTTGGTACCTTTGACATGTACTTCACAAGCTCATCTTCCTTATTTCCCTTTCTACCAATTCGTTGCTTTTGGTGATTTGCTGAAGTCTTAGGTGATACATCTTTTCCATTTCTTGTAATTTCATGATGGAGATCAGCATATGACAAATAAGGCTTTTCTTGCTTGAACCTGTCATAGAGATCTACCGTCTGACCTGCCAGGGGAAATGCAGTCCTTGCAGAAGTTTCATATGATTTTTCATCCTTTGAATGCCTTTTGAGTTCTGGATGGTATTCCATAAACTAGATAAGCTCTGAGTCCAGCAGTGGCTTAGATAGTACACAAATTGATATTACAGCAATTTACACATTTTGTTTTTCTGCAAAATCTTGCACTGCAGAAGCTCCTGGCATTTCTCGTCCAGCAATGCAATCCACTCTGCAGGTACATAAAAAGGAAAAAAAAATGAAAAACAACATCATAAAAAAATAAAAATTGAATGTATTGTCAACTAATTACATAGGAAAATGCCAACAAAACTAGATGTTATGTTGCCATACAGAGACCAGATATATGTTAATGCCCAAAACAACAAGCAGTAATTCTCTTGATGAATGGCCAGCTGTCCCACTAGATTGATTTTTGGAGAATAAGATCAACCAGTTCTCCTAACTACCAGAATATCTGGTGGTACAAATTGCACATCTGTAAGATATTCAGAGCAGCTAACCATCGATTCTTCTCTTCTCTGGTTCAATTCAATTTACAAATCCTAACAATCTGTATCTCTTAGTCAAGACTATGTTGAGCATCTAAAAATAGTTATGGTCCCCCAACACTCCGTATACAGAATAAGAAATTAATCATGCAAATCAAACGGCTGTAAATCTTTCATCAGCTTACCTTTTGTCTTCTTCAATTTCATAACGTGGCAAAGCTACAAATCATAATTAACAAAGCTTTAACACTCTTAAAAACAACTGAGGACTCCACATCAACCAGAATTTATTCCAACTCTGAGCGGCATAAAATTGAAATTGGAAGCAAGAAGAAGAATATTGAAGCGTAAGCTGACAAGTAGGAACCCAGAAATTGAAAAATTTTGAGTGGTCCATGTTAGCAGCACAAGAATATTATTGAAAATCTTGAGATAAGATAAACTGACCAGTCTTAATCGAAGCCAAAGGACAAACAACACCAGCTATCAGAAGACCGGAGCGCAATTATTTTTCAAAATTCAAAACTTTCGGAGTTCGTTTGGTGTGCATTTTCACAGAAAAACAAAGGATGGAGAAAAAAAGAGATAAAGAAAATAGCTCCATCGAGTAGGCAGTTTCCCTTTTTGTTCATAAAAAACACATGAATATATAAACCCGCAAAAAGAAAAAAAAGAAAAAAAAATACTTTTTTCTTTTCACATAAACAAACAGTGTCTTATTATCTTGAATTAAGCAAAGTGATAACATCAAGCAGTCGATCAAAATTCCTAGGAAACTAATAATAGCAAAACAAGCATTGCGTGAATGAAAAATTCAAACAGTAAAACTCTCAGCAAGCAAATTTTTAGCCAAACATACAGAAAAATTTTCTCGGAAAATTCTCACAAAAAATTCAACGTCACTAAAAAGAAAAGAAAAACACGTACCGACTTAAGTATAGGAAATTCAGAGCGAAGGAATGCTGTTGACAGAATATCCGCCGTCACTCAGCCGGAGGAACACGTGTCGGTGCAGCATCAGTCTGTGAAACTAAGAAATAAGAGACAGAGATCAGGAACGAGGCGACGTGCTTCAGTTCAGTTAGCAGAAGAGAGAAACAACAGCCTCGTAAATGTAACGCCTTCTTTGCGTTTGCCTTTCTGAGTTTCTTTTCCTTGTGCGAACTACAAAAGCCAAACAGCAGGTTTTTTTTATCTTTGTTCTTTTATTTTTCAGAGAGAAAGAGAGCGTGTTTGATGGCAGCAACTCGCTTGTTTTGTTTTGTCTCGTTTTTCTGTTTTTACACTCACTACTGAGTCAAACTCAAAGCAGTGGGGTGGTGTTGATGTTGAGAGTGACAGAGGAGGGGGAGTGAACTGATCTTTGTCATCGGACGGCTGATATAAAACCAGTATAATCGGGTGGTCAAATCAAGGAGACTCGATATGTTCCTAGGCCCCGCTCTTCATTACGTTATTTTACTGTCATTTTTTTGGGTCAATAATACAAAGATCCCTAAATTAATATATTATGATGGGTTAAGATAGATTGACAATTATTTTCACGAGCCCCTGCTTCTGTTTCATGTCCTTGAGGCTCAACAAAAAATAAATTTTTGGCGTGATAAGATTTAGAAAAAAAGTACAAGAAAATTTCTGAGTTTTTTTTTTTCAAGCTTTCTTGGGTTTGTACTTTTCACTTAAACTTTGAGTTGAATTTTATTTTTTTTTACTTGAAGCACATCCATTATATAAATATTATAATTTTTTTGAAGTTGTTAGAAAATGTTGTAGTAGTTAAAAATGTTGTAGTTATTTAAAGTGATTGTTATGTGCATATAATTGTAAATATGAACACTTTTACCAACACTTATCATAACAATGGACCCATGAAGAATTATTAGAATGGTTGTATCTATGATTTATTTTCATAAAAATTATGTTTTGAGTCTTTATAAACACGTCTCTCTTAAATGTGAGTAAATTTTATAAAATTTAAGTATAAATATAATTTAAAATAGTCTCATACATCCAAAAAGTATATAATAATACTAATATAATTATAATATTTGGTGTGTTTAGTATGTGTAGTAAATGTAAGTAATTGAAAAAGATAAAAAATGAAAAAAGAAAAAAGGTATGAACTCTTACGACAAGATAATTACATGCTGTATTCTTATTTGTATATTTTCAGAATTTAAGGACCAAGATGCTATTATTTCACTCCAAAACTTTTCAATTTTAGCTGCTTTGTTCGCAGCGTCGTCACTTGTTACTTGTTAGCAATATGGAAAGTTATTGTCTAAGGCAGGGCCCATTTTGATAAATCTGTACTGTGGGGTCCATTCAATTTATTGTACAGTGATGATGTGTGGAGTTTGAACTTTGCAATCCTGACGTAATGATATCATTAGAACTTGTCGTTTGTCGTTTTCCTTGTCCATCCATGGCTGTGATTCCAAACTTTTTTTCCTTTGAATTTTAGCTGTTTAGTCCATGGTTCTCTGGCAGGTGGCATGTGGCTGACGTGTCCTTGAGGGAACCAATAGAAACCGAATATGAGAAGTAACCTAAATTTAATTAATGATTTTATGGACTCGCAGAAGACCCCTTCTGGGGTGCATACAGAGCTTCAATATTAATCAATTCCGAAATCAATTATCCTAAAATTTATTTCAATGGATATTTACACTCGATTTTAAAAAATTAACAGTTAGATATCTATAATTTTTAAAAATAATCATTTAGACTACTTTCTAGTAGTGGAGAGAACAGCAATAAAGATCATTTTAGGGCGCGCCTAAGATCAAAAGAATTTTACTTTATTTAAGCCCCAAAAAAGAAAGTGAAAGGAATGAGAGTTCAAAAGGAAAAAAGAGAAGGATATTTGTCTTTGAAAGCATTTAATTAACAAAAAGAGGTTAATTTTTAATATGAAAGTCATGGAGACTTTGGAGGTCCAAGAATACTGCAATGATTCTATTTCTATGTTTTTTAAAATGAGGATCGGTGCAACGGGTGCACCAAACGCCTTTCTTTTTGCCTTTTTTGACTGCACCTCCTAATCTCTTCTGTATTTACAATTTATTAAAGTAATTTTCTTTTCTTCTTTCTTCGACCCCTGACCTCTACATTCTTCCGGATTTTTTTTTTTTTCATTTTCAATTAAACGTGCAATCATCCAATTGCAATCAATAAGAAAAAACTTGACATTCTCATTTAAGCTACTTCCTTACTGCCTTAAGATTCAATTGCTCTATATTACGTAAGCAATAACAAATTGAACCTTTTATATAAAAAAAAATCGTATAGATATATTTTTACACTCACAATCTAGTCATCATACAATGAAAATTCATATACACGTAAATTAAAATTTTTTATATTTTATTATGTGTCTTCTTCCTTTATTCTCCTCCATGTGTCTCTCCATTTTTTCCTTAAACAATCTAACTCTTAGATTTTCTAATAATTTGATTATTATTATTATTATTATTTTGTTACTAAAACTCCTCTTATTATGTCAATAATATTTGAGCAAATGATCAAAAGTGATAGCTTTAATAAAAATTCAAAATTTATCTTATTTTTTATTGTCTTTGATGCATCTAGTATATTTGATATCTTAATTATAACTTACAAAAATAGATACTGTAATACAATGATGATCATTAGTAATTCTTCCCAAGAGAATTTAGAAAAAAAGATGTTGGCACAAAATTTTATGTACTTTAACTTTTAAAAATTTTCAATAAATATCAAGGATTGTATTATTAATAAACATGCAAGCACATTTCTCCCATTGAAATTATTTTCGTGTCGAATCCAACGGTGGCAGCACAAAAAGAGAAAAAGGGGGAATACGATGTACCTGTTGCACTAGAGCTAGACCCTCCAAATAATCAATTCCTTGTTGCAGCGATGCATTGATAACGCGATCAGAATTGAAACGACTAAATTGGAGATATGGTGGTAGCATCAGCTCCGACTTGTCGTTTTGCTAGGCCAGGGATAATTATTCGTCTTTGATTCGGTCATGAAATAAGTGTGCTCAAAGACTTTAAGATAATTTTACCGTAAAATAAAATGAAGCCTTGCTGGCTTGCTACAATCTTGTTGTTTGTTGAAAATCTAATCTTTGCTTTGTTTGATGTGCTTGTGTGTTTGATCCGCTCATTTATCAATAATCTTCTTATAAGACTCCTCGAGAGATTTTTAGCACTTTATTCGATGAGGAAAATCTATACATATTGCTATTGAACTCCAGCTTGCAATTTCAGGTGCTGTACATTATAATTGGCAAATTGACTGGACCTATTAGGGTAACACAACCTTTTAACTTTTTACGAGATTTGAGACCACTTAGTCACACATCTTATCATCTTCCATGGAGTAAAATAAGAAAGTTTTGCAGGTGGCAGATACGCGATGTGATTGAATATCTGTGACGCTTGTGGTGGCCGCTGGCTTGTCTTGGTCAATTGGAGCATGAACTCGATAATTATAATGCGAGACAAATTCATTGCCTTTTTTTATACCTACATTTGCCCCCAGATTAGGCTCTTCTCCTTGGAATTATATGCAGATTGCTCGCGTATGAATGATTCTTTTCTTTATTATTAAATTTTTGCACAGCCGGGGAGTTCATGGGTCGTCTTCAAATTCTGTATCAAATTGACTAGTTCATTTCACTTGCGTAAGTTACTATGTTTTAATATTTTTTTTTAAAATTTTATTTGTTTCGAATTAAAGGGGATTAAAAATTTGACTAATACTTTAGAAAATTAATATACACGAGCGAATCCTAATTATATAATCTGATTATAAATATAAATTATAATACTTGACCTATTATCAATAATAATTCTGTATTTTAAAAAAAAAAAAAGGCACTGGAAAGTATGATATTTCAATTTTAATTCCAATAATTACACGCCTTTATTGAATTGGCTTTGTGTCGCATCTTGCGGGCTG